>CM044012.1:7614791-8992291 GCA_024085815.1 Flaveria linearis | reverse complement strand
TTCAGTCAAGCATGGCCCATGGCCCGGTATATTTTAATGTTTATCCAAATTTGCAGTTATCACTGTCAGATGTAAATATATTAGATGCTTTGACATTAAATGTCAAAACTCATGGTTATAACTATGCTTCAGGATCAGAGGTAATATGTATCTGTTATAGAATTTACTATAAACCTCTATTCACATTAAATCCACAATGTAAAATGGTAGATAAACCATTAAATGAAATGATAATGATAGAAACTAATTTTGGTAAATCAAATATAACTACCAGAAGAAGAATAAAATGGGAAGAAATCAACTTTCCACAAAATTGGGTAATAGATAAAGCTACCCCATCACAACAATATACGGATCATAATCCAATAAATATTATACAAACAATAGAAGGTTCAGTACAAATACAATTTGAAAATATAAAAACAAATAGTGAACCATCTCTATCTAAATCTGTGTCATCACACTTTTATATTTCACCAGTAGATTACACTGTTAGGAGTCCTTCTAGGGCGTCTACTTCAAAGATTAGGAAGAATTTCCTGAAAGGAAAATAGATGAATTAAGAATAAACTCTGATAATATAGTCAGAGGAGTTAGGCAAGTTGATCCGAAAATAACCGAATCAGAATTTAACTTTGCATAATTAATGGAAGAAAACCTAGATTTCACTACAGGATCTCTATTAAGAGATGTAATTTCTAAAGAATTTTTTACTCCAAAATGGGAATCATTTAGAAAATGGTTCTTTACTAATTTTAATAAAAAAGAAAAAGATTTTTTTAGTGAAAAATATTATAGTGATTTAACCAAGAAAAATAAAGTTATACCTTTTATTCCTTGGTTTATTGAAAAATACACTCAGAGTATAATCTCGATGATAGAAAGACAATATAATATAAATGGTACAATTAGTACTCAAGTTTTCCCTCCAATAACTGGTTTTAAAATAGAAAAACAAGGAGAGGAAAGATATTATCAAGCTTTTCAAAAACTGTCAGAAGGTGATACCTTATCAGTAACAATTTCTCACATAAATAATTTAATAAAATCACAAAATTATACAAATCTATACCTTATAATAATAGGTGAACAATTGAAGGATATTGCTGAAAAAATGGATAAAATAATATCACATTTCAAAGAAAAGCAAAGTTTTGTTAATAATAGCAAAGAATATAGTGCTACGACAAGCATACAATTGCCACCTAAGGTAACAGATTTTAAAACAAGATCTGAGGAAAATATTCTCCAAACATTAAACGATTCAATAAGTATATTAAAGAATTTAAAAATTAATACTCTAACTGAATTTGAAGAAAGTATTAATGAAGAAAATTATAAACAAAAGATAAATGATGAAATAACAAAAATGACATCAAAGTTTGCTGATAAGCCAACACAAAGGATGTATTATTATCCTAGGCTATCACCACAGGATATTCTTATAGAAGAAGAACAATATGTGGTAAACAACTCATATAGTGGGAAAAATATCTATGAATGGAACGTAGATGGTCAAACTGAATCCTAAATATATAAGACAGTCCATAGGATGCTAATGTATAGCACACTTTTCAGAATAATAGAAATTCAACTAGGACAATAGCACACATGATCATATCAGGTTTTACTGGACAGCTAAAAGGCTGGTGGGACAATTATCTATTCGAGAAAGATAGAAGAAAGATCCTCAATAGTATAAAAGAGGAGGATGGAATTGAAGAAAATAATTCTGTCTATACATTGATAGTAAATATCATAGAACATTTTACAGGAAGATGGTCTGACAATTCAGAAAATATTAGGTCTTTATTACAAAACCTTAAATGTAAAACACTTACATCTTTTAGATGGTATAAGGATACGTTCTTAAAAAGAGTTATGGAACTCCCAGAGAGTAATAGCTCTCATTGAAAATCTAAGTTCATAGATGGACTTCCTCATCTATTTGCAGAAAGAATAAGGAATAACCTTAGAAAAGAAGGAAGCAATATAGATTATGATAAATATACCTATGGGAAGTTAATAGGTATATGCATGCAAGAAGGTTTAAATCTATGCAATGAAATAAGATTAAACCATCAAATTAAGAAACACTCTTTGAATGAAAAGAGGCAATTAGGTCAATTTTGCGAACAATTTGGTTTAGAAGGAAAACCTAATATTTCTAAGTCATTAAAATTAAAGAAATCTAGCCCCTATAAACATAGGAAAAGGAAAAAGAAAAGGGAAGATAGAAAATTCAAAAGAATTGAAAAATATAAAGAAAACAGAGCTTCATATAAGCCTAAGTTAAACTGTAGAAAATGTGGCAAGATAGGTCACAAAGCAAGAACTTGCTGGGTTAAGCAAAAGCTTAATAAGCTAGAGGATGAAGATCTAAAAAATCAAATATCTAAAATATTATTAGAATCAGATTCAGAATCATATTTTGAGCAATCTTCTGAAGATAAAGATTTAAACAATTTAGAAGATGAAAGTCTTTATTCTTCATCTGAGGAAGAAAAAGGCTGTAATAGTAATTGCAACAAGGAATGTTGTAATCCAGAAATAAAAGAAGATGATATCTATCAAATTATTTCACAATTTCAAGATATGGAAGTAAATGTAATAATAATGAAATTTTAGACTTATTAAAACTAATAGATAATCCACAAATAAAAGAGAAAATAATCTCTTCACATTTTAAGAACCAGGATGGAGAAGTTCCTACTTCGTCAGAATTAAAACCTTTCTCTTTGGCTGAATTAAAAAACCAATTAAACCAAAGAAACAAAATAAAAAATCTCTTGATATTCAAGAATTAAAACAAGAAATTGATAATTTGAAAATAGAAATAAAATTACTGCAACAGAATAATAAAGAATTAGAAAAAAAGATTATAGGCCTAGAAATAGGGAAAATAATTATTCCTCAGCAAGAAGAGGAATCAGAATCTTATTTAAAGAATATTATGGAAATTATAACTTCACAAAAATGGCATACAAAAATCAAGCTTCTAATAGGACAAGATTTCTTTATAGAAGCCACTGCGCTAATAGACAGCGGTGCAGATTTGAATTGCATACAGGAAGGATTAGTGCCTGTAAAATATTACCATAAGACTTCACATAGTCTAAGTCATGCTGGTAAAGGAAAACTCGAGATAAATTATAAAATACATAAGGTATTCATATGTCAAGAAAATACTTGTATAGATACTAGTTTTGTACTAGTAAAAAATTTAGCAAACCAGGTAATACTTGGCAGCCCATTTCTTGATAAGATTTTCCCCATAAAAAATAGATCGTACTGGAATAACTGGTACATATCAAGAAAAAGAAATAAATTTTACATTCATAAGTAATCCTTTGACAAGAACATTGAATAATGTTAAAGAGGAATTACTAAAAGCAAAAATAAATCAAATTGAATTCTTACAAAAAGAAATATTTTCTTTAAATATTCAAGAAAGTTTGAGTAAAAAGAAATTACAAGAAAAAATTAAATTAATTGAACATCAATTTACTCTACAAATATGTAATGATCATCCTAATGCATTTTGGGAAAGAAAGAAACATATTGTTTCTCTCCCATATGAAGATGATATTAAAGAAAGTCAAATACCGACTAAAGCAAGGCCATGCCAAATGAATTCTGAATATATGGAATTATGTAAGAAAGAGATGATATCACTCTTAGATAAAAATTTAATCAGAATTTCTAAGTCTCCATGGTCATGTACTGCATTTTATGTTAATAAACATTCAGAACAAGAAAGAGGTGTACCAAGATTGGTGATAAATTATAAACCTCTTAACAAAGCCTTAAAATGGATTAGGTACCCTATACCTAATAAAAAAGATTTACTAGATAAATTGCATGATGCAAATATATTTTCAAAATTTGATTTAAAGTCAGGATACTGGCAAATTCAAATTGAAGAAAAGGATAAATACAAAACTGCTTTTACAGTACCTATGGGACATTACGAATGGAATGTAATGCCATTTGGTCTGAAGAATGCACCTTCAGAATTTCAAAATATAATGAATGACATTTTCATTCCATATAGTGAATTTATCATTGTTTATATTGATGACATCCTAGTATTTTCTAAGGATATTGAAACTCATATTAAATATTTGAATATATTCAAAGAAATAATTCTGAAAAATGGTTTAGTTATATCTAGACCCAAAATGATACTTTTTCAAACAAATATAAGATTTTTAGGTCATAATATTGATCAAGGAAATATAATTCCAATTAATAGGAGTATTGAGTTTGCATCAAAATTTCATGATGAAATACAGGATAAAACTCAACTTCAAAGGTTTCTTGGAAGTCTAAATTATATTCTTCCGTATTATAAAAATTTAGCAGAAGATACTGCAATATTATATGAAAGACTAAAAAAGAATCCTAAACCGTGGTCTCTAAATCATACTAGAGCAGTTCAAAAAATAAAGCAAAAGGTTAAAAACCTTCCTTGCTTAATGATAGCAAATCCCATGATGGATAAGATAGTTGAGACTGATGCCTCTGAGATAGGCTATGGAGGAATTTTGAAACAAAAATCTCCAGAAAGTAAGCAAGAATATCTTGTTAGATTCCATTCAGGTAAATGGAATAATAGTCAAAAGAATTATGCTACTATTGCGAAAGAAATTTTAGCAATAGTCAAATGTGTTTTAAAATTTCAAGATGATAACAAAAATACATGTTTTAGCAATACATGTTTTGAAACAAAAAATCTCCAGAAAGTAAGCAAGAATATCTTGTTAGATTCCATTCAGGTAAATGGAATAATAGTCAAATGTGTTTTAAAGATTCCATTCAGGTAAATGAAATTTTAGCAATATAACAAAAAGTTCGTTATACGAACAGATTGTCAAGTGGCAAAATACATGTTTAATAAAGATTTTAAACATGATGTTTCTAAGCAAATGTTTGCAAGGTGGCAGTCACATTTGGCGCCATTTGATTTTGAAATAATTTATAAAAAGGGAACTGATAACAGTTTACCCGATTTTCTTACCAGGGAGTATTTACAATGAAAAGACCCCCTCAAGAACCAAAAAATTTTAAAGGACCGATTGGAATAACATATTCCAAATTGGCATATTTAAAATATATTAATATCCTTAATAAGCAAATTAGGGAAATTCAACTTCAAGTTAGAAGAGAAATTATATTGAAGAAAGGAAAAATGGCTTTCTTAATCTTTTACAAATTAAAAATAGATTCAAAGAATTTAAAATCTTTGAGTCAGAAAAGGAATATTTAAAAAAATTATAAAAGAGCTTGAAGCCAAAATGGCTATAATTTCTAGTGCATAATGAGTCATAATAAAGGACCTTTAGGAAATGCTATTCAAGAAATTCTTGAAGCTAGAAATGAATTTTTATTAATAGAAACAATGACCTTAAATATAATGCAAGAAATCAGAAATGTAATTAATTTGTCCAGAAAGACAAAGAAACTTGTTTTAAATCTCTTGCAGGTAAGACTTAATGAAGTCAGAAGAAAAATTCAGGAATTAGAAGCAAAGAGATTAATAATTTCAGCCATGATTCCTTGGGAACGCGGCAGAGGTCGTGGAAGATCTTCCTCTCATAGAGGAAGGGGTGAAAGAGTAATTTCCCAACATGGGAATAAAAAGCTTATAGCTTTTAATGCATCGACAGGTGCGTCATTATCGAACATAATCGATAAAGAGACATGGAAGGATTATATAGCCTTCAAAACCTCAAAGGAAAATAATCCTCAAGGCAAGGCATCATATGCCCAAGTCACCACTGATGAAAGTGATGATGATGAATGGGTTCATAACCCAAACAAAGAAGTCATACTTCTCTTGGAAAATAAAGATAAAAAATGGAAAGATAATCCTCGGTTAATAACCAATCGATATCTTGATAAAGGATTATATCCTGCTGAGACATATAAGTCTCCATTATTCTATGAGGAAATCCTCAAGAAAGAATCGTGCGAAATAACGCATTATACTGGGGCTAATAAAGCCATCAATTTCAGTAAAATTGTAATTAAATAGATAATATCTGTTGAAACTTGGGGGACATCACCTCTAAGGACAAGGGAAATCATATTTCCTGAATCTAAAAATCCTATTAGTTATAACTATTAGGATTATATCAAAGCTTTTGACAGAGTACTTTTATATGAGAATCCTAGTCAAAAACATTCTTGGTTTATAAAAAATTGTTCAAAAGTCTATGATTCGGATATTCCGAACTGGATCTTTAAATGGTGGCAGTTATACGGTACATCAGTAAATATATTTACTAAGAATGCAAAATTATTTAAAGATTTATATACCCAATGGGTAGTTTATCTCCAATTTTAATCGAAGCCCAACATGATAACACCCTCATTGAAGGAATGGCTTCATTTTACTATTTTACTCAGTTCAGTATCCCATGGATATTGAAGTGGGTTCCTGAAACGGGTTATACCCAAGAAAATATTTTTTGTTTAAAAAGAAGATTTATGACCAAATTTTGGAGAAAAATGATGCAAGAAGAAAATGGCAGACTAAATTGCCAAGACACTCTGGATTATATCCAGGAAACTATTCAGTCATACAAGTTGCAACAACAGAAGAAACAACAAAGGGAATCTCCTAGTCCGTTCAATCATATTGTTACAAAACTTAGAATGATAGCATTCTAAGTTTTGTTTTTGTAACAATATGATTGAACGGACTAGGAGATTCCTTTGTTGTTTCTTCTGTTGTTGCAACTTGTATGACTGAATAGTTTCCTGGATATAATCCAGAGTGTCTTGGCAATTTAGTCTGCCATTTTCTTCTTGCATCATTTTTCTCCAAAATTTGGTCATAAATCTTCTTTTTAACAAAAAATATTTTCTTGGGTATAACCCGTTTCAGGAACCCACTTCAATATCCATGGGATACTGAACTGAGTAAAATAGTAAAATGAAGCCATTCCTTCAATGAGGGTGTTATCATGTTGGGCTTCGATTAAAATTGGAGATAAACCTACCCATTGGGTATATAAATCTTTAAATAATTTTGCATTCTTAGTAAATATATTTACTAATGGACCGTATAACTGCCACCATTTAAAGATCCAGTTCGGAATATCCGAATCATAGACTTTTGAACAAATTTTTATAAACCAAGAATGTTTTTGACTTGGATTCTCATATAAAAGAACTTTGTCAAAAGCTTTGATATAATCCCAATAGTTATAACTAATAGGATTTTTAGATTCAGGAAATATGATTTCCCTTGTCCTTAGAGGTGATGTCCCCCAAGTTTAACAAATATTATCTGTTTAATTACAATTTTACTGAAACTGATGGCTTTATTAGCCCCAGTATAATGCGTTATTTCGCACGATTCTTTCTTGCAGATTTCCTCATAGAATAATGGAGACTTATATGTCTCAGCAGGATATAATCCTTTATCAAGATATCGATTGGTTATTAACCAAGGATTATCTTTCCATTTTTTATCTTTATTTTCCAAGAGATTTTGTTTGGGTTATGAATCCATTCATCATCATCACTTTCATCAGTGGTGACTTGGGCATATGATGCCTTGCCTTGAGGATTATTTTCCTTTGAGGCTTTGAAGGCTATATAATCCTTCCATGTCTCTTCATCGATTATGTTCGATGATGATGCACCTGTCGATGCATTAAAAGCTATAAGCTTTTTATTCCCATGTTAGGAAATTACTCTTTCACCCCTTCCTCTATGAGAGGAAGATCTTCCACGACCTCTGCCACATTCCCAAGGAATCATGGCTGAAATTATTAATCTCTTTGCTTCTAATTCCTGAATTTTTCTTCTGACTTCATTAAGTCTTACCTGCAAGAGATTTAAAACAAGTTTCTTTGCCTCTCTGGACAAATTAATTACATTTCTGATTTCTTGCATTCTATTTAAGGTCATTGTTTCTATTAATAAAAATTCATTTCTAGCTTCAAGAATTTCTTGAATAGCATTTCCTAAAGGTCCTTTATTATGACTCATTATGCACTAGAAATTATAGCCATTTTGGCTTCAAGCTCTTTTATAATTTTTTCAAAATATTCCTTTTCTGACTCAAGGATTTTAAATGTTAGGTCCCTTAAAAGATTAACATTTAGTCTTTATAGTTTAGTGTCTATTTTGTATTTTATACTAGTGTAGGGACTAGTTGTGTAAATTTAGTTCCTTAGTTCTAGTATAAATAGCATAGACGTAGTGTAGTTTAAAAAAAGGTTTTTGCATATGTTTTATGAGAACTGCTTTCTATCACTTGTAATCGTCTTTGCTATCAATGAAATATGAATTTTATTGATTTTGCTTGAGTTGATTACAATTGCTTGTATTTTGCTTTGAATTGTTCATATAATTGATACAGATTGCTCTAATTGATCCTATCAATTGGTATCAGAGCCTTCGGTTGAGTGTTTTTGAAAGTTATGTTGAAGATAGAAACTTCAAAAATCCACTGAAATCTGTAATCAATTGACAATTCAATTGAAATATTGTGAATCGAAGCAGTGTTTCATCATCAGAAACATGTTTTGAATCACAATTTGCAGTTTATCTCATAAAAATCGAGTGAATTAGTGAAAAACAGTTCGAATATGTGTTCTTGAGTGTTCGACCTAAAATCTCTGAAATTCATCGAAATTTGTTGATGATTACTGAAATTGAGGTTATAGGATTGATTATCGGTATAATCATGAACTAATTGTGAAATTTCAGCTCAATTAATCAACAATTGAAGGTTTTTGAGATTTCTGAGTTCGTTACATTCATATGAAGCTGATGAATGTGGCGTATTAGGGCTGAAAAACACTGAAATTTGACCAAGTGTTTGGTCGTTTGAGAATTGTTGGACTTTTCTCAACTGTTTCAGTCGTTTTACCCTAGCCGCCGTATAACCACTAGTTAGTCGTATAACTACTGTTGGTAGTTTCAGCTTGTGGTCGTATAACTACTGTTGGTAGTTTCAGCATTGTGTTGGAAATTTTTCTAAGGCAATCCCTTAGACTCATCAGCTGTTGGACTTATCACAACTGTTGGACGTTTAACTGTTGGACTTATTACCACTGTTGGTCGTTTCACTGCTGGTGTATCATCACTGTTGGGCGTTTGACTACTGTTTCGGACTTTTCAGCCTTAACACTTAGAAATTTTTCATAAATTTTCAAAAATCCAAAAATATTTTTTTTTCTTTTCTTAATTCAAAAGACTAGAAAAACAACAAAAATATAAAAATGGCTAAATTAGAAGATTCTGAGAATAGAGTTCCAAAACTTAAAAACAGAGCTGATTTTAAAAATTGGTCTCTTAGGCTGAAACATCATTTGAATTCCATAGACACTGATCTGTGGAAATCAATTGAAAAGGGTCCATACATCCCTGTGACTACTGATGGTCCAGACAGAGGATTTGTGTATTCTAAAGATTCACAATAGCCTTATCCAGAAGATAATCTTCATGGTGATGATTTAAAAAAGGTAAAGAATGACATCAAAGCATATTCTCTCATGTGTAAAGGACTACCACTGGAAGTTCTTTCAAGGCTTGAAAACTATCAGACTGGATATACAATGTATAAAGCCTTGAAGATTATATGTGAAGGAGGGAAAGAGATTCAAGATCTGAAATAGCAGAAACTGAAAAGGCAATTGGAAATTTTTGAGCACATCTCAGGAGAAACAATAAACCAAATGATGAACAGGTTTGTGCAATTAACTACAGAGATGTCTACTTTGGGAATCAAGAATGATCTTGAGGACTTAAACAATAGACTTCTGAATGCACTACCATCTTCTTGGAAACAAACTGTCACTTTATTAAAACATACTGAGAAGTTTCCAATGGATCTTGATCTGCTCATTGCTAAAATTGAATCTGTAGAAATTGATGAGAGCTCAAGAAATAATGATAGACATGCATCAACAACTCAGTATAAGTATGTTGCTTCACCAGCAAATACTGTTGAGAATGCATTTCTGGCTAAAGACCAATCCAATCCTGAAGATGAAGGTGATCTATTTGTGGGAGCAGGATTCTTCACCAGTACACCTGCTTACTCAACTCAACCACAACCACAATCTTCACCTAAAGCTCAAATGCCTAAACCTTCAACTGAGATGCCATCCTCCTCAAACTCAAACTCTCCCAATCCAAGTAAAGTGAAAGATGTGATCAACATTATTTTACAAGATGAAGAGTCAAAAACTGCTTTCACTGCTTTCATGGTAAGCTTTCAAGCTTATCAAGGCAGTCATCTGACTTAAGTGGAGCTAGTTCCACAGGATTTGTTTGAAATGGATCCAGATGATATAGAAGAAATGGATCTTAATTGGCAGATGGTCATGATAGCTTACAGAACTCAAAAGCATGCTTACACTAACAGAAATTACAATCCCAGTGCAAACAAAACTGTTGGGTTTGATAAATCAAAATCAAGATGCTTTAACTGTAACAGCTATGGTCATTTTTCAAGAGAATGTAAAGCTCCAAGAAACCAAGGAGGAAATACTCAAGGCAGCTTAAATGGTCAAAAGTATCAGCAACAGGCAAACAAGACTTTTCAGAAGCCATACCAAAGTCTACCAATGCCAGAACCCAAAGAAGAGAAGAACAGTGAGGAAACTAAGAAGGCACTGGTTGTAAACATCAAAGATGGTTATGACTGGAGTGCATAAGCAGAGCAATTTACTGCTGATCTCACTGCTAATCTGGCACTAGTTGCTGAAGTTGATGATGAAGACTGGTCTGAATTTAAAGATCCTAAATATGATGAATCAGATCAAGAAGAAGAGTATGATTGGAGCGACAAATCAGACCCAAAAGATACCACTGAAAAAGTTGCTCTTATGGCTCAATCAGAACAACCAAAGGTTGTTAATTCTTCTGATACTGAATCTTCACACTCATATCCTGAAATACCAGCAGACGTGAGAGAGAAAATGTGCACAAAAGCATGTTTTGAGCTAGTTGAACACTACAGAACATATTCATTTAAAATTTGTGACAAGCTCAAACAAGAAGAATCAAAACACAATAAGCTAAAATCAAATCATAAAATTGCTGATGAAAAGATCATGTCTCTTCAAGCTTCATGGAACAAAACCATTAAAGAACTTGAACTTGTCAAACAACAACTTGAAGAGATGAACAAAACACTTGAAAAAGAAAAATTGGCACATGCAGCAACTCAAATAGATTTAGCCAAAGTCAAAAGCTCAAAGAAAATTGTTGAGCAACTGGTGAATGCAAGAAATGACAAAGACAAAACAGGACTAGGATTCACACATGAACCTATGCCTGAATCTATCTCAAAAACATTACCAGAAAATTTCAATACTCATGATTATTCATCGGAAAACAAAGCTAAACTGAAAGAATTTCAAGATCAAAATAACTTTAAAAAGAAAAATGTTGAAGTTTATGAAGAAATTGACTTAGACAAGATCAAAAATGGTCATCCAATCAAAGTCAAATCATATGAACCTCAACAAAAGCAAAAGAAGCTGTTTGTACCAAAAGGTGAAACTGTTATTAAACAAAGTAAACAAATGAGTGAAAAATCTACTGAATTCAATAACAAACTTAAAGGAAAATGTGAAGAAGCTAAAACAGATAATAATTTGTCTGATGATTCAAGTTCTAATGAACTAACTGAAATACAAGCGTGTCAAAAGGAATCTTCTCAAGATTCTACAAAAATTCAAAGCAAGAAATCGTCATCAAGATTAAGAAATCAAAGACGAAGAAAAGCTGCAAAAGCAAAGAAAACTGAATCAACTAATCAGTCACAGAACAATACTCAAATTAAACCTGTGAAGTTTGTGTCTGCTGGAACTTTTGACTTGAACACAAACACAAAAATAACACCTACACCTAAGATCAAATCTAACTCTGATCTGAGAACAAGTCCAGATCATAAGACTTCCGCTGTGTATAAAAGATTTGAATCAAAGGAGTCAAAGAATTTTGTTCAAGTTCAAAAGAAAAATCCCAAAGATCAAAAGACAAAATTTACACCAATTAAACAACAAATTAAATTGCCTAACCCAAAATTCAAACAAGAATCAAATGTTGCTTCAACATCAAGGGTTAATAAAATGTTGTTTAAACATTCTGAAAAGTATTGTGATATCTGTGACATGTACAATCATGACATTTCAGAATGTTACTTTAACAAGTATTGCTACATATGTGATATGACAAATCACACCACAGCTGAGTGTTATTTTAACAAATACTGTGCTTTGTGTGATGAAAGAAATCACAATACCAATGATTGTTACTTCAGGAAGAACTCTACAAGGAAGGAATTCAATAATCAAGGTGTTGTAAATCCACAATTTATAAGAAATCAAAATATTGGATTTAAATTTTCACAACAACAATCTTCCTTGGGTTTGAGATCTTTCAGAAGAAACAATTCAGATTTTGTCAAATCACAGCAATACCATCAAGAAAAGTTTATTCCTCGATCTGTGAGAATAAACCAAGGAACATTCTCAAATGATTCATACAAGAGTTCAAGATTTCTTAATAATGCTTTGAAATCAAAATCTCAAAGAGATAATCAGTTGGTTTCTCAAAAAGGATTTGAACATGTTAAAATTCAAAAGAAACCAGATGTCAACAAACTTCATTTTAAACAATTTACAATTGTTGACAAGTTTGGCAAGCCCAAGACCATCTCGGTTTGGGTTACTAACTCACCTTAAATGTTTGTGACTGCAGGTACGCCCGCGGAGACCAATCAACTCATGGTATGTTGACAGTGGGTGTAGCCGGCATATGACAGGCAATCAAGCCTTGTTGCAAGATTTTAAGTTAAAGGACGGTACTCATGTTGCTTTTGGAGGTGATGCAGGTGGAAAGATAACAGGAGAGGGAACAGTGTCCAATGGGATTATCAGTTTTGATAAAGTCAACTTCTGTTCACAGTTGAACTTTAATCTTCTAAGTGTATCCCAAATTTGTGACAAATCTTACTCTGTTCTTTTTGATGAATCTCACTGTTATGTCTTGAAACCAGGTTTTCAGATTAGCAATGACTGGGTGATAGTTAAAGCTGCTAGAGACAGAGATGTATACAAACTGGATATGTCTTAAGTGGATCCTGCAACTGAAACTACTTGCCTGATTGCTAAAGCTTCAAATGATGAAAGCCAGCTTTGGCATAGACGTCTTGGTCATTCAAACTTCAAAAACATGAACAAGCTTGTAGCAGGAAATCATGTTATTGGACTTCCTTCCAAGAAGTTTTCAACAACTGATCATTGCTCAGCATGTCTGAAGGGAAAACAACATAGAGCGTCTTATAAGTCCAAACTAATAAACTCGAACACCAAACCACTCCAGATGTTACATATGGACCTTTTTGGACCAACTAATATTAGGAGTATTGGTCGAAAATCATATTGTTTAGTCATCATAGATGATTATACAAGATTTTCATGGGTTTTCTTTCTTCAAGCAAAATCTGAAACTGCAGATCTTCTAAAAGAATTTATTAATAAAGTTGAAAATCAGCTTGATCAAAAAGTAAAAATAATAAGAAGTGATAATGGAACTGAATTTAAAAATGCTAACATTGATTTGTTTTGTGCAGAAAAAGGGATAGTTCATCAGTTCAGTGCTCCCAGAACTCCACAACAAAATGGAGTTGCTGAAAGGAAGAACCGAACTTTGATTGAAGCTGCTCGTTCTATGTTAGCAGATGCTAAACTTCCAATCACTTTCTGGGACGAAGCAATATCCACAGCATGTTTTGTTCAGAACAGAATCTTGCTTGTTAAAGATAAAAAGAAAACTCCATATGAGTTGATGTTTGACAGGAAACCAAACATAAATTTTTTAAAATCATTTGGTTGTCCAGTTATGATTCTTAACTCAAGTGATCATTTAGGAAAATTTGAAGAAAAAGCTGATAATGGATTTTTCGTTGGATATTCATCTATTTCAAAAGCCTATCGAGTGTATAACTCTAGGACAAACACTATTAATGAAACATTCAACGTTAAATTTTTGGAAAATTCTTTTCCATCAGTTTCAAATGGTCCTGCATGGTTATTTGATTTGGATTCTTTGTCAAACTCATTTCAGTCTAACTTGTTTAATCAATCTGATGATTTTTCAGGTAAGAAGAACTCAAGAGGAGATCTTGGATCTTTCAGTGATGATTCAGATTCTGATGATTCAGATGATGCTCGTCCAGATTATCCATTTTTTTCATTTGTCAAGGATTCAACAATCCAATTTCATGACAATGTTCCTGATTCTTCAGCTTCAGATCATTCTGTTTCAGCTGCTCAAGAAGCATCACAACCTATTCCTAATGATGGTACAGAAATTGGACATCCTGAGTCTGGCACATCTTCTATCTCTGGAGATGCAATTGATCATAGTAACTTTGATTACTTTCTCAATTCACCGACTCAAGTACCAAATTTCACTCCACATTCTTCTACCTTATTGCAACAGCTCTCCAATCTGAACCAAACCAATCTTGATGTTACTGTTCAAGGAAATGAGATTCCGATATCTCGTATCCACCGGAACCATCCAACATCACAGATTATTGGTCCTCTGAATGAAAGAACTACTAGGAGTAAATCTGAACATGCAAATGTTTGTTTATACTCGTGTTTCCTTTCTCAGACTGTTCCTAAAAATGTCACCGAGGCATTACAGGACAATGGTTGGATTGAAGCTATGCAGGAGGAACTTCTACAATTTCGAAAACAAGAAGTGTGGAAGTTGGTGGAATTACCTGAAGGAGAAAATGCCATAGGCTCCAAATGGTTGTTCAGAAATAAAACTGATGATCGTGGCATTGTAATCAGAAATAAAGCAAGACTTGTTGCACAAGGATACACACAGGAAGAAGGAATTGACTATGATGAAGTATTTGCTCCAGTTGCAAGACTCGAATTTATTCGTGTTTTCCTGGCTTATGCATCATTCATGAGATTCAAGGTGTATCAAATGGACGTAAAAGGTGCATTTCTGTATGGTCCAATCACTGATGATGTGTATGTCAAGCAACCTCCGGGCTTTGAGGATGCAGAATTTCCATATCGTGTGTATAAGCTTAGCAAAGCTTTATATGGCCTACATCAAGCTCCTAGAATTTGGTATGAGACATTATCTCAACACTTGATCCAACATGGATATACAAGAGGAAAATCGATCCAACTTTATTCATAAAGAAGGATAATGATGATCTCTTATGTGTGCAAGTGTATGTAGATGATATCATATTTGGTTCTACCAGTCCAACTTTGTGCAAAGAATTTGAAGAGATCATGAAATCTCGGTTTCAAATGAGTTCTATGGGAGAAATCAATTTCTTTCTTGGATTGCAAGTTCAACAATCTACAGATGGTATTTTTATCAATCAAGAGAAGTTCGTTGATAAACTCTTGAAGAAATTCAAACTGCATGATTGTCAATCCATAAGAACTCCAGCTGACGTAAACACCAAGATTGAACCTGATCCTAAAGGAAAATCAGTAGACCAAACATTATACAGATCTATGATTGGTTCTTTGATGTATCTTACTGCATCAAGACCAGACATAATGTATGCTGTTTGTGTCTGTGCAAGGTATCAATCAGACCCGAAAGAATCTCACTTAATTGCTGTCAAAAGAATATTCAGGTATCTCAAAGGTAAACCAGCTTAGGGCTTTGGTATCCTTACGAGGTAATTTTGAGTTACATGGATACACAGATAGTGATTATGGTGGATGTTGTCAAGACAGAAAATCTACAACGGGTGGTTGTCAGTTTCTTGGACCCAGATTAGTTTCATGGCAATGTAAGAAACAAACAAATGTTTCTGTCTCAACTGCAGAAGCTGAGTACATAGCTGCATCAGCAGGATGTTCTCAAATCCTTTGGTTGCAAAACCAACTGCTAGATTATGGGTTCAATTTTCTTAAAACACCCATTTACATTGATAACACTGCTGCTATGTTCATTACAGCTAATCCAGTTCAACACTCAAAAACAAAACATATCGAAATTCGATATCATTTTCTAAGAGATAATTCTGAAAAAGGTTTAATCATTTTGATTCAAATAGCAACTGAAAAACAGTTGGCAGACCTATTTACTAAAGCTTTTCTACCAGGAAGGTTTGAGTATTTAGTGGAGTCAATTGGCCTTATTAACCATGTGTAAACCTGGTTACAAATTTGAATCTTTTCATGATCAAATACTTTCCTAAATGTGATATTTTCATAAGGATAACTTTTCATAGTTATTTGCCTGATTGTTTGTGTGTGTGTGCTTTCTGTCATAGAAAAACAAATACAAAATTAGAAAACTCAAAAAATCAAATAGAAAATTATAAATCAAAAATCCAAAAATAGAGTGCTTTTCATTTTTCATTCATTATTTTAGGAATGAATCTGTGTTTGCCTTATGTGAGAAATGATAGTACATTAGTAAGATCAGTTGCATACTTCACTCGCTAATAAAGTCTGACATGATCAGGATTTGTTGTGTAGACACTATCATGCTAGTATACTGAACAAGTAAATTCTTGTGATTACCCACATCCTTATGCTTGTTTGTGTATTCATCTAAGTACATTTGAGTGTATTAGCTTATCAGATTGACTGCTTGTTAAGCTACACCTACTCACACCTAATGGTAATGTGACTAATCATGAGATCTGTTACAAGCATCATTTACTTCTCTGTTATGAGTCATCATAGACCTGAAGTACTGAGATATCCTCTGTTGTAAGTCATTACAGACCTGGATATTCTCATTTGATGCAAAAGATGCCAATGTGCACAACCCATTCAAAAGGATGGTTAGAGTTGATCAAATGGTTATCCATGATCATTCTCTATTAAATTAAGTAACATGAACTCTGATTATGCATATTTGTTAGGTAATAAGTTGAGAATATGTGCTTCCTTGCATGTCTTGATGATGGTTGATCCTCTTTGTCTTGGTATGAGTCACATCTTGTCATATACCTCTACCATACTCATCCAAGAATTGAAAAAGTAAGTGAGCTGATAGTTTATGTCAAAAACACTCATTTGCTATCCTTAGATCTTGTGTCTCCTTTGCTGTGATATCACTGACCTGGAACACACTTGATCAGGATTTAATTATTGTCTATGACTATCCACATATTTTTTATTTTAATGTTCTGATCTTATCTAATATGATCTCACTGCAATCCAAGATTCTAGTGTAAATATTAGATTTTTATTCTGCTTTAATTTTGATTTTATGCATGTTTTCTTGTGTGCAGGCAATATAACAATGTTAAGTGTGATATTTTTATGCTATCTTGGTAAACTTCTAAGTTTTGTAAAACATAAAAGTTTAGGGGGAGTAATAATCCAATAAGAATAGTCTCAGAAAATCAAAATGAAAATGCTCATGTTGAATTGAACGGATGATGCTTTAATTTCAAAGTATGTGTGTGTTTATCAAATGATAAAATGATCTCATAATTTTTAGCAAAGTGGAAAAGATTCTGTGAAAAGTTGAAATCAAGACAGATGTTGAAATATTTGGTTGTTCATTTTGAAACTAAGATGAAGGGTCAAAATTGTAAAAAGTTCAAATTTGAGGTTCAAAAGTGTAAATTTGAAACTTTGAGGGTCAAAAGTGTAAATTTGAAACTTTGAGGGTCAAAAGTGTAAATTTGAAACTTTGAGGGTCAAAATGTAAAAATATGCAATATTGTTTGAATATTAGTATGAAATATTACTAATTTGTTTAAACAGTGTGCAGGTGGAAGATTTGAAAATTTCAAGTGAAAAAATGCACAAACAGTTGTTGTATGTCTGATTAGTTGATGTGTGGACATTTCAGATTTATGCTACTGAAACAGTGGTTATGATACTGAAACAGTGCTTATGATACTGAAACAGTGCTTATGCGACCAACAGTGCTTATGCTACTAACAGTTCTCATAAGTCTGAAACAGTTCTCATACGGCTAACCTAATGTGTCTAACAGTGCTAATACGACTAGACTCACAAGGCTGTATAGTGCTCATATGTCTCAATACTTAGTGAAATTTTTGACCTAATGAGTCTGAACGATCCTAAAACGACCAACAGTACTCATAAGTCTAAAATTTTTATACTTAGTATAAATAGAACACTTGTGATATTCATTTCATTCTCAATTCAAAAAACCCTCACAAAACCCTCTGAACTATCGAACTCTCGAACTTTCTTCGACCAAACCCTTATTCTTCGATTGAATCCATTTTGAACAATAATTTCAGATTGTTGATAGTATTCTTGTGATTGTGAATGTAAGTGAATGATTCGCATTTAACTGATTTCATTTTTTAAATGAAACTTTTTTATGGTCGTTCGATCACTGTACGGTTGTATGAACCCTAACACTTGTAAAATCACAGATTACTTCAAATCGAGAAAAAATGTGAAAAATTGATGATTGATTCTTGTTCATTTGATGATTTCGATCATGATATTAGGTTAAGCTTGTGATAATCTGATATTTGATTGAAGTTTTGATTCATGGTCACCGATGAATATTCTCGGTGATGATGAACTTGATGAAGAAGATGAACAGTTTCATAATTTTCAAAATAAAATAAAACAAAATTAAAATTAAAATTAAAATTGATAAAAATCATCATATCAGGAACTTCAGAGTTTTTTAATAAAGTGATATAAGATAACATAAACAGAAGTGTTAAACTGTTAATCAAAATCAATCTTGAAAATTCATCTTTTATCAAAATTAAGTGTTCACACTTAAAATTAAAATTCAAGTTGTTTTCAAAATTCAAATTCAATTTAACACATCAGTTTATAATATCTTAAATCATCATAATTTTAAACTCACAATTAATCATTTGTTTCAAAATACACAGTGTCTAACATCATTATGTTTAAACTTTGCAGATTGAAGAATGAAGAGAGAAGAGTGAAGATAAAAGAAGAAGTCAAAGGATGCAGAGAAGATAAGATGAAGACAAAGACAAGATTGAAGATAAAAGAAGAAAAGAAAGGATGGAGCTGAACTGAAGACTGAAGACAATGTAAATCTTAGGGGGAGTATTGTTAGGTCCCTTAAAAGATTAACATTTAGTCTTTATAGTTTAGTGTCTATTTTGTATTTTATACTAGTGTAGGGACTAGTTGTGTAAATTTAGTTCCTTAGTTCTAGTATAAATAGCATAGACGTAGTGTAGTTTAAAAAAAGGTTTTTGCATATGTTTTATGAGAACTGCTTTCTATCACTTGTAATCGTCTTTGCTATCAATGAAATATGAATTTTATTGATTTTGCTTGAGTTGATTACAATTGCTTGTATTTTGCTTTGAATTGTTCATATAATTGATACAGATTGCTCTAATTGATCCTATCATTAAATTCTTTGAATCTATTTTCAATTTGTAAAAGATTAAGAAAGCCATTTTTCCTTTCTTCAATATAATTTTCTCTTCTAACTTAAAGTTGAATTTCCCTAATTTGCTTATTAAGGATATTAATATATTTTAAATATGCCAATTTGGAATATGTTATTCCAATCGGTCCTTTAAAATTTTTTGGTTCTCAAGGGGGTCTTTTCATTGTAAATACTCCCTGGTAAGAAAATTGGGTAAACTGTTATCAGTTCCCTTTTTATAAATTATTTCAAAATCAAATGGCGCCAAATGTGACTGCCACCTTGCAAACATTTGCTTAGAAACATCATGTTTAAAATCTTTATTAAACATGTATTTTGCCACTTGACAATCTGTTCATATAACGAACTTTTTGTTATATAAATCATCTTGAAATTTTAAAACACATTTGACTATTGCTAAAATTTCTTTCGCAATAGTAGCATAATTCTTTTGGCTATTATTCCATTTACCTGAATGGAATCTAACAAGATATTCTTGCTTACTTTCTGGAGATTTTTGTTTCAAAATTCCTCCATAGCCTATCTCAGAGGCATCAGTCTCAACTATCTTATCCATCATGGGATTTGCTATCATTAAGCAAGGAAGGTTTTTAACCTTTTGCTTTATTTTTTGAACTGCTCTAGTATGATTTAGAGACCACGGTTTAGGATTCTTTTTAGTCTTTCATATAATATTGCAGTATCTTCTGCTAAATTTTTATAATACGGAAGAATATAATTTAGACTTCCAAAAACCTTTGAAGTTGAGTTTTATCCTGTATTTCATCAGGAAATTTTGATGCAAACTCAATACTCCTATTAATTGGAATTATATTTCCTTGATCAATATTATGACCTAAAAATCTTATATTTGTTTGAAACAGTATCATTTTGGGTCTAGATATAACTAAACCATTTTTCAAAATTATTTCTTTGAATATATTCAAATATTTAAAATGAGTTTCAATATCCATAGAAAATACTAGGATATCATCAATATAAACAATGATAAATTCACTACATGGAATGAAAATGTCATTCATTATATTTTGAAATTCTGAAGGTGCATTCTTCAGACCAAATGGCATTACATTCCATTCGTAATGTCCCATAGGTACTGTAAAAGCAGTTTTGTATTTATCCTTTTCTTCAATTTAAATTTGCCAGTATCCTGACTTTAAATCAAATTTTGAAAATATATTTGCATCATGCAATTTATCTTGTAAATCTTTTTTATTAGGTATAGGGTACCTAATCCATTTTAAGACTTTGTTAAGAGGTATATAATTTATCACCAATCTTGGTACACCTCTTTCTTGTTCTGAATGTTTATTAACATAAAATGCAGTACATGACCACGGAGACTTAGAAATTCTGATTAAATTTTTGTCTAAGAGTGATTTCATCTCTTTCTTACATAATTCCATATATTCAGAATTCATTTGGCATGGCCTTGCTTTAGTCGGTATTTGACTTTCTTTAAAATCATCTTCATATGGGAGAGAAGCAATATGTTTCTTTCTTTCCCAAAATGCATTAGGATGATCATTACATATTTGTAGAGTAAATTGATGTTCAATTAATTTAATTTTTTCTTGTAATTTCTTTTTACTCAAACTTTCTTGAATATTTAAAGAAAATATTTCTTTTTGTAAGAATTCAATTTGATTTATTTTTGCTTTTAGTAATTCCTCTTTAACATTATTCAATGTTCTTGTCAAAGGATTACTTATGAATGTAAAATTTATTTCTTTTTCTTGATATGTACCAGTTATTCCAATATGATCTATTTTTTATAGGGAAAATCTTATCAAGAAATGGGCTGCCAAGTATTACCTGGTTTGCTAAATTTTTTACTAGTACAAAACTAGTATCTATACAGGTATTTTCTTGACATATGAATGCCTTAGGTATTTTATAATTTACCTCGAGTTTTCCTTTACCAGCATGACTTAGACTATGTGAAGTCTTATGGTAATATTTTACAGGCACTAATCCTTCCTGTATGCAATTCAAATCTGCACCGCTGTCTATTAGCGCAATGGCTTCTATAAAGAAATCTTGTCCTATTAGAAGCTTGATTTTTGTATGCCATTTTTGTGAAGTTATAATTTCCATAATATTCTTTAAATAAGATTCCGATTCCTCTTCTAGCTGAGGAATAATTATTTTCCCTATTTCTAGGCCTATAATCCTTTTTTCTAATTCTTTATTATTCTGTTGTAGTAATTTTATTTCTAATTTCAAATTATCAATTTCTTGTTTTAATTCTTGAATATCAAGATTTTTTTTATTTTTGTTTCTTTGTTTTAATTGGTTTTTTAATTCAGCCAAAGAGAAAAGTTTTAATTCTGACGAAGTAGGAACTTCTTCATCCTGGTTCTTAAAATGTGAAGAGATTATTTTCTCTTTTATTTGTGGATTATCTATTAGTTTTAATAAGTCTAAAATTTCATTAGTTATTACATTTACTTTCATATCTTGAAATTGTGAAATAAGTTGATAGATATCATCTTCTTTTATTTCTGGATTACAACATTCCTTGTTGCAATTACTATTACAGCCTTTTTCTTCCTCAGATGAAGAATAAAGACTTTAAATCTTTATCTTCAGAAGATTGCTCAAATTATGATTCTGAATCTGATTTAATAATATTTTAGATATTTGATTTTTTAGATCTTCATCCTCTAGCTTATTAAGCTGTTGCTTAACCCATCAAGTTCTTGCTTTGTGACCTATCTTGCCACATTTTCTACAGATTAACTTAGGCTTATATGAAGCTCTGTTTTCTTTATATTTTTCAATTCTTTTGAATTTTCTATCTTCCCTTTCTTTTTCCTTTTCCTATGTTTATAGGGGCTAGATTTCTTTAATTTTAATGACTTAGAAATATTAGGCTTTCCTTCTAAACCAAATTGTTCGCAAAATTGACCTAATTGCCTCTTTTCATTCATAGAGTATTTCTTAATTTGATGGTTTAATCTTATTTCATTGCATAGATTTAAACCTTCTTGCATGCATATACCTATTAACTTCCCATAGGTATATTTTGTAAGGCCTCGATCCCGGGAACCTCACAGTTGGTCATTCATTGCACTTAACATACATAATTTACTATAATTGAATTAAACCATGCAGCGGAAACTCTGAGATAAACTTTTAATTTACTATAAACACTTTTGCCATTTAATACAACGTACGTCAATTACAAAACATCTAATGTTGCATTACATCACAAAAGCACTATTACAAAAGATTACATCTTTTCTGTGTACAAAATGGTCATAAACAGTGACCTCTGGTATAGAAATATAAAATTTTTCATCATAAAGAAGATTCCTTAAGTAATCCCGTTTATGGGAATCCTCAAGAAATCTTGTATTTGCATACAACATAATGTGTTGCGTGCATTATGGGCCCACAACACATGACATTGCAACATTATCAAAAGGAGAATGCCATCCTAAAATAGCTGAGTAGCCGCCTCGTGCCATCCTCAGCAACCCTACCTGCCAACTGGAAACACATAAAAAGTCAGCGTTGCTGAGTGAGTTCTAGTTTTAACACTTTCTATATGTAGTATGTAAAAATACTCTTTCTGTAAAATACTATACTGTACTGTATATGCGAGCACGCATCAACCGTATGAACAAATAACGTTCGTTCTTTGTACCATATGCCTTGTCTGTAAACTTTATCTTTATGTTTCACTTTCTGTATGGACCAGTGAGCGATACCCCAACTATATGCGCGATGGGAAACGGATGACGGGCCATCTATATCCCCCGAAGGGTCAACTGTATTCCCCCGAAAGGGCTATGTGTATCCCCCGAAGGGTCAACTGTATCCCTCGAAAGGGCTATGTGTATCCCCCGAAGGGTCAACTGTATCCCTCAAAAGGGCTATGTGTACTGTGTACAAGGCCGACCCGATCATCCGGGGCACGCCACAAAGGTCCTGCCAATCTCAATTGATTGACCCTGTGTGCATCAATGGGTAGCTAGCCCGCAACACAGTTGAGCTAACGACACATAGTCGTGTAACTCCTATAAGCTTGCAAGACTTGTTAACTTTTATTAATGTTCCTTCACTTTCTTTATTACTCTTTCACTGTACTTTACGTAATACTTTCATTTCATCTATTAGTGATAACATGTAAAACTGTGGAAAGATAAACATGCATCAAATCGAGGAACATCGGTATTTACAAATCATCAGTCATTACTATCATATAAGGCTACATCATACTTAGCCTACATACATCATACATACACTTCTCTCCACATTCATACCAGCCCAATTTGGGCGATTGAACGTACTCCAGTCGCATGGCCTCCATGCGACTGAGTCATGCGAATGGGCATACAGTCGTGCGGATGGAGCTCTATCGTATGAATGAACCCTATGCGAATGGGCATCTATGCGACTAAACCCTCAGTCGTGCGTCTGTACTACTATGCGAATGGATCTATTCGACTGAACCCTCAGTCGTGCGTCTGTACTACTATGCGAATGGATCTATGCGACTGAACCCTCAGTCGCATGGCCTGTCGTGCGACTGAGCCCCAATCGTACGACTGAGCCTCAATCGTACGATTGAACATCAGTCGTTCCTCAGTCGTGCGACTGGCCCTTCAGTCGCATAACCCTAACTGGGCAGCGACTGAAGTTCATCACGAACAGCAGCCGCGACATTCGGCTGTAAAACTCTTCTAAACTCAATTCAAGCCCAAATTAGCCTTCCTAAACCTCAGGGATTCATACTAGGACATCATACAAGCTAATGCAAGTCCTAATTCGTACCATAAACACGTTACTCAAGATTCCACCCAAATGGGTCAAACATACACTCTATTCAAAAACGGGTTTGAATATGTTCCAGCTCCAAAATCGTATGAAAACAAGTAAACGAGGGGTCCTAGAACTCACATTATCACGAGAATATGAAGAGCTTCGATTTGAATAGCCTCTCGACAAATCTCGAGCCCGAATCACCCCGTTCTCTCTTTTCTTTCTCTGCTCTGTCGCTCTCTGCTCTTTCTCCCGACTGAAGCGTGTAAGTGTTGGGGAAAGAAGAGAGCTGCTCCTCTTTTATAGGTACAGCTCAGTCGCCCGAAGTCCAGGGGCGACTGGACCTTCAGTCGCATGAACACCATGCGACTGGACCTCCAGTCGCATGAGTTCCATGCGGTTGAACCTTCAGTCGTACGATTGAACTCCACTCGTACGGTTGAGCTTCAATCGTCCGAGCATCATGCGATTGAACCCCCAGTCGCAAGAATTCCATGCGACTGAGACTCAGTCGCATATCA
The DNA here is from genome assembly GCA_024085815.1 of Flaveria linearis. Taxonomy (NCBI): domain Eukaryota; kingdom Viridiplantae; phylum Streptophyta; class Magnoliopsida; order Asterales; family Asteraceae; genus Flaveria; species Flaveria linearis. Next base: position 8,967,575 of record CM044012.1, on the reverse strand, counting down.
CTTCAAAAAGTCAAACTTCCGGGTGTTACAAGTCCACCCCCTTATTTAGGTTTCGTCCTCGAAACCTGTTATTCCTCGAACAATCGTGGGTAATGTTGCCTCATTTCTTCTTCAGTTTCCCACGTTGACTCGGATCCCTTCCTGTGCTGCCACTGTACACGCATAAGAGGAACCGTTTTATTCCTCAGCCTTTTCTCCTTTCGGTCTATGATCGCCACTGGTTGCTCCACATAATTGAGTCGTTCGTCCACCTCGATATCCTCCAGTGGGACGATCATATCCTCGTCTGCCAAACATTTCCTCAGATGAGATACGTGGAAGGTCGGGTGAATTCCACTTAACTCATCTGGTAGATCCAACCTATAGGCCACCTCTCCTACTCGAGCAACAATTCGGAAAGGGCCTATATACCGCGGACTCAACTTACCCCGCTTCCAGAACCGAATGATTCCTTTCCAAGGTGAGACCTTTAACATAACCTGGTCTCCCACCTGGAACTCAATCGGTCTGCGTCGTTTGTCAGCATACGACTTCTGTCTGTCTTTGGCTGCCTTCATATAGGCTTTGATCTTTTCAAGCTTTTCAGTCGTAGCCTCGATCACTTCGACGCTTTCCAATTCCTTCTGACCAATATCACCCCAACAGACGGGTGTCCTGCATCTCCTACCGTATAGCATCTCATAGGGTGGCATGCCAATACTGGCATGATAGCTGTTGTTGAATGAGAATTCAGATAATAGTAAGTGGTCATCCCAACTTCCCCCGAAGTCAATAACTCATGCCCGGAGCATGTCCTTCAAAGTCTGAATGGTCCTTTCATACTGACTATCAGTTTGAGGATGATAAGCCGTGCTAATATGTAACCTCGTCCCCATAGCATCGTGGAATTTCTTCTAGAATTTGGATGTAAACCGGGTGTCGTGATCAGACACAATCGACACCGGCACACCATGACGAGTCACAATCTCTTTGATGAAAAGATCGGCCAACCTTTCGGACGACTATGTCTCGCGCATCGGTAAGAAGTGAGCACTCTTCGTCAGACGGTCCACAATCACCCATATAGCATCGTACCCTTTCGGGGTACGTGGCAGCTTTGTGATAAAATCCATGGTGATGTGCTCCCACTTCCATTCTGGTATGTCAAACGGTTGAATCTTTCCATACGGCTTCTGGTGCTCGGCTTTTACTTGCAAACACGTGAGGCATTTACTCACATACCCCACCACATCACGCTTCATACCTGGCCACCAATAATCTTTTTTCATGTCTTGGTACATCTTGGTAGCACTAGGATGAATGGAGTATCGAGTTTTATGGGCTTCATCCATGATCTTCATACGTAGATCCCCAAATCGTGGAATCCACATTCGCCCAAATCGAGTCTTGGCACTAAACGTGTTTTCACCCAATTCCGCGACCAGACCTCTCATTCGTTCTGAGTTAAGATGATCTTCTTTCAGTGCTTCATCTTGAAACTCTTTGACTTGCTTCATCACATCCGAGGTCATGATCAGCTGGTATGCCTTCACCCGTATCGGTTCGGGCCTCTCCTTTCGGCTAAGGGCATCATCCACCACGTTGGCCTTGCCCGGATGGTAATGGATCTCACAATAATAGTCTTTTATCAGCTCCAACCATCGCCTCTGCCTCATATTTAAATCTTTTTGCTCGAAGAAGTACTTCAAGCTCTTGTGGTCTGTGAAAATGGTGCACTTCGTTCCGTAGAGGTAGTGCCTCCAAATCTTTAACGCGAAGACCACAGCTGCTAGCTCCAAGTCATGAGTGGGGTAGTTAACCTCATGAACTTTCAGCTATCGGGACCCATAGGCTATAACTTTTCCCCTCTGCATTAACACGCACCCCAACCCCGAATAGGAAGCATCAGAATAAACCACCAGATCCTCACTTCCTTCGGGCAACGACAGAACAGAAGCTTGGGTCAACCTCGTCTTTAATTCCTCAAACGCCTTTTCCTGAGCTTAACCCCATACAAACTTCACATCTTTCCGAGTCAACTTGGTCAGTGGAGAAGCAATCTTGGAGAAGTCTTGGATGAATCTTCTGTAATAGCCCGCCAGAGTCAAGAAACTACGGATCTCGGATGGCGTCTTTGGAGACTTCCATTGCATTACTGCTTCCACCTTTGCCGGATCGACCATAATTCCCTCCGGATTAACCACGTGACCCAGAAATTGAACCTCGCGCAACCAGAATGCGCACTTGGAGAATTTGGCGTACAATTTCTCCCTTCTCAACGTTTCTAGTACTTCTCGAATGTGACCGGCATGCTCCGTTTCGCTCCTCGAATAAATCAGGATATCGTCAATAAATACAATCACTGATTTATCCAACATCGGCCGACACACCCTGTTCATCATGTCCATAAAAGCAGCTGGCGCATTGGTCAAACCAAAATACATGACAAGAAACTCGTAGTGACCGTAGCGCGTGCGAAAAGTTGTTTTAGGGATGTCTTGCTCTTTCACTTTCAGTTGATGGTAGCCTGATCGAAGATCTATCCTTGAGAACCAACTGGCACCCTGAAGTTGATCAAACAAGTCATCGATCCTCAGCAAGGGGTATCTGTTCTTTACCGTTAGCTTGTTCAACTCCCGGTAATCTATACACATTCTCATGCTACCGTCTTTTTCTTCACAAACAAGACCGGAGTACCCCAAGGTGAGATACTCGGTCTAATAAACCCCTTGTCTAGCAGCTCTTGCAACTGCTCCATCAAATCTTTCATTTCCGTCGGGGCCAATCGATACGGCGCTCTGGCAACTGGTTGGGCGCCTGGTATCAGGTCAATCTGGAACTGGATCTCTCGGTCAGGTGGCAATCCCAATAAGTCTTTGGGAAACACATTGGAAAGTCACACACTACAGGGACATCAGATAGTTGTGGTGTTGGCGTTTCCACATCCTTTACGTAACATAAGAAGGCGCTACATCCACGCCTCATACATTTCCCCGCCACCGCCATTGAGATCACCTTCGGAATCGTAGTAACCCGATCGCCATAAACTGTCACTGAACTACCGTCGGGCGCTGTCAAATTGATCATCTTCTTACGACACACAATGTTTGCCTCAAAATCCGACAACCAATCCATTCCAAGAACCAAATCAAAACCACCTAACGTCATCGCAAACGATCTAACCGGAAATTTGTGGCCCTCTAATTCCACATCACAACCCTCTATTACCTCAGAAATCCTGGTAGTTTTACCTATAGCAGTCTCTACATCAAACGGTACATCCACACGTCTACTACTAACAGGCAATTTGGCACAGAAAGCAGCAGAAATAAAACTCCTACTGGCACCCGAATCAAATAATACAGAGGCTAAAGTTTGATTCACCAGAAACGTGCCGGACACTACATCGGGGTCCGTCCTAGCCTCTTCCTGCGTCATTGTGAATGCCGTGGCGCTTGCTCTCCGATCTTCACTTCCCGTCTTCTTTACCCCTGAAGCCTCAGCCCTAGGCTTCTTACAGTCTCTAGCGATGTGGCCAGGCTGACCACACCTGAAGCATACGTTCATCCCCAGTCTGCATTCCCCACTGTGTTCTCTCCCGCATTTACCACACTTCTTTACTCCTGAACGCGACGTGACCACCCGGCGGTCATCCACCCGCGTCTTCTTATTACTCGTCGAAGTATCACCTCGACCAAACCTCTTTCCCTGCCAGTTTCTCTCACCACCTCCCTTCTTACTACCTTCTGCCTTCACCACCACAACCCGTTCATCATATAGCCTTCCCGCCAAATCCACCGCCGACCTAAAAGTGCTCGGTCGGGCAGTAATCAAATGCCTGCGGATGTCAGCTGGCAGCCCCTGAATATACCGGTTGATCTTTCGAGACATCGGCGTCACCTGATCCGGCACCATTCTTGCCATCTCATTGAATTTGGTGGTGTACTGTTGGTGGGTCATTGTCCCCGCCTCCAGCTGCAGGAACTCTCTCTCAACTTTGTCCATTTCTCGACGAGGACTGAACTCATCGATCACCATCCTTTTCAGCTCGGCCCACTTCATCTTCCCAATGGCCCTGCTACCCTCGGCCTGGACAATATTGTCCCACCAGCACAAGGCCGACCCCGTGAAAGAGTGGGTAGCAAACTTCACCTTCTTGTCCTCCTGGCAATCACTAATATCGAGGACACCTCCATTTCTCTCACCCATTGGTGAGCATCGGCAGCAGTGCCAGTACCGTCAAAAGTAGGGGGCTTGCACCTCATGAATGCCCCGTAATTCAACCCCGTGTTGCCTCTCGTACCGGTTCCTCCTCCTCTTCCTCTTCATTATCAGATAGAACCGTTTCCGGCTCTTGTTGCTCTTGTCTCCCTGAGGACCTATTCCTCTCTCTTCTATCACCTTCCCTGACAGCCTTAATTACCTCGGTCACCACAGATGGTAAGATCGTCTGCATGACCTGATGTACCTCCTCGACCACTGCCTCTTTTACCGAGGCTCTCAAGGTAGCGCTCTCATCTACCCCCCCTGATGAGGGGTCTCTGTTTCCTCGTGAAACACTTTCTCTACTCTAGGTCTTCCTCTTGTGGCTCGTGGTTCAGCACTACGTCCGCCACCGCCTCCACCCCGGGAAGCTTTGGAAGATCTACCACCAGCCATTCTCTACCTCACATGAAAGATTCAAACACCAACACGGTCATTCAAGGAAATAGCTCAGTTTATGTCAAGTATAGCAAGTTCCTAATTACAGTGGCCAGTTGTGATTAGCCACTTACTTTACTCTTCGCACCCCGAGCATTGCCTCTCCTGACTACATTAGTATCTAAGTCTAACAGTACACGTAAACACATATCATGCGCACGTAATCATGATTAACTTTAAGAAAATACCTGATGGCACGCAACTACTCAGATGGCATTCTTCCCTTTTTCTGTCCCATTTTCAGTTTAAGTTTAGGTTTATTTTGAAAATTTACCCGTTTCACTTAAACTTTGGCTCTGATACCAACTTGTAAGGCCCCAATCCCGGGAACCTCATAGTTGGTCATTCATTGCACTTAACATACATAATTTACTATAATTGAATTAAACCATGCAGCGGAAACTCTGAGATAAACTTTTAATTTACTATAAACACTTTTGTCATTTAATAAAACGTACGTCAATTACAGAACATCTAATGTTGCATTACATCACAAAAGCACTATTACAAAAGATTACATCTTTTCTATGTACAAAATGGTCATAAACAGTGACCTCTGGTATAGAAATATAAAATTTTTCATCATAAAGAAGATTCCTTAAGTAATCCCGTTTATGGGAATCCTCAAGAAATCTTGTACTTGCATACAACATAATGTGTTGCGTGCATTATGGGCCTACAACACATGACGTTGCAGCATTATCAAAGGAGAATGCCATCCCAAAAGAGCTGAGTAACCGCCTCGTGCCATCCTCAGCAACCCTACCTGCCAACTAGAAACACATAAAAAGTCAGCGTTGCTGAGTGAGTTCTAGTTTTATATGTTGTAAAACACTTTCTATATGTAGTATGTAAAAATACTCTTTTCTGTAAAATACTATACTGTACTGTATATGCGAGCACGCATCAACCGTATGAACAAATAACGTTCGTTCTTTGTACTATATGCCTTGTCTGTAAACTTTATCTTTATGTTTCACTTTCTGTATGGACCAGTGAGCGATACCTCAACTATATGCACGATGGGAAACGGATGACGGGCCATCTATATCCCCCGAAGGGTCAACTGTATTCCCCCGAAAGTGCTATGTGTATCCCCCGAAGGGTCAACTGTATCCCTTGAAAGGGCTATGTGTATCCCCCGAAGGGTCAACTGTATCCCTCGAAAGGGCTATGTGTACTGTGTACAAGGCCGACCCGATCATCCGGGGCACGCCATAAAGGTCCTGCCAATCTCAATTGAGTGACCCTGTGTGCGTCAATGGGTAGCTAGCCCGCAACACAGTTGAGCTAACGACACATAGTCGTGTAACTCCTATAAGCTTGCAAGACTTGTTAACTTTTATTAATGTTCCTTCACTTTCTTTATTACTCTTTCACTGTACTTTACGTAATACTTTCATTTCATCTATTAGTGATAACATGTAAAACTGTGGAAAGATAAACATGCATCAAATCGAGGAACATCGGTATTTACAAATCATCAGTCATTACTATCATATAAGGCTACATCATACTTAGCCTACATACATCATACATACACTTCTCTCCACATTCACATCAGCCCAATTTGGGCGATTGAACGTACTCCAGTCGCATGGCCTCCATGCGACTGAGTCATGCGAATGGGCATACAGTCGTGCGGATGGAGCTCTATCGTACGAATGAACCCTATGCGAATGGGCATCTATGTGACTGAACCCTCAGTCGTGCATCTGTACTACTATGCGAATGGATCTATACGACTGAACCCTCAGTCGTGCGTCTGTACTACTATGCGAATGGATCTATGCGACTGAACCCTCAGTCGCATGGCCTGTCATGCGACTGAGCCCCAATCGTACGACTGAGCCTCAATCGTACGATTGAACATCAGTCGTTCCTTAGTCGTGCGACTGGCCCTTCAGTCGCATAACCCTAACTGGGCAGCGACTGAAGTTCATCACGAACATCAGCCGCGACATTCGGCTATAAAACTCTTCTAAACTCAATTCAAGCCCAAACTAGCCTTCCTAAACCTCAGGGATTCATACTAGGACATCATACAAGCTAATGCAAGTCCTAATTCGTACCATAAACACGTTACTCAAGATTCCACCCAAATGGGTCAAACATACACTCTATTCAAAACGGGTTTGAATGTGCTCCAGCCCCAAAATCGTATGAAAATAAGTAAACGAGGGGTCCTAGAACTCACATTATCATGGAGAATATGAAGAGCTTCGATTTGAATAGCCTCTCGACAAATCTCGAGCCCGAATCACCCCGTTCTCTCTTTTCTTTCTCTGCTCTGTCGCTCTCTGCTCTTTCTCCCGACTGAAGCGTGTAAGTGTTGGGGAAAGAAGAGAGCTGCTCCTCTTTTATAGGTACAGCTCAGTCGCCGAAGTCCAGGGGCGACTGGACCTTCAGTCGCATGAACACCATGCGACTGGACCTCCAGTCGCATGAGTTCCATGCGGTTGAACCTTCAGTCGTACGATTGAACTCCACTCATACGGTTGAGCTTCATTCGTCCGAGCATCATGCGATTGAACCCCCAGTCGCATGAATTCCATGCGACTGAGACTCAGTCGCATATCACTTCAAAAAGTCAAACTTCCGGGTGTTACATATTTATCATAATCTATATTGCTTCCTTCTTTTCTAAGGTTATTCCTTATTCTTTCTGCAAATAGATGAGGAAGTCCATCTATGAACTTAGATTTCCAATGAGAGCTATTACTCTCTGGGAGTTCCATAACTCTTGTTAAGAATGTATCCTTATACCATCTAAAAGATGTAAGTGTTTTACATTTAAGGTTTTGTAATAAAGACCTAATATTTTCTGAATTGTCAGACCATCTTCCTGTGAAATGTTCTATGATATTTACTATCAATGTATAGACAGAATTATTTTCTTCAATTCCATCCTCCTCTTTTATACTATTGAGGATCTTTCTTCTATCTTCCTCGGATAGATAATTATCCCACCAGCCTTTTAGCTGTCCAGTAAAACCTGATATGATCATGTGTGCTATTGTCCTAGTTGAATCTCTATTATTCTGACAAATTGTGCTACACATTAGCATCCTATGGACTGTCTTATATATTTGGGATTCAGTTTGACCATCTATGTTCCATTCATAGATATTTTTCCCACCATATGAGTTGTTTACCACATATTGTTCTTCTTCTATAAGAATATCCTATGGTGATGGCCTAGGATAATAATACATCCTTTGTGTTGGCTTATCAGCAAACTTTGATGTCATTTTTGCTATTTCATCATTTATCTTTTGTTTATAATTTTCTTCATTAATACTTTCTTCAAATTCAGTTAGAGTATTAATTTTTAAATTCTTTAGAAAGGAGCATCTCCTTCAACGGCTACTACATCAGGATCATCTTCAAATAATGAAGAAAATCCATCTATTTTTCAAGATTCTCAAGATCCATATGAAGAAGACTTCAATGAAGAAGCCTACTAGAGAATAATGGTGGAAGAAGAGCCAGAAATATCTGGTAACCCAAAAGGAAGAGAAATAATGCAATAGGTCCCACAAGAATATAAAGGACAACAATAATTCAACATAAAGGACGGAATCTCTCCACTCACCAGACAAATTTTTCTTGGTTGTTACAACTTTTGCTTTTATAAAGCAACTTTAATAATTGTACTCTAGACGCGTAATACGCATAGGATGCGAATATTCGCATATTATTAGCATATTCTAGTGTCTGAGCCTCCTATAAATAGAGGCAATTGTAATTAGTTTAGACACGCCTCGATCACTACTAAGATCGAAACCTCTCTCCACTCTCTTGTAAAAATTCTCTTATAATATATTGAAGTTAAAGTTTAAGAGTTTCAAGAAGAAGCGCCTACGTTCCAAAAATTCTGGTAATCTTTCTTTCCTTCTTAAATTCATATCTTCTGATGATAGTCTCTCTAAGAGGTTAAACATCTAAGTGTTAAAACATCACCATGCTCAACTGAATGCTATGACTCATATATATATATATATATATATATATATATATATATATATATATATATATATATATATATATATATATATATATATATAAAGTCTGGAAATCCAAGGATAGTGAAAATTCAGGAAGGAGAGTATGGACAGGTTACAGCCCATCTAAGATGTTAATATGGTGGTCGACCTCTTGGGGCCCGTTTTAAGCCAAAAAGCCGAGATGGCGTGGGGCGTTTTTAGGGCTGACCTTTACTGATCGCGTATTAACATCCTGGACAATGGCTGTGTAAAATTTCCAGTTGGCCCATAGTTATTTTCTGAATCAAGCCGTCCTCTTGGTTTGACAGGCTTTATTAATATTAAAGTTATATTTGTATATTTATGAGTCATAGCATTCAGTTGAGCATGGTGATGTTTTAACACTTAGATGTTTAGCCTCTTAGAGAGACTATCATCAGAAGATATGAATTTAAGAAGGAAAGAAAGATTACCAGAATTTTTGGAACGTAGGCGCTTCTTCTTGAAACTCTTAAACTTTAACTTCAATATATTATAAGAGAATTTTTACAAGAGAGTGGAGAGACTGATGCCTCTGAGATAGGCTATGGAGGAATTTTGAAACAAAAATCTCTAGAAAGTAAGCAAGAATATATTGTTAGATTCCATTCAGGTAAATGGAATAATAGCCAAAAGAATTATTAATTTTTAAATTCTTTAATATACTTCTTGAATCGTTTAATGTTTGGAGAATATTTTCCTCAGATTTTGTTTTAAAATCTGTTACCTTAGGTGGCAATTGTATACTTGGCGTAGCACTATATTCTTTGCTATTATTAACAATACTTTGTTTTTCTTTGAAATGTGATATTATTTTATCTATTTTTTCAGCAATATCCTTCAATTGTTCACCTATTATTATAAGGTATAGATTTGTATAATTTTGTGATTTTATTAAATTATTTATGTGAGAAATTGTTACTGATAAGGTATCACCTTCTAACAGTTTTTGAAAAGCTTGATAATATCTTTCCTCTCCTTGTTTTTCTATTTTAAAACCAGTTGTTGGAGGGAAAACTTGAGTACTTATTGTACCATTTATATTATATTGTCTTTCTATCATCGAGATTATACTCTGAATGTATTTTTCAATAAACCAAGGAACAAAAGGTATAACTTTATTTTTCTTGGTTAAATCACTATAGTATTTTCACTAAAAAAATCTTTTTCTTTTTTATTAAAATTAGTAAAGAACCATTTTCTAAATGATTCCCATTTTGGAGTAAAAAATTCTTTAGAAATTACATCTCTTAATAGAGATCCTGTAGTAAAATCTAGGTTTTCTTCCATTAATTATGCAAAGTTAAATTCTGATTCGGTTATTTCCGGATCAACTTGCCTAACTCCTCTGACTATATTATTAGAGCACTAAGGTAGGCCAGGGGCCTCCCCACACTCAGGTAGGCCAGGGGCCTCCCCAGGAGGTATGTTTATTTAGAAAACATACTACAAACTTAAAAACAATATAAACAACTTTAATATTAATAAACTTAAAAACAATATAAACAACTTTAATATTAATAAACTTAAAAACAATATAAACAACTTTAATATTAATAAACTTAAAAACAATATAAACAACTTTAATATTAATAAAGCCTGTCAAACCAAGAGGACGACTTGATTCAAAAATAACTATAGACCAACTGGAAATTTTACACAGCCATTGTCCAGGATGTTAATACGCGATCAGTAAAGGTCAGCCCTAAAAACGCCCCACGCCATCTCGGCTTTTTGGCTTAAAACGGCCCCAAGAGGTCGACCACCATATTAACATCTTAGATGGGCTGTAACCTGTCCATACTCTCCTTCCTGAATTTTCACTATCCTTGGATCCTCGCTATGTCCTTCATTTCAGCGAGATATGCTTTCATAATTTCTTCTTCGCTGATATCATCAGTACCTTTAATCATTCTAAGTTTTGTAACAATATGATTGAACGGACTAGGAGATTCCCTTTGTTGTTTCTTCTGTTGTTGCAACTTGTATGACTAAATAGTTTTCTGGATATAATCCAGAGTGTCTTGGCAATTTAGTCTGCCATTTTCTTCGTGCATCATTTTTCTCCAAAATTTGGTCATAAATCTTCTTTTTAAACAAAAAATATTTTCTTGGGTATAACCCGTTTCAGGAACCCACTTCAATATCCATGGGATACTAAACTGAGTAAAATAGTAAAATGAAGCCATTCCTTCAATGAGGGTGTTATCATGTTGGGCTTCGATTAAAATTGGAGATAAACCTACCCATTGGGTATATAAATCTTTAAATAATTTTGCATTCTTAGTAAATATATTTACTGATGGACCGTATAACTGCCACCATTTAAAGATCCAGTTCGGAATATCCGAATCATAGACTTTTGAACAAATTTTTATAAACCAAGAATGTTTTTGACTAGGATTCTCATATAAAAGAACTCTGTCAAAACCTTTGATATAATCCCAATAGTTATAACTAATAGGATTTTTAGATTCAGGAAATATGATTTCCCTTGTCCTTAGAGGTGATGTCCCCCAAGTTTCAACAGATATTATCTGTTTAATTACAATTTTACTGAAACAGATGGCTTTATTAGCCCCAGTATAATGCATTATTTCGCACGATTCTTTCTTGAGGATTTTCTCATAGAATAATGGAGACTTATATGTCTCAGCAGGATATAATCCTTTATCAAGATATCGATTGGTTATTAACCAAGGATTATCTTTCCATTTTTTATCTTTACTTTCCAAGAGAAGTATGACTTCTTTGTTTGGGTTATGAACCCTTCATCATCATCACTTTCATCAGTGGTGACTTGGGCATATGATGCCTTGCCTTGAGGATTATTTTCCTTTGAGGCTTTGAAGGCTATATAATCCTTCCATGTCTCTTCATCGATTATGTTCGATGATGACGCACCTGTCGATGCATTAAAAGCTATAAGCTTTTTATTCCCATGTTGGGAAATTACTCTTTCACCCCTTCCTCTATGAGAGGAAGATCTTCCACGACCTTTGCCGCGTTCCCAAGGAATCATGGCTGAAATTATTAATCTCTTTGCTTCTAATTCCTGAATTTTTCTTCTGACTTCATTAAGTCTTACCTGCAAGAGATTTAAAACAAGTTTCTTGCCTCTCTGGACAAATTAATTACATTTCTGATTTCTTGCATTCTATTTAAGGTCATTGTTTCTATTAATAAAAATTCATTTCTAGCTTCAAGAATTTCTTGAATAGCATTTCCTAAAGGTCCTTTATTATGACTCATTATGCACTAGAAATTATAGCCATTTTGGCTTCAAGCTCTTTTATAATTTTTTCAAAATATTCCTTTTCTGACTCAAGGATTTTAAATTCTTTGAATCTATTTTCAATTTGTAAAAGATTAAGAAAGCCATTTTTTCTTTCTTCAATATAATTTTCTCTTCTAACTTGAACTTGAATTTCCCTAATTTGCTTATTAAGGATATTAATATATTTTAAATATGACAATTTGGAATATGTTATTCCAATCGGTCCTTTAAAATTTTTTGGTCTCGAGGGGGTCTTTTTATTGTAAATACTCTCTGGTAAGAAAATCGGGTAAACTGTTATCAGTTCCCTTTTTATAAATTATTTCAAAATCAAATGACGCCAAATGTGACTGCCACTTTGCAAACATTTGCTTAGAAACATCATGTTTAAAATCTTTATTAAACATGTATTTTGCCACTTGACAATCTGTTCGTATAACGAACTTTTTGTTATATAAATCATCTTGAAATTTTAAAACACATTTGACTATTGCTAAAATTTCTTTTGCAATAGTAGCATAATTCTTTTGGCTATTATTCCATTTACCTGAATGGAATCTAACAAGATATTCTTGCTTACTTTCTGGAGATTTTTGTTTCAAAATTCCTCCATAGCCTATCTCAGAGGCATCAGTCTTAACTATCTTATCCATCATGGGATTTGCTATCATTAAGCAAGGAAGGTTTTTAACCTTTTGCTTTATTTTTTGAACTGCTCTAGTATGATTTAGAGACCACAGTTTAGGATTCTTTTTTAGTCTTTCATATAATATTGCAGTATCTTCTGCTAAATTTTTATAATACGGAAGAAAATTTAGACTTCCAAGAAACCTTTGAAGTTGAGTTTTATCCTGTATTTCATCAGAAATTTTGATGCAAACTCAATACTCCTATTAATTGGAATTATATTTCCTTGATCAATATTATGACCTAAAAATCTTATATTTGTTTGAAAAAGTATCATTTTGGGTCTAGATATAACTAAACCATTTTTCAGAATTATTTCTTTGAATATATTCAAATGTCTAAAATGAATTTCAATATCCTTAGAAAATACTAGGATATCATCAATATAAACAATGATAAATTCACTATATGGAATGAAAATATCATTCATTATATTTTGAAATTCTGAAGGTGCATTCTTCAGACCAAATGGCATTACATTCCATTCATAATGTCCCATAGGTACTGTAAAAGCAGTTTTATATTTATCCTTTTCTTCAATTTGAATTTGCCTGTATCCTGACTTTAAATCAAATTTTGAAAATATATTTGCATCATGTAATTTATCTAGTAAATCTTTTTTATTAGGTATAAGGTACCTAATCCATTTTAAGACTTTGTTAAGAGGTTTATAATTTATCACCAATCTTGGTACACCTCTTTCTTGTTCTGAATGTTTATTAACATAAATGCAGTACATGACCACAGAGACTTAGAAATTCTGATTAAATTTTTGTCTAAGAGTGATTTCATCTCTTTCTTACATAATTCCATATATTCAGAATTCATTTGGCATGGCCTTGCTTTAGTCGGTATTTGACTTACTTTAAAATCATCTTCATATGGGAGAGAAACAATATGTTTCTTTCTTTCCCAAAATGTATTAGGATGATCATTACATATTTGTAGAGTAAATTGATGTTCAATTAATTTAATTTTTTCTTGTAATTTCTTTTTACTCTAACTTTCTTGAATATTTAAAGAAAATATTTCTTTTTGTAAGAATTCAATTTGATTTATTTTTGCTTTTAGTAATTCCTCTTTAACATTATTCAATGTTCTTGTCAAAGGATTACTTATGAATGTAAAATTTATTTCTTTTTCTTGATATGTACCAGTTATTCCAGTACGATCTATTTTTTTATGGGGAAAATCTTATCAAGAAATGGGCTGCCAAGTATTACCTGGTTTGCTAAATTTTTTACTAGTACAAAACTAGTATCTATACAAGTATTTTCTTGACATATGAATGCCTTAGGTATTTTATAATTTACCTCGAGTTTTCCTTTACCAGCATGACTTAGACTATGTGAAGTCTTATGGTAATATTTTACAGGCACTAATCCTTCCTGTATGCAATTCAAATCTGCACCGCTGTCTATTAGCGCAGTGGCTTCTATAAAGAAATCTTGTCCTATTAGAAGCTTGATTTTTGTATGCCATTTTTGTGAAGTTATAATTTCCATAATATTCTTTAAATAAGATTCTGATTCTTCTTCTTGCTGTGGAATAATTATTTTCCCTATTTCTAGGCCTATAATCCTTTTTTCTAATTCTTTATTATTCTGTTGCAGCAATTTTATTTCTATTTTCAAATTATCAATTTCTTTTTTAATTCTTGAATATCAAGATATTTTTTATTTTTGTTTCTTTGGTTTAATTGGTTTTTTAATTCAGCCAAAGAGAAAGGTTTTAATTTGACGAAGTAGGAACTTCTTCATCCTGGTTCTTAAAATGTGAAGAGATTATTTTCTCTTTTATTTGTGGATTATCTATTAGTTTTAATAAGTCTAAAATTTCATTAGTTATTACATTTACTTCCATATCTTGAAATTGTGAAATAATTTGATAGATATCATCTTCTTTTATTTCTGGATTACAACATTCCTTGTTGCAATTACTATTACAGCCTTTTTCTTCCTCAGATGAAGAATAAAGACTTTCATCTTCTAAATTGTTTAAATCTTTATCTTCAGAAGATTGCTCAAAATATGATTCTGAATCTGATTCTAATAATATTTTAGATATTTGATTTTTTAGATCTTCATCCTCTAGCTTATTAAGCTTTTGCTTAACCCAGCAAGTTCTTGCTTTGTGACCTATCTTGCCACATTTTCTACAGATTAACTTAGGCTTATATGAAGCTTTGTTTTCTTTATATTTTTCAATTCTTTTGAATTTTCTATCTTCCCTTTTATTTTTCCTTTTCCTATGTTTATAGGGGCTAGATTTCTTTAATTTTAATGACTTAGAAATATTAGGCTTTCCTTCTAAACCAAATTGTTCGCAAAATTGACCTAATTGCCTCTTTTCATTCAAAGAGTGTTTCTTAATTTGATGGTTTAATCTTATTTCATTGCATAGATTTAAACCTTCTTGCATGCATATACCTATTAACTTCCCATAGGTATATTTATCATAGTCTATATTGCTTCCTTCTTTTCTAAGGTTATTCCTTATTCTTTCTGCAAATAGATGAGGAAGTCCATCTATGAACTTAGATTTCCAATGAGAGCTATTACTCTCTGGGAGTTCCATAACTCTTGTTAAGAACGTATCCTTATACCATCTAAAAGATGTAAGTGTTCTACATTTAAGGTTTTGTAATAAAGACCTAATATTTTCTGAATTGTCAGACCATCTTCCTGTAAAATGTTCTATGATATTTACTATTAATGTATAGACAGAATTATTTTCTTCAATTCCATCCTCCTCTTTTATACTATTGAGGATCTTTCTTCTATCTTCCTCGAAAAGATAATTATCCCACCAGCCTTTTAGCTGTCCAGTAAAACCTGATATGATCATGTGTGCTATTGTCCTAGTTGAATTTCTATTATTCTGACAAATTGTGCTATACATTAGCATCCTATGGACTGTCTTATATATTTGGGATTCAGTTTGACAATCTATGTTCCATTCATAGATATTTTTCCCACTATATGAGTTGTTTACCACATATTGTTCTTCTTCTATAAGAATATGCTGTGGTGATGGCCTAGGATAATAATACATCCTTTGTGTTGGCTTATCAGCAAACTTTGATGTCATTTTTGCTATTTCATCATTTATCTTTTGTTTATAATTTTCTTCATTAATACTTTCTTCAAATTCAGTTAGAGTATTAATCTTTAAATTCTTTAATATAATTATTGAATCGTTTAATGTTTGGAGAATATTTTCCTCAGATTTTCTTTTAAAATCTGTTACCTTAGGTGGCAATTGTATGCTTGGCGTAGCACTATATTCTTTGCTATTATTATCAATACTTTGCTTTTCTTTGAAATGTGATATTATTTTATCCATTCTTTCAGCAATATCCTTCAATTGTTCACCTATTATTATAAGGTATAGATTTGTATAATTTTGTGATTTTATTAAATTATTTATGTGAGAAATTGTTACTGATAAGGTATCACCTTCTAACAGTTTTTGAAAAGCTTGATAATATCTTTCCTCACCTTGTTTTTCTATTTTAAAACCAGTTGTTGGAGGGAAAACTTGAGTACTTATTGTACCATTTATATTATATTGTCTTTCTATCATCGAGATTATACTCTGAGTGTATTTTTCAATAAACCAAGGTATAAAAGGTATAACTTTATTTTTCTTGGTTAAATCACTATAATATTTTTCACTAAAAAAATCTTTTTCTTTTTTATTAAAATTAGTAAAGAACCATTTTCTAAATGATTCCCATTTTGGAGTAAAAAATTCTTTAGAAATTACATCTCTTAATAGAGATCCTATAGTAAAATCTAGGTTTTCTTCCATTAATTATGCAAAGTTAAATTCTGATTCGGTTATTTCCGGATCAACTTGCCTAACTCCTCTGACTATATTATCAGAGTTTATTCTTAATTCATCTATTTTCCTTTCAGGAAATTCTTCCCTAATCTTTGAAGTAGACGCCCTAGAAGGACTCCTAACAGTGTAATCTACTGGAGAAATATAAAAGTGTGATGACACAGATTTAGATAGAGCTGGTTCACTATTTGTTTTTATATTTTCAAATTGTATTTGTACTGAACCTTCTATTGTTTGTATAATATTTATTGGATTATGATCCGTATATTGCTGTGATGGGGTAGCTTTATCTATTACCCAATTTTGTGGAAAGTTGATTTCTTCCCATTTTATTCTTCTTCTGGTAGTTATATTTGATTTACCAAAATTAGTTTCTATCATTATCGTTTCATTTAATGGTTATCTACCATTTTACATTGTGGATTTAATATGAATAGAGGTTTATAGTAAATTCTATAACAGATACATATTACCTCTGATCCTGAAGCATAGTTATAACCATGAGTTTTGACATTTAATGTCAAAGCATCTAATATATTTACATCTGACAGTGATAACTGCAAATTTGGATAAACATTAAAATATACCGGGCCATGGGCCAGGCTTGACTGAACAATTCCCATAAGGGATTGTTTCCAATCTAAGTTTCTAGCATCTCTAAGAGCTGCTATAAAACTTTCTGGTAAGCCTTCTAATGTTAGAGGCTTGAATGCAATTTGCACAAGACCTATATGAATAAATTTATATTCCTTCTTGTATTTATTTAAATCTCTGTTTGATAGTAATCTTATTATCATTTCATCCTTATTTAAAGAAAATATTTCTTCAGTTGTTTTCACAACTTGTTTTAACCTAATTTTTCAAAAGTGCCTAATTTATAAATTAGTTTATAATCAATTTATTATTATTATTATTATTATTATTATTATTATTATTATTATTATTATTATTATTATTATTATTATTACTAGGGAACCCTATTACTAATATTATTAATTTCTATTATTACTATTACTATTATAACTATTATTATTATTATTATTTATTATTATTTCTAATAATAATAATAAACCGTCGACAAACTACGTTACACATAAGGGAAAATCTATCAAATCTATAAGGGAAAACCTATCAAATCTATCTGGGAAAACCTATCAAATCTATTTGGGAAAACCTATCAAATCTATTTGGTAAAACCTATCAAATCTATTTGGGAAAACCTATCAAATCTATTTGGGAAAACCTATCAAATCTATTTGGAAAAACCTATCAAATCTATTTGGGAAAAACTATCAAACCTATCAAACCTGTTAACCTGTAAATTACGTACCGAAAACGCAGTGGTGTAGCGGCGGTGGTGGTGTGCAGCGGCGTTTGTGGTGACCGGCGGTGGTGGTGACCGGCGATGGGGTGAGCGGCGATGGTGGTCAGCGGCGATGGTGGTCAGCGGCGATGGTGGTCAGCGGCGATGGTGGTGAGCGGCGGTGGTGGTGAGCGGCGGTGGTGGTGAGCGGCGGTGGTGGTGAGCGGCGGTGGTAGATGAATGTGTCACGGGGAGGGCTCGCGGTGACGGTTTGGCGGCGGTGGTGGTGGAAGATGGGGTCTCGGCGGTGGCAGCGGGGATGAATGTTTGTGGTTGTGGTGAAATGGTTGTGGTTATGGTTGTGTTTGTGGTTGTGGTTATGGTTGTGTTTGTAGTTGTGTTTGTGGAAATGGGGTCTCGAACGGCTTGATTCAGAAAATAACTATGGACCAACTAGAAATTTACACAACCATTGTCCAGAATGTTAATACGCGATCAGTAAAGGTCAGCGCTAATAACGCCCATAATAATAATAATAATAATAATAATATAATAATAATAATAATAATAATAATAATAATAATAATAATAATAATAATAATAATAATAATAATAATAATAATAATAATAACCGTCAACCATTAATTTTATAAACATTGTAAATAATGATAAATACGTTTTTTTCGCAGATATGGATGCCGACGATGCTTTTATCCCTGGCATTGATGATTGCCCGACGCTGCAGTTCGAGCAGGGGACTACACCGTACGAGCGGTTTAGGACCCTGAGAGCACGTGTGCCAGCACCGGGGACCGTCCTGTCGGAGGACTTCTTACAGCTCGTTGGAGAGCGCGACCGGTTTTTTGAGATCATCGGCGAGGACGGCCCGTGGGAGCAGCTGTTCCGGATGTCCGACGATGCCCATCGAGAGCTCACCGTGGAGTTGGAGTTCTACTGCACATTCACGTTCCGTCCACGTGACCAGGGACTTGCGGAGCTGGACGAGGACGACATAGCGGACGGTCGTGCGCCCGCGGAGGTTGCTTTCGGTTGTTCGGGGTCCTCCACCGCATGTCACTTAGGCGGTTTGCTGTCGTCAGCGGCCTCTACACGGAGGAGGAGACCCGACGGCCGATGTACACCACTGCCTTGATCCGCGGGCCAGACGACTCCGATCAGTTCTGGGGCCTGCGATAGGCGATGGACCATACGGCGGTGATACGAGGTCCTCTCATATACAAGACCCTCTGTATAGATACATTCACCGACTCATCGCCACATCCGTCGCTGGTCGTGGGGAGGGGACCGACAGGGTCAACGCCGCCGACCTTTTTTTTCTTCGGTGTGTACTCACACACCGACACTGCCACCTCGCGCACGCCCTCACTGATTATTTTGCTAGTTATTATCATCGGCAGTCGCGAGGGGCGTTAGTGGGAGGGAACATCGTTTCCCGGATCGCTCGGGGCCTGGGGTACGCACAGGCCATGTCCCAGCTCCGCTACCTCCGACTCTTGTGCGCGTGGCCGGCCGGAGCACCGCCACTGGGATGAGGATAGTTCGGAGGTTCCCCGACGGCACATGGCAGCTGCTCACCAGATACCAGGAGGTCGTGCCATGGGTGCCCGAGCCGTTGGTGGACCCACCCGAGCTGGCGGGGGCTGAGGTCCACCTTCAGGACGCCCACGAGGCCCTTGGTGGCGGGGAGGATCAGCCCATTCCTCCCGCACGACCAGGACCCGCCCCAGCATCCCCAGCGCGTGTACCACGCCGTGCGATTGCCTGCTCATGTTCTTGCACGTGAGACAGGGTCGCGAGGCTGGAGGATACGACCGCGAGGCTGCATGATACGACCGCGAGGCTGGAGGATACGACCGCGAGGCTGCATGATATGATGGACTGGGTCATCCAGCACATGGTCGCGGACTATACCGCCTCGGGTACGCCGTTGTTGTCACAGCCACCGAGGCGGTTAGACCATGACGGTGCTGGCCCATCTGGCGCGGTCGGGTCTGGTCAGGGCAGCGATCCGGGGATGATGGATTAGATAGATATTTTGTTTGTATTTTATTTCTTTTTGTATGTAAAAACTCGTTGTATATATATGTATGTGCAGTTTCAGTTATGATAATTTGTATATTTGGTTGTGTTTGTTTGGTTGTGTTTCTGTTTGTTTGTTTATATTTGCAATGTTGATAATGTTAATTGTATATGTTTGATAACAACTGATTTTACGATTAGGTTAACCATGTGATAAAAATAACAACCAACTTGTTTAAAAAATAATTAAACGCAAAAATTACTTGTAATATGACCATGAATTGCAGCAGCAGGGAAACCGACCCTGCATAACCAGTTTTCCAAAGAATCTGGCGCTGCGTTTTGTCTCCACAAAGATTAAAGTCAACGCGTTCTGAATCAAGATAAAGATAACAGATTACAAAGACTAATTAAGCAGATTAGAAAAAAAAGATGAACTGAATCGCACGTTTGTTAATGATTAAAACCATAAAATAGTGTTTGTTAATGATTTTAAAAGTATATAAACCTGAGGATAAATCGGTGAAACTAGTAATCGATAATCAATCATCATTTGTACAGACTAATAAACCATGATGACATCAGAAAAAGGTAGACCACACCACCCCGGACCATGGTGCAAGATCCTAGTGCCACAACCCTACCTCCCCCCAACCATCCTTCTCACACTACTTCTACTAGCTAATGACTAAGGTGAGTACGTTAATAAAACTAAAAGTAATAAAGTACCTGGATTCTAGCACGACTAACATCCGCAATCTTTTTGCTTTGAAACAAATCCCAATGTTTTCCTTTAACCGACGTATGAAACTTCCAAGCTGCTTCAGAAGTTGTAAAGTTCACAAACGCATATCCGGCATTCAAACCATGCCTGTACGTATATATCAACGTCAAAACTTAGCTTATATATATATATATATATATATATATATATATATATATATATATATATAGACATGTAGTATTTACACCATAAAAATTAATAATAATATTATTCAGATAGATACCAACTTGAAATCAATCGGAAGATACACGAAATCAAACTCCGATCGAACGGTGTTTCCCGCCTTTTCATTCTCAAGTTTACAGTGATAAAATTAAAATAAAAAACAATGTTTAATGCTTAAAAAAATAAAAAAAATAAAAGCAATATGTCACGGTTTGGCCAAACCGTGACATATGCCCCCCCTGCGCACAATCAATTCCCCATAATTACATACCCAATCATTGACTACGGATCCCCAGATATAATCTCACGGTTAAGGCAAACCGTGACAGTTAGGTCTCACACCTGACCAAACGGTCACGGGGAGACCTAACCGTGACCGCTTGGGTCGGTATTCTCCAGGAAAAGACGGTGCGCCTAAAATTTCCCATATTTTATTATACTATTTTATTATTATATAAAATGGAAGATGACTATTAGTCATTTACAAAATACATACATATATATATATATATATATATATATATATATATATATATATATATATATATATATATATATATATATATATATATATATATATATATATATATATATATATATATATATATATATATATATGGTAGAAGAGGAGAAATAGTCAAACATAATGGTATGTTTTTTTAAATATTCTTAAAATGTGAAGATGTTTCTACCGGACTACAACTTAACGACGACTATGAACCGGTTTTGTGCTCATTCACTTAGTCGAAAGTAGTGGGCATTCCACAGGTTGGACTACTTGATGCACATGAATTTTCATGTGAAGTTTAGGAGACCCTAAGGACAACCTTTCATAATGACGGATGCAGAACCATTGAAGGGGGTCGATGCAACAATTTCACAGTATTTGTAGAAACTTAGAACACTTAACAAATCAAATAGAAAACCGCCTTAAAGTGAAACAAATAACACAAGTAAAGAACAGAACACAATAGGATGGTTTTCAACAATGTTGTATATTGCTCTCAAGTTCTTTTATAAAGTGTTACAAAGCTTATTCTAATGACAAATACTTGAGATATTTTATACTACACCCTACAGTCGGTCATACTTTGAATGCCAGCTGAAAACATTAATCTATATAACAAGATCAATGCAAGGTCAAATGCAGATTGTCTTTTGACTAGTGACTATAACATTTCATATCTCACATTGTTGGATCATGATAAGGCTGGTGCAACCAAAAACTACTTCACATAGTCAATTTTTTGGTACTACATTCAAAGGCTTCCGAAGCTGAGCAAGAGATCTTCCGAGAGTCTGAAAGAGCTTCCGAAGACAAAGTCTGAAAGAGCTTCCGAAGACAAAGTCTGAGCTTCTGAAGACAAAGTCTGAGCTTCCGAAGACAAAGTCTGATGAAAGAGCTAAAGACAAAGTCTGAGCTTCCGAAGACAAAGTCTGATGAAAGAGCTGAAGACAAAGTCTGCTTCCGAAGACAAAGAAGACTCCAAGCCTCGGAAGAAGCAGTCTTCCGAAGTATAAGTACCTTCGGAAGAAGTTATTCTTCCGAAGTACTTTATTCTTCGGAAGACATTGCTATGACCAGCAGATAAAAGTATGGTCCCTGACAGTCCCCTGCAGACCTCTGATACAGCATGACATCTTCCTAAAGAGCCATGTTGTTAACCATACTTATTCTACTGTTCACCTTTTTATGATAGTACATGTTACCAACATTAGTTGGTGACAAAAGGTAAGTCAGGGACATGTCCTGACTACCAACTCTCAGGCAAAATGTCTGAAAGACCTCACCTAGAGTCTTGTAGTATAGATGTAAGGTTAGAGGTGTCCAGCTGGTATCTCCGGCTGTAGGTAGTATTATATATATCTTCTCCCTGTATCTCTTTAGATAAGCGATTTGAGTCCAAGAGTCTTGTAATCCTTTGAGTTGAGAGGCAATATATAAAAGTACCTTGAAAATTTACTTGCTGTGTTAATTTTCTTACTGCTTGTTACTTGTTATATTGTGATCAACTCTTCATAGACTACTTGCTGAGTGTTATTCACAGTGAGTTGAGAGAAAAACCACCCAGAATCCGATCCTGCAATTGGTATCAGAGCTCCAGGCTCTTGATTGTGAGATCTTACCATCCAAATCAACTGTTTTTCACTCCTCACTACAAACCACTCACTCAAATGGCTGCTCTCTCCAAGGCTGATATGGAAACCGATACCATGACCAAGTCCCCACTGATCACCCCTGAAGACTTTGACACATGGTGTATCAGAATGGAAGGCTTCATCAAGTGTCAAGATTCATGTCACCCCCCGCTGATAGCGGAAACACGGGGAATGCGAGCTAGACGGGATCGTCATAACACATGGTATATGATAGAGTAGCAATAAAATATGATGACAAGCGCGTCATGACGACACCGAACACAAATGGAGACTTGTGTCGTGTAATCAATGTTCACGACAGCATAGTCATAAGCACAACATAAATGATCACATAGACATTGAATAGCTTGTAATGTAATATTCCCACAACTCAGGAACAAGTATACAAAAGATCCTGTCCATGCTTTACAAAAGATCATGTTCAAGCTTTACAAAAGATCATGTTCAAGCTTTACAAAAGTAATATGCACAAATACATCCTAGGGTCTCCTCTAAAAGGCAGCACTCTCTAGAACTTCAATTCCCTTGATCACCTGAAAAATATGCTCAAAATGTCAACATAATTGTTGGTGAGCTTCGCAGGTTTAAATTGTAAACATGTAGTTGATGCTGTATAGTATTTGTAGTGGAATACCGTGCATACAGTTATAAGCAAGCAGATCACATACCATGAGTTTTATACAACCAAGCCTAATGACGTACACACAGCAAATTGTCAGAATATATTCACCCAAGGCCCGTTCCTGGCAGTGTGATGGTACTCGCAGTAACCATCTGTCAAGGGTGGGGGTGTCAACCCAGTAGTACTACTAATACCTATCTGTTGGTTCCAACACCGGAATTAATGGTTGTAAGACAGTCCACACAGTAACATCATGTATGCATCAGATAAGTACTCACAAAACAGTATCACGTTGATTCCAAGTATGAAAATTGTATGTATGTTGTACAGCAGTGAAAACGTGTGAGCATACTTTTCCCCCATATTTGTAAAAGATTGAAACAATTGTATAAGCGTAAAAGGGGCCACGAAACTCACTTGTTAAGTGGTAAGTATGTTTGATGAACTTCCCAAACTTGTATGTATGTATGAACAGTCAATCACCTATTGACAGTTATGTTAAGAATTAATCTTATGAACTACTGTTAATAATATTGTTTAATTGAATCGGGTCGTTTTGGTTTGGTCGTGAGTAGTACACACAAGCAGTCACACACATCTTAGTCTAGATTATTTTAATTAGTATATGCCTGTTAATAGCGTTGACTTTAATCTTTGTGGTCAAGCTATGACACTTTATTATATTACATTATCGTCGTGGGATCTCCGAAGAGGGGATCCATACACGCATACACATCATTAGTCATACAATAGGACCGGACGCACGACCGACACTCCATTCGCATGAGTGGACTTTCAGTCGTACGAATTAGCTACTTTCGTACGATTGAACCTTCATTCATGCGACTAAGCATTCAGTCGTACCATGCAAGACTTAGTCATACGACTCAACCTCCATACGCCCGATTGGACCTTCAATCGCACGAATCAGCTTCATTCGTGCGATTGAACATTCATTCGTACGATTGGCCTTTCAGTCGTACGGCTCACACACAATCGCACACAATTTCATTCGCACTGACTCAATCGCATGACTCATTCGTTCGCACAGACTCATTCGCACATGCATTCAATCGCACACAACCCTACGCCTGACTTAGTCGTACGATTTGCCCAATCGCACGGCTCAGTCGCGTGACACGCTCATACGCCCTACCCAGTCGCACGATTTATTCCAGTCGCCTGGCTCAGTCGGCCGGATGGCCCAGTCGCCCTGCACAGCAGGTCGCGACTGCACAGACCATCGAGCAGCGTTCTGCTGCTCCGAGCATGGGTTTCACGCACCAAGAACCTCCAGAACACTAATCCTAACACGTCTAGACAAGAAGCACACTCAAGAACACGACATGCAAGTCCACACAACCTCTTGTGCTCGGATGAACCCGAGCACCCGAAAACCCTAAAAACGCAGCAGCTAAATCGAGCAATAAACGGGTCAAACGAGGTTATCTACCTGCTAGGAGTGAGATTTCACGATGATAACCAAGATTTGACGACGAAAACGCAACAAACGGGGTGAATTTTGGTGCTAGTTTGGTGTAGAAAGGGGGAAGAAGATGAAGAACGGTGAGGATGAAGATGAAGTGAAGAAAAGGGCTGGGAAATGGGGTTTTTATACCCATCCCAGGTTTGCCAAATGTCACTTTTGGTCCCTGTACCTTGCCCCGAGTTTCTAAGTTTTGTTTCGGTTGAGAACGTTATTAATTAGTCTTGTTTTTATTAATGATAAAATGTTATTAATGTTACTTATAAGTTAAAGATAATTTTATTCGTGACAATTATTTTATTATAAAGATGACGTGTTTAATGTTAACGGGGCAAATCTTGGAGAAAACGTCTTAAGGTAACTACAAGTTGAACAACCATAACACGCATATAAGGGCAATTAAGTAAAACAAATATGGTATTCACGTAGTTGGTTTATCAAAATGAGGAATGACAGATAACAAGGTTAAATCAAACACGCTAAATGACGGACCTTTGGTGACGGATGTCACAGTATCCCCAGTTGAGGGAATTTCGTCCCGAAATTCAACTGGCGTTAGGTCTAAGAGCGTCATCCTCGAATAGATGTGGATATTGAGTCTCATCTGATCTTCACGTTCCCATGTAAACTCTGGCCCTCGTTTAGAATTCCATCTTATACGAACGATAGGTATCTTGCTGCGCCTCAACTTTTTGACCTTTCGGTCCATGACCTCAATGGGTTCCTCAATAAAACGAAGCTTTTCGTCGATCTTGATTTCCTCAATTGGTACGTGTAAGGATTCGTCTGTCAAACACTTTTTGAGGTCCGACACATGAAAAGTATCATGCACACCGCTGAGTTGTTGTGGCAAACTCAATCGGTAAGCCACCGGACCGATTCTTTCTGTAATCTCGAATGGTCCTACGTATCGAGGGGCTAACTTCCCTTTCTTACCAAATCGTACGATCCCTTTCCACGGAGAGACCTTGAGTAAGACATGATCCCCAACATTGAATTCTAGAGGCTTCCGACGATTGTCGGCGTAGCTCTTTTGGCGGTCTCTAGCAGCTTTGAGTCGGTCTTTGATTTGGAAGATCTTATCAGTGGTTTCTTGAATGATCTCTGGGCCCGTAAGCTGGCTTTCACCAACTTCAGCCCAACACACAGGCGATCTACATTTCCGTCCATACAATGCTTCAAATGGAGCGCATCCAATGCTTGTATGGTAGCTGTTGTTGTAAGAGAACTCAATCAACGGTAAATGAGTGTCCCAGCTACCACCAAAGTCGATTACGCAAGCTCTAAGCATGTCTTCCAACGTTTGTATAGTTCGTTCACTCTGGCCGTTGGTTTGTGGGTGATAGGCAGTACTCATGTCTAATCGAGTGCCCATCGCTTTCTGTAACGTCTGCCAAAATCATGAAGTGAATCGACTGTCTCGGTCGGATATGATTGACACCGGCACCCCGTGCCGTGTCACGACCTCTTTGATGTACAACCTTGCCAGTTTATCCATCTTGTAGTCTTCGCGAATAGGCAAGAAGTGAGCGGATTTTGTCATTCGATCCACCACGACCCATATCGAGTCGTGTCCGCTTGGTGTTCTTCGGGAGTTTGGTGATGAAATCCATAGTGATATTCTCCCATTTCCACTCGGGGATTTCAGGTTGTTGTAATAATCCCGATGGTTTCTGGTGTTCAGCCTTGACCTTTGAACAAGTCAAGCATTTGCTCACGTATATAGCAATATCTTTCTTCATGCCTGGCCACCAGTACAACTCCTTCAGATCGTGGTACATTTTGTCTGCACCAGGATGAACAGAGTATCGTGTCTTGTGTGCTTCATCCATGACTAATGTACGTACACCTCCCCATCTGGGGACCCATACACGATCTATGAAGTAATGAACGCCATCATCCTTGCGAGTCATTTGTTTATCCAACCCCCGGAATTCTTCTCCCGCAAGGTTCTCTTCTTTCAAGGCCTCGTTTTGTGCAATTTGAATCTGAGCCTTTAGATTGGTTTGAATAGTCAAACCTAGCGCTCGAGCACGTAATGGTTTCACACGTTCTTTGCGGCTTAAAGCATCAGCCACCACGTTAGCTTTCCCCGGATGATACCGGATTTCACAATCGTAGTCGCTAAGTAGCTCTACCCAGCGTCGCTGTCGCATGTTAAGTTCTT
Organism: Flaveria linearis; assembly: GCA_024085815.1. Taxonomy (NCBI): domain Eukaryota; kingdom Viridiplantae; phylum Streptophyta; class Magnoliopsida; order Asterales; family Asteraceae; genus Flaveria; species Flaveria linearis. Next base: position 8,940,333 of record CM044012.1, on the reverse strand, counting down.
TCTGATTCATGATATGTTGAAGGCTCTTATGGTCTGTGTAGATGATGCATTTGGTGCCATATAGATAATGCCTCCATATCTTGAGTGCAAATACTACAGCACCCAACTCCAAATCGTGAGTTGTGTAGTTCTTTTCATGCACCTTGAGTTGTCGTGAAGCGTAGGCAATTACCTTATCTTTCTGCATTAGTACACAGCCCAAACCTTGATGTGAAGCATCACAGTACACCACAAAATCATCAGTTCCGTCTGGAAGGGACAATATTGGTGTGTTGCACAACTTCTCCTTCAATGTTTGGAACGCCTGTTCTTGTGCTTTCCCCCAATCGAACTTCTTGTCTTTCTGAGTCAACAAAGTCAACGGTTGGGCAATCTTGGAGAAATTGGCAATGAAGCGACGGTAGTATCCAGCCAATCCCAAGAATTGTATTTCTGAGGGTGTTCGTATCCCACTTCTTGCTTCAATCTTACCGGGATCCACATGAATTCCATTTTCGTTAACTACATGACCCAAGAATTTCACTTCTCGAAGCCAGAATTCACACTTCGAGAACTGGCGAAAAGTTTCTCTTCCTTCAACAGCTCTAGAATCGTTCGAAGGTGTTCTTCGTGATCCTCTTTTGAACGAGAATAGATGAGTATGTCGTCTATGAACACAATCACGAACTTATCAAGATAAGGTTTGCACACCCGATTCATCAAATCCATAAAGACAGCTGGTGCGTTGGTCAATCCGAATGGCATGACCAAGAACTCATAGTGCCCATAACGAGTTCTAAATGCTGTTTTCGGAATATCGTCCTCGAATACTCTTAATTGATGATAACCAGATCGAAGGTCGATCTTGGAGAAATATGAGGCCCCTTGCAACTGATCAACAGGTCGTCGATTCTAGGAAGAGGATACGGTTCTTCACGGTCAATTGTTCAATTCCCTGTAGTCGATGCACATACGGAACGACCCATCCTTCTTCTTGACAAATAACACCGGTGCTCCCCACGGTGAATGACTCGGTCGGATGAAACCTTTCTCCAGTAGTTCCTGTAGTTGGCTTGACAACTCTTGCATCTCTGAGGGCGCTAATCGATACGGTGTCTTTGCTATCGGTGTAGCTCCAGGAACCAGCTCTATATGGAATTCCACCTGTCGTGGTGGAGGCAATCCAGACAAATCATCAGGGAACACTTCCGGGTAATCCGTACAATCGGAATGTCTGCCAATTTTATCTCTTCTTCTTTCTTCTCTACGATGTGAGCCAGAAAAGTGTAACACTGCTTCCGTAGACTTCGGCGGGCTTTCATGCAAGAAATGAGCTTCAGTGTTCTTCCCGGTCGTTCTCCTTGAATCTTGAGTACCTCCCGTTTGGCATGGGGATTCGTACTACTTTCTCCCGACAAACAATCTCGGCTCCATGATTTGACAACCAATCCATACCCACTATCACATCGAAGCTGCCTAACTCGAATGGTATTAAATCTATACTAAAGACTGGTCTTCCAACATTATGGTGCCATTCTTAATAATCTCGTCTGCTTGTTCAACCCTACCATTGGCCATTTCTACAGAGTAACTAGTTTCCAGTCTACTAGCACTTAAACCAAGCATATGCACGAACTCAGAAGATATAAAGCTATTGTCTGCTCCAGTATCAAATAGTATAGATGCGAAGTGGTTATTGAGTAAGTGCGTACCCGTGACAACGTTCGGATCTTGTCGGGCATCATTAGCTCCAATGACGAAGGCACGACCCCGTGCAGCATTACCTTGGTTTCCTTGGCCTTGAGCGCCCGCTATGGCCATCACTTGTTGTTGATTATCCCCTTGTTGACCCGGTGCCCTTTTCAGTTTGGGGCACGTGTTCCGGTAATGACCAGGATTTCCACATTCGTAACAGACTCTGGCATTCCCGGCGGGGTTAACCGCGTTGACGGGTGCAACCAGATTCGGTGCCACTCTACAATCTCTTGCTAGGTGCCCAGGGCGCCTACAGTTTACGCACACCCGGCACTGCATCTCTGGGGGATGATGATAGCTGCATCTGTCACATTTGGGGTGTGGCCCAACATACTCTCTCCTACCCGGTGTCACAGCCACGAAGTTTCTGGTGATCTTGGCCCTTTATCAGATTTCCCGGCACTCGACCGGCTTGTTTCCCCAACATCCTTTCGCTTCTCTGCTCCCTTGCCCAATACCCCTGTTCTTACCATCTCGTCGGTCAGAGCGCCAGCCTTCAGAATTGCGCTCTGAATCGTAGGAGGAGCAGCTGCAGTTACCATTGCTCGTATTTGAGGCGCGAGTCCCCAAATGTATCTTTCTATCCTTTTAGATTCCGGAGTGACTAAGTGTGGAACTAGTCTAGCCAACTCGTGGAATCGATCAGTATAAGCTGCATGCCCTGCCCCCACCATAGCATGATTCCAGAACTCGTGCTCAAGCTTTTGCATCTCGTTGTGAGGGCAGTATTCCTCGGTAATCAAAGCCTTAAATTCATCCCAGGTCATCTGCATCGCAGATTCCCTTCCCCTAGCTTGAACCTGGGTGTTCCACCAGGTTAGTGCTCGGCCCTGCAGTGAGCACGTAACATACTTGATGCGTTGGCTGTCGAGGCATTCGCTGATGTCGATCACAGCCTCCATTTTCTCCAGCCATCTGATCAGGGCTATCGCCCCACCTTTGCCATCGAAATCTCGGGGCTTACAGGCCACAAACTCCTTGTAAGAACAGCCCCGTTTGGCATTAGCAACCCCAGTTTCTTTACCGGCTGTACCACCATTTCCGGTCTCCTGGTTGCTTTCATTCCCAGTCGGGTTCCCATTATCCTCATTCTCATTACCACCGTCCCCGTGGGGGTGGTTTTGCTGTTGCAGCACGTCGCTCACCTGAGCTACGATAGTTGGAATCAAGGCAGTCAATTGTTAAGCAATCAAGGCTGCCATTTCAGCATTTCCAGTCCCTTGATTATTGCCAGAAGGGCCTTCATTCGCTGTTGGAGGTCTACCCCTGCCTCGGCCTCTTCCCTCGGGGCTTCACTTCCGCTACTGTTGCTGCGGGTAGATCTTCGAGGCGGCATGTTCTATTCATACAAGAGGCAACATATAAGCTTTAGTCACCTTAAGATGCATAAGTACTTTACTTATCAAATTTCCAATGTTTCGTGTTCCAGTCGGTCAAGATCACCATGCAGCCATTTTAAGCATATTCTCGGTATACCGGTGGTGTTTATATATAGGGTTCCCCGCAGCGTTCCCACCACACCCACGATGTGCCGAGAATGATGCCTAATCCGATTACATGACATCCGACCTTCCTTCACATCATATCCATAATGATCCATCAAGTCAACTGAGAACCAAACATGTAGTCACGTATAGTCTTGCGGAGGTTGTCTATCTGCGTCCTTGAAAGGACTCAGACATAGCCTCCTCGGGTCGGTCTCAGTATCTGAGGTCAAGCGCAATGTAAGATCTGTGACGATCTGTTCGGGTCTCGATTCCGAATTTGGTTATAATAACTCGGCGCACAGAGGGAACGGAAGATTCAATAGGAAGCATCCCATAGGGGTCGAGCACAAGGGCTCAAGCACAAAGTAAAAGATCACATAATAGAACGATAACCAAGCATGTAGGGAGGAACACATACACGAGATGTATAAATGCACACAAGCTTAAGCATGCAAATCTACATGAAGGTTCCTAGGTTATAGTCTAGGTCAAGTGTAATTGCCTAATTCTCTATAACCAATGGCTCTGATACCAGTCTGTCACACCCCCGCTGATAGCGGAAACACGGGGAATGCGAGCTAGACGGGATCGTCATAACACATGGTATATGATAGAGTAGCAATAAAATATGATGACAAGCGCGTCATGACGACACCCGAACACAAATGGAGACTTGTGTCGTGTATAATCAATGTTCACGACAGCATAGTCATAAGCACAACATAAATGATCACATAGACATTGATAATAGCTTGTAATGTAATATTCCCACAACTCGGGAACAAGTATACAAAAGATCCTGTCCAAGCTTTACAAAAGATCATGTTCAAGCTTTACAAAAGATCATGTTCAAGCTTTACAAAAGTAATATGCACAAAATACATCCTAGGGTCTCCTCTAAAAGGCAGCACTCCTAGAACTTCAATTCCCTTGATCACCTGAAAAATATGCTCAAAAATGTCAACATAATTGTTGGTGAGCTTCGCAGGTTTAAATTGTAAACATGTAGTTGATGCTGTATAGTATTTGTAGTGGAATACCGTGCATACAGTTATAAGCAAGCAGATCACATACCATGAGTTTTATACAACCAAGCCTAATGACGTACACACAGCAAATTGTCAGAATATATTCACCCAAGGCCCGTTCCTGGCAGTGTGATGGTACTCGCAAGTAACCATCTGTCAAGGGTGGGGGTGTCAACCCAGTAGTACTACTAATACCTATCTGTTGGTTCCAACGCCGGAATTAATGGTTGTAAGACAGTCCACACAGTAACATCATGTATGCATCAGATAAGTACTCACAAAACAGTATCACGTTGATTCCAAGTATGAAAATTGTATGTATGTTGTACAGCAGTGAAAACGTGTGAGCATACTTTTCCCCATATTTGTAAAAGATTGAAACAATTGTATAAGCGTAAAAGGGGCCACGAAACTCACTTGTTAAGTGGTAAGTATGTCTGATGAACTTCCCAAACTTGTATGTATGTATGAACAGCCAATCACCTATTGACAGTTATGTTAAGAATTAATCTTATGAACTACTGTTAATAATATTGTTTAATTGAATCGGGTCATTTCGGTTCGGTCGTGAGTAGTACACACAAGCAGTCACACACATCTTAGTCTAGATTATTTTAATTAGTATATGCCTGTTAATAGCGTTGACTTTAATCTTTGTGGTCAAGCTATGACACTTTATTATATTACATTATCGTCGTGGGATCTCCGAAGAGGGGATCCATACACGCATACACATCATTAGTCATACAATAGGACCGGACGCACGACCGACACTCCATTCGCATGAGTGGACTTTCAGTCGTACGAATTAGCTACTTTCGTACGATTGAACCTTCATTCATGCGACTAAGCATTCAGTGTACCATGCAAGACTTAGTCATACGACTCAACCTCCATACGCCCGATTGGACCTTCAATCGCACGAATCAGCTTCATTCGTGCGATTGAACATTCATTCGTACGATTGGCCTTTCAGTCGTACGGCTCACACACAATCGCACACAATTTCATTCGCACTGACTCAATCGCATGACTCATTCGTTCGCACAGACTCATTCGCACATGCATTCAATCGCACACACCCTACTCCTGACTTAGTCGTACGATTTGCCCAATCGCACGGCTCAGTCGCGTGACACGCTCATACGCCCTACCCAGTCGCACGATTTATTCCAGTCGCACGATTTATTCCAGTCGCCTGGCTCAGTCGGCCGGATGGCCCAGTCGCCCTGCACAGCAGGTCGCGACTGCACAGACCATCGAGCAGCGTCTCTTCTGCTCCGAGCATGGGTTTCACGCACCAAGAACCTCCAGAACACTAATCCTAACACGTCTAGACAAGAAGCACACTCAAGAACACGACATGCAAGTCCACACAACCTCTTGTGCTCGGATGAACCCGAGCACCCGAAAACCCTAAAAACGCAGCAGCTAAATCGAGCAATAAACGGGTCAAACGAGGTTATCTACCTGCTAGGAGTGAGATTTCACGATGATAACCAAGATTTGACGACGAAAACGCAACAAACGGGGTGAATTTTGGTGCTAGTTTGGTGTAGAAAGGGGAAGAAGATGAAGAACGGTGAGGATGAAGATGAAGTGAAGAAAAGGGCTGGGAAATGGGGTTTTTATACCCATCCCAGGTTTGCCAAATGTCACTTTTGGTCCCTGTACCTTGCCCCGAGTTTCTAAGTTTTGTTTCGGTTGAGAACGTTATTAATTAGTCTTGTTTTATTAATGATAAAATGTTATTAATGTTACTTATAAGTTAAAGATAATTTTATTCGTGACAATTATTTTATTATAAAGATGACGTGTTAATGTTAACGGGGCAAATCTTGGAGAAACGTCTTAAGGTAATTACAAGTTGAACAACCATAACACGCATATAAGGGCAATTAAGTAAAACAAATATGGTATTCACGTAGTTGGTTTATCAAAATGAGGAATGACAGATAACAAGGTTAAATCAAACACGCTAAATGACGGACCTTTGGTGACGGATGTCACAATTCAAGGATGTGGGACTCCATTGTCAATGGTCCTTTCATACCAAGCACCACTTCTGCCACTGGTAATCGCATCATTCCAAAAGATGTTGATGATTACTCAGAAGAAGACAGGAAGAGAATAGAGCTAGATCAAAGGGCTATGACTTCTCTCCAAACTGCTCTCCCCAACTCCGTCTACAGACGCTTCAAGAAGTGCAAAACTGCTAAAGATTTATGGGAAGCTTTGAAGCTGATGTATGAAGGATCCAAGGAAACCCAAGAGAACAAGAAGGATCTCTTGAAGTAGTAGTTTCAGAACTTTACTTTCAAGGCCGGTGAGACCTTGACTCAACAATACTTCAGGTATGTTAAGCTAGTAGATACTCTGGAGGATATTGGAGTAGCTCTTGAGAACAGAGACATAGTTAGGAAGTTCATGTCTTCCCTTCCTAAACTATGGATACATTACTGTGTTGTAATCAAGAGAACTTCGGACCTTAAGACTCTTACACTGACAGAGTTGTATGGTATCCTAAGTGCATTCCAGATAGAGATGAACATGCAGAACTCCTCTGGTCACTTCAATAACCAACAGAGTTCAGCCCTTCATGTGGTTGAAAGGGAAACCATAGAACCACAACATCAGTTGCTATGTTACCCTGACAACTCACACAGCGGACCTTACATTACTCTACCTGAGACTCCAAAGTCTCAAAAGGTTCAACACAACTCCTCTCAGGATAGTTGTGCCTTTGTCTCTGGAAGTGGACACTCTGGTGATTTTCAATACTGTTTTGATGATCTTGAGTGCTTCAGTCCAGATGATGTGGAGTATATGGATATTGTCCAGCAGATGGCTCTTTTAACTTACTGAGCGAAGAAGTCCTTCAAGAGAACTGGAAGGCAATTCCCTCAAAACCCAGTCAACAGCAGGTTTGGGTTTGACAAAAGCAAAGCAAAGTGTTACAACTGCAACCAACTTGGTCACTTTGCTAGGGAATGCAAGGCTCCCACGAACAACCCGGGAACCCCACAGGCCTCCACACATCCCACTGCTTCAAAACATGAAGAGAAGTCAACTGAAACAGCTGCTGTGGCTCAAGAAGTTGACTGGAGCTTCATGGTACAGGATGTGACTCCCGCTCAAGCACTCATGGCCGGAACAGATGATGATCAGGTATATGAACATCTTTGTACTGCTGCCTGTATTGCTAAAGTTAAACTCTATAAGGATTACATTTCGGAAATCAGATCTGAGGTTGAGTCTTTAAATGTGCTAAAATCTGACTTTAAAAGAGCTGAATCTGACTATCAAAAGAAAATTGAAGAGTTAGAGAAAACTGTGTCTCTTTTAAAACATGAAAAGACTAATTATAGGACTCAAATTAAAGATCTGATATCCAAACTATCTGAGGTTCAAGCCAAGTTAGTCACAGCTGAGGCTCAAGCCAGGAAGCAAGCTATTGCTGAGCAAAGCTTCCAAACTATTCTTGCATCAACCTCTCATTCCAAAATGTTTTATCAAAACAAAGAAGGGTTGGGAACCAATGAAATAGCTCCACCACACTCTTATGAGTCTATTAGACTACCTAGATGTGGTACTGAAGAGCAAGAGGTTCCAACTGCTGACCCTTCTCCATTGAAACTAAAGGATGAGGCAAAAATAGCGGCCACCACAGGGGAGAAACAGGAGGATATACTCATCTCCACCTGTGAAGACCAAATCCTAACCACTAAGGCAAGAAGAAGCAGAGCTAAAGCTGCTAGAAGGACTGCCAAGAAGGTTGCAGAGTCCAAGCTTAAGATCGACCCAAAGCAAAAGGGTGTCTTCATTTCTGCTGGATTTCAAGTGGTAGGTACTTCTGATTCAGGAAAGGAGTGTAATACCAGCACTCCTATCCTACTGAAGAATCAGAGGTTGAAAGGGAAAGTTGCTGATGAAGAGAAGAAACCTAAGAAACAGCAACCTGCAAGTTCCCAGAAAACTAACATTGCATGCATAATGTGTGGTCTGCACAACCACGTGGCTAAAGATTGTTACTACAATCCAGCAAGCACACATTATGCAAATAATGTTAGAAAAGAAGGAGTCAGAGAAGGTTTCTCAGTTGGACCACTACAAAAGGTCCAAATGATGAAAAAGGGAAAGTTGGTCTCGGAAACCAAGTTGCTTTCGGAAGAAACCACTTCTTCCGAAGGGAAAATGGCTTCGGAAGCCAAACCTTCTAAGGTTCGGAAGAACAAGAAGGCTCCCTTGAAACCATCTCAGAAAAAGACTACTTCGGAAGAAAAGGTGGTGAAGGCTTCTTCCGAAAAGAAAGAAGCTTCGGAAGAAGACCATGCTACACAAGCTTCAACAAGCTCATCTTCAAAGATCAACCAAGGGATGGATTGGAAGATCAAGGAAGATGCTACAGCCCAAACCTCTTCTTCAATAACGACCTCTATTGAACCCCAATGCATATCTTTTGGTTCAATTATGTCACTATCGTTGGAAGAGCCCAAGACAAGCAAGGCTTGGGCTTCCAAACAAAACTAACCATCTCATCTTATGTGTAGGGACGTCCATTTGACAAGAAAAACAATGTCTGGATTGTAGATAGTGGATGCTCCAGGTACATGACAGGGAACAGATCTCTCCTTCAACAATTCCAGGTACATGACATGGAACAGATCTCTCCTTCAACAATTCCAGAACTTTGATGGAGGGCCTGTCCAATTTGGAGGTGAGGCCGGAGGATATATTTCGGGCAGAGGAAGTATATCCAATGGCAGAATAAACATTGACAAAGTTCACTTTGTCAAACAGCTTGAACACAATCTGTTAAGTGTTTCTCAATTCTATGACCAGAAGCATCAGATGCTCTTCACAGAACATGAGTGCATCATCCTCAAACCAGGGATGACAATTCCTCCGGAATTGGTGCTTCTTAGATCTCCCAGGAAAGGGGATATGTACAAGCTGGATATGAACAATGCTTCTCCTATGGGTGAAGTATCATGCTTTCTTTCCAAAGCTGATAGTGATGAGTCAACACTATGGCATAAACGCATGTGTCATGTGAATTTTAAAACAATGAATAAATTGGCTAAAAATAACTTGGTACATGGTTTGCCTAAAAAGGAATTTTTCTGCAAAGATAACTGTGTTGCATGCCTGAAAGGGAAACAACACAGATCATCTCACAAATCCAAATGTGTTAACTCTATCACTACTCCATTACACTTATTGCACATGGATCTCTTTGGTCCCACAAGTATAATGAGCATTGGAAGGAAATCATACTGCCTTGTGATAGTTGATGATTTTACAAGATTTACATGGGTATTCTTTTTAAGAAGTAAAGATGAAACTGCTGAAACTTTAAAATCTTTTATTCTTAAAATAGAAAATCAAATTGATCACAAGGTTAAGATCATTAGAAGTGATCAAGGGACTGAGTTTAAGAACTTCATTCTTGACTCATTCTGTGACTCAAAAGGGATTGCCAGACAATACAGTGTTCCCAGAACTCCTCAACAAAACGGTGTTGCTGAGAGGAGGAACAGGACACTTATTGAGGCTGCTCGGACCATGTTAGCTGAGTCAAAGCTGCCTCTAACATTCTGGGCAGAGGCAGTCAGCACTGCATGCTATATGCAGAACAGAGTTCTTGTAGTTAAGCCCCATGGAAAAACCCCTTATGAGTTATGGAACAAGAGGCCACCGTTCATTGGCTTTCTAAGGTCCTTTGGCTGCAGGTGTACCATACTTAACACAAAGGACAACTTAGCAAAATTTGCTGAGAAGTCGGATGATGCTATCTTTATTGGATATTCTTCTAGCTCCAAAGCTTATAGAGTATACTATATCAAGAATCAACAATTTGAGGAATCTTCCAATATAGTTGTTAATGAGCACACTCCTTGTGTTAGGGGGAATGGACCTGAGTATATCTTTGATTTAGAATTGTTTCCAAACTATTCTAAACCATCTTGTGAGAATGTTTCAGCTGGAACAGGTGCTTAAGAGAATGCTGACGCTGATACTGATGCAAGTCAACTGTTTGAGCTTCCCAGACCTCTTCCAAATTCTCCAAGAGCTGAAAGGCAACAAGCTTCAACCATTCACAGATCTGATAGTGTAACTATCTCCAGGAATAATGAAGCTTCAACAAGTGAATCACTTGATCAACCTCAAAGTTCTTCAGATGATCCATTACAACACCAGGTTGAGGGAAGTAGTATTTTGAAGGAACAGACAACTGTTAATCCTACTTCACAACCAACCATTGATGATGTTTCTCAATCATTCAATCAGTCCTCATTGAATGACTTTGAAACAGCAGTTGGACAAAGTGATCCAGTTCCTGACCAGAATATGTCTAACCTAGACTTATCTCTGTAACTGGAAGTGATTCCTCGTCTCAGGATTCACAACACTCATCCAACTGAGAACATCATAGGGAATGTCTCTGAGGGTGTGAGAAAGAGAGGACAAACTCATCATGGGAATGTCTGCTTGTATTCATGCTTCTTGTCTCAGATGGAACCAAAGAAGGTAGAAGATGCCTTAAAGGATAGTAGTTGGGTTGAATCGATGCAGGAGGAGCTGCTTCAATTCAGAAGACAAAAGGTCTGGAATCTATGCCTACTACCATCTGGTCAAGTGCCCATAGGCACTAAATGGGTGTTCAGGAACAAGAAAGATGATAGAGGCTTGATTATCAAGAACAAGGCAAGACTAGTAGTTCAAGGATACACCTAGGAGGAAGGAATTGATTATACTGATGTCTTTGCACCTGTTGCAAGACTTGAGGCAGTTAGGATCTTCCTTGCTTATGCTGCATCCAAGAACTTCACAGTCTACCAACTTGATGTCAAGTGTGCTTTTCTATATGGGGATATAGATAGGGAAATCTATGTATGTCAACCTCCAGGATTTAAAGACCCACAGCACCCCAACTATGTGTGCAAACTGGATAAAGCTCTATATGGGCTGCACCAAGCACCTAGGCTGTGGTATGAGACCTTGTCTCAGTTTCTCCTGAAGAATGGATACACTAGAGGTACCATTGACAAGACTCTTTTCATCAGAAAGAGTGGAGAAGATATTTTGCTTGTACAAGTCTATGTTGATAACATCATATTTGGTTCTTCAAACGACCAAATGTGCAAGGACTTTGAAAGCATTATGAAGCAGAAGTTTGAGATGAGTTCCATGGGAAAAATGGACTTTTTCCTTAGAATTCAGGTGAAACAGATGAAGGAAGGGTTCTTCATAAGTCAATCTAAGTATGTCTCAGACATCTTAGATAGATTTGAAATGAAGGATTGTAAACCAGCCAAGACACCCATACCCAGAAACCATAATCTTTGCCCTGATCTTGAGGGGGAGGATACTGATCAACATCAGTATAGAGCAATCATTGGTTCTCTGATGTATCTTACTGCTAGTAGACCAGATATCATGTTTGCCACATGCATTTGTGCAAGATATCAGGCTGCTCCAAAGGTGTCTCACCAAGCTGCTGCAAAGAGAATCCTCAGATACCTCAAAGGAGCACCTAAACTAGGTCTCTGGTATCCAAGAAATAGTGATTTCAATCTCTATGGATACTCTGACAGTGACTATGGTGGCTGCAACATTGACAAGAAATCAACATCAGGAGGATGTCAATTTCTTGGTGGAAGGATTATCTCATGGCAATGCAAGAAACAATCCTGTGTCTCTACATCAACTGCTGAAGCTGAATACATTGCTGCTGCTAGCTGCTGTGCTCAACTACTATGGATTCAAAATCAGATGTTAGACTATGGATTCAACTTCATGACTACTCCTATCCATATTGACAACAATAGTGCTATCTCCATTACTGAGAATCCGGTGAAGCACTCCAAGACAAAACACATAGATATCAGGTATCATTTCATTAGAGATATTCATGAGAAACATCTGATCAAGTTAATCAAAGTTGACTCAAATGAACAATATGCTGATTTGTTCACAAAGGCATTTGATGAACAAAGATTTAAGTATCTCATATCAGCTATTGGGATGATAAATATTGATTAACTACCTCTTTTGAAAAAGCTTTTTTAAATGTGTAATGTCTTATGACAATACAATTTAAGCCCTGTTACAAAAGATCTTTAAATTATTCTAAGTGTAAATTCCTTCCGAAGAGGAATTAACTCTCGGAAGATATTCTTCAATATCTTCCGAAGCCAAAATTCCTCAGTGGAAATTGTCTTCTCGGAAGAGTTTTTGGTCTCAGAAGAAGCGATTGATTTTACATCAGATCTACTTCCGAAGCTTATAAAGCTCTCCATTCGGAAAGATAACTTTACCTTCGGAAGCAATGTTTTGCTTCGGAAGAGAAAGTATCTTTAAAAGACCATTTTACCTTCGGAAGCAATGCCTTACTTCGGAAGATAAATTGACTTCGGAAGACAATTACCTTCGGAAATGTTTTACATTCGGAAGTAAAGGTTTTTATATGTAACGGATATCCTTTGGGCCCCACTCTGTAAAAAGTAAAGATTTTGTTCATGATGGTCAGATTATTTAAAATTATCCTTTGCCGCCACTATCATTTCTCCGCCGTAAACCACCATACCACCCACAGTAACCCCAAACAGTTACCCTATTACCGCTACTACCACAATTCATCCCTTTTAAATAATCTTGACTTGTCAATTTCATCTTCTTTTACAAATTTACTGCCCTAACTATTCCCTTCTCTGTAAAACCTGCAATTTCACCTAAATTCAAGCTTACCTTCTATTCAAATGGCGCTAAACCCTCAGCACAACCAAGTCGCATTACTTGATTCGTCAAGGGATGCCGACTTCACCCAAATCATCACCTTTCTTACCGAATCCACATACCTCACTGCACTTACAGTTAACCCCACCGTATACTCCAACCATATGTCCGAATTCTAGAGCAATGGTCAAACTGAAGTTGTGAATGGGGTTCGAGTCCTGAGAACCCGCATTTATGGCCAAGAGTTGGTCATCACTGAACAGCTCATCAGGGAGCATCTCGAGCTCCATGATGATGGGGCTCCTACTGAGTTCCCCAAAGAAGACTTGGAAGGCACCTATATCCTCATGGGATATGGAGGAGATGTCAGCAGATCGACCGTCTACAAGTTTAACTTCTCTTACCATTGGAAGTTCCTGCTGCACATTATCCTGCACTGCCTATCCAACAAATCAGGGGGATGGGATCAAATCCCATACGAACTAGGCTGCCTAGTTCATGGGTTGGTGAGAGGTCTCGATTCAACTACTCACGATTTGTGTTGACCAACCTTATCAACAATCTGAGTAGGGATACATTCTTCATGTACCCCAGATTTATTCAACACATAATCAACTATGAGCTGGAACCAAGCAAGCTTGTCTACGCAGCTGCTCTTACTGTTCCACAAATGAGGCCTACCATCTTCAAAATACTGAAGAAGGTTTCCATCAACTTCACTGGAAGGTACACTCCATTACCTCCAGAGATGACTGAGCGCATAGCTCCTGGTGACATCCCTGTTATCCCCACAGGTGATGAACCCACACCAGCAACCTCCACCACAATGCCAAAATCTTCTTTACCCATCAAAGCTACATACCAGAGACGACCTAAACGAACCCTTGTTCAATCTACTCTGATTGAACAAGCTCCTTCTGTTCACACCCAAAGGGCTAGAGTGGAATCATGGGCTCCCACTCAGTCCGAGGTCACACCATCCTTCACATTCGACCTCAATGTGGGTTTTGAGACTCCTCAGTCTCAAACCCAAGAGCCCGAACCCCAAGCCTTAAGCCCACAGGGTGAGTCTCTACACTCTCCTGTGCAGCCTTCTAGGGACAGCCCCACCATAGGCTCAATGCCTGTAGACATTGATCTAGGTCCCGGGTCAGTAGGTTTAACTTCCCTATCTTTCACTGACCTTTTACTCCGCACTGATGAAGAGATTACATCTCTCTATGGCCATGAAGTTGATCTACAACACCCTCTGAAAGATCAACAGAGCCAAGAGGGATCCCTGGTCTCTAGCCCCCATCAGCAGCCAATTACTGAGGTGAGTCCCACTGATGTGGAGGGGACTCATGTAGGCTCAGCTGCCACTACTCAGAGTCTCTCATTGAGCTCTCAGGACAGTGGTAACATAATTAGGACTGAGTCTACGGCAACTTTGGCCATTGACATCTCTGAAAGAGATGACTCTGAGCAAAGGAAACCAGGGTGCCAAGAAGCCACATCTGGTGGTGAGACTGAGCATACTAGGTATGTTATCTCATCTCCCCGTGATTCTTCTCATGAAGATGAGGGAAGTATGCAACTAACACTTCAGTACTTGCTTTCTAAGGTCTCCAACCTGGAATCACAGGTGAGGATCTTAGAATCAAGGACTGCCACTCAGCAACTTGAGATAAACACTCTCAAGGCCAAACTAGCTGAGAAACAGATGGAGAGGTCTGTTAGGCATGTACCAATTCAGGTCTCACTGACTTCTTCCTCTAGCTCATCTAGCTCTCAAGATGATGCTACCAAAAAGGGGGAGAAAGTTCAGAGACAAACAATTAAGGAACCACAGACCCAATCTCTTACTTCCCAACTCATCACACTACCCGAGACATCTCAATCTTTTCTAGAGATTGGCTCAAAAATGCTCCAAGATCTCTACAGACTTTTCACACAGTTTGTATTGAGATCCTCCCTAGAACAGCCCAGCCCGACACCACACTCATATATTTTGGGGCTGAGGAGCTTCAAAGACTGACTGCACCTTCTACCACTGTGGAAGAAGTTGGTCAACCTATGGTCCACATGGAAACTGAGATTAGCTTCGAAGGGGAAATGGGGACTGATGGCCCAGCAACTGAAACAGTTGGGACAGAACTTGCAGCAGTCTCATCTTCCGAAGCTCAAGCTGAAGCTTCCGAAGTTGATATGGAAGCCTCGGAAGAACAAGAAAAGTCTTCCGAGGCTGAAATAGAAGTTGCGGAAGGCTTATTCCAGATGTTCGAGGAACTGACCATCACAGATGTTATTGCTGAAATAGCATCTGAGGTGAGCAGGGAGGACATTTCTGACATTCCTCCAACCCAAACACTAGCTGAACCTCTCTCTCAATCACAACCCTTCATCCAAGAACCACCACAGTCAAGCACTGCCAAAGACAAAGGAAAAAGAAAGCTGACTGCGGAAGAGCTTCAGGAGGAGGAGAGGATTGAGAAACTCAAAAAGAAAGGTAGGTTTCCTACTGAAAAGCTGCTAGCTGCTAGCTCTAAGGCAGCTGCAGCCAATCAGGAAGAAATCAACCAAAAGAGAAGGACAGCACTCATTGACCAGCTCATCAGCCTAGGAGCTGTCAATAAGGAAGTACTCCTGCTACCATTAGAGGAGTTGGTGTCTTTGGAGAGGTCAACCAGGCTAAAGTAAGAGGAACAAGCCAGGTTGACCTTGGAGAGGGAAGAAGAAGAAAGAAGAGAAGCAGCCCTGAAGCTGAGAGAGGATAGGATCAAATTCCTACTCTCAAGAGGCTTCAGTCTTCCTGAACTGTCTCCACATGATGATGACATGATCCTGCTGCTCCATAACAAAGAGCAGGATCAAATGGAGAAGGAAAGGAAGAAGGCTACTAGGGAGAAGTTGAGGGAAAAGACGAGGAAGGAAGAAGAGAAGGGGGTCACTGCCACCAAGAAGTCCAATGACAAAGCCTGGATGAAAGACTATCTCCGGGCTCATGGATTCTCTGGTAGGCAGGTGGGAACTATGTCCGAAAGGACACTCCAGCGGATTGTCAGTGAAATAAAAGCTGACATTCGTTTGGGGAAAAGGAAGGAGATGTACAGGAGGGTAAAGGGAATGGTCTTCACCCCAGCCACTCAACCACAACCAACCCCTAAACCACAACCCACACCAGAACCAACCCCTTTTCCCATCAAAACTGAACCCACTGATGAAACCTTCACCCCTCAACCCACAACTCTACCCAAACCTACCACATCACCTCAACCACCCAAACTACCCATCTTAAAACCTAAAACACAACCCAAAACCACTAAACCTAAGCCTACCCAACAAAAACCAAGACCATCCCTCAACCTCCTCAACATCTCTCCTTTGAGGAAATAAAGGAGTTCAAGACAAGGCTCACCAACTGTACCACTTTGAGCAGCATCTCCTGTGAGGGAGACCTTATCAACATCACCTATGTTGATAACTCTTCAAGCTCCCTCACCCTAGGCCAATTTCTTGAGTTGCCTAGAGACACTTTGGGCCAGGCTGCAAGACTTCTTGGTCTCAACTCCGATACCCTCAATGCTGAGGAGAAGAGACTAAGAAGGAGACTGGTGACTCTACTGGATACAAGGAAAGAGGACAGGATTTCTAGTCAATCTCCTGGACCTAGGAATGCTATAATCCAGTGGAGGTTCGATGAACCTTCTCACAACTTTGTTGTGGAAAGGGAGAATGGTGAAACCAACAGGCTTAATGCCACATCTCTATTGCATCTCAGCAGATTTGACCTTGTTGAGCTTGCAGAGAAGCCATTCTCCAATCCCTCCAACTCTGAGACTGCTGCACACATCAGAAATCATATCAGCGGTCTCCACTTGGCTGAATTAAGTAGAAGAGCCAAGATTGAAGAAGAGTTGAAGCTGAAAAGAGTGGAAGACAAGGAAAGACCAACCACCAAAGGCACAACCTTTCTACAGATGGTGGAAGGTCCTGAATTGGAACCAATAGTTAGATGGGAATATGACTATAGTTCCCATCAACTAACTCTCTTCAGAGGGCCACAACAAAGGGTACACATAATCCAAGGTGACAGAGTGGAGGTTTTGTCTACCAAGGATCTGTACAAGATTCTCAGCACCACAGGAGGAAAGAATAAAGACACTGATAAACACTTACTTTCCATGGTGCTGAGAGCTTTGAGAAGAAGAGGGAAATGAAGTTTTGGTAGCATCAGCCTAGGGGGAGTTTGTTGGATCATGATAAGGCTGGTGCAACCAAAACTACTTCACATAGTCAATTTTTTGGTACTACATTCAAAGGCTTCCAAAGCTGAGCAAGAGATCTTCCGAGAGTCTAAAAGAGCTTCCGAAGACAAAGTCTGAAAGAGCTTCCGAAGACAAAGTCTGAGCTTCCGAAGACAATGTCTGAGCTTCCGAAGACAAAGTCTGATGAAAGAGCTGAAGACAAAGTCTGAGCTTCCGAAGACAAAGTCTGATGAAAGAGCTGAAGACAAAGTCTGCTTCCGAAGACAAAGAAGACTCCAAGCCTCGGAAGAAGCAGTCTTCTGAAGTATAAGTACCTTCGGAAGAAGTTATTCTTCCGAAGTACTTTATTCTTCGGAATACATTGCTATGACCAGCAGATAAAAGTATGGTCCCTGACAGTCCGCTGCAGACCTCTGATACAGCATGACATCTTCCTAAAGAGCCATGTTGTTGACCATACTTTATTCTACTGTTCACCTTTTTATGATAGTACATGTTACCAACTTTAGTTGGTGACAAAAGGTAAGTCAGGGACATGTCCTGACTACCAACTCTCAGGCAAAATGTCTGAAAGACCTCACCTAGAGTCTTGTAGTATAGATGTAAGGTTAGAGGTGTCCAGCTGGTATCAAAGTATATCCGGCTGTAGGTAGTATTATATATCTTCTCCCTGTAACTCTTTAGATAAGCGATTTGAGTCTAAGAGTCTTGTAATCCTTTGAGTTGAGAGGCAATATATAAAAGTACCTTGAAAATTTACTTGCTGTGTTAATTTTCTTACTGCTTGTTACTTGTTATATTGTGATCAACTCTTCATAGACTACTTGCTGAGTGTTATTCACAGTGAGTTGAGAGAAAAACCACCCAAAATCCGATCCTACACACATCCTTATCTAATACAAAAAGTATAAAAGTACAAAAGTAAAAAGTTACAGACTCTAAGACCTTAATCTACAGTTGACAAAGTATGGACTTTTCACCAACTTATGTAAGTAGGTGAGTCTTCAGAAATGACACCGAAAAGTGATTGAGATTTTATCAAAAGTTAGTCAGATAAACCATGTCTTCTCTGTTTAAGGAAGAAATCATTCTCTTAGATTCGGAAAACTTTGTCTTGAAGTTTTGAAAAACTTCATCTTTGGCTTCGGAATAATTTGTCTTTTGGCTTCGGAATAATTTGTCTTTTGGCTTCGGAAGATTTGATACTTAGTGTATTTCATTGGGTTGTAAGGCCCCGTTCCCGGGCACCTCACAGTTGGTCGTCATCACACGTAAAACATACATTTAGTATAAACATGAGAAATAACGCAGCGGAATTAATAAAAGGTCATTCTCATTTCATTATAAAAGCTTTTACAAGGCATTACATCGTTGGCCCGATTACAAAATTTAAGCTTTCATTACATTACCTATCTTTACTATGATTGCTGCTGAAGCATATGAAACCGAGGATAATCTCGTTTATGTGAATCCTCAGCAATCATAGGGTCATAACAGTGACCTCTAGTAGAAGATATTAAATTCAAAAAATATATTTTACATTATAAAGGAGATTTCTTAAATAATCCTGTTTATCAGGATCCTCAAGAAATCTCGCACTTGCATGCAACATGATGTGTTACGTGCATTACGGACCCACAACACATGATGTGGCAGCATAATCAAAAGGAGAATGCCGTCCCCATGAACTGAGTAGTCGCCACGTGCCATCGTCAGCAACACTACCTGTCAACTGGAAACACATAAAAAGTCAGCGTTGCTGAGTGAGTTCTAGTTTTATAATAAAACATACTTTTACTTATTAAACTGTCTTTTCATACATGCGATCATACAACATACGTACACTTAGATAATATTGTTACTATTATCATCGTTCGTTCATTAACTTTCATTCGTGTACCATTCATCATTCTCGTACATAGAGATAATATTCATTATTATCTTCATCATTCGTATTACATCGTTATCTTTAACTTCTCATATGGATCCTGTCAGGCTTTACCCACTTCATAGCACTCGACTATGATTACTGTGGTCGAATGACAAGGATCCCGTTTCATACTTACTTGCACATTGAATTCTGATGTACTAATACCATATGCTATACCCCGAACCGTCTTAGCTACTGGGCCGTGAATCAATAGAGCGTAATGCCACAGAAGCCTTAGCTACTGGGCTGTGAATCTATGCGTATGCCACAGTACTAGAGGTAAGCGGTAGAGGTACCATGACCATGGTCAATCACAAAGAAGGACCAATCGACTTATTCAATGCTTGCAAGACATAACTCGTTCGTTTGTTAATGCATGTATTCATCATCATTCTTCTTTTCGTTCATTCGTTAATACATGCATTCATCATCGTGTTCCTCTTTTATTATCTTTCACTTTACGTTACATAATACTTCATTCATTCATTCGTTCTCATTATTCGTAAAGTTTCGGAAAGATAAACATATATAATCATAAGGAACATAACATCTACAATTCATCAGTCATTACCATCATGTAGGGTTACATCATACTTATCATGTTCACATCATACAAACACCTACATCCTCATTCACATCAGCCCTATGTGGGCGATTGAACATACCACAGTCGCATGGCCTCCATGCGACTGGGTCATGCGACTGGGCAAGCAGGCGACTAGACTTACATTCGTGCGATTGAAACCCCTATCGTACGAATGAACTCTATACGAATGGACTATCAGGCGATTAACCTCATACGTGCGACTAAACTATCATGCGAATGGACCTATGCGACCGAATCCCCCAGTCGTATGGTCTATCGGGCGATTGGGCCCCATCCGTACGACTGAACCTCAATCGTACGATTGAACATCCGTTTTCCCTCAGTCGTGCGACTAGCCCTCCAGTCGCATAACCCTAACTGGGCAGCGACTGGAGTTCATCACGAACTACAGCCACGACCTACGGGTCTCAAACCCTTCCAAACTCATTCCTAGCCCAAATTAGCCTTCCTAAACCTCAGGGATTCATACTAGGACATTATACAAGCTAATGCAAGTCCTAATTCGTACTATAAACACATTACTCAAGATTTCACCCAAATGGGTCAAACATACACACAATTCAAAAATAGGGTTTATATGTGATCCAGCCCCAAAATCATATGAAAACAAGTAAATGAGGGGTTCTAGAACTCACATTAACAGGTAGGTGTTGAAGAGATTCGACTTGGCTAGCTTCTTGACAAATCTCGTGCCCGAATCCCACGTTCTCCCTTTCTTTCTCTTCTTCCCTGTTCTCTCGCTCTCTGCCCTTTCTCCTGACTGAAAAATGAAAGTGTTGGGAGGAGTAGAGAGCTGCTCCTCCTTTTATAGGTACAGCCATTCGCCTGAAGTCCAGGGGCGACTGGACCTTCAGTCGCATGAATACCATGCGACTGGACCTCCAGTCGCATGAGTCCCATGCGATTGAACCTTCAGTCGGGCGATTGAACTCCATTCGTACGGTTGAGATTCAATCGTCCTTCAGTTGTGCGTTTGAGCACCATGCGACTGGACCTCCAGTCGCACGGATCACATGCGACTGAGACTCAGTCGCCTACCACTCCAAAAGTCAAACTTCCGGGTGTTACAAGTCCACCCCCCTTATATAGGTTTCGTCCCCGAAACCTGTTATTCCTCGAACAATCATGGGTAATGCTGTCTCATCTCTTCCTCAGTATCCCACGTAGACTCCGATCCCTTTCTGTGTCGCCACTGTACACGCACAAGAGGAACCGTTTTATTTCTCAGTCTTTTCTCCTTTCGGTCTATGATCGCCACTGGTTGCTCCACATAATTGAGCCGTTCGTCCACCTCGATATCCTCTAGTGGGATGATCATATCCTCGTCCGCCAAACATTTTCTCAGATGAGATACGTGGAAGGTCGGGTGAATTCTACTTAACTCATCTGGTAAATCCAACCTATAGGCCACCTCTCCTACTCGAGCAACGATTCGGAAAGGGCCTATATATCGCGGACTCAACTTACCTCGCTTCCGGAACCGAATGATACCCTTCCAGGGTGAGACCTTCAACATAACCCGATCTCCCACCTGGAACTCAATCGGCCTGCGTCGTTTGTCAGCGTACGACTTCTGTCTGCCTTTGGCTGCTTTCATATAAGCTTTGATCTTTTCAAGCTTTTCAGTCGTAGACTCGATCACTTCGACGCTTCCCAGTTCTTTCTGACCAATATCACCCCAACAGACGGGTGTCCTGCATCTCCTACCGTATAGCATCTCATAGGGTGGCATGCCAATACTGGCATGATAGCTGTTATTGTATGAGAATTCGGCTAACGGCAGGTGGTCATCCCAACTTCCCCCGAAGTCAATAACACATGCCCGAAGCATGTCCTCCAAAGTCTGAATGGTCCTTTCAGACTGACCATCAGTTTGAGGATGATAAGCCGTGCTAATATGTAACCTCGTCCCCATAGCATCGTGGAATTTCTTCCAGAATTTGGATGTAAACGGGTGTCGTGATCAGATACAATCGACACCGGTACACCATGACGAGTCACAATCTCTTTGATGAAAAGATCGGCCAACTTTTCGGATGAATATGTTTCGCGCATCGGTAGGAAGTGAGCGCTCTTCGTCAGACGATCCACAATCACCCATATAGTATCATACCCTTTCGGGGTACGTGGCAGCTTTGTGATAAAATCCATGGTGATGTGTTCCCACTTCCATTCCGGGATATCCAAGGGTTGAATCTTTCCATACGGCTTCTGGTGTTCGGCCTTCACTTGCAGGCAAGTAAGGCACTTACTCACGTACTCCACCACGTCACATTTCATACCCGGCCACCAATAATCTTTCTTCATGTCTTGGTACATCTTGGTGGCACCAGGATGAATGGAGTACCGAGACTTATGAGCTTCATCTATAATCCTCATTCGCAGATCCCCAAGACGAGGAATCCACATACGCCCAAACCGGGTTCTAACACCCGTTGCGTTCTCACCCAACTCCGCGACCAGACCTCTCATTCGTTCAGAGTTAAGATGTTCGTCTTTCAAAGCCTCATCTTGGAACTCTTTGACCTGTTTCATCACGTCGGAGGTCATGATTAGTTGGTACGCCTTCACCCGAATTGGCTCGGGCCTCTCTTTTCGGCTAAGGGCATCCGCCACCACGTTGGCTTTGCCCGGATGGTAATGGATCTCACAATCATAATCCTTTATAAGCTCCAACCATCGCCGTTGTCTCATATTCAGATCTTTTTGCTCGAAGAAGTACTTCAAGCTTTTGTGGTCTGTGAAAATGGTGCACTTCGTTCCGTAGAGGTAGTGCCTCCAAATCTTTAACGCGAAGACCACAGCTGCTAGCTCCAAGTCATGAGTAGGGTAATTAACCTCATGAACTTTCAACTGTCGGGATGCATAAGCTATAACCTTTCCCCTCTGCATCAACACACATCAAAATCCCGAATAAGAAGCATCAGAATAAACCACTAGATCTTCGCTTGCCTCCGGTAATGACAGAACTGGAGCTTGGGTCAACCTCGTCTTCAGCTCTTCAAATGCCTTTTCTTGAGCTTGACCCCATATAAACTTTACATCTTTCCGGGTCAGCTTGGTCAGTGGGGAAGCAATCTTGGAGAAGTCTTGGATGAATCTCTTGTAGTAGCCCGCCAAACCCAAGAAACTACGGATCTCGGATGGCGTCTTGGGAGACTTCCATTGCATTACTGCTTCCACCTTTGCTGGATCGACCATAATTCCCTCTGGATTAACCACGTGACCCAGAAATTGAACTTCACGCAACCAAAATGCGCACTTGGAGAACTTGGCGTACAATTTCTCCCTTCTCAACGTCTGCAGAACTTCGCGAATGTGACCGGCATGCTCAGTCTCACTCTTCGAATAAATCAAGATATCATCGATGAATACAATCACTGATTTATCCAACATCGGCCGGCACACCCTGTTCATCAGATCCATAAAAGCAGCTGGCGCATTGGTCAAACCAAAAGACATGACAAGGAACTCATAGTGACCGTAGCGCGTACGAAAAGCTGTTTTAGGAATATCCTGCTCCTTCACCTTCAGTTGATGGTAGCCTGATCGAAGATCTATTCGTGAGAACCAACTAGCACCCTGAAGTTGATCAAACAAGTCATCGATTCTCGGCAAGGGATATCTGTTCTTCACCGTCAACTTGTTCAGCTCGCGGTAGTCGATGCACATCCTCATACTACCGTCTTTCTTCTTCACAAACAGGACCGGAGCACCCCAAGGTGAGATACTCGGCCTAATGAACCCCTTGTCTAGTAGCTCTTGCAGCTGCTCCATCAACTCTTTCATTTCCGTCGGGGCCAATCGATACAGTGCCTTGGCGACAGGTTGAGCACCCGGTATCAGGTCAATCTGAAACTCGATCTCTCTGTCCGGTGGCAATCCCGATAAGTCTTCCGGGAACCCGTCTGGAAAATCACGCACAACCGGAACATCAGATAGTTGTGGTGTTGGCGTTTCCACATCTTTCACATAACATAAGTAGGCATTGCACCCACGCCTCACACACTTTCCCGCCACAACCATTGAGATCACTTTCGGAATCGTAGTAACCCGATCACCATAAACTGTTACTGAACTACCGCCGGGCGCTGTCAATTGAATCATCTTCTTGCAACACACGATGTTCGCCTCATAGTCCGCCAACCAATCCATCCCAAGCACCAAATCGAAACCACCCAAAATCATCGCAAATGGCCTAACCGGAAATTTATGGCCCTCTAACTCAACATCGCAACCCTCTATCACCTCAGAGATTCTAGTAGACTTACCTATGGCGGTTTCTACATCGAAGGGCAAATCAACACGTCTACTACTAACAGGCAGCTTAGCACAGAAGGCAGCAGAAATGAAACTCCTACTGGAACCCGAATCAAATAATACAGAGGCTAAAGTTTGGTTCACCAGAAACGTACCGGACACAACATCAGGGTCCGTCCTCGCCTCCTCCTGCGTCATCGTGAATGCCCTGGCCTTTGCCCTTGGTTCTTCACCTCCCGCCTTCTTCACCCCTGAGCCCTCAACCCTCGGCTTCTTACAGTCTCTGCTCATATGACCACTTTCCCCACAGTTAAAACACTTGCCCGACCGGCAATCTCTTGACATATGCCCTGTCTTCCCGCACCTGAAACAGATGTTGGATCCCCACTTGCACTCCCCCGAGTGCTCCCTTCCACACTGACCACACTTCCTCACCCCAGCTCCAGACATGACCACACGACGGTCATCCACCCTTGCCTTCTTGTTACTCGTCGAAGTATCACCCCGACCAAACCTCTTCCCCTGCCAATTTCTCTCACCACCTCCCTTCTTACTACCTTCAGCCTTCACCACCACAACCCGTTCATCGTATAGCCTTCCCGCCAAATCTACTGCCGACCTAAAAGTACTCGGTCGGGCAGTAATCAAATGCCGGCGGATGTCAGCTGGCAGCCCCTGAATATACCAGTTGATTTTTCGAGACACCGACGTCACCTGATCCGGCACCATTCTTGCCATCTCATTGAATTTGGTGGTGTACTGTTGGTGGGTCATTGTCCCCGCCTCCAGCTGCAGGAACTCTCTCTCAACTTTATCCATTTCTCGACGAGGACTGAACTCGTCGATCACCATCCTTTTCAGCTCAGCCCACTTCATCTTCCCAATGGCCCTGCTACCCTCGGCCTGGACAATATTGTCCCACCAGCACAAAGCCGACCCTGTGAAGGAGTGGGTAGCAAACTTCACTTTCTTGTCCTCTGGCAATCACTAATATCGAGGACAACCTTCATTTCCCTCACCCATTGGTGAGCATCAGCAGCAGTACCAGAACCATCAAAAGTCGGGGGCTTGCACCTCATAAATGCCCCGTAGTTACAGCCCCTTGTTGTCTCTCGTACCGGCTCCTCCTCTTCTTCCTCATTATCAGATAGAACTGTTTCCGGCTCTTGTCATTCTTGTCTCCCTGATGACCTATTCCTCTCTCTTCTATTACCTTCTCTGACAGCCTTAATCACTTCGGTCACTACAGACGGTAAGATTGTCTGCATGACCTGATGCACTTCTTCCACCACTGCCTCTTTTACCGAGGCCCTTAAGGTAGCGCTCTCATCTACCCCCTCTTGATGAGGAGTATCGGGTTCTTCATGAACCGCTTTCTCCACTCTAGGTCTTCCTCTTGTGGCTCGTGGTTCAGCACCACGTCCACCACCGCCTCCACCCCGGGAAGCTTTGGAAGATCTACCACCAGCCATTCTCTACCTCACACTGAAAGATTCAAACACCAACATGGTCATTCAAGGAAATAGCTCAGTTTATGTCAAGTATAGCAAGTTCCTAATTACAGTGGCCAGTTGTGATTAGCCACTTACTGTACTCTTCGTACCCCGAGCATTACCTGTCCTAACTACATTAGTATCTAACTCTAACAGTAGCACATACATCACAAAACACGTGCACGTAATACTGATTAACTTTAATAAAAATACCTGATGGCACGCAACTACTCAGATGGCATTCTCTTCCTTTCTGTCCCATTTTCAGTTTAAGTTTAGGTTTGTTTTGAAAATTTACCCGTTTCACTTAAACTTTGGCTCTGATACCAACTTGTAAGGCCCCGTTCCCGGGCACCTCACAGTTGGTCGTCATCACATGTAAAACATACATTTAGTATAAACAAGATGAAATAACGTAGTGGAATTAATAAAAGGTCATTCTCATTTCCTTATAAATGCTTTTACAAGGCATTACATCGTTGGCCCGATTACAAAAATCAAGCTTTCATTACATTACCTATCTTTACTATGATTGCTGCTGAAGCATATGAAACCGAGGATAATCTCGTTTATGTGAATCCTCGGCAATCATAGGGTCATAACAGTGACCTCTAGTAGAAGATATTAAATTCAAAAAATATATTTTACATTATAAAGGAGATTTCTTAAATAATCCTGTTTATCAGGATCCTCAAGAAATCTCGCACTTGCATGCAACATGATGTGTTGCGTGCATTACGGACCACAACACATGATGTGGCAGCATAATCAAAAGGAGAATGCCATCCCCCACGAACTGAGTAGTCGCCTCGTGCCATCCTCAACAACACTACCTGCCAACTGGAAACACATAAAAAGTCAGCGTTGCTGAGTGAGTTCTAGTTTTATAATAAAACATACTTTTACTTATTAAACTGTCTTTTCATACATGCGATCATACAACATACGTACACTTAGATAATATTGTTACTATTATCATCGTTCGTTCATTAACTTTCATTCGTGTACCATTCATCATTCTCGTTCACGTTCGTGCATACATTCTTTACGTTCAATCATACGTACATAGAGATAATATTCATTATTATCTTCATCATTCGTATTACATCGTTATCTTTAACTTCTCATATGGATCCTGTCAGGCTTTACCCACTTCATAGCACTCGACTATGATTACGGTGGTCGAATGACAAGGATCCCATTTCATACTTACTTGCACATTGAATTCTGATGTACCAATACCATATGCTATACCCCGAACCGTCTTAGCTACTGGGCCGTGAATCAATAGAGAGTAATGCCACAGAAGCCTTAGCTACTGGGCCGTGAATCTATGCGTATGCCACAGTACTAGAGGTAAGCGGTAGAGGTACCCTGACCATGGTCAATCACAAAGAAGGACCAATCGACTTATTCAATGCTTGCAAGACATAACTCGTTCGTTCGTTAATGCATGTATTCATCATCATTCTTCTTTTCATTCATTCGTTAATACATGCATTCATCATCGTGTTCCTCTTTCATTATCTTTCACTTTACGTTACATAATACTTCATTCATTCATTCGTTCTCATTATTCGTAAAGTTTCGGAAAGATAAACATATATAATCATAAGGAACATAAACATCTACAATTCATCAGTCATTACCATCATGTAGGTTACATCATACTTATCATGTTCACATCATACAAACACCTACATCCTCATTCACATCAGCCCTATGTGGGCAATTGAACATACCACAGTCGCATGGCCTCCATGAGACTGGGTCATGCGACTAGGCAAGCAGGCGACTAGACTTACATTCGTGTGATTGAACCCCCTATCGTACGAATGAACTCTATACGAATGGACTATCAGGCGATTAACCTCATACGTGCGACTAAACTATCATGCGAATGGACCTATGCGACCGAATCCCCCAGTCGTATGGTCTATCGGGCGATTGGGCCCCATCCGTACGACTGAACCTCAATCGTACGATTGAACATCCGTTTTCCCTCAGTCGTGCGACTAGCCCTCCAGTCGCATAACCCTAACTGGGCAGCGACTGGAGTTCATCACGAACTGCAGCCGCGACCTACGGGTCTTAAACCCTTCCAAACTCATTCCTAGCCCAAATTAGCCTTCCTAAACCTCAGGGATTCATACTAGGACATTATACAAGCTAATTCAAGTCCTAATTCGTACTATAAACACATTACTCAAGATTTCACCCAAATGGGTCAAACATACACACTATTCAAAAATAGGGTTTATATGTGATCCAACCCCAAAATCGTATGAAAACAAGTAAATGAGGGGTTCTAGAACTCACATTAACAGGTAGGAGTTGAAGAGATTCGACTTGGCTAGCTTCTTGACAAATCTCGTGCCCGAATCCCACGTTCTCCCTTTCTTTCTCTTCTTCCCTGTTTTCTAAGCGAGTCACGTAATAATAATGGGCTCAGACGAAAACCATTTAATAAATATAAAATGGTTGTGGGTGTTAGAACGAGTTAACCCTTCGGGTCACGAGTTTAACGAGTTTGGGGTCGGGGAATGCCTGGCATATATATAGATGGATCAGCTGAACAACTCTCATTTTCACTCAAACACCCATTTCTAGAGAGAGAAAGTGTAGAGAGAGAAAGTGTAGAGAGAGAAAATGCCGGATCGAGGCTCGGTTGGTCAAGGATCGAAGGCTGGTGTTCGTGGGCTCCTAAACAACAAGAATCAAGGTAAGAAACGTAGTGTAATTGCTCAATTGGTGAAAAACCCGGGTTGGGTTTTTGGGGTTTTAAAAGTGGCAAGAATTGCCCAAAAACGCACGTTTTAGGGTAATAAAACATGTAAGAAGCTTAGAATTAGGTTCCTGGATGATAACCCAAGGGTTTGGGTGGAAAAGATTGGATTTTTGGGTTAAAATGAGCTGATTCGTAAATTTCAGCTCGTTCTGCGAATTTAAGCACTCGTCCAGCGAAATTGTAAGTTCGTCCAGCGAAACTATGAGGATTCTCAGCGAGACTATACTTTCGCCTGGGCGAAACTATTGTTTCTATGATAACTTCGCTGAGGCCCAGGTTGACCCTTAGACATTGCGAACTAGGGAATCCCAACGAAAGTTGGGCGCTCAAGGTAGCGAATATGTCCAGCAAAACTGGCAGAAGGCTGCCCAGCGAAACTAGCAGCGAAACTGCTGATTCGCCGGGCGAAATTATGGGCGAAATTACGGGCGAAACTATCAGCGAACTTAGTAGCGAAATTAGGCAGAAATTAACTCTTTTGAGTGTTAACTTATCAGCAGGCAGCGTAGTGTGACCCACGTCTTTAAAGCTTGATTGAGAAGCTGCTTGTCAAGCACAAGTGAGTTTCTAGGACCCCTCTTTTACACGTTTTTGAATGATTTGGGGGCTGGAACACATATTGTTTATGGAATTATGTCTGTCTGACCTATTTGAGGTATAATCATGGGTAGTATGCTTAAGGTACGATTGTGGCCTGTAGATGACTGACGATGTAGGCTATGTATGTATGATGCCATGTATGATGATGTACGATTGATATATGTGTGTGTGTTCCTTATGATGATGTATGTATATCTTTCACGACTCATGTATTATGATAATGAATGAACGAAGTATTATGTAACGTAAAGTGAAAGATAAAGAAAGAGGAACATGATGATGAATGCATGTATTAATGAATGAACGAATGAGTGAAACGATGACGAATACATGCATTAACGAACGAACGAATTAAGTCTTGCAAAATTGAATAAGTCGATTGGTCCTTCTTTGTGATTGGCCATGGTCATGGTACCTCTACCGCTTACCTACTAGTACTGTGGCATACGCTTAGATTCACGGCCCAGTAGCTAAGGCTACTGTGGCATACGCTCTATTGATTCACGGCCCAGTAGCTAAGACTGATCGGGGTATAGCATATGGTATTGGTACATTAGAATTCAATGTGCAAGTAAGAATGAAACGGGATCCTTGTCATCCGACCACAGTAATCATAGCCGAGTCCTATGAAGTGGGTAAAGCCTGATAGGATCCATATGAGAAGTTAAAGATGATGATGTATAACGAATGATGAAGATAATAATGGATATTATCTCTGTGTACGTATGATGTATGATCATGTGAAAGAATGGTTTCTAAAGGAAATATAATATGTTCATTATAAAACTAGAACTCACTCAGCAACGCTGACTTTTTATGTGTTTCTAGTTGGCAGGTAGTGTTGCTGGGGATGGCACGAGGCGGCTACTCAGCTCTTTTGGGATGGCATTCTCCTTTTTATAATGCTGCAACGTCATGTGTTGTGGGCCCATGATGCACGCAACACATTATGTTGCATGCCGTCAGGAGATTTCTTAGGGTTCCGATGTACGGGACTACTTAAGGAAATCTCCTTTATGATAAAAAAATTTATATTTTATACTAGAGGTCACTGTATATGACCCTATGGTTGTTGAGGATTCACATAAACGGGATTATTTAAGAAATCCTCGGTTTCATATGCTTCAGCAACAATCATAGTAAAAGTTAGGCATTGTAAAGAAGGCTTGTATTTTGTATTTAAATCACGATGTAATGCCTTGTAAAAGCTTTTATGGTGAAATGAGAATGACCTTTTTATCAATTCCGCTGCATTATTTTATTATGTTTATATCAAATATATGTTTTATGTGTGACGACGACCAACTGTGATGTGCCCGGGAGCGGGGCCTTACAAGTTGGTATCAGAGCCAAAGTTTAAGTGAACTGGGTAAATTTTCCAAATAAACCTAAACTTAAACTGAAAATGGGACAGAAAAGGGAAGAATGCCATCTGAGTAGCTGCGTGCCATCAGGTATTTTCTTAAAAGATTAACTGGTATTATGTGTGTATGTATGTGGTATACGTGTGCTGTTAGATTTAGATGCTAGTGTAGTCAGGACGGGTGATGCTCGGGGTTCCTGAAGAACCTGATACTACTCCTCCCGAGGGAGTGGATGAGAGTGTTGATTTGAGGGCCTCGGTAAAAGAGGCAGTGGACGAGGAGGTGCACCAGGTCATGCAGACGATCTTACCGTCTGTAGTGACCGAGGTGATAAAGGCTGTACGCGAAGATGAGAGGCGAGGGAGGAACCGATCTTCAGGAAGACAACAACAACAAGAGCCGGAAACGGTTCTTTTTAATGATGAAGAGGAAGAGGAGGAGGAGCCAGTGCAAGAGTCAACACGGGGTTGTAACTACGGGGCCTTTATGAGATGCAAGCCCCCTACTTTTGACGGTTCTGGTACTGATGCTGATGCTCACCAATGGGTGAGAGAAATGGAGGCTGTCCTCGATATTAGTGATTGTCGGGAGGACAAGAAGGTGAAGTTTGCTACTCACTCTTTCACGGGTTAGGCTTTATGCTGGTGGGACAACATAGTCCAGGCCGAGGGTAGCAGGGCCATTGGAAAGATGAAGTGGTCCGAGATGAAAAGGATGGTGATCGAGGAGTTCAGTCCTCGCCGGGAAATGGATAAGGTAGAGAGAGTTCCTGCAGTTGGAGGCAGGGACGATGACCCACCAACAGTACACCACCAAATTCAATGAGATGGCGAGAATGGTGCCGGACCAGGTGACGTCGGTGTCTCGAAAGATCAACCGGTATATCCAGGGGCTGCCGGCCGATATCCGCACGCACTTGATTACCGCCCGACCAAGTACTATTAGGTCGGCAGTGGATCTGGCTGGGAGGCTATACGATGAAAGGGCTAGGTGGTGAAAGCTGAGGGTGGTAAGAAGGGAGGTGGCGAGAAAACTTGGCAGGGAAAAAGGTTTGGTCGAGGTGATACTTCGACAAGTAACAAGAAGGCAAGGGTGTATGACCGCCGTGTGGTCATGTCAGGAGCAGGGTTGAGGAAGTGTGGCCAATGTGGGAGAGAGCACTCAGGGGAGTGCAAGTGGGGATCCAACATCTGTTTCAGATGCGGGAAGGCAGGGCATATGTCAAAGGATTGCCGGATGGGCAAGTGTTTTAACTGTGGGGAAAGTGGTCATATGAGCAGAGATTGCAAGAAGCCGAGGGCTGAGGGCTCAGGGGAGAAGAAGACGGGAGGAGAAGCACCGAGGGCAAAGGCCAGGGCGTTCACGATGACGCAAGAAGAGGCTAGGACGGACCCCGACGTTGTGTCCGGTACGTTCCTGATAAACCAAATTTTAGCCTCTGTATTATTTGATTCGGGTGCCAGTAGGAGTTTTATTTCTACTACCTTCTGTGCTAAACTGCCTGTTAGGAGTAAATGCCTTGAGGAGTCCTTTGACGTAGAAACTACTATTGGTAAATCACTAGGGTTACGGATGTGATAGAGGACTGTGCCGTAGAATTAGAAGGTCATAGATTTGCTGCCAAGTTACATGTGATGCCTCTAGGAGGATTTGATGTAGTATTAGGGATGGATTGGTTAGCAACCTATGAAGCGAATATCGTGTGCCGAAAGAAGATGATAAGACTGACGACTGCTGACGGGAGTCCGGTGACAATATACGACGATCGGGTTACGATGATTCCGAAAGTGATCTCGATGGCGGTGGCGGGAAAGTGTATGAGGCGCGGATGTAGCGCCTACTTATGTTATGTGAAAGACGTGGAAACGCCAACACCACAACTAGCTGATGTTCCGGTTGTGTGTGAATTTCCAGACGTATTCCCGAAGGACTTGTCGGGATTGCCGCCTGACCGAGAGATCGAATTCCAGATCGACCTGATACCGGGTGCTCAACCTGTCGCCAAAGCAACGTATCGCTTGGCTCCTACGGAAATGAAAGAATTGATGGAGCAGTTGCAAGAACTGCTAGATAAGCGGTTCATTAGGCCGAGTATCTCACCTTGGGGTGCTCCGGTTCTGTTCGTAAAGAAGAAAGATGGTAGTATGAGGATGTGCATCGACTACCGTGAGCTGAACAAGTTGACGGTGAAGAACAGATACCTCTTACCGAGAATCGATGATCTGTTCGATCAGCTTCAAGGCGCCAGTTGGTTTTCGCGAATAGATCTTCGATCGGGCTATCATCAGCTAAAGGTGAAGGAACATGATATCCCTAAAACAGCCTTTCGTATGCGCTATGGTCATTACGAGTTTCTCGTTATGTCTTTTGGTTTGACCAATGCGCCGGCTGCTTTTATGGATTTGATGAATCGAGTGTGTCGGCCGATGTTGGATAAATCAAAGATTGTGTTTATCGATGATATACTGATTTACTCCAGGAGCGAAGACGAGCATGCCGGCCATATTCGGGAGGTGTTGGAGACCTTGAGGAAGGAGAAACTATATGCTAAGTTCTCTAAGTGTGCTTTTTGGTTACGCGAGGTGCAATTTCTGGGCCACGTGGTAAATGCAAAAGGGATAATGGTGGACCCAGCTAAGGTTGAGGCCGTGATGCAATGGAAATCACCAAAGACGGCATCCGAGATTCGCAGCTTCTTGGGGTTGGCGGGCTACTATAGAAGATTTATTCAGGACTTTTCAAAGATAGCCTCGCCTTTGACAAAATTGACTCGCAAGGACGTAAAGTTCATGTGGGGTCGAGAACAGGAGGATGCTTTTGAGGAGTTGAAGACGAGACTGACACAAGCTCCTGTCTTGAGATTGCTCGAGGGAAATGAGGACTTAGTGGTCTATTCGTATGCATCCTATTCTGGGCTAGGTTGCGTATTGATGCAACGTGGAAAGGTAATAGCCTATGCATCTCGACAACTGAAGACCCACGAAGTCAACTATCCCACGCACGATCTAGAACTAGCTGCGGTGGTTTTCGCGTTGAAGATTTGGCGGCACTATCTATATGGGGCGAAGTGCACCATCTTCACGGATCATAAGAGCTTGAAGTACTTCTTCTAGCACAAGGATTTAAATATGAGGCAGAGGCGGTGGTTGGAGCTGATAAAATATTATGATTGTGAAATCCATTACCACCCGGGCAAGGCCATTGTGGTGGCTGATGCCCTTAGCCGGAAGGAAAGGCCAAGCCGATTGGAGTAAAGGCTTATCAGCTAATTATGACCTCTGATGTGATGACACAGGTTAAGGAGTTCCAAGACGAGGCTTTGAAAGAAGATTGTCTTAACTCCAAAAGGATGAGAGGTCTAGTTACGGAACTGGGTGAGAACACCCTTGGTGTTAAGACCCGATTTGGGCGAATGTGGATTCCTCGATACGGGGATCTACGTGGAAAGATCATGGATGAGGCCCATAAGACTCGATACTCCATTCACCCTGGTGCTACCAAGATGTATCACGACATGAAGAAAGACTATTGGTGGCCGGGTACGAAGCGTGATGTGGTGGAGTACGTGAGTAAGTGCCTGACTTGTTTACAAGCAAAGGCAGAGCACCAGAAACCCTACGGGAAAATCCAACCGTTGGATATAGCAGAGTGGATATGGGAGCACATCACCATGGATTTCATCACGAAGTTACCACGTACCCGAGAGGGTATGATGCCATATGGGTTGATCGTCGACCGATTAACGAAGAATGCTCACTTCCTACCGATCCACGAAACATACTCGTCCGAAAGATTGGCGGATTTGTTCATCAAGGAAATCGTAGCTCGTCATGGTGTGCCGGTGTCGATTGTGTCTGATCGCGACACCCGATTTACCTCCATGTTTTGGAAGAGATTTCATGATGCAATGGGGACGAGGCTACACATTAGTACGACGTATCACCCTCAGACGGACGGTCAGTCCGAGAGGACGATCCAGACACTCGAAGACATGCTTCGCGCGTGCGTGATCAATTTTGGAGGAAGTTGGGACGACCACCTGCCGTTAGCAGAATTCTCATACAATAACAGTTATCATGCCAGCATTGGCATGCCACCCTACGAGATGCTGTACGGTAGGAAATGTAGGACGCCCGTATGTTGGGGAGACATTGGGCAGAAGGAACTGGGAGGTGTCGAGGTAGTTGAAGCAACGACTGAGAAGTTAGAAAAGATCAAAGCCTTCATGAAGGCGGCGGAAGATAGACAAAAGTCGTATGCTGACAAGAGGCGAAGACCGATAGAGTTCAAGGTTGGTGACCGAGTCATGTTGAAGTTCTCACCTTGGAAAGGGATCATTCGGTTCCGAAAGCGGGGCAAACTGAGCCACGGTATATAGGCCCTTTCCGAATCATTGCCCGTGTGGGAGAGGTGGCCTATAGGTTGGAACTACCAGATGAGTTAGGTGGAATTCATCCCACATTCCATGTATCTCATCTGAGAAAGTGCTTAGCTGACGAAGATATGATTGTTCCACTGGAAGATATTGATGTAGACGAACGGCTCAATTACGTGGAGCAACCAGTGGCAATCATTGATCGTAAAGAAAAGAGGTTAAGGAATAAAGTGGTTTCTCTTGTGCGTGTACAGTGGAAGCACAGGAAGGGATCCGAGTCTACGTGGGAGACTGAAGAAGAAATGAGACAACATTACCCACATCTGTTTGAGGAATAACAGGTTTCAGGGACGAAACCTAAATAAGGGGGTAGACTTGTAACACCCGGAAAATTTTCTAAGCTAGTCAAGTAATAATAATGGGCTCAGACGAAAACCATTTAATAAATATAAAATGGTTGTGGGTGTTAGATCGAGTTAACCCTTCGGGTCACGAGTTTAACGAGTTGGGGTCGCGGGAACGCCTGGCATATATATAGATGGATCAGCTGAACAACTCTCATTTTCACTCAAACACCCATTTCTAGAGAGAGAAAGTGTAGACAGAGAAAGTGCGGATCGAGGCTCGGTTGGTCAATGATCGAAGGCTGGTGTTCGTGGGCTCCTAAACAACAAGAATCAAGGTAAGAAACGTAGTGTAATTGCTCCATTTGGTGAAAAACCCGGGTTTGGGTTTTTGGGGTTTTAAAAGTGGCAAGAATTACCCAAAAACGCACGTTTTAGGGTAATAAAACATGTAAGAAGCTTAGAATTAGGTTCCTGGATGATAACCCAAGGGTTTGGGTGGAAAAGATTGGATTTTGGGTTAAAATGAGCTGATTCGTAAATTTCAGCTCGTTCTGCGAATTTAAGCACTCTTCCAACGAAACTGTAAGTTCGTCCAGCGAAACTATGAGGATTCTCAGCGAGACTACAGTTTTGCTGCAGCGAAACTATACTTTCACATGGGCGAAACTATTGTTTCTATGATAACTTCGCTGATGCCCAGGTTGACCCTTAGACATTGCGAAATAGGGAATCCCAATGAAAGTTAGGCGCTCAAGGTAGCGAATCTGTCCAGCGAAACTGGCAGAAGGCTGCCTAGCGAAACTAGCAGCGAAACTGCTGATTCGTCGGGCGAAATTATGGGCGAAATTACGGGCGAAACTATCAGCGAACTTAGTAGCGAAATTACGCAGAAATTAACTCTTTTGAGTGTTAACTTATCTGCAGGCAGCGTAGTGTGACCCACGTCTTTAAAGCTTGATTGAGAAGCTGCTTGTCAAGCACAGCTGAGTTTCTAGGACCCCTCTTTTACATGTTTTTGAATGATTTGGGGGCTGGAACACATATAAACCTGTTTATGGAATTATGTTTGTCTGACCTATTTGAGGTATAATCACGGGTAGTATGCTTAAGGTACGATTGTGGCCTGTAGATGACTGACGATGTAGGCGATGTATGTATGATGCATGTATGATGATGTACGATTGATATATGTGTGTGTGTTCCTGATGATGATGTATGTATATCTTTCACGACTCATGTATTATGATAATGAATGAACGAAGTATTATGTAACGTAAAGTGAAAGATAAAGAAAGAGGAACATGATGATGAATGCATGTATTAATGAATGAACGAATGAGTGAAACGATGACGAATACATGCGTTAACGAACGAACGAATTAAGTCTTGCAAACATTGAATAAGTCGATTGGTCCTTCTTTGTGATTGGCCATGTTCATGGTACCTCTACCGCTTACCTACTAGTACTGTGGCATACGCTTAGATTCACGGCCCAGTAGCTAAGGCTACTGTGGCATACGCTCTATTGATTCACGGCCCAGTAGCTAAGACTGATCGGGGTATAGCATATGGTATTGGTACATTAGAATTCAATGTGCAAGTAAGAATGAAACGGGATCCTTGTCATTCGACCACAGTAATCATAGCCGAGTGCTATGAAGTGGGTAAAGCCTGACAGGATCCATATGAGAAGTTAAAGATGATGATGTATAACGAATGATGAAGATAATAATGGATATTATCTCTGTGTACGTATGATGTATGATTATGTGAAAGAATGGTTTCTAAAGGAAATATAATATGTTCATTATAAAACTAGAACTCACTCAGCAACGCTGACTTTTTATGTGTTTCCAGTTGGCAGGTAGTGTTGCTGGGGATGGCACGAGGCGGCTACTCAGCTCTTTTGGGATGGCATTCTCCTTTTGATAATGCTGCAACGTCATGTGTTGTGGCACCATGATGCACGCAACACATTATGTTGCATGCCGTCAGGAGATTTCTTAGGGTTCCGATGTACGGGACTACTTAAGGAAATCTCCTTTATGATAAAAAAATTTATATTTTTATACTAGAGGTCACTGTATATGACCCTATGATTGTTGAGGATTCACATAAACAGGATTATTTAAGAAATCCTCGGTTTCATATGCTTCAGCAACAATCATAGTAAAAGTTAGGCATTGTAAAGAAGGCTTGTATTTTGTATTTAAATCACGATGTAATGCCTTGTAAAAGCTTTTATGGTGAAATGAGAATGACCTTTTTATCCATTCTGCTGCATTATTTTATTATGTTTATATCAAATATATGCTTTATGTGTGATGGCGACCAACTGTGAAGTGCCCGGAAGCGGGGCCTTACAAGTTGGTATCAGAGCCAAAGTTTAAGCGAAATGGGTAAATTTTCCAAATAAACCTAAACTTAAACTGAAAATGGGACAGAAAAGGGAAGAATGCCATCTGAGTAGCTGCGTGCCATCAGGTATTTTCTTAAAAGATTAACTGGTATTATGTGTGTATGTATGTGGTATACGTGTGCTGTTAGATTTAGATGCTAGTGTAGTCAGGACGGGTGATGCTCAGGGTGCGAAGAGTAAAGTAAGTGGCTAATCATAACTGGCCACTGTAATTAGGAACTTACTATGCTTGACATAAACTGAGCTATTTCCTTGAATGACCGTGTTAGTATTTGAACCTTTTAGTGTGTGATAGAAGATGGTCAATTGTAGATCATCTAAAGCCCCACGTGGTGGAGGCGGTGGCGGAAGTGGTGCGGAACCACGAGCCACAAGAGGAAGGCCTAGACTAGAGAAGAAGGTTCCTGAAGAACCTGATACTACTCCCCCGAGGGAGTGGACGAGAGTGTTGATTTGAGGGCCTCGGTAAAAGAGGCAGTGGTCGAGGAGGTGCACCAGGTCATACAGACGATCTTACCGTCTGTAGTGACCGAGGTGATAAAGGCTGTACGCGAAGATGAGAGGCGAAGGAGGAACCGATCGTCAGGAAGACAACAACAACAAGAGCCGGAAACGGTTCTTTCTGATGATGAAGAGGAAGAGGAGGAGGAGCCAGTGCAAGAGTCAACACGGGGTTGTAACTACGGGGCCTTTATGAGATGCAAGCCCCCTACTTTTCACGGTTCTGGTACTGCTGCTGATGCTCACCAATGGGTGAGAGAAATGGAGGCTGTCCTCGATATTAGTGATTGTCGGGAGGACAAGAAGGTGAAGTTTGCTACTCACTCTTTCACGGGTTCGGCTTTATGCTGGTGGGACAACATAGTCCAGGCCGAGGGTAGCAGGGCCATTGGAAAGATGAAGTGGTCCGAGCTGAAAAGGATGGTGATTGAGGAGTTCAGTCCTCGCCGGGAAATGGATAAGGTAGAGAGAGAGTTCCTGCAGTTGGAGGCAGGGACGATGACCCACCAACAGTACACCACCAAATTCAATGAGATGGCAAGAATGGTGCCGGACCAGGTGACGCCGGTGTCTCGAAAGATCAACCGGTATATCCAGGGGCTGCCGGCCGACATCCGCACGCACTTGATTACTGCCCGACCAAGTACTTTTAGGTCGGCAGTGGATCTGGCTGGGAGGCTATACGATGAAAGGGCTAGGGTGGTGAAAGCTGAGGGTGGTAAGAAGGGAGGTGGCGAGAAAACTTGGCAGGGAAAAAGGTTTGGTCGAGGTGATACTTCGACAAGTAATAAGAAGGCAAGGGTGGATGACCGCCGTGTGGTCATGTCAGGAGCAGGGTTGAGGAAGTGTGGCCAATGTGGGAGAGAGCACTCGGGGGAGTGCAAGTAGGGATCCAACATCTGTTTCAGATGCGGGAAGGCAGGGCATATGTCAAAGTATTGCCGGATGGGAAAGTGTTTTAACTGTGGGGAAAGTGGTCATATGAGCAGAGATTGCAAGAAGCCGAGGGCTGAGGGCTCAGGGGGAAGAAGACGGGAGGAGAAGCACCGAGGGCAAAGGCCAGGGCATTCACGATGACGCAAGAAGACGCTAGGACGGACCCTGACGTTGTGTCCGGTACGTTCCTGATAAACCAAATTTTAGCCTCTGTATTATTTGATTCGGGTGGCAGTCGGAGTTTTATTTCTACTACCTTCTGTGCTAAACTGGCTGTTAGTAGTAAATGCCTTGAGGAGTCCTTGACGTAGAAACTACTATTGGTAAATCCACTAGGTTACGGATGTGATAGAGGACTGTGCCGTAGAATTAGAAGGTCATAGATTTGCTGCCAGTTACATGTGAAGCCTCTAGGAGGATTTGATGTAGTATTAGCGATGGATTGGTTAGCAACCTATGAAGCGAATATCGTGTGCCGAAAGAAGATGATAAGACTGACGACGGCTGACGGGAGTCCGGTGACAATATACGGCGATCGGGTTACGATGATTCCGAAAGTGATCTCGATGGCGGTGGCGGGAAAGTGCATGAGGCGCGGATGTAGCGCCTACTTATGTTATGTGAAAGACGTGGAACGCCAACACCATAACTAGCTGATGTTCTGGTTGTGTGTGAATTTCCAGACGTATTCCCGAAGGACTTGTCGGGATTGCCGCCTGACCGAGAGATCGAATTCCAGATCGACCTGATACCGGGTGCTCAACCTGTCGCCAAAGCACCGTATCGCTTGGCTCTTACGCAAATGAAAGAATTGATGGAGCAATTGCAAGAACTGCTAGATAAGGGGTTCATTAGGCCGAGTATCTCACCTTGGGGTGCTCCGGTTCTGTTCGTAAAGAAGAAAGATGGTAGTATGAGGATGTGCATCGACTACCGTGAGCTGAACAAGTTGACGGTGAAGAACAGATATCCCTTACCGAGAATCAATGATCTATTCGATCAGCTTCAAGGCGCCAGTTGGTTTTCGCAAATAGATCTTCGATCGGGCTATCATCAGCTAAAGGTGAAGGAACATGATATCCCTAAAACAGCCTTTCGTACGCGCTATGGTCATTAGGAGTTTCTCGTTATGTCTTTTGGTTTGACCAATGCGCCGGCTGCTTTTATGGATTTGATGAATCGAGTGTGTCGGCCGATGTTGGATAAATCAGTGATTGTGTTTATCGATGATATACTGATTTACTCCAGGAGTGAAGACGAGCATGCCAACCACATTCGGGAGGTGTTGGAGACCTTGAGGAAGGAGAAACTATATGCTAAGTTCTCCAAGTGTGCTTTTTGGTTACGCGAGGTGCAATTTCTGGGCCACGTGGTAAATGCAAAAGGGATAATGGTGGACCCAGCTAAGGTTGAGGCTGTGATACAATGGAAATCACCAAAGACGCCATCCGAGATTCGCAGCTTCTTGGGGTTGGCGGGCTACTATAGAAGATTTATTCAGGACTTTTCAAAGATAGCCTCGCCTTTGACAAAATTGACTCGCAAGGACGTAAAGTTCGTGTGGGGTCGAGAACAGGAGGATGCTTTTGAGGAGTTGAAGACGAGACTGACACAAGCTCCTGTCTTGAGATTGCCAGAGGGAAATGAGGACTTAGTGGTCTATTCGGATGCATCCTATTTTGGGCTAGGTTGCGTATTGATGCAACGTGGAAAGGTAATAGCCTATGCATCTCGACAACTGAAGACCCACGAAGTCATCTATCCCACGCACGATCTAGAACTAGTTGTGGTGGTTTTCGCGTTGAAGATTTGGCGGCACTATCTATATGGGGATGTTAGATCATGATAAGGCTGGTGCAACAAATTCACTTCATAGTCACTTTTGGTACTACATCAAAGGGCTTCCGAAGTCAAGCAGAGATCTTCCGAGAGTCTAAGGAACAACAGCTGAAGACATCTTCTGAAGGCAAAAGCTGAAGTCAACTGCTGATGACACAACTGAACCACAGCTGAAGATATCTTCCGAAGACAAAGTCTGAAAGCTCCGAGACAGTCTGAAAGCTTCCGAAGACAAAGTCTGATGAAAGAGCTGAAGACAAAGTCTGAAAGCTTCCGAAGACAAAGTCTGATGAAAGAGCTGAAGACAAAGTCTGCTTCCGAAGACAAAGAAGACTCCAAGCTTCGAAGAAGCAGTCTCCGAAGTATAAGTGCCTTCGGAAGAAGTTTTACTTCCGAAGCACTTTATCCTTCGGAAGACAAGTCCAGCAGATAAAAGTATGGTCCTTGTCAGTCCGCATGCGGACCTCTGACACAGCATGGGTTTTTCCTCGAAAGCCATATTGTTGACCATACTTTATTCTACTGCTCACTTTTGATGATAGTACATGTTACCAACTTTAGTTGGCAGCATGGGTAAGTCAGGGACATGTCCTGACTACCCACTCTCAGGCAAAATGTCTGAAAGACCTCACCTAGAGTCTTGTAGTATAGATGTAAGGTTAGAGGTGTCCAGCTGGAATCAAAGTATTCCCGGCTGTAGGTAGTATTATAATATTCTCCCTGTAACTCTTTAGTAAGCGATTTTGAGTCCAAGTGTCTTGTAATCCTTTGAGTTGAGAAGCAATATATAAAAGTACCTTGAAAATTACTTGCTGTGTTAATTTTCTTACTGCTTGTTACTTGTATATTGTGATCAACTCTTCCTAAAGACTGCTTGCCGAGTGTTGATTCACGAGTGAGTTGAGAGAGAAACCACCCGAAATCGATCCTGCAATTGGTATCAGAGCTCCAGGCTCTTGATTGTGAGATCTTACCATCCTAATCAACCTGTTTTTCACTCCTCACCACAATCCACTCACTCAAATGGCTGCTCTTTCCAAGGCTGATATGGAAACTGGTACCTTGACCAAGTCCCCCATGATCACCCCTGAAGACTTTGACACATGGTGTATCAGGATGAAGGCTTCATCAAGTGTCAAGATTCAAGGATGTGGGACTCCATTGTCAATGGTCCTTTCATACCAAGCACTACATCTGCCACTGGTAATCGCATCATTCCAAAAGATGTTGATGATTACTCAGAGGAAGATAGAAGAGAATAGAGCTAGATCAAAGGGCTATGACTTGTCTCCAAACTGCT
The DNA here is from genome assembly GCA_024085815.1 of Flaveria linearis. Classification (NCBI taxonomy): domain Eukaryota; kingdom Viridiplantae; phylum Streptophyta; class Magnoliopsida; order Asterales; family Asteraceae; genus Flaveria; species Flaveria linearis. Next base: position 8,898,339 of record CM044012.1, on the reverse strand, counting down.
CTTCCCAACTCCGTCTACAGACGCTTCAAGAAGTGCAAGACAGCTAAAGATTTATGGGAAGCTTTGAAGCTGATGTATGAGGGATCCAAGGAAACTCAAGAGAACAAGAAAGATCTCTTGAAGCAGCAGTTTGAGAACTTTACTTTCAAGGCTGGTGAAACCTTGACTCAACAATACTTCAGGTATGTTGAGCTAGTAGATACTCTGGCGGATATTGGAGTAGCTCTTGAGAACAGAGACATAGTTAGGAAGTTCATGTCTTCTCTTCCTAAACTATGGACTCACTACTGTGTTGTCGTCAAGAGAACTTCGGACCTTAAGACTCTTTCTCTTACAGAGTTGTATGGTATCCTAAGTGCATTTCAGATGGAGATGAACATGCAGAACTCCTCTGATCACTCCAATAACCAACTGAGTTCAGCCCTTCATGTGGTTGAAAGGGAAAGCATAGAACCACAGCATCCCTTGCTATGCTACCCTGACAACTCACATACTGGACCCTTCATTACTCTACCTGAGACTCCAAAGTCTCAAAAGGTTCAACACAACTCCTTTCAGGACGGTTGTGCCTTTGTCTCTGGAAGTGGACACTCTGGTGATTTTCAATACTGCTTTGATGATCTTGAGTGCTTCAGTCCAGATGATGTGGAGTACATGGATATTGTCTAGCAGATGGCTCTTTTAACTTACAGAGCGAAGAAGTTCTTCAAGAGAACTGGAAGGCAATTCCCTCAAAACCCAGTCAACAGCAAGTTTGGGTTTGATAAGAGCAAAGCAAGGTGCTACAACTGCAACCAACTTGGTCACTTTGCTAGGGAATGCAAGGCTCCCAAGAACAACCCGGGAACCCCACAGGCCTCCACACATCCCACTGCCCCCAAGCATGAAGAAAAGTCAACTGAAACAGCTGCTGTTGCTCAGGAAGTTGACTGGAGCTTCATGGTACAGGATGTGACTCCCGCTCAAGCACTCATGGCCGGAACAGATGATGATCAGGTATATGAACATCTTTGTACTGCTGCCTGTATTGCTAAAGTTAAACTTTATAAGGATTACATTTCGGAAATCAGATCTGAGGTTGAGTCTTTAATGTGCTAAAATCTGACTTTAAAAGAGCTGAATCTGACTATCAAAAGAAAATTGATGAGTTAGAGAAAACTGTGTCTCTTTTAAAACATGAAAAGACTAATTATAAGACTCAAATCAAAGATCTGATCTCCAAACTTTCTGAGGCTCAAGCCCAGTTAGTCAGAGCTGAGGCTCAGGCCAGGAAGCAAGCTATTGCTGAGCAAAGCTTCCAAACTATTCTTGCATCAACCTCTCATTCCAAATGTTTTATCAAAACAAAGAAGGGTTGGGAACCAGTGAAATAGCTCCACCACACTCTTATGAGTCTATTAGACTACCTAGATGTGGTACTGAAGAGCAAGAGGTTCCAACTGCTGACCCTTCTCCATTGGAACTAGAGGATGGAGCAAAAATAGTGGCCTCCACAGGGGAGAAACAGAAGGATACACCCATCTCCACCTGTGATGACCAAATCCTGACCACCAAGGCAAGAAGAAGCAGAGCTAAGGCTGCTAGAAGGACTGCTAAGAAGGTTGTAGAGTCCAAGCTTAAGTTTGACCCTAAGCAAAAGGGTGTCTTCATTTCTGCCGGATTTCAAGTGGTAGGTACTCCTGATTCAGGAAAGGAGTGTAGTACCAGCACTCCTGTCCTACCGAAGGATCAGAAGTTAAAGGGAAAGTTGCTGATGAAGAGAAGAAACCAAAGAAACAGCAACCTGCAAGTTCCCAGAAGACTAACATTGCATGCATAATGTGTGGTCTGCACAACCACATGGCTAAAGATTGTTACTACAATCCAGCAAGCACACATTATGCAAATAATGTTAGAAAAGAAGTAGTCAGAGAAGGTTTCTCAGTTGGACCACTTCAAAAGGTCCAAATGATGAAAAAGGGAAAGTTGGTCTCGGAAGCCAAGTTGCTTTCGGAAGAAACTGCTTCTTCCGAAGGGAAAGTGGCTTCGGAAGCCAAACCTTCTAAGGTTCGGAAGAATAAGAAGGGACCCTTGAAACCATCTAAGAAGAAGACTACTTCGGAAGAAAAGGTGGTGAAATCTTCTTCCGAAAAGAGAGAAGCTTCGGAAGAAGACCATGCTGCAAAAGCTTCAACAAGCTCATCCTCAAAGATCAACCAAAGGATGGATTGGAAGATCAAGAAGATGCTGCAGCCCAAACCTCTTCTTCAACAATGACCTCTATTGAACCCATTGCATATCTTTTGGTTCAATTATGTCACTATCTTTGGAAGAGCCCAAGACCTGTAAGGATTGGGCTTCCAAACAAAACTAACCATCTCATCTTATGTGCAGGGACATCCATTTGACAAGAACAACAATATCTGGATTGTAGATAGTGGATGCTCCAGGCACATGACAGGGAACAGATCTCTCCTTCAACAATTCCAGAACTTTGATGGAGGGCCTGTCCAATTTGGAGGTGAGGCCGGAGGATATATTTCGGGCAGAGGAAGTATATCCAACGGCAGAATAAACATTGACAAAGTTCACTTTGTCAAACAGCTTGAACACAATCTGTTAAGTGTTTCTCAATTCTGTGACCAGAAGCATCAAATGCTTTTCACAGAACATGAGTGCATTATCCTCAGACCAGGGATGACAATTCCTCCAGAATTGGTGCTTCTCAGATCTCCCAGGAAAGGGGATATGTACAAGCTAGATATGAACAAGGCTTCTCCTATGGGTGAAGTATCATGCTTTCTTTCCAAAGCTGATAGTGATGAGTCAACACTATGGCATAAACGCATGTGTCATGTGAATTTTAAAACAATGAATAAATTGTCTAAAAATAACTTGGTACATGGTTTGCCTAAAAAGGAATTTTCTGCAAAGATAACTGTGTTGCATGCCTGAAAGGGAAACAACACAGATCATCTCATAAGTCCAAATGTTAACTCTATCACTACTCCATTACACTTATTGCACATGGATCTTTTTGGTCCCACAAGTATAATGAGCATTGGAAGGAAATCATACTGCCTTGTGATCGTTGATGATTTTACAAGATTTACATGGGTATTCTTTTTAAGAAGTAAAGATGAAACTGCTGAAACTTTAAAATCTTTTATTCTTAAAATAGAAAATCAAATTGATCACAAGGTTAAGATTATTAGAAGTGATCAAGGGACTGAGTTTAAGAACTTCGTTCTTGACTCATTCTGTGACTCAAAAGGGATTGCCAGACAATATAGTGCTCCCAGAACTCCTCAACAAACGGTGTTGCTGAGAGGAGGAACAGGACACTTATTGAGGCTGCTCGGACCATGTTAGCTGATTCAAAGCTGCCTCTAACATTCTGGGCAGAGGCAGTCAGCACTGCATGCTATGTGCAGAACAGGGTTCTTGTAGTTAAGCCCCATGGAAAAACCCCTTATGAGTTATGGAACAAGAGGCCACCGTTCATTGGCTTTCTAAGGTCCTTTGGCTGCAGGTGTACCATACTTAACACAAAGGACAACTTGGCAAAGTTTGCTGAGAAGTCGGATGATGCTATCTTTATTGGATACTCTTCTAGCTCCAAAGCTTATAGAGTATACAATATCAAGAATCAACAATTTGAGGAGTCATCCAACATAGTTGTTAATGAGCACACTCCTTGTGTTAGGGGGAATGGACCTGAGTATATATTTGATTTAGAATTGTTTCCAAACTATTCTAAACCATCTTGTGAGAATGTTTCAGCTGGAACAGGTGCTCAAACTGATGCAGGACAACTATATGAGCTTCCCAGACCTCTTCCAAATTCTCCAAGAGCTGAAAGGCAACAAGCTTCAACTATTCACAGATCTGACAGTGTAAATATCTCAAGAAATAGTGAAGCTTCAACAAGTGAATCACTTGATCAACCTCAAAGTTCTTCAGGTGATCCATTACAACACCAGGTTGAGGGAGGTAGTATTCTGAAGGAACAGGCAACTGTTAATACTACTTCACAACCAACCATTGATGATGTTTCTCAATCATTCAATCAGTCCTCATTGAATGACTCTGAAACAGCAGTTGGACAGAGTGATCCAGTTCCTGATCAGAATATGTCTAACTTAGACTTATCTCTGCAACTGGAAGTGATTCCTCGTCTTAGGATTCACAACACTCATCCAACTGAGAACATCATAGGGGATGTCTCTGAGGGTGTGAGAACAAGGAGACAGACTCATCATGGGAATGTCTGCTTGTACTCATGCTTCTTGTCTCAGATGGAACCAAAGAAGGTAGAAGATGCCTTAAAAGATAGTAGTTGGGTTGAATCGATGCAGGAGGAGCTGCTTCAATTCAGAAGACAAAAGGTCTGGAATCTATGCCCACTACCATCTGGTCAAGTACCCATAGGCACTAAATGGGTATTCAGGAACAAGAAAGATGATAGAGGCTTGATTATCAAGAACAAGGCAAGACTAGTAGTTCAAGGATACACCCAGGAGGAAGGAATCGATTATACTGATGTCTTTGCACCTGTTGCAAGACTTGAGGCAGTTAGGATCTTCCTTGCTTATGCTGCATCCAAGAACTTCACAGTCTACCAACTTGATGTCAAGTGTGCTTTTCTATATGGGGATATAGATAGGGAAATCTATGTGTGTCAACCTCCAGGATTTGAAGACCCACAGCACCCCAACTATGTGTGCAAACTGGATAAAGCTCTATATGGGCTGCACCAAGCACCTAGGCTGTGGTATGAGACCTTGTCTCAGTTTCTCCTGAAGAATGGATACACTAGAGGTACCATTGACAAGACTCTTTTCATCAGAAAGAGTGGAGAAGACATTTTGCTTGTACAAGTCTATGTTGATGACATCATATTTGGTTCTTCAAACGACCAAATGTGCAAGGACTTTGAAAGCATTATGAAACAGAAGTTTGAGATGAGTTCCATGGGAAAAATGGACTTTTTCCTTGGGATCCAGGTGAAACAGATGAAGGAAGGGTTCTTCATAAGTCAATCTAAGTATGTCTCTGACATCTTAGAAAGATTTGAAATGAAGGACTGTAAACCAGCCAAGACACCCATACCCAGAAACCATAATCTTTGCCCTGACCTTGAGGGGGAGGAAACTGATCAACATCAGTATAGAGCAATTATTGGTTCTCTGATGTATCTTACTGCAAGTAGACCAGATATCATGTTTGCCACATGCATTTGTGCAAGATATCAGGCTGCTCCAAAGGTGTCTCACCTAGCTGCTGCAAAGAGAATCCTCAGATACCTCAAAGGAGCACCTAAACTAGGTCTCTGGTATCCAAGAAATAGTGATTTCAATCTCTATGGATACTCTGACAGTGACTATGGTGGCTGCAACATTGACAAGAAATCAACATCAGGAGGATGTCAATTTCTTGGTGGAAGGATTATCTCATGGCAATGCAAGAAACAATCCTGTGTCTCTACATCAACTGCTGAAGCTGAATACATCGCTGCTGCTAGCTGCTGTGCTCAACTGCTATGGATTCAAAATCAGATGTTAGACTATGGGTTCAACTTCATGACTACTCCTATCCATATTGACAACAACAGTGCTATCTCCATTACTGAGAATCCAGTGAAGCACTCCAAGACAAAACACATTGATATCAGGTATCATTTCATTAGAGATATTCATGAGAAACAGCTGATAAAGTTAATCAAAGTTGACTCAAATGAACAATATGCTGATTTGTTCACAAAGGCATTTGATGAACAAAGATTTAAGTATCTCATATCAGCAATTGGGATGATAAACATTGAATAACTACCTCTTTTGAAAAACCTTTTTAAAATGAGTAATGTCTTGTGTCAATACAATTTAAGCCCGGTTACAAAGATCTTTTAATTATTCCAAGTGTAAATTCCTTCCGAAGAGGAATTAACTCTCGGAAGATATCCTTGAATATCTTCCGAAGCCAAATTCCTCAATGGAAATTTTCTTCTCGGAAGAGTTTGTGGTCTCGGAAGAAGCGATTGATTTTATATCAGATCTACTTCCGAAACTTATACAACTCTCCATTCGGAAAGACAACTTTACCTTAGGAAGCAATGCCTGCTTCGGAAGATAAAGTTCCTTCAAAGGAAAATCTTACCTTCGGAAACAATATCTTGTTTCGGAAGAAAATTGCCTTCAGAAGAAAATTACCTTCGGAAATGTTTTACCTTCGGAAGTTAAGATTTACTTGTAATAATATCTTTTGGGCCCTACTCTGTAAAAAGTAAAAATTTTGTACTTGATTGTCAGATTATTTAAAACTATCCTTGCCGCCAACATCATTTCTCCGCAGTAAACCACCATACCACCCACAGTAACCCCAAACAGTTACCCTATCACCGCCTCTACCACTGTTCACCCCCTTTTAAATAATCTTGACTGATCAAATTCATCTTCTTTTACCACTTTACAGCCCTAACTATTCCCTCACTGTAAAATCCTCAATCTCACTCAAAATTTCAAGCTTACCTTTTCTCCAATGGCGCTAAACCCTCAGCACAACCAAGTCGCGTTACTTGATTCGTCAAGGGATGCCGACTTCACCCAAATCATCACCTTTCTCACCGAATCCACCTATCTCACTGCACTAACGGTTAACCCCACCATATACTCCAACCACATGTCAGAATTTTGGAGCAATGGTGAAACTGCAGTACTGAATGGGGTTCGAGTTCTGAGAACCCGAGTTTGTGGCCAAGAGTTGGTCATCAATGAACAGATCATCAGGGAGCATCTCGAGCTTCATGATGATGGGGCTCCTACTGAGTTCCCCAAGGAAGACTTGGAAGGCACCTATATCCTCATGGGATATGGAGGCGATGTCAGCAGATCTACGGTATACAAGTTCAACTTCTCTTACCATTGGAAGTTCTTGCTGCACATCGTTCTACACTGCCTCTCCAACAAATCAGGGGGTTGGGATCAAATCCCATATGAACTAGGATGCCTAGTTCATGGGTTGGTGAGAGGCCTCAGATTCAACTACTCACGATTTGTGTTGAATAACCTAATCGCCAATCTGAGCAGAGATACATTCTTCATGTATCCCCGATTTCTTCAACATATAATCAACTGTGAGATGGAACCAAGCAAGCTTGTCTGCGCAGCTGCTCTTCCTGTTCCACACATGAGGCCTACCATCTTCAAAATCCTGAAGAAGATGTCCACCAACTTCACTGGACGGTACACTCCATTACCTCCAGTGATGACTGAGCGCATAGCTCCTGGTGACATCCCTGTTATCCCCACAGGTGATGAACCCACACCAGCAACATCCACCACAATACCAAAGCCTTCTTTACCCATCAAATCCGCATATCAGAGACGCCCCAAACGAACCCTTGTTCAATCTACTCTGATTGAACAAGCTCCTCCTGTTCACACCGAAACGACTAGAGTGGAATCATGGGCTCCCACTCAGTCGGAGGTCACACCATCCTTCACATTTGACCTCAATGTGGGTTTTGAGCCTCCTCAGTCTCAAACCCCCGAGCCCGAACCTCAAGCCTTAAGCCCACAGGGTGAGTTCACATTCCCCTGTGAAGCCTTCTAGGGACAGCCCCACCAAAGGCTCAATGCCTGTAGACATTGATCTAAGTCCCGGGTCAGTAGGACTAACCACCCTCTCTTTCACTGACCTTTTACTCCGAACTGATGAAGAGATTACATCTCTCCATGGCCATGAAGTTGATCTACAACACCCTCTGAAAGATCAACAGAGCCAGGAGGGATCCCTTGTCTCTAGCCCCCATCAGCAGCCAGCTACTGAGGTGAGTCCCACTGATGTGGAGGGAACTCATGTAGACTCAGCTGCCACTACTCAGAGTTTCTCACTGAGCTCTCAGGACAGTGGTAACATCATTAGGACTGAGTCTACAGCAACTTTGCCCATTGACATCTCTGAAAGAGATGACTCTGAGCAAAGGAAACCAGGGTGCCAAGAAACCACATCTGGTGGTGAGAGTGAGCATACTAGGTATGTTATCTCATCTCCCCGTGATTCTTCTTATGAAGATGAGGGTAGTATGCAACTAACACTTCAGTACTTGCTTTCTAAGGTCTCCAACCTGGAATCACAGGTGAGGATCTTAGAATCAAGGACTGCCACTCAGCAACTTGAGATTAACTCTCTCAAGGCTCAACTAGCTGAGAAACAGACGGAGAGGTCTGTTAGGCATGTACCGATTCAGGTCTCAATGACTTCTTCCTCTAGCTCATCTAGCTCTCAAGATGATGCTACCAAAAAGGGGGAGAAAGTTCAGAGACAAACACCTATGGAACCACAGACCCAATTCATTTCCACCCAACTAATCACACTACCTGAGTCATCTCAATCCTTTCTGGAGATTGACTCAAGGATGCTTCAAGATCTCTACAGACTTTTCACAAAGTTTGTATTGAGATCATCCCTAGAACAGCCCAGCCCCGACACCACACTTGCTTACTTTGGGGCTGAGGAGCTTCAAAGACTGACTGCACCTTCTACCACTGTGGAAGAAGTTGGTCAACCTAAGGTCTTCATGGAACCTGAGATTAGCTTCGAAGGGGAAATGGGGACTGATGGCCCAGCAACTGAAACAGATGGGACAGAATTTGCAACAGTCTCATCTTCCGAAGCTCAAGCTGAAGCTTCCGAAGCCTATATGAAAGCCTCGGAAGAACAAGAAAAATCTTCCGAAGCCGAAATAGAAGCTGCGGAAGGCTTGTTTCAGATGTCCGAGGAGCTGACCATCACAGATGTCATTGCTGACATAGCATCCGAGGTGGGCAGGGAGGACACTTCTGAAACTCCTCCAATCCAAGCACCAGCTGAACTTCTATCTCAATCACAACCCTCCATTCAAGAACCACCACAGTCAAGCACCATCAAAGACAAAGGCAAAAGAAAACTGACTGCGGAAGAGCTTCAGGAGGAGGAAAGGATTGAGAAGGCTAAAAAGAAAGGGAGGTTTCCAACTGAAAAGGTGCTAGCTGCCAGCTCTAAGGCAGCTGCAGCCAATCAGGAAGAAATCAACCTGAAGAGAAGAACAGCACTCATTGACCAGCTCATCAGTCTTGGAGCTGTCAATGAGGAAATACTCCTGCTACCACTAGAGGAGTTGGTGACTTTGGAGAGGTCAACCAGGCTACAACAAGAAAGGGAAGCCAGGTTGGCCTTGGAGAAGGCAGAGGAAGAGCAGAGGGAGGCAGCCCTGAAGCTGAGAGAGGAGAGGATCAAATTCCTACTCTCAAGAGGCTTCAGTCTTCCTGAACTGTCTCCACATGACAATGACATGATCCTGCTGCTCCACAATAAAGAGCAGGATCAAATGGAGAAGGAAAGGAAGAAGGCTGCTAGGGAGAAGCTAAAGGTGAAGAGGAAGAGGGAGGAAGAGAAGGAGGTCACTGCCACCAAGAAGTCAACTGACAAAGCCTGGATGAAGGACTATCTCCGGGCACATGGCTTCTCTGGTAGGCAGGTGGGACCTATGTCCGAAAGGACACTCCAGCGGATAGTCAGTGAAATCAAAGCTGACATCCGTTTGGGGAAGAGAAGGGAGATGTACAGGAGGGTACAAGGGACAGTCTCAACCTTAGCCACTCAACCACAGCCACAACCCTCTCCTAAACCAACCCCTTTTCCCATCAAACCTGAACCCACTGATGAAACCTTCACCCCTCAACCCACAACTATACCCAAACCTACCACATCACCTCAACCACCCAAACTACCCATCCTAAAACCCAAGACTCAACCCAAAACCACTAAACCTAAACCTACCCAACAACAACCAAGACAGTCTCCTCAACCTCCTCAACATCTCTCCTTCGAGGAGATAAAGGAGTTGAAGACAAGGCTCATTAACTGTACTACTTTGAGCAGCATCTCCTGTGAGGGAGAGCTTATCAACATCACCTATGTTGATAATTCTTCAAGCTCCCTCACTTTAGGCAAATTTCTTGAAATGCCTAGAGACACTTTGGGCCAGGCTGCAAGACTTCTTGGTCTCAACTCCGATACCCTCAATGCTGAGGAGAAGAGGCTAAGAAGAAGGCTGGTGACTCTACTGGATACCAGGAAAGAGGACAGGATTTCTGGTCAATCTCCTGGGCCTAGAAATGCAATAATCCAGTGGAGGTTCGATGAACCTTCTCACAACTTTGTTGTGGAAAGAGAGAATGGCGAAACCAACAGGCTTAATGCCACCTCTTTACTGCATCTCAGCAGATTTGATCTTGCTGAGCTTGCAGAGAAGCCATTCTCCAATCCCTCCAACTCTGAGACTGCTGCACACATCAGAAATTACATCAGCGGTCTCCACTTGGCTGAACGAAGTCGAAGAGCCAAGATTGAAGAAGAGTTGAAGCTGAAAAGAGTGGAAGACAAGGAAAGATCAACCACCAAAGGCACAGCCTTTCTACAGATGGTGGAAGGTCCTGAATTGGAACCAATAGTTCGATGGGAATATGACTATACTTCCCATCAACTAACTCTTTTCAGAGGGCCACAACAGAGGGTACACAAAATCCTAGGTGACAGGGTCGAGGTGCTGTCTACCAAGGATTTGTACAAGATTCTCAGCATCACAGCAGGAAATAATGAAGACACTGATAAACACCTGCTTTCCTTGGTGCTGAGAACTTTGAGAAGAAGAAAGAAGTGAAGTTTTGGTAGCATCAGCCTAGGGGGAGTTTGTTAGATCATGATAAGGCTGGTGCAACCAAATTCACTTCATAGTCACTTTTGGTACTACATCAAAGGGCTTCCGAAGTCAAGCAAGAGATCTTCCGAGAGTCTAAGGAACAACAGCTGAAGACATCTTCTGAAGGCAAAAGCTGAAGTCAACTGCTGATGACAACAACTGAAGCCAACAGCTGAAGATATCTTCCGAAGACAAAGTCTGAAAGCTTCCGAAGACAGTCTGAAAGCTTCCGAAGACAAAGTCTGATGAAAGAGCTGAAGACAAAGTCTGAAAGCTTCCGAAGACAAAGTCTGATGAAAGAGCTGAAGACAAAGTCTGCTTCCGAAGACAAAGAAGACTCCAAGCTTCGGAAGAAGTAGTCTCTCGAAGTATAAGTGCCTTCGGAAGAAGTTTTACTTCCGAAGCACTTTATCCTTCGGAAGACAATGCTAAGTCCAGCAGATAAAAGTATGGTCCTTGTCAGTCCGCATGCGGACCTCTGACACAGCATGGGTTTTTCCTCGAAAGCCATATTGTTGACCATACTTTATTCTACTGCTCACCTTTTGATGATAGTACATGTTACCAACTTTAGTTGGCAGCATGGGTAAGTCAGGGACATGTCCTGACTACCCACTCTCAGGCAAAATGTCTGAAAGACCTCACCTAGAGTCTTGTAGTATAGATGTAAGGTTAGAGGTGTCCAGCTGGAATCAAAGTATTCCCGGCTGTAGGTAGTATTATATATATCTTCTCCCTGTAACTCTTTAGTAAGCGATTTTGAGTCCAAGTGTCTTGTAATCCTTTGAGTTGAGAAGCAATATATAAAAGTACCTTGAAAATTACTTGCTGTGTTAATTTTCTTACTGCTTGTTACTTGTTATATTGTGATCAACTCTTCCTAAAGACTGCTTGCCGAGTGTTGATTCACGAGTGAGTTGAGAGAGAAACCACCCGAAATCGATCCTGCAGGGGAGAAGTGCACCATCTTCACAGATCACAAGAGCTTGAAGTACTTCTTCGAGCAGAAGGATTTAAATATAAGGCAGAGGCGGTGGTTGGAGCTGATAAAAGATTATGATTGTGAAATCCATTACCATCCGGGCAAGGCCAATGTGGTGGCTGATGCCCTTAGCCGGAAGGAAAGGCCCGAGCTGATTAGAGTAAAGGCTTATCAGCTAATTATGACCTCTAATGTGATGACACAGGTTAAGGAGTTCCAAGACGAGGCTTTGAAAGAAGATCGTCTTAACTCCGAAAGGATGAGAGGTCTAGTTACGGAACTGGGTGAGAACACCCTTGGTGTTAAGACCCGATTTGGGCGAATGTGGATTCCTCGATACGGGGATCTACGTGGAAAGATCATGGATGAGGCCCATAAGACTCGATACTCCATTCACCCTGGTGCTACCAAGATGTATCACGACATGAAGAAAGACTATTGGTGGCCAGGTATAAAGCGTGATGTGGTGGAGTACGTGAGTAAGTGCCTGACTTGTTTACAAGCAAAGGCAGAGCACCAGAAACCCTACGGGAAAATCCAACCGTTGGATATAGCAGAGTGGAAGTGGGAGCACATCACCATGGATTTCATCACGAAGTTACCACGTACCCCGAGAGGGTATGATGCCATATGGGTGATCGTCGACCGATTAACGAAGAGTGCTCACTTCCTACCGATCCGCGAAACATACTCGTCTGAAAGATTGGCGGATTTGTTCATCAAGGAAATCGTAGCTCGTCATTGTGTGCCGGTGTCGATTGTGTCTGATCATGACACCCGGTTTACCTCCAAGTTTTGGAAGAGATTTCATGATGCAATGGGGACGAGGCTACACATTAGTACGGCGTATCACCCTCAGACGGACGGTCAGTCTGAGAGGACGATCTAGACACTCGAAGACGTGCTTCGGGCGTGCGTGATCGATTTTGGAGGAAGTTGGGACGACCACCTGCCGTTAGCAGAATTCTCGTACAATAACAGTTATCATGCTAGCATTGGCATGCCACCCTACGAGATGCTGTACGGTAGGAAATGTAGGACGCCCGTATGTTGGGGAGACAATGGGCAGAAGGAACTAGGAGGTGTCGAGGTAGTTGAAGCAACGACTGAGAAGTTAGAAAAGATCAAAGCCTTCATGAAGGCGGTGAAGGATAGACAAAAGTCGTCTGCTGACAAGAGGCGAAAACCGATAGAGTTCAAGGTTGGTGACCGAGTCGTGTTGAAGGTCTCACCTTGGAAAGGGATCATTTGGTTCCGAAAGCGGGGCAAACTGAGCCCACGGTATATAGGCCCTTTTCGAATCATTGCCCGTGTGTGAGAGGTGGCCTATAGGTTGGAACTACCAGATGAGTTAAGTAGAATTCATCCCACATTCCATGTATCTCATCTGACAAAGTGCTTAGCTGACGAAGATATGACTGTTCCACTGGAAGATATTGAAGTAGACGAACGGCTCAATTACGTGGAGCAACCAATGGCAATCATTGATCGTAAAGAAAAGAGGTTAAGGAATAAAGTGGTTCCTCTTGTGCGTGTACAGTGGAAGCTCAGGAAGGGATCCGAGTCTACGTGGGAGACTGAAGAAGAAATGAGACAACATTACCCACATCTGTTTGAGGAATAACAGGTTTCGGGGACGAAACCTAAATAGGGGGGGTGGACTTGTAACACCCGGAAAATTTTCTAAGCGAGTCAAGTAATAATAATGGGCTCAGACGAAAACCATTTAATAAATATAAAATGGTTGTGGGTGTTAGATCGAGTTAACCCTTCGGGTCATGAGTTTAACGAGTTTGGGGTCGCGGGAACGCCTGGCATATATATAGATGGATCAGCTGAACAACTCTCATTTTCACTCAAACACCCATTCTAGAGAGAGAAAGTGTAGAGAGAGAAAGTGCCGGATCGAGGCTCGGTTGGTCAAGGATCGAAGGCTGGTGTTCGTGGGCTCCTAAACAACAAGAATCAAGGTAAGAAACGTAGTGTAATTGCTCCATTTGGTGAAAAACCCGGGTTTGGGTTTTTGGGGTTTTAAAAGTGGCAAGAATTGCCTAAAAACGCATGTTTTAGGGTAATAAAACATGTAAGAAGCTTAGAATTAGGTTCCTGGATGATAACCCAAGGGTTTGGGTGGAAAAGATTGGATTTTTGGGTTAAAATGAGCTGATTCGTAAATTTCAGCTCGTTCTGCGAATTTAAGCACTCGTCCAGCGAAACTGTAAGTTCGTCCAGCGAAACTATGAGGATTCTCAGCGAGACTACAGTTTCGCTGCAGCAAAACTATACTTTCGCCTGGGTGAAACTATTGTTTCTATGATAACTTCGCTGATGCCCAGGTTGACCCTTAGACATTGCGAAACTAGGGAATCCCAATGAAAGTTGGGCGCTCAAGGTAGCGAATCTGTCCAGCGAAACTGGCAGAAGGCTGCCCAGCGAAACTAGCAGCGAAACTGCTGATTCGCCGGGCGAAATTATGGGCGAAATTACGGGCGAAACTATCAGCGAACTTAGTAGCGAAATTAGGCAGAAATTAACTCTTTTGAGTGTTAACTTATCTGCAGGCAGCGTACTATGACCCACGTCTTTAAAGCTTGATTGAGAAGCTGCTTGTCAAGCACTGTTGAGTTTCTAGGACCCCTCTTTTACACGTTTTTGAATGATTTGGGGGCTGGAACACATATAAACCTGTTTGTGGAATTATGTCTGTCTGACCTATTTGAGGTATAATCACGGGTAGTATGCTTAAGGTACGATTGTGGCCTGTAGATGACTGACGATGTAGGCTATGTATGTATGATGCCATGTATGATGATGTACGATTGATATATGTATGTGTGTTCCTTATGATGATGTATGTATATCTTTCACGACTCATGTATTATGATAATGAATGAACGAAGTATTATGTAACGTAAAGTGAAAGATAAAGAAAGAGGAACATGATGATGAATGCATGTATTAATGAATGAACGAATGAGTGAAACGATGACGAATACATGCATTAACGAACGAACGAATTAAGTCTTGCAAACATTGAATAAGTCGATTGGTCCTTCATTGTGATTGGCCATGGTCATGGTACCTCTACCGCTTACCTACTAGTACTGTGGCATACGCTTAGATTCACGGCCCAGTAGCTAAGGCTACTGTGGCATATGCTCTATTGATTCACGGCCCAGTAGCTAAGACTGATCGGGGTATAGCATATGGTATTGGTACGTTAGAATTCAATGTGCAAGTAAGAATGAAACGGGATCCTTGTCATTCGACCACAGTAATCATAGCCGAGTGCTATGAAGTGGGTAAAGCCTGACAGGATCCATATGAGAAGTTAAAGATGATGATGTATAACGAATGATGTTGATAATAATGGATATTATCTCTGTGTACGTATGATGTATGATCATGTGAAAGAATGGTTTCTAAAGGAAATATAATATGTTCATTATAAAACTAGAACTCACTCAGCAACGCTGACTTTTTATGTGTTTCCAGTTGGCAGGTAGTGTTGCTGGGGATGGCACGAGGCGGCTACTCAGCTCTTTTGGGATGGCATTCTCCTTTTGATAATGCTGCAACGTCATGTGTTGTGGCACCATGATGCACGCAACACATTATGTTGCATGCCGTCAGGAGATTTCTTAGGGTTCCGATGTACGGGACTACTTAAGGAAATCTCCTTTATGATAAAAAAAATTTATATTTTTATACTAGAGGTCACTGTATATGACCCTATGATTGTTGAGGATTCACATAAACGGGATTATTTAAGAAATCCTCGGTTTCATATGCTTCAGCAACAATCATAGTAAAAGTTAGGCATTGTAAAGAAGGCTTGTATTTTGTATTTAAATCACGATGTAATGCCTTGTAAAAGCTTTTATGGTGAAATGAGAATGACCTTTTTATCAATTCCGCTGCATTATTTTATTATGTTTATATCAAATATATGCTTTATGTGTGATGACGACCAACTGTGAGGTGCCCGGGAGCGGGGCCTTACATTTTATTATTTTAAAACTTGTAAGTAATTGTTTTTTTTACATGTCTCAAAACCTCAGGGGTCAAATTGTAAAATAATTAAAGCTAAAACCTAAGTTTTGGCAGTTTTTAAACAATTACAAAACCACAGGGACTGGTTGTGTAATTATTTAAAAAACCCACTTCTTCCCCAATCTTACCCCCGATTTTCCGGCGGCCTTTCCGGCCATCGCCGGCGAGCCCGATGGACGACGAAACCGAATGATTTTAACACTCAAACCGACCTAAATCGGTTCGTATACACGTTTCGAACTTAAATGGACACCATAATTTCGCTTAAACACTGGTTATAAACATCAAACGGACGCATAACCGAAGCTTTAAACACCATAGCCGTTCGGGCATTAATTCCCATTAATAATTTAATTAAAAGAACATAAACAATCATCTAATCATTCCTAAGCGTTCACAACTCTCAATTACTCCTGAAACAAACCCAAACATCAATTTTGATCACCCTTTTAGTCGCGACCTACACCACATACGAACACTATCATCAAGGTTTCAAAACTTGAAATAAACGGAGGGCTTTTCATCTCTGAGATCATTAGAAGCTACCTCTACAACGAATTTAATTACCATCCTCATTTGAACGTCAATCAAATTCTACGTGGTCGTGACCAGTTCATCAACTGTTCTGGTGTTTTACACATCAATATCGGGTAATTGAAATCATATACTTACTCGATTTTACATGGGGAACAAAAGCCCTATGTTATTAAGCATTAACAATAACGAATTGATCTTCAATTTGGCACTAATCGAAACTTGGGTTCATAGTATTTGGGGGATTTAAAGATTAAAAACAAGGATAACTCGCGGCTGAGGCCTTGGTTTACTGGTTACACACGCGCATGATGAACCTGAGGTCCCAGGTTCGAACCCGGGCACCCTCACTATTTTTAAAATAGCTTTTTCAGCTTTAAATTAATTATAGAAAATTTCTAAAAATTATAAAAATCATTTTTGTAAACTTTGTTTATTTTTAAAATCATCAAATAACTTTCTGCAATTTTTCTTTAAATTTTAATATTTATAAAACAGTATAACAAAGGTTATTTTTGGTTATTTCATGTAAAATGGACTTTAAATTACGGTTTAAATTAATAAATTATTATTGGTCGAAATATTACTTTTAGAGTAAATCTCGGTTTTGGTCCCTGTGTTTTGCAAATTGACTCCACTTGAGTACCAACGTTTATTTTGTCTCCATTTGAGTACCAAATTTTAAAAAAGTTGTCTGTTTGAGTACCAAATTTTAAAAAAGTTGTCTGTTTCAGTCCTTTTGACTAACGGTGTTAACATTTTCTGTTAAATTTTTTAAAAAAGACCAAAATACCCCTAAGGGCTATAAAAATATCACCATCTCCTACACACCACATACCACCACCACCACCACACACCACCGCAACCACACACCACCGCAACCACACACCACCGCCACCACACACCACCGCCACCACACACCACCACAATCTCAGATCAAATTCAAAACCAGTCAATCGACCCCCAAATTAACCATCGGTTCTCTGGATATATCGGTCAAATGCTTTAAACACAACAAGAAAAAAAAACCCCGATTGCTTTGAAGTTCTCCCAAATTCCTCACACTCAATCTCTCGATCTCTCACTCTCAGTTCTCTGCATCTCTCTCGAACTCTCGATTTCAAGAAGAAACAACCCAAAATTAAAGATTATGGATGATGGTCGATGATAATGGTCGAAGGTTGACTAAAGATGGTTCGGTCAAAGGTGGTTGCGGTCGAGGGTCGACCGTGATTTGGGGGAACAAGAGTTCAAAGTTTGACAGGGGATTGTTCCGGTCGATGATTGCTGATTAGGGTTTCAGTCGAAGGTTGACTCGGGATTGTTCGGTCGATGATTGCTGATTGGGTGTCGGTTGGCAGAGGAGATTTGTATGTTCTTCGACAGAGGATGAATTGGGTTCTTTGATTCTGATTGCAAGTCGACAGGGGATGAGTTTGGGTGTCCTCAGTCGATTGCTGAATATGAAGCCCGAATTAGAAGGTGGATTGGTGTCGAAGGTCGAAGCTGAGGATGATGATGGTCAATGGTGGTTGATCGATGTCGATGATTTTGATGATTGGTGTTCAATTAGGGTCACAGTTAATGGTGGGGTGTGGACCGATGGTTAATTTGGGGGTCGATTGACTGGTTTTGAATTTGATCTGAGATTGTGTCGGAGGGTGGGTCTGAGGGTTCGTCGGAGGGTTGTGTTGGTGGAGTTTTGTGTTGTCGTCGGAGGGTGCTCTCGTCAGAGGGTTGTGTTGGCGAAGTTTTGTGTTGGCGGAGGGTTGTGCTCTTGTCGGAGGGTTCGTCTATCGCAAGTGGTGGGATGTTAGGCCTTTTCTTCTCTCGCCGATGAGCCTGCAAATGTCTCCGACAGAGAAGCTTCGGGGACTCTCAAGAATATTTTGTGGTGGCGGTGGTGTGTGGTGGCGGTGGTGTGTGGTGGTGGTGGTGGTATGTGGTGTGTGGTGGAGATGGTGATATTTTTATAACCCTTAGGGGTATTTTGGTCTTTTTAAAAAAATCTAACAGAAAATGTTAACACCGTTAGTCAAAAGGACTGAAACAGATAACTTTTTTAAAATTTGGTACTTAAATGGAGACAAAATAAACGTTGGTACTCAAGTGGAGTCAATTTGCAAAACACAGGGACCAAAACCGAGATTTACTCTTACTTTTAATTATAGTTTAATCTTGTTATTTTAAATAATTATAGAAATTATTTACACTTTATACTTAATTTTATCCGTTATTATAAAAACTTAAATTATGTTAAATTATCTAAATGATATAATATATTTTTTTCATTGAATTAAAATATAAGAGATTCTACTATTAAATTTTACTTATATATAATATCAAAAACCCCAAATCGTTATTGAAACCCTAGTTCACATTTTAATCATCAATCTTATTATCAAAACTTTAACCTTGTGAATATATATACGTATTTAGGTGACTTGTGACGATTCATGTTGGAACGACGCCTATTATTATTCTTATTAGTCGTCATACTTATACTTATTTTCCATGTGAGTTTCCTTGCCCATTTTTTATGCTATTTCACACCGTTTTGGGGTGAAACATGTTACATTATTCAACATACACTTATAAATGTTTAAATCAAATAAAAACACATGCAATTCATACTTTTATTTTGTCAAGGTTATTTGTGTTATTGTAAGTCTTATATGAGTTACATATATTGTTTACAATCATTAACTATTGCTAGCCTGGCGACGCCTTAGATCTTTGGGCCTGACAAGCCTATTTGGTGCTAAAGTCGATGTATTGCCGACTCCTAGGAGCCGTATGCTTGTGCACTAGGGAACCAAATACACTTAGCCAATCATATAAACTTATAATCTAGTCGAGGTTTGATTGTACTATATGTGTTCTATAAACTTGCTAACTCATAACCTATGACATGAATTCCTACTTGAAATCCATGGTATATTATGTATGTGAAATCCTTGGAAACTCACCAACTTTATAGTTGACCCGTTATTTTTAACATGTTTCAGGAAATGCCCAAGTTTGAAGTCATCATTTGAATCTTGAAATAAACTAGGATTTGGACCTAGCTAAATAAAAAAAATGATTATGTTATGTCTTGTATTGTTTGGAACTTTTTCATGTTTGAGACTCATGAATGTATTTCATTTGAAACTTATGATAATATTATTTTCATTTAAGGATAGCGTTATGTGGTTGTGAACAATCTTAACCCTCATACCTCGACGATTCCGCCGTCAAGGTTGGGGTGTGACAGATTGGTATCAGAGCCCATAACTATAGGGATTTAGGTTATTAGACATGGTGACCTAGACTATAGTTGCATGAACCTCTTAGAAAGATCCTTATACTTTTGTGTTTACATATTGTTTGCATGCTACATAATGCTATGCCTTACGTGCAATTTGACGCCTTAGCATAGGATTGCCTAAACATTGTTACTTATCTTCCTAAACTTAACTTTGACTCTTTGACTCTCCCTAATAAATGAACTTCCTAAACTTATTCTTAACGACATGTGGGATCTACACTCATCATTGTGGGTTCAATTCCTTAGACTCTATGTCTAATCTATGAAAATCTTATCAAGGTTTTGATTCTATGAACCAAAGAAATTTGTGTGACACATAGACACCTGTATTCTGGATTTCCTGGCAAAAGGCCTTCGGGCTAAGGCAAGCATATTGTATAAATCTCATTGCGAGAACGGTTATGCTTACCTGGGGATTTCTGGAATGAGTGATAAACTATGGTCAATATACACAAATCTCTAAGGCAAATGGGTCAATTTACCTTGACGTGTCAACGATTCCAAATGGTAATGCGTTACTAAATGGAACCATTCTCTTTTAATCTTAAAAATATTTGATTCCTTGAACTGGTTTATCACCAAAGTTTTAATATCTTCTCATTCTTAACCTACATAATGTTCCTGTTAATATTGAACCCATCCTACATTTCAACTCTTACGTTTAAACACCGTTACACGTTGAGCGTTTCATGTAACTATTTCTATACCTCGACCAACATGAACATGACTCTTAATATATCCAAAGATAAATGAAATCTAAACCGTATGGTCTTCGAACCTTTAAACCGTTACTTATGGTTCTCATATCTTCTTAAAAATGTGTCCCATAACTAAAGACATGCAATGTTGTAAGGTGGAATTTCTATATCTCGGGATACTTTGTCTAGACAAAATGTAACTAGTGATTTGATTCGACCATTGAATCCGTTTACTTGACTTGAAACCCTTGAGATGAGTGGCCACTTATAAGTACGCTTGTCTTCAATAAGGTTATGGCTGACCTCATATCTTGAGAAGTCCATGTATTCCCTTCGATTGTGAATAGAATGTTCACATCTTATTGTGATATCGAATCATTCTTTTCCTTGATTTTGTCTTCCTGATTTAAATTATTCAAGATATGAACACCATCATAACGCATTCTACTATCTCGAACTTTGATCTTAAGCTTGTAAGCATGATTTTCTCTTTTGTTACATTGATGTAACTTGAAATTTCCTGAATTTCTAATTGATATTCTTTTTCATTTCGCTGTTATGTCAAACTTCATACCGTTTGCACCATGGGAGATGCAAGAGTTTGTAAGTCAACCTATGACTAAGAACATTCATATCTCTTAAATGATTCTAACTCATCAAAACAGGGGGATTCTCTTACTTTGATGATTCTCTATTCGTTTTGATAAATGGTTTCCAATCGTGTGTTTTACGAAATTTCATCATCTGGATCGGGGTGATTTTCTTATCTTGAGGATTGACTTCAATTATTCTCATTGGAACTTGCACTTCACAAATGACATGATCTCACCAAAATAGGATTGAAACCCGTACTTTAGTGACAAATGTTAATCTTTGATTGTTTTCTGGTTATTATAAAGCTCAATCATCAAGATAAGCATAAATTCCATACCTTGATGATAATTTCATTTTCATGGATGGTATTTTCTCAAATGAAATGACCTCATCAAAGTAGGAGTGAATTCTGGATTTTGATAAAGAAGTTCATCCTGTTATATTTTGTGTTTGTAAAACTTCATCGTTAAGATAGGAGTGATTTCCCTTACCTTAATGGAGAGTTACCTCGTCTTATTTCTGTAGATCCTCAACAATGAGTTGGGATCGAACTTTTTGATTGGTAAGTTAGTGGTCATACCTTGGGAATACACATCAAGCTAGGAGTGAAAACCACACCTTGATGATTATTCTTATTTCTTGATCTTCAACTTACCAAGGTTGTAATCAAGTGACGAGAAGCATGTAGTAACTTGAAGGATGAAATAATGTTAGTGTTTCGACCTATCAAGCCAAAGCATGATCTCTGAACTTGAAAGGAGACCCGATCGCTTTAGGTTGATTTTGATTCCAAGCTTGGAGCATTTAAATTCTTAACTCGATTTCTTTCTCTTTATTCTCATGTTTTGATTTGATCTAGCTATATGGAACCATTTATTCCTTATTCATCGACTTTCATTTTGAGTTATCATCAAAACCTGATTACGCGATGGTAGCCTTCCTAAACAATCTTTCTGCTAAATACTTTATCAACTTATGCTCATGTCTTTCTAGTCATACAAATGTTCTCAGTTGTGCTTATGGTTTGTTGAACTGCATATGTAAACTGTACTTAGAGATTGCTACCTTGTAAAATATCTTTACAAATGCATTTCTTATTGGTTGCGTCACTCCTTGCATCGTTTTTTCCTTAAACTTGGAAATCTCTAAAATTCCATCTTGGTTTCGATCAACAAGACTCGTTATTATCCTCATTGCGATATGGATATAATGGTTCATAAAATTTCGTAATTTGTAGTCATGGGTTTGGCATAAAAAGAAAAGACATAACTTGGCATGTGTCCACGTGTCTTACCTTCACATATGACAAAACCTAACCTCCATAATCCTGTGAACCTCCTGTTTAACTTTGCATTCACTAAATGCTTCTTATTTTAAATGTCATGATGACAATTGGTGCATTAAAGACCGATTGGCTAAAAATTCAATTTGATTTATGTGGGATGACGGGTCGAGAAATTGACCTGTATCTGTTTCAAATATTCGTATACCGTGGTATGGCGTTAAAACATTGATCGTTATTTTGAATGATTGATTCATTTTCTATTTTTAATAATATTCTTAACCATCTTCGTGAACTTATTCCAAGATCTTCGCATAGCGTATTATTCCTAGACCGATGGTTGGTCAAAGGAGAAATACATATTCACAAGATATGCGTTAAGGTCGTTTCATATGGTGACGTTTGGGATTCTTAAATTCTGACGGTTAACCTTTCCTATCATTGTTGGTCTTTTATTGATTTCTAGACATCACCTTACCACGAAATTATATTCTGGAAGTTGTGATTTATAAGTCTAACATACCATGGTAACTCGTCATCATTTCCAATGTTTCCTCTCAAAACGTCTCGTATTTCACTGGAAGAGTTCAAATTGGCATATATGTGAATCCAAGGATCTCAATTCAGGAATTATCAGTATTAAAATAAAATCAAATCAATGATCGCGGAATTATCATTAATTGACGTTTAATTGTTTTAATGATTATTGAAGAACACAAACACAAAAACACAGTAAATACGAAGGCAATAATTATTCAAAAGTATTTCATTAATTATCGAGTAATGATTACAAAAGAATAATTATGAATGACTATGAACAATGATTTCTGTGAATCGAAATAATGTTGATGTTGATGTGACGGCGGCTAGGGTTGCACGATGATGTGATGCTTGACAGCCGTAATATTGCTTGATTGTGTTCTCTCGATTGTGTTCTCTCGGGTTGTGAAACCTAGGACTCATATTTATAGACGGTTTGAGTCAGTTAAGGAAACACCGGATCTCTTGGGATTTGATATTGATTGGTTGACTTGTTTGACTTGTTGATATTGTAATCATACAAGTGTTCTGAACTTCCGGAGGAGCCATGTCTTCCGCAGGAGTTTTGCTCTTCCGTAGATGTCTTGGTCTTCCGTAGAAGTGTTGTTCTTCTGTAGGAACTCTGTCTTCCATAGAAGTCTTCACTTCATGCAATCCTTGATCATCCGCAGGAATTCACGTGGTCTTGTAAGAAACATATCTACGGATTAACAATAATATTCATCCGTAGATGTTTCTTACACTTTGTCAATTTCAGGAATCCTACCAAGTATATTGATTTTGCCTGTCAACAATCACAATGCAACATACATATATATGGGTTAACCTATAGATTCAATGCACACACACACACACACACACACACACACACACACATATATATATATATATATATATATATATATATATATATACTTGACAGTTACCATTATTAATTACAAGACTTGATTAAAGTTCTAAGCTTATACAAAATGATCTAGACCTATACTATCTAGATCCAACAATATATTATGTTAAGAGCTTGAAGGATTCCCTAAAGTGAAACATCTCATCTGTAATCAAACGTCTATCACTGTCCGTTCATACACTTATCTTTCATTTAAACCCTCTTGTTCGTTTAAGTTTCATTCTTAATTTCGGGACGAAATTCTTTTCAGTTGGGGAGACTGTAACATCTCGTATTTTCGTTAAATAAAAGTTAATCTCATTAATTTTTTAAGGACCTTTTATGCCATTTGTAAAACTATGAGGGTTATTTATAATTGTTGCTTGTATTTTTTTGTTTTTATTCTTTAATTTAACGGTTAATAAGCAAATTTATTGAAACAACATAATAACAACAATAATAACAACTAATAATAATAATAATAATAATAATCCTAATAATAATAATAATAATAATAATAATAATAATAATAATAATAATAATAATAATAATAATAATAATAATAATAATAATAATAATAATAATGATAACAATCATAGTAATAAACTATAATAATAATAATAACAATAATAATAATAATGTTAATGATAATAATAGTAATCATATTAATGGTAATCTTGTAAGTAAATAAAAATAATATAAGTTTTATTATTTTAAAACTTGTAAGTAATTGTTTTTTTACATGAAATAATAAAGTCTCAAAACCTCAGGGGTCAAATTGTAAAATAATTAAAGCTAAAACCTACGTTTTGGTAGGTTTTAAACAATTACAAAACCACAGGGACTGGTTGTCTAATTATTTAAAAAACTCACTTCTTCCCCAATCTTACCCCCGATTTTCCGGCGGCCTTTCCGGTCATCGCCGGCGAGCCCCATAGACCACGAAACCGAATGATTTTAACACTCAAACCGACCCAAATCAGTTCGTATACACGTTTCGAACTTAAATGGACACCATAATTTCGCTTAAACACCGGTTATAAACATCAAACGGACGCATAACCGAAGCTTTAAACATCATAGCCGTTCGAGCATTAATTCCCAATAATAATTTAATTAAACGAACATAAACAATCATCTAATCATTCCTAAGCGTTCACAACTCTCAATTACTCATGAAACAAACCCAAACATCAATTTTGATCACCCTCTTAGTCGCGACCTACACCACATACGAACACTATCATCAAGGTTTCAAATCTCGAAATAAACAGAGGGCTTTTCATCTCTGAGATCATTAGAAGCTACCTCTACAACAAATTTAATTATCATCCTCATTTGAATGTCAATCAAGCTCTACATGGTCGTGACCAGTTCATCAACTGTTCTGGTGTTTTACACATCAATACCGGGTAATTGAAATCATATAGTTACTCGATTTTACATGGGGAACAAAAGCCCTATGTTATTAAGCATTAACAATAACGAATTGATCTTCAATTTGGCACTAATCGAAACTAGGGTTCATAGTATTTGGTGGATTTAATTAGATTATGTATTTAAAGATTAAACACAAGGATAACTCGCGGCTGAGGCCTTGGTTTACTGGTTACACACGCGCATGATGAACCTGAGGTCCCGGGTTCGAACCCGGGCACCCTCATTATTTTTAAAATTACTCTTTCAGCTTTAAATTAATTATAGAAAATTTCTAAAAATTATAAAAATCATTTTGTAAACTTTATTTATTTTTAAAATCATCAAATAATTTTCTGCAATTTTTCTTTAAATTTTAATATTTATAAAACAATATAACAAATGTTATTTTTGGTTATTTCATGTAAAATGGACTTTAAATTATGGTTTAAATTAATAAATTATTATTGATCCAAATGTTACTTTTAATTATAGTTTAATCTTGTTATTTTAAATAATTATAGAAATTATTTACACTTTATACTTAATTTTATCCGTTATTATAAAAACTTAAATTACGTTAAATTATCTAAGTGATATAATATATTTTTTTCATTGAATTAAAATATAAGAGATTCTACTATTAAATTTTACTTATATATAATATTAAAACCTCAAATCGTTATTGAAACCCTAGTTCACATTTTAATCATCAATCTTATTATCAAAACTTTAACCTTGTGAATATATATACGTATTTAGGTGACTTGTGACGATTCACGTTGGAACGACGCCTATTATTATTCTTATTAGTCGTCATACTTATACTTATTTTCTATGTGAGTTTCCTTGCCCCTTTTTATGCTATTTCACACCGTTTTGGGGTGAAACATATTACATTATTCAACATACACTTATAAACGTTTAAATCTTATAAAAGCACATGCAATTCATACTTTTATTTTGTCATGGTTATTTGTGTTATTGTAAGTCTTATATGAGTTACATATATTGTTTACAATCATTAACTATTGCTAGCCTGACGATGTCTTAGATCTTTGGGCCTGACAAGCCTATTTGGTGCTAAAGTCGATGTATTGCCGACTCCTAGGAGCCGTATGCTTGTGCACTAGAGAACCTAATACACTTAGCCAATCATATAAACTTATAATCTAGTCGAGGTTTGATTGTATTATATGTGTTCTATAAACTTGCTAACTCATAACCTATGACATGAGTTGCTACTTGAGATCCATGGTATATTATGTATGTGAAATCCTTGGAAACTCACCAACTTTATAGTTGACCCATTATTCTTAACATGTTTCAGGAAATGCCCATGTTTGAAGTCATCATTTGAAGCTTGCAATAAACTAGGATTTGGACCTAGCTAAATAAAAAAATGATTATGTTATGTCTTGTATTGTTTGGAACTTTTTCATGTTTAAGACTCATGAATGTATTTCATTTGAAACTTATGATAATATTATTTTCATTTAAGGATAACTTTATGTGGTTGTGAACAATCTTAACCTTCACACCTCGATGATTCCGCCGTCAAGGTTGGGGTGTGACATATGTATAGTCAAAAGGCAGATTGCCTTTTGACTTGTGACTATGACATGCCGTAGCTCACATCCTAATATATTATAAAAATAATAAAAGTTACAAAGTAAAAAGTTACAGACCAATGACCATAATATACAATTGATAAAAGCATGGACCACTTCACCAACTTATTTAATTTGGTGAGTCTTCAGAGTGGAAGCGAAAAGTTGTTCAACTTTTTGTCAAAAGGTGATCAGAGAAAGCATGTCTTCTCTGTCTTCAGAAGAAATCAGTCTTTGGATTCAGAGGAATTTGTCTCTGAAGCTTCAGAAGACTTCATCTTTGGCTTCAGAAGATTTTATCAATTGGCTTCAGAATATGTTACAATTAAACTTATTTTCTTTGAGTTTTATAAATCTTCTGAAGTAACTCTACTCTACACTTCATGCATGCATGCTGAGAGCTCTTTAGTTGCTTTGGTTGCATCAGTCTTTAAGTGTAAACCTTACAATGTCATTAATAAATGAAATAAAGTGACAAATAAAACCCTAAATACGGAGAGATTTAAAGCCGACATTGGACCTATTCTATTAGTGAATCATGTTTTCATAAAATAAAGACATATTGGACATTAAGAATCAGGCTATAAAGACTACACCCATACTGGTCATTTTTTTCTTTAGTAACTCTTTTATGAGTTATACTTTTAGTGCTTTCTTTGCACATTGTAGGATTTGGATTGTACTAGTTCAAGGTGTTTCACGTCTTCTTTTTAACATGTGTTACTTGAGAGAAAAGCTTGCTCACTGTTTTGGACAATGCCATGTCTTAAAGATTATTTTGGGACATTGTATGTGGTTTAGGTCATGGGTTGAGTCTAGATGTTTATTCATGAGTGTGTACTTGTGCTTGAATGTCATGGAGAGGTATTGTTAGTACTAGCGGGTTGACACCCCTACCTTTGTCATCGACATACTAGACGAGACTGACTTTGTGACATCCGGTAATTTTCCGTTACCAAAACTCCGTTAGTTCCGTTAAGTCTTGCGTACACGTGTCGTAAGCACACACTAGTTGTCGTTTAACATTTGTGACCTAATAATAATAATCTATAATAAACAATTATAATCTAATTAATAATGTTGATTATTAGTTATGATTATGTGATTTATGAGTTTACAGATTTTAAATATTTATTTTGTAGGTTTTACGTGATAACGTGACTATGTGTCGTATGTATATTTAGGTGTTGTGTGACTTGTTGTACATGTCTAGGATTATTGTTATTGGTTAATAATACTTGTGTTTGATAGTTAAAAACTATTTAAAAAAATAATTGAAAGACTAGTTTTTATAAAATAAATAAAGGGGGTTATTTTGTAAAAGTTCTAAGCTAATACTTACCATAATCAACCAAAAATCAGCCCTAATCCCACCCCAAGCCCCCCATTTGGCCGCAACCCTCTTCCTCACGCCTCGCGGTAAAACTCCGCACGTGGATTTTGAGGGTGTGACAGATTGGTATTAGAGCTATTGATTATAGGGAGCTAGGTTGCATACACACTAGTCTATAACCGCACACAGTTAGTTAGTTACTTGTTCCTGATTTCTCTACTGTATACTCATTGGCATACACATCACACTCTCTGCAGTATGGCATCATCGTCACGGGTTTTAGGAAAAAGACATGCTCGTTCTGGATCCCCTCCACCTGTACCTCACCGAGTGTATGACTGGCCGAGACATCCTTACCCCCGTGGTGAGATAGACCGGGATCAACCGTTTGTACCACCTGAATGCGACCCTCCATGAGATTGGAGTTATTACCCGACTTGTATAGATCGCATGATTTGTAGGGAGCGTGTTCCGAAGCTGGCCACTGCTGGACCTAGGACTAGGTCAGCAACTACCTCTGCGACACCTACCCTACCACCTCTAGATGTACCCCTTGAGCAAGCTGTGGCGGCATTGACCGCGACACTCGAGACTGAGCGTCGACGAGTTGGAGTGCTCACAGACGAGAACTCCACACTTAAGAATGATATACGCCGACTATGGCTAAAAATGGCTATAATTGAGGATGGTTGTCGATGTCCATCCTAGGAAATTTCAAAATGGATGGTACAGTGATGGATCTTACTGAGCGTATGGGCGAATAGGATCTCCACATGTGGGCGTCGAGAGTAGACTAACCGGATTGGAAGCACAGCTCGCAGCACTACAAATCGAAGATAACCCTGCACCTGTCGAAGACTTTGATTAAGAACCTGAGGAAGAACCTGAGGAAGAACCAGGAGAAGCTCCGGACGGTGGAAACAGTGATGGATAAGCTTTGTTCGATTGATTCTCTTTATTCTTATAACTTTGACTGCATAGCGTTTATTTTTAAACCTATGTGGGAAGGGTTGTTTCCCCACCCGATCGACAAACTCAAATTTTGACATTGATAAATATTTTGTGACTCACTTGCAATTTATTTACCCTTGGTTATTATTTTTGTTGTAAATGTTGTGGTGGTGATGATTCATTGTTTCTTATCATTTACTGTACTTCAATGAGATAAATATGTTCGATGTTACTCATTATTGTATTTGTGAATGTAAAATGAATAATGGACGCCCGAGGACGTGGACGTGGTCGAGGACGCGGGCGCGGATGTGGACGTGGTGCGGGTGATCAAGGCGTCTGTACTATTAATATGACCCCTGTGGAATTGGCTGCCTTAATCAATGGACAAGTTCAAGCAGCGGTAGCTGCTGCTCAAGTAGGACAGCCAGCAGGACCACCCGCGTGTACTTACAAGTCCTTTATGGACTGTAAGCCACACACCTACAGTGGAACTGAGGGAGCTGTAGGGTTAGTAAGGTGGTTTGAGAAGACGGAGTCCGAGTTCTCAAAGTGTAACTGTCCACCTACTGACCAGGTGAAATACGCTACTGGAACGTTGGATGGTGCTGCATTGTCCTGGTGGAATGCTCAAGTGCAGATGCTAGGGCAAACCATGGCAAATGAACTCCCTTGGAATGAGTTTAAAGAGATGATGACCGAGGAGTACTGTCCTCGAAGTGAGGTACAAAAGCTGGAAATGGAATTTTGGTAACTGAAAATGCAAGGTTCAGAGATCGAGGCTTATACCACTAGAACTCATGAGTTGGCCACACTATGTCCAGGTATGGTAAACGAGATGCACAAGCGAGTGGAACACTACATTCGGGGATTGGTGCCCGAGATTCGAAGTGTGGTGACTTCCTCCAACCGGGCTACTATCCAGCAAGCTATTCGCCTAGCCCACAAACTGAGCGATGAAGCGGTGGAGCAAGGACGGTTACCAAAACGGGGCGCTACGGTGAGCATGCCCGATAACAAGAGGAAGTGGGATACCTCCTATAACAACAACAACAATAAATCATCATCATCCGGTGGTCAACATCAACCTCAGCAATAACCATCGCAACAGCAACAAAGGAGGTTCGACAACAATCGTAATTTCAACCAGTCAGTTTTGAATAATCAAGGACCGAGCGGTTACGGTGGTAAACAACCGAGGTGCACACGGTGCAACTATCATCATGTGGGAAGATGTGACAATTTCAAGTGTCAACGGTGTGGCAAAATAGGACACTTAGCCAAGGATTGCCGTGGTGAGTTGGTTAAGAAGCCACAGCAACCTCAGGAGACCACCAAGGGTTGTTTTGAGTGTGGGAAAGAAGGGCACTACAGGCGAAACTGCCCGCAACTGAGGAAAAACGGTAATGGCAATGGCCAAAACAACAACAACCAAGGCAACAACAACAACAATGATGGAAACGGAAATGGAAATGGTGGTAACAATAATGGAGCGAAAGGGGGAGCCTTCGTCATTGGCTCAGGTGAGGCTCTAAATGACCCTACGACTGTTACTGGTAGGTTTTCTGTCAATGGATATTTCGCTACAGTACTGTTTGATACTGGAGCTGATAGGAGTTTCATATCCTTAAAGTTCTGTAGTCTTCTAAATGATATTCCTTCTGCCTTAGAATCCAAATACACTGTAGAGTTGGCCGACGGTAAACAGATCCATGTCACACACATCCTTAGAGATTATAAGATAGAGCTCGCTGGTCATACTTTCGCTATAGATCTTATGCCTGTTACCCTAGGAAGTTTCGACGTTATGGTACGCATGGATTGGCTCTCTAATAAGCAAGCGGAAGTCATATGTCACGAGAAAATCATATGAATCCCTATTGGTGACGAAATCCTTACAGTCAGAGGTGATAGGAGTGGT
Source organism: Flaveria linearis (assembly GCA_024085815.1). Classification (NCBI taxonomy): domain Eukaryota; kingdom Viridiplantae; phylum Streptophyta; class Magnoliopsida; order Asterales; family Asteraceae; genus Flaveria; species Flaveria linearis. Next base: position 8,867,509 of record CM044012.1, on the reverse strand, counting down.
GCAGTAATGGGCATTATCTCTTACATGAAGGCGCAAAAGTTGTTACGAAAAGGTCATTTGGCTATTCTGGCACTCGTCACCGATAAGCAACCGAGGAAAGGAGAATGGAGGACATACCTGTGGTACGAGACTTTCCAGAGGTGTTTCCAGAGGATCTTCCCGGACTACCGCCTCATCGCCAGGTGGAATTCCAAATCAAACTGACTCCCGGTGCAGCCCCGATTGCTAGAGCACCTTATCGATTAGCACCGAACGAGCTACAGGAGTTGTCATCACAACTTCAGGAGCTTTTAGTTAAGGGCTTTATTCGACCTAGCACATCACCTTGGGGAGCCCCTGTTCTCTTTGTTAAGAAGAAGGATGGCACGTTTCGAATGTGCATCGATTATAGGGAATTAAACAAAGTCACAGTCAAGAACCAATACCCTCTACCTCGTATCGACGACCTGTTTGATCAGCTTTAGGGACCCAGCTATTATTCGAAGATCGACTTGAGGTCTGGTTATCATCAACTCAGAGTCCGTGAGGAGGACATCTCCAAAAGTGCATTCCGTACTCATTATGGTCATTACAAGTTCTTGGTCATGCGTTTTGGGTTGACTAATGCACCTGCGGTGTTCATGGACCTCATGAATCACGTGTGCAAACCCTATCTCGATCAGTTTGTTATTGTGTTTATCGATGACATACTGATATACTCTAGGACCAAGGAGGACCATGAAGAGCATCTACGATTAATCTTAGAACTATTAAAGAATGAGCAACTGTACGCTAAATTTTCTAAGTGTGACTTCTGGATACGTGAAGTGCAATTTCTAGGTCACATTGTTAATTAGAAGGGAATGCATGTTGATCCTGCCAAGATTGTGGCGATAAAGAATTGGGCTATACCCAAAACCCCGAGCGAGATAAGGCAATTTCTAGGATTAGCAGGGTATTACCGACGATTCATAGAGGGATTTTCTAAGATTGCACAACCTCTCACAACCTTGACCCACAAAGGGACGGCATACAAATGGGGTGAAAGTCAAGAGGCGGCTTTTCAGCTATTAAAACAAAAACTCTGTAGTGCCCCGATATTGGCACTGCCAAGGGAACAAATGATTTCATGTTGTATTGTGACGCATCCATTCAAGGATTGGGTTGTGTCCTGATACAACGCAACAAAGTGATAGCTTACGCCTCGAGAAAACTGAAGGTTCACGAGAAGAACTATACCACCCATGACTTGGAATTGGGTGCAGTGGTTTTTGCCTTAAAGATTTGGAGACATTACTTGTACGGTACCAAATGCACTATCTACACCGATCACAAGAGTCTTCAGCACATCTTTGAGCAAAAGGAGTTGAATATGAGGCAACAACGTTAGGTAGAACTTCTGAACGATTATGATTGCGCTATCAAGTACCATCCTGGAAAGGCGAACGTGGTTGCCGATGCCTTAAGCAAGAAAGAAACAACTAAACCCGGGCGAGTGCAAGCCTTGCAGCTTACAATCAGTACCCATCTGCCTGAACAAGTTAAGGAAGCACAGATAGAAGCCTTGAAAGAGGAAAATATTGGTTCTGAGTCACTACAGGGAATGGATAAGCAATTAGTAGTGAAAGAGGATGGAATTCGGTACTTCATGTATAGACTTTGGGTGTCTGTCTATGGAAATCTGAGAGATTTAGTTATGATTGAGGCACACAAGTCTAAATACTCCATACATCCTGGATCTGACAAGATGTATCACGACCTAAAGGCGCACAATTGGTGGCCTAATATGAAGGCGGATGTAGCTACATATGTGAGCAAGTGTTTGACCTGCTCAAAGGTGAAGGTGGAATACCAAAAACCATCCGGATTGTTACAACAACCCGAGATACCAATGTGGAAATGAGAACAAATGTCCATGGATTTTATCACTAAGTTACCCCGGACTAATACTGGTTGTGACACAATATGGGTTATTGTGGATCGGTTGACCAAGTCTGCTCACTTCCTTGCAATTAAGGAAAGGGATAAAATGGAGAAACTAACCCAACTGTATCTGAGGGAAATCATTTCGAGACACGGTGTACCGATCTCGATTATTTCTGACCTCGATGCTCGTTTCACGTCACACTTCTGGCAATCACTACAAAAATCTCTGGGTACACGATTGGATATGAGTACTGCTTATCATCCACAGACTGACGGCCAGAGTGAGCGTACCATACGGACTTTGAAGGATATGATTCGTGCTTGTGTGATTGATTTCAGGAACAACTGGGAAGTTCACCTGCCATTGGTGGAATTCTCCTATAATAATAGTTATCACACTAGCATACAGGCAGCACCTTTCAAGGCTTTGTATGGGAGAAAATGTAGATCACCGGTTTGTTGGGCTGAAATTGGTGATAGTCAACTAACGAGTCCCGAGCTAATTCATGAAAAAACTGAGAAGATTGTGCCGATACGGAACCGTATGGCTGCAGCACGAGATAGACAGAAAAGTTATGCTGACAAGAGATGGAAACCTCTAGAGTTTCAGATGGCGACAAGGTCTTATTGAAAGTCTCACCGTGGAAAGGCGTAGTTCGGTTTGGCAAGCGAGGAAAGCTAAATCCGAGGTATGTTGGACCATTTGAGATATTGGAACGAATAGGTCCAGTGGCCTATCGGCTAGCCTTACCTGATTCGCTGAGTGGAGTCCATAATGTGTTCCACGTTTCAAACCTGAAAAAGTGTCTATCTAACGAGACACTAATTGTACCACTAGAGGATGTTCAAGTGGATGAAAAATTATGCTTTATCGAAGAACCAGTCGAGGTGATGGATCGTGAGGTGAAAACACTTAAGCAAAGCAAGATACCCATAGTCAAAGTTCGTTGGAACTCGCGACGTGGACCGGAATTCACGTGGGAACGTGAAGATCAAATGAAGCATAAGTACCCTCAACTATTCAAGATGATGCCTGCAGACAAAGATATTGATTTAAATTTCGGGACGAAATTTCTTTCAACATGGGGATGATGTGACAACTCATCCAAAACTCACTAGATTTTGATTTCTGTGTGCCAATGCAGTAGACCAGTGATGGAACACTCTCACCATGTGATGGAACACTCTCACCATGTAACGCAATTTTCAGGACGAAAATTCTTTCAACATGGGGATAATGTGTCATCCGGTAATTTTCCGTTACCAAAACTCCGTTAGTTCCGTTAAGTCTTGCGTACACGTGTCGTAAGCACACACTAGTTGTCGTTTAACGTTGGTGACCTAATAATAATAATCTATGATAAACAATTATAATCTAATTAATAATGTTGATTATTAGTTATGATTATGTGATTTATGAGTTTGCAGATTTTAAATATTTATTTTGTAGGTTTTACGCGATAACGTGACTATGTGTCGTATGTATATTTAGGTGTTGTGTGACTTGTTGTACATGTGTAGGATTATTGTTATTGGTTAATAATACTTGTGTTTGATAGTTAATAACTATTTAAAAAAAATAGTAGAAAGACTAGTTTTTATAAAATAAATAAAGGGGGTTATTTTGTAAAAGTTCTAAGCTAATACTTACCATAATCAACCAAAAATCAGCCCTAATCCCACCCCAAGCCCCCCATTTGGCCGCAACCTTCTTCCTCACCCCTCTTTTTGCGATTTTGATCCAAAACCAAGAACACAAGTCGAAATTCAAGTGATTGCAAGTAGTACAAGTTGATTCCAAGTGTTAATCACCATCTAAACTCATCTAAAGGTTAGTATAATGTTGTTTTTGCGAATTTAGTGTTCTTGAGGAGCCCAAATCCGAAAATCTTGATGATGATATGAAATTGATGGTTATTCTATGTTAGTATGATTGTATTGATGCTAGATTAGGTGTCAATTTCATGTTTTACTATGGATTTTGATGTTCTACTCATTTTAGGGCAAACTAGAAACTTGATTTGGGGAAAATTCTTGATTGATCAAATTGATGTTGTTTGATGGTTGTATGATGTTAGTTAGATAGTATGGATGTTAGATTACATTGACTTTGCAAGAAATTTATGAATTTGAGGTGTTGTTCATAGGTTACTAATAATAGTAACTTTATTTTGCATAGTATGATGATTTGATGATGAATGTGTGTTATGGATGTGTTCATGGTGATGATTAGATGTTAGATTGTTATTATGAACATTGGGAATTCAATAACACATGTTATAGTTCATGCCTTACTAAAGATAGTAACTTTTTGAGTATGAAACTTATGAATCATGTTAATTAGGTGTTGTTGATAATGTTTAGATGTTGTTATGAACTTGAAATAGTATATTATTGATGAATTATGTATACATTGGGTGTTTAGTAGATTTTGGGATGTACTTTCCCAAAAGGAAACTTTATTTTGAATAAACCTTGGATATTAGGAAGTGCACATGTTCATGGCATTAGGATCATGCTAGAATACTTTTTGTGGACGCCTAACGTGATAGAACCTGTTAATTAGGTTGTATGGAATGTCTATTTGGTTATGTGTGGTTTATGCACTTTGATGATCATGTATGGTATTGAGTGTTGATTAGTAACTAGGACATCATGTTTGGGACTGGAAATCAATCATCTTGATAGATGTTGTATGTAATGGACATGTTGAATGTGTTGTGATTAGTATGGATGATTAATTGGTAAATTATCTGTTTTGACCCGTATATGCTAATTCATGGTTATAGGTCATATGAGTAGGTTATGCATGGTTTGACCTTTATATGATACACTAGTGGTGTTATGGATACACTGAGCATGCTAGATGTTAAGTTAAACTGATCACAAGAATGCCAGCTACAATACCTATTATCCAAAGAGGAATTCTTCCAGTAGTATCGGCCATTTACGCCACTTCCCTCCACATTTCATCAAGTGGTCATGCTAGAGACATAAACAGTCATGGATAATTATGAGATAAGATCCTTCCGAATGGGCTAAGAGAGATAATACCTAGAATTATTAGTCTGCCGGTGGCTTAGCCCTGGTTCCAGCTCAATGCAATGATCCACCTCTCTCCTAGGTGGAAGTCTCTTCGTCCGGTGGCATAACATCTTTGAACTCTTCAAGGACTTCTGCATATTTTTATTTCATATTGATTTTCCTTTGCCCGTCCATTCCTTTCAAGCGCCCTTAGACTCGTTACGTTGTTCGACTGAACTCGTTCGCTCTGCGCTCTATTCGGTCAGAACCCGGTTCGTCGAGAACCTTCTCTCCTAGATTCCCTTCACCAAGTCATCGCTAGCAATCCGCTCTTATCCCTTGGTGTCAAAGGGCGAGTTCCTTTCTTGTCTTGCCCTTCGACATTTTTCCATTTCCCATAGAGTCTCCCTCCAAATGGCACTTGCCCTGCGTACCGCTGATAGAATGGAAAGGGAAGGGCCAGCATCGATAGACGCTCGAAAACCATCGGCGTATGGTGATCTAAGCAATGCATTGGAATGTTAACCATGTATGATATATGCTCATGTCTGTTTAAATGGTTTACAACACATAATGTCACCAACGGGTCAACTAGGTCACATGTATGCTGTCTTTATAAAACCTGGAGTTCTTTAATTGTAAAGCACTTAGAGTTTCCTTGGGATTTCTGTGTACATGTACTTATGTACTTGTGTGTTCTAGGTAACCTTTGAAGGTTGTCTTTCCACTTGTTCTTGTCGAGTTAAGCCTTAGATATCTATCACGCATATCATGTGAGTTCATGCCCTACTGTTTACTTAATCTCTTTTTGGGGGAGATAGCATACTGGTAACTCTACAAACGCTTTATGTATTTAAGTTTAAGTAGCATACTGGTAACTCTACAAACGCTTTATGTATTTAAGTTGTGTATGATATTAATATAGTGCTGTTTACCATGATAAAGTCCTCACACTTTCGAATTGTTAATATTGAATAGCGGGGAAACTTGGGTAGTATTACTGGGTCTGACGAGCCCCACCTGTGTGACTCGAGGTCAACCGGGTGCAATTTGTCCTATGAACATTTGTCACGACCTGGTAAGTCGTGACAGGAGGCAAACATATCACAGTCAGCTTCAATTGTGAAATCACTATGTATTAATATCTATTGTTAATAGACTAGCTATCTGTTACAGTACACATGCTTATATATCACAACTGTTAAACTGATATGTTTAAACGCAAACTCTTGAACTCACAACCAGTGTGTTGACTTTTTAGTATGCTATTCTCAGGTCGATAATCCAGCTTGCCGGTAGGAGCACAGCACGAGTCAGCATGCATGCTAAGGATTTAAACTACAAACATATTTACTCGTCTTTTAGTTATTGTTTTCAAATATTTGGTTGGCACATGTTTTGCCATATGATACATTTACATACTTTGGGTTTGTCTTGTTTACAAGACACTTCCGCACGATTTTTAAAGTTTGAACTGTGGTTTGTTTTATTTTAAACGTGGCATATAGAGTCATTCCGAGTAACTATTGACTGTGATCCTGGTTTGTTCACACGCCTCGCGATAAAACTCCGCACGTGGATTTTGAGGGTGTGACAGACTTGTCCTGTGCGTGCCCTTGGGTGAATATAATCCGGTTAATTGGACTTGGACTGATCGTAAACTTCTGTTGATATCTATGGCTGCCATGTACTTTTACTCATATACAACCTTATGTACATGCTATATAAAGCAAATAGTTTGTACTTTTAAACCTGTGAACTCACCAACGTATGTTGATTTTTTAGAGCATGTTTTTTCATGTAACGGTGCTTAGCTACGTGCGCAGTGGACTTTAGATGAGATCGCTCCTTCAAGAGCATTAGACATTGGAACATTAGTTTGGACATTGTCTTATTATTGTATTTGTATTTGAATTTGAATGATCTAGTACTGGTTGTTTTGGTTTGGAACTTTTGGATTGTTTATGCATATATGGAATAACATTATGGTATTGATTGTTCTTGACACTTGCTCTTTGTGTCGGGCGACGTCATGATCCGTTGACGGAGAAAAGCTTTAGAGATTCTCTTAGGCCCCAATGTGTTATGACGATCCCGTCCGTCGTATCCTTGTACATCCGCTACCAGCAGGGGTGTGACAAGTGCTGATCATCAGCACTTGATCAAATGCTCATCAGTTAAGTGTTGATCAGTAGTTGTTCAACATGTGATTGACAAGCATTCAGTATATATGATTTAGCAGTTGATTTAGCATTTGGGAGAAATCGGCAGTTGGCAACCAATGCTGAATGCTTAAGTTTTTTGTAGCTTCATCCTCTTGGTAACTTCAACAAGGATCGTTAGCATTTTATAGGATTAAGTTGGGATTTGATCGTGTATATACCATTAGGAAAAAAATTCATGAGAGTGCCCATGCCTAAGCACTAGGTTCGCCCCTGTTCATCTTCCAAGTTTCAAGTCCTTAATTTTATAACAAACAAAATGTAAACAAATGCACAATAACAACTAACAACTAGCACTACAAACTAAACCCTAATCTAAAGTCTAATTTCAACCCAATCAAAAGTTAAACCACCAAAAAATATAATTAAAAGATTACCTTATACAAGTTAATCTTAATTTTTTTTGGGCTTTTAATCTTATATTAGTTTGATCTTTTTTTAAATTGAGGGGTATTCTAATTTTTTATTAAAGGTATCGGAATACATATAATGTTAAAAAAATTGTATTTTGAAACGAGAGTTCGGGGTAGTTTAGGGATAGCCCGGGCTACCCATGGGTTCTTCATATGTCCGCCCGTGATCCCCCATGTGGTTTTCGATGATGCAAGGATAACAATGAAATCTAAAAGATAAAACATTAACCACTTTGTAACACTCGGCCTCTTATACAACCAATATTGTATGTTTTGTCCATGACGAGCTCACTGATTTGTATTTAGGTGCCCAGGTAAAAACCTCTCAAGGAGGTCATCCATCCCTGGATTGCTGTCAATTGAGCACACTTAACTATGAAATTCTCTATGTGAAGTTCAGGAAAGGACAACCCCACATGGTTTTTGCAGACACTAAGATAAAGATTAAATCTAAAAGATAAAGAATTAACCATGTGAATAGGATCATACGAAAAAAAGATAAATATTTCAAGATAACTAGCGATGATAATATTACTTATGGGGTAGGCATGATCTTAGTATGGGTTTTCTTACTATGTGGTATTGTTTGAATCATAACTTTCAAATCATATGAAATGACACTTTTGAAAAATGAAAGAATGTTTTAAATGATTTATTATTCTCACCCTTTATCTTACTTAGCTTTTGTAGCTAACCCTTTTCTAAAATTTATGTGTACTTGCAAATTAGTTGATGATGTTAACATGTTATGTGCGAGGATGGATAGAGGAGTCAATTTGCAATAGAATGCTTTTAGATTACTTTTATGTTTTAAACATTTATTTTAAGGTTTGGAAGACAATTATGATTACTGTTGCGATAAACGAGTAATCTCGGTAAAGGTCAAATCAAGAGGCTTTGGAAATTAAAATCATACAATGTGAGAACTTTAAAGACCATGCAAGAACATCATGATTTACAAAAACCTGTTGGTGCTATTAGATTGTGGAGTTAGGTGAGAACTTTTGTGTCTAGTATATATAGTTTCTTTAAATCTTTGCATTGTAACACCTGCTCATTTCTCATAATTTATGGGATTTATTCAATCAGTGATCTATTTAAGAAAACCTTATTTACTAATTATTTTCTTTCAGTTTGCATTATGTGGGATTGTTATTATTCCAATCATCTAGTGTAGGACCGGTTATAGGATGATCAATACACTTAGTCTCACAAATGAGGATAGAGTTAGAACACTTAACAGATCAGATAGGGAACCGGGGTTTTAAGAGTTAGGATGCAAAGAGCACAAGTAAGTAAAGAGACAGAACTTAAGACAATATATCTAAGGTTTTAAAGGATGATGTATATTAATCTCAAGTTCTCTTACAAGAGTTATAATGCATAAGAAATAAGTTACAAGACATTGAGACACTTTATACTACACCCTACAACCGGCCATACTTGGAAAGCCAGCTGGAACATCGAAAGACAACAAAATCAATGTAGAGTCAAAAGGCAGATTGCCTTTTAGTGACCATGACATTCCATAGCTCACATCCTAATATTATACAAAGAGGATAAAAGTATATAAAGTAGAAAGTTGCAGGCAAAGACCTTATTGTACAATTAAAAAAGCATGGACCTTTTCACCAACTTATGCAAGTTGGTGAGTCTTCAGAGTTGCAGCGGAAAGTTGGTCAACTTTTGTAAAAGTACATCATAGAAAAGCATGTTCTTCTAAGTCTTTGGAAGAAATCAGTCTTCACTTTATTAGGCTTCTGAAGACTTTGTCTTTGAAGCTTCGAAAGACTTTATCTTTGGCTTCGGAAGATTTGATCTTTGGCTTAGAAAGACTTTATACTTAGAATATTTCTTGTGCAAAGTATAAAGCTTCTGCATGAACATTTAGCTTCAAAACTTGGTAGTTTGGTACATGCATGCAGGAAGCCATTTGGTTGCTTTAGTTGTATCAGCCTCTATATAAACCTTACGAACTCCCCCTAGGCTAATGCTACCAAAACTGAGAACGTTGATCTTCAGCTGATTGTCCTCATTAGGATCATGGCCATTCTTTTCTTCATCAGTTGGTCTGGATCCCTTAGACATTCATAATATCTTCTCATGTCATGGGGATCATGTAGAGGTAGATCAAGTATGTCTTGCAGAAGTAGACATTTTGACCACCTTGATCTCTAATGACATACCATCTGTTTGGATTAGCATCAAAAGTCCATGACAGGATGGGTCATCCTGCTCCAACAGGCTATACTGTGGTAGGAGTTGGTTGATCAGCTTCTTGTTGCACCTCCTCAGGATGTTCTAAGTCATTAGAGGTTTGGAAGTGGATGCCTTTTTCTTCTTGTTTACTTTCTTTGCAACCATACTTTTCTTCCTCTTTGGAGTGTTAACTGAGAGGGCTGGTCTTAAGTACCATGTTGTTCTGTTGTGCCTCTCTCAGTTAGGTCCTCTTTCTCACAGGTTCCGAAGGAGAGAGAGTAAAACCCTACTATGGATCAAAAGATAAAGTTGGCTGTGAAGCAGCTAAAGGTTCAGGTTGTGTTGTCTGTGGTTCAACCTTAACCTTAACCTCAGGATGAACTTGGGTTGGCGGAGAATGCAAGTCCACAAGCTCTCCCTTTTACTCTTCTGCTTGATCATCCTAATTTGCTCATCCATAGTGGATAGAGACATTGGACCAAGCCTCCTTCTGAAGAATCTATACAGCTTCAAGAAGCTCATCATCATTTTTCTATCAGCAGACTTCTTTTGATTCTTTTGGATGATGGCCCTTGACTTTGCAGCTTCTTCCCTCATCTTTCTCTTAGTAGCTTTTGTTCATTTAAGAACTGTAGTTCAAGCTACTTAAGATACTCAAATTCAATGTATTCAAAAGAGAGGGGAAGAAGTGTATATGCCTGGTAGAGACCTGTGGCACTCAGGTAGTTGATCATGTTTTGTCTATCAGCTTCTCTGTCTACCTGAGGTGATTTAGCTGCCACAGTCTCTCTTTCACGACTTGCATGAACTAGAGAGAGAGAGAGAGAGAGGAGGAGCATCCTTGTATAGTCTCTTTTGTCTTCTTTGTTCTTTGACTCTAAGGAGCAACTCTGCATCCTCTACCACCTTTCTCTCTTTGGTCAGCTCTATGTCTGCCAGTTCATTTAAATCTTCTAAGGGAAGAGAGATGAGTTCATCAATGTTATAGTTTCTGGTTCCCAGATAGTTCAATCTGGTAGCCCTCAACTCGTTATTTAAGTTTTTGCACGGGGCTGTCCTGATTGCAGCTTCAATGAAGCTTGAGGAGCAAGCTAAACTCTCTCCCCTTAACTTCTTCTTCCTCTCTCTTTCTTCCACCTCAATCTCCTTAAGAGTCAGTTTCCTTTTCCCTTTGTCACTCACAAGCCTTGGTGACTCAGGGTGAAAAGAGCTTTGGCCTTTATTGCCTGATTCAGCATTCAGGCTCTGGCCAGAGAGAGGATGTGAAACACCTTCACCAATCGGTGTCTCACTGAGGATATAGGATGTTGTTGGAGTGCTTGAATCTTTGAGAATGCTCATAGGTTCAGTCACTAGGCCTTCAGTTAAGGATTCCCCTTTAAAGTTAACCTTAGGGTCTACCTCAACATCCAGTTGACCAATGACATTGCCTGCTTGCAATTGTCTTCTTCTATATCTTAGTTCTTCCATGATCCTGTCTTGAATTCTTTTAGCTAGTATGCCAGCTTGCCTATTTTAACTTGGGTTGGCAAGTGGCATATTGACTAGAGAAAGGCTGTTACAGTAGTTCGAGGTCTAAAAATTGAAGACCAGTTATTGTCCTTGAGCTCTATGTAGTATGAGGGCTCTTCTTTCAGTATCATACCTCTACCCATGTATTTTATTTGCAGCTCTAATAGGTGGGTATGGCATTGCCCTTAGTATACCCTCATCAAATAAACTCTAGATAAATGAGTCTACATCAACATGATTTGAGGAGGTTGCTGAGTCTGGACAATTACAAGTGAGGTTGGCGAGTCCTCAATGTCCATACACTAAGAAGGACTCCCAGGTTTTATGTTTGTAACAACTTCCTCCCCTTTTTGGTAGCATCACCCACTTGCATAGGTGAGTTGGAGGTTAAGTCAATTATATCCTCAGGTTCTTATGTTCCTGGTTGAATCCTTCTGAAAGGTCTCCTAACTAGTTGTTCCTTGAGATCAAAAATCTCAAGTTGTTGATCATTGACCATTCTTTGCTGGGTAGTCACTTGAGATTCCAAGTGACTAACCTTGGAGACTAAATAAGTGCATGTTTTGGAAAGCTTTTTCACCTTTAGTTTAAGATTCCCGTCATCTTCAGTAGAAGAATCACTAGGGGATGAGATAATTGGACCTAAGTCTTCTTCCTCATCACCAGCTTGTTGTTCTTGGCTGCTAGTTTTCCCCTGCCCACTGATAGCTTCAATTGAAGTGTCAATAGGATGGGTTGCCTGGGTTGAGGTCTTAATTATGTAATCACTTTTAGAAGTGAGAGCCTCATCCATATGGATCTCCTAAATAGGTTCAAGAAGATCCACCTCAATTGGGGGTGGATGATATGGGCTAGATATAGAGGATGCAGGAGTACTCATCTCTCTTTGAGCAGGGAAGGAGAAGAGAGAGTCGTGGTACTCACTGAGTGCTATATCTTCATCATCATAGAATTCTAGGCTGGGCATGGGTTGATTTAAATCTAAAGGCTGGGGATGGTAACTTTCTCGTGAAGGTTGTTCACTAGAGTGTTGAGACTCTGAGAGAATCTTAAGGCTTGTTGGGTCATAAGCTCATCAGCTTGAGCATGAGGAACCTCATGGCTGATTATTGGTGAGATGGGAGTGGTTTGCTCCTTAGGAGAAGTGGGAGCTCCAGTGTCCACGTCTTTCTGTGTGGGTGGTGATATGGGGGCCTGCACACGTTGAATTACTTATGCTGGGGTTCGTTTGGATCTTCTTTGGTAGGTGATAGTTGTTTGTGGCTGTGTGGGTGTTATTGAAGTGGATGGTGTGGGTTCAACAGTAGCTGGTGCTGCTAAGTTATCAACTTGAGCAATAAGCTCTAACATTTTTAGGACTAGGGTTGTTTCTACCCCAGAGAAGCCCATAGTAGGCTTTCTCATTATTTTGAAGATGTCGGGCTTCATCTGTCCCAATTTAAGAATATTACCCGTTCCCCTCAACTGGTGAGCCCAGTTCACAGTTGAGAATGTGCTGGAAATATCTAGGAAACATGTAATACTCTAAGGAGTCCAAGTTTGCAAGCAAATTAGTATATACAAATTATGAATACCTGAACTTAACCCCATGAACCATTCCATGAACTATGAAGGAGAGATCCTCTGGAATTTGGTCCCATCCTCCATGTTTGTTAGACAAACTATGAATAACAACATGTAGAAGGTACTTCCATTGAGAGGAAACCTTCCCTTTCTTGAAGATTCTAACTAAGAAGTCCCCTTCATAGCCCATCTACTCAAAAGAATGATTTACAACAGATTTTAGAAACAACACTTCACCTTCTTCATCATCCAGCTGTATGTGTGAGTTAATGGAGGCCGGAGTGATGAACAGTGTCCTCCCCCGCACTGTGGCAGACAGTACCTTCTCCCCGTCCATGGTGACCTCTTGGCAGGTCCTCCAAAAATCCAAAAGATGATCCTCATAAAGTGGAGGATTAATGGTAAGGGAGGTGAAGTAGTTTGAGAGTGAAAGAAAGCGGCAAACCTCTGAGAAACTTGGATCTTTCTCAGAGTTTAACAGAGCAACCTGGTTGTGTTTCCTGTGAAGCTGCATGGAGAAATCTGGTTGGTTTCTACGGTTGAGGTTGGTCATTTATGGTAGTTTGAAGTGACGAAAGATATGTACAAAGGCAGTGAGTAGAGAATAGTGAAAGAGGGGGAGGGGGAACCGTTGGGTATATTTATATGAAATGAACTTGAGACAATGTTAATGCAAAAGGATAAACTTTGAAGTCCGAATGTCGGTCCCACCTCTAAAAAAGTGCCTAAAAGGGTAGTTTTCTTGGAAGTTGAGATTTCTTCCGAAGGTAATTTGTCTTTGGAAGATTTGAGAAAATCTTCCGAAGCCAAATTTGACTTTGAAAGATATTCCTAAACTTAATGAAAAATGGCTTCGGAAGAAAATTTACTTAGGCAAATTCTCTTCTGAAGAGTATTTTGTCTCAGAAGAAATTTCTTTTAAAAGAAATTTGTTCTTGAAATAGAAGCATATTTTGTCTTCGGAAGAAATATGAAATTTCATCCAAAGTTAAATCTCTTTTAAGTAGTTATGTGTTTTTGAAGACTTAAAATTCTTCTGAAGGCAATATTAAGATCTTCTGAAGGAAAATACACTTGGTAATTTTCAAAATGCTAAGGAATATCATTTTTAAAAATTTCTTCCAAGATAAACTGGGCTTACGTGGGTGATTAATTTAGACAACATAGGACATACTTCCTTTTAGAACTAATATTGATTTAAGTTTTAAGAAAATCTATTCAAGGCTAATCATCCCAATAGCTGATATAAGATATTTAAATCTCTATTCATCAAAAGTTTTTGTGAGCAGATCAGCATATTGTTCATTTGTATCAACTCTGATTAGTTTTATCAATCCCTTTTCATGATTATCTCTAATTAGATGATACCTAATATTGATATGCTTTTTCCTTGAGTGTTGCACATGTTCTCTGTGATAGAGATAGCACTGTTATTGTCTATGTGGATAGGAGTCACTTTGAAGTTATATCCATAGTCCAACATCTGATTTTGAATCCAAAGTACTTGAGCATAGAAGCTTGCAGCAACAATATATTCAGCCTCATCAGTTGATGAGATACACAGGATTGTTTCTTACATTGTCATGAGACTATCATTCCACCAAGGAATTGACATCCCCTAGATGTGGACATTGCAGTCATGTTGCAGCCACCATAGTCACTATCTGTATAAGCATACAGATTGAAGTCAGAGTTCTTTGGATACCAAAGGCCTAGCTTAGGAGCACCTTTGAGATATCTAAAAATTCTTTTGACAGCAACCAGGTGTGACATCTTAGAGTTGGATTGATATCTTTGCCATATACATGTAGCAAACATAATATCAAGCCTGCTGGCATAAGATACATAAGAGACCCAATCATTGCCCGATAAAGATGTTCATCTACATATTCCCCCTCAAGATCAGGTCCAAGGGAGTGGTTTCTGGCTATGGGTATCTTTGCCACCTTACATTCAGTCATGTTGAATCTTATGAGTATGTCTTGTACATACTTTGTCTGACTTATGAAGATTCCATTATCAACTTGCTTCACTTGAATTTCTAGAACGAAATTGAGTTCTCCCATGGCACTTATTTCAAATCTATTCTTCATCAACTTCTTAAAGTCATTGTAAAGCTTTGGATTAATTGATCCAAAGATAATGTCATCTACATATACTTAGAGCCATCATTAAGTCATTTCTTGTTCCTTTGATGAAGAGAGTTCCATCTATAGTACCCCTCTTATATCCATGTTGACAGAGATACTGAGATAGTGTCTCATACCACTTCCTTGGAGCTTGGTGTAGCCCCAAAGAGCTTTATCAAGCTTGCAGACATAATCAGGATGATCTGGGTCTGCAAAGCCAAGTGGTTGTTTGACATACACCTCTTCATCAATCACCCATATAAAAATGCACACTTGACATCAAGTTGGTAGAGCTTGAAGTCCTTAGACGCAACAAACACCAGGAATATCCTAATAGCTTCAAGTTTTGCTACAGGAGCAAAAACATCAGGGTAGTTAATTCCTTCTTCTTGTGTGTACCCTTGAACAACCAGTCTTGCCTTGTTCTTGATGACAAGTCCTCTATCATCCTTCTTGTTTCTAAACACCCATTCGGTACTTATGATAGTCTTCCAATGAGGTAGAGGACAAAGGTTCCAAACCTTTTGTCTTTTGAATTGAAGCAGCTCCTCCTGCATTGCTTCAACCTAACTTCAATCCTTTAAAGCATCAACAACTTTCTTTGGCTCTATCTGGGACAAGAAACAAGAGTGTAGACAAACATTTTTGTCATGGGTTTGTCCTCTTGTTCTCACCCCCTTGTCAACATCTCCAATGATGTTTGTGGTGGGGTGTGACTTGATTTCCTGAGTTGAGGGATCACACTAATTTGTTTAGACAGATCTAGATTTGAAAATTTTAAATCTAGCAATGAAGTGTCTTCCACCACATCAGCACACTTATCAAGAGAAACTTGATCCAATGAGTGTGTGATATCATGATGTTATCATCAATGGAGTGGTTGTCAACATCAAGAAATTCTTGATCAATCTCACCACTACCATTACCTCTTACATTTAAAGCTCCTGCATCTGTGTCTTGTACCTATGAGCTGGAATTTTCAGTTACCTGAGATGTATCAGCATGATTTGTCATTGTTATACTGACAGGAACTTCATTTGCAGGGTTAGTTACCATTGGTACTGAAGGTGTAGTCTGTCTTGGTCTTCTCAGCTCAAATCTTAGATCAGGATCTTCTGATATGTTGCCTGTTGATCCTGAAACATCTTCACAAGATTTGTTAAAATAGTTGGTAACTAAATCAAGATCAAATAGCCAATCAGGACCAAAACCATTCACACAGGTGTGCGCTCATTAAAGATCATATTGGCTGATTCTTCAACTACTCTAGTTCTAAGATTATATACTCTATAAGCCTTAGCTTGAGAGGAGTATCTAATGAAGTGTCCATCATCTGATTTCTTAGCAAATTTGGCTACTTGATCTTTGGTATTCAAGATGGTGCATGGACATCCAAATGACCGGAGAAAACCAATGAAAGGTCTTCTTTTGTGCCATAGTTCATAAGGAGTCTTACCATGAGTCTTAACTACTAAAACTCTATTTTGCACATAGCAGGCAGTATTAACTGCCTCTGCCCAGAAGGTAATAGGTAGTTTAGAGTGAGACAACTGTAGGATTCTATGTGCCCAAGACACTTAGAATATTGATGTGGTTAGTACGTTATGATCCAAGTCGGGTTATACCTAATAACAAGCTTAGCAAACACCAATTAATATTTAATTGATGATATGATCATGCAATTAAATATTTACACCAAATTTAGAAAATGGGTTTTCTAAATGAGTTGCATATGAGATGGAACAATTTATTAGGATATTTTGTTCAATAATATTATTGAAGTGTTATTTAAATTAGTTGTATAACACCAAATAATAATGAGAGTATACTACTTATACAATTAAATGGTTAATTGTTACAAGACTAGACATATGTGTGTGTGTTTAATAAAAAGAATCATCTTCTTTTTTACAACATAAAACCGTCCCATGTACATGCATGTGCATGAATGTGCTAGCTTTTATTCTCTTGAGAAGATAAACATGCATGCCTTACATGTTTCCACTAAATGATTCCCAACAATGGCATCAAGAGCCGGTTATGTGGATGGTTTGCTTGTTCTTGTCCTTTAAAAATTAGTTTTAGAGGATGATTATAAACTCATAAGAGGCTAATTTTGGTTGATTCAATAAACCCCATGTCTTTCAATGTTATATCTTCATGCTTATGATTAAACTTTGAAAGATAGGAATGTCAATTGGTTGATATATTTGGATGTTGTTTGTTTGGACAAACAAACCCTAATTTTCAGTTTATTTTGGCTGAAAATTTGGGGTTTGGTGGGGTTAATTTTGTTTATTGAATAATATTTATGATTGTTCATATGTTAGTGTGCATAACCTAGCTTTTGGCCTTTTGATTTGGATGGTTTTAATGGTTGTTTTAATTCATTCAATTGGGTTATAATTTATGTTTATTATTTGGGTTGTAATTATTTATTCATTTGGTTATGTAATAAATAGATTAGGTGCATTTCTTTTACTAGAAAAATGTATTAGGATATAATTTTATAAAAGGAAGATGCACAAGATCAAGACCCAAAGATGGACATCAAAGACACAAAAAAAGGACTTGAAGCATATGGATGCAAGTTCAAGTGGGAGTCAATGAAGACCTCAATTTTGTGTTGTATTCAACCCTTAGGAAAGACCAAATGACCACACTTGTGATGGCAAACAAGTGTGGTCACAATAGTAGCTATGGTTATGCACATTGTGGTTGTTAATATTATGCTTGTTTGGTTGTTTGTTGTATGATTGTTGTTTGATATTTGGATATGCATAACAAACTCATTAGCAAACTTAACAAGCTGAAAATTTATGGTTTCTAATCATTAAGTGGTTAATAAAAGGTTATTAAAAGGATTAATGATTTAATAAAAGAGGTTTTATTAAAAATAAACCATAGGATACCTTGCATTTGAAAGCATGCAAATACAAGGTATATAGAGTTTTCAAAACTAGAATTAATGAAAACCAAAAATCCCTTTTGAAACAAGTTTAACACCA
This sequence comes from Flaveria linearis, assembly GCA_024085815.1. Classification (NCBI taxonomy): domain Eukaryota; kingdom Viridiplantae; phylum Streptophyta; class Magnoliopsida; order Asterales; family Asteraceae; genus Flaveria; species Flaveria linearis. Next base: position 8,849,534 of record CM044012.1, on the reverse strand, counting down.
TCCTTTTACACGACACTCGAATCACTTGAGAACTATTTGTGGGATAAAGGTCACCTAACCACTTTTAGGGAACTTGTGTTTTGAGGTGGGCTTAACATATTTGTGGGATAAAGGTCACCTAACCACTTGTATGAGTAAACTCACACGTGTGTGTAAGTAGGACGACTTGAATTGGAAACCATGTGCATAGGGTCACCGAAGAATGGCATACAATGGTGTTGATGGGATTAAACATGCCAATCAAACATAAGATGTTTAACCGATCCCATAAAGGTTAGAAGTTGCAAAAGGTTGCAATTGTCAAATATTGACTACCTTGTTAAATTAAATAATGGGATAAAGGTCACCAAACCATTATTTGAATGTAACATTGGATTCTAGATTTCAATTACTAATTGTCTATGAGACATAAAAGGGTATTAATAATTAAAATAAAATTTTAAGAAATACTAATAAGAACTTTGTAAATTTTGTAGAATGGCCGCAAACAATAATGCTACCACCCCGACCGTCCATACCCTATCACTGAGAATCATTATCAAAATGAGTAAAGGCCTATGTCCTTGACGATCCCATGTCTCACCAACCAACGCTGTTGATGTTAAGGCCTTTTGATGATTGGCTTAAGCACATTAAGGATTCTGTGCTAGTTTCCTACCTCATGTTGGGAATATGATTCCCGAACTCCAAAAGGGTTTGGAACATCATAGGGCATATGACATGATAATCTAGTTGAAGGAAATGTTCCTTCAAACATTAGTAAGATTGCTTCAAAACGATTCAAGCACTTTATGCATGTCACATGGAAGAAACCCAATCGATATCATCTTATATATTCTTAAGATGAAAAGCCACATTGATAGCCTCAAGATGCTTAACTGTCCTGTCTCAAAGCAGTTGGCCAAGGATTTGATCCTTAATTGCCCAATTAAAGGTTTGAGACATTCATAATAAATTGTAATATGAACGGGTGGGACAAGAGCATCGGTGAAAATTCACGCAATGCTCAATACAACCGAGGCAGGGATGGGTAGAGAGGTTCTACGTATTCTCTCGATCAATGAGGGATACTATAAGAAATGGCCAATCTTGATCCTAAGGCAATTATTGCCAAAAGAAAGGAATACATCAAAACATAGGTTAAAGCGAAACCTCAAAGACCTAAGCTTATGAGCCTAAAGTAAAGGAGAACGATCCATGCTTTGAGTATGGAGAGATAGGACAATAAAAGGGAATTGTCCCTCCTATCTCAAGGAGTTGAAAAATAAGAGGGATGCTAGGCAAACCTCGAATACAATTTTCATGATTCACATTGTATTAATGTCATTTCTTCAAACACATGGGTATTGGATACCGGATGTGAGACTCATACTTGCAATTGTTGCACAGGGGTTCAAAAGAAATGTGCGCTTCAAGGAGGGAAACTCTATTTTGAGACTTACAAATGGTTTGGAAGTTGTTCTCAAAACCTTTTGTATGCACCTAGTTTGACTAGGAACATAATTAATGTTTCCTATTAAACAATATGGTCATGATTTAAAGTTTGTATATAATGGTATTAAGTTTTATGGATGATGTATTTCATTTTAAGGATATGCCTTTTAATGATATTCATGAATTGGTTCATGATAATTCGTCCTATAATAACTCATTATACACATTAAGCACCAAGAAACTTAAAATCGGTTTAAGTTATTATTATCTTTGACATTGTCATCTTGGTCACATAAATAAGAATTGGATTCAAACACTTCAAAAGAATGGTCTTTTGGAAACAAATGAAAATGTTTCATTTGATAAGTGTGAACCAAAAGACTTATTAGGAATGATACATTTGGATGTATGTGGTCCTTTTAAGACAATGACAAAGATTGGTGAAAAGATACTTCATTACTGTTACCAACGATTACAGTCACTATTATTGTGTGCACTTGATGACACATAAGAATGAAGCTTTTGAAATGTTCAAAATCTTCAATAATGAAGTAGAAAATCAACTCTACATAACTATCTAAGTTCTTCATTCTGATAAAGGAGAAACTGAACCCCATTTGGATATGGTTCAATTCATTAAGGCTATGAGCTTACCACCTTTATCATCTTGGGTTTTCGCACTACTCTCCATGGCTCGTATTTTGAATATGGCCCAAACCAAGAAAGTGGGTTCGACACCTTTTGAAATATGGCATGGAAAGAGTTCCATCACTATCATATTTAAAAGGTATAGGGTAGTGAAGCTTATGTTAAGCTTAACACCCAAAAAAAATTTGAAAGTCGATCCACTAAGTGTATATTTGTGGATATCCCAAAGACTGTATAGGATACTACTTCTTTGATCCAACAGAGCAAAAGGAATTTATTGCTCGAAGGGCATAGTTCTTGGAAGCCAAGTTCCTTATGGAAGGAGTGATGGATAGAACAATGGAATTTGATGAACATCAAGATCCGCAAGCCGATACATGTTTGGTTGACACTAGCTGTCAACAAGAGATTGTTCATGATGATCAAGAGGTTGATCAATACACACAAAACGTTCACAGATCTGGTAGAGTTAGCATTCCACCTGAAATATATGGATTTTTCATGGATGGATGCTATGAGGTTGACTCCGATGAGCCAACTACATACCATGATGCTATATCCAATTCGGATTGTGACAAATGGCTGGAAGCCATGAATGTAGAGATGCAATCCATGTATGACAACCAAGTTTAGGAATTGGTTGACCCTCCACTTAACTCCAAACCGGTTGATGCAAGTGGGGTTTTGAGAAGAAAACAAATACGCATGGAAACTTGGATACTTACAAGGCAAGACTTGTAGCAAAAGGTTTCACTCAAACTCAAGGGGTTGATTATGATGAAACCTTCTCACCTGTTGCGATGCTAAAGTCTATAAGGATATTGTTTGCCATAACAGCTCATTATGATTATGAGATTTGGCAAATGGATGTCAAAACCGCTTTCCTAAATGGATATCTTGAGGAAGATGTCTATATGGTTCAGCCTGAAGGTTTTGTCGATCCAAAGCATCCTAATAAAGTATGCAACTTAAAGAAATCAATCTATGGATTGAAACAAGCATCGAGAAGCTGGAATCAATGTTTTGATGAGGAGATCAAGAATTTGGTTTCATCAAGAACGCTGACAAGGCTTGTGTATATAAAAGGGCTAGTGGGAGTGTAATTACATTCTTAGTATTGTATGTTGATGACATAGTACTATATGAAAAGACATTCCAACCATGGAAGGTGTTAAAACCTGGCTTGGAAATTGTTTTTCCATAAAAGATCTCGGTGAAGCTGCCTATATTTTGGAAAAAGATCTATAAGGATAGATCGAGGCGGTTGATAGGTCTAAACCAAAGTGTATATATTGATAAAATCTTGAAAAAGGTTCAAGATGGAAAACTCTAAGAAAGGTATGGTACCTATTCAAAGAGGGACAATATTGAGTGCATCTCAATGTCCAAGCTCAAAGGATGAGCAAGATTGTATGAAGGACATCCCATATGCTTCTGATATAGGATCCATCATATATGCGATAATATGCACTAAGACCGGACGTGTCATGCGCGTTAAGCATGACAAGAAGATATCAGCAGAATCCAGGTAATAGCCATTGGATGGCTGTTAAAAGTATATTGAAATACCTTAGGAGGACTAAGGATATGTTTCTAATATACGGATCTGAGAAAGAGGAACTCGTTGTAAAGGGTTACACGGATGCGAGTCTCCAAACTGATACGAATACAATCGGGGTATGTCTCCATTATGAATAGGGTAACATTGTCCACTACAAAATACGAATACATAGCCGCCTCATTAGCAGCTTTGGAAGCTGTATGAATAAAAGGTTTATCGCCGATCTAAGGGTGGTCTCTACCATTCAAGACCTCTTAGAAATCTTTTATGATAACGAGGGTGTGATTGCTCAAACCAAGGAACCCCGTGCATATCAAAAGATTAGGCACAATGAGCGGAGATTCAACTACATAAGGGATGAAGTTGAAAAAAGAAAGATATGTATTCACAAAGTTCACTTTGATCAAAACATTACGGATCCATTCACAAAGCTCCTAGATAGGTCAAAGCATGAAAGTCACAATTGTGCCTTAGGACTTTGATATTCTAGTGATTGGACTTGATCAAATTTTGTATTTGAATATGTGGAACTCTTTATTATTTGAGTAAAATTATTTGGTTATAATGTTTCAATTAATGTTCCAATTTAGCATGTTTAATCCATGAGTAAATTATTTACTCTAAATGTTCGTAGTCGTTCATACTTGTGGGAACAAGTGTGAGGGTAAGATTATTATGAACTTGGATTGGTTGATATTCATAAGGATGAATATAGAGCAATGGGTTGCTACCAAGGTTCATAGATATTTGTGGGATACAAATATTGGACTAACCCGCATCTCAAATTTTACTACACGGAATCTTATCGATTGATCATAAGTAAATTTGAGTAAAAGCGAATATCATTTGGTATCCTCCGACCTGAGATACATATTGGGTTTTGATATTCACCAATATTATACCTTGAGCTAATTCTTCACTGTCCTGAAATAGCGGACAGTACATAAGGGTATGTTCAGGTATAATACAAGGTGTTTGTGAGAAACGTATGTAGTCAAGATGGAATTTGTTCCTCTTATTCGTTGAGAGTTAGATGTCTAAGGCCTAATTAGTTAAATCAACAAGGAATGATCATTCTGTGTTCTTGGATTTAACATGACATCTGTAACAAAAGGATAGATGATTGATTCACCTAAATCATTTCAAGTAGGGTACTTGAATGGGATGATGTTATTGAATGGCCATAAGTCATGCGTATTAAGCGTAGTAAACCGTTGTTAGGCGTTATTTACTGCTTGCATCAATCTTCTATGAATCTTGGGCAAGTGGGAGATTGTAGGATTCTATGTGCCCAAGACACTTAGAATATTGATGTGGTTAGTACGTTATGATCCAAGTCGGGTTATACCTAATAACAAGCTTAGCAAACACCAATTAATATTTAATTGATGATATAATCATGCAATTAAATATTTACACCAAATTTAGAAAATGGGTTTTCTAAATAAGTGCATATGAGATGGAACAATTTATTAGGATATTTTGTTCAATAATATTAGTTGAAGTGTTATTTAAATTAGTTGTATAACACCAAATAATAATGAGAGTATACTACTTATACAATTAAATGGTTAATTGTTACAAGACTAGACATATGTGTGTGGTTTAATTAAAAGAATCATCTTCTTTTTACAACATAAAATCGTCCCATGTACATGCATGTGCATGAATGTGCTAGCTTTTATTCTCTTGAGAAGATACACATGCATGCCTTACATGTTTCTACTAAATGATTCCCTAGATTAACACACACACATGCATTTATGTCTACCTCTACCAACTAGTTCAATACTCTCTATTCTTCTCATTATTCAACATATGCAACACAAGATCAGCTCTCATTCTCTCTCAACTCCTACGAGTTTTCAGCCAAGAATAGAGATTTTCAGTAGCTGCATAAGAGGGTTTTTGAGCAGGGTTTTGAGCTGTTCTTGGTGTATTCTACCTAACAAGAAGGTGTGTTTGCAAGGAGCTTGGGGTATACTAGCTTGAGGACTTATATCCTTGAAGTCTTGGCTGAATTTTGGACATCATTCAACCTTCTTTTGGTCGACTTTTGCTGCTGTAGTAAGGTGGTTTCACATCTCAATGAAGCTGTAATTTTATGTAGTTTTACATATGTTCATAGCTTGCTTATTCACATAAATGATCCTTTGTTTTTGGGGTTTGTTTTATACATTAATATGGTCATCTAATGAACATATTTTTCAGCTTATAAACAAGGTTATAATGCTAAACTTCCGCTGCATTTTCAGAAAGTTTAAGCGGTTTAAACTATGATTTTATGTTTTAACAAACCCAACAACAACATGGTTCTTGCAGCTTCAATAAGTGTCTTGTTTCTTCTCTCAGCAACTTCGTTTTGCTGAGGAGTCATGAGAGCACTATATTGTCTTGTAATGCCCTTTTCATCACAAAACATGTCAAGGATTTGGTTATTGAATTCAGTTCCTTGATCACATCTTATGGTCTTGACTTTGTGATCAATTTGATTCTCAACTTTCCGAATGAAATTCTTCAAGATCTCAGGAGTTTTATCCTTAGTTCTAAGGAAGAAAACCCAAGTGAATCTTATGAAGTGATCACAAACAGTATGAAGTCCTTCCTAAACTCATTACACTAGTAGGGCCAAAGAGATCCATGTGTAATAAATGAAAAGGAGTGATGATAGAGTTCTTAACCTTGGCTTATGAGACACCAAGTGTTGTTACCCTTTCAGGCATGCAACACAGTGATCATCACTTATAAACTCTTTCTTTGGCATTCCAGTTACCAAATCATTCTTAATAAGCTTATTCATGTTCTTAAAGTTTACATGGCACATACTTTTATGCCAAAGGAAAGACTTATCACTATTGGCCTTAAATAGAAAGCAAGAAACTTCTCCTGAAGGGGATGTTTCCTGCCATTCCATCTTATACATGTTCCCTTTCCAGGGTGCTCTAAGCAGGATATGGTCTTGAGGAATGACCACTCGAGCTTGAGAACAATGCACTCATGCTCAGTAAAAAACATGTTATGTCTCTGGTCATAAAATTGGGATACACTCAGTAAATTGTACCCAAGCTCCTTAACAAAATTTACCTTCTCAATGCTGAGCTTACTATTTATGACCCTGCCCCTTCCAGTAATGTAACCACCAGCATCTCCTCAAAAGCAACTGGTCCTCCATCAATTTTCTTAAAATTCTAAAGCAAGAATCCATTGCCTGTCATGTGCCTGAAACAACCACTATCAATGATCCATACATTTCTTTTGGTCTTTAACTATTCCTGCACAATAAAAGGTGAACTAGTTATATTTAGAAACCCAAGCCTCATTGGTCTTGGGCTCTTCAAAATGAACTGAAGACAATGCAATAGTAATTGATCCTATACTGAGACTATGGGGATCATTTGCTATTGTACATGAGGAATTGTCAGTCATATGGTCTTCCTTTATCTTCCACACCATCTTTGGAAGATTAGACTTGACCTTCGAAGCTTCGGAAGTTTTTAGAACTTTGGAAGTTTTGGAAACTGACCGTTCAGGAGATCTTGCTTTCACTACAGCAAGCTTTAGTGTTTCAGAAGCATTCCTTTCTTCCGAGACCAAATTCTCTTCTGAATACAATTTTTCATTTGTCTTCATTTTCATTTTGGAGCTTCCGAAAGAAATAATGATTTCTTCTGAAGCTTTCTTCTTCTTGCTCTTCTCAGAAGTCTTCTTCTTTGTTATATTGACAGTACTTTTGGGATTGTAAATGCAATCCTGAGCCAGATGAGAAGTACTGCCACACATAATGTAGTCAAATGCTTTCTTTTGAGAGCCTTCTTGTGAATAGAAGATTGAGTTTGATCACTTTCCATCTTCGTCCCCATCTTTGAAGATGTTATGGCAGGCCTCCTAAGGTGAAGCTTGCCTTTGGAGGTGGATGGTTCATGTTGTGCAGCAGTGTTACATAGCTTCTCAATCGTCATTCCTTCACAAGGATGAGTTGAACATGTACTTGAACTCTGGTACTAGAGTTCAAAGTTGTGCCCTCAGTCTTTACCACTTCAAAACCTGCAGATATAGACTTGTTTGTGCTTGGAGTTGAAAGTGGCCTTGCTCTTCTGAGCTATCTTTGATCTTCCTTTTCTGCTCATATCAAGATCTTCCTCTTAGACTTAGTCATCCCTGACTTCTTACTCTCCTCAGGAGTGTAATGACCCTTGTTAGGATGATCTTCCTTACTCTTCCCAAATCCATTCTTCACTACCTCCTCTTCATCCTCTTCATCACTAGGATCTATGGATGGCAGCTCATCTTGACTAGTTCCACACCTTGGAGATCTTACAGACAATGGAGTGTGTGGAGGAGCTATCTCAGTAGATCCTAGTCCTTTCTTGTTCTGATAGCACACTTTGGAATGTAGGGATGAGGATATAATGTTCTTGAAGGTCTCTTCTTCAAGAACATGCTTCTCTGCCTTGGCTTTGCTGATCACTAGCTCAGCCTGGCACTCAGCTAGCTTAGTAATAAGATCTTTGATCTGAGTCTTGTAGTTGGTATGCTTATGTTTAAGAGTTGAAACGGTTTCTTTAAGTCTTATATATTTAACTTATACTTATTTTCAGCTCTTTGAAATCAGATTTTAATATGTTTAAAGACTCAAGATGAGATCTCATTTCTAAGTTATAGGACCTGTATCTATTAACTTTAGCAATGCATTCTGGGGTACAAAGATGTTCCAATACCTTGGCTTCATCCAGATCTTCCATCAGTGCTTGGTTTGGAGACACATCTTCTACCTGGAAGCTCCAATCAAAGCCTCCTTCTTTAATAGCAACTGCAGCTTGCTGCTTGGGCTTCTCGGTGTGTGAAGCTCCCTCAGTCTAGTTTGGCTTGGGTTGTGCTTGGCCACCATTTGTCCTGTGTGCCTTGCACTCCATAGTAAAGTGTCCCATTTGATTACAGTTGTAACACTTCACTTTGCTTTTATCCAGCCTAAACTTTCCACTGGATACATTGCTGGGAAACTTTCTCCCTGTCCTCTTGTAGAACTTCTTGGTCTGTGAGTAAGAAGAGCCATTTGTTGAACTATCTCCATGTATTCCAGGTCATCTGGATGGATGCAGTCCAAGTCTCAAGGGTGAAGAGAAAGTTTCCTGTGCTTTCATCATGTGACATAAAGGCATGTGATGAGCTTGTCTCTTGGAATGGGCTTCCATGGATGTAGCTCTCCTTTGGTGTCTTAAGGAAGGTGATGAAAGGGCCCTTGGGTGAGTTTTCAGGGTAAGAGATGAAAAGGTGTTGTGGTTCTCTACAATCCTTTTCAACCATATAAAGGGCAAAACTCTGTTGATTGGTAGAGTTGCCAGATAGATTTTGCACGTTCATCTCCATCTGGAAACCACTGAGTATGCTATACAACTTAGTGAGAGTGAGGTTCATGAGATTTTAGTCCTCTTAATGACCATACAATAGTGTATCCATTGTCTAGGAAGAGAGGACATGAACTTTCTCATAATGTCCCTATGCTCCAGTTTTACTCCAATATCCATCATGCAGGATCGTTGATGGTCACTCAACAGATGGTTTTTCTCTCAAACTCACCTTGAATCAACACTTAGCAAGAGTCTATAGAGAGTTGATCACAATATAACAAGTAACAAGCAGTAAAATAAACACATGATGTAATGTTCAAGGTACTTTTATATATTGCTTCTCAACTCAAAGGATTACAAGACTCTTGTACTCAAATCGCTTATCTAATGAGTTACAAGGAGAAGATATATATAATACTACCTACAGCCGGATATACTTTGATACCAGCTGGAAACCTCTAACCTTATATCTATACTACAAGACTCTAGGTGAGGTCTTTCAGACATTTTGCCTGAGAGTTGGTAGTCAGGACATGTCCCTGACTTACCTTTTGTCACCAAATAAAGTTGGTAACATGTACTATCATAAAAAGGTGAACAGTAGACTAAAGTATGGTCAACGACATGGCTCTTTAGGAAGATGCCATGCTGTATCAGAGGTCTGCAGCGAACTGTCAGGGACCATACTTATATCTACTGGACATAGCAATGTCTTCCGATGGATAAAAATGCTTCGGAAGAATAACTTCTTCTGAAGCCACTTATACTTCGGAAGACTGCTTCTTCCAAGGCTTGGAGTCTTCTTTGTCTTCGGAAGCAGACTTTGTCTTCAGCTCTTTCTTCAGACTTTGTCTTCGGAAGTCTTCAGACTTTGTCTTTGGAAGTCTTCAGACTTTGTCTTCAGCTCTTTCATCAGACTTTGTCTTCAGAAGCTTTCAGACTTTGTCTTTAGAAGCTTTCAGACTTTGTCTTCAGCTCTTTCATCAGACTTTATCTTCGGAAGCTTTCAGACTTTGTATTCAGAAGTCTTCAGCTGTTGTCTTTGGCTGTTGACTTCAGCTGTTGTGTTCAGCTGTTGACTTCAGTGTTGTCTTCAGCTGTGATTCAGCTTTTGTTCTTCAGACTCTCAGAAGATCTCATTCTTAGCTTCGGAAGCCCTTGAATGTAGCTCCAAGATGACTATGTGAAGTGGTTTAGGTTGCACCAGCCTTATCATGACCCAACAAACTCCCCCTAGGCTGATGCTACCAAAACTTCACTTCCCTCTTCTTCTCAAAACTCTCAGCACCATTGAAAGTAAGTGTTTATCAGTGTCTTCATTCTTCCTGATGTGGTGCTGAGGAGTTTGTACAAATCCTTGGTAGACAAAACCTCCACTCTGTCACCTTAGATTATGTGTACCCTTTGTTGTGGCCCTCTGAAAAGAGTTAGTTGATGGGAACTATAGTCATATTCCCATCTAACTATTGGTTCCAATTCCAGACCTTCCACCATCTGTAGAAAGCTGTGCCTTTAGTGGTTGGTCTTTCCTTGTCTTCTGCTCTTTTTAACTTCAACTCTTCTTCAATCTTGGCTCTTCTGCTTAGTTCAGCCAAGTGGAGACCGCTGATATGATTTCTGATGTGTGCAGCAGTCTCAAAGTGGAGGGATTGGAGAATGGCTTCTCTGCAAGCTCAACAATGTCAAATCTGCTAAGATGTAATAGAGAAGTGGCATTAAGCCTGTTGGTTTCACCATTCTCCCTTTCCACAACAAAGTTGTGAGAAGGTTCATCGAACCTCCACTGGATTATAGCTTTCCTAGGTCCAGGAGATTGATTAGAAATTCTGTCCTCTTTCCTTTTATCCAGTAGAGTCACCAGTTTCCTTCTTAGTCTCTTCTCTTCAGCATTGAGGGTATCAGAGTTGAGACCAAGAAGTCTTGCAGCCTGGCCCAAGGTATCTCTAGGCAACTCAAGAAATTGGCCTAGAGTGAGGGAGCTTGAAGAGTTATCAACATATGGTGAGTTGATAAGGTCTCCCACACAGGAGATGCTGCTCACAGTGATGCAGTGAAAGCCTTGAACTCCTTTATCCCTCAAAGGAGAGATGTTGAGAAGGCTGAGGGGATTATCTTGGTTTTTTTGGGTAGGTTAGTAGGTTTAGTGGTTTTAGGTTGTGTTTTGGGTTTTAGGATGGGAAGTTTGGGTGGTTGAGGTGATGTGGTAGGGGTAGAGTTGTCATCAGGGGGGTTTGGTTTTGATGGGAAATGGATTGGTTCTTCTGGTGTGGGTTGTGGTTTAGTAGTTGGCAGTGGTTGAGTGGCTGGGGTGAAGACCATTCCCTGTCCCCTCATGTACATCTCCTTCCTTTTCCCCATACGGATGTCAGCTTTTATTTCACTGACTATCCGCTGGAGTGTCCTTTCAGACATAGGTCCCACCTGCCTACCAGAGAAGCCATGAGCCCGAAGATAGACTTTTATCCAGGCTTTGTCATTGGACTTCTGGTGGCAGTGACCTCCTTTCTTCCTCCTTTTTCTTCCTCTCCTTCAACTTCTCCCTGGCAGCTTTCTTCCTTTCCTTCTCCATTTGATCCTGCTCTTTGTTGTGGAGCAGCAGGATCATGTCATCATCATGTGGAGACAGTTCAGGAAGACTAAAGCCTCTTGAGAGTAGGAATTTGATCCTAGCCTCTCTCAGCTGCAGGGCTGCTTCCCTGTGCTCTTCTTCTTCCCTCTCCAAGGCCAACCTGGCTTCTTCTTCTTGCCTTAGCCTAGTTGACCTCCAAAGTCACCAACTCCTCTAATGGTAGCAGGAGTACTTCCTCATTGGCAGCTCCTAAGCTGATGAGCTGGTCAATGAGTGTTGTCTTCTCTTGGTGTTGAATTCCTCCTGATTGGCTGCAGCTGCCTTGGAACTAGCAGTAGCAGCTTCTCAGCAGGAAACCTACCTTTCTTCTTGAGCTTTTCAATCCTTTCCTCTTCCTGAAGCTCTTCCGCAGTCCATTTCCTTTTGCCTTTGTCTTTGGCAGAGCTTGACTGTGGTGGTTCTTGGATAGAAGTTCAGATTGAGAGAGAGGTTCAGCTGGTGTTTGGGATGGAGGATATCAAAAATGTCCTCCCTGCTCACCTCAGATGCTATTTCAGCAATAACATCTATGATGGTCAGTTCCTAGGACATTTGGCACAGACCTTCCGCAGCTTCCATCTCAGCTTCGGAAGATTTGTCTTGTTCTTCCGAGGCTTCAATGTCAGCTTCGGAAGTGTCAGCCTGAGCTTCGGAAGAAGAGGCTGCTGCAAGTTCTGTCCCATCTGTTTTAGTTGCTGTGCCATCAGTCCCCATTTCCCCTTCGAAGTTAATCTCAGGTTCCATGTGGACCTTAGGTTGACCAACTTCTTCCACAGTGGTAGAAGGTGCAGTCAGTCTTTGAAGCTCCTCAGCCCCAAAATATATGAGTGTGGTGTCAGGGCTGGGCTGTTCTAAGGAGGATCTCAATACAAACTTTGTGAAAAGTCTGTAGAGATCATGAAGCATCTTTAGTCAATCTAGAAATGATTGAGATGACTCAGGTAGTGTGATGAGTTGGGAAGTAAAGGATTGGGTCTGTGGTTCCTCAGATGTTTGTCTCTGAACTTTCTCTCCCTTTTTGGTAGCATCATCTTGAGAGCTAGATGAGCTAGAGGAAGAAGTCAATGAGACTTGAATAGGTACATGCCTAACAGACCTCTCTGTCTGTTTCTCAGCTAGTTTAGCCTTGAGATTGTTAATCTCAAGTTGCTGAGTGGCAGTCCTTGATTCTAAGATCCTCACCTGTGATTCCAGGTTGGAGACCTTAGAAAGCAAGTACTGAAGTGTGAGTTGCATACTTCCCTCATTCATGCGAAGAATCACGGGGAGATGAGATAACATACCTAGTATGCTCAGTCTCACCACCAGATATGGCTTCTTGGCACCCTGGATACCTTTGCTCAAGGTCATCTCTTTCAGAGATGTCAATGGGCAAAGTTGCCGTAGACTCAGTCCTAATGATGTTACCACTGTCCTGAGAGCTCAATGAGAGACTCTGAGTAGTGGCAGCTGAGCCTACATGAGTCCCCTCCACATCAGTGGGACTCACCTCAGTAATTGGCTGCTGATGGGGCTCAAGGGATCTCTCTTGGCTCTGTTGATCTTTCAGGGTGTTATAGTGGCAATGGAGAGATGCAGTGCGGAGTAAAAGGTCAGTGAAAGATAAGGAGGCTACTACCCGGGGGTTGTCCCTTGAAGGCTGCACAGGGGAGTGTAAAGACTCACCCTGTGGGCTTAAAGCTTGGGGTTTGGGCTCTTGGGTTTGAGACTGAGGAGGCTCAAAACCACATTGAGGTCAATGGTGAAGGAAGGTGTGACCTCGGACTGAGTGGGAGCCCATGATTCCACTCTAGCCCTTTTGGTTTGAACTGGAGGAGCTTGTTCAATCAGAGTAGATTGAACAAGGGTTCGTTTGGGGCGTCTCTGGTATGTAATTTTGATGTGTAGAGAAGGTTGTGTTGGCATTGTGGTGGAGGTTGCTGGTGTGGGTTCATCACCTGTGGGGATAACAGGGATGTCACCAGGAGCTATGTGCTCAGTCATCTCTGGAGGTAATAGAGTGTACCTTCCAGTGAAGTTGATGGACATCTTCTTAATGTTTTGAAGATGGTAGGTCTCACTTGGGGAACAGTAAGAGCAACTGCACAGACAAGCTTGCTCGGTTCCAGCTCACAGTTTATTATGTGTTGAATGAATCTGGGATACATGAAGAATGTATCCCTTCTCAGATTGCCGATTAGGTTGGTCAACACAAATCGTGAGTAGTTGAAGCATAGACCTCTCACCAACCCATGAACTAGGCATCCCAGTTCATATGGGATTTGATCCCAACCCCCTGACTTGTTGGATAAGCAGTGCAGGACAATGTGCAGCAGGAATTTCCAATGATAAGAGAAATTAAACTTATAAACGGTTGACCTGCTCACATCCCCACCATATCCCATTAGGATGTAGGTGCTATCCACGTCTTCTTGGGGAATTCAGTAGGAGCCCTATCATCATGAAGCTCGAGATGCTCCCTGATGAGTTGTTCAGTGATGATCAACTCCTGTCCGCAAATACGTGTTCTCAGGACGCGAACCTCATTGAGAACATCAGCTTGACCGTTACTCCAGAATTCAGTCATGTGGTTGGAGTAGACGGTGGGGTTAACAGTTAACGCCATGAGGTAGGTGGATTCAGCAAGAAAGGTGATGATTTGGGTGAAGTCGGCATCTCTTGACGAATCAAGTAATGCGACTTGGTTGTGCTGAGGGTTTAGCGCCATTGCAGAGAAGGTAAGCTTGAATTTGGGTGAAATTGCAGGTTTGACAGTGAAGGGAATAGTTAGGGCAGTAAATTGGTAAAAGAAGATGAATTTGATCAGTCTGGATTATTTAAAGGGGATGAATTGTGGTAGTGGCGATAATAGGGTAACTGTTTTGGGTTACTGTGGGTGGTATGGTGGTTTAAGGCGGAGAAATGACAGTGGCGGCAAGGGATAATTTTAAATAATCTGACCATCATAAGCAAAATCTTTACCTTTTACAGAGTGGGGCCCAAAAGATATCCATTACATAGTAAAACCTTTACTTCCGAATGTAAAACATTTCCGAAGGTAATTGTCTTCCGAAGGCAATTTCTCTTCCGAAGCAAGGCATTGCTTCCAAAGGTAAAATTGTCTTTCGAATGGAGAGTTACATAAGCTTCGGAAGTAGATCTGATGTAAAATCAATAGATTCTTCCGAGACCAAAAAACTCTTCCTTCCGAGAAAAATTTCCATTGAGGAATTGGCTTCGGAAGATATTCAAGAAGAATATTCCGAGAGTTAATTCCTCTTCGGAAGGAATTTACACTGGAATATTTTAAAGATCCTTTTGTAATAGGGCTTAAATTGTATTGACACAAGACATTACACATTTAAAAGTTTTCAAAAGAGGTAGTTAATCAATGTTTATCATCCCAATAGCTGATATGAGATACTTAAATCTTTGTTCATCAAATGCCTTGTGAACAAATCAGCATATTGTTCATTTGAGTCAACTTTGATTAACTTTATCAGATGTTTCTCATGAATATCTCTGATGAAATGATACCTGATATCAATATGCTTTGTCTTGGAGTGCTTCACCGGATTCTCAGTAATGGAGATAGCACTATTGTTGTCAATATGGATAGGAGTAGTCATGAAGTTGAATCCATAGTCTAACATCTGATTTTTAATCCATAGCAGTTGAGCACAGCAGCTAGCAGCAGCAATGTATTCAGCTTCACAGTTGATGTAGAGACACAGGATTGTTTCTTGCATTGCCATGAGATAATCCTTCCACCAAGAAATTGACATCCTCCTGATGTTGATTTCTTGTCAATGTTGCAGCCACCATAGTCACTGTCAGAGTATCCATAGAGATTGAAATCACTATTTCTTGGATACCAGAGTCCTAGTTTAGGTGCTCCTCTGAGGTATCTGAGGATTCTCTTTGCAGCAGCTAGGTGAGACACCTTGGGAGCAGCCTGATATCTTGCACAAATGCATGCGGCAAACATGATATCTGGTCTACTAGCAGTGAGATACATCAGAGAACCAATGATTGCTCTATACTGATGTTGATCAGTATCCTCCCCCTCAAGGTCAGGGCAAAGATTATGGTTTCTGGGTATGGGTGTCTTGGCTGGTCTACAGTCCTTCATTTCAAATCTTTCTAAGATGTCTGAGACATACTTAGATTGACTTATGAAGAACCCTTCCTTCATCTATTTCACCTGAATTCCAAGGAAAAAGTCCATTTTTCCTATGGAACTCATCTCAAATTTCTGCTTCATAATGCTCTCAAAGTCCTTGCACATTTGGTCATTTGAAGAACCAAATATGATGTCATCAACATAGACTTGAACGAGCAATATGTCTTCTCCACTCTTTCTGATGAAAAGAGTCTTGTCAATGGTACCTCTGGTGTAGCCATTCTTCAGGAGAAACTGAGACAAGGTCTCATACCACAGCCTAGGTGCTTGGTGCAACCCATATAGAGCTTTATCCAGTTTGCACACATAGTTGGGGTACTGTGGGTCTTCAAATCCTGGAGGTTGACATACATAGATTTCCCTATCTATATCCCCATATAGAAATGCACACTTGACATCAAGTTGGTAGACTGTGAAGTTCTTGGATGCAGCATAAGCAAGGAAGATCCTAACTGCCTCAAGTCTTGCAACAGGTGCAAAGACATCAGTATAATCGATTCCTTCCTCTTGGGTATACCCTTGAACTACTAATCTTGCCTTGTTCTTGATAATCAAGCCTCTATCATCTTTCTTGTTTCTGAACACCCATTTAGTGCCTATTGGTACTTGACCAGATGGTAGTGGGCATAGATTCTAGACCTTTTGTCTTGTGAATTGAAGCAGCTCCTCCTGCATCGATTTAACCCAACTACTATCCTTTAAGGCATCTTCCACCTTCTTGGGTTCCATCTTAGACAAGAAGCATGAGTACAAGCAGACATTCTCATGATGAGTTTGCCCTCTTGTTCTCACACCCTCAGAGACATTCCCTATGATGTTCTCAGTTAGATGAGTGTTGTGAATTCTAAGGCGAGGAATCACTTCCAGTTGTAGAGATAAGTCTAGGTTGGACATATTCTAATCAGGAACTGGATCACTCTGTCCAACTGCTGTTTCAAAGTCATTCAATGAGGACTGATTGAATGATTGAGAAACATCATCAATGGTTGGTTGTGAAGTAGTATTAACAGTTGCCTGTTCCTTCAGGATACTACTCTCTTCAACCTGGTGTTGTAATGGATCACCTGAAGAACTTTGAGGTTGATCAAGTGATTCACTTGTTGAAGCTTCACTATTCCGTGTGATAGTTATACTATCAGATCTGTGAATGGTTGAAGCTTGTTGCCTTTCAGCTCTTGGAGAATTTGAAAGAGGTCTGGGAAGCTCAAATAGTTGATTTGCATCAGCATCAGCATCACCTTGAGCACCTGTTCCAGCTGAAACAATCTCACAAGATTGTATAGAGTAGTTTGGAAACAATTCTAAATCAAAGATATAATCAGGTCCATTCCCCCTAACACAAGGAGTGTGCTCATTAACAACTATATTGGATGACTCCTCAAATTGTTGATTCTTGATGTTGTATACTCTATAAGCTTTGGAGCTAGAAGAGTATCCAACAAAGATAGCATCATCCGACTTCTCAGCAAATTTTGCTAAGTTGTCCTTTGTGTTAAGTATGGTACACCTGCAGCCAAAGGACCTTAGAAAGCCAATGAACGGTGGCTCTTGTTCCATAACTCATAAGGGGTTTTTCCATGGGGCTTAACTACAAGAACCCTGTTCTGCACATAGCATGCAGTGCTGACTGCCTCTGCCCAGAATGTTAGAGGTAGCTTTGAATCAGCTAACATGGTCCGAGCAGCCTCAATAAGTGTCTTCTTCTTCTTCACAGCAACACCGTTTTGTTGAGGAGTTCTGGGAGCACTATATTGTCTGGCAATCCCTTTTGAGTCACAGAATGAGTCAAGAACAAAGTTCTTAAACTCAGTCCCTTGATCACTTCTAATAATCTTAACCTTGTGATCAATTTGATTTTCTATTTTAAGAATAAAAGATTTTAACGTTCAGCAGTTTCATCTTTACTTCTTAAAAAGAATACCCATGTAAATCTTGTAAAATCATCAACAATCACAAGGCAGTATGATTTCCTTCCAATGCTCATTATACTTGTGAGTCAAAAGATCCATGTGCAATAAGTGCAATGGAGTAGTGATAGAGTTAACACATTTGGATTTATGAGATGACCTGTGTTGTTTCCCTTTCAGGCATGCAACACACTTATCTCTGCAGAAAAATTCCTTTTTAGGCAAACCATGTACCAAGTTATTTTTAGCCAATTTATTCATTGTTTTAAAATTCACATGACACATGCATTTATGCCATAGTGTTGACTCATCACTATCAGCTTTGGAAAGAAAGCATGATACTTCACCCATAGGAGAAGCATTGTCATATTCAGCTTGTACATATCCCCTTTCCTGGGAGATCTAAGAAGCACCAATTCCGGAGGAATTGTCATCCCTGGTTTGAGGATAATGCACTCATGTTCTGTGAAAAGCATTTGATGCTTCTGGTCACAGAATTGAGAAACACTTAACAGATTGTGTTCAAGCTGTTTGACAAAGTGAACTTTGTCAATGTTTATTCTGCCATTGCATATACTTCCTCTGCCAGAAATATATCCTCCGGCCTTACATCCAAATTAGACAGGCCCTCCATCAAAGTTCTGGAATTGTTGAAGGAGAGATCTGTTCCCTGTCATGTGCCTGGAGCATCCACTATCTACAATCCAGATATTGTTGTTCTTGTCAAATGGATGTCCCTGCACATAAGATGAGATGGTTAGTTTTGTTTGGAAGCCCAAGCCTTGCTGGTCTTGGGCTCTTCCAAAGATAGTGACATAATTGAACCAAAAGATATGCATTGGGGTTCAATAGAGGTCGTTGAAGAAGAGGTTTGGGCTGCAGCATCTTCCTTGATCTTCCAATCCATCCTTGGTGGATCTTGAGGATGAGCTTGTTGAAGCTTTTGCAGCATGGTCTTCTTCTGAAGCTTCTTTCTTTTCGGAAAAAGCCTTCACCACCTTTTCTTCCGAAGTAGTCTTCTTCTGAGACGGTTTCAAGGGAGCCTTCTTGTTCTTCCGAACCTTAGAAGCTTTGGCTTCCGAAGCCATTTTCCCTTCGGAAGAAGTACTTTCTTCCGAAAGCAACATGGCTTCCGAGACCAACTTTCCTTCTTCATCATTTGGACCGTTTGAAATGGTCCAACTGAGAAACCTTCTCTGACTCCTTCTTTTCTAACATTATTTGCATAATGTGTGCTTGCTGGATTGTAGTAACAATCTTTAGCCATGCGGTTGTGCAGACCACACATTATGCATGCAATGCTAGCCTTCTGGGAATTTGCAGGTTGCTGTTTCTTGGATTTCTTCTCTTCATCAGCAACTTTCCCTTTCAACCTCTGATCCTTTGGTAGGACAGGAGTGCTGGTATTACACTCCTTTCCTGAATCAGAAGTACCTACCACCTGGAATCCAGCAGAGATGAAGACACCCTTTTGCTTTGGGTCAATCTTAAGCTTGGACTCTGCAACCTTCTTGGCAGTCCTTCTAGCAGCTTTAGCTCTGCTTCTTCTTGCCTGGTGGTTAGGATTTGGTCTTCACAGGTGGAGATGAGTGTATCCTCCTGTTTCTCCCCTATGGTGGCCACTATTTTTGCCTCCTCCTCTAGTTCCAATGGAGAAGGGTTAGCAGTTGGAACCTCTTGCTCTTCAGTACCACATCTAGGTAGTCTAATAGACTCATAAGAGTGTGGCGGAGCTATTTCATTGGTTCCCAACCCTCTTTGTTTTTTAAAACATTTTGGAATGAGAGGATGATGCAAGAATAGTTGGAAGTTTTGCTCAGCAATAGCTTGCTTCCCGGCCTGAGCCTCAGCAGTGACCAACTGGGCTTGAACTTCAGATAGTTTAGAGATCAGATCTTTAATTTGAGTTTTATAATTAGTCTTTTCATGTTTTAAAAGAGACACAGTTTTCTCTAACTCTTCAATTTCCTTTGATAGTCAGATTCAGCTCTTTTAAATCAGATTTTAACACATTTAAAGACTCAACCTCAGATCTGATTTCGAAATGTAATCCATATAGAGTTTAACTTTAGCAATATAGCAGTAGTACAAAGATGTTCATATACCTGATCATCATCCGTTCCGGCCATGAGTGCTTGAGCTGGAGTCACATCCTGTACCATGAAGCTCCAGTCAATTCTTGTGCTACTACAGCTTTTTAGTTGACTTCTCTTCATGCTTTGAAGCAGTGGGATGTGTGGAGGCCTGTGGGGTTCCGAGTTATTCTTGGGAGCCTTGCATTCCCTAGAAAAGTGACCTAGTTGGTTGCAGTTGTAGCATTTTGCTTTGCTCTTATCAAACCCAAACTTGCTGTTGGCTGGGTTTTGAGGGAATTGCCTTCCAGTTCTCTTGAAGAACTTCTTCACTCTGTAAGTTAAAAGAGCCATCTGTTGGACAATGTCCACATACTCCACGTCATCTGGACTGAAGCATTCAAGATCATCAAAGCAGTATTGAAAATCACCAGAGTGTCCACTTCCAGAGACAAAGGCACAACTATCCTGAAAGGAGTTGTATTGTACTTTTGAGACTTTGGAGTCTCAGGTAGAGTAATGTAGGGTCCATTATGTGAGTTGTCAGGGTAGCACAGCAACTGATTTTGTGGTTCTATGATTTCCCTTTCAACCACATGAAGGGCTGAACTCAGTAGGTTATTGGGGTGACCAGAGGAGTTCTGCATGTTCATCTCCATCTGGAATGCACTTAGGATACCATACAACTATGTGAGAGTAAGAGTCTTAAGGTCCGAAGTTCTTTTGATTACAACACAATAGTGTGTCCATAGTTTAGGAAGGGAAGACATGAACTTCCTAACTATGTCTCTATTCTCAAGAGCTACTCCAATATCCACCAGAGTATCTACTATCTCAACATACCTGAAGTATTGTTGAGTCAAGGTCTCACCAGCCTTGAAAGTAAAGTTCTCAAACTGCTGCTTCAAGAGATCCTTCTTGTTCTCTTGGGTTTCCTTGGATCCTTCATACATAAGCTTCAATGCATCCCATAAATCTTTGGCTGTCTTGCACTTCTTGAAGCCTCTGTAGATGGAATTAGGGAGAGCAGTTTAGAGAGAAGTCATAGCCCTTTGATCTAGCTATTCTCTTCCTATCTTCTTCTGAGTAATCATCAACATCTTTTGGAATGATGCGATTACCAGTAGCAGAAGTAGTGCTTGGTATGAAGGGACCATTGACAATGGAGTCCCACATCCTTGAGTCTTGACACTTGATGAAGCCTTCCATTCTAGTGCACCATGTGTCAAAGTCTTCAGGGGTGATCAGTGGGACTTAGTCATGGTATCGGTTTTCATATCAGCCTTGGAGAGAGCGGCCATTTAAGTGAGTGGTTTGTAGTGAGGAGTGAAAAACAGGTTGATTTGGATGGTAAGATCCCAATCAAGAGCCTAGGGCTCTGATACCAATTGTAGGATCATTTGATGGTCACTCAACAGATGGTTTTTCTCTCAAACTCACCTTGAATCAACACTCAGCAAGAGTCTATAGAGAGTTGATCACAATATAACAAGTAACAAGCAGTAAAATAAACACAGGATGTAATTTTCAAGGTACTTTTATATATTGCTTCTCAACTCAAAGGATTACAAGACTCTTGTACTCAAATCACTTATCTAATGAGTTACAAGGAGAAGATATATATAATACTACCTACAGCCGGATATACTTTGATACCAGCTGGAAACCTCTAACCTTACATCTATACTACAAGACTCTAGGTGAGGTCTTTCAGACATTTTGCCTGAGAGTTGGTAGTCAGGACATGTCCCTGACTTACCTTTTGTCACCAACTAAAGTTGGTAACATGTAATATCATAAAAAGGTGAATAGTAGACTAAAGTATGGTCAACAACATGGCTCTTTAGGAAAATGCCATGCTATATCAGAGGTCTGCAGCGGACTGTCAGGTACCATAATTATATCTACTGGACATAACAATGTCTTCCGAAGGATAAAAATGCTTCGGAAGAATAACTTCTTCCGAAGCCACTTATACTTCGGAAGATTGCTTCTTCCGAGGCTTGGAGTCTTCTTTGTCTTCGGAAGCAGACTTTGTCTTCAGCTCTTTCTTCAGACTTTGTCTTCGGAAGTCTTCAGACTTTGTCTTCGGAAGTCTTTAGACTTTGTCTTCAGCTCTTTCATCAGACTTTGTCTTCGGAAGCTTTCAGACTTTGTCTTCAGCTCTTTCATCAGACTTTATCTTCGGAAGCTTTCAGACTTTGTCTTAGAAGTCTTCAGCTGTTGTCTTTAGCTGTTGACTTCAGCTTTTGTGTTCAGCTGTTGACTTCAGCTGTTGTCTTCAGCTGTTGATTTTAGCTTTTATTCTTCAGACTCTCGAAAGATCTCATGCTTAGCTTCGGAAGCCCATGAATGTAGTACCAAGATGACTATGTGAAGTGGTTTTGGTTGCACCAGCCTTATCATGACCCAACACATCAAAGTATCCATAATCTCAACATACCTGAAGTATTGTCGAGTCATGGTTTCACCTGCTTTGAAGGTGAAATTCTCAAAACACTACTTCAGAAGATCCTTCTTGTTTTCTTTTGCATTAGAAGAACCTTCATACATCAGCTTCAGTGCGTCCTAGAGCTTCTTGGTAGTCTTGCACTTCTTGAAG
Source organism: Flaveria linearis (assembly GCA_024085815.1). Lineage (NCBI taxonomy): Eukaryota > Viridiplantae > Streptophyta > Magnoliopsida > Asterales > Asteraceae > Flaveria > Flaveria linearis. The sequence continues at coordinate 8,827,192 of CM044012.1, read as the reverse complement.
CCTTCCATTCTTAGGCACCAATATCAAAATCATCAGGAGTGACCAGTGGGGACTTTACCATGGTACCGGTTTCATTATCAGCCTTGGATGCTACCATTTGAGTTGTTAAGTGACTTCTGAGAACTAAGGAGATTTAAGATGGTGAGATCTTACAATCAAAAGCCTGGAATGCTCTGCTTCTAATTGCAGGACCGGTTAAGAGATGGTCAATACAATCAGTCTCATAATGAGGAGGGAGTTAGAGCACTTAACAGATCAAATAGGGAACCGGGGTTTTAAGAGTTAGGATGCTAAGAACATAAGTAAGTAAAGAGACAGAACTTAAGACAATGTATATAAGGTTTTCAAGGATGATGTTTATTAATCTCAAGTTCTCTTACAAGAGTTACAATGCATAAGAAATAAGTTACAAGACATTAAGATACTTTATACTAACACCCTATAACTGACATACTTGAAAAGAGTTGGAACATTGAAACACAACAAAAGGCAGTGACCTTTTCACCAACTTATTCAAGTTGGTGAGTCTTCAGAGTTGTAGCGCAAAGTTGTTCAGCTTTTGTAAAAGTACATAAGAGAAAAGCATGTTCTTCTAAGTCTTCAGAATAAATCAGTCTTCACTTCATTAAGCTTCAGAAGACTTTGTCTTTGAAGATTCGAAAGACTTCATCTTTGGCTTTGGAAGATTTCATCTTTGGCTTCGGAAGACTTTATACTTAGAATATTTCTTGTGCAAAGTATAAACCTTCCGCAGGAACTTCTAGCTTCGAAAGATTTTATACTTAGAATAATTCTCATGCAAAGTGTAAAACTTCCATAACAATTCTACTTGGTACTTGGTGCATGCATGCAGGAAACCATTTGGTTGCTTTGTTTACATCAGCCTCTATATAAACCTTACATCTGGCATTTCACGTTTGATGGATTAAGATCGACTATATTGTGCTTCTTCCTGGATTTTACAATGGTATCAGAGCTTTGATGCTTTTGATCGATTTGGTGATGTAATTGAGTATGATTTGAAGGAAGTGATGCTTGATTTCTTTAGTTCGATAGAGATTGATTTAGTTTTGGTTGATTTGATGGTAATTTGTAAGTAGATTTGGATCGAAGTTGAGTTTTTTTTAGCTTTTTAGAGTTGGAATTGGAAAATTTGAATCAACTTTGAGACAATTAGGTGGTTAATTAAACATAATTAACATAACTTAAACTTAACATGTTTTTAGAAAAATTGGTTGGTTAAACAAGTTGAAATTTGGTAGAATTAAAGAAAACAAACCAAGCAAAAACCTTGAAAAACTGATGAATGCATGAGAAAATATAGTTTTTGCTACGAGATCAAGTTCTCGCCTGAGGTTGTTACATTTCAAGTTTTCGTGTGAGAACATTGTTCGAAAATATTGTTGCTTGCGATGACTTTGAAATTTTTATGAAAGTTTGTCAAATTAAATTAGATTTCTAAAATGACATTAAACATCAACATGAGGAATATTAGTGCTTCACTAAAGTTTGATACTAAGTAGAACAGAACTAAACCTCCAAGATTACTAAATGAAGATGATTATGCAGATTGACATACCGAACTGAAAATCATGTTCTTTACACTGTATCATGTATGTGGAGGTCAATTAAGTTTTGACCCTACATACCTATGTACAAGAATGATGAAGGAGAAATAATTAAAAAGCTAGAGCATTTGCGGGATGAAGAGAGTTAAAGAAGTTTAAGCTTGATGACAAAGCTTATGTTGCTATCATTGTGGCATTGTCAACTAAAATCTCTCATGACTTGAAAGATTTCATTAGGGACAAAAGTTCTTTGGGATGCTTTAAAGGCCCAAATCATGGGAAATAAATATATGAGGAAAAATAAAAAATATATGTTCAATAAAGAATTCATCATGTTCAATCATGTTGTCATTGAAACTTCTGAAGCTCAAATTGCTCATTTTGTGAAACTTGTAACCAAGATGAAAAGTGTTGGAATTGTCTTGGAAAACATTGTTATTAACAGATAGTTGCTCAATTCACTACCTTGTAATTAGAACAATAACTGCACATCTATTAAATGGACTAAATATTTATTCACTCTGTTTCTAAGTAACCTAATTTCTACTACCAAGTCATATGAAATTGATGACAGGCAACAAGCAATAAATCATCTGAACTCAATGAGTCTCGAAGCTACAGCTTTGTATGCAAAAATGACAAGCAACCTCAATTATTGTATGAGTTACACTCAACTGTGTCAGTAACAATAGTCATGTTTTCTAATCATTCATAAACTCAAAGAAACACAAGTGCCTCAGTACTTAACTCCAGTTCAAGCTTAGTATTTATCTCCTATGCAAGCATAATATTCTTCAATTTAACCATAATAGAGTACTCATAAAGCCTATGTTGCCAAAAAAGTTTCTGTTCTTCCTAAGCAGATTGTCCAAATTGCTGAAGAACAGTTAGCCTTGTTTACAATGTTTATGTCAAGTTATGAAGCATTTATGGTAGGAAGGTTTGTGCTCCTAATATTTTGGTTGATGATCTACAACCGGTTAATCCACATGATATGGAAGAGAATGATATCAAATACCAAATGGCTATGGTGGTTTACTAAACCAAAAACTTTGCACGAAGAACGAGTAGAAAGATGTTTAGTTTGAATGATAATAGCAAGATTGGTTTTGACAAGTCTTCACTGAGATTCTATAATTATGAAAAACCTGAGTACTATGTTCATGAATACATAGAGCCAAAGACTAAACAAAATGGAGGAAAGACAATGGTGACAGTCGATGTGGATTCTTCAAATAAAAGTCAAAATATTCAAACAATAAGAGCAAAGCTCTAGCTTCATAGAAAAATATTGACTATGATTGGTTAGACCAGATAGAGTTACAAGATTTGAAGCTATCTATTGTTTTATTGGCTGAGATCAAGAAGGAAGAAGGGATTGACACGAATGAGGATTTGTTTAGTCACTTCATTTTTGAAGATTTGTTAAGTGGTATATTTGAAGCTCTTACAGAAGATGATGTTAATCAATTGCTAGAAAACAATTTCGTAGTTGAAGAAACTCTATGCGTATTGGTAGCAGAAATTGAATATTATGAAGTTGAAGTAAAGGAAGAAGAAGTTTCAAAGATTGTTACAAATGAAGATATCATAGATTCAGTTGCTATTAAGACTACTCCAGGACAAGTTTTTAAAAATCATATTAATTTAGTTGCTGTTGAGATTACTCCATGATGATCTAATATAGGTTGGACTAACCATATTCGTTAGGATAAATTTGTTACTTATGTAATAGGTTAAATGTTAGTTTCTTTCTATGTATTTTGTATTTGTGTAGTTTAACAAACCCAACAAAACTACGAGCAAAACTATAGTTTTGCTCGTAGTCAACGAAACCTAGTCACCCAATGAAACTGAATTTAGCTGCCGGGTGAAACTAGGTATTGGTCAGGATAGTTTCACTGGAACAGTTTCACTAACCAACGAAACTATCAGTGAAACTATCCTTTGCTTATATATTATCATGTTTTATCATTGTAAGCAAGTTTTGCAAAACCCTAATAGTGAAATATCATTATTGCAATCCTGTGTATTGGGTTAGCAACTTATTCATATTAGATTCGAGTCATTGTTTCATTTTTCATTGTATGAGTTTGGTGATTATTGCGAATATTTGAAACTTGTTCATTGTGTCATTCTTAGTTTTGAGGTAATTTGTGAGATTTGTGCGCTTTGTGAATCATTTGTTAATTATCGTACTAATTATCAATCATATGGACCAACAATATGGTATCAGAGCCTTAGTGCTCTTGATTTGTTAAGTTTTAAAAGGGGTTTTGGCAAAAACACTATTCTATTCATTTGAATCTTATCTTCTGCGTTTTTGGTTTTGAAATCGATTGAAAAACATATGGTATTTGTATAGGAAGCTATCCTAATCATCCAATCATAAATTCATTGTGATTTGGGTAAATTCTATCTGATTTCGTGTTCAAAAAGGTTTACAGTTTCATCCAGCGAAACTGTTGTTCATCAAGCGAAACTATCACTATTTCCGGTGAAACTATTGAGCTTGTGTTCTTAAATTTGATTTTTGTTACTCAGCGAAAGTATATATTTTGAACAAAACTTCACACTCTTTGATTGCCAAGACAAGCGAAAGTGCTGCCGAAATTGTCTTTAGAACGAAAGTCTACTAGTTTTAGTGAATCTGCTACCAAAACTAGTGTTTCCCAGTCTCATCTTCGAGCGAAACTACTGTCGAAATTCTCAGCGAAAGTACCAGCGAAATTCACAGTGAAAGTACTAGCGAAACTACCTTCTGATTTGAAAAATGACAACAACCAATATCACCATTTTTGACTTGGAAAGTGTTGCACCCAATAGCCACAGAGGCGTATCAATGGTGACAATTTTGAAGATTGGAAACGTTGTTTGAAACTCTTTTTCTACTACACCAATCACAACCAGTGGGAATCAATCGTCAATGATCCACATAATCCTACCGTCACTGTAGGTCAAACTACTTCACCAAGCACTGATGCATCAACCTTTATAGAAAGAGACCTTAATTTAATTGACCATGATTAGAAAGCATTTGGGGCTTTAACTCTGTGTTTATCTCAAGATATCTACAACCATTTTGCCAAAGGCAAGAGTGCAAAATCCTTGTATGATTCTTTGTGCGAGTTTTATAATGGTAATGAAGACTTGAAGAATGACAAAAGAGCCCAAGCTAAAAAGGAGTTTAATTCATTTATGGGACACATAAATGAAAGCCTTACTAACCTTACCAATCGATTTCTATTTTTTTCAAGAAACTTAAAGAAATATGATGAACAGTTGGGTAACCATGAACAAGTTACTAAGCTCTTGGACTTTCTTCCACCGCAATGGAGCTTGCAAGTCAAGATGTTGAAGCAAGAAAGAAACTTTGCTGATAATAAACTCATGGATGTCATCAACAAACTGAAATCTTTTGACTTAGATTTGAAAAGGAGAGAATACAATCAATCCATGATGCCAGTCACGGTATATCCATAAAATGATGCATTGATTTCATCCACTGCAAACTCGTCCATGTATGGTTCAGCTTTTGGTGGGTCTACGAGTTATGGCGTATCAGACAAGTCTAGTGGTGGATCTACAAGTGTAAGTTCAAGTTTAAAACATCTATCACTGCTCAAATTCTGAAGATCAAGTATAGGTTGGACTCACCTTAGATTAGTATTTGTTTACATTTCTATGTAATAGGATTTATGTTAGATTACTATTGTAAGTTGTTTAGTTTATTAATCTATTTTTGTAGACCAGCGAAACTGTGAACGAAACTGTTACTTTCGCTCACAGTCAGCTGTAAGGTCACCCTGTGAAACTGCAGTTTCTGCCGAGCGACACTATAGTTTCGACAGTACAGCGAAACTGTAATTGAAACTAAGACTGCTATATATAGATTTAATTTTGTTCATTGTTTGGTATCCTTGCAAAACCCTAATTAAATATTTCTGTTGCAAGAGGCTATTATAAGCTGGTTCTTATTGAATATAGTGAGCTTATCTTATTTCACTGGTATTGTTGCTTATTGAATCATCTTTTAATACATTTTGGTCTTCTTTGTTCTTCAAATCTTTGTGAGTGTTGTTTGTTTATGGTATTGAATGATTCAAACCATCTTCTGCACTGAAAAATCGATCAAATGGACCAACAAAATGGTATCAGAGCCTTAGTGCTGTTGATTGTTTGAGGTTTTTGGTTATTTTTGTTCAATACCACTATTTCTTCATTTCTATATCAAATTAGAGTGTATTTGATATGGAAATTGATTGAATTTGCTTGTTTTTTATTGGGGAAGATTTGTGAATCATCATATCTCAAAGGTTGTTTTCGGGGTTTAAAGGGTATTCTGGTTCATCCAGCGAAACTGAGTGTTCTTCCAGCGAAACTATACTTTTCTTTCAGCGAAACTACTGTTTTCACTCTTGCTGTTTTCTGCGAAACTAGGATTTTCGAACAAAAGTTCATCTGCGCTCGTGTGTCTTTACTAGTGAAATTGCTGCCGAAAGTACCCTGAACGAAAGTTCAAGCTTGTTTCCTGCGAAACTCACACAAAACTAAGCATTTGACTGCTTCTGGCTAGCGAAATTCCTGCCGAATTTGTCAACGAAAGTATCCTTGTCCAGGCGAAATTAGCTTCAGCGAAACTATCTCAGCGAAACTACATTTTTCTGCGAAAATACCTTTTTGTTCAGCGAAATTATCATGTCAAAGATGACTTCTCTCACTCTTGCTGATCTAAAGAGTGTTGCTCCCAATAGACCTCCAAGACTCATAAACAGGGACAATTTTGAAGAGTGGAAGAGATGTCTCAAGGCCTTCTTCTTTTACACCGATCACAATCAATGCGATTCAATCATCACTGGCCCGCACAAGCAAACGGTTACTGTCGGTGGCACAGTATCTCTAAACACGGACTCTTCCACATTCACCGAGAAGGATCAAAAGCTGATTGATCGAGACCAGAAAGCTTTCAGAGCCTTAACACTATGTCTTGCACCCGATATTTTCAATCGATTTGCTGAACACAAAGATGCAAAATCTTTGTATGATACCTTGTGTGAGTTCTATGACGGAAATGAGGATCTCAAGAAAGACAAGAAAGGCCAAGCTCAAAGAGTTCAATTCATTTGTTGGACACAAAAATGAAGACCTTACTGACATCACTAATCGATTTTTGTCCGTTTCAAGTACTTTAAAGAAGTTTGATGATCAGTTGGGTAATCATGAGCAAGTGAATAAGCTCTTAGACTCTCTTCCACCTCAGTGGAGTTTACAAGTGAGAATGTTGAAGCAAGAAAGAAATTTTGCTGACTATAAGCTAATGGACGTAATTAACAAGCTGAAGTCCTTTGACTTAGATCTGAAAAGGAGGGAATTTAATCAGTCTATGATGCCTACATCCGGTTCTCAGAATGCTACATTACTGTCTTCCGCTGCAAGCTCTCCAATGCAGGCATCTCATCAAGGAGGAGTGAACTCATGTGATTACTCTGGAGGTTGTGGTAATACAGGAAGAGAGTAAGGGAACTTGAAAACAACTGTTGAAACTTCTGTTCCAGCCGAGACAATGGCTCTTTTTGGCATGTTTGTTCAGAGTTATGAAGCATTAGTAGTTGGGGATTTGAAAGGTAAAGGAATGATGATGGAGGATATGTATCAGGTGGATCCCGATGATCTCGAAGAGACTGATATTCAATGGAAAATGGCGATTTGATGCTTAGAGCCCGAAGATTTATGGAGCGAACTGGTAGAAAGAATTTTGGAGGTTAAAGTTCTATCTCCAAACTGGGTTTCGATAAGTCCAAGCTGAGATGATTTAATTGCAAGCAATTGGGACACTTCAAACGCGAATGTCCACTGCCAATTGTCACTGATCCCAGTAATTCAAGAATTCCAAGATTGGTTGCAAGTGGGGGTAAAGAGGAGACGAGTCATAAGAAAGAGACCGCATTGATCTCTAACTTTGATTGGAGCGCAGAAGTAGAAGAGACAAAAGAAGAGGTTAATCAAGCGTTGGTGGCTGAGATTGTGAAAGAGGAGATGAAGGTGAATTATGAGGAAGATTTTGATCCATTCAAGGAATTTAAGGATGAAATTGAAGAGGTTGAAGAGTTGAACGAGAAGGAGAAGTTGAAAGAAGGAAATCAGAAGGAGTTTGGGAAGCAAGAAACTCAAACCACAGAGCTAGCAAAGGATAATGATGATGCTGCTACCACTGTTGAGGAAAACAAGTTGAGTACTCCGGTGTGTCAATGTGAGAAAGCTCTTGCAGCTGAGAAGGTGGTGATGGGACTTCCCTATGAGGTAATTCAAGATATGTGTTGATCTGCTTGCAAAATCAGACTATTTAGGGTTTATAAAGCTAATCGTTTATTGATCGATAATGAAAAAGATTTGAAACGAATGAATGAGGAGCTTAAAATAAATGAGTCAAAATACTTTGTTAAATTACATGAGGCCTTAAAAGAAAACGATCATTTAAAAAGAATTGTTTTGGAAAGAAATGTTGAGGTTAATAATTTGACTGAAAGGGTTGCTCTTGCTGAGTTTAAAACAAGAAAGCTTGGGATATGAAAATGCTAAGGTTTATCCTCCTCCTAGTACTTACTGTTATTCACCTATGCCCATTCCCCATCCTTCTAATGATTTGATCCAAATAGATACTAATAGTATGTCTGCAGGTTTAGAAGGTGTGAATCCTATGCATGTTCGTGAGGACTACAATTATGGACCGACTAGCGGGCTTGGATGTTCTAGCCTTAGTACACCTGAACCTCAGCATTCTGTTTTAGATCATAACTCTAGTTTAAATTCTATTTTTTTCTCTAGTAATGCTGTAAAAGACTCTATTTCTTTATGTTCTAGTGATGTTTCTGTTTCCTCTTTAAATGTTGTGGATTGTGATGTTGATACATCTTTTGATTGTGTTGATCTTGTGTCTGATATTACTATGAAAAGTGATGAGGAAATTAAAATTAACTATTTTTTGAAAAATTCTTTTCTCACCCTATTCCATCTTTTATCCCTGTTAAAATTTTTATGTTTAATGACAGGATTACATCTTCATCTGAGGCAAGTACTAGTGGTACTAGTATCACATGTATCTCAGATGACACCTCATCTTCTTCCATACATAATCATTCTTTTTCAAATAACAACATGCCTGTTAACATGTATGAGACATACAATGATGATAATTCTAGATTATCTGAATGTGATGAGGAAATATGCATTGATAAAATTCTTACCTCATTACATAATAGACTTAGATTAAAACCACACTGTTTTCGATGTGGTAAAGATGATCATGTTGTTAAGCACTGTCCTCAGCTTCATCATAGACATGTTAATAGAAATTCTTTTGGGAATAGATTAAATCAATTAGTTAAGAATTTCTTTTGTAAGAAATCTCTTTCTCCTAAACCAAAAGTTGTTCAAACTTGGGTTCCTATTTCACATGGTTAACTTGTTCTTTGATATTCCTGCAGGAGTCATCCACTAAAGTTGTAAATATATATGGCATGTTGATAGTGGATGCTCCAGACATATGAAGGGACTTAAAGATTTATTGACTAACTATCGAATAATCAATGGTGGTTACGTGGCTTTCGCCGGAGACAAGAAAGGAGGAAAAATGATAGGTCAAGGCGAAGTTTCCAATGGCTCTCTTACCTTGGAGAAAGTCAACTATGTACCTGAGCTTGCATTCAATCTATTGAGCGTCTCTCAGATTTGTGATAAAAGCATTTCGGTCTTATTCAAGTCCAATGAATGTCTCTTTTTGAAATCTGAGATTGATATTCCAGATAATATGGTACTCATGCAGGCTCCAAGGAAGCATGATACATATCTTCTTGACATGAGTTCAAAGGATTTATCATCTACTGTCACCTGTCTTCTGTCTAAAGCTTCCACCTCTGAGTCTTTCCTATGGCATCACAGATTGGGCCACGTTAATTTCAAAACTATAAACAATTTAGTTAAAAACAATCTTGTAAGGGGATTAGCTTTAAAAGACTTTTCTGTGGTTGAGAAATGCATGGAATGTGCAAAAGGAAAACAACATAAGAAACCACACACACCTAAAATTGAAAATAGCATCTCAAATCCCCTCTAATTGTTACATACTGATCTGTTTGGCCCAATCAGTGTTAAATCAATTGCTAAGAAATCTTTCTGCTTTGTGATTACAGATGATTATTCCAGATACTCTTGTGTGAGATTTCTTTCTCACAAAGGAGAGACTGCTGAGGAGCTGCAGAAGTTAATTCTTTCGATTGAAACGATAAGTAAAAGGAAGGTTATGGCAATCCGAAGTGATAACGGTACTGAACTCAGGAATCAGATATTTGATTCTTTCTGTGCTGCCAAAGGAATATTAAGACAATACAGTGTTGCGAGAACCCCTCAACGGAATGGTGTGGCTGAACGAAATAATCACACCCTCATTGAAGCTGCACGTACAATGCTAATAGAATCCTCCTTACCCATCATCTTTTGGGCTGAGGCGGGGAACTGTGCTTCATATGTTCTCAATAGGGTGTTGATAGTCAAGGACGAGATGAAGACTCCGTATGAACTATTTCATAAGAGAAAGCCCTTGATTGACTTCTCTCGACCATTCGATTGCTCATGCACTTTATTGAACACTCAAGTGCAGAAGACAAAATTTGGCGCGTGTCTGATGAATGTTATTTTGTAGGCTATTCTTTTCACAAAAGGCTTATCGGGTATATAACAAGAGAACACATATCGTTCAAGAGTCATTTTATGTTGATTAGCAGGAATCTAATTCCTCTGTTGTTCCTTCAGAACCAGCTTGGTTCTTTGACTCCGATACGGTGTTCAAATCATTCAATCTTCTAGTTTTCAATGATGATGCGTCCATCTCCAATGTTACAACAAACATTATCTCTCCCACTCCATTACCTGTCAAACCTCTTGTCCCTTAAAAACACACCAGCAAATGATGATACATCAGTTGATGTTGCATCTTCCTCAGCCTCATTTGATCTTCCACCCCCATCTGTGTCAACATCACAACCCTCATCACCTTTATGTACCACATCACAACCAACCTGTCCCATTTCCCCAATTCACTCTACCTCACCATCCTCTACACCGTTAACCACTCATCAACAATCTCTTAACCAACCACCCACTCACATCCCACCCATGACTGCTGATTTCAAGACCTTGAAAGATCATCGTCATGATAACATAATTGGATCTATCACTGATGGAGTTCGAAAGCGAGCTCTTCAGGATCCATGCTGGGTTGAATCAATGCAATTAGAACTGCAACAGTTTAGAAAACTCAAGGTGTGGACTCTGGTCGATCTTCCACCAAACAAGTGCCCCATTGGAATGAAATGGGTGTTTAAGAACAAACCTGATGATCGGGGCATCGTGGTAAGAAACAAATCCAGACTAGTGGTCCAAGGTTTTGCTCAAGAAGAAGGGATTGACTACACCGAAGTTTTTGCGCCTGTCGCCCGTCTAGAAGCCATCAGAATATTTTTGACGCATGCTGCTCACAAGCAATTTGAATTTTATCAGATGGATGTGAAATGTGCATTTCTCTATGGCAACATTGATAAAGAGATATATGTGTGTCAACCACCAGGTTTTGAGGATCCAGATTTTCCAAACAAAGTATACAAGCTTGATAAGTCTCTTTACAGTCTTCATCAGGCACCTTGAATCTGGTATGAGACTTTAACACAGTATCGCTTAAGCAATGGTTTTTCTCGACGCACCATCGACATGACGTTATTCAAGAAGGAGGTAGATGGTGAGATGCTGATCGTGCAAGTCTACGTCGATGACATTATCTTTGGCTCCGCCAATCCAAAATTATGTCGAGAGATTGAGGAAGTTATGCGTAGCCGGTTTGAAATGAGCATGATGGGAGAGATGTGCTTTTCCTCAGGTTGCAAGTTGAACAAAACCCAGAGGGAATTCTCATTCATCAAGAAAAGTATATTACAGAACTGTTGAAGAGATTAAAATGGATGATGTTTTTTTTGAGATGACTCCCTTCACTGCTCAAACATGCCTCACTCCTGATGAGAACGGGAAACTAATTGATCCTCATCTCTACAGATCCATGATTGGTTCCCTTATGTATCTTACAGCGAGTCGTCCTGACATCACCTTTACTGTAGGATATTGTGCTGATACCAGTCAGCTTCTAAAGAGTCCCATGAAAAGGCCGTCAAACAAATTTTTCATTATCTAAAGGGCTCTTCTCGTTTAGGACTTTGGTATCCTTATGGTGGGAATTTTGACTTACATGCTTACTCAGATGGTGATTCCAATGGCTGCAGGTTAAACAGAAAGTCAGTTACCGGAGGTTGTCAATACTTGGGCAATTGTCTCGTTTTATGGCAAAGCAAGAAACAGACCACTGTCTCTCTCTCAACAGGTGAAGCAGAATACATTGCCACCTCTAGTTGCTGTTCCCAGGTGTTATGGATTCAGCACCAGATGATGGATTACGGGATCAACTTTCTTCATACCCCGTTGTTCTGAGACAACGAAGCAGCCATTAGGATTGCCAAGAATCCTATTCATCATTCCCGAACCAAGCACATCGAGACACGGATTCATGTAATCCGTGATACTCAGGAAAAGGGTTTCATTAATATTATTCCCATTGATACAAAAAATCAAAAAGCAGATCTTTTCACAAAAACCTTTGACAAACCTCGTTTTTATGAATTGATTTCCATGCTGGGATTAATATCCTTTTAAACCCATTTTCCCTCAAAACTTGTCATGTTTATATTGTTTATATTTCTTTCCTAACTTTCCTTTTCTTTCTTACTTTCTTCTTCGTTTGCTCCACCGCTCATCGCCATTCTTTCATACTTAAAAATATATGATAATAAATAAATAATAGCTTTTAGAAATTTCTTTTCCTGTTCGTCGTAGAAATTTTGGGGGAGAATAATTATTTATAACCACCTCTTTCGTTTCCTTTTGCAGAACCTCTGTTCTGTTGAGATGTCTGAACAATATGAAGGAGGTCAACAGCATCATGTCGGGATTTGCTTGATAGGCTCAGCCCGAAAGCAAAGTAGATAGTACTCCCGTAGCTTAACTAAAAGTATAAGAAGCTTGAATACTCGAATAATCCCTTTGACATCTTTGGCCTTCATAAAGTTACTAGTCCTTGTTCAAAAAGGATTGAGAATGAGGCTCTTCTGTGTTGTTTTGCGCTTTCCTTATACTTCCTTGTTTCTAAACCTTCAAATCTGTTCTTTGAAGCTTTACACTTATCCATATTTGTATCATAGATGCATCTCTGTGTTCTGCTATGTCTTGTTTGTGCTTATCTCCTCTGCTGTTCGGTGGTACTAACCTGGAGTGATGATCTCCTCTGTTGTACAGAAGTACTGACCTGGAGCTCTCATCGATACAACGTGATGATCTCCTCTGCTGTACGATAGTACTGACCTGAGGCTCTCATCGACACAATTTGAAGAACTCCTCTGCTGTACGGTAGTACAGACCTGGAATGTTCATCAGTACAATTTGATGATCTCCTCTGCTGTACGTGAGTACTAACCTGGAGCTCTCATCAACTGCTATCAAATTGTATCTTGTTTCTTCTGAAAAAGGGATCTTTACTATACGTCAAAAGAAGTAATCAATCAGTAGGTGTCATTCGTTCAAAATATCATGAGGACATGATAGGTTTCTTTGCCAAATGTCTGTGGGGACTGAGTCTTTCTATGTCTTCTATTAAATTAACCGATAACATGATAACAATAGCTGCAGTTTACTTGTCGAAAAGAAGAAGGCATGGGTTTAAGAAAGGACAAATATCTGCAATCTCACCGAACTATGACTCTCCAGAAGATTCATTCAGCTTCTCGTTCTTCTCTAAGATATTTTCTATCTTCGGTTAAAAATAAATGATGTTTGGTGTGATTGTGTGGGGTCTTTTTCTTTGAATTTTAGTTTCTCTTATTTATTTTATTTTATTTTATTTTATTTTTATTTTAATTTTATTCTATTTGGTTTAAATTATTTTTTATAAATTTTAGGCTTTTTGCGAAATTATACTTTCGCAACTGCAGTTTCGCCAAACGAAACTGCAGCTTCGCTAACACTTTCGTACTGGGTCTTTCGCTCATTTGTGCTCAGCGAAACTATAGTTTCGCTTTGGCAAAATTATATTTTTACATGAAATTGTGACCGGCGAAAGTGATAATTCCTCAGCGAAACTACCGGGTACTTATATGTCTCTAAGAAACTAAATGAGTCATTTTCGCAAATTACACATTTTGTTTCGCAAAAGTAGGGTTTTTAGGTTTTCATATGGTTTTCCTTCACAAATCATCGCATTTGTGTCATTTTGTTCAGCTTTTCCTTTGATTTCTCTTCAGAAGTGGGTTTCGAACTCAGGATTGTAGTATTTTCAAGGTTTATCTCGTCCATTGTGATGGTATTTGATTATGACTATTGGATAGTCTCGCAGTTCATTCTGCGAAACTACCCATCGTCCAGCGAAACTGAACGAAAGTTCTCCTAATTTCAGCGAAACTGTGTAGTTATGCTGTCCGAGCGAACTTAACAGTTTCGCCAAATGATACTCAGCTTCGCTGCGTCGAAACTATTGTTTCGGCCAGTCAAAACTATCACTTTGTCATGCCAAAACTATCAGTTTCGGCTGACGAAATTGTCTCCATTCCTCGACGAAACTAAAATAATTTCAGCGAAGGCGAAACTATATTTTGTATTTAAAAAAAGGGAATAATAATAATGAGTTATTTTTATTACTTTTTACTATGTTTCTTAATATTACATTTGTATATATCTTCTAACCTGCACTGTTTGTTTTTCAGTTTTAAAATGGTGACTCTCAAGTTCGATGAGAGGAACAACATAACAGCCATATTAGATGACTCTCACCCTAAAGCAGCTGGATTCAGAGATTATATTAGGTGGCTGCAGAGATCTCCGATCGCATACGCTATCTCACACTCCACTACCATTTATGATCAGCATATTCGAGATTTCTGGCGTACTGCTGAGTATAATACAAGGGGAGACTTAGAGAGGATCGTTGCCAAAGTATTTTAGAACGAAGTGATTATTACTGATGATATTATTTCAATAGTACTGAGGCTAGAAAAGGATACTGGAGAAGAAGTTGATCTAACTGATCAAGAGGTGTTTGATGCTTTTTGCTCTATGGGATATGAGGGTCCCCCTTTCGGGACTAGAAAGGAAATCAAAAAATCCTTTCTGTCCAAGGAGTGGAGATACATAGCCCATGTGTTCATCATGTGCTTAGATCATCATAAAGGTGGATCAGATGGGCTAAATCTGGATTGGGCGAAAGCAATGACAATCAGCTGAAGAGGGGAGAAGGCAAATATAGCCAGTCTGATATTTGATTGCATGGCTGAGAATATAATGGCACTAAAAAGGGACAAATGGCTGCTATATCCCAGATTCCTTCAGATGATAATAGACGACCAAATCCCTAACGTTCCGAGACACGGAGAAGTTAAGAGACTGGTGTCAATGAATACACGCATCTTTACAGATTGTTATGCAATCAGGCACGACTTCAGTGGAAGGATTACACATTTATGGGAGAACATGTATACACCGGAACGTTAGGCATACATCAGGAAGGTGATAGAGTCTGAGGATAAACATGCAGAGGAAACTAGACAAAAACAGTCTGAGGATGTGAAGAAAGGGAAGTGATACGCTAAAGAAAAAGATTATGTATTTGAAGATGAGGTAAATCAGATGGCGTCTCAGGCGAGGGCCGAGAAGGAGAAGAGAACGAAGAAGAAGTCTGATACTAGGGAATTTGAGAGGAGAACTAAACAGAAACATCAAACCTTTTATGAGCCTCCACAAACAGAGAGACAGGCAAGTTTAGATGAGGATGTGATCAGAAACCTCAACACCTCTCTCTCCAACGAACTAAGTGTGATCAAGACGAAGCTGATGAATCAGGAGTTAAGGGAGAAACAAAAAGATGAGATGTTGGAGGGAATGACAAAGATGTTGGTCGATCAAAATAAACTGATCAAGTGATTACTGGAGGAGGTGAATGAACTGAAAACTACTGTGGCCGGCCCAATCAGCTAACTCAACTTGAGTTAGATGATCTGACTGATACTTCAAAGTATCCATTTCTGAATTTGGGTACTTCATCCAGGGCAGGAGAGGGCACATCTGGTGTAGGTGTTGATGAAGCAGGTGGATTGGGAAGGAGGACTGAGGAACCACATGATGAGAATGTTAAGAATGTTGAAGAATTGATAAAGGCTGGATTTATTGATATAGGTATTAATCTTGGTGATTTTGCTGGAGAAGAAAGAATGGGAAAACAGACTGAAGCTTCTGAGCAACCCATCGAAAAGGGATTGGTGGATGAGGAGGAAGAGGATGAGCAATTAGTTGATTATGATTCAGAGCCTGAATACTATGAGGTGGATGAAAGGCCACTAACATATGTGATTCAAAAAGGAAAAAATGAGAATGATGTTATCGAGATAGAGAATGCTGACTGGTTTGTGAAAGAGAAAGAGCCCGAAGAGGTGACTCCCCTGTTCTAAAATATGGAAGGGTTGAGCAAAAAGGAGGCCGATAAGAGAATAATTAGCTGGAAGTATCACCCCGGCCTCAAGTTGTACATGATTAAGAGGGGAAGGGGTAGGATTACATACTTACATAAGAGGAAGGCATTCAAGACCTTGCCTAGATGGGATTTAAGAAGGTTGGCATCCTTGCCTCTGCTTGAAGCTGATCTGAGTGAAAGGGCCAAGCTGCTAGAGAAAGAGATTAAAAATGGACTGAATGATAACTTTGAGGCATTTGGGTATATGAAGGTTGAGAGGAAGAGGTCCAAGAAGGATAAGGATTGGGTGACTGGCAAAGGGAAGATTGTGCTAAGCGTGAAGCCACCAAAAACCATTCATAGAGTAAGATTGGCAGATCCTTCCCCCCACATCTACAAGAATTTGAGAAATGGTTTTATGATAACCAAACGGGGGAGGCGGGGGTGATTAGAGTGAACTTGGTATAGCACACAGAATCTTTGACCCTATGGAGCTTTTTAGATTCTCAAATGAAGACCTGCTCATTCTATGTGAGAATCATATCAAAGCAGGAGCAGAAGAAGAGACGAGGAAGGAGTCAAGCCTGTTTATGATAGTAGCTAACAAGGTTAGAGTTGTGAGGGCTGAAGTAAAGAAGTTGGCAGAGAAAGTAAGGGCTGAAGATGATCTGAACATGGATATCCGGGACGTAACTAAAAAATTTGCACAAGCTAGTGCTCGTCCCGAAGGAGCTTCTGAAGCCGGAGGTGACCAAGGTGGAACAAGTGCTGAAGCTCGACAAAGGAAATCTGCAGGAGCTAAGACAGAGACATTAGGTGCAGGAGCAGGGGATGCTGGAGCTGAATAGAGATATCAAGATAAGCGGAGACGGTGAGATCCAACCTAGGGGGAGCATTGAAGATCAAGTATAGGTTGGACTCACCTTAGATTAGTATTTGTTTACGTTTCTATGTAATAGGATTTATGTTAGATTACTATTACAAGTTGTTTAGTTTATTTATCTATTTTTGTAGTCCAGTGAAACTGTGAGCGAAACTGTTAGTTTCACTCACAGTCAGCTGTAAGTTCACCCGGCGAAACTGCAGTTTCGCCCGGGCGAAACTGCAGTTTCTGCCGGGCGAAACTGCAGTTTCTGCCGGGCAAACCTATAGTTTCGGCAGCACAGTTTCGCTTACAGCGAAACTGTCTACGAAACTAAGACTGCTATATATAGATTTCATTTTGTTCATTGTTAGGTATCCTTGCAAAACCCTAATCGAATATTTCTGTTGCAAGAGGCTATTGTAAGCTGGTTCTTATTGAATATCGTGAGCTTATCTTATTTCATTGGTATTGTTCTTATTGAATCATCTTTGAATACATTTTGGTCTTCTTTATTCTTCAAATCTTTGTTTGTGTTGTTTCTTTATGGTATTAAACGATTCAAACCATCTTCTGCACTGAAAAACCGATCAAATGGACCAATAAATTCCATCTGATACAATGACATTATTTGGAATGTTTGTACATAGCTATGAAGGCTTGGTTGCGGGGGAGCTGAACGGAAAAGGAATGACTGTTGAAGACATGTATCAGGTGGATCCTAATGACTTAGATGAAACTGATATCCAATGGCAAATGGCCATGCTCACATTGCGTGCAAGAAGGTTTATGGAAAAATAGGCAGAAAAAACTTTGGCAATCAAAATCAAAACTCAAAACTTGGTTATGATATGTCTAAATAGAGATGTTTCAACTACAAGCAATTACGCCATTTCAAAAGAGAATGTCTGTCTCCAGTCATCACTGAACCAGGAACATCTGGAACTTCAAAAGTCATCCTAACCGCTGACAAAGAAGAAGCCAAGACAAAGAAGGAAACGACACTAATCTCAAACTTTGATTAGAGTGCTAAAATCAAAGAAACTGAAGATGAAATTAATCATGCACTGGTGGCTTAGGTGGTAGAAAGTGATATGGATTTGGTTGAAGACTTTGATCCTTTCAGGAAGTTCATATATGAAATTCAAGATGATGAGGTTTGTGAAGATGAGGTGCAACAGGTTCTAGCTTTTGAGAAAAAGTTTGTTGAGATTTGTAAAAAGAAGGGTTGTTGTGAAGCTGTTAAAGAAAAGGTGACTATTTGTGAAGCTGCTGAAGTAGGGAAACCATAAGAAGTTGAAGTAAGTGAAGTGAAGCTGGATG
Organism: Flaveria linearis; assembly: GCA_024085815.1. NCBI lineage: Eukaryota > Viridiplantae > Streptophyta > Magnoliopsida > Asterales > Asteraceae > Flaveria > Flaveria linearis. Next base: position 8,808,849 of record CM044012.1, on the reverse strand, counting down.
TCTATAATCAAGGAAGAAAGAGGAAAGTGAAGCTAAGGAGGCCAGGAAGAAAGCATTAGAGGAGGAAGAATGCAAGAAGAACACTCTAGTCTGTCAATGCAAAAATGCCTTAGCTACTGCAAAAGTAGTTATGGGTCTCTCTAAAGCTAACAGATTATCGTTAGATAATGAAAAAAAATAAAACAAATAAACAAGGAACTTAAGACAAATAAGTCAAAATATTGTGTCAAGTTAAATGAAGCCTTAAACGAAAATGAGCATTCAAAAAGAAATCTTTTGGAAAGAAATGCTGAAATAAATGCTTTAACAAAATGTGTGGCATTTGCTGAATTTGGAACGAGCAAATTTAAAACGAAACTTGAAAAATGGACAATCTCTGGGATGAAACATGAGGAGCTTTGCAAGAAACAATGAGGGGCTAGAATTAAGACGGGTTTGGGAAGCGAAGAAATCACTTATGTTTATCCTCCTCCGAGTACTTACTATTATTCTTTGATGCCTACACCTCGTCCAACTAGTGAATTAATTTAGAATGATACTAACAGTTTGTATGCAGGCTTAGATGAAGAAAATCATAAGGAGTTTCTTGAAGAGTATGATATTTATGAATCAAATCATGATGTTTTAAATGCTTGTGTTAATAGAAATGATGTTTGCCCAAGTACAGCTTAGACTTACAAACAAAATCAAATTGTTTTAAAAAGTTCTTCTCTCATTCAATCCCATCTTTTACACCAATTCGGATTTCTAAACCTAAAGAGAAAGAAACAATTCTCTTAAATGTTAATAATATTAAAGTAATGAATCAGAATCTGTTAAAATTAAGGTTGTTAAAGAAAAATTAAGAGAATTGTATGACTCTTATAGCGAATCCGATTCACATATGTCTGAATATGAGGAAGAGATATTAATAGATCAAGATCATGTTTTAAAATGTAAGAAGAAAGGTTTAAAATCCCATTGTTTTAGATGTGGAAGGATGATCATGTAATTAAAAATTGTCCTTAGTTTGATAGTAGAATTGTAAATAATAGTTCATTAGGAAGTAGATTAAATCATTTTGTAAACAATTTTTCTGTAAAAAATCTTCTATTCCAAGACCTAAGTTAGTTCAACTTGGGTCCTAATTTCCAAATCTTAACAATTTTTGTTTTGTGTCCATATGCCAGGATCATTCCAGAAAAGCTGTCAATAGGTTCTGGCACGTTGATAGTGGATGCTCAAGGCATATGACCAGGTTGAAGGACCTGCTTACTAATTATCACATAATAAATGGAGGATAAGTTGCATTTGCTGGAGACAAGTAGGGTGGAAAGATGATTGGTTAGTTCCTTGACTCTAGAGAAAAGTGAACTATGTCTAGAGCTGGCATACAATCTGTTGAGTGTATCATAAATCTGGGATAAAGACATTCCATTATTGTTTATGTCAAATGAATGCTTGTTCCTGAAACCAGAGTTCACTATTCCTGAGGATTTAGTTACCATGCGTGCTCCAAGGAAGAATGACACCTATCTGCTAGATATGGGATCAACAGAATCTACCTCCACAGTGACATGTCTCCTGTTAAAAGCTTCATCTTCTAAATCCTTTTTGTGGCATAGACGTTTAGAACATGTTAATTTTAAGAATATAAATAAGTTGGTTAAGAATAATCTTGTGATGGGACTACCACCTAAAGATTTTTCAGTGGTAGAAAAGTGCATGGCCTGTGCTCAAGGAAAGTAGCATAAAAGGCCACACAAGCCTAAGCTTGAAAATTCAATTTCAAACACCCTTGAATTGTTACATACTAACTTATTTGATCCTATTAGTGTTAAATCAATTGATAAGAAATCTTACTTTTGGTTGTTACATATGATAACTCGAGATATTCTTGGGTAAGATTTCTAGCTCACAAAGGATATACCGTAGATGAGTTGTAGAAGCTGACCCTCTCAATTGAAACCATCAACAAAAAGAAGGTTATAACTATCAGAAGTGACAATGGAACTGAATTTAAAAACCGTATCTTTGATTCCTTCTGTGCAAGCAAAGGAATTCTCAGACAGTTCAGTGCTGCCAGGAAACCTCAACAAAATGGGATGCTGAAAGGAAGAATCGGATCCTTATTAAAGCAACAAGAACTATGCTGATTGAGTCAAAGCTTACAATCATTTTCTGGGCAGAATCAGTCAACTATGCGTCCTATATACTGTACAGGATCCTATTATGAAAGACAAGATGAAGACTCTTTATGAGCTTCTTCATAAATGAAAACCCTTGATTGACTTCTTTCGTCCATTGGTTGCTCATGTACTTTGCTAAACACTCAAGCTTAGAAGTCAAAGTTTGGTGCAGTCTCTGATGAATATTTCTTTGTTGGCTATTCTACCTCATAAAAGGCGTATCCAGTGTACAGCAAAAGAACGCTTATTGTGCAGGAATCCTTTTATGTTGATTGGCAGGAGTCTAATTCACCAAACATAGGGTCAGACCCAGAAAGGTTTTATGACTTCAATACTGTCGTCAAATATTTCAATCTTGCAGTATTTGACAATGATGTCGTTCCTCAAATCATTGTGAAAATCATTCCTCCAACCGAACCTACTCCACCTAAACACCATCTGCAACCACCGATTGACCCTCCACCTCAACCTCTATTGGATGCTCCGCTCACACCTCCACCACAACCAATTCCACTATCACAACCAACTTCCCTTTCATAACCATCACAAACCGCATCTTCATCTCATTCCAATCCATTAACTCTTAACACCAACTTCAAAACCTTAAAATACCATCCAAATGATTACATCATTGGTTCCATTACAGATGGTGTGAGGACATATAGTCAATCTAGATTGATAAATTAATGTCTCTATGCATGTTTCTTATCTCAAATCGTTCCCAAAAATATCTCATCAGCACTTCAATACCCAAGTTGGGTTGAATCTATGCAGATGGAGCTTCAACATTTTAGAAAACCAAAAGTTTGGCAATTAGTTGATCTCCCTCTAAACAAGTTCCCCATTGGTACTAAATGGGTATAATGGAATAAACCAGATGATCGAGGAGTTATAGTAAGAAAAAATCATGGTTGGTTGTGCAGGGATTTGCTCAGGAGGAGGGAATTGACTATACTAAAGTGTTTGCTCAGTTACTCGTATTGAAGCTATGGGAATTTTTCTTGCTCATTCCGCTCACAAGAACTTTAAAGTTTTTCAGATGTACATGAAGTATGCATTTCTATACGAGAACATTGATGAGAAGATTTATGTTTGTCAGCCAATAGGTTTCGAGGATCCAGATTTTCAAAATAAAGTATATAAACTTGATAAATCCTTATATGGATTGCATCAAGCTCCTCATATCTGGTATGAAACATTGACACAATATCTGCTCAACAAGGGTTTTTCTCGTGGAACTATAGATATGACGCTATTCAAGAACGAAGTTGATGGTGATATGTTGATTGTTCAAGTGTATGTTGATGACATCATTTTCGGGTCAACAAATGAGAAACTGTGTAGAGAATTTGAAGATGTAATAAAGGATCGCTTTGAAATGAGCATGATGGGTGAGCTGTGCTTTTTCTTAGGGTTGCAGGTTGAACAAAAGCTTGATGGCATTCTAATTCACCAAGAAAAGTACGTTCTGAAGATTCTCAAAAAATTCAAGATGGATGATGCTTCTCCAGAACTTACTCCATTCACTACCCAAACCTATTTAACTCCAGATGATAATAGGAAATCATTGGATGCTCATTGCTATCATTCGATGATCGGGTGTCTACTGTATCTCAAGGCTAGTCATTCGGTATTCCATTTATCAAGTGCTATTGTGCCCGTTTTCAAGCCAACCCAAAAGAATCACACGAAAAAGCTGTTAAACACATCTTTTGTTACTTAAAAGGTTCTTCTTGTTTGGTCTTCAGTATCCAAAAGGAGGGAACTTTGATTTACATGCTTATTCTGATAGTGGTCTCGGTGGTTGCAGGATCAACAGGAAATCCATCACTGGTGGATTTCAATATCTTAGGGATTGTCTTGTTTCATGATAAAGCAAGAAGAAAATAACAGTATCTCTATCTATAGGAGAGGCTAAATATGTTACTGCATCAAGCTGTTGCTGCCAAGTGCTTTGGATACAACATCCGATGATGGATTACGGAATCAATTTTGTTCGTACACCACTCTTTTGTGATAATGAAGCTGCTATTGGAATTGCCAAAAATCCGATTCATCATACTCGTACCAAGCACATTGAAACAAGGATTCATGCAATTCGGGATGCTCAGGAAAAGGGTTTCATTGATATTATTTCAATTGATACAAAGAATCAGAGAGCATATCTTTTCACTAAAACATTTGGTAAATCTTGTTTTATGAATTGATCTCAATGTTGGGTTTAATAACTTTTTGTAATCTCTTTTCATAACAAATCATGTAAAAGTTATACATTACTCTTTTATTTATTTTCTATTTTTAATAAACACATTCTGATAAACTTCTATGTCCTATATTCCTTTACATCTTTGATCTTTAGCAAAATATGAAAAATAAAAATCTCTCTTATATAGTAGTCAAAATGAAATTTTGAGGGAGAATAAAGATTAAGCTACTAATTTTCAATTTTGTCTTTTCACAAACCCCGGTATAAGAAGTTTGAAGGATGTCAACAGTCTTGTGTTGGGATATGCATGATAGGCTCAGCCCCAAATCAAAGTAAACAGTGAATGTGTAGCTAAACTAAAGTTTAAGAGAACTCGGTGATAAGAATTATCCTCTTGACATTTGGGCCTACACAAAGTTATAAGTCTTTGTCAAAAACGGTTTAAGAGCTTTAAATCTCTGTTTTGATTTTCCTAAAAATCGTTAGCACAATAAATGCTTCTGGACTAACTGTTTAGAAAAATCTTTGAACTGAAGCTTCTCTTCAACACGATCTGATGATCTTCTCTGTTATATGTGAATATATACCTGAAGCTCTGTAATACATAAATATAGACCTGGAGCTCTCATCATCATTCCCCAAAATAAAGGGACAATGATTCTTAAGTTAAGATCATTGTTGACATATCAAAAGAAAATCAAGCAAAGTTAATCATATTGTTCAATAAACCCTGAAGAAAGGATAAATTCTTTGCCAAATGTCTGTGGGGACCAAGTCATTTAAGTTTCATTAATTAATCCAAAACATGACAATCACAATTGTAGATTACTCATTGAAAAGATTAAGGCTCGGGTTTAAAAGGACAAACATATCAGCATTCCCACCAATCAACGACTCTCTGGAAAACTTCTTGAAAAAAGTGACTATATCCTTTTTTATTCTTTATTTTATCATTTTTTTTTATTTTATTTTCCTATTTGTTTTTGTGTTGGTTTTAAGGGGCGATGAAGTTTTTCTTGAAAGCTTATGTTAATAATAAACCCTTTGAAATTAATTAAAGAAAATTAGCAATTTAATTAAAGTTTGATTTCAGCGAAACTTAGTTTCGCTAGCAATTTTGCTAAAGCGAAACTAGGTGATATATATTGGATGGTAAGGTTTCAGTTTCTCACAATTACATGACGAAACTAAACCCTAATATCTTATGCTCTACTCGATTCTTGTATTTTATTGTTTTTCCGTTGTGATTAAGTGAGTTTGTGTGTATCAGTGGGTGTTTCGAACCCACTCCACCTCATTAATTGTGTTTTTAACCGTTGCATTTTTGTTTTGATTGGTTTGCTAAGCCGGTGGTTTCGCTGATTCAATCGGTGAAACTTCGGATTCTCCTGCGAAACTTACGAAAGTTCTTTGATCCCAGGTGAAACTGTCTTGTTATGCTGTCCGTGCGTACTCGATAGTTTTGCCAGGATAGTTTCAGCGAAACTACAGATTCGCTCGGGCACATGTTCTTCTGTCCTGTCATAGCGAATCTAAACTTTCGCTCCAGCACCGCCGAAACTGTCAAAATTTATTTATTTATTTATTTATTTATTCATATATCATTATTTTAACTAACCCTCTTCCGATTATTTTTCAGTTTATATGGCAAACTTAAAGTTTGACGAAAGGAAGAACATTACTGCTCTATTGGATGATTGAAATCCAAAGGCTACGGGGTTCAAAGACTGCATCAGATGGCTAAAGGAGTCTTGCATATTTTATGCCATATCTCATATGCCTACCATCTATGATATTCATATTAGAGACTTCTGGAGAGCCGCTAAGTATGACCTTAGGTCTAATCCATATCAGATTGTTGCTAGAGTTCATGAAAATGATATTACCATTACTGTGCTATCTAAGGCACAGGTTTTGGATGCTTTTAGGAGCATTGGCTATAAAGGACCTCCTTTTGGCATAAGAAAAGAAATCAAAAAGTCTTTTCTTTCTAAGGAATGGAGATACATTTCTCATGTGTTATTATGTGTCTAGATCACAGAAAGGGAGGATCTGATGGACTAAACTTAGATTGGGCCAGAGCTATGGTAGTGTTATGCAGAGGGAAGAAGGATAATATTGCCAAACTTATTTTTGATTGCAGGTCTGATAATATTATGGCATTAAAGAAAGATAGATGTCTATTATATCGAAGATTTGTTCAAATGTCTTTATCCCTCGACACGGAGAGATAAAGAGACTGATTGAGATGAATACCGGGATATTTGCAGATTGCTCAGCCATAAGGCATGACTTTAGTGGAAAGAATACACATCTTTGGGAAAATATGTATCCAACTGAGAGGTGGAATACATCAGGAGACTAATTGAGAATAAGAACAAGAATGCTGAGGAAAACCAAGAAAAACAAGCTGAAGTAATTAAGAAAAGGAAGAGGTATGCCATAGACAAAGATTACACTTTAGAAGAAGAGATTGATGAAGTGGAGGAGGAACTGAGGGCACAATAGGAGAAAAGATCAAAGAAGAACATAGATCAAGGAGAGCCTGCTAATGTAACTGAAAGGATATCTAAGCACAAACAACAGGCCTTTTTTTAAACTCCTGAAAGAAGAGATGCTAGATCTGAACTCGACCAAGATGTTATTAGAAATCTAAAAACATCTTTGGCAAATTAGTTTAGGAAACTTCTAAGTTTGTAAAACTTAAAAGTTCAGGGGGTAATAAAAAGTAAGAGTTTCTAAGAAAATCAAAATTAAAATGTTTGAATGGAAAGGATGAAGCTAAAAGTTCAAAGCATGTGTGTGTTTGATAATGTAAAAATGAGCCTAAAATTTTTCAAGTGGAAAAGCTTCTTGCAAATTTTTTAAATGAGATTATTTTGTTTAAATTTGAGACTGAAATGAAGGGAAATTGTCTTTTGAAATGTTAAATAAAAATAAAAGGGTGTAAATGTCAAAAGTTCAAAATTGAGGGTCAAAAATGTAAATTTTGGGAAAAAGTCAAAATTTGACAAAATTGTTTGAATATTAGTATGTGAACAGTACTAATTTGTCTAAACAGTGTACTGGTGGAAGAATTGAAATTTACAAGTGTTAAGACTCATGGAAGTCATCTCATGCGTCTAAACATTGGCCATAAGTCCAAGTAGGAGCATGACGAGTTTTCAGAAAATTAACAAGTGTTTGGGCTTTTTTCATATGCTCATGCGCCTGAACAGTTGTCATGTATCTAAAAAAATTGGTTTAAGTGTTGGGCGTTTCAACATGCTCATGTACCCACACAGTGCCAGACATTCTAGGGTTAGACGTATCAAGTAAAAATTCACCAAGTGTTGGGCGTTTCATATAGTCTCATGCGCCTGAACAGTGAAAAGCGCCTAAACAGTGCTTATGCGGCAGAACAGTGCTCATGCGCCTAATCTCATGCGCACAAACAGTGCTCATGCGCCTGAAAAGTTAGTAAAAAATACAACTTCATGCGCACAAACAGTGCTCATGCGCCAAAAAATTTCAATTAGTATATTAACAACACTTCGCATTTTTCATTCATTCACACTCCCAAAATCCCCTGACCTCAATTGACTCTCGAATTTCAGTTTAATACACTCATTTTGATTGTTGTTCTGATATATTGTGATCGATAGATTGTGTATTTGATTATAAACGTAAGTTCATAATCAAAATCATACTATTTCAAGTATTAGATTCACAATCAGTTGGGCGATTCTAAGCTATTTAGGTGTTTCGAACCTTAAATATCTAAAAAAATTAATTTTGTTCATTAGACTTGAACTAAGAACTTAAATTGATCATATATTGTTAATGTACACTTGATTTCGAGCAATTTGACATGTAGAAACTTAAATTTCATGAACATTGATCGGATATGTTCTTCATCAGTCGATTGATTAAGATAAACAGTCATGAATTTTGAATTTTTTTAAATTAAACATTAAAATCATAAAAAATTCAATTGTTTAATAATTTTGATAAAATTTTAATTGGATTAGGGTGTTTTAAAACATATATACAACAACTTGTTTTTTAATTCTTAGAAAAGACTAAGTACAAGTTGAAGTAAAACAAATTTTAATTTTTAAAACATAATAATTCACTAAAATTTTAATCAAAATTTGTAAAATTTAGAGTGTTTAAAAATCAAAGTGTCTAAAGTTCTTGTTTTCATTTGTGTAGATAACTGACTTAAAATTTTAGCCAAAGCATAATGTTGCTGCTCTGCTCAATGAGGATGTTCAAGATGCAGTTTCATATGAGGAGATGATTAGATTTCTACTGAGGACCAAGTATGTATATGCCATGTGTTACCAACCTGTGATTTACTCAAGATTAATCAATAAATTCTGGAACACAGCCTCAGTGAATATAGATGATGATGAAAGGAAGGTTGTGAGATGATTTGTTACAAATGACAGAATGATTGAAGTCTCAGAAGATTCTGTCAGAGTTGCTCTAAGATTAGGACATAATGATCCAGAAGACATGTCTGAGTTGTCTTTTAATGAATGTAGAAACACATTCATGGAAATGGGTCATCCTGATCATTTTCCTAAGAAGCAATTCTTCAGAGCAAGAGTTTATAATCGTTGGAAGCTTTTATGCTACATCTTTCAACATTGCATGCCCAAAAGGAGTGCTGGGTGGAATTCATTTCCAGTGGACATTACATCCCCAATAGTAGCCATTGCTACTAATAGAATATTTAATATGGCCAAGTGGATTCGGAATGGATTTATCTTTAAGTTGGAAAAAGGTATCAGGAACAAGTACCTGATGTATCCAAGGTTCTTGCAAATGATCATATATGAAGAATATCCAAATTTCCATGTCTATGGTGTTGGTGGTGATACCTTAGAACTTGAGCATATGACTGAGATATCATATAAGAGATTGGCCATGATCACAGGTGCTCTAAATGCACCTATGTTTCAGTACATGTGGGATGTTGCTAATGATGATGTAGAATCAACATAGATCATTTCCACTTGATTGAAGGTGAACCAGTGGATCCTGCTGATCAAGTTGATGAAGTTCCTCAAGTCATATCTGATGATGATGATGAAGACAATGATGAAGGTGATGATGATAATGATGATAATGATGATAATGATGATAATGATGAAGATCATGATGATGATAATGAAGGTTCCTCAAGCAGTGATAATAATGATGATAATGCTAGTGATGTTGCTGAAACTCGTCAGTCTGATAGTAGTGAGATGACTATTTCTGATCATGGTGCTGAGACACATGATACTGATAAAGGAACATCTGGTGGAATGATTCATGATGAAGATATGACTGAAGCTGTAAGGCCTCGTTCCCGGGACGCTTACAGTTGGATCCTCATCGCTCTTTGAACATATAATTTCATTTATCATTTGTAAACATTTCAGCGGAAGCATTCAAACGAGACATCTCATTCCATCATAAAAGCTTTTGCAAAGCAATACATCGTTAATCAATTACAAAACAGTCATAAACAATGACTATTAATAGTAAGAGGATTCCTTAGGTAATCCCGTTTATCCGAATCCTCTACAAACACCATTATGTTTTATAATTACATGCAACATAATACATTGCAAAAATATTAACAAAGGAGTGTCATCCCAAAAGAGCTGAGTAGCTGCCTCGTGTCATCCTCATCAACACTACCTGCCAATTGGAAACACATAAAAAGTCAGCGTTGCTGAGTGAGTTCTAGTTTTATAATAAAACATACTTTTCTTCCGTTAAAACCGTTCTTACATACATATGATCACACAACATACGTACACATAGATAATATTATTATTATCTTCATTATTCGTTCATTAGCTTTCGTTCATGTACCGTCCATCATTAACATTCGCATTCTTTCTTTTGTTTATACATACATTCATACATTCATTACATTCATCCGTACGTTCGTTACGTTCATTCATTCATTCATTACATTCATTCTACGTATATTACGTTCGTTCGTACGTTCATTCATTCAGTGACATGTACAATACCCCGAACATTATGCACTACTACAGGTGCTAGACCTGTGATGATTAATCACGAACGTTGTGCGCTACTGCTGATCCATTCACCTAGGGAAAGTACACGCACACTTATCTTTCCTCTTTCATTCTGGATCAATGCCATGCGCTATACCCCGAACATTGTGCACTAGTGCGGATGAGCACCTATGCAACTGGACTCTCAATCGTGTGATTGGGCACTGGGTGACTGAGCATCTATGCGACTGGGCTTCCAGTCGTGCGATTGGACCTCAGTCATGCGATTGAGTCTCAGCCGTCCCTCTGTCGGCCGATTGGCCCTTCAGTCGCCTAGCCCTAACTGGGCAGCGACTGGAGTTCATCCCGAACTGCAGCCGTGACATACGACCTTCAAACTCTTCCAAACTCATTTCAAGCCCAAATTAGCCCTCCTAAACCTTAGGGAATCATACTATGACATCATACAAGCACATACAAGTCCAAAATCGTACCTTAAACACACTACACACGATCACACCCAAATGGGTCAAACGTACACATTTAAAAAAAACGGGTTTATATGTGTTCCAGCCCTAAAATCATTTTACAACAGGTAAATGAGGGGTCCTAGAACTCACACAAACAAGAAGAAGATGAAGAGCTTCGTTTGGACTAGTTACTCGATGAGTTTCGAGCCCGAATCACCACTTTTCTCTCTTTTTCTCTTCTTTCTCTCTTCTCTTCTTTTTTGACTGAGTTTTGCAAGTGTGGGGAGGGGGAGATGGCTGCCCCTCCCTTAAAGCTACAGTTCAGTCGCCCGAACCCAGGCGTACGGGCACTCCAGTCGCCCGAACACCATGTGACTGGACCTTCAGTCGCCTGAGCTCCATGCGATTGGGCCTCCAGTCACATGACACTCAAAAAATAAAATTTCCAGGCGTTACAAGTCCACCCCCTTATTTAGGTTTCGTCCCCGAAACCTGTGCTGCCACTGTACACGCACAAGAGGAACCACTTTATTTCTCAGCCTCTTCTCCTTTCGATTGGTGATCGCCACTGGTTGCTCCATGTAATTGAGCCGTTCGTCTACCTCGATATCCTCCAGTGGAACAATCATATTTTCATCTGCCAAACACTTCCTTAGACGAGATACGTGGAATGTCAGATGAATTCCACTCAACTCATCTGGTAACTCCAATCTATAGGCCACCTCTCCTACTCGAGCAATGATTCGAAAAGGGCCTATATACCTCGGGCTCAACTTGCCTCGCTTTCTGAACCGAATGATACCCTTCCAAGGCGAGACTTTCAACATAACCCTATCACCCACCTGGAACTCAATCGGTCTACGTCGCTTATCAGCATACGACTTCTGTCTGTCTTTAGCTGCCTTCATGTAGGCCTTGATCTTTTCAATCTTTTCAGTCGTAGCCTCAATCACTTCAACGCTCCCTAATTCCTTCTACCATATAGCATCTCGTAGGGTGGTATGCCAATGCTGGCATGATAGCTGTTGTTGTATAAGAATTCAGCTAACAGTAAGTGGTCATCCCAACTTCCCCCAAAGTCAATCACACATGCCCGAAGCATGTCTTCAAGTGTCTGAATGGTCTTTTCCTACTGACCATCAGTTTGGGGATGGTAAGCGGTACTAATATGTAGCCTTGCCCCCATGGCATCGTGGAATTTCTTCCAAAATTTGGATGTAAACCGGGTGTCGCGATCAGACACAATTGACACCGGTACACCATGGCGAGTCACAATCTCCTTGATGAAAAGATCGGCTAACCTCTCGGATGAATACGTCTCGCGCATCGGTAGGAAGTGAGCACTCTTCGTCAAGCGGTCAACAATCACCCATATAGCATCATACCCTTTTGGAGTACGTGGCAGCTTCGTAATGAAATCCATGGTAATGTGCTCCCACTTCCATTCCGATATATCCAAAGGTTGAATCTTCCCATACAGCTTTTGGTGCTCGACCTTCACTTGTAAACAAGTAAGGCACTTACTCACATACCCTACCATATCACGCTTCATACCCGGCCACCAATAGTCTCTCTTCATGTCTTGATACATCTTTGTAGCACCGGGATGAATAGAGTATCGAGTCGTATGAGCTTCATCCACAATCTTCACTCATAGATCCCCAAGATGAGGAATCCACATACGTCCAAACCGGATTCTAACGCCAAATGTGTTTTCACCCAACTCCGCGACCAGACCTCTCAATCTTTCGGGGTTAAGATGATCTTCTTTCAGTGCCTCATCTTGAAACTGTTTGACTTGCTTCATCACATCCGAGGTCATAATCAGCTGGTAAGCCTTCACCCGAATTGGCTCGGGCCTCTCCTTTCGGCTAAGGGCATCCGCCACCATATTGGCTTTGCTCGGATGGTAATGGATCTCACAATCATAATCCTTTATAAGCTCTAACCATCGCCTTTGCCTCATGTTCAAATCCTTCTGCTCGAAGAAGTACTTCAAGCTCTTATGGTCGGTGAAGATGGTGCACTTCGTCCCGTAAAGATAGTGCCTCCAAATCTTTAATGCAAAGACCACAGCTGCTAGCTCCAAGTCATGAGTAGGATAGTTAACCTCATGGACTTTCAACTGTCAGGATGCGTAGGCTATAACCTTTCCTCTCTGCATTAACACGCACCCCAATCCCGAATAGGAAGCATCAGAATAAACCACCAGATCTTTACTTCTATCGGGTAATGATAATACAGGAGCTTGGGTCAACCTCGCCTTCAATTCTTCAAACGCCTTCTCTTGAGCTTGACCCCATACAAACTTTACATCTTTTCGGGTCAACTTGGTTAGTGGAGAAGCGACTTTGGAGAAGTCTCGAATGAATCTCTTGTAATAGCCCGCCAAACCCAAGAAACTACGGATCTCGGATGGCGTCTTTGGAGACTTCCATTGCATCACCACTTCCACCTTTGTCGGATCAACCATGATTCCCTCCGGATTCACCACGTGACCCAAGAACTGAACTTCGCGCAACCAGAACGTTCACTTGGAGAACTTGGCATACAGTTTCTCCCTTCTCAATGTCTCTAACACTTCTTGAATGTGATCGTCATGCTCTATCTCACTCCTCGAATAAATTAGGATTTCATCGATAAACATAATCACTAATTTATCCAGCATCGGCCGACACACTTGGTTCATCAGATCCATAAAAGCAGCTGGCGCATTGGTCAAACCAAAAAACATGACAAGAAACATGTAGTGACTGTAGCGCGTGCGAAAAGCTGTCTTAGGGATATCCTGCTCTTTCACCTTTAGTTGATGGTAGCCCGATCGAAGATCTATTCTTGAAAACCAACTGGCACCCTGAAGTTGATCAAACAAATCGTCGATTCTTGGCAAGGGGTATCGATTCTTCACCGTCAACTTATTCAGCTCAGGGTAGTCGATACACATCCTCATACTACCATCTTTCTTCTTTACAAACAGGATCGGAGCACCCCATGGTGAGATACTCGGTCTAATGAACCCCTTATCCAGCGGTTCTTGCAACTGCTCCATCAACTCTTTCATCTCTGTCGGAGCCAATCGATACGGTGCTTTGGCGACAGGTTGGGCACCTGGTATCAGATCAATCTGAAACTCAATCTCTCGGTCAGGTGGCACTCCCGACAAGTCTTCGGGAAACACGTCTGGAAAGTCACACACAACCGGCACATCGGATAGTTGTGGTGTTGGCGTTTCCATATCCTTTACATTACATAAGTAGGCACTACATCCGCGCCTCATACATTTTCCCGCCACCGCCATTGAGATCACCTTCGGAATTGTTGTGACCCGATCTCCATAAACAGTTACCGAACTTCCGTCAGGCGCTATCAAGCGAATCATCTTCTTTCGACACACTATATTCTCCTTGAAGTCCGCCAACCAATCCATCCCAAGCACCAAGTCAAAACCACCTAAGGTCATCGCAAATGGTCTAACCGGAAATTTGTGGCCCTCTAATTCCACATCACAACTCTCTATCACCTCTGAAATCCTGGTAGACTTACCTATCGCAATTTCTACATCAAACGGTATGTCAACGCGTCTACTACTAACAGGCAGTTTGGCACAGAAAGCCGTACAAATCAAATCCTACTGGCACCCGAATCAAATAATACAGAGGCTAAAGTTTGGTTCACCAGAAACGTACTGGACACAACTTCAGGGTCTGTCCTAGCCTCCTCCTGCGTCATTGGGAATGCCCTGGCGCTTGCCCTTGGTCCTTAATTCCCGGTCTTCTTCACGCCGGAACCCTCTGCCCTCGGCTTCTTGCAGTCTTTATTCATAGGACCACTTTCCCCACAGTTGAAGCACCTCATGCCCCTACACTCTCTAGCCATATGACCAGGTTTTCCACACTTGAAGCAAACATTCAGCCCCAATCTGCACTCCCCACTATGCTCCTTCCCACATTTACCACACCTTTTCAGTCCTGTACCCGGTGTGGCTACACGACGGTCATCCACCCGTGCCTTCTTGTTGCTTGTTGAAGCATTACCCCGACCAAACCTCTTCCCATTCCAATTCCTGTCACCACAACCCTTCCTACTACCTTCATCCACCACCACCACTGCCCTTTCATCGTACAGTCTCCCCGCCAAGTCCATCGCCGACCTAAAGGTGCTCGGTCGGGCGGCGATCATATGCCTGCGAATATCCGCCGGCAAACCCTGAGTGTACCTCTTGATCTTTCGCGACAGAGGTGTCACCTGAACCGGCACCAGACGTGCCATTTGGTTGAACTTCGTGGTGTACTGTTGGTGGGTCATCGTCCCCGCCTTTAGCTACAGGAACTCTCTCTCAACTTTATCCATCTCTCGATCAGGATAGAGCTCCTCAATCACCAACCATTTCAGCTCGTACTACTTCATTCTTCCAATGGCCCTACTACCCTCGGCTTCGACTATGTTGTCCCACCAGCATAGAGCCGAATCCGTGAAAGAGTGGGTAGCGAACTTCACCTTTTGGTCCTCCCAGCACTCACTGATATCGAGAACAACCTCCATTTCCCTCACCCATCGGTGAGCAGCGGCAGCAGTGCCATTACAGTCAAAGGTAGGGGGCTTGCACTGTCACACCCTCGCTAGTAGCGGAAACACGAGGATGCAACGGACGGGATCGTTATAACACATTGGGGGTCTAAGAGAAACACTATAAGGCGTTCTCCGTAAATGGGTCATGACGACGCCCGACACATATGAACAAGTGTCAAGATCAATCACTCCATTACGAATAACCAATGAAATATGTTCACCAAAAGTTTCAACAAAACTAAATAGTCCAAAACACAATAAATAATCCAAGATCCAACAAGCACACCATCAAAACATCCAGACATAATTGGTCCAAAAGTGCCATAAATAAATAAGACCAAATAAAAGTCCAAAATAGTCTAATGCTCCCGAGAGAACGGTCCCATCTAAGTCCACATCCATTCCACCTATGCATTGTTACCTGAAAAGACATGCTCATAAAGGTCAACATACGTTGGTGAGTTCACAGGTTTAATGTTCAAAACATGCCGTGTATCCATGTAAAACATAAAAGAGAGTGTGTGAGTAAGGGAACATAGTAGCCCTAGAATCCATACAAGTCAATAGTCATGCCCATGTCCACAACCGGATTATATTCACCCAAGGGCTAGCACAAGGCCAAGTTGGTCTTAGCTAGCATACCAACAACAAGGGTGGGGTGTCAGCCCGTTAGTACTAACTATACCTCTCCATGACAGTCCAGTCCACATACAGTCCAAGTACAGATAGTACATTTGTAAGAACTCTAGACTCAATCCTATGGTCCAAACCACACACAACTTGTTTATAACACGGCGTAAAACAAAACATTTGAGCAAGCTTTTCCCCTAAGAAAATATATTAAAAAGGGGTCGTGAAACTCACCTTGAACGTGATGAAATAAATTGAACAAATGCTTCAAAGAATGAGGGCAATGCACGATCAAACACGATCAAACACCTATTATTAATTGTAATTAAGTCTTAAAACACGTATAAAAAGAATAGGTACGTTCGGTCGGTTTCGGGTCGGTTTCGGGTTGGTTCAGGTGTATCGCGCGACTCACTTAAAAGATATATATTTATTAATGTTTGTATATACATATATAACAATTTGATTTCCCTCATAGTTAGGCATGAGTGATATATATGTGTATATATATATATATATATATAAATACTTAGTTTAAATATACTATTTTTATAATCTTAATTTATATATATTTAATTTAACCATAACTCGAACGCGCCTACACAAAATCTATACATACACACTCCAAACACACACATTATACATGTAAATATATATATATATATAGGCTGCACACGCAGCATCATATATATTCATACAAACGGCACATTTGCATACACGCACAACATATATATATATATATATATATATATATATATATATATATATATATATATATATATATATATATATATGCATACACAACCCACTCACATATGTATACATTATAGACACATCGGTACATACATATACATAAGTTGCGCCCACATACACCCCTATATATATGTATACAAAACGATACCCACACATACATATATATACATAACCCATCGTACACAGCAGCCTTGGCTTCTGTGTTTTGCCTCTTGCAACCTTAATACACATACACACAACATATGTACCACACATATATATACATACAGCTGTAAACGCACACCCAAATGACATATACACGCGCCCACGCATCCACAACTATATATATATATATATATATATATATATATATATATATATATCACCTACCCTCCCTAGACCCTGCTCTTGAGTGGGATATACTGGGTTTGTTTGTTTGTTTGTTTGTTATATATATATATATATGTATATATATATATACACAGGCACGCACACGATATAAACACACACAGTTCACACACACAGTTCACGCACACACACTGCATACATGCATATAATTAACACATACATGTATAAATATAAGTATATCATGCACAAAACATATATATATATATATATATATATATATATATATATATATATATTTAACACACAACATATGCATAAATATAACTTTAACATCCACACATACACATCACAAGCACCTAAACTCACATCCACAGCAGCCTTTGGCTGCTGTGTTCCTTTCCCCCGCCCCGCACACAATATGCGTATATCTGTATATATACACACACACAACGTAAGCACATATAATACCCATATATTCACCCTGCGTACACACTTACACGCATTATATACGCCGGATACATATATATATACAGCTAATGCACGTCAGCGAATCACACACACATGTACATACGTAGCACCAAACCCGAACGAAACCAAACCTCACGAAACGAAACGAAACGAGTTGCGTTACGATCGATTACCTGCGAAATTGTAACACCCCGAAAAGTCAAAACGAGTTATTAAGAATAATGGGCTTAGTTAATGGGTATTTAATAAAAGGAGGAAAAGGGTTTTGGGCTAAATTGGGTTTATGGGCAAGAGGCTAGTGATTAAGGCCTATAATCAGCCCCTTAACCCACCCAAAGCAGCCTCCATCTCCTTCATTGCAACCCTAGCCCCCAAATTCATAGAGAGAGAAAGTAGAGAGAGAAAGTGAAGAAAACTCAAGATTTGGAGCTTCAAAGGTTGAAGGATTGAAGATTTGGGTGTTGGAGCATCAAACCCTAAGAAAAGAGGAACAAATCCAGGTAAGAATCGACCTCTAAACCCTTCTGTAGATCAAACCCGGATTCTAGGGTTTTGGGTTTTGAAAAGTTTCAAAGAAACACATAAATGTCAAATTTTTACGTATGAAAACGTGTAAAAAGGTTAGATATGGCTTCATGGATGGTAAACCAAGGATTTGGACGTAAAAAGTTAAGATTTTGGGTTAAAAATGGCTTGGTTCTTAGTTTCTGTTCATCCAGCAAAACTGGGCCCCGATCCAACGAAACTGAGTATTCATCCAGCGAAACTGTTCATTTATCCAGCGAAACTAAAGGATTTCTAGCGAAACTACAGTTTCGCTACTGCGAAACTACAGTTTCGCTCATAATTTCGCTAAGTACTTAGGCTGACCTATAGACATTGCGAAACTAGGAAATTCCAACGAAAGTTGGGCGCTCATGGCAGCGAATCTGTCCAGCGAAACTGGCAGAAGTGCTGCCCAGCGAAACTGGTGGCGAAACTGCCAGCGAAACTGGCAGCGAAACTACTAGCGAAACTGTCAGCGAAACTATGAAGAAAATGTCGTTTTTGTGTATTAACTTTCGTGCACCTAGAGTATTCAGACTATAGCTTAAGTGACTTAGAATTTAAGCTATTTGGATAAGCTCAGGTGAGTTCTAGATCCCCTATTTTATACATGTTTTAAATGTTTTGGGGCGGTATGCATACTAAATACATACTTTTATGATGACGGTTTTTAAGACCTTTTATCAAGAAAATAAAATTTTCTAAAGTAAATGTGTCATTTAAATAGTTCAAAATAATTTTCGGGCGCGCTGACCTGGCAGCCCGGCCCCAGCCAGGGGCGTTGTCCCTTGGACCCCACTAGGGGCTGCCGCCCCTAGAACCCCGCTATCAGTGGCTACCGCCCCGAACCCCCGCTGTCCCGCGGAGGGTCAGTTATCTAGTTTATCTCTCATGATTGATGAAATGTGAATGCTTAGACTAAGAGTTTGCTTCTTATTATGTGTTAAGTGTATGTGAAAACTAAAGATATAAGGGAAATTTAAAAGAACTGTTATTGGGCCCATAACGTGTACCTTGATAAAGTAAAGCCTTACAAGCAATTGATAAAGGAGGGTTGTGTTCGTCGTGCCCTCACCCGGATAAAGTAAATGCTCGAACAGGCAGGTCAGTAAGGCCTGGATTGGCAAGACAATAATGGCCTGATTGGGTATGACAGTAAGTCCTAAATTGGCGTGTCGGTAAAGTCCTGTGTTTATCATAGGCACCGATAGTGATAGAGAATTGACGGATAAAGAAGAGTAATAATTAACAAGAAATGATAAAGTATCGATAAAGTGATAGCCCGTGTGTATTGATGTTCTGATAGATGATGATTATTTTCAACTGTTAAAGCTAATACCTTCTACAAAAGTTATTTAACAAAGTAAACCTAGAATTCACTCAGCGAAGCTGACGTTTATATGCATATCAGTTGACAGGTAAGCGCGGATACTGAGGATGGCACCACGAAGCTACTTGGGGAGCTATGGATGGCATTCCTCCTTAGGAAATATTTATTGTAATTTAAGAACAAGTAATATGTTTCATTTACAATTAAAGGACAAATGTATGAGTACGACATAGTTTCTAAGTTTTAAATGAATGTCTAATTATTTCCACTACAAGGTTTTGTTATTAAACTGTTTTTATGCTATGATTAACCAACTGTGAGGCTTCCCGGGAATGGGGTCTTACAGAAATGAGACGACGGGGGGGCGACGGCAAAAGATAACGACTGCGAGCAGGTAAAGATGGCTCACGGTTGAAGGATGTTGTGGCCGTAGGGTTTCGATGGGAATTGTCGATGGTTGACTGAAGGTTTTTAAAAATATATATATAATATCCGTTTTTGCACTTTGCACCCTGGACTTTAATTTAGTTATTCCCTCGAGTTTGTCTTATTTACCAATTAGACCCTACAACTTAACTATAATAATAGTGATAAATAATATTAACCATTATAATGTTAATCATAAAATAATGCTAAAAAAGTCAATAATAATTATAATGAAATTCGGTCCGGAAATGGATTAATTACGCAAAATAATAAATGCATGAGAGGAATTAACAAGTGTCACATTAATTGAAGGACCTGTTAGTGACGGATGTCACATGCACCTCATAAACGCCCCGTAATTACAGCCTCGTGCCGACCCCTGCACAGGCTCCTCCTCCTCTTCCTCTTCATCGTCAGAAAGAACTGTTTCCGGCTCTGATTGTTCCTGTCTTCCTGAGGACCTATTCCTCTCTTTTCTTTCTCTTTCCTGGACAGCCTTTATCACCTCGGTCACCACAGACGGTAAGATCGTCTGCATGACCTGATGTACCTCTTCAACCACTGTCTCTTTTATCGAGGCTCTCAGATTTGCGCTCTCGTCTACACCCTCCTAGTGAGGGGTCTCGGGTTCTTCATGAACCACTTTCTCCACCCTAGGTCTTCCTCTTGTGGCCCGTGGTTCAGCACCACGTCCACCACCACCTCCACCACGTGAAGCTTTGGATGATCTACCACCAGCCATCCTCTATCTCACACTGAAAGATTTAAACACCAACACGGTCATTCAAGGGAATAGCTCAGTTTATGTCAAGTATAGTAAGTCCTTAATTACAGTGGTCAGTTGTGATTAGCCACTTACTTTACTCTTCGTAGCCCGAGCATTACCTGTCCTGACTACATTAGTATCTAAATCTAACAGTAACACATAAGCCACATAACATGCGCACATAATTCTGGTTAGCATTAAGAAAATACCTAATGGCACGCAGCTACGCAGACTGGCATTCCTTCTCCTTTCATCCCATTCTCAGTTTAAGTTAAGGTATATCTTGAAAATTTACCCATTTCACTTAAACTTTGGCTCTGATACCAACTTGTAAGGCCCCGTTCCCGGGACGCTTACAGTTGGATCCTCATCGCTCTTTGAAAATATAATTTCGTTTATCTTTTGTAAACATTTCAGCGAAAGCATTCAAAAGAGACATCTCATTCCATCATAAAAGCTTTTGCAAAGAAATACATCGTTAATCAATTACAAAATAGTCATAAACAGTGACTTTTAATAGTAAGAGGATTCCTTAGGTAATCCCGTTTATCCAAATCCTCTACAAACACCATTATGTTTTATAATTACATGCAACATAATACATTGCAAAAATATTAACAAAGGAATGCCATCCCAAAAGAGCTGAGTAGCCGCCTCGTGTCATCCTCAGCAACACTACCTGCCAACTGGAAACACATAAAAAGTCAGTGTTGCTGAGTGAGTTCTAGTTTTATAATAAAACATACTTTTCTTCCATTAAAACCGTTCTTACATACATGTGATCACACAACATATGTACACATAGATAATATTATTATTATCTTCATTATTCGTTCATTAGCTTTCGTTCGTGTACCGTCCATCATTAACATTCGCATTCTTTCTTTTGTTCGTACGTCTCTTACATACATTCATACATTTATTACATTCATCCGTACGTTCGTTACGTTCACTCATTTGTTCATTACATTCATTCGTATGTATACTACGTTTGTTCATACGTTCATTCATTCGGTGACATGTACAATACCCCGAACATTGTGCACTACTGCTGGTGCTAGACCTGTGATGATTAATCACAAACGTTGTGCACTACTGCTGATCCAGTCACCTAGGGCAAGTACACGCACACTTATCTTTCCTCTTTCATTTTGGATCAATGCCATGCGCTATACCCCAAACATTGTGCACTACTGCTGGTGCTAGACCTGTGATGATTAATCACGAACGTTGTGCACTACTGCTGATCCAGTCACCTAGGGTAATCGGCAAAGATCCCATACATATGGTCAATCACAAAGACTGACCCCAGTGCGCATCCTTCGGGGTAGCTAACCCGCACACCATTAAGCTAACACCTTCATAGGGTGTGCACCTCCATACATTTGCTTGCAAGCCTTTTCTTACATTCATTCGTTCATTCATTAATGCATGCATTCATTCATCATGTTCCTCCTTCATTATCTTTCACTTTATGTTTCTTATTACTTTCATTTCATTCATTAATCATAACACGTAAAGTCACGGAAAGATAAACACGTATCAAAACAAAGAACATCGATATTTACAAGTCATCAGTCATTACCATCACATAGGGCTACATCATACTTATCATATATCATCATGCATATACATGCAATACTAACACTGTCATGCCCAACGTAACTTCTAAGCCGTGACAGTTATCACACATGTAACTACGGGAGCTATTACATCACTACTTACCCTTACTCTTTTCCCGAAGGCCAGTAACTGGACTACATCTCTCCTTGTACACAACAGCCCTATTTGGGCGATTGGGCATGCTTCAGTCGCATGGCCTCCACGCGACTAGATCATGCGATTGGGCACCTGTGCGAATGAACATACAATCATGCGAATGGACTCTCAATCGTGCAAATAAATACTAGGCGATTGAACATCGTGCGAGTGGGACTAATGTAGATGAGCACCTATGCGACTGGACTCTCAGTCGTACGATTGGGCACTGGGCGACTGAGCATCTATGCGACTGGGCTTCCAGTCGTGCGATTGGACCTCAGTCGTGCGATTGAGTCTCAGCCGTCCCTCAGTCGGCCGATTGGCCCTTCAGTCGCCTAGCCCTAACTGGGCAGCGACTGGAGTTCATCCCGAACTGCAGTCACGACATACGGCCTTTAAACTCTTCCAAACTCTTCCAAACTCATTTCAAGCCCAAATTAGCCCTCCTAAACCTTAGGGAATCATACTATGACATCATACAAGCACATACAAGTCCAAAATCATACCTTAAACACACTACACATGATCACACCCAAATGGGTCAAACATACACATTTAAAAAAACGGGTTTATATGTGTTCCAGCCCTAAAATCATTTGAAACAGGTAAATGAGGGGTCCTAGAACTCACACAAACAAGAAGAAGATGAAGAGCTTTGTTTGGACTAGTTACTCGACAAGTTTCGAGCCCGAATCACCACTTTTATCTCTTTTTCTCTTCTTTCTCTCTTCTTTCTCTCTTCTCTTCTTTTTTTGACTGAGTTTTGCAAGTGTGGGGAGGGGGAGATGGTTGCCCCTCCCTTAAAGCTACAGTTCAGTCACCCGAACCCAGGCGTACGGGCACTCCAGTCGCCCGAACACCATGCGACTGGACCTTCAGTTGCCTGAGCTCCATGCGATTAGGCCTCCAGTCGCATAACACTCAAAAAATCAAATTTTCGAGCGTTCCAGAAGCTCAAGTGGATGAGGAGGTAGACGTAAATGTTCATAGAGAAGATGTTTAAAATCAATCCTTTGATTTTGAGTTTACAGAAGCCATAATTTCTGAGCCTGTATTTCAAAGCTCAACTCCAACAGAAGAAGAGGAAACTCCAGTTATTACAGCATAAAATGTGTCTGTAAAAAATGATGACTTTATTGATGTGGATGAGCTTGAAAAGTTGAAAGAAACTACTATGGCTCAAGAAAAGAAAATTGCTGATTTGACAGAAAAAAATTTGAAATTAAAAGAGATAATCCAAAAGAAAGATAATGAGATTGTTACTCTGGTGAGAGATAAAGATGAAAACATGAAAACATTTGAAGTAATGATTAGAGACTATGACTTGATGGAGGAAGATTCAAAAAGTTAACTGAAGAGCATGAGGCTTTGAAAGAGGATTTAACTAAATTGAAAGAAGATAAAAGTCTGATTCTCCTGAGTTGGTAATTGTGTCAGAAATCAATCTAATAGACATTGAGAAAACTCCTGTAGCTGACAAAGGAAAATGAAAGATTGATGAGGTAGATGATCCAGTATTACCTGAATCTTCCTTAAAAGTTCAAAAGATAGTTCAAAGTCAAGAAGAACAAGAGCAATATGTTCAAGAAAAGATTAGTGCTCTTGAGGATATAGAAGATGAGTTTGGAGATGACTGGTATGATGAAGTTCTTGAAGATGAAGACATAGATGAAGCTAATTTTGAACCGAACTTCTCACCAGTTGAAACAACTCAAGATGATATTCCAGTTGACTTTGAAGATAGATACAATTAATTGATAAGGATGAAGTACAATAGAGTCTTTTGGATGGTCTTTCTGTATCATAAATCAATGAAGAATTTGAAAAGTGTATCTCTGCTGAGTCTGTGGATCTAGTAGATCCTAATGAAATTGTGGTTGGACACGGTGAATGGAATCCTTTACAAGAGAGTATTAATGTTAAGGAGAAACCATCATCAGAATTGCAAGATCCAGATCCAGAAGATATGAATGTTGTTGCTCTGAGATCGTGGTCGTAAGAGAGGAACTATCCATGGAAAAAACTCAAAAGACTTCAAGCTAAATCTTTGAGGAATCCTGACAGAAGCTTTCAAGAAACTGAAAAGCAATCAAACAAGATGATTATACTTGATACTGATAATCCTCAATACTTAGAGATAACCAAGAGGACAAGAATGTTGAAACCACAAGAGATTAAGTCTACGGCTAAAAAGATGAATGTGTATAAAAGGAGAAAAGAACTGATGAAGATGTTTCCTGAATCAGAGAAGCAAGCTTAAAAAGTTTCTCTTGATCAGAAACAATTGTTTAACAAAGCTCGATCAACTGATGACTTGGTTAGAAACGTATTACAGAAAGGACAATCTATTTCTGAGCTGTTAAATGCTATGATTTCTCCTGATTCTACAAACCAAATAAAGATCGTAGCATGGAAGTATGATGAAGTTTTTGACGCATTTTTGATTAAGCGTGTGAATGCTATCTGTGATGTATATCATTTCTACTCAAGCATTATCAAGCTCTCAGTTCAAGACATAAAGGAGTTGAATAAACTGCCTTTGATCAACCCGACTGGTGCAAAAAGAGGAGAAATGTTTGTTGAGCTTCTAAACAGAGGGATAACACGAGCTAGTTCATTTTTGCAAAGTAGATGTTCACAAGAAGACAAGGAATATTTTTCTACTTTGTAAAAGAACAGGAAGTTTCAAGGAAAACAATAAGAAGATAAACACTTCTTAATAGAATTCTGTGATCAATATTTCAAGAAGGTGACCACTCTAGGATTGAAAGTCATAGAAGGGACTCAAAAGTCTAAACCAATCCTGAGATGGTTCTACAATACAGAAACATTTGAGCTTAAATTGGTCCGGAATCTCGAGAATTGGGATGAGGACATGATCATTTTGTTTGGTGTATTTGAGATTAAATTGTTACATCCAAGCTATATTTCATTCCTGTCAGTCTAAAAGTTTGAACAAGTATCTCCAGAGATTGCTAAGAATGATAAGAAATATTTTCTCTCAATAATAAAAGTCATGAATGCGGGAATGAAGAGAATATCCTTAAGGAAAGCTTTAGCTTATGCTAATATTGTCAATAAGGATATAAAGGAGATTGAATTCATGAGGGTATCGAGCAAGGGAGTATTGGAGGTATATTCAAGAGGAAGTTCTAAACCTATTGAGCTGTATGCCAATATTGACATTACAGGCTTATCGAAAGATACACTAGAGGTAATGAACAAGATTGAAATAAAAACAAATGAGGCAAAGCCTGAACAAGGAATCTTAGCGAGCAAATTCAAGTCTGCAATTGCAAAGCCCTTAAAGAACAAGAACTATACAAGGAGAAGCCCATGTTCAAGATTAAAGAAGAACCTGAGGATTTTTTTTTGAAGTTTGAAGATAAAAGAAAGAATCAGAAGACAAGAAGCCTGAAGCTAAAAGAAGATAGAAGACAAAGGAAAATCTTCTTGAGAAGACTGAAGAAAAGAGTAGATAAAGGCTGAAGAGAAGAATACAGGTAAAGAAAGAGAAGACAGAGTTGAGAAGATAGAAGATTTTAAAGAGTGAAGACCATGTATGTGACACCCCGTAATTTCAGGCTAACACTATTCAAAACGTTGTTGTTATCATTGCCACATACTCGTTAATACACGAAACGTATACAAACACCGCCACCGACATCGTTAAATAAATTATGATAAAATACTAACACGGGTGTTTGTAGAGGATTCACATAAACAAGATTTCCTAAAGAATCCTCTTATAGCTCGCTCATCTACGTCGTTATCAACCGAAACAAATTCGGGAACTCGGTACCTAAGTGCAGGGACTAAACTTGTCAATTGGCAAACTGGGGCTGGGTATAAATACCCATCCACCAGCCAACACTCCACATTCTGCTCTCTCTTCTCTCCTACGCTCTCTACACCTCCATTTCTTCATTCTAGCACCAAATTCCACCCGATTGAGCTCGTTTTCGTCGGATTAGACCACACAACAGCTGAGAAATCACGTTCCCAGCAGGTAGGCGACCTTGTTCATCCGTTTTATCGCTCGTTTCACTGCTGCAAATATGGGGTTCGGGTGTTCGGGTTCAACCCGAATGCATGTGGTCGTGGGGGTGCGTGTGAGGTCAATCAGCATGTGCATTTCACTTAGACATGTTAGGAGAGCGTTTCTGGGAGTCTTGATTGTGTGGAAACCGAGCACGGGACAGCCGAAGGCTGTTCAGCCCGTCCAGCAGTCGCGATCTGCTGCTGTCCGCGACTGGGCCAGTCATACGACTGAGCCATGCGACTGGGTCCCTCGTGCGACTGAGTGGTGCGACTGGAGTGAATCGTACGAATGAGTCCATACGTATGTGCGTAACGTGCGAATGAATGCATGCGATTGAGAGTGTGTGCGATTGAGTCAACCGGATGAAATGTGTGCGACTGAGTACCACCCGACTGAAGGTCCAATCGTACGAATGAAGGTTCAGTCATGCGATTGGTTGTTGAGTCGGGTGAATGGGTGATGTGTGGTACGATTGAATGCTCAGTCGTACGAATGAGGGTTCAACCGTACGAATGAGATTGATTCGTACGATTGAAGGCCCATTCGTGCGAATGAAGTGTCCAGTCGTGCGTCTAGCCTTGATATGCGACTGGAGTCATTGTGACTGAATTCGCCTTGTGTGCGGTGTGCCTATCGTGTGATGATATGGTAACAATCAATAAAGTGTCATTTCTTGACCACAAGATTAAAGTCAATGCAATCAACAAGCACATACTTTTACGATCTAAAACAACCTAACTGTTTACAACTAACGACAACCCGTTTGGGATCTACATAAGGTCTGATATGCGTATGCCTGCATGTGTGTGTGTGTGTGTCACCCACGACCGAACCCATGCGACCCGACCCGACTAAACATGTCTATTAACGCTTAAGATAGCTGTCAATAGGTGTTTGACAGCGCATCGTAAACAACACTTGGGAGACTTTCATCCTACATACTTACTACATCATCAGTGAGTTTCACGGCCCCTATTTCACTCTCTTTCCTTTTGGGGGAGAAAACATGCAAAACAGATTTACATAAATGGTTGTAGTATTATTGATATCGCTTGTTACGTTAGTGCAAACACACAACATGTCCTGACACACTCGAACCGTTAGTAATGGGATTAGCGAGGTAATTTTGAGTAGTACTACTGGGTCTGACAAACCCCGCCCGGGCTAGTCGCGCTAGCTTGATTGGAGGTCAAACGGGTGCTTGATTGACCTAACATTTGTCACGGTCTTGCGAGACGTGACGGGGATACAACAAACACATATAGGACGTAAACAGTCAGCTTCGGTTCAAAACGCTAAGTAACAAGAACATAGGCTAGCTACCTAACGATATGCTCTATATACTAAACCATTGAAACGCAAACTACTGAACGCTTACGAACACATTTATTATTAAATAAACCTGTGAACTCACCAACTTTATGTTGACACATTTTAGCATGTTTTCTCAGGTCACAGGAATGCATAAGCTCAAGATGCACGCTAAGGAAACGCACTCAGGACATGCATTCATCTATTATATTTTCAGCATTGAACATTTTGTCTAAACATGGCTATTGTAACTGTACTGTAATGGATTTACTGATTTTGTACTCGCTTTCGCACTAATGTAAACTTTGTTTATGTTCTTTTGAATGGTCAAATGTTTATTTTAAATTCATATAGTGTCGTTCGATATGACTGTGTCTGAGATCCTAGTATGTCACACGCCTAACGGTAAAACCCCATTCGTGGAAATTGAGGGTGTGACAGATTGGTATCAGAGCCACAGGTTATAGAGAACTAGGATTGCATTGCATCTAGACTATAGCCTTAGACACAACACTAGTATTGCACGGACACTTTTACATGGATATCACTGTTGTGCAAACAACCTTCTGGTGTACTGACAGTACGCTGCTGAGCAAACATAACATTATGGGTATGACATGCGTGTCATTACCGGCTGACAGAAGGGTGGAGAATCCCACTCGCTCACTACTGACGTTTACACTTGATCCTTCACTCTCGGAGTGGAAGCAACAACGAATTGAACCAAACATTTCCACGATTGGAACACGAAACTCCTTCCTAATGCCCGCGATAAGCTTAACGATAACAAACGAAAAGAACAATACCTCACTCTCTCAACTCCCTCACACCTGTTACCATTCCCAACATATCCTATCCCCTACACTAGCCCGAGCAATAAATGAGGGACAACTAAGATATTCAAGTCTGTCAGAAAATCAGACTTAGACATTCAAACACTTAAAACTTCGAAGAGAAGAAGGCCAAATAGTCTTGATCCCCGTTGTTATCTTAACCAAATCTCTTGTACAGCCTTAGTACAACTTTAATTATTCGACTCTTGGTATAACAAATATATCTTTGATACTTCTATCAATAGTAACACTCGGTACTGGACAAGGTACGCTATCTCGAATGGGGGGAACCATGTGTGACCATGCAAAGCAAATTAGAATCACGGGTGCACACGTAATTGTAATTTGTCGTGCATGAGAATTCTGGAAACTCTATTTGGTGATAACGGTTATGGTCAGTACAAATTCTCAATTTCATACTTGGAGGCATGAGGCCTCGGATCCTCATATAGCTTCACTATCGATATGCAAACAAACCCTTTATTCTTACTAGCATGATACAATTTATTATTGTCAATAATTATTATCCGGTTATTGATTAATATGTGTTGTGAATTGAAGAAATCATGTCTGGAAGAAGAGCGGGACGCGCGGGTGGACGAGGAAATATCACCCTGACTCAAGCCGAGCTGAATGCTATCATCAATGAGCGTGTGGCTGATGCGCTTGCAGCTTATGAGCAGGCCCGCAGTCAGGACCGGAACGACCAGAATCCGAATCAAGGAGGTCCCACAGTCTGTACCTTCAAGATGTTTATGGATTGCAAGCCTCATTCTTTCAGCGGTTCTGAGGGTGCTGTCACATTGCTTCGCTGGCTGGAGAAACTCGAGTCAGTGTTTGCCATGTGCAACTGTCCTGATGGAAATCGCGTCAAGTACGCCTCCGGCACATTGGAGGGACCAGCCCTGACGTGGTGGAACTCACAAGTCCAAACCTTAGGGCTTGGTGCTGCTAATGGCATGCCATGGGATGACTTCAAGGTTCTGATGAAAGAAGAGTACTGCCCCAGGAGCGAAGTCCAGAAACTGGAGGCAGAATTTTGGAATTTAAAGATGGTTGGTTCTAACATTGAGGAGTACACGACTCGTTCACACGAGTTGGCTGCATTATGTCCTCAGATGGTGACTCCGGCCTACAAACGGATCGAAAAATACATTGATGGTCTAGCTCCTCAGATCCAGGCTAGTGTGATGGCTGCTGATCCTGTCACTATTCAGCAGGCCATCCGACTGGCTCATAAACTCACTGACCAGGCAGTGGCACAGGGCACCTTGCCTAAACGTGGCGCTGCTTCTGGTTCTTCCGATCACAAAAGGAAATGGGACGGCAATAACAACAACAAGTCTTCAAGCTCCAACAACACCCAGCAACAGCAGACCAAAAAGTTTGACCCTTCAAGAAGCTTCAACAATCAGAACAACAACAACTATGGCCAGGGATCGAGTAGTTATGCGGGTAAGAATCCTAAGAGTAACCGGTGCAACTTCCACCATCATGGCCCGTGTGATCGACTCCGTTGTCAGAGATGTGGAAAGACGGGTCACGCAGCCAAAGACTGCAGGGGTGAACTAATGACTCAGCAACAACAACCTCAACAACAACGCCAGGTGGAGTGACTAGAGCCTGTTATGAATGTGGTAAGGAGGGTCACTACAGGAAGGATTACCCACAGCTGAAGGGTGGAAACAAGGGTAATAATGGGGGCAATGCCAAGGGTCGTGCATTCGTGATCGGTTCCGGCGAGGCAAGGGATGACCAGAATGTGGTTACTGGTACGTTTCCCCTGAATGGTTGTTTTGCTTCTATACTATTTGATACTGGGGCTGATAGGAGCTTTGTTTCCAACCAGTTCATTCAGTTCTTAGATGTAACCTTAACTGTCGTGGAACCTAGTTATGTTGTAGAATTAGCTTACGGAAAACTAATTGAGGCAACTCATATCGTTAAGGGGTGCAGACTAGGATTATGTGGTCATGAGATAGATATAGACCTGATGCCTGTCACACTTGGTAGTTTCAACGTAGTTGTGGGTATGGACTGGCTATCTAAGAATCAAGCTGAGATCATCTGTGGGGAGAAAATCGTTCGCATACCACTGACTAGTGGTGAAATTCTATCAGTTCAGGGCGAAAGGAGTGGCATGGTCTCTGGAATCATCTCCCATATGAAAGCTTAGAAGTGTTTGCGTAAGGGTCATACCGCTTTCCTAGCCACGGTCACAGAAAAAGAAACCGAGGAAAAGAAAATTGAAGACATCCCTGTTGTACGTGATTATCCTGAGGTTTTCCCTGAAGACCTACCCGGTCTCCCACCGCATCGCCAAGTCGAGTTCCAAATCGATTTGGTACCGGGAGCCGCCCCTATCGCGAGAGCACCGTACAGATTAGCTCCAAGGGAACTGCAAGAGCTGTCCACGCAATTGCAGGAACTATTGGATAAGGGTTTTATCAGACCTAGCTCATCACCGTGGGGAGCCCCAGTTCTGTTTGTCAAGAAGAAGGACGGAACTTTCCGCATGTGTATCGATTACAGGGAATTGAACAAGGCAACAATAAAGAATCGTTATCCTCTCCCGCGCATTGACGATCTGTTCGATCAACTACAAGGGTCGAGTTATTATTCCAAGATAGACATAAGATCGGGTTATCATCAACTAAGGATACGAGAAGAAGACATTTCAAAGACTGCTTTCAGAACGAGGTATGGCCACTACGAGTTCTTAGTTATGCCATTCGGGTTGACCAATGCACCAGCGGTTTTCATGGACCTAATGAACCGAGTGTGCAAACCCTATCTAGACAAGTTCGTCATTGTCTTCATCGATGACATCCTTATTTACTCAAGGAATAAGGAAGAACACGAAGAGCACCTTAGACTGATTCTGGAGCTATTGAGACGAGAACAATTGTATGCGAAATTTTCAAAGTGCGACTTTTGGATACGAGAGGTCCATTTCTTGGGTCATGTGGTCAATGAGAATGGGATGCACGTTGACCCGGCAAAGATAGCAGCAATCAAGAAGCTGGGCTACGCCTAAGACTCCGACCGAGGTACGACAGTTTCTCGGGTTGGCTGGCTATTATCGACGGTTCATCGAAGGGTTCTCGAAGATTGCTCAACCCCTCACCGCATTGACTCATAAAGGCACTACGTACGATTGGGGTGAAAAACAAGAATCTGCATTCCAGATTCTGAAGCAAAAACTCTGTATAGCACCGATTCTATCCCTGCCTGAGGGAACCGATGATTTTGTAGTTTACTGTGATGCTTCTATACAAGGCCTCGGTTGCGTACTAATGCAACGCAATAAGGTGATTGCCTATGCATCACGACAACTGAAGATACATGAGAAAAACTACACGACACACGACCTAGAGCTTGGAGCAGTCGTGTTTGCACTCAAGATATGGAGACACTACTTGTACGGTACCAAGTGCACCATTTACACCGATCACAAGAGTCTCCAGCACATCTTTGAACAGAAGGAGCTAAATATGAGACAACGTCGTTGGGTCGAGTTGTTAAACGACTATGACTGTACGATCAAGTATCATCCGGGCAAGGCCAATGTAGTGGCAGACGCCCTAAGTCGGAAGGAAACACTCAGGCCAAGACGAGTTCGAGCATTGCAACTTACCATTCACACTGGTTTACCCGACCAGATCTGTAATGCTCAACTTGAGGCGTTAAAAGACAAGAACCTGAAAGTCAAGTCGCTACGAGGCCTGGAGAAGCAATTGGAAACCAAGCCTGACGAAATCCGCTATTTCATGGATCGAACATGGATTCCCTCGTATGGAAACCTACGAGAATTGGTAATGGACGAAGCTCACAAATCATGGTACTCAATCCACCCAGGTTCAGACAAAATGTATCACGATCTCAAAGTCCTTTACTGGTGGCCGAATATGAAGCTGACATTGCCACATACGTAGGCAGATGCCTAACCTATTCTAAGGTTAAAGTGGAGTATCAACGACCGTTTGGTTTACTCCAACAGCCAGAAATACCAGTATGGAAGTGGGAGCAGATATCTATGGATTTCATCACGAAACTTCCTCGAACTCCCAGCTGATGCGACACCATTTGGGTGATCGTGGATCGCTTGACGAAATCCGCACACTTCCTGGCAATCCGGGAGACTGGTCGTATGGAAAAGTTAACTCGTATCTACCTAAGGGAAGTAGTCTCTTGGCATGGTGTACCGATTTCCATTATCTCTGATCGTGACGCTCGATTCACTTCACACTTCTGGCAGTCCTTGCAACGAGCATTGGGGACGCGGTTGGATATGAGCACCGCTTACCACCCCCAAACTGATGGTCAAAGTGAGCGTACGATCCAGACTCTAGAAGACATGTTACGTGCCTGCGTCATAGATTTCGGCAGCAGTTGGGAAACTCACTTACCGCTAGTTGAGTTTTCTTACAACAATAGCTATCACACATCGATCAAAGCTGCCCCATTTGAGGCACTGTATGGGCGTAAGTGCCGATCACCTATCTGTTGGGCGGAAGTTGGGGAAAGTCAACTCACCGGCCCTGAACTTGTGCACGAGACGACTGAGAAGATCGTGCAAATCCGTAACCGTATGGCAGCAGCCCGTGACCGACAGATGAGTTACGCTGATAAGCGTCGCCGACCGTTGAATTTCAAATAGGTGACAAGGTGCTTTTGAAAGTGTCACCTTGGAAGGGTGTGATTCGTTTCGGAAAACGTGGGAAACTAAGCCCTAGGTACGTGGGACCGTTTGAGGTTGTCAAACGGGTTGGCCCCGTGGCCTATCAGTTGAACCTACCCGAAGAACTCCGCTGGGTACACGATGTGTTCCATGTTTCCAACTTGAGAAAATGCCTTGCAGACGAGACTCTTATCGTTCCATTAGACGAGTTACATGTGGACGAACAACTACATTTCGTCGAGAACCAGTGGAAGTCATGGATCGAGAGGTCAAGACGCTCAAACATAGTCGTATCCCTATCATCAAAGTTCGTTGGAACTCAAAGCGTGGACCAGAGTTTACCTGGGAACGCGAAGATCGGATGAAGAAGAAATACCCTCAACTGTTCCAAAATCAGGCATCTACCTCTTAGATACGCAGGTACTCTATTCAACATGTGTCACAAACCGTTGAGCCTTGTACTTCCCCGTAAACCACGTAACATGATGTACTAATTTTCGGGACGAAAATTCCTGCAACAAGGGGATGATGTGACACCCCGTAATTTCAGGCTAACACTATTCAAAACGTTGTCGTTATCATTGCCACATACTCGTTAATACACGAAACGTATACAAACACCGCCACAACATCGTTAAATAAATTATGATAAAATACTAACACGGGTGTTTGTAGAGGATTCACATAAACGAGATTTCCTAATGAATCCTCTTAATTAACATAGCTCGCTCATCTACGTCGTTATCAACCGAAACAAATTCGGGAACTCGGTACCTAAGTGCAGGGACTAAACTTGTCAATTGGCAAACTGGGGCTGGGTATAAATACCCATCCACCAGCCAAACACTCCACATCTGCTCTCTCTTCTCTCCTACGCTCTCTGCACCTCCATTTCTTCATTCTAGCACCAAATTCCACCCGATTGAGCTCGTTTTCGTCGGATTAGACCACACAACAGCTGAGAAATCACGTTCCCAGCAGGTAGGCGACCTTGTTCATCCGTTTTATCGCTCGTTTCACTGCTGCAAATATGGGGTTCGGGTGTTCGGGTTCAACCCGAATGCATGTGGTCGTGGGGGTGCGTGTGAGGTCAATCAGCATGTGCATTTCACTTAGACATGTTAGGAGAGCGTTTCTGGGAGTCTTGATTGTGTGGAAACCGAGCACGGGACAGCCGAAGGCTGTTCAGCCCGTCCAGCAGTCGCGATCTGCTGCTGTCCGCGACTGGGCCAGTCATACGACTGAGCCATGCGACTGGGTCCCTCGTGCGACTGAGTGGTGCGACTGGAGTGAATCGTACGAATGAGTCCATATGTATGTGCGTAACGTGCGAATGAATGCATGCGATTGAGAGTGTGTGCGATTGAGTTAACCGGATGAAATGTGTGCGACTGAGTACCACCTGACTGAAGGTCCAATCGTACGAATGAAGGTTCAGTCATGCGATTGGTTGTTGAGTCGGGTGAATGGGTGATGTGTGGTACAATTGAATGCTCAGTCGTACGAATGAGGGTTCAACCGTATGAATGAGATTGATTCGTACGATTGAAGGCCCATTCGTGCGAATGAAGTGTCCAGTCGTGCGTCTAGCCTTGATATGCGACTGGAGTCATTGTGAGTGAATTCGCCTTGTGTGCGGTGTGCCTATCGTGTGATGATATGGTAACAATCAATAAAGTGTCATTTCTTGACCACAAAGATTAAAGTCAACGCAATCAACAAGCACATACTTTTACGATCTAAAACAACCTAACTGTTTACAACTAACGACAACCCGTTTGGGATCTACATAAGGTCTGATATGCGTATGCCTGCATGTGTGTGTGTGTGTGTCACCCACGACCGAACCCATGCGACCCGACCCGACTAAACATGTCTATTAACGCTTAACATAACTGTCAATAGGTGTTTGACAGCGCATCGTAAACAACACTTGGGAGACTTTCATCCTACATACTTACTACATCATCAGTGAGTTTCACGACCCCTATTTTACTCTCTTTCCTTTTGGGGGAGAAAACATGTAAAACAGATTTACATAAATGGTTGTAGTATTATTGATATCGCTTGTTAAGTTAGTGCAAACACACAACATGTCCTGACACACTCGAACCGTTAGTAATGGGATTAGCGAGGTAATTTTGAGTAGTACTACTGGGTCTGACAAACCCCGCCCGGGCTAGTTGCGCTAGCTTGATTGGAGGTCAAACGGTGCTTGATTGACCTAACATTTGTCACGGTCTTGCGAGACGTGACGGGGATACAACAAACACATATAGGACGTAAACAGTCAGCTTCGGTTCGAAACGCTAAGTATCAAGAACATAGGCTAGCTACCTAACGATATGCTCTATATACTAAACCATTAAAACGCAAACTACTGAACGCTTACAAACACATTTATTGTTGAATAAACCTGTGAACTCACCAACTTTATGTTGACACATTTTAGCATGTTTTCTCAGGTCACAGGAATGCATAAGCTCAAGATGCACGCTAAGGAAACGCACTCAGGACATGCATTCATCTATTATATTTTCAGCATTGAACATTTTGTCTAAACATGGCTATTGTAACTGTACTGTAATGGATTTACTGATTTTGTACTCGCTTCCGCACTAATGTAAACTTTGTTTATGTTCTTTTGAATGAAGTCAAATGTTTATTTTAAATTCATATAGTGTCGTTCGATATGACTGTGTCTAAGATCCTGGTCTGTCACACGCCTAACGGTAAAACCCCGTTCGTGGAAATTGAGGGTGTGACAATGTAAATCTTAGGGGGAGTATTGTTAGTACTTCTTAAAGATTAACATGTTATCTTTATTTGTCTTTGTATATTTTTTGACATAGTATAGGGACTAGTTTTGTAAATAGTAGTTCCTTTGTTTATTGGTAGTATAAATAGCTTAGACTTGTGTAGGTTAGATAGACTTGAACGAACTGCTACTTACACTTGTAATTGTCAATAAACTTCTATGAATTCTTCTTGATTTTGTGCATTGATTTGATTATTGTGTTTGTATTTGATTGAATTACCTTCTAATATCATCACAGATCTATACATTTGATCCTATCAACAACCAAAACTATCCACAACAGAAATATTAAGATTTGACAAGTTCAAAACTTAATGCAAGTAAGTGCATTGGTTAATGCGGGTGAAGGTAACCCAAGCACAAAACCAATGCAGGTAATAGTTTTGAGTTATGAAAACACAAGTGAAATTAATGCGGATAAATTAACTCTACCGCATTAGTCTCACTACAAATATTCATAGTTTTCAAGTATGAAAACTAATGCGGACAACTTTTGTTCATCCGCATTTGTTTTCCCTCAGCCGCATTTCCTAAATAAGGATGAGATCACCACTTAAACTTGGTTGAATATTTGTATTATCATAAATTAAAAGTGTGTGTACACTCTTCTGTCATCATGGTTGAAGTTTAAGAAATACGGACAACTTTGTTGTTCATCCGCACTTGTTGAAGTAAATACAGAACAACACATGTTCTTCCGCATCTGCTACAGTGTAGAAATGCAGACAAAGTTAAACATCCGCATTTGCTACAGTGCAAAAACGTATGCTAACTTAAACCATCCGCATTTGCTACAGTGTTAAAATTCCTGAACTTAAAACATCCACATTTGCTACAGTAACTAAATGCGAACATCCGCATTTGCTATAGTAAACAAATTTTGCTACAGTAGTCAACCGCATTTGTTTTTAACACTTGTAACTTTTGAAAAGGTCATTAAAAGGAGTATGTAAACAGATCTTTACTGAGCATTTAATACTTTTCAAATTCTGAGTGACATTAAAGTGCGACGAGCGAAAAATCACTACTATTCTTCATCGATCATCATAATCATCAACACCATTTGGATTTCTGTGATTCACAAACATCATTTTGCTTCAGTTTCGATTCTAAATCAACTTATTATCGAAATAAGGTGATTACAAGCAAAATCCATGAGAGTCCCGTCGAACTCAGTCAAACACAAAACCCTAGAAACATGAAACAATCTCAAAAATCAATCACTAACCAAGGATTAACCAACATTTTCGAACTCAATGACACGAACGATATGAAAATCAACATCAATGATTTTTGAAACCCTGGATTTGACATATGAACAGGGGATCATCAAATTACGAATGTCGACTTCAAAACACGTGGTTGAGTATGAAAAGAGATTTTAAACAGAAAAAAACATCAAAATCAAAGATAATTCAAAATAAAATCAAACATGCATGACAAAATCAAGTTAGGTCAAATTGTATATCTAACAGTACCTTTGATTGTTTAATTTTGACCAAATAAAGTCAAAATTGAAATAATCAGCTTGATTTGATCAATGTAATTAATAATTTAATGTCAAAAACTAACACATGTGCATCTTGTGTAGAAGCCTATGTCGATCTCACTTGGAGAAAGGTCCACAATGTAAGTGGATTTCTTGACCGGAAGTACCTAAAGCAGATGGACTTGGAGATATGATTAGATTCATCTCCACCACAAGGGTTGCTCATGTTATCCTAGTGAGACCAGTCATTTATGAACACTTCATAAGATCATTCTGGAGCACAACTGAAGTAGCAGAGATTGAGGGTGTGAAGACACTATCTGGAAGGATATCTGCTGATCACACCCTTAACATCACTGAACAAACTGTGAGACAGTGTCTACAGTCCGGTGATGATGCCAACACTCCTCAGGAACTAGAAGATGAGGAAATCATGACCTTCTTTGCCAACATTGGTTATGAAGGAGGGTATGAAGGAAAGCAAATCGTCAAGGGTTTGGTAGGTATACAATGGAGATTCCTAATTCATATATTCCAGCACTGTCTGTCCAAAGAAAGATAGGGTGGAATGATATTCCAGTGACTACCTCTTCAGCTATCTGTGCTATATGCACCAACAGACCATTCAATATGTCTGCTTATGTATTTAATGGTCTGGTGTCAAATGTGCAAGAAGGAAGAAGAAACATGTTCCTGATGTACCCTAGATTCCTCCAATGCCTCATTAATGAAGCATTTCTATAACTTTCACCTGTAGGACTTGTAATAAACATTCCTCATTACAATGCCAAGTCCTACATGTACATAAAGAAGAGGGATCCTACGAACTTCTACAGTGGAACCTTCTTTCCACTACTTCTTGGATGCTAGAGCAAATCCACCAACAAGAAGAACAAGAGGATATTGCTCCTGATAAACAAGATCCAGAAGAAGAAGAAGAAGCTCACGATCAACACCTATTGATGCCGAAGTAGAAGTAGAGGAACAAAGGCCTGAGTCACCAGAATGAGATCTTACTAAAAAGGGTCTCAGAACTGGAAATGCTAATCAAGATCAAGGAGGAATTGGCTGGAGAACAAGAAACAAAAGGTGATGAAGAAGAACAAAGAGAAGGTGAACAAGAAAAAGAACAAGAAACAGAAACATAGACTGAGCCAAGTCTAGCTATGGTTGTCTATTCAAGTGATCCATCTGAAGAAAGCACAGAGCAAGATTTTAAGCTTAGAGATCTCATAAAAGAGTTAGATAGCTACTCTGCTGGAGACTTCATCATTGATGATGAGTTTTGGGATTTTGTAAAAGACCCAAGACCTCTTGTAGAACACTTAGTGGTGATTTCTCAAAATCCAGTGCCATTAGAGAGAGAGAGTGGAGCTTTCAGATTGTTCTTGCAATCACCCTATCTGTTGAGCAACAAAACCTC
Organism: Flaveria linearis; assembly: GCA_024085815.1. Lineage (NCBI taxonomy): Eukaryota > Viridiplantae > Streptophyta > Magnoliopsida > Asterales > Asteraceae > Flaveria > Flaveria linearis. The sequence continues at coordinate 8,769,827 of CM044012.1, read as the reverse complement.
ATCAAAAGACTAAGTGAAGAGCTCAAAGAAAGAGAAGAAGCTGCTGAAAAGCAAGCTGCAGAACAGAGTCAAACAACTTCTGAATCATCTGTGCCATCCTCATCCAGACCATTAGTACACACCTACTTAAGAAAAAGGAAGTACTTGGCAGAGAAGCTAAAGGAAAAAAGGCCAGTAGAGGAAGAAGAGTCGGTAAAGAAGAAACAGAAAGATGATCCAAGAAGTTTAGCTGATATAGCTAAATTTCTTAATGAGCATGAAAAGGCCAAGGCACAGTTGAAAGAAACGATTGATATCATCGACTTGGAAGAAGGAGAGATTGAAGAAGGATATCAGGTAGATGAACTTGTGATGAAAGATAGCCATGTGATGGCTGAAACTTTAGTTGATAAGATGGTTGAGAAGGCTCAAACTGATGACCTGATGATCAATGCAATGTTTCTGATCAATCATGGTTGTGATGCTGACAAAGTGTTCGGGATGACATATAAATCAATGGTTGAAGAAGTGAGAAAGATGAATCAGCTTCTTGATCCAACATATAGGACTGAGTATGAGAGAAAATTAGTCAAATCCCCAATCACTTTCACCACCCAACCACAAAACAAGTTGAGACCTCTGAAAGTCCTTATTCTGATCCCTACACCATGTCTGACAGGGAAATGAAGGATTATCTATCCAAGAAAGGATATACAAAGAGTAAACTAGGTAACATGAAGACTAATTCTCTCAGAGCTACAATTATCCTGATAATTAATGAAAAGAAAGACAGATTGAAGAAACTAGAAGAGGAGGTTGTAGGAAGGAGACCCAGAACAAGACTCACAGCTCAAGATATGCAACTCACTAAGCAAGACCATGATGTCTTGGAACCCATTCTTAACAAAAATCTTGAATGGTTTACTGAACCCTCACAGTTGAAGCTTCAAGAAGGGTTAACCACTTCAGAGATGATTCAGGGTGTATCGGCTCCAGAGGGAAAAACTGATGTCAGAATCATTTCCTGGAAGTATGATAGTGACTGGAATATGTTTATGATTAAGAGGATCTCAGGGTTGGTGTAATTCTTCACAGAGTACTCTGCTCTGGTGAACTCCCTACAGATTCATGACCTTAAAGAGCTTGCTAAGCTCGAATTAATCAATCACAAAGCAATGTATAGGGGTTATGGGTTTGAAGAAATTCTGAGAATGTTCAAAAAGACAAAGAACTCGACTCATTAAAGGCAGTTTGTTTGAGGAAAGATAAATCTTTCCAAAATCCCCTGGTGAAGAAAAAGAGAACCAAAGGACTGAAGGGTTGGTGTTTCCTGAGCTGAATGTAAAACCAACTGAATCACTGAAAAGGAATATGGTAGCTGGCACCTAAACTTCCATCCTAATCTCTAATGTCTATTATGATGAAAAGACATATGAGTTGGTGATTGAACGGAAGTGGGGAGGTAAAGAAGGTGCTGAATCCGATTATTCAGTGGATATGAAGTAAGACTGCTTAATGAGTCTTACATCCACTATATCTATTCGAAACACTTCAGGGAAATATCCAACAAGCTGGGAGAAGCAGATATGTATTTCTTCCTGAAGTGCATCAAGATCTTGAAGATGGCTTATGACCGAATCAGGCATAAGAGAGAAGAAAGGAATAAGAAAAAGAAGACACCTCCCAATAGTGAAACTTGAGGTTGATGCTGATAGGACACTTCTGAATCATAGAGACAGGTTGTCCACTGTTGGTGTATGGGAACCCATATCACTGAAGAAGATGCCCATTGAAGCAATTCACACCATAAGCCAAATGACCATTCACGTACTGAGTAGAGACAGATGAACGACGCAAGAGACTTCTCCAACATGATCAAGTCCATCCTAAACCCATCTCTTCCAGACCCAGGCATAGCTCTAGAATCACCAGTCCAAGCAACAGTTAAAGATCCAACAGTATCTTCATAACCTCATCCACCATCAAAACCTTGAAGTACATAGGCTGTATAATCCTTAGGGGGAGTATTGTTGGACCCTGAAAGGATCATACATGCCAGTTCAAGTGATGGGTGATGGTTGTTCTGTTGGCATTCTCCCACAAGTCCAAGAAGGCATGCTGGAGAAAGACCAAGTGTTGGGTATCCGCATTTGTCTATGCGGATGACCAAGGAACAATGCTGACAAGTGTTTGTTCTTCCGCATAAACAAATACGGATAGCCTAGGACAAATGCTGTAAGTTCTTCATCCGCATTGGTTAATGCAGATGCATTAGAACAAATGCTATCAAGTATTTGTTCATCCGCATTAGTCAATGCGGATGCACAAGAAGAAATGTTGATGAGTGTTTGTTCTTCCGCATTAGTTAATGCTGATGACCAAACACTTAATGCTGATGAAGAATAAAGAAATGCTGATGAAGCCAAAGCATCAAAGCGCGCATAGTTAATGCGGATGTTCAACAACAAATGCGGATGAAGAAACTTTTGTACTTAGACTAGTATTCTGTATAGTTGTCAGGGTAGTTTAGTCTTTTTGTATAGGGTTTATGTTAGCCTATAAATAGAATAGAATATCTATAATATGTAAGTTTTTTCCCAGGTTTGTCTCATGTATTGTCATTTGACAAAACCTTGTACCCAAGTTTCGATGTTTTAAGGTTATCTGTTCACTGTTCATGAAACCCTAAAACATCCTGAAACTTGTTTGTTCTACAATCAATACACAAGCATTTATGAGTAATTTACTGCATTTAATGTACTCTGATTTGGCATTTCCGCTACTTAATCACTCTCTCAATCTACATATTCGATCCATGTTGACTCATACTCAGCAGATAATATCATTCTCGGACCACAGACCAGTCCAGGATGATCCTTTAGGTTTGAAATCAGTAGTAAGAGTTTGTGGATAGGATGAGGATGAGGGATTGGTTTCTTATGTAGGAATGGATAGTGATGGTTGTGAAGGTTATGGATCAGGTTGAGATATTTGAATAGGATCAATTGAAGGTGGAGGAATTAGATCATTGTTTGATGGAGGTGATGAAGGGTCAAGTGGAGGAATGATATCAATGTTGGAGCAAGGAACATCATTATCAACAAAGACTAGAAGATTAAACAAACTGAAGACAGTATGTGTATCATAGAACCAAGCAGGATCAGATCCTATATTTGGAGAATTAGATTCCTGCCAATCCACATAGAAAGATACCTGCACAATATGTGGTTCCTTTGCAGTAAACCCGATACGCCTTCTGTGAGGTAGAATAGCCAACGAAGAAACATCATCTGAGACAGCACCAAACTTGGACTTCTGAGCTTGAGTGTTTAGCAAAGTACACGAACAACCAAAAGGACGAAAGAAGTCAATTAAAGGTTTCCTTTTAAGAAGCAACTCTTATGGAGTCTTCGTCTTGTCTTTCACAATAAGCACGTGATTAAGGACATAGGAAGCACAGTTGACTGCTTCTACCTAGAAAATAATTAGAAGCCTTGACTCGATCAGCATAGCTCTAGCCGCTTCAATCAGAGTACAGTTCTTTCTCTCAGCAACACCATTTTGTTGATATGTTCTTGCAGTATTGAACTGTTTGAGAATTCCTTTGCCTGCACAGAAGGAATCAAAGATATGGTTTCTGAACACTGTTCCATTGTCACTTTGAATGTCCATAACCTTCTTTTATTGATTGATTCAATGATGAGGATTAGCTTCTGCAACTCCTCTATAGTTTCTCCTTTGTTAGCTAGAAATCTTACCCATGAATATCTTAAGTAATCATCTGTAACAACTAAACAATAAGATTTCTTAGCTATAGACTTGATATTGATAGGACCAAATAAGTCAGTATGTAACAATTCAAGGGGTTTTGAAATAGAATTTTTAGTTTTAAGCTTGTGTGGCTTTTGTGTAGTTTTCCTTTAGCACAAGCCATGCACATTTCTACCATAGAAAAATTTTTAAGTGGTAGCCCCCTGATAAGATTATTCTTAACCAACTTATTAATGTTCTTAAAATTAACATGTCCTAAACAATGGTGCCACAGAAACGATTCAGATGATGGTGCTTTTGACAAAAGACAAGTCACAGTCGAGGTAGATTCTTGTGATCCCATATCCAATTGATAGGTATCATTCTTTCTTAGAGCTCGCATGATCACTAACTCTTCTGTGACAGTAAACTCTGGCTTAAGAAACAAGCATTCATTTGACATGAACAGCACCTGAATTTCTTTATCACATATTTGTGACACACTTAATATATTAAATGCAAGCTATGGCACATAGTTCACTTTCTCTAGTGTTAATGAACCATTCAACACTTTTCCTTGACCGATCATATTCCCTCCTTTCTTGTCTCCAGGAAAAGCAACATATCCTCCGTTTATTACACGGTAATTAGTAAGCAAGTCCTTCAGCCCGATCATATGCCTAGAGCATCTGCTATTAACGTGCCAATAGCTTTTGATAGCTTTTCTAGAATGTCCCTGGCATTTGAGAAAGAACTAGTTAGGTTTTGAAATTGGGACCCAAGTTTTGACTAACTAGGTCTTGGAACAAAAGATTGCTTACTAAAGACATTATTAACAAAATTGTTTATTCTATTCCTAAATGAATTACTATATACATTCCTATTATTTAACTCTGGGCAATGTTTAACTACGTGATCATCATTTCGTCATCTAAAACAATCAGACTTTAAATCCTTTCTTTTACATCATGAAATAGAAGGTCTATCCATAATAATTTCTTCTTCATATTCAGATACTTATGAATCAAAAGCGTTGTAAGTATCATACGTGACCTTTGATTTACCTTTTGTGATCCGTCTATTATCAAGTTTTGGTTCAATTTTATTACTTACCTTTGAGGAAGTAATCTCCGTCTGTTTGGTTTAGAAATCCGAATTAGTGTAAAAGATGGAATTGGATGAGAAAAGAATTTTTCAAAACAATTAGTTTTCGTTTGAGTGTTAGAAGATTGATTTGAACATTGAGCCATTTCATGAACACAATCATTTGAAACACAAAACATCACTATTTGATTCATAAGCATCTGATGTTGAACAAGTTGAATCCTAATTAAACAAACTATTGTCAGACAAGACACTTCAAAAACAAAGCTACTTAAATTATTGTCTACATGAGACTTCTTGGAATTTAAAGGACTAAAACTAGAGCTGCCAAGTCCCTTACTTTCTCCATAACCATATTCCTCTCGAATCTCTTTATGGTTCACTCCCTCTAAACCTGCAAACAGACTATTAGTATCATGCTGTATAATCTTAGTAATCAATTCACTGATACCAATTGTGAAGTTACTGGATCGATGAACATCCGAGCACGTTCTTCACGGAAGGATAAAAACCAAAAGATAAACAAAAGTACGAACAATAACCGAATGATTTTATTGATAAAACATAACGATTTTAAACTCGTTACAACTTAAGAATCAAGACTTTTGGCAAGGGGAGATCGAGCATGATCTCCCCTCTCATCCGGCAGCGCCTAGGCGCCGGGCACACTATCAAAAAACCCTTAGGTTCTGCACATTGAAACTGGTATATATAGGCCTTGGCCCATATTAGATGCGACTGGGCCCATTCGTGCGATTGGACCATGCGTATGGTTCAATCGTACGACTGAACCATGCGTATGGTTCAATCGTACGACTGGACCATTCTTATGATTCAGTCTTACGAATGCCCCAATCGCATCTCTCAGTCGCACCACTGGTCCATTAGCATGGCTCAGTCGTACGACTGAGTCTCATTCGCATATGCTCCTGCGAATGACCCAGTTTCATGTGTTTACAAGGTGTATAACATTAAGCCTAGACTATTCATCAAGCGACGGACACACTATATATGACTATATATGCTCCAACAAGATTGAAGGTATAGGTGTAGGAGAATAACAGTATGTACTAGGGAGGAGGATAAACATAAGCGTTTTCTTCATGACTCAAATCAGTTTTGATTCAAGCCCCCTTTGTTTCTTGCACAAATCTTCCAATTTCATTCCAGTTAAAAATTGTCCATTTTTCAAGTTTTGATCTCAACTTACTTGTTTAAATTTCAGCAAGTGCAACCCGTTCTGTTAAAGCATTTATCTTGACGTTTCTTTCTAAAAGATTCCTTTTTAAATGATCATTTTCTTTTAAAGCTTCATTTAATTTTACAAAATATTTTGATTCATTCAATTTAAGTTCCTTGTTGATTCGGTTTAATTCTTTTCGTTATCTAATAATAACCTTTTTAACTTTAGAAACACTAAATAACCGAATTTTGCAACCAGGAGAGCACATATCTTTTATTACCTCGTATGGAAGACTGATAACTACCTTTTCGGCAGCTAGAGCCTTTTCACATTTGCACACAGGAGTGTTTTTCTTGTACTCCTCCTCAGCAGTCTTATTCTCTTTGTCATCATTAACTGTCTCACCAAACTTTTCCAAACCAGCAATCTTGCAAACTTTCCCTTCCTACTCACCATTAACACCAACCTGAGCTTCATTCTTGCCTTCAACTAATTTACCATATTTCACACCTTCATTGACCATAACTTCTTGACCGTCACCACTAGCTTCACCATCAAATTCCATCAATGGACCAAAGTTCGTAACCGAGTATTCATCATTTTCCACCATCTCAGCCACCGGTGCATGATTAACTTCCTCCTCTGTTTCCTTGATCTCAGCACTCCAATAAAAATTTGTAATCAGTGTTGTTTCCTTCTTTGGCTTGGCTTCTTCTTTATCAGTAACCGGTATGACTTTTGAAGTTCTCGGGGTCATTGGTTCAGTGATAATTGTTGACGGGCATTCTCTTTTGAAGTGACCCAACTACTTACAATTAAACACCTCAGCTTAGATTTATTAAAACTAAGTTTTGAGTTCTGATTTTGACCCCCAATTTCTTCCTGCTTGTTCTTTCCATGAATCTTCTTGCTCGCAGAGTGAGCATGGCCATCTGCCATTGAATATCAATTTCTTCCAAATCATTCGGATCCACTTGATACATGTATTCCATTATCATTTATTTTCCTTTAAGTTCTCCAGCCACCAATGCTTCATAACTATGCACAAGCATCCCGAACAGTGCCATAGTATCAGTGTCATCAGTCACATCCCGGCGAAGCGTGAACGATACGGGTGAATGTGACTAGCTTTTATCAGAGTGCATTGTTTACAGTGAAATAAACACAGTTATAATATAAAACAAAACACAGACATGCTTTTATTAATACCAGAGGAATTACATCTTTTTACATAATATACCAAAAGATGTAATTAGTTACAACTAAGTTACAGCATGTCTAAAATCTATGAAAATGCGTGTCCACGTACACACTTCCGTCAACGATGTTGACGGTCAGTGTTACACAGACCCGTCCTACAACTTCGCCCCAACCATCATGAACCTCAAAGCTGAAATCAAAGGTGTTACTCATTTCCTGAAAAAGTACACTTAAACCAGTCAACAAAATGTTGGTAAGAACATAGGTTTAATCCAGACAAAATATTTTGTTGATGTATCAATTACAACCAAAACTGCTCACAACATAATCATACTGTCACGAAATAATCATAAAATCAGATAATATTACATCCTAACCCCCATTCGATTAGATGCAGGAAAATAGCAGTAACCCTCATCCGGTTAGTGCAAATATTCTCCTAAGTAGCGCTACCAATATTATTGACCGTTCCTCATTCGAACTAATGGTTGTGTCGCAAATGACAGTAAGCAAACAAAATATTTTCAAAATAATACATCAACCCAACAGTATACTTTTTCCCCTAAAACTTTACTGAATATCAAACGGTTGAAAATGGGGCTATGAACTCACCATGTCTTCTTACTTGATCTAACAAGATAGTTCACAGTGTTAGACAATACTTCAAATATTTTTCTGGTTTTCATTGACTGTAAAAGATTTATTCTAGATTTCTCAAAAATCACAAAATAGCTAGTGATGTTCACAAATCACCAGTTTTGTAGAACATAAGTTTGGACAGTTTGTAGCTTTCCATAATTTCCATGACACTAAATTCCCAAGATTATTTTATATAAATCCTACAATTTTCCCAAAATTCATCAAAATACCTAATGCTCTTCAATAAATCCTCATAAATTCACAGAATGTTTTCAAAAGGTTAGTAACGTCACATAATTTTTATAGCATCCAAATATTAACAGATTATTTTCTGTAAATTTCATAATATTCTCATAAATGATTAAAAATATCTTCTGCTCACGAAAAATTCCCACAATTTTAGAAAACATTTCCTCTATAAAACCAATCATCATATAATTATCTTAAGGTCCAGATCATAACAGAACAGTTTCTGTAATTTCTACAATCATTGAATATTTAGCAAAAATTTATACTGATCCAAAATTATAAAAATATATATTATGTATACTTTTATTTAATATTACATCTATGATTTTATCAGAATTTATTATTCACTTTAAGTATTTATTCTGATTTATTTACTACAGAAATATAAAAATTCATATCTTAATCATAATAAGAAATAAAATTCTGAAATAATTTCAGGGGCTTTTATACCTCAAACGAATTATCCTGTGATTTTATCAGATTTTTCCCGAATTTATTTCTATTTTTTACATTTTCTCTTATTTTTCCATTATAAATAATTTATATTATTATTTACTTTATCAAAACTTTGTCAAAACTCCCAGTTTAATATTTCAGTAGGTAAGTGAGAATTTTCAATATTTATTCCCACAATTACAGTTATTTAATATTTATTTGATTTTTCTTAAATAGTTAAGATATATATATTTTGTAAAAATTAAATATATCTTTTTAAATCATAAGTTTCTGAGTTTTGGAACTTATTATTCAAGATTCATGGATTAAAGTTTTCCAAAATTGGTTTCGAGTGGCTAAGCCTTTTTATATACATACGTATCAATATGTATGTATAATATATTATATATATATATATATGTTTTGTTAACATATATGTAACTAAACCTTTTTATTACCTTTGATGATACTACTGCAGTTTAGATCCGAGAGGTAGGCCGTAAAGGTGGTGGATGATGATGGCTGTTGATGGTGGTGCGTGGTTGTTGGTGTTGTGGTTGTCGGGTTGTTGTTTGATTGTTTGTTGTTGTGGTATTGTAACCGAAGGGTGAGGGGAAGACAAGGTGATGATGAGGTTAGAACTGCCTTTAACCGAGGAAGATTGCAGAAAGTAGCTGGGGTGTGTGTTAAAGGTGTGATGATCGAATGAAGATGATAGTTTGTGCTTTCGGTGGGAGATGGTGGAAGTTTGTGGGTTGTTCATTGAAAAGGAGATGCAAGGTGATTGTTTGTGAGGTATATGTTCCAAAAACCCAAGGTTTTAAAGCAATGGGGAAGTGGTTTGGGTAGTGATTCATCATGGCAAAGTGAGAGGTGGCGGGTTCTCAAGCCTCTTACCCGAGAGGTTGCCACATCAATTATTTACATGGGAGTCTAGTTAGGAGTCTAGGTATTAGGTTTTGACTTTGAGGGAATATATTCCACTACTCCTTAATCCTGAGGCTATTGTTGTAAGAACAAGGATTGATACATGGTGTGAATGCAAAGAAAAATGGATATGGATGGTGGTTTAGGAATAACCGAGAGCATGGTGGTGCATGGATAGAGGTGCATGTGGCGGTTTTTAGAAAGAAAACAAAATGGAACAAGATATCTAAGAGATAGAATTAGGATTTGACTTTAAAGTGTGAGTGTAGGGTTTTTGGTGTGCAAGAAACCCAAGAGTTAGATGGATAGGTGGCACATATTGAGGGCATTCACATGTGAAGGGAATGTTTAGGGTATTGGGATGGAGGGCTAGATTCATAGGTTTTGACTTTGTAACATGGATGCTTGGATTAAGGCAACATGGTGGCGGTTTCCATGTTCAAGAAACAACGAAGGTGGTGATGGTTCGAGTGGTATCTTGAGGTGGTGGTTCGGGTTGGTTGTTTTCGGTTATGTTCTTGACCGAGGGTGTAGGGGAAGGGTGGTTTGGGTTTTTAGTTTTTGGTTTTAGTTAAGTTTTTAGTTTAGTTAAGTTTGAGGTGTTTATATACATATATATATACCCGTAAGTATATACATATGTAAGTGAGCTATGTATATATATATCTATACTAAAACATATATGCTTGTAGTACAAAAATTTTCCTTGTATACGTATATAATAAACATGCCCACGTAAAACTTATGTATATATACACGTATGGTGGATTTCGGACATATAAACATACGTACATACGTAACTTATCATATATAGACATGGATGCAACATGCATACGTAAGATTTTTATATATATGTATGTATGCAACCATGCATACGTGCACCCATAATATATCATTTTATGAGTCCAAAGTTATATATATATAAGATATATATATACACATCATACATAAATTTATTCGTACACAAACTTGCTTGTTCATTTTCCATATATATAATTGCAAATACGTATTATATATTTATATGCATGCAAAAAGTATAAATAATAATAATTATAAATTTTAGGGTTGTCACATTCTCCCCCCCCGTTAAAAGAATTTCGTCCCGAAATTCAGTGGAGTGTGCTTTAAAAACTTAAATAAGTATTACCTTTGAACAGATGAGGATACTTCTTCTTGATTTCATCTTCCCTTTCCCAGGTGTATTCTGGTCCTCTTTTTGCATTCCACTTATTTTTACTATGGGAATTTTACTTCTTCTTAACTTCTTTATTTCTTTCCCACAATGGCTATTGGTTCTTCCACAAAATGCAATTTCTTATTTACCTGTATTTCTTGAATTGGTACTACCAGAGTTTCATTGGTTAAGCATTTCTTGAGATTGGACACATGAAAGGTGTTGTGTACTTCACTTAATTCCTGTGTTATTCCAGCTTATATGCTACAGGACCAATTCTATCAATAATTTTAATGGACCAATGTACCTAGGGTTCAATTTACTGGATTTTCCAAATCAAAAGATACCTTTAGAGGGTGATATTTTTAGGTAAACTTTGTCTCCAATTTGGAATTCTAATGGTTTCCTCCGTTTGTCTGCATAGCTTTTCTGTCGATCACAAGCTGCTTTCAACCTGTTTTTAATCTCAGTGATCTTATCTGTAGTTTCTTGGATTAGTTCAGGACCCGTGAGTTGTCTATCACCTATTTCATTCCAATATAAAGGTGATCTACATTTTCTTCAATATAGAGCCTCAAATGCTGCTAATCCAATGCTAGAGTGATAACTATTATTGTATGAAAATTCTATTAAAGGCAAGTGACTATCCCAATTTCCACCAAAGTCTATAGCACAAGCCCTTAACATGTCTTCTAAGGTTTGTATGGTTCTTTCACTCTGTCCATCGGTCTGTGGATGATATGTTGTACTTAGGTTTATTTGAGTTCCTAAAGCTTTTTGCAAAGTTTGCCAGAATCTAAAAGTAAATCTGCTATCCCTATCTGATATAATGGATATAGGTATTCCATGTCTAGACACAATTTCTTTAATGTAGATTCTTGCTAATCTCTCAATCTTGTAATCTTCGCGGATAGGTAAGAAATGAGCAGATTTAGTTAGTCTACTATCAACACAACCAAATTGTGTCGTATCCATTTCTTGTCCTGGGTAACTTAGTTATGAAATCCATTGTAATTTGATCCCATTTCCATTCTGGAATTTCTGGTTGTTGCAAATATCCTGAAGGTTTCTGATACTCAGCTTTTATTCTTGAGCAGACATCGCACTTTTCCACAAATTCTCCAACTGATCTTTTTATGCCTGGCCACCAGTATTGACTTTTCAAGTCCTTGTACATTTTATTATTTCCTGGGTGCACAGAGTGTCTTGACTTATGAGCTTCTTGCAAAACAGTTGTTCTAACTAGGTTGTTGTCTGGTATCCAGATTCTTCTGTTGAATTTTAGAATTCCATCTGCTTCTTCTTCAAGTCTTTTCATTGTCCTTTTAGTTTCAGTAGATCTTGTTGTTGAGCTTCTCAGATTTGTCTTAGCAGATCTGAACGTAGTTCCATTTTCATTGCTCGTACCCTAGAGGTTTTTGTTCTTTTTTTCTACTTAAAGCATCAGCTACTACATTGGCTTTCCCTGGGTGATACCTAATTTCACAGTCGTAATCACTTATAACTCTACCCATCTTCTTTGCCTCATATTAACATCTTCTGATCCAAGATGTGTTGTAAACTTTTGTGGTCCGTATATATTATACACTTAGTTCCATATAAATAATGCCTCCAAATCTTTAGTGCAAATATTACAGCTCCTAATTCTAGATCATGGGTGGTGTAATTCTTTTCACTACCTCTAAGTTGTCTAGATGCATATGCAATCACCTTATCTTTTTGCATCAAACACATCCAAAGCCTTGACGAAAGGCATCACAATAGACTATGAAGTTATTTGTTCCTTCAGGTAAAGCTAACACAGGTGCACTACATAATTTATTCTTAAGAAGTTCAAAGGCCTCATTCTGTTTTTCTCCCCATACATACTTTATATCTTTCTGAGTTAGTTCTGTCAATGGTGAGCTATTCTTGAGAAGTTTTCTATAAATCTCCTGTAGTATCCTGCTAAACCTAAAAATGACGTATTTCTGTCGGAGTTTTTGGAATTTCCCATTTCTTAACTGCTTCTATTTTTGCTGGATCAACCTGAATTCCATTTTGGTTGACTATGTGCCCAAGGAATTGTACTTCTCTTTTCCAAAATTCACAGAAAATTTTGCATATAACTTTTCTTTTCATAATAGTTCCAAGGTTAACCTGAGGTGTTGTTCGTGGTCTTCCTTACTCTTAGAATAGATTAGAATGTCATCAATGAAGACTATAACAAATTTATCTAGGTAAGGTTTACACACTCTATTCATCAGGTCCATAAATATTGCTGGAGCATTGGTTAACCCAAATGGCATCACAAGGATTTATAATGACCGTATCTAGTTCTAAAAGCAGTCTTGAAATGTCATCTTCCTGTACCCTTAATTGATGATATCCAGATCTTAAGTCTATTTTTAAAAATAACTAGATCCCTGCAGTTGGTCAAACAGATCATCAATTCTAGGGAGTGGATACCTATTCTTTATAGTAACCTTATTAAGTTCCCTATAATCAATATACATTCTAAAGGTTCCATCCATCTTTTTAACAAATAAGACTGGTGCTCCCCAAGGGGATACACTAGGACGTATGAATCCTTTATCTAACAATTCCTGTAACTGAGTCATGAGTTCTTTCATCTCAGTTGGTGCTAAAAGATAAGGTGCTTTGGCAATAGGGGTTGTTCCTGGAATCAATTCTATTTTAAATTCTAACTGATGAGGGGGTGGTAATCCAGGTATTCATCAGGAAACACATCAGCATATTCATTTACAACAGGAACACTTTCCAAATTTTCCTTATCAAGTTTTGTATCAACAATATGAGCCAAGAATGCTAAAATTTGTGTTGAGGTATTTCATCATGCTTTTCACAAGTAATCAGTTTCACAGTATCATTTGGCCTATCACCATAAATGCAGAGAATTTTGTTTTCCTTAGCCAAAGGAATCTTAATCATTTTCTTATCACAAATGATTTCAACAAGATTTGCACTCAACCAATCCATTCCTACTACGATATCAAATCCTCCTAACTTAATAGGTATCATTTATATCAAAACAATACTCATCTAAATTCAAGATGCAGTTAGGAATAATTTCTTCAGCTTCAATTATCTTACCATCAGCTAATTCTATCACATAAATATCATGTAATTTTTCAGATGCTGAACTGATTGATGGTCTAAAAGTATGTGAGACAAAACTGCGGGTTGTTCCTGTATCAAATAATACTTTAGCGTACTGGTTATTGATAAGGAGCGTACCCCTAACTACTTCTGGTTCATGACGTGCTTCATCAGCTTGTATCACAAATGCCCTTCCACGGGGGTTGTTCTGGTTAGCTGGAGTCTTACCCTTTCGTTGTGGACATTCGTTCCGGAATGATTTTCACTTCCACACTGAAAACAGACGGTTTTAGAGTTAGTAGGGTTTTTGCAGTCTCTAGAAATGTGTCCATTTCTTTTGCAGTTATAACACACCACTGTCATACAGTTTCCTGTATGATATCTTTGATAGATGTTACACTGTGGTGGTTTTTCTACTTTCTTCCCTTGAGTTGTTCCTAAAAAGTTTCTTGATGAAGGTCGGGTACTCTTTTTCTGGGAACTTTCTCCAAATCTTTTTCCAGGATGATTTTCAGTCCATTTCCTTTTCTCTCCTACCTCTTGATGACTTAATGATCCATTCCTGATCATTTCATCTGTCAGACTTCCTGACAAAATTACTGCTTCTTGGAAGGTTTTGGTTCTAGCAGATTTCACTAGTCCTCTTATTTATGGCACTAATCCCCAATATACCTTCTATTCTTTTAGATTCCGGGGTTATCAAATGTGGTACTAATCTAGATAATTCATTATTCTATCAGTATATTCCCGGTGTGCAGATCCTTTCATCTCTAGTGCTAAAAATTCAGCCTCTAATTTTCTATCTCGTTGTGTAAGACAATATTTTCAATATTTTTCTATAGACTAGATTTCTTCCCAAATTCTTCCCAACTCATACATTTCTTATTCATAACATTTCTACCCTTAGTGTGTACCTCCATTTTCCACCAGGATTGTGCTTCTCCTTTAAAAGAATGGGAAGCAAACAGTGTCTTGAAGTTTTCAGCACAGTTACTGATTTCCAGGACTCCTTCCATATCATCTAGCCATCTTAATGCTTATACTGCTCCACCTTTTCCATCAAATTCCCGAGGTCTACAGGACATAAAGGTTTTGTAGAGCATCCCTTTGAAATTCCATTTAAAATTTCTTCTTCCTGTCTTTCTTCTATATTCATATTTTCAGGCCCTACTGGTGGGTTTGAGGTAGTTCCAATGTTCAGATTTTGTTGGAGTTGAGTAATTAGGGTAGGTAGGGTAGCTTCCAGTTGTTAGGCTACTATCTGAGATATCCTATCATTTTCAGTGGTATCAGGGTTCACGGGTGTTTCTTCCCCAAGTCTGGTCCTGGGTCGTCCCACTCGAGCTGTTCTCCTGACAGGCTATGTGTTTCTTTTTGGCGGCATGAGTCACTATAGTAAATTTCAATGTTAGTATTGCAAATAAATATCTTAACACAAAAATTATTTAACATAATTCAAACAAACATGTTATCACAAAAATACATATATCAGTTAAGCTCTTATTTTTTTTATTCTAAAAATTTAACTATAAACTTTCAGTTTCTGCTAAGCCATTTCCAGATCTTGGTGAAGATACTTTTCTTGGGTGTCTTGAGCTTTTTAATATCCTTTTGGATTTTCCAGATTCCCAACTGTATCTTCTTAAGTTTCTTAAGAGTCTGCCGGGCTGCCTTCACCTGATCCAACTTTGGCTTAATAATTCTATCTTCATCTTTTGGAAAATCAGGAGGTTGTCTTTCTAAATCCTCAGATTGCTTAGCTTTAAATTTGTGTCCACGTAGTATCTTTTTTCTAGGAGTCTTAATTGTATATCCTCCCACGTGTACTGGTGCACGTCTAACATAAAATTTTGTTTTATTCTCCATTTCTGTTGGGATAACATCCATAGCCTGTTGAGGTTCCGGTTCAGGTGTTATTTCTTTAGGACTGCTATGGTATGAACCTTCGGAAGGGTCGGTTTCATAGTGATAACTATCTGAATTCATACTGCAGAATTCCTTAGCAATATTTCACAGAAAGAGTTAGTCAAATAATCATTAAAATTTTTGTTAGAATCTTAACCATAAAATCATGAAATTTCACATAGTTCACATAATTCACATAAAATCATAAAGTATATTTTGAGCTTATGGTTATAGTCTAGTTATTTACTTAAAATAACTAATTCTCTATAACCAATGGCTCTGATACCAACCTGTCACATCCCGGCGGAAGCGTGAACGATACGGGTGGAATGTGACTAGCTTTTATCAGAGTGCATTGTTTACAGTGAAATAAACACAGTTATAATATAAAACAAAACACAGACATGCTTTTATTAATACCAGAGGAATTACATCTTTTTACATAATATACCAAAATTAGATGTAATTAGTTACAACTAAGTTACAGCATGTCTAAAATCTATGAAAATGCGCTTCCACGTACACACTTCCGTCAACGATGTTGACGGTCAGTGTTACACAGACCCGTCCTACGACTTCGCCCCAACCATCATGAACCTCAAAGCTGAAATCAAAGGTGTTACTCATTTCCCTAAAAGTACACTTAAACCAGTCAACAAAAATGTTGGTGAGAACATAGGTTTAATCCAGACAAAATATTTTGTTGATGTATCAATTACAACCAAACCTGCTCACAACATAATCATACTGTCACGAAATAATCATAAAATCAGATAACATTACATCCTAACCCCCATTCGGTTAGATGCAGGAAAATAGCAGTAATCCTCATCCGGTTAGTGCAAATATTCTCCTAAGTAGCGCTACCAATATTATTGACCGGTTCCTCATTCGAACTAATGGTTGTGCCGCAAATGACAGTAAGCAAACAAAAATATTTTCAAAATAATACATCAACCCAAACAGTATACTTTTTCCCCCAAAACTTTACTGAATATCAAACGGTTGAAAATGGGGCTATGAACTCACCGTGTCTTCTCACTTGAATCTAACAAGATAGTTCACAGTGTTAGACAATACTTCAATATTTTTCTGGTTTTCATTGACTATAAAAGATTTATTCCAGATTTCTCAAAAATCACAAAAATATCTACTGGTGTCCAAAATCACCAAGTTTTGTAGAACATAAGTTTGGACAGTTTGTAGCTTTTCATAATTTCTTTGACACTAAATTCCCAACAGATTATTTTATATAAATCCTACAATTTTCCCAAAATTCATCAAAATACATAATTCTCTTCAATAAATCCTCATAAATTCATAGAATTTTATACAAAAATTCAGTAACATCACATAATATTTATAGCTTCCAAATATTAACAGATTATTTTCTGTAAATTTCATAATATTCTCATAAATGATTAAAAATAGCTTCTGCTCATGAAAAATTTCCAAAATTTTACAGAAAATTTATTCTATAAAATAAATCATCGTATAATTATCTTGCAGTCCAGATCGTAACAGAGCAATTTCTGTAATTTTTACAATCATTGAAATATTTAGTAAAAAATTTAGACTGATCCAAAAATTATTAAACTTATATACTCCGTAGATTAATATTTAGTATTACATCTATGATTTTATCATAATTTATTATTTAATTTAAGAGTTTATTCTAATTTATTTACTACAGAACATATAAAAATTCATGTCTTAATAATAATAAGGAATAAAATTCTGAAATAATTCTAGAGGCTTTTATACCTCAAAAGAATTATCCTGTGATTTTATCAGAATTTTCCCGATTTTATTTCTATTTTTTACATTTTCTCTTATTTTTCCATTATAAAATAATTTATATAAATTATGTACTTTATCAAAACTTTGTCAAAACTTCCAGTTTAATATTTCAGTAGGTAAGTGAGAATTTTTAATGTTTATTCTCACAATTACAGTTATTTAATATTTATTTGATTTTTTCTTAAATAGTTATGATATATATATTTTGTAAAAATTAAATATATCTTTTTAAATCATAAGTTTCTGAGTTTTGGAACTTATTATTCAAGATTCATGGATTAAAGTTTTCCAAAATTGGTTTTGGGTGGCTAAGCCTTTTATATACATACATATCAATATGTATGTATATATATGTTTTGTTAACATATATATAACTAAACCTTTTTATTACCTTTGATGATACTACTGCAGCTTAGATCCGAGAGGTCGGCCATAAAGGTGGTGGATGATGATGGCTGTTGATGGTGGTGCGTGGTTGTTGGTGTTGTGGTTGTCGGGTTGTTGTTTGATGTTGTTTGTTGTTGTGGTATTGTAACCGAAGGGTGAGGGGAAAGACAAGGTGATGATGAGGTTAGAACTGCTTTTAACCGAGGAAGAGGTGCAGAAAGTAGCTGGGGGTGTGTGTTAAAGGTGGTGATGATCCAATGAAGAGGATAGTTTGGTGCTTTCGGTGGGAGATGGTGGAAGTTTGTGGGTTGTTCTTTGAAAAGGAGATGCAAGGTGATTATTTTATGAGGTATATGTTCCAAAAACCCGAGGTTTTAAAGCAATAGGGAAGTGGTTTGGGTAGTGATTCATCATGGCAAAGTGAGAGGTGGAGGGTTCTCAAGCCTCTTACCCGAGAGGTTGCCACATCAATTGTTTACATGGGAGTCTAGTTAGGAGTCTAGGTACTAGGTTTTGACTTTGAGGGAATATATTCCCTACTCCTTAATCTCGAGGCTATTGTTGTGAGAACAAGGAATTGATACATGGTGTGGATGCAAAGAAAAATGGATATGGATGGTGGTTTAGGAATAACCGAGAGCATGGTGGTGCATGGATAGAGGTGCATGTGGCGGTTTTTAGAAAGAAACAAAATGGAACAAGATATCTAAGAGATAGAATTATGATTTGACTTTAAAGTGTGAGTGTAGGGTGGCGGTTTTGGTGTGCAAGAAACCCGAGAGTTAGAGGGATAGGTGGCACATATTGAGGGCATTCACATATGAATGGAATGTTTAGGGTATTGGGATGGAGGGCTAGATTCATAGGTTTTGACTTTGTAACATGGATGCTTGGATTAAGGCAACATGGTGGCGGTTTCTATGTTCAAGAAACAACCGAAGGTGGTGATGGTTTCGAGTGGTATCTTGAGGTGGTGGTTCGCCTTGGTTGTTTTCGGGTTATGTTCTTGACCGAGGGGTGTAGGGGAAGGGTGGTTTGGATTTTTAGTTTTTGGTTTTAGCTAAGTTTTTAGTTTAGTTAAGTTTTGAGGTGTTTATATACATATATATATACCCGTAAGTATATACATATGTAAGTGAGCTATGTATATATATATCTATACTAAAACATATATGCTTGTAGTACAAAAATTTTCCATGTATACGTATATAGATAAACATGCCCACGTAAAAACTTATGTATATATACACGTATGTGTGGATTTCGGACATATAAACATACGTACATACGTAACTTATCAATATATAGACATGCGTGCAACATGCATACGTAAGATTTTCATATATATGTATGTATGCAACCATGCATACGTGCACCCATAATATATCATTTTATGAGTCCAAAGTTATATATATATATAATATATATATATACACATCATACAGAAATTTATTCGTACACAAACTTGCTTGTTTCATTTTCCATATATATAATTGCATATACGTATTATATATTTAATATGCATGCAAAAAGTATAAATAAAAATAATTATAAATTTTAGGGTTGTCATAATTAGACAGAACTTGAGTAGTAGAGACGGCTTTGGAGTTTGAACCACCACTTGATGAACCACTAACAGATTTGTCAGACTTTCCATAATCAGAATACCCACCATGAGTAGTGCCATAAACATAGAGAGTTCACAGCGGATGAAAGTAAGGCTGCATTTTGTAGGTAAACTGGAGCTGGCACCATAGATTGATTGTATTCTCTCCTTTTCAGATCAAGATCAAATGATTTTAGCATGTTGATAACATCCATGAGCTTGTTGTCTAGAAAACTCCTCTCTTTCTTTAACATCCTACCTACAGATTCCACTGTGGTTGAAGAGAATCCAAGAGCTTGGTAATATGTTCATGATTCGTCAATTTTTCATCATACTTCTTAAGATTGCTAGAGATAGTCAAGAATTTGTTGGTAAGTTTAGTAAGACTTTCATGCTTGTGTCCAACAAAAGAGTCAAACTCTTTCTCTACCTGAGCTTTCTTATCCTTCTTCAACTCCTCATTCCTGTCATAGAAGTCACACATGCATCAAATAATGACTTGGCATTCTTGTATTCAGTAAAACAATTATAGATGTCTTGAGCTAAAAAAGAGTTAAAACTCCAAATGTCGTCTGATCACGGTCGATAAGCTTCAAATCTCTTTTGGTGAAAGTCAAGGGATCAGTGTTTGGTGAAGTAGGTTCTCTAATAGTGATGGTTAGGATGTAAGGACCATTCATAATAGATTCCCATTGGTTGTGAATGGTGTAGTAGAAAAACGCTTTTAGACATCTTTTCCAATCCTCAAAATTATCACCGTTCATAAGCCTCGGTGGCCTATTAGGTACAACGCTCTCCAAGTAAGAAATAGTGATGTTCGTGGTTGTTATCTTGAAAAACAGAAGCTAATTTTGCTCAAACTAGTAATTTCGCCAGTAATTTCGCCCAAAGTTTCGCCCGGTAATTCCTCCCGTAGCAGTTTCACCCGGAAGCTTAGTTTCGGCACTAGTTTCGCCCAAAACTTTTGAACTTTTGTTCAGATGACAATTTCAGCAGCAGTTACGCCAAAATAGCAGGCAAATAATTGAATTTTCATTGAAAAACACTTAATTTCGCTAAACAGATGAAGAACAGTAGTTTCGCCTAATGATCTGTAGTTTCCCTCGATAGTTTCGCCCAATGCTACACTAACTTCCACAACACGAAATCAGTCAAAAATCACCCAAAACACAATCAATTTATGATCAGATGATTTATAAAGCTTCACACACCCAAAACTAACAATCCTCAAGCTATTTCCATCTCCAGAACACTCAAATCAGTTGTTTAAATGAATGAAATAGTGTTTTAAGCAAAATAACCCCAAAAACCAATCAATAACTCAATAAATCATGAGCATAAAGGCTCTAATACCATATTGTTGGTCCATATGATCGATAATCAGTGCAAATGATTCAATAAACATGAGTAAATCCCACTGACACACAAACACTAATGTATTGAATGTGTATGTTTCAAGGTTTTCCAAAGCAATAATCAAACAAACATAATAAGACTGAGATAAGGCTTAATAGATGATGATATTATGCTCCTAGCAAACAACAACCATCATAGATCAAAAGCACTCTCTATTAGGTTTTGCAAATAATGGTTCAAAGAGTTGCCATTACAAAGCAAACAAAACAATATGTACAGACCACAGTTGCGCCTACAGTTTCCCTGAGCGAAACTATCTTGACCACTATACACTATCACCCGACGACATAACAGTTTCGCCGGGAACCCTGACCAAGGCTAGCTACGAGCGAAACTCAGATTCGCTTGTAGTTTCTCCCGAACTATAAAATGAAAAATACAATAAAGTTCAGACTAAAATCAAACCTAACAAAAAACATAAATGACTTGGGTGAGTCCAACTTATCAAGATCATCAGCTTTGTCTTCGAAAGATCTCTTCAATTGTACTTTAAAATTATTCTAAGGGTTGTTTTGGTTGCACCTACCTCATATGATCCAACAAACTCCTCCTAGGTTGATGCTATCAAAACTTCACTTTCTTCTGCTCCTTAAGGTCTTCAACACTTAAGAAAGTAGATATTTTTCTGTCTCTTTGTTCTTCCCTGATGTGGTAGTGAGGAGCTTATACAAGTCATTTGTAGATAATAGATCAAGTCGGTTGCTCTGAATGACATGTACCTTTTGATGTGTCCATATGAAGATAGCTAGTTGATAGGAATTGTAGTCATATTCCTATCTAACTATAGGTTAAGAAGTTGGGCCCTCAACCATCTGTAGGAATATTCTTCCTTTTGTGGTTGCAACTTCTTCTTCATCCTTTGCTCTCTTTTTCAACTCTTCTTCATTATTTTCTTTCTTTGTAAGCTCAACAAGATGAAGACTACTCAGATGATTCCTGATGTGAGCAACAATCTAAGAGTTGGAGGGATTAGAGAATGGTTTCTCTACTAACTCATTAATGTCAAATCTCTTGGATTGTAGCAGAGATGAAGTATCAATCCTGTTTACTTCACCATTCTCCCTTTCCATAGCAAAACTATGTGAAGGTGCATCGAACCTCCACTAGGCAATTTGCTTTCTAGGATTGAAAGGCTTAGTTGGAAGCTTGTCTCCTTTCCTAGTGTCCAGCAGAGTCACCAGTCTCCTTCTTAACTTCTTCTCTTCTTCTTTCAATGTGTCTGAGTTAGTTGCAAGAAGTTACAGAGCTTGGTCTAGTGTTCCCCTAGGTAGATCAAGGAATGCATCTCTTGTGAGGGAACATGAAGAGCCATCAATGTATTTCAGCTTAATGGTCTCTTCCTCACAAGATATGTCGCTCAATGTTGTGCAGTTGGCGAGCTTCCTTTTGATCTCCTTGAACTCTTCTAAGGACAGGGGCTTAGATGGTTCAGAAGATGGTTTGGGCAATGATTGGGTTCGAGGTTATGTTTTAGGTTTAAGGATAGGTAGTGGTGGTGGTTTTTAAGAGGCAGTGGGTGAGGGTGTAGGTAAGGCTGATAGTGTAGGTTTAGGGGTGTAAGGTTTAGTGGTTGGCGTAGTTCTAATAAGGAAGGGAAAAGGCGTGGGCATAGGTATTGGAGGTTGTGGTTTGGGTGCTAGTTTAGGCTTGGGAGTTGGTTTGGGTGCCATCCTTTGAGCATCTTTTCTTATAGGTACCTTCTGCCTTCTTTCTAAGCGAATGTTGGCGTTGATGTCACTGACATGTCACTATAGGGTCTTCTCAGACATAGGACCAACTTGTCTGCCGGTGAAGCCACGGTCTTTATGATAAGCTTTCATCCAATCTTTATCTCCCACCTTCTTTGCAGTAGCAAGTTGTGCCTCTTCCTCCTCCTTCTTTTTCTTCTTCACTTTCTCCCTAGCAGCCTTCTTTCTTTCTTTTTTGATCTGATCTTGCTCTTTGAATAAAGAAACAAGATTGTATCATTATCATGAGGTGTTAGCTCCTCCTGAGAATAGCCCCTATTATAGAGAAAGGCTATCCTCTCCATCATTTCCTTCTTTATAGCCTCCTCCTTCCTTTTCCTCTTCCCCTCCTCTAACCTTGCTACCTCATCCTTCTCTTTTTTCAGCAAGTTTGCCTTCTTCGACTTCTCAAGCTTATTAAGTGAGAGTAAAAATACTTCTTCATTGTCTACTCCTAGGCTGATGGCCTGTCTATAACATACACTCTCTTTTTATTATTGATACTCTCTTGAGCGGCTGCTGCTGCTGTGTTGCTTACAACCAGTAGCTTTCTAGTATCAAGTCTACCTTTCTTCTTCAGCTTCTCCAACCTTTCTTCCTCTAGAAGCTTTTCAGTAGTGAACTTTCTCTTTCCTTTAGGATCAGAGGAAGATTCAGCCTATGGAGATTCAGGATTAGAGGATTTAGGTTGGGAGGGTGGAGGTTGAACTTGTGGTTCAGGAGAAATGGGAGTTGTAAGTTAGTCCTCACGTTTACCTCGGAGGCTAGATCAATAATGGCCTCTGTGATGAACAGGTCATCTTATAAGGAAGATAGTTCAATTAGTCCTTCCCCAACTTGGATTTCTGCTTCGAAAGTAATTGGAGCTACACTACCTATCCCTTCTAAGTTGGTTGCTGGGCCATGAGTCTGTATTTCCCCTTTGAAGTTAATCTCAGGTTCAATAGAGACCTTAGATTGACCAACTTCCTCTTCTGAGGTTATGTGGTGCACTCGGCCTTTGAAGCTCTTCAGCTCCAAAGTAAGCAATGGCTATGTCAGGGGAGGGTTGTTCAAGGGAAGAGCTTGGTTAAAAATCTATTAAGATCAATAAACATTCTTGGATTCACTTGAATGGTGTATAAAACTTTTAATCTAATATGATGCATGAATAAAAAATCCAAATATCGTGCGATGCACGTTATGAAATAACACTAGTGAAGGTTTATTTTTACTTTAAGTTCTCCCACTTAGTGGTTAAAGGGTGAAAAATAAACATAGGCTAAATTAAATTGTTTGAATTTGTAGAAATAGTGAAGGAGTTAAGTGTAACTTTTAAAGAGGGTGAAACGGTAATCTTACTTAATTTACTCATAAATATATGTAAAAGAAATTGTATATAATGATTAGGATATCTTAATAAAATATGAAATGTATAATATGGATATTGGACATGCAATGATTATAAATGAATATTTAAACGTGATATAGCAATTGTTGAATGTGATATACTGGGTTTTTTTTGTTTGTTTGTTTATAGCAATTGTTGTCCTAAATGTTGGAAGTTATATAGCATGAACTTATATAACTCTTCAAGATGAAAAGGAGTTCATTACGCATTGTAAATGTTGAAGCATTGAAGTTAAAAACATAAAAAATACGATGTATATTTACAATTTCTATATATGGACCAAAATAGCAAGTCGAATTTGATATAATCAACTCACCCTTGTCTCTGAAAAGAGGGATATAGATATGATATAATTAGTCTATGTTTTCTTTATTAAATAAAAATATTATATTTGTAAGTATTATAATATATGTTGATCATAGCATTGTATCTTATGATTAAATTGAATAGAAATCCAAGTTGCTAAGAAATGAACTTGAAAGGAAAGATGGTATAAAAACATTTATTACTCAGTGTATGCATCGCAAATTTATATAATGGTAGCTATATCTATCAAATGAAACTACACCCAGGGGTGTTGCAACATATTTATATGAATAAATTTTATACTTAAGTTAGATTAAAGTATCAAATTAAGTGCAACGATGCATTACGTTTCAAGCAAGGTCGTGTCAAACAAGAGATATTAGAAATGTGTAAAACAAATTCTCATATCCATAAGGTACACATAGTATTGAATAATATTTTAGTAATCTGTCAAAACAAGTTTAGTTAGTCTTACTGATTAAGAGAATGTAACATTACACAATTACGGATCTTGTTAAATTTGAATGCCACGAGAAGCAATGCAGGTTTTTCATGAAGACATACAAGACTACTCATCTTAAAGAATTGATCGAACAACAATGGATTAAGCGCCAAATCAATAACTACGTGAATTTTCGAACAACTTTCATAATGGATTTTTCCGTACTATTTGAAGGAGATATATTAAAATGTAAAGAGTATTATAGACATTTTTTTTCATAACTAAGCTTTGGTGTACTAGATTTTTTAAAAGGTTCTTACGAGACAACATAACTAATTTTATAGTGTTAGTTTATTTTATAAGTCAAGAATGACCAATTTAATAGCATCCTTAAGTATTATGTTCAAGGAGTGTTATAAATAATATTTATTACATACAAAGTTATACGTTTTGTGTACTATCATTTCTTATTATTATGGATTTGTTTACACATTGTATTTGTATATATGCTATGTATGGTATTGAGATAGTTGAATATAAGAAGTAAGAATTCTCATCTTCTCTCTATTCTCTTTATCTATATGTGATGGCGATGTTACTAGATTGTTGTTTTACACCACACAAGGGTTTTTTGATTATGATTTATTATAACTTAAAATATTTCAAACATCAGAATTAAATAATGTGTAGTTCTTGTAGCCATCAACCTATATAAGAAAGCAAAAGACAACAAACAATTCATTGATGAAACTGTTCCTATTTATTTCACGTACACACGCATCTAGCTAGAAAACATTAATTAGGTAGAAAAATTAAATGCAACACTTCAACAAATGGCTTATAATTATTCATGAAGTGGTCATTAAACTCAATGTCATTAGAGTTTTTTTTATCGAATTGAGCACATTTGTCACGACATATAATGTGAGATGAATTGCGGGCAACAGTGCCGATGCATGTGCATTTATGTATCAATAAACGAATCCCTCTCAACCACTGTATAAATCTTTAGGCATGCGTCCTTCATAATGTAATTGTGTCGGTCGCAATGAACACTGATTCCTGCGATTCGGAGAACGATCATTGCCGTCATGATGATGATTTCAGTGGTAGTAAACATGGATTGCATGATAAGAAGCAAATGAATAATAGTGTGCTGGAGGCTGTGGACAACGATCACGTTAAGTTATTGAGGAGATTAAAAGAAAGTATTGACAGGTAATATTTCTCCAGTGAAATTTTTTAACTTGTGGTATACAATGTTATAGAAATCGCTAGGCGCTAATCGGGCGGTGTGGTACCGACTACGGATTAATCGGGATTAATCAGAATTAATCGGATCGGACTTTTGTGTATAATTTTACGAATTTATGTAGCTATAACATTAATTTTATACTTAATTATGTATTGATTTACTAGTTAAGGGGATAAATTGTAAATTGATAAATATGGAGGGGGTTAAATATCAAAATAACTAAACTTTATTAAATAATTTCAAAGCACATCATCCCCGTCGTTCCGTTTCCTCCCGTTTCAGTCACCGGCGTCGGAGTTCGGCGCCGGAATCGGCAAATCCGGCGCCGGAATCGACTAATCCGTCACCAGAATAGACAAATCCGGCCGTTCTCATCGTCGGAACACCGCCGATTAGGACGACTTGGTCCGGCTTTGACCAAATTTGACCGATTAGCGCCTAGGACCTGCGATTTGGTGAAATCAAAGCGGCCAACCTTCGATTAGCGATTAATCGGCGACTAATCGGAGGCTAGTCGTGATTTTTACAACACTGGTGGTGTATACAAAACGTTTGCAGGTACGATTAAAAAGTGAAATACGGCAAAAATTTAAAAATGGTAATTAAAAGTTTAGTTGGAAAGGAAGTATTGAAGAGCTTCAAGTCAAATGAAATATATATATATGGCATCACTTGGATAGGAAAACATAAACATTTTGTTACTTGTCTCAATAGGCTAAATATGCCCTCTAACTTGATATCAAAACCCATGCGTATATATGTTGTTGTCCCTGAATCGGTCTTGTTCTTATTGCTAGCTATGTGGAGGACCTCTAGCGATAAATAAGTAAAAAACAAAAAAGAATAGCATGCATTGGCGTAACAGTATGATGATGATTGTGAATCAATGAATAAAAAACATCACCCTTAAATTGATAAAAAAAAATTACCTTTGTTATTAATGAAGTCCATATGTTGAAGTCAACGTTCTCAGATCTGATAATAAACTGGTCATATTACTAGTCGGACCGTATTTAAGAAATAGGATGACATAATAATTATATATATGCATATTATATATATATATACACACACACACATATATGTATATATATACATACATACATACATACTAACTAACTATATATATATATATATATATATATATATATATTATATATGAACTCAATAATAATCATATATATGTTTATATATATATACTAACTATACATATATATATATATTATATATATGAACTCAATAATAATCATATATATGTTTATATATATATATATATATATATATGTATATATATATGTATATATATATATATGTATATATATATGTATATATATGTATATAGGTAGAGGTTCTAATAAGAAATAAGTTTTGCCTAAGTAAGCTAAGAAGGAATAAGGAGATGACATGTGGCACTCTTCAAATTAGGGTTAAAGGGCATTATGGTCCTAAAACACACTCATTAGTCCCGTTTGTATTTTATCAAAATGCAGCACAATCTGTAACCAACCACCATCTCCCCCAACCATCTCCCTCCATCACATCCGATCGATTAGGGCTTCAATCGAGCAGGTGGTTAAAGCACATCCAATCGATTAGGGCTTCAATCGAGCAGGTGGTTAAAGCTTCAATCGAGAAGGTGGTTAGGGCTTCAATCGAGCAGGTCTACCTTCAGCTGTGCTGTTTTATGAAGAGCCCAAGGTCTGTGTATCTAATCCAATCTAAAGAACCATCCACAAACGAAACAAATACGAAGAACAAGGTGAAAACAACATACAGCATTATCAATCTGCGATTCGTAGAATATCGGTATGCCTAATCCAACCGCAACACTCACCACCCCTACCGCTACAGCCACCACCTGCCGCCAGTGCCACCAACACAAATCAAATCATTCAAACTAATTACTTGAAGAACATAAACATCGTCATAATCACACTAATTTTACAACGGAATCAGAAATTAAAAAAACGAACCGTGTTTTGGTCGAGCTCAGCTCTGATTAGGTGACGATAGCGTTGATTTCTTGAGCATTTGAAGGAAATCGAGTTAGAATGAGAGGATGATGATGAAGATGAAGAAAGCTTCAATGGCGGATGGAGGAATGGTGATCGAAGGGAAGTTGCAGATGACATTTTGGGTGTGTTGTGTGTGCTTTCTCTATCTCAAATTTCAACTATCATATCCTCCATTGATGAAGAGCCCAAGGTCTCTGTATCTAACTATTTATGAAAGCTGTGCTGTTTAATGAAATATAGCACAGCTTTGTGCTGTTTTATAAATACAGCACAACAGCACAGCTTTGTGCTGTTTTATAAAATACAGCACAGCTTTGTGCTGTTTTATGAAATACAGCACAGCTTTGTGCTGTTTTATGAAATACAGCACAGCTTTGTGCTGTTTTATGAAATACAGCACAGCTTTGTGCTGTTTTATGAAATACAGCACAGCTTTGTGCTGTTTTATGAAATACAGCACATCTTTGTGCTGTTTTATGAAATACAGCACAGCTTTGTGCTGTTTTATGAAGTACACCACAGCTTTGTGCTGTTTTATGAAGTACAGCACTGCTTTGTGCTGTTTTATGAAGTACAGCACAGCTTTGTGCTGTTTTATGAAGTACAGCACAGCTTTGTGCTGTTTTATGAAGTACAGCACAGCTTTGTGCTGTTTTATGAAGTACAGCACAGCTTTTTGTTGTTTTATAAAATGCAGCACAAAACGTTAAAAATGTAGCACAATTTCACATAATTTAATTTTTTTTTTGTAAAAAACTATAGTAATACTATACTCAAATTAAAGAGAAAAAAATGCTTGATTTTATGGTGTAATTTATTTAAAAAATAATTTCTTATGAAAAAGTTATTAGCATTTAAAAAAATAGGGGGGAAATTTTAAAAAGTCAACAATTATGGGTAATATTATAAAATACCCAAATTACCCCTGATTACTTATTTTTTCTACACTTTGATCTTAGCCCTTAATTAGATAATTAGAAGGCTAAGATTACTTCTTAACATACTTAGGCAAAAAATATTTTTTAGGGGAACCCCCCTCTATGTATATATATATACTAACTATATATATATATATACTAACTCTATGTATATATATGTTTATATATATATATATATAGGATTAGGTTCATATGAAAACACTTAGAAATTGCAAGAACCCTTTAACCCTTCTATGAACCTTTGATTTAATATCAAAACTTGTAGATACCAAATAAAGGGTCAAGATCTAATAAGGACATTTAGGTAATTTTGCTTTTTGTACTTTATACTTTTTGCTAGTTTCTCTCTCCTAAAAACCATAACCACATCCATAACCACATCACAAATCTCAAAATCCATTTTCAAATCCTCAACCAGATCCATCTCAAAATTCATATTAAAAATCACTTCATTCATCTTAAAATTCAACCTTTAGTACAATGGTCATGGATTTGCTGCAGTACTCGTTTCTTCTATCCTCTTTCAATTTGTTCTTTCATCATCTCTCATATTTTGAAAACTTTACACATATTTTCTCGTCATAACAAATCCGGTAACAAGTCGGGTGGTTCCGTAACTCACTCCGATTCAACTTACCAGAAAACCATCACCGACGTTATGAATTTTTCAACCATTGGTAGTGATGAAAACACCATCAGAACAATGATCGAAATGCTGACGGAGTCGAAGGTGTTGGGTGTGATGCTGGTCAAGCAGGCACCGACGTAGATCGAGAGGTTTCTACAAACTTAATCTGGTCATGGGCTTTGATTGTTTTACCTTTTATTCAAATTTATATGTTAATTTAAACATTTGGGGATTTATCTTTGAACAAAGAAAAATCAGTCGGTCCATGGCTGAATTTTGATATGTAAAAAGCTTTGGGCTATTGGGTCTTATTATATGGGTCTTTAGATTGTTTTGATTTTTAAAGTTAAAAACATTTGCTTTTTTATAAAAATTCTTATATTTAAAGTTTGATGAGTATGAATTTATGATTTTAAGATAAATAGATTTTGATATCTATTAGTATGTTGTTATTTTGTGACAATGTATACTTTTTTGTATCTTTTGTTTAGTTCATTAAAAAAATGCTATAATTTTTTGATGATTATGAATTTATGACTTTGAAAGGCGTAGATTTTGATATCAATTGTATGGATGTGGCTTGTATTATTTAATATTAAAATATTATTTTTGATTTTCTGTTCTTTTTCGTATGATGAATTTTAGGTATTTGTTTATCAATTTGAGATATAGGTTTTTGGCAATAAGTTAGTAAGGTTTGAAGTTTTGTGATTGTGAGCAACAAACATAACAATTATTTCATTTGATTTAAATTTATTTTTGTTGGTTTTATAAATGTTTCTCTGATGTAATCCATTATAAATAATTACAAATATAATTTAATTCATTGTAACTATTAAGTTGCTTTAGTTTACATTTGTTTTACAAATTGATTTAAATTAGTTAATATTAGTTTACATCATTTTACATTGGTGTAATGTTGGTTAATATTGGGTTTTTAATAGTGTAACTTGATGTTTCGTTACAACTTTGCTAAATGTTGTATTATTATAACATTAAAACCTGTTGTAACTAAGTACATGCGATATTTTTTTAATTTTTAGGGTGTAGCACATTAATGTTTTAAAGTAAGTATTTGTTGATTTTTAAATGTTTTTGTTGTTTTTATATATGTTTTGATGTAAAACATTATAGAGTTACAATATGATGTAATTCATTGTATGTATTTTGTTTAGGGGGTGTAGTTACGTGGCTGAATGTGGTTTGGTTGTTATGTTATTGAAATCACGTTGGTGTAGTTAAATCATTTAATGATGTATATTTTACATTTGGTTTACATTGGTTTACATTAAATTTCATTGGTTTAATATTTTTTATTATAGCTTTGCTACAGTTTTACAGCAGTGTAACACTGTAAGTTATTCTAATATTTAACATCCAGAAAATTTTTTAAAATTTTTTCAAGACTATAACAGAATTAAAGAGAAAAATAAGATAATTTTAATGGTGTAATTCTTTTTATAAAAAAAATAATATATAAAAAGTTATAGGGGTTTCAAAAATAAAGGAGGTAAATTTTAAAAAATAATAATAAAAAAAGTAAGGTGAACTAAAACATGGTAGGTGATATTAAATCTGCATCTTTTGACTTTTGTGGGATTTGTAAAATATCAAAAATACCCTTTTATATTAAAAAAAGAAAGTGAACACTTGTCATAATCTTATGGTTTAGAATGAAATCAATGTCTTAAAAAGAGTTAAATGGTTCTTATAATAAGGTAGAGTTCTCATTTGAACCTTACCCTATATATATATACTAACTATATATATATATATACTAACTATATATATTATACTAACTATATATATATATATGTTTATATATATATATTATATATGTTTATATATATATATACTAACTATATATATGTTTATATATATATATATATATATATATACTAACTATATATATATATATGTATATATATATATTATAGTTATATATGAACTCAATAATAATCATATGTTCAACACTCCAATTCATAATCCGACCAACCTAATAAACCTATTAAAATTCAAAATATAACCTATCCGGTTCCCAATCCAACTGTCGAACCGGTCCGAAACGACTGGTTCATACAACACGAGTTGGGGTGGATCAGACTGTTTGACCCAGCCGAATCCATGTCTAACCGGTAGTCCAATCCGAGTCAAACAACATTGGTTGAAGTTATGGAGCAAACCCATCCTTAAATCCTCGTCATTTTTAATCATGGAACGAACTTAATTAAATAATTATGCATGCTCATCATCTTGTAATCTAGTTACAATAGTAATTACACTACAAAAATAACGTGGGTTCAAATCGTTACAAGTATAAGGTTAACTGGAATTTAAAATGATTTTATTTTGTGATGTTGGGCACTTGGATTGTAGCCGAGTGATAAGATGTAAAACTTATTTAAAGTAGACTAAAAGAGTAATTTAATATGATATAGTTTAGCAGTTGTATTTATTTAAAAAAAGTTGTTAAACAAGGTTAAATAGTTATGTCACGTGTAGTGTTCACCAAAACTTCACTTCTTTCATTTGTTACTTCATGGTAGCAATCAAACGTAACCAACTATATATATATATCAAAAAATTATATGCCCATGTCCTTTTAATCCTAGGGGTATTGGGGATTACCTTTCTCTAGTATGATAGTGTGTTTAAACCCTTGCAAGATTTAAAAATTAGGTAAAATTTAAGTGCAAAAAAATTGCTGTTAAAAAAATTAAAGAACTATATTATTCAACAGTAATCACTATAATTATCGAGTCATCAGCAATTATACTAATATTAAAAAGCAAAATCGGTAGACAATGAAAATATCTCACACTGTAATCTCATTGCGTATTTTAGATAGTTGTGCTTGAAATAAACAACATATAGTTGTATAAGTGGCTGTCTTGTTTCATTTAAAGCAGCATCTGCGAATTCAAGCCCCGTTAATTAGACTCCTTAATTATTTAATTCTGCAACTTTTCTCATCACACACTAGCATACTCACATTTGAAGTTTACTTATTTATTATATGGTTTCCTTCCAAAGCTTTAATTTTTTTATAAAAATAGTAACTAAAGACCTAAATGAAGTAAAACTTTTTGGTGTATAAAAAGATCGATCGCTATCAAAAAATTAGTTATACGTCAAGACCAAACTTATTTTCGATTTAAGGGTTCAAATATATAAATTGGGCATTCAGATATTGATTAATTTTACCGCTACATTAAAGTATTTTACAACAAGTTAAATGACCACCTTATATGAGCAAAGAAATCAATTAAATCGTGACGTGGAAAAAAAAACTTTAATTAACGACCTTAAATTAAACATATAATTGAAATAATCATAACTGTAAAAAGCAAAATTATATAAACATTTGCCCATAATTATTCGCGGAGTATAATATATTATAAACCATCCATAAAGTATAATATCTTGAACTTGATTTGTCTAGGGCTGGGATTGAGACACCAAAAATTGAAGTAAGATATGAGAATCTATTAGTTGAAGGAGACACTTATATAGGAGACAAAGCTCTTCCCTCTATATATAATGCTATTATCAACACCATTGAGGTACACATTGTCATTCATTTTCTCAAAATTTTCATATACGTATAGTTTGTTTCATAATTAATATGATAATATAATGCTTATAGAGAATACTACAATTTGTTGGGCTCACTCCTTCCAAGAAGAGAAAAGTTAAGATCCTTCAATCCATTAGTGGAATTATTAAACCATCAAGGTCGTTCTTAATCTATTTAAAGTAATTATCTACTAGGATATTATGTTAATATATATATCTTTGTTGTAATTAATAACTATGTGTTGGAATTTATAATTAAAAACAGGATGACATTGCTTCTAGGTCCCCCGGGTGCCGGCAAAACCACATTACTACTAGCACTTGCCGGAAAACTTGCTAATGATTTAAAAGTAATATGTTTCAATTCCTTCCAGATATATATATATATATATATATATATATATATATATATATATATATATATACACTTAACGTACGTATGTATTATGGAAATTTGCTATATGTATTGTGTTTTGCTGGCTGATGGATTAGCTAAAGTTTTTGAAAGTAGGTGTCTGGACATGTCACATATTGTGGCCATCAACTTTGTGAATTTGTTCCTCAAAGAACATGTGCTTATATAAGTCCAAATAATCTCCATAACGGAGAGTCGACAGTGAGAGAGACATTGGATTTTTCAAGAAGGTGCTTGGGTATTGGGTCCAGATGCAAACTACTTGCAGAAATTTTGAAGATGGAAAAACAAACGGGAACCAAGCCTGATCATCATTCCGTGGATGCAAGTGAAGACACCAACTTGATCACCAATTATGTTCTTAAGGTTTGCAACTAGTACGTTGTTTCAAATAAAATTATATAGCTTATAAATGATGTTTTGTTTGGGTATATCGCTCTAAATAACAACTTTAGCTATTAATTTCTAATTTAGTGAATCAAAGGTATTCTGGTTCAATCGTATGGGGTGATAGTTTAAGCTTTGGATTTTAAGTCTCAAATTCAAATCTGACCCAAGGGGATTTGCCCACAGTGGTCAGTTTCCTCCTTAATGGAGTTCATGGATGAATCGATCAGGAACTATAAAATTACTATGAATGGTTAATATCTTGTCAGACTTATTCGAAGGTAGTTCCAAACATCATTAAAAATTATTATAAAAGTTTAGAAATGTGTAAGTATATGTTATTGAAATTACTATTAGTGGAAGCATAAATTGACATTATAAGGTACTCAAGTTTGATAAATGTTTGACAGTTTAAATTTTGACAACCCTAGGGGTATCTTTACGATTTGCGCTAACCATTCCACATCACCACTAATCGTGGTTAGGAATTGTTGTTGTAGTTTGTGGCATATAAACATTGATTGGAAGATACTTTGTTACTTTGTATATACGATTAACTTGAGCGTGGGTGCTGTGTTTGGTGTTTTGCACACTAGCATACCGAGCTTTATGACTTATGCATATTATATATGCATGTCCCATGTTAGTTTCATTTATGCTCATCAAAAAGTAAACTTCAAATTAAGTTTGCAAGGAAATACATAACCTAGATTGTAATATATAAGAATATCTTCTAAAACATATGTTATAATAATGATTTTGCAATGTTCCATTTAAAATATGAAACATGAGTAATTAGATATCGTCTAAAGTTTAACAAACAAACATACCCAGTATATCCCACTAAAGAGCTGGGTCTGGGAGGGCTAGGTGATGACGAGTCTTTCCTCTATCTTAAGAGATAGAGAGACCGCTTCCAAAGAGACCTCTAACTCGAAAACGATAGCAAGCAGATTATAGAGCATACAACACATAGGTATATATCACGTAAGGGTTTAGAATAAGCATAGGCATGTTCATAAGTATATTCATAAGCATAACATACATCACATAAGCATAAGCATACCAATAAGCATAGCAACCCGAAGATAGTACATACATCAGATAAGTAACATGCTTCACCTATAAAGGGCAAATGTCGGTAACCTACACATCATGCGGGGGGTCACGCATCAGGTCTTCCTTTACTCTTCCTACCAACAGATCCTACTAGAAGTCCTTAAGTTTAATTCTACGCTTCCACGCACTCCTATCCTCGATCATGTGCTCGGATAGGTGTAATTCTACCATATCCCACCTAATTATCTCGTCCCAAGTCAACTTCGGTCTTCCTCTACTTCTCCTACCATCTAAGGTGATGTTATTCAACTGCTCTAACAGGCGCTGACATCAGTCTCCTCTTCACTTGCCCAAACCATCCCCCCTCTCATATTTTATTTGTGATACCAGCCACTTCTAGCCTCTACCAAAACACGTCGTTCCTTATCCGATCCAGTCTTGTGTGTCCACACATGCACCTCAGCATTCTCATTTCCGCGACCTCTATTTGTTGCTCGTATGATTTCTTTATGCCCCAACAGTCTGTTCCGTATAACATAGCTAGACGTACTACCGCTCTATATACTTTTCTCTTTAGTCTTGTTGGGAACCTCTTATCATACAAAACCCCTAATGCTACTCTCCACTTGCACCATCCTTCTTGAACATGGTGGGCTACATCAATGTGTATCTTTCCGTCCTCCTATACATACGAACCCAGGTATTTGAATCTAGATGTCTGTCGGACCGCCTGACCCTGGATACTGATTTGGGTGTTCTCTTCATCCTCTCCACTAAAGTTACAATGCATGTATTCTGTTTTAGAGGGACTTATCCTTAAGCCTTTGCACTCTAATGCCGCTCTCCACTGTTTTAACATCTCGTTAAACACCCTTTTAGATTCTGATATTAACACAATATCATCCGCAACACGGCATGCGCCACAAGGCTGGCTCCTGTATAGACCTGGCCATCTCATCTAACACTACTGTGAAGAGAAATAGGCTCAATGTCGATCTTTGGTGATGTCCTACTTCCACCGGAAAGAAGTCTGTGCCTCCGATTGGGGCTCGCACACACGTTTTTGCTCCATCATACATATCCTGATTATCTTGATATATCTCTCTGGTACCTTTCTATGTCGTAGACTTTCCCAAATAAGTTGTCACAGAACACTGTCATGGGCTTTTTTTAGGTCAATAAAGAGCATATGGAGATCCCTTTTTCTTTTCTCTATATTGTCTAAAGTGTATTATGGTAAATGTGGTTCATTAAGTTTTTAATAAAGGAGTAAATTTAAAATATTAGGTTATAATATTACTTAGTTAAGCTTAAACAAGAGTGTGTAAACTTATCCTACATATGTGTAATATGTGAATATTAAGAAAAGGTATTGGCGATGTTCATAACAAAACCCGAGTATAACCACAATGATTGATGTGTAATAGTTTTGAGAACTATGGTTTATTGATGAGGAATAAGATATTTAAGTAAAGTAAATTAAGTAAATGCAACTAATTTACGTATACTCGTGATAGTGTTCCCTTTGACTTGAATTTCTACCTTCCTCAAGCTGAAACTTAGTGAGAATGTCAGTAATCTGTAGGAAAGAAGTTAGATATGACAATTCAAATAGCTTGTTGATTTTAGTGTCATCAAGGTTTTTTTTCTTTTTTTGGGGGGGGGGGGTGGGGCTCCCTGGTTAAGGGTTTTGGTTGGGGGGGGGCTTCCCTGGTTAAGGAGCAACACTCTTGGTGAGGTCGAGCTAGGATTTATGTACTTGACATGCATGTTTGATGACAATTGTATGAATTTTGAGCATAAAAAGAACTGACAATTACTAGCAAACATATCATCAATCGTAATTAGATTAGGGAGCAACTCCTCAACAACAACGTTTAATGGATACCGACCATCAGTGGCTACTTAGATCAATTTTCACTAGGCAAGCACCAAACTTACATAAGTTGAAGATAGAAGCGTTGGCAACTTACATCATCTGAATTTGCGAGTGCTGTATACAAAGTTCT
The DNA here is from genome assembly GCA_024085815.1 of Flaveria linearis. Classification (NCBI taxonomy): domain Eukaryota; kingdom Viridiplantae; phylum Streptophyta; class Magnoliopsida; order Asterales; family Asteraceae; genus Flaveria; species Flaveria linearis. Next base: position 8,732,827 of record CM044012.1, on the reverse strand, counting down.
CATTACCACCGATAGATTTTTAACTGATGTAACTGGCGGGTTTCCATTGATGTAACTAATTAATTGCATACAATTATACTCGTTGGTTGACACCCTTTTGCGAAAAGTTGCAACATTTTAGTAATTCCAATTTATATTGGATCTTTTTTTCGTCTATATGTGGTTAATCGTTTTGCTTACCGATTCACATACTCGTTCTTGCATTCTTTATGAATTATCAGATTGGACTATTGATAACTATGATTAAAATATTTCAATTTGACAACAAACTTTTCAAGATTCACACAACAGATATCCAGGCATTATGAATCTAAAATTTATCTTCCAATTTCACTATATATAATAAAACATCTACCAATTTCTACATGTTTCTTTTAATCATGTTAAGACAGATTCCTGGCTATCTCGGGGGCCCCTTTGCTTTCACAAGGCAGATCCATGGGTTCGTTACCTGAGCTTATGAGTCAGCAGATGTACACTCTAGTATATATTAACCAGATAGGACTGCTTGCAAGCTTATCTTCCAATTTCACTTTGATAAAACTTATCCCTCTCTTTGTCTACCGGCCATCACTTTATTCATATGGACTTTGATGGCTAGGAGTTCCATAGGTACAAGACCATGACATTGGTAAACCAAGGCAAGTGTTGATATGCATAAGTGTTAGTCGAAAAAAGAAACTTCAGGACATGTTCTGCCTTTTAGGGTAACCATAGTTAAATCCAGTCCTAGTGTAAATTTATGAACACGTACCTAAAACCCATCTATTACACAATTACCATTATGTTGTAGAAAATCATATAGATTATACCTTTTTAATGAAATTGCACATAAATCACATCACAGATAACATATAAAACTCACCTCAAATCTTAAAACAAGCACTAAGTTTATCTTACCGAGATTCTTGTATATATATAGTTGTTTCCTTTCCTAGAAACTAGTTATACATGTTATTCTTAAGGAGTCGTGAAACACTTAACATTAAAGTTTGTTACTTTTTACTAGATACTTGGGCTGGAAACTTGTGCCGATACTCTGATTGGTGACAAAATGAGAAGAGGATCTCTGGCGGGGAAAAGAAACGTGTCACAATTGGTAAAACTGCATTTGGCACTTGTATGAACTAAGAGATTTAACCGTTGTCCATTTGGCACCTAACAATGTGTTTTTCATACAGGAGAGATGTTAGTGGGGCCTGCAAATGTGTTTTTAATGGACGATATATCGACCGGACTGGACAGCTCCACTACTTGTCGTATCACCAAGTTCTTAAGACAAATGGTGCATGGAATAGACTTAACAATGGTCATCTCTCTCTTGCAACCTGATCCTGAGACATACAAACTTTTTGATGATGTCATATTGATGTCGGAAGGGCAGATTGTGTATCAAGGTCCTCGTGAAAATGTTCTTGAATTCTTTGAGTTGATGGGATTTAAGTGCCCGGAGAGAAAGGGTGTAGCCGACTTCCTCCAAGAGGTAACTTCAAGGAAGGACCAACAGCAGTACTGGTTCCTCACAGATCAACCATATAGATACATCACAATCTCTGAATTAATACACGCTTTTAAGTCTTTTCACATCGGACATAAACTTGAAACAGATATTAATATTCCTTACAATAAATCCAATGCACAACCAGATGCCCTGGTCAAAGAAAAGTATGGAGTATCCAATATTGAACTACTGAAAGCATGCTTCAATAGGGAGTGGTTGTTATCAAAGCGTAACCTGATGCTGTATATTTTTAAGACGGTGCAGTTAACGCTCATGTCACTCGTGGGCATGACTATGTTCTTCAGAACCAAAATGCATGCAGGAAGCTTGGATGATGGAATGAAGTTTTTTGGTGCACTTTTCTTTGGCCTCCTTGTGGTAATGTTTAATGGGATGACGGAGCTTGTACTGACCGCTATAAGGCTTCCAGTTTTCTATAAACAAAGAGATTCGTTGTTTTACCCATCCTGGGCTTTTGCTCTTCCCATTTGGATACTCAGAGTGCCCTTATCATTGATGGAATCAGGAATTTGGGTGGTCCTAACATATTACACTATAGGCTATGCTCCAGATGCCACCAGGTAATTAAAACTAATTGATTACAATCTCCTTCTTCCATCATTCAGTTGAACATCAAAATGAATATTTTTTGTCCTTTAGATTCCGTCGACAGTTCTTGACCTTCTTTGCCATACATCAAATGGGCTCCTCTCTTTTCCGATTGATTGCTGCTGTTGCCAGAACAGAAGTCCTTTCAAACACTTTGGGTCCTTTCACTCTAATGATAATAGTCACTCTTGGAGGATTTGTAGTGGCTAAGGGTAAGATTTCCACTCTCTCGAATAAACAAATATTAGTAGTTGTAAATGATACAACTCCACCCAATGGCAAGTGTAATTTCTCTCAAATACGTTGAACTTAATATCTTCTATGTTTAATTCATAGTGGTTTTTACTATCAACTACATATCTGATCAGATAGTTTGTGATACCGAAGCGGAACAAACTGACAAATATGATTTATGTAAATTCAGATAATTGCAAGCGATGGATATCATGGGGATTCTACACCTCTCCTATGATGTATGCACAGAATGCATTGGTTATAAATGAGTTTCTTGACGATAGATGGGATGCTGTAGGTTTCCTTGATGATTTCATTTTATCTTCTAGAAGCTTATGACTGTTTATATAAAAATATTTAGTTACAACTAAAGCTTTACATTGCAAATTAATTCAAGTCTTCTACATGCAGCCTAATGTAGATTCTCGAATTAATGCGTCTACCGTTGGGGAAGCCCTTCTCAAATCACGAAGCTTTTATACGGAGGATTACTGGTTCTGGATATCTCTTGGAGTTCTCCTTGGGTTTTCAATTGTCTTTAACATATTATTCATCATAGCTCTAGCTTTCTTGAATCGTATGTACCCCGCACTAAAAGGGGGTTTGGATTTGCACTAACATTACATGGTGATTACTTTTAGTATTGCTTTCTGGATAAACAAGTTCCAATTATGATTATCCGATCTGTTAGCCTAGTGTTGGAAAGGGATGTCTTTTCTAGTCTTGATGCTAATGTGTATTAAATAGTAAGGCCTTTTTAAACAACTACTCAGAAAACTCATTATGTGTAGAAAACAACTTTAAATTGTAAAAAACATAGCCAAAGATATCTATTATAGTCTGTTCTACTATAAAAATTATATGATTTGAGTTGGTTAAAATCATGTAATTATTCAATTTCACAATGCAAATCCAAGTGCCCCCTTCCAATCTTCTTTCAAGATTCGTGTGTTAAATATTGACACTTGATATGTCCTTTTCTTTAGCTTTCGGTGATGTTAAACCGGTGATCACAGAGGAAAATGATATCATGAATTCAATCAATGATAGAAAAATAAAGGTGTACGAAGGTGAGCCTTGCCGTGCTATCATGATACCTAGCTTGGAAAAATCAAGGGAAAAGAACAATATTATAACCATTGTAAATGCTTTTGAAGGTATTAATATGACAGTGAGAAGCACTTCCGGAAGAAACAACTCTGTTATGGAGAGACAAATGGTTTTGCCATTTCAACCTCTTTCACTTGCTTTCAGCCATGTCAACTATTATATCGATACACCTTATGTTAGTCCTTTTCTAAAAACCCTTCACTCTATTATTTCTCTATGCAGTGTATATTTCTATTTTTTTAAAAAAATATCTATTAATCAATTCTAATCTCAAATATCATTACTTTAGAGGTGGAATTTTTTTACTCAAATGGGCTAAATTCAGGTACTTTACCATAAAAAAGATCAAGCTAAAACTTTTAACCCAATTGATATATATATATATATATATATATATATATATATATATATGTATATATATATGTGTATATATATATATATGTATATATATATATGTGTATATATATATGTATGTATATATATATATATGTATATATATATATATACATATGTATATATACATATGTATATATATATATGTGTATATATATATTTATATATATATATATGTATATATATATATATGTCTATATATATATATATATATATATATATATATATATACACACAAATGCATAAAACCTTCTGATTCACTTTACAATATTGAAATTTATTTTTATTTTTGATACAATAGTTTGAGTATTATATTTATAGAAGAAAGAATGTTTAACTGTTACCCTCCTCGCCCAGCCTATCTGCAACTCCTAATTATCACTATTATGAGACCAGGAAATGAAGGCTAGAGGGGTTTTGGATAAACGAATACAATTGCTCAAGGATGTTAGTGGTGCTTTTCGACCCGGGATACTGACTGCGCTTATAGGTGTAACTGGTGCTGGAAAGACAACCTTGATGGATGTGTTAGCAAGCCGGAAGACTGGTGGATACACCGAAGGAAATATCTTCATTTCTGGATACCTGAAGAATCAATCAACATTTGCTCGTGTTAGTGGTTATTGTGAACAAAATGATATTCATTCTCCAAATGTCACTGTTTATGAATCACTTTTATATTCTGCATGGCTTCGTTTATCTTCAGATGTTAATACAAGAACACGCAAGGTATTTACATATTATTACCTTTAGTTAATGTATTTTGGCTTTTAAATATCACTGATTATGTACAAAGTCTTCTATATTTTATTTTTCCTACTTGTATTTGTGAGTAATTTCTGTTGTAGATATTTGTTGATGAATTGATGGAACTAGTTGAGCTTCATCCTTTGAGGAATGCTATGGTTGGTCTTCCAGGAGTAAATGGTCTTACAATAGGACAACGAAAGAGGTTGACAATAGCGGTAGAGTTGGTGGCGAATCCCTCCATCATCTTCATGGATGAACCAACATCTGGTCTTGATGCTAGATCAGCAGCTATTGTCATGCGTATTGTAAGAAACACAGTTGACACTGGGAGGACTGTTGTTTGCACGATTCACCAACCGAGCATAGACATTTTTGAGTCTTTTAATGAGGTTTGTAGAATATAAACTAGAGGGTGTATGATCAGTAGGCTGGTTTGAGTTGAAGCAAATCATATTTTTGTTTTGATGAAAATGGGCCAGGTTGGGTCGACCATAAACCTTTCCCCTTTCCTGTTAAAAAATAGCAGTAAACAATGTGTTGATTGTTTAGAATATAACAATTATTACAAAAATAATGTTAATCTTTAGATAAAGTGATTATGAAGTTTCAGGCCTTCAAATACACAATGGATTACTTGCATTCCCCTATCACAAGAATATTTGACCCGTATGAGATAATACAAAACCTATATCAAGCCTTATACAAGTGAATCATTCAAATTTGACACCTTTAAGGCAAAATATAAGATTATTATTTCATTGAAGGCAGTCTGAGTGTCATGCTTAATTTTGCAGTTAATTTTAATGAAAATGGGAGGACAAATTATCTATTCAGGACCATTAGGCCACCAATCTCACAGGCTTGTGGAGCATTTTCAAGTGAGTGTATTCTATCAATTAAACTTTACTACTATATATAGTAGTTGTGTTAGAATATATTAGCCGAAATCTTGAGACTTCAAGTGTAATTTTCCATAAAACTTTATTTGTTATAGGCTATTCCAGGAGTCCCAAAGATCAAAAATGGTTATAATCCTGCTACATGGGTGTTGGAAGTCACTTCTTCTTTAGTTGAAAATGAACTTAATGTTGACTATGCTCAGATTTACATCAACTCCACCCTTTATCAGTAAATTTTACATCTTGAGTTTGGCATGTGATTGTTTTCTTAATTTCCATGTTTCAAAAACTCATTAAAGTTATATGACATTTTCAGGTTCAATGAAAAACTAATTAGGGAGCTTAGTACCCCTACAAGTGGCTCAAAGGATTTACTTTTTCCAACTAAGTACGCTCAACCATTTATCATACAATGCAAAGCCTGTTTGTGGAAACAACATTGGTCGTATTGGAGGAACCCACAATACAATCTTGTTCGCTTCATCACCACTATCGCTATGGCTATTCCCTTTGCTGCTATTTTCTTCAGAAAGGGTGAAAAAATGTATGGACATCTCACAAGGATGGTTACTCTAACTATAATTGTTAAGATGTTAAAGTCTCTTTTCCATTGTCATATTTTGTTACTGGCACCTTTTAACCAAGTGTCATCACATTGTGTTCATCCTTATATGGTGTTATGCAACAACTTAGATCTGGTGTTTGTGCACACAGACAAAAAGTACAAGACCTTATAGATTTAGCCGGTGCTCTCTATGCTGTTGTTCTCTTTCTTGGAGCTCTGAATAAGAATAATGTGCAACCTATTGTTGCTGTAGAGAGGACAGTTTTCTATCGTGAAAGGGCTGCAGGGATGTATTCATCATTACCTTATGCACTAGCCCAGGTAATGATTAAATTAGATGAGATTTTCACTAGAGATGGTAAAGTGGGTGTGTTAAACGTGTTTGATAATGGACTGTATTGGGTTGAACTGTTTAGTAAACATTTTAATCATCCATTTCTATAATTATCTACATCTATAACTACAAAAGCCATGAAATTATAACTAATAGCAGTATAAGGTTTGTATTGATGTGATTTAGGAGGTACAACAACAAAACACTTTAGCCATGTTGTCGTCCTATCTAAACCTTTTTTCATTCTCCGCTATTTATGATGTGAGTTGTTTGAGATAAAATATAAGCTAAATCAACCCTATCACAGGGGTTAAGTAAAATCTCTAATATCCTCCAAGTTGAATTGTTACCAATGAGATAATAACTCGAATGCTGACACTGTGCAGGTGACCATAGAGTCTATATATATTGCGATTCAGACTACTACTTATGCCTTCTTTTTGTACCCGATGTTTGGATTCGAGTGGAAGGCAGCCAAGTTTTTTTCTTTCTACTATTACTTGTTTACGAGTATCATCTACTTCACTCTATTTGGCATGATGGCTATGGCATTGACACCAACACCAGAAATTGCTTCAGTTTTGATATTGTTTTTCACCTGCATTTGGAACTTGTTCTCTGGTTTCTTAGTCCCAAAACCGGTACGTCACTGTTTTTGCCCTTCTCTCTTCAAGTGTCACCGTCATTGTTGAAGTTAAAAACGTAAAAATAAAATGAAGTATCATAAATGTGGGAGTAAATTACGCTTTTCGTCCCTGTGGTTTGGTGGTTATAACCATTTTCATCCAATAGTTTAAAAACGCCCGGTTTAACCACCATGGTTTGAGATTTGTCACAATCAAGTCCAAACCGTTAACTCCATCCAATGTCACCGTTAAATATTTTAATAAAGACGATAATGCCCTTGGATTAAAATTGTTACTCTTAAATTAATTACCATACCATCACACCCCAACCCCACCCCAGCATTATCAGACCACCACCATCACACACACATATATATACACACATATATATATACCACCACCACCACCTCCACCATAACACCACCACCACGACCACCACCACTGCCACCACCACCACCCGCCGCCGCCGCCGCCACCGCCACCCCAACACCACCACTATCACCACTGCCACCACAACACCACCCACACCACCACCATAACACCACTGCTATCACACCATCACCACCACTAACTCCATCACAATTTTTCTTAACATGTTGGTCATTCGACCGAAGTCGGTCCCAAGAGTTCACAAAGTCAGTTTGAGGATGAGAATTACTTTGTGGTGATGCACTGGTCTTCCTAGAGTCTTCAAGTTTCCGGTCCCTCGTCATACCAGAGGGCACAGAGACTAGTGCCCCTGATTCAACTGATGTCATATGCCAGCCACCACCAACTGTCTTACCATTACCTGCAAAAAACAAAAGCCAAAAAGAAAAACAAAACAACCAAACCAATTAGCATCGGTAAAGAACCTCAGATCTATACAATCACTAGCCCTAAGTCTCAACCAAAATGACCATTCACCATCTTCCTTCTGAAAATCGCAAGTGATATTATCTAAGTACACCAGTCAATAATATCATCCTCTCAGAAGTCAGATCTATGAACAAATCCCTAATTCTATAAGCCTATGCTCCCATTAGAAAAATTGAAAAATAGATACACTAGATGAAAAAGAAAGATTATCAAGAAAACCTTAAGAACTAAGATCTAATCGTTTCATTTAACCTCAAAGCACACAAATTTCTACTTCCCAAAGCCCTAATCCCCTCACCAAAACACAAAACCTCAAAAAAAAACTAACCGCTAAACGGCCGGCGAAAATCAGAACCTCCACGACCACCGCCCCACCGACACGACAACGGAGATCCATAGTCATTACATTGAGACGACGAAGTTGCAGGCGGATCTCTCCATCGATTCGGCACAATTTCCAACGGCTCCGACGACGCCGCCTTCAAGAACTCCTTCCGATCGATTTGCAGTGGCTCCGACGGAAACGAGAGAGAGAGAATAGAGATAGAGAGAGTGTGTGTATATATATATATTATTAATATTTTATACATAGATATTGAAGTAACAGTTTAAGTCCAAGGGTATTTTTGTCTTTTTACATACACTTAACGGAAAAAATGGATGGGGGTTAGTGTCCTGGACTTAATTGTAACCGATTTTAAACTACAGTGGTTAAACCGGGCGTTTTTAAACTATTGGATGAAAATGGTTATAACCACCAAACCACAGGGACGAAAAGCGTAATTTACTCTAAATGTGGACTCTTCTTTGAACAACACTATTCATCGTCCCTCTTCAAAATAACCGTCAGACACTTATTTGCAATAACACACTACAAATTGTAAGCAATTTGTTCGCCTTTACCTTTAAACTTGTAAAAGTTTAAAATATATAAAGACTTAAGAACTTCCATGTTAATAATGAAAAGAAATTCCATTGTGTAGGTCTTCACGTTCTTTCATTATTGTAAAAACAAATGCTTGGAACTAATAAAGTTTATATGGATATTATTGTAGCAAATACCAACATGGTGCAGGTGGTATTACTGGGTAAACCCTCTAAGCTGGACGGTGTATGGTCTCTTAACCGCCCAGATTGGTAAGGACAATAATATGGTGGAGGTGGTTGGGGCCAATAATATGACCGTTAAAGGATTCATCAAAGAGAGTTGGGGTTATGAGTATGACTTCCTTCCACTGGTGGCAATAGCACATATTGCTTGGATCCTTCTCTTTTCCATTGCTTTCTTCTATGCCATCAGATGTCTTAACTTTCAACAGAGATAATATTTGAGCCACTCCTTTTACTTTATACATGCAATCAATGTTTCTCTCATAAAAACTCATCAAATAAGAATGAAAAAAGTTCCTAAATACATACAAGTCTAGTGTAATGATTAGTGGAATGCTATATGGACACTCGTCTCCTTTAATACGCGCGATTAAATTCCACTTGTTCAATTTACTTTCTTTGTCTTCAACTTAACATTTAAATTTATGAATCAAATATGTATAACGAATTAATATTGTATACTCATAGTTACTTATCAAAATGAGTTATTCTTGCATCTCAACCCTATTTAACAGATCATGTGAGAACGGGCCATTACGATGACAATACTATCCTTACTCAATCTAATCTAATAAAGAAAAATCTCTAAATATCACATGGCGCTTTTCTAACCACTCCACATAGGCTCTATCTATACAATATCCACATGGCGTTCTCACATTTAATCTTGCAAAATAATTTTTAGAGTAAATTACTATTTAGGTCCCTGTGGTTTGGGGGTTTTAACCATTTGAGTCCAATCTTGTAATTTTTAACAAATCAAGCCTTGAGGTTTCATTTTTGTAACTCTTTCAGTCCAATCAGGTAACACCATTTATATTCTCCATTAATTCGAACACGTGCCATGCACATAATGGGCAAATTAGTCATTTTCCCCTACCTTTTGAATAAAACCCCAAAATTCAGGTCATCACCTTCTTCATTCTACAGACCAACCATGGTGGTATGTAAATGCGGTTCAACAACCACGATTCGTACCTCTTGGACGCCTACAAACCCTGGACGAAGGTTCCATTGTTGCTCTACACAGGTAAATTCACCCTCTTTCATCGTTATTTGTTAGTTGTTTTCTTAGCTAATACATCGACTCCATATCAAGGATCTAGATGTGGATTTGTAGTGTGGGTTGATCCTCCCATGTGTGCAAGCTCTGTTGAAATCATTTCTGGCTTACTGAAGAAAATCAACAACAATGAAGAAGTTACAAGGAAGATCAATGTTGAAAATTGGAGGCTGAAATGTGTTCTTTATTTAAGTTGGATGTGCTTCTGATGTATGTCATTAGCACTTGACCTAATGGAATGGAAAAAGTTCTTTGTTTGAAGCTATGTACTTGAATCTATGTACTTTGTTTAAGTTAAGAAGTTACAAGGAACTGTAAAAGGTCCTATTTTGAAGCTATGTACTTGAATCTTATAGAATGAAAAAAGTTATATTTGATGTCTTGTTTCTTATTAAAATATTGGTTGTTTGAAGCTATGTACTTGTATCTTATTTGATGTCCTGTAAAATGCAACCACATTAATGAAACACAAATAGAATATAACAAACATATCAATCACATACAATACATTAACCAAAACATAGCATATGATAGATAATTAGACCATTAACCAAAATATATCAGTCACATACGATAAAATTGTGCTTCTAACTAGCTGTTTGCAAAATACATTAGAAGTAGTTCATTACCATAACATCAAAAACTATTACCATTACATAAGACCATCACTAAACCTAACACCATGACTAAGCTTGACTTGCACATTATGTTGTTTGTGAAGGACGATGTCCCTTGCAACTTCTTTTATTGTGCCCTTTCTTCTTTCAAATTTGACATGTGACACCCTTTCCTTTCCTAGTCATCTTCCCTGCAGGACCGGGTGAAGGGTTTATACACTTGTACAACACAACAACACAAAGAGGAGAGTGTGGGATAACACTTAACAATTCAAATGGGGAACTGGTAATCTGAGTTTAGAGAACTAAGAAACATAAAATGTAAATAAGATAGAAACTAGAACAACACACAAGCAGTTGGTTTTCAAAGTTGATGTATATTGATCTTCTAGTTCCTTACAAAATGGTTTACAAAGTTCTACACCAACTTACAAAGTTACAAGGATCAGAAAATACTTATACTACAACCTACAGCCGACCATACTTTGAAGGCTAGCTGGATACAAGAACTAGACAACAAAATCCATGTAGAGTCAAAAGGCAGATTGCCTTTTGACTAGTGATTATGACATGCCATAGCTCACATCCTAATATATTACAAAAAGGATAAAGTACATAAAGTGGAAAGTTACAGACTCAAGACCTCAATGTACAGTTTACCAAAAACATGGACCTTTTCACCAACTCATGAAAGGTTGGTGACTTATCAGAGTGGCAGCGGAAAGTGGTTCAGCTTTAGGTAAAAAGTACATCAGATAAAGCATGTAATATAAAAGTCTTCGGAAGAAATCTGTCTTCAATGGTTGGCTTCGGAAGACTTTGTCCTTGAAGCTTCGGAAGACTTCATCTTTGGCTTCGGAAGATATTAGTCTTGGCTTCAGAAGATTTGACACTTAGAATAATTTCTAAGGCAGTGTGAAACTTTCGAAGCATTCCACTTCAGTTTGCTTGTGGATGCATGCAGGAAAGACTTTGAGTGTTTGGGTCGCATCAGCCTTACTAATAACCTTACAAACTCCCCCTAGGCTGATGCTACTAAAACACTTGAAGACTTTAGATATTGACAGTCCCCTTTTGATGATGACCATCCCTTTCTTCATGAGATGGTCAGGATCACTCAGACTCTCATAATATCTTCTCATGTCAAAGAGATCATGCAGAGGTAGATTGAACATATCCTGCCATGTGTAGACGTGTTCAATACCTTGATATATTATGACATGCCATCTCTCTGGAATTGTGGTGTATGTCCAAGATAAGATGGGTCTTCCTGATGCCAGAGGAGCTGCTTGAATTGGAGTTGGTGGGGCATCCTCTTGTTGCACATCCTCAGGATGTTCTGACTCATCCTGAGGTTTGGAGGTGGATGTTTCTTTCTTCTTCTTCTTCTTTGACTTTGGTTGGGAAACCATCCTTTTCCTCCTCTTTGAACTCTTTAACTGAGAAGACTGGCCTGCAGTACCTGATTTATCTTCTTTGTCTTTCTCAGTTAGGTCTTCCTCTCTCATAGGTTCATATTGAGAGGGGATAGATCCTTGCTGTGGATCAGAAGTGGAAGTTTGCTGAGGTTCAGCAGGAGGTTCAGGTTGTGTTGTCTTAGGTGTTTCAACCTTATCCTCCACTTCCTGAGGGACCTGACTTGGTGGGGAGTGTAAGTAACAAGTTCACCTCTTTGGATCTTCAGCTTGATCACCCTGATGTGCTCATCCATGATGGATAGAGACATGGGACCAAGTCTCCTTTCGGAGAATCCATACAGCTCCAAGAAGCTCATTATCTTCTGCCTGTCAGCAGACTTTTTCAAGTTCTTGTGGATGATGGCTCTTGATTTTACAGCTTATTCTCTTAACTTCTTTTTGGTGATCTTTCTTTATTTGGCTACATCAAGTTCAAGTTGTTTGAGGTACTCAAACTTAATGTAGTCAAAGGGTAAGGGAAGAAGTGTATCAGCTTGATAGAGGCCCGTGGCACTTAGGTAGTTGATCATATTGATCCTATCCTTTTCTTTATCTACATGAGGTTCTTGTGGTACCACATCCTCTTGTTCCTGAGTTTCTTGAACTGGTGAGAGAGTAGGCATATGCTTATAGAGTCTCTTCCTTCTTCTTTCTTCTTTGATTTTCAGAAGAAGCTCCGCATCCTCTTCTTCCTTTCTCTCTTTTGATAGTTCCATGTCAGCCAGTTCATTCAACTCATCTAAGGGGAGAGAAATGATATTATCAATATCATAGTTCCTAGTCTGCAAGTAGTTTATCCTAACTGCCCTTAACTTATCATCTTGAGTATTTGGTATGGGGGTAGCCTTGATAGCACTTTCCATGAGCCTTGTAGACCCAGTAGAGGAACTTTCTCCCTTTAGATTCCTTTTCCTCTCTCTCCTCCTCCTCAATCTCCACAGAAGTTAATTTCCTTTTCCGTTTGTCACTCACCGACCTTTATGACTCAGGGTGGAGAAGCTTTGGCCTTCATTACTTGGTGTAGCTTCCAAGCTCTGGCCAGAGAGAGGTTGAGATGCACCTTCACCAGCAGGTGTCTCATCAAGAGTTTGAACATCTGCAATAGTTGGTGGTGAGACAGGGCTCTCAGGTTCTACCATTGGGCCTTCAGTCAAGGTTTTCCCTTTGAAGCTAAGCTCAGGGTCTGCCTCAACATCCAGTTGACCGATGGTATTGCCTGATTGCCTTTGTCTTCCTCTAAGGTTCAACTCTACAGTGTTCCTATCTTGAACTCTTTGAAGAATAAGAGTTTTTCTAGCAGTATCATACCTCCACCCAAAAATATGACTTAGAGTTGGTGGGGATGATACTGCTCTTGGGATGCCTTTCTCAAATAGACTCCTAATGACTGAGTTTATATTGTCCACATCAATGTGAACTTGAGAAAGTTACTGAGTATGCATAACTGCAAGTGAGGATGGTGAGTCCTCAGTGTCCATACTCCCTGAGGAACTCCCAGGTTCTGTGATTGTAATGACTTCCTCCCCCTTTTTGGTAGCATCACCCTCTTGCACAGGTGAGCTAGGAGTTAGGTCAATTACATCCACAGGTTCTTGTGTTCCTGGTTGAGCTTCTCTTAAGGGTCTCCCAGCTAGTTTTTCCTTGAGATGAGATATCTCAAGTTTCTAATCATTGACCCTGTGTTGCAAGGTAGTCACTTGAGATTCAAGATGACTAACCTTGGAGATTAAATAGGTGCATGTTTTTGGGAGTTTTGCACCTTTAGTCTCAGATTCCCCTCATCTTCATCAGAAGAATCACTGGGTATGAGAGAATTGGACCAAGGTCCTCTTCCTCATCACCAGCATGGTGTTCTTGGCTGCTGGATTTCCTCTGCTCAGTGACAACTTCAGTTGAAGTATCAATGGGCTGAGTTGCCATTGTTGAGGTCTGAATGATGTAATCACTTGCTGAAGTGAGAGCCTCTTCCATATGGATATCCTGAACATGTTTAGAAGTATCCACCTCAGTGATAGGTGACTGATGTGGGCTAGACCTAGGTGACTCAGGAGCACTCATCTCCCTTTGAGGAGTGGAGTAGTAGGAAGACTCATGGTACTCACTGGCATCTAAGTCCTCATCAGTATAGAAGTCAAGGTTGGGAATTGGTTGGTTTAAATCAAAAGGCTGGGGTTGGTAGCTGTCCCCTGAAGGTTGTTCACTTGAGTGTTGAGACTCAGAGTGAAGGCTTAAGGCTGTTGGGCTTGGGAGCTCATCAGGCTGAGCATGAGGAACCTCAGCACTGATTCTTGAAGTGATGGGAGTGGTTTGCTCCTCAGGGGAAGTGGGAGCTCCAATGTCCACTTCCTCCTATATAGGTGAGTATATGGGGGCCTGCACAGACACAATAGCTTGTGCAGGGGTTCGTTTGTGTTTCCTGTGGTAGGTGAGGGTGATTTGTGGCTGTTTTGGTGGTTGGGATGTAGAAGGCGTGGGTTCAACACTAGCTTGTGTTGCTAGGTTGTCACCTTGAGCAATGAGCTCTAATATTTTTGGGACAATGGCTGTTTCTACCCCTGAGAAGCCAACAGTTGGCTTCTTCAAGATTTTAAAGATGCTGGGCTTCATCTGTCCCAATTTAAGAATATTACCTGTTTCCCTCAACTGTGAGCCCAGTTCACAGTTGAGAATGTATTGAACATATCTAGGAAACATGTAATACTCTAAGGAGTCTAAGTTTGCTATTAAATTTGTATAGACAAATTGAGAATACCTGAACTTGACCCCCTGAACCATTCCATGTACTATGAATGAGAGATCTTTATAAATCTGGTCCCATCCTCCGTGCTTGTTGGACAAGCTATGAATGACCACATGAAGTAGGTACTTCCACTTAGATGAGACCTTTCCTTTCCTGAAGGTCTTTACAGAGAAATCTCCTTCATAGCCCATATGCTCGAAGGAATGATTTACAGCTTCCTTTGGGAAGAACACCTCACCTTCTTCATCATCTAGCTGAAGATGAGTATTGATGATGGCCGGAGTGATGAAGACTGTTCTCCCCTGCACTGTGGCAGACAGTGCCTTCTCCCCATCCATAATGACCTCTTGGCAGGTCTTCCAGAACTCAAGCAAATGATCCTCATAGAGAGGAGGATCAATGGTAAGGGAGGTGAAGTAGTTAGACAAAGCCAAGAATTGCATACCTCTGAGAAATATGGATCTTTCTCAGAGTTTAACAGTACAACCTGATTATGTTTCCTGTGTAACTGCATAGAAAAATCTAGGTCATTTCGTCTGTTAAGGTTGGCCATTTTGAGTAAGCTTAGATGTGAAGGAAGGATGAACGAAGGCGGTTTCAGAGAGAAATCTAGAATTTAGGTTCGGAGAGAAGATGAAGATGATAAAAGAGGGGGAACCGACAGGATTTATGTGTGAAAAGGATTTGAGACAAAGTTAATGAAAGAGGATAAACTTTGATATCCGGAAGGCGGTCCCACCTCTAAAAAAGTAGTTTGCTTTTTGCTCAAAAAGTTGTTTTCTTGGAATTCGAAAAATCTTCCGAAGGTAAATTGTGTTAGGAAGTTTTAATGAAAAAAGCTTTCGAAGCCAAAATGATTTCGGAAGAATTTCTTAAAGAGTTTTGACAAATTTGCTTCGGAATCGGAAGAATTTCTTAAAGAGTTTTGACAAATTTGCTTTGGAAGAGAATTTTAAACTTGGATGCTTTGTTCCACAAAACAAAGCTTCCGAGAGTTAATTAACCTTCGGAAGAAAAATGGTCCTTAAAAACATATAAGTGCCTAAGAGAGTCTTATGCTTTGGAAGATATTTCAGAAATTTCTTCCGAAGGTAAATTTTTACTTAGACAACTATTTGTCTTGAAGGTATATTTTCTTCCGAAGATAAAATCATATCTTCCAAATGATCAAG
The DNA here is from genome assembly GCA_024085815.1 of Flaveria linearis. Lineage (NCBI taxonomy): Eukaryota > Viridiplantae > Streptophyta > Magnoliopsida > Asterales > Asteraceae > Flaveria > Flaveria linearis. The sequence goes on along the minus strand of CM044012.1, from coordinate 8,716,789 downwards.
ATTTGTCAAAAATTTAAGAAAAACTCTTCAAAATTTTTTATTCATAGAAAGCATGAGCTTATGAAGGTGATAGACTAGACAATGTAGGACACACAAATTTTAAGAAATAAAATGAATTAGTTTTAAGAAAAAGCTACTCAAAGTTAATCATCCCAATAGCTGATATAAGATACTTAAATCTCTATTCATCAAAAGCTTTTGTGAACAGATCAGCATATTGTTCATTTGTGTTAACCTTAACTTGTTTAATTAATCCTTTTTTAAAGTTATCTCTAATTAAATGATACCTGATGTTTATGTGTTTTGTCCTTAAGTGCTGCACAGAATTCTCTGTGATAGAGATAGCACTTGTCTATGTGAATGGGAGTCTCCTTGAAGTTGAAACCATAGTCAAGTATCTGATTCTGAATCCAAAGCACTTGAGCACAACAGCTTACAGTAGCAATATATTCAGCTTCAGTAGTTGATGCAGAGACACAGGATTGTTTCTTGCATTGCCACGAGACAACCCTTCCACCAAGGAACTGACATCCCTAGATGTAGACTTTGCAGTCATATTGCAACCACCATAATCACTATCTGTATATGCATACATATTGAAGTCAGAGTTCTTAGGATACCAAAGACCAAGTGTTGAGGAACCTTTGAGGTATCTTAGAATTCTCTTGACAGTGATGAGGTGAGACATATTGGGGTTGGCTTGATATCTTGCACAAATGCATGTAGCAAATATGATATCAGGCCTGCTAGCTGTAAGATACATAAGAGACCCAATCATAGCCCTATAAAGGTGTTCTCCACACACTCCTCCTCAAGATCAGGCCCAAGGGAGTGGTTTCTTGCTATGGGTGTCTTAGCAATCTTACAATCAGTCATGTTGAATCTTTTAAGTATGTCCTGAACATACTTTGACTGAGTTATGAAGATTCCATCTTCAACTTGCTTCACTTGAATTCCCAGAATGAAATTGAGTTCCCCCATGGCACTCATTTCAAATCTGTCTTTCATTAACTTCTCAAAGTATTTGCAGAGCCTTGGATTAGTTGAACCAAAGATGATGTCATCTACATATACTTGAACTAGCAGTAAGTCATTTACCTATCCTTTGATGAAGAGAGTTCCATCTATAGTACCCCTTCTGTATCCATGCTTGCACAGATATTGAGATAGAGTCTCATACCACTTTCTTTGTGCTTGGTGTAGCCCACAGAGAGCCTTATCAAGCTTGCAGACATAATCAGGATGATTAGGATCTGCTAAACCAGGTGGTTGTTTGAGATACACCTATTCATCAATCACCCCATACAGAAAAGCACACTTGACATCAAGTTGATAGACCTTGAAGTTCTTGGATGCAGCAAAGGCCAAGAATATCCTAACAGCTTCTAGTCTTGCTACAGGAGCAAAGACATCAGTGTAGTCAATTCCTTCTTCTTGTGTGTATCCTTGAACAACTAGTCTAGCTTTGTTCTTGATGACAATACCTCTATTATCTTTCTTATTCCTAAATACCCATTTGGTTCCTATAGTAGTGTTCCCATGATGAAGAGGACATAGGTTTCAAACCTTCTGTCTCTTGAATTGAAGTAGCTCCTCTTGCATGGCTTCAATCCAACTTCCATCCTTAAAAGCCTCGTCAACTTTCTTGGGCTCTATCTGGGACAAGAAACAAGAGTGAAGACAAACATTTGCTTTATGTGTTTGTCCTCTTGTTCTTACCCCGGTGTCAACATTTCAAATGATGTTTGTGGTAGGATGAGACTTGTGGATCCTTAGCTGAGGGATCACAACAAGTTGCTGAGAGAGATCTAAATTAGAGAAATTTAGATCTAGCATAGATGCTTCTTCCACCACTTCAACACACTTATCAAGATAAACTTGATCCAATGAGTGAGTGACACCATTGATATGTTCATCTATAGGGTGGTTATCAGCATCAAGAAATTCTTGATCACTATCACCACCACCATCATCTTCTTCTGTATTTGAAGTTTCTTTGTTTGTCTGTTGAGCCTTTGAGCTTGAACTTGTAGGCATCTCAGATGTATCAGCTGAATTTGTCATTGTTTTGCTGATAGAAACTTCATTTGCTGAAGTAGTTATAACTAGAGCTGAAGATGTGTAACTTGAAGGTCTTCTTAGCTCAAATCTTAGATCAAGATCACCTAGAGGTAAAATGTCTGTAGACCCTGAAACATTCTCACAAGATTTGTTAAAATAGTTGGTAACTAAGTCAAGATCAAATAGCCAATCCGGACCAGAACCTTTCACACTGGGAGTGTGCTCATTGAAAGTCACATTGGCTGACTCCTTAACTACTCTAGTTCTGAGATTGTATACTCTATAAGCTTTAGTTGAGACGAGTATCCAATGAAGTGTCCATCATCTGATTTCTCAGCAAACTTGGCAATTTGATCTTTAGTATTCAAGATGCTGCATGGACATCCAAATGACCTGAGAAAACCAATGAAAGGTTTTCTCTTGTGCCAAAGTTCATAAGGAGTCTTACCATGTGTCTTAACCACTAAAACTCTGTTTTGTACATAGCAGGCAGTGTTGACTGCCTCTGCCCAGAAGGTGATGGGCAGTTTAGAGTTAGACAACATGGTTCTAGCAGCTTCAATCAGTGTCCTGTTTCTCCTCTCAGCAACACCATTTTGCTGAGGAGTCCTGGGAGCACTGTATTGTCTTGTAATACCCTTTTCATCACAAAATGTGTCAAGGATTTGGTTCTTGAATTTAGTTCCTTGATCACATCTTATGGTTTTGACCTTGTGATCACATTGATTCTCAATCCTTAAGATGAAATTCTTCATAATCTCAGGGGTCTCATCCTTAGTTCTAAGAAAGAAGACCCTAGTGAATCTTGTAAAGTCATCTGTGATCACCAGACACTAAGAGGTCCTTCCTAGACTCATTACACTGGTGGGACCAAAGAGATCCATATGTAACAAGTGTAGGGGTGTAGTGATGGAGTTTCTTTCCTTAGGCTTGTGAGATACCTTATGTTGCTTCCCTTTCAGGCATGCAACACAATGGTCATCATTTGTACAATCTTTCCTTGGCATTCTAGTTACCAAATCATTCTTAATTAGCTTATTCATGTTCTTAAAGTGTACATGGCATATTCTTTTATGCCAAAGAAAAGACTCATCACTATTGGCTTTAGATAGAAAGCAAGAAACTTCTCCTGAGGGAGATGTTTCTTGCAAATCCATCTTATACATGTTCCCTTTCCTGGGGGCTCTAAGCAGGATATGCTCATGAGGAATAATCACCCCAGGCTTGAAAACAATGCACTCATACTCAGTAAAGAGCATGTTATGACTCTGATCACAAAATTAGGATACACTCAAGAGATTATACCCAAGCTCCATGACAAAGTTTACCTTCTCAATGCTGAGCTTACCATTTGTGACCTTGCCCCTTCCAGAAATGTAACCTCCTTCATCTCCTCCAAAAGCAACTGGTCCTCCATCAATCCTTTCAAAGTTCTCGAGTAGTGACCTATTGCCTATCATGTACCTGGAACAACCACTATCAATGATCCAGACATTTTTGTTTGTCTTGAGCTGTTCCTGCATAAAGAAAATGATTAGTTACATATGGAAACCCAAGCCTTATTGGTCTTGGGCTCATCAAAGGAAGTAGAAGGTAATGAAACAGTAATAGATCCTATAGTTGTGCTCTGAGGATCTCTTGCTGTTGTTGATGGAGAACTTTCAGTCACTTGGTCTTTTCTTGACTTCCACACCACCTTTGGAAGTTTAGACCTGACCTTCAACACTTCGAAAGCTTTTAAGACTTCGGAAGTTTGGATGACTGAACCTTCAGAAGATCCTGCTAACACTGCAGCAGACTTTAGTGCTTCGGAAGTATTCCTTTCTTCTGAGACCAAATCTTCTTCCGAAGGCAATTTTCCACTCGTCTTCTTCTTTCCCTTGGAGCTTTCGAAGGAACAAAGTTTTCTTCTGAAGCTGAATTCTTCTTAGATTTCTTAAAGTCACCTTCTTGGTCACATGAAGAGTACTCTTTAGATTGTATGGACAATCCATAGCAAGATGAGAGGTACTTTTACACATGACATAACTTATCTTTTTCTTCCAAGAGTTTCTTCTAAGAACAAGGCTGACTTTGATCACTTCCCTTCTCCACCTTCATCTTTGCAGATGCTGAAATAGTCCCTTTGGGTTGAGGACTGTTCTTGGAGTTGGATGGTTCAGGCTGTGAAGTAGTGGTACACAACAGATTAGCCTTCTTCTTGATGCTGAGATGATTTGAACATGAACCAGAACTCTTGGTAGAAGAGTTAAGGTTTATGTCTTCAGTCTTAACCATGTCAAATCCTGTAGAAATAAAGACTTGTTTCTGCTTAGAGTTGAAAGTGGCCTTGATCTCTTGAGCCCTCCTTGCCTTTCTCTTGCTCTTTCTGATCAAGTTCTTCCTTATAGACTTGGTCATCTCAGGCTTCCTGCTCTCCTCAAAAGAATAGTGACCCTTCTTAGAATCCTCCTCTTCACTCTTCTCAGAGGAATTCTTCACTACCACTTCTTCATCCTCTTCACTCAAGGGGTCTATGTGAGGAAGCTCATCTTCACAAGTTCCACACCTAGGTGTTCTTACAGACAAGATTGTGTGTGGAGAGCTATCTCACTAGATCCCAGTCCCTGCTTATTTTGATAACAGACTTTTGCATGCAAGGATAAGGATATGATGTTCTTGAAGGTCTCTTCTTCAAGAACACATTTTTCTGCCCTGGTTTTGCTGATCACAAGCTCAGCCTGACATTCAGTTAACTTAGTTATGAGATCCTTGATCTGAGTCCTGTAATTTGTATGCTCATGTTTTAAAACTGAAATGGTTTTCTCTAAGTCCTCTATCTTTAACTTATAATCATTTTCAGTCTTTCTAAAATCAGATTTTAGGATGTTCAAGGACTCAAGATCAGATCTCATCTCTAAGTTATAGGACCTGTATCTGTTGACTTTAGCAATACATTCAGGAGTGCAAAGATGTTTCAATACCTTGGTTTCATCATGGTCAGCCATCAATGCTTGGTTTGGAGATGCATCTTCCACCTGAAAGCTCCAGTCAAAGCCTCCTTCTTCAACAGCAACTGCAGCTTACTGGTTTGACTTCTCATTCTGGGTAGCTTTATCAGTGTAGTTTAGTCTGGATTGTGCTTGTCCACCATTTGTTCTTGGTGCCTTGCACTCCCTAGCAAAGTGATCCATCAAGTTATAGTTGTAACACTTAACTTTGATTTTATCCAGTCCAAACTTTCTACTGGCTGTATTGCTAGGAAACTTCCTTCATGTCCTCTTGTAGAACTTCTTGGCTCTGTGAGTGAGAAGAGCCATTCGCTGGACTATCTCCATGTACTCCAGGTCATCTGGATGGATACAGTCCAGGTCTTCAAAGGCGAATAAGAAGCTGCCGCAACTTTCATTAGAAGACACAAAGGCTTGAGAAGAACTTGTCTTTTGGAATGGGCTTCCTTGAGTATAGTTCTCCCTTGGTGTCTCCGGGAAGGTGATGAAAGGACCTTTTTGTGAGATGTCAGGGTAGCATATGAGATGATGCTGGGGTTCTATGCTATCCCTTTCAGTCACATGAAGGGCTGAACCCATTTGATTGCTGGAGTTACCAGATGAACCTTGCATGTTCATCTCCATCTGGTATCCACTGAGAATGCCATACAACTTTGTCAGAGTGAGAGTCTTAAGGTTCTCAGTTCTCTTGATTACAACACAATAATATGTCCATTGCCTAGGAAGAGAGGACATAAACTTCCTTACAATGTCCCTGCTCTCAAGAGTTACTCCAACATCCACTAGGGTATCCATAATCTCAACATACCTGAAGTATTGTTGAGTCATGGTCTCACCTGTTTTGAAGGTGAAAAATTTAAACTGCTTCTTCAGGAGATCCTTCTTGTTCTCCTTGGCTCAGTAGAACTCTCATACATTAGTTTCAATGCATCCCGCAACTGCTTAGCTGTCTTGCATTTCTTGAAACCTCTGTATACAGAGTTTAGAAAAGCAGTCTGAAGGGCTGTCATGGCTTTTCGATCAATTTCTACTCTCTTTCTATCTTCTTCTGAGTAGTCAGCCACATCCTTAGGGATCATACCACCTCCAGCAGCAGCTGAAGGAGTTTTTGGTATGTAAGGTCCAGAGACAACAGATTCCCACATTCTTGATTCTTGATACTTGATGAAACCTTCCATTCTTCGGCACCAAGTGTCGAAGTCATCAAGAGTGATCAGTGGGGACTTTGTCATGGTTCCAGTTTCCATATCAGCTTTAGAGATAGCTGCCATTTGAAGGGTTAAGTATTTTTATATGTGTGAGGGATCTTAAGATGGTGAGATCTTATATCAAGAGTTTGAGAAGCTCTGATACCAATTGTAGGACCGGGTGAAGGGTATATGCACTTGTACAACACAACAACACAAAGAGGAGAGTGTGGGATAACACTTAACAATTCAAATGGTGAACTGGTAAACTGAGTTTAGAGAACTAAAAAACACAAAATGTAAATGAGACAGAAACTAGAACAACACATAAGTAGTTGGTTTTCAAGGTTGATATATTGATCTTCTAGTTCCTTACAAAATGGTTTACAAAGTTCTACACCAACTTACAAAGTTACAAGGATCAGAAAATACTTATACTACAACCTACAACCAGCCATACTTTGAAGGCCAGCTGGATACATGAACTAGACAACAAAATCCATGTAAAGTCAAAAGGCAGATTGCCTTTTGACTGGTGACTATGACATGCCATAGCTCACATCCTAATATATTACAAAAAGGATAAAGTACATAAAGTGGAAAGTTATAGACTCAAGACCTCAATTTACAGTTTACCAAAAGCATGGACCTTTTCACCAACTCATGAAAGGTTGGTGACTTATCAGAGTGGCAGCGAAAAGTGGTTCAGCTTTAGGTGAAAAGTACATCAGATAAAGCATATAATATAAAAGTCTTCGGAAGAAATCTGTCTTCAATGGTTGGCTTCGGAAGACTTTGTCCTTGAAGCTTCAGAAGACTTCATCTTTTGGCTTCGGAAGATATTGGTCTTGGCTTCGGAAGATTTGACACTTAGAATAATTTCTAAGGCAGTGTGAAACTTCTGAGGCATTCCACTTGAGTATACTTATGCATGCATGCAGGAAAGACTTTGAGTGTTTGGGTTGCATCAGCCTTACTAATAACCTTACATTCCTATCAGGGGTGATCTTTTATGACAACTCTTCAGTAGATCTCTTTCTAGCCTTCTTTGGTCTGCCAACTTGTGTATGGTGTTTAGGTGGTAACAAGGATGTTGGGCAAGCAGAGAGAGTCCACATGTCTTTACCATTGATTGGGTCTATGGTGTTCTTATAGACCTTCCTCCATGTGTCCAACCAATACACCTCATCTACCCATGATTCTGGGATTCCAACTTCAATATCATTAACAACCATGTTCCAGTTCACTACCACAGCATGCTTGCAGGGCATACCAGTCAATTCCCATTTTCTACATGAACAAGTTCTTGTATCCACATCCATAACACATTGATCACTCCATGGTCCACTCACCTGATACTTGCTTTGACCATTCCACATTACATTGTATTGAGATGCCTCAGACTTGATCTGGTTGAATGTCTTTGTAGCTGCTGGTGTTAATGGACCATCACATTTTGGAATGAGCATGTTCACCACTCCTATTCTCCTCATGATGTACTCTCTGATAAATTCTAAGCAAGTAATGATAGGTTTATCCCTACCTCCTATCAACTGCTTATTGAAAACCTCACATAAGTTGTTGAGTAGTACATCAAACTTTGGCCTACCTGTTAATCAAAACCAATTAAATGAACTTTCATATGAAAAAAATTTAAAATTAAATAAGTGTGACATACCATTGAAATGGGATCTTGCCCAATGTTGAGGTGGGATTTCTTGTAACCACTTATGTAAAGATGGATCCTGCTTTCTAATAGCTTCCATTTGTTCGTGAAATTGAGGAACTGTGGTTACACTTGCACATAAATTTATGACCTACCAAATCTTTAATAAAAACCTTAAAAGGAGACTTATCATAAATGTTCAATCTTGAAACCCAATGCTCAATGTAAACTTCAATTTGCTTAAACATAGACACATATTTTAACATCAAAAGCACATCTTGATCATTCCATAATGCTCTCAAATCAAATTTCAAGTCTTTATTAGGAATTGTAAAATGATAAAACATTATCTCATTTTCTTGATAGCCTATTTATTGAATCATATCATTAAACACATACATAGAAAACTCATCAGAATCTACCATATCCACATAGTTAATCTTACCATCAACATAACAAGTAACTGGTTTCTGTATGAATACTCCACCATGGAATATCTTCAAAATAAAAGCAGTAGGGCTTGACCCTATTATCAAAACGATGAAGATCAGTACATTATGATTTTCAAAAACCAAAATCAAGTTACATTTAAATGCTTGTTGATGAGAGACTAACCGTATACTTCATATGGATCAAACTGCTCGCCCAGACTTCAAATATACCACAACCTTAACACCATTGTAGAAGATGGTGAGCGTTCAGAGATATTCGAGTGAAGGTAATGACCTAAATTTTGGGGTTTTATTCAAGAGGTAGGGGAAAATGACTAATTTACCCATCATGTGTGTGGTACGTGTTCAAATTAATGGAGAATATAGATGGCGTTACCTGATTGGACTGAAATAGTTACAGAAATGAAACCTCAAGGCTTGATTTGTTAAAAATTACGAAATTGGACTCAAATGGTTAAAACCCCCAAACCACAGGGACTAAAATAGTAATTTACTCTAATTTTTAAAACAAGTGGATCTTTACAAAATATCTTCTGATTTCATTTTTGATTTATTTCAAATGTGCCCACCAAAAGGTCACCACCAATACCCTATCTTCCACCGTCTGCTACCTTCATTTCCTTCTAATCCACCGACTTCCACTGACATATACTGCTAAGATTGTTAACACTCGGAAAGAGGCAAGATGCAGTCGGATAAAGACTGCTAAGATTGTTTTTTATTCTTCTGTATGTGCATTAGGTATACCAATATCATTTGTTACTGATTTTTATTAACACTATATGTGCATCTGAGAAGGAAATACTAATGATTCTAATACTGGAGAAGCAATAATTGATATACCATAAAATCTTCTCACTACTAAATTAGTTGATCCTGTTGGTAGCCTAATTGAGTTTGTTGATCCAGCTATCCTTGAAAATGTGAAAAACCATAATTTCTTTCAACAAAGAGCTATACCAGCACTAACAAATGAAGTTGTTCAAGAAATAAATGATCAATTGCTATCGATGTTTCCAGGGGACGAAAAGGAATACTTGAGCTTTGATAGTTTATGTCAATCTGAATATATTAACGGTAACGTTGATGAAAATTTGTATTCTCCGGATATTTTAAATGGCCTTAGAGTATCAGGTTTACCAAACCACAAGTTGGTATTAAAAGTCGGTGTTCCGGTGATGCTACTTCGAAATATTTATAAAAAATGTGGTTTGTGTAATGGGACAAGACTAAAGGTAATAGCATTGCGTAATCATGTTATCGAAGCTAAAATTAAAACCGGAGTAAAATAGGAAATCGGACTTTCATTCCACGTCTTAGTTTCGCACCTTTGGATAAAATGTTTCCTTTCATATTTCAATGAAGAAAATTTCCACTCATTGTATGTTTTGCAATGATAATAAACAAGAGTCAAGGACAATCTCTATCCGAAGTTGGTTTATGTCTGAGGCAACTTGTTTTCATACATGCTCAATTGTATGTTGCATTAACTACAGTTAAAAGTAGACGGGGATTAAAATTACAAATAGTAGATAAGGATGAAAAAATTACGAACCAAACATTAAATGTTCTATATAAAGAGGTTTATGGTTATTTGTGGATTTGAATAATAATTATCGTTTTTATATTTTTGTTTATAATTTAAATATGTTTGTTGTATATAATAATTTCATTAATATCCTATCTATAATATATATTACATATACGTATGTAATATCTATAATATAATTTTGTTATTTCGACCCGTGTGTCACACAGGTATCTAACCTAGTATTATATATATAACAAGAGAGTGATGAATAGTAACCAAACCTAATTTTAACTCATGTACTGCACATGATCTACGTGTGAGTGTTGTGAATCATTCAATGATTTAATTATTGACCAGGATCGGTACATATACAACGTTATGGTAACTAAATGAAGAAAAACAAGGAAAGTCATGAATACAATATTAAATAAAACTAATGGTGTTAACTAATATATTCAAATGACATGCATAGCTAAGACACCCTATTTGCCTTAGCGGGAGTTGGATACACTTGAAGGATGGATATAAACTTTGTAAACAAAGGATGATGCAACCCTTCCGTAAAGATGTTGGCATATTGATAGTTTGTCGAAACATGAAGAATGCGAACCTCGCCAAGTTAGACTTTTCCCTAACATAATGTATATCTATCTCAATATGGTTTTGCGCTAGTGTTGTACTGGGTACCCCGATAGATATAAGACATAGAGTAATGAGAATACACTACCGTTGTCTCATGAGTGGGAACCAATAATTCCAATAATATGTGGGAAAAGGTTCAAATACAAAGACTTCTAAAACTAAAAAAATGTAAGAAGTATTAACATGTTGACACGTGTCCTTTTAATTAAAATTAGGTTGGGGAAAAATTGATAATGTTTCCCCTTCTCAAGTTTCACCTTTTTTTAAACATTCATAACTCTTACATATGATATTACTTTTTAAAAAATTATACCATAAAAATAAACATTTTTGAATCTTCAAAATGCATATATTGTTGATATAAAAAAACATTGTTACATTTCTTATTATTGTGTGATGTGAAAATTATCTGTTTAAATACACACAATGCATAACACAATGGTTAACATGAGACACAATGGTTAACACAATGACCAGCACTAGACTCGATGATTAGCAATAGAGACAATGAACTGCTTGACGAGGAATACACAATGACATGATCAGGATTATATAATGAACTGAAAAACATAAAAAATACACTTTTAGCAGTGTGTTGTTTAAAAATCAACATTTTAAAAAACATAATGCATAACACAATAATCAATATTACACACAATGGATAACACAATGACCAATACTAGACTTGATAATTAGTAATAGACACAATGACCTGATCAGGATTACATAATAAACCAGAACAAAAAGTCAAAAAATTACATTTTTAGCATTATGTTATTTTAAAATCTTTAAAAAACACAATAATTAATATTAGACATAATAGTTAACATAATGACTAGCACTGGACTCGATGACGAGTAATAGAGACAATGAGTTACTTGATGAGGAATACAATAATGATCAGAACAGGATTACACAATAAACTGAAAAACATAAAAAATAATTTATATTTTTAGCATTGCGTTATTTGAAATAATTATTTTAAAAAAACACAATGCATAAGAAAATGGACAATATTAGCCACATTGATCATATTAATATTACATAATGAGTGGATGAATATTACACAATGAGTTGAAATACTGAAAAAAACTTCGTTTTTATGACGTTTTAAAGATGAAAAACTCTTGTTTTTATTGTGTAATTTTTTAAAAAAAATAATGTTGTATTTCAATGTTATGAACATTTAAAAAAAAGATGAAACATTAACATGTGTGTCACATCCCGACAGAAGCGTGAAATGCTTGGATGTGACCCTTTTGGCTCAAAACGCATTAGTTATAAATAAACAATTATAACAGTTATTGAAACATAACAACATATTATAACATTTATTAGTAAGACCTTAGGTTACATAAAGTTTACAAATTTATCTAATTAAAGACTAATACATGTAACCTAATCACAAAATCTTTAACTGCTTCATATTTCTTCAGTAGAAATGGATGTGCACATCCACTGTCATACTAAGATCAAACACATTTACAGTTATCTTTACACATGTCTTCCTTATTATTTCATCCCATCCGTTGTACACGTCAAATGAAAACATAATACTGTTAGTTATTCTGGTTACCTGAAAAAGTATACTTAAAACTGTCATCATAATGTTGGTGAGACACAAAAGTTTAATAACCAGACAAATCATATTGATGCAATATAATTAAGATTACAACCAACCTACTTATATGCCAGGTGATTCATAACTGTCACAAATACAAATCACAAAAACTAGATAATATAGCATCACAACATTCATACTGTTAGTGCAGCAAATATTTTCCTAAGTAGCGCTACCTATATTATCAGACAGTTCCTCATCCGAATTAATGGTTATAGCTTATGGAAACATGACAATTTATCTCAAAAATTCTCATTTATTTACATCAAACATAAAACAGTATGCTTTTTCCCTTGAAACTCATGATATAAAAACGGGCTAGGAATCTCACCTCAATTCCAGCAAAAACCTATTAAAATAATTAAAAGTTAGAAATATATTTCTTTAAAATTTTTAGCACCTCAGTTAAAATTCCAAAATAGTAACTACTGTTACTCATATTTTTCAAAAGTTTAATAGCAACATCATCCAAAAATACCAATGAACACATAATTGTTAGGACCGAGTACGAACTGGTACTAACCGAAACTACGTAAACCAGATCAAATAGTACGGAATCCTATTTGATTGGCGATCCAATCAGGGAGAACGTTAATCTGATCAAAACTAACGATTAGAAAACGTTAAGAATTGATTAGCAATTATCAGGAACGCTCTATGAAGTTGGAAGGGACGACTTGGACGCTCTGGGACGGCTAGGGTTGTGAATTCTCGAAGTGTTACGTTTTTCCACGAATTAAGTGGTATTTATAGGTTACAGTCTTCATTCGTATGACTGAGCCATGCACTTGTTAGGACCGAGTATGAACTGGTACTAACCGAAACTACGTGAAATTAGATCAAATAGTGCAAATCCTATTTGATTGGCGATCCAATCAGGGAGAATGTTAATTTAATCAATACTAATGATTAGAAAATGTTAAGAATTGATTAGCAATGATCAGGAACGCTCTATGAAGTTGGAAGGGACGACTTGGACGCTATGGAACGGCTAGGGTCGTGAATTCTCGAAGTGTTACGTTTTTCCACAAATTAAGTGGTATTTATAGGTTACAGTCTTCATTCGTACGACTGAGCCATGCCTATGGCTCAGTCGTGCGACTGAGTCTTATGATTCATTCACACGTACGACTGACCCACACGTTGATTCATTCGTACGACTGAGTCAGTCTATGACTCAATCATGCGTTTGGCTCAATCACATGGTTCAGTCATGCGACTGGCCCATTTGCATGGTCCAGTCGTGCGACTGGATCATAAGCCTTAGTTAAACACATTCCTGAACCTTTAACGATACAAAACTATGTCTAACAACTATAAACCCATATAACATGTTCGTATAAGATTGTAACAAACAATAAAATAAATAGATATAACATTCAATAACCAATAATCATTCAACAAAGAGTGTTCATTACATATATCAAGACATTACATCAAATTTAACAAAATGAAAGTCATTTACATTTAAGCACACTAGAGCTAGAACTAGGGACAGTGCTTGGACCTGTTCTATCTATTCTTTGACCTCCTTTGTAAACTCTTCATATCTCTTATCTTCTTTTGAAACCCCAGTATGTCAAGTCATAAGCGTAAACATGTTGAAACTGAAGTGCTTGCACGATATCCTGCGTATGTGGCCACTTGTACAACATATATATATCAGCTGCTGACAAGTTTGTAAGCCACATTGGGTCAAACACCCTTATTGTCTTCACAGTCCCCTCCCGATCCAAAACAATGACGGCTTCTCTAGTGCGCCAGTCATAGTACCACTATTTGAAATGGGGTGTAAAGTCTTGTGGCATCTCCCTTAAAGGTATACGAGACATTGTACGCGGAGGGTGCCATTTCAAGACTACTGTTGGCCTTCAAGTGGTATCAGAGCTTTGGCTCTTGATTCTACGTGGATTCAATCGCTTTTTTGCAAAAGTCAACGTTTTCAATCAAAAGATCCATTCTGTTTGCATTAAAAATTCGATTTTTACGAGTGCATGTGTTCAAAAGTTCGTATTTTTTGAGTTCTAGCCGACTAGGGTTTTCAAAATTGTGCTTTCTGTCAAATCGAGTGAAAAGTTTGAAAAATTTCAAAGTCAGACGTCTTAGTCGCACGATTGATTCAATCGCACGACTGAACTTCATACGCATAGCTCAGTCGCACGATTGGTTCAATCGTCTACTCATTCGCACGTTTAAGTTCATTCGTTCGGTTCAGCGCAGTCATATATTTCATTCGTACAACTGACCTCATACTCATAGGTTCATACGCACGATTGACCTCAATCGCACGTGTGAATTCAGTCGCACACTTCAATCGTCCGGTTGACTTCAATCGCACGGTTGAGTCTTCATTCGCATTCCCCAGTCGCATCATTCAGTCAGTTTTGTCAAGTTTTTTCAGTCTAAGTCATCATGGACGAACAACACTTTGCTTTCTCAGTCGGGAAGGACTCCAGAATTCAGAATCCCTTGCTCTTGGAAAATGAGATCAGAAATCACAACAAACCACCAAAGCTTCTGTCACTTGATGAATATCCTCAATGGAAGCAACAGTTAGAAATTCATCTGAATGGAGAGGACACAAACTTATGGAGCACTATTGAGACTGGCTACACTATGCCAGTTGGAGCTGATGGTATTCCAGTTAATCTAAGTGGTTTGAATGAGGCACAAAAGGTTGCATACAATGCTGAGGAGATGGCCTATGCATTATTGACATAGTCCATTCCAAAAGATATTTTCCATCAGTTCTCAGAACACAAGCAGTGCAAAAAGTTATGGAAGGCTCTTGAGAAGCGGTATGAAGGAAATGCAACGCTTAAGTCTCTAAAGGCTAAAGCTTTGAGGAAGGAATTTGACAACTTCTCGTCAATTGGGAATGAGAGTCTAGACGACATTATCGATCGCTTCTATCATTTTACGAGTGAACTGCACACTCATGGGGTCAAAACGTCTATGGAAGATAAAGTGTCAAGTTTGGCTGATGGGTTACCTGATAAGTGGGATTCATTTGTTTCCACTTTAAGACATAATGCTGTGCTAGAAATGTTGGATATAAATGATTTTATTCTGAAATTGAGAGAAGAAGAGCTACGACATAAGTACAAGTCTAAAAAGGGAACCTACACTCAGAATCTGTCTCTATACAATGTGGCTCCTACTACTGCATCTTCTAGTGCACCCTTGCAGACTGCTTTCGTGTCTAACACATCTACAAACGTTCAAAGTGCATCTTCAGGTGGTGAGTCAAATGTTTCATCAAGTGTTCAACACAGTTCTGCAGAAGCTCAACCGACGAAGTTAACGACAAAGAATCTGGGAAATGTAACTGTGGAAGTTGCTAAGGAGCATATGGATTTACTTGCTGCTGTGGTCCATTCGTATGACGGATTAGTAGCAGGAAAGATTGGTAACTACCACTTGGCCGATAAAGATTATGAGCAAGTGGATGAAACTGAGCTAGAGCGTATGGATATCATGTGGGCTCTTGCTAGTGCTGTGCGTAGAGCAAAGAAGTTTGTTAAGAAGATGGGACAGAACCTAGTGGCTACAAAGGATACAACTTTTGGATTTGACAAGTCAAAAGTCACCTGCTTCAACTGCGGTGAAAAAGGACATTTCAAGAGACAGTGTCAAACCTAAGAAGACAGGAAATGGCAACCCGCTTTCTTCAACCAACAGGCAGGATAATGACAAAAAGGTAGCTTCAACCAGCCATGACTCCAAAGCCAAAAGACATCCGAGCGTGTTCTTGACGGAAGGTGAAAAACCAAAAGACAAACAATAGAATGAACCATAATCGAATGATTTCATTGATAGAACCAAATGATTACAAGCTCAATAAATAGAAGAATCATGACTTTTGGCATGGGGAGATTGAGCATGATCTCCCCTCTCATCCGGCCGCCCCTGGGCACCGGGCACTCTCTCCCTCCCTTAACTCTACACATGAAACTGGTATTTATAGGCCTCAGCCCATATCAGATGCGACTGGGCCTATTCGTATGATTGGACCATGCGTATGGTTCAATCGTATGACTAGACCATACTTACGGTTCGGTCTTACGAATGGCCCAGTCGCATCTCTCAGTCGCACGACTGGCCCATTAGCATGGCTTATTCGTACGACTGAGTCCCATTCGCATATGCTCCTGTGAATGACTCAGTTTCATGTGTTTACAACATATCAGGTGTATTACATTAAGCCTAGAATATTCGTCAAGCGACGGACACACTATATATGACAATATAACCTCCAACAAATTCCCCCTTGGACGTTGCTTGCGAATAGTAGATAACACCTCTTATAATCTTAAGTCAATCTTTGCTCTGGTTTCTAATAGAATCAAATGAAAAACCATATTAGCCAACGTTACTGATCCGTCAGGTTGCTAAAGTATCCCTGAAAATGAATTTAGGCACAATAGCTTTCGTTTACTTTGCAGAACACCATCATAGTAGCAAGATTCCCCATTTGACTGATTTTTCCAGATACTCACATGAACAGTTTTCCATTGCTTCAATCTTCACACAGGCTAACCTGATTAACATTAACACCTGCAGAAATTCCCCTCAAATTCAGCATATCCCAATATATAAACATTGTGCTCTCCTAGCGTCTTCATACGGTGTATTGGGCAAAAAGTAGAAGGTTCTAATCCACAGTTGACAATCTCAAACAAATCAGCATGCATGAAGATTCATTATCAGAAACTAGCTCACATCATCACTTTCTGATTACGTCTTCATTTTCTCTAGACATGGATTCCCCCTAAGAATCAGAATCCTCTCTGTGAGTATAATATAACTTGATTGACCCATAAATAGTCGGATACTCCTGACTACCCCACAAAATCAGCACCGACTGCTGACAACTTCTCTTTTCTCTTTTGTGTTCTAACTACATTCACCTATTCTGGAAGTCCAACGAATAATGGGGTATCCATAGAACTTGTTTGACAAAAGAACCTCAGGGTGAATGTGCTTTGCTCATCCTTAAATCTGTGCAAGAGGTCGTTCCAGAATTTATTTTATTTTATTTTATTTATTTATTTTTTTTGGGTCTAGAACACCATTTATTCATATGACATGGAGGACAAATATCACATTCGTATGAATGGATGATACGAATGATATACTCGTGCGACTGGTCATAAGACTGGTCTAGTAGCATGACTGGACATAAGACTGGTCCAGTAGCACGACTGGACATAAGACTAGTCCAGTAGCATGATTGAACATAAGACTGGTCCAGTAGTACGACTGGACATAAGACTGGTCCAGTCGCATGGTCCAGTCGTACGAATGGTCCATTAGCATGGTCCAGTCGTACGAATGGTCCATTAGCATGGTCCAGTCATACGAATGGTCCATTAGCATGGTCCAGTCATACGAATGGTCCATTATCATGGTCCAGTCGTACGAATGGTCCATTAGCATGGTCCAGTTGCATGAACGGGTCTGCACGCAGATTTTCAGATCTGCAGCCACCATGGCTGCCAAAAATCCTAATCTTATGAATTTTACATGAACCGAAACAAAATAGACATCATAAGATCCGCAAGGGTGATGGGAACGTGATCTCGTGTTCGATTTTAACAGAGAAACAACACACGCCACGAGATCTGAGCAAAACACGAAGAACATGAAGTGGGTTTAACGTCAAAGAACATGAAATAGATCCAGAAATCAAGAGCTCGGGTTGCTAGAATGATTGTTAGATCATTCTAGCAGTAATCGGCTCTGATACCACTTGTTAGTACCGAGTACGAACTGGTACTAACCGAAACTACGTGAAACCAGATCAAATAGTGCGGAATCCTATTTGATTGGCGATCCAATCAGGGAGAATGTTAATTTGATCAAAACTAATGATTAGAAAACGTTAAGAATTGATTAGCAATGATCAGGAATGCTCTATGAAGTTAGAAGGGACGACTTGGACGCTCTGGGACGGCTAGGGTTGAGAATTCTCGAAGTGTTACGTTTTTCCACGAATTAAGTGGTATTTATAGGTTACAGTCTTCATTCATATGACTGAGCCATGCGTATGGCTCAGTCGTGTGACTGAGTCATACGATCCATTCACACGTACGACTGACCCACACGATTGATTCATTCATACGACTGAGTCAGTCTTATCACTAAATCATGCGTTTGGCTCAATCACATGGTTCAGTCGTGCGACTGGCCCATTTGCATGGTCCAGTCGTGCGACTGGATCATAAGGCTTACTTAAACACATTCCAGAACCTTTAACGATACAGAACTATGTCTAACAACTGTAAACCCATATAACATATTCATATAAGCTTGTAACAAACAATAAAATAAATAGATATAACATTCAATAACCAATAATCATTCAACAAAGATTTTTCATTACATATATCAAGACATTACATCAATATAACAAAATGGAAGTCATTTACATTTAAGCACACTAGAACTAGAACTAGGGACATGTGTACCAACAATAATAATTTTAGCTATTAACTAAACTCTAAAAAATTTTCTAGAATTAATGCAACTTAACATAAATAGGAAAAAATAGCTACTTCTATAAAATTCTCAAAATTTTCCAGAATAATAACTCTAAAGTCTAATTTATTCCATAAATTTTCTGGTTTATAATTCACAATAAACAGTTTACTGTAATTTTTCCAAATATCACAAAATTCTAGATAAATAGTTATATATCTCCAAAAATCATGAAATTTATACATACTTTCAAATCTAGTATATCATAATTTATGTGAATTTTTCATAATTTATCTCACTGTTTAGTTATTTCTTTTGATTTTACTATTACAGATCATATACAAATACAAATCTTAGTTATATAAAGGAGTTTAACTATGCAATTTATTGTTGAACTTCTATAATATACAAGAGTCAATATATAATTTTTCCATATTTTTACCAGGTTCGGTTCTTCCACATAGTATTTTTCTTATTTTTCCTTAATTAAATCACATAAATTAGTTTACTCAATTTTAATATACTAGAATTCATATATTGGTAATACTAATATTTCTAAACATATTTCTAGATTTATTCCCACAATCATAATCATTTAAGTATTTAATTCTAATTTTATCAAGAATACTAATATTTTAACTATTTTATTTGTAATCCATTTTGTTTAAATCTTTGGTTTATAAAGCCTTAGTGTTTTTAACTCTTAAATCCATTTATCATTGATTTTTGAGATAAAAATCATGTGTTCATAAGTTCTTGTAAGTATTGTTGATGATAAGCATTCAAGAGTTGATTATGTGTTTATTTAAATACACATAACTTTGTTAATCATATGTTATAGGGATCTAACCTTGTTTTGATGAAGAATCTTAAAGAAGTTGCTTTGCTTGATGGCTTGATAACCGGATGAGGATGTTTGTCCTTTGATCACAAGCAAGATGAAGCAAAGGTGGTGATGATGATAACTAAACCGAGCTAGATGATGGTGAGCTTTGGGAGATCTTTGGAAAACCGAGAGTGTGAGCCAAGTGAGATGATGCTAGTTTGTGGAGGTTTGCAATGGTGGTGTTTTATAAAAAGAAGGTGGCAGTTATGGTGTTTCGTGGTTGTTGATAGTAACCGAGAGAGATAGAAGAGTGGTGGTTGAATGGTGGTTTATGGTTGTGAGCAACAAGTCAAGAGAGAGGGAAAGAGTGGTGATGGATTGCGGTTGTAGGAGTTTGGGGACTCCATGCAACCGAGATCTTCATGGTGGATGGTCTCATGATGGAGTCTAGGACTTAGGGAGGTGATGTGGTGTTCTTGGCTTTGCTTAGTTAGTTCATTAGGGATAAGTGGCATATTTAGGAGGTTATTAGTGTTAAGGTAATGATTAGGTGGCTGCTTGAGAGTGTGGTTGGTGGCAAGGTGAGTAGGTGGCGATTTTGGTGATGGTTAGTAGTAATGATGATGCTTAAGTGGCGGGTTAAGGTGGTGATTAGTATTAATGATTTGCTTAGTTGGTAAGCTTAGGATTTGTCATAGTTTTAGGCATGTAATCGGGTTGCTTAGTCACTAATGAACCTAAGCAAGGGTTTATGGTTGTGTTTTGAGTGTTTAAGTTTGTTTGGTTTTAGTTTTTGATACAAAGTTTTTAAGTGTAACTTTGTTTGGTAATATTTGATTAGGTCTTGATCCTAATTCATTTCATGTAGATGAAAGACCTTTATCAATCAAATGACTTAATCATGTAATCTCATAATACGATAACTAGATACGTAAAATTCTCATGAAAAAGGTTCATACCCACATAAATTTTTCATGCATGCATGCAAGTTCATATACTATCATGCAAAATCACAAGAAATTCATATGTAGTATATTATATAATGTGAACTTAACAATTTCTAAAAAGTAGATGACATTTATTTAAGGAAATTCTTAAGATATTAGGGTTAACTAATCTCAGATTTTTAGGGTTGTCACATTCTACCCCCGTAAAAAGAATTTCGTCCTGAAATTCCTTGATAAACATTCTTTATTGATAGAAGTTTTTGCTTTGTAATATTCCTTGTATTTAAGTTTAATTTGAAATAGATAAGGATACCTTTTCTTGATTTCATCCTCACCTGCCCATGTGAATCCGGGTCCTCTCTTTGAATTCTATATAACTTTTACTATCGGAATCTTACTTCTTTTCAAACATTTTACTTCTCTGTCAATAACTGTAAGGCCCCGTTCCCGGGCACCTCACAGTTGGTCATTCATCGCACATAAAACGTTTTAAAACACATATTTACTTTGCAGCGGAATTTAAAAAAAAACATTCGTTAATAACAAAAACATGTCATTTATTTCATTACAACATTCTTTTTCATTTCAAAATACATTGACATGTCAAAATATGGATGCCAGCCTCACAACTGAGTAGTCACCTCGTGCCATCCTCAGCAACATACCTGCCAACTGGAAAATACATAAAACGTCAGCGTTGCTGAGTGAGTTCTAGTTTTATAATAAAACATATTTTACTTTCCATCCAAAAATCGTTCTTTTGTACATACAATCATACAGCATACATACACGTAGATAATATTATTATTATCTTCATCATTCATTCATTAGCTTCCGTTCATGCGTTTCTTACTTTCACTCATACGTTCGTTACATTCGTCTTTACGTACGTTACGTTCATTCTTACGTTCATTTCATACTTTCTGTCTTTCACATTTATCTCTCTCAATCATCACTCACGCCGTACTCCCGACTCATGTCCGAAGACTGATACTGTGTCGGGGCCTGTACACAAACCCCCGACTCATATCCGAAGACTGACACAGTACCGGAGCATGCGATCCTCTACTCATTCATCTCATCTCACTCTCTCGCACTACTCCCGACTCATGTCCGAAGACTGATACTGTGCCGGGGCCTGCTCACAAACCCCCGACTCATGTCCGAAGACTGACACAGTACCGGAGCATGCGATCCTCTACTCATTCATCTCATCTCACTCTCTCGCACTACTCCCGACTCATGTCCGAAGACTAATACTGTGCCGGGGCCTGCTCACAAACCCCCGACTCATGTCATAGACTGACACAACACCGGGATACGCGACAAAGATCCCATACGAGTCAACCACAGAGATTGAACCCCATCCGAGTCCGTTGCAACACGAAGTCGTTCACCTCATAAATATGTTTGGCCTCATGCCACACCCCCGAAGTTATACATAACTCGGGTAACGACACCCCACCGAAATGGGTAACATCACCCCCACCGAAGTGGGTAACTGCACCCCCACCGAAGTGGGTAACTGCACCCCCACCGAAATGGGTAACTGCACCCCCACCGAAATGGGTGACTATGACATTCTACACCCCCACTATGTGGGTAACTACTATACGCATTCGTTCGTTCAGGATTCATTCAATCATCGTATTCCTCCCTTATTATCTTTCGATTTACAATACATAATATTTTCAGTACATTCATTTACGCTCCGCTTCGCTTTATCATTAATCTTTCATTTTATTAATGATAATACTTCTTCGTTAATTCTTAAACATACTTCGTCATGTCATACCATACTTAATAATATTTTATTAATAATATTGTTAACAATAATAATACACTGATAATAATATCAGTAATAATAATGGTTAATCCTTATTCATCATTACAAGCATAAAACATCATTATCCATTAACCCTAGTCAACTCTGGTCAAAACCTCGAACTTCGGATTTCCCGGAAATCCTGTAAAAATTCTAAGTGTTTTGGGCGTATGAGCCCTGTTAGGCGTATGAGTCCTGTTGGGCGTTTGATCCTGTTGGGCGTATTGTTGGGTTTGTTAAAACATAAAATCATAGTTTAACCTCTTAAACTTTCTGAAAAACGCAGCGGAATTACAATTTTATAAACCCTTTTATAAGCTGAAAAATATGTTCATTAGGTGACCATATTAATGTATAAAACAAACCCAAAAAACAAAGGATCATTTATGTGAATTAGCAAGCTATGAACATGTGAAAAACTACATAAAATCACAGCTTCATTGAGCTGTGATATACCTTACTGCAGCAGCAATAAAGTCGACCAAAAGAGATGTTTGATGAAGATGGAGATGCCCAAAATGCAGCCAAGACTTCAAGGATAGAAGTCCTCAAGCTAGTATACCCCAAGCTCCTTGCAAACACACCTTCTTATTAGGTAGAAAACACCAAAATGCAGCTCAAAACTCAGCTAGAAAACCCTCTTTTCTTGCTGAAATTTCGTGACTTCTTAGAGAGAAGAGGAGAGCTTGTTGTGTTGCATGCAAATGAGAATTGTGATCATGGAATGCAAGAACCTTTCTTGTTATTAGAACATTCCAAGAACAATATAAGAACACTTCAAGAACCTCAAGAACCAGCTCAAAATTCTGCTATATGCTGCTGAAAATCCGTAAGAAATAGAGAGAGATAGAGCTGATTTTGTTCTGTTTGCATGTGTGTCTTTTATGAGGAATGAGAGTCTTTCTTTTTAACTTGTTAGTGGAGTGGAGACAAGCCTTGCATGTGTTCATTAACCAAGAGAATAACTTGGTTAAAACAAGATGAGCATGCATGTGTGTAGTGTTCAAGAGAATAAGATGCTAGTGGAAACACATGACAAGCATGTGTGTTTTCCACTCACCAAGTCACATGGACGGTTTTGGCTTTTAAAAAACAAAGATTTCCTTTATTTTTATTCTCTTAAATATTAATACACACATGTATATATTGCCTACTCTTTTAACTAGTTTATACAATTAACCAATTAATTGTATAAGTAGTATACTCTCATTATTATTTGGTGTTATACAACTAATTTAAATAACACTTCAAATAATATTATTGAACAAAATATCCTAATAAATTGTTCCATCTCATATGCAACTTATTTAGAAAACCCATTTTCTAAATTGGTGTAAATATTTAATTGCATGATCATATCATCAATTAAATATTAATTGGTGTTTGCTAAGCTTGTTATTGGGTATAACCCGACTTGGATCATAATGTACTAACCACATCAATATTTTATGTGTCTTGGGCATATAGAATCCTACAATCTCCCACTTGCCCAAGATTCATAGAAGATTGATGCAAGCAGTAAATGACGCCTAACAACGGTTTACTACCCTTAATACACATGACTTATGGCCATTCAATAACATCATCCCTTTCAAGTACCCTACTTGAAATGATTTATGTGAATCAATCATCTATCCTTTTGTTACAGATGTCATGTTAAATCCAAGGACACAGAATGATCATTCCTTGTTGATTTAACTTAATCAGGCCTTAGACATCATACTCTCAACGAATAAGAGGAACAAATCCCATCTTGACCACATACGTTTCTCACAATCACCTTATGTCATACCTGAACATAGCCTTATGTACTGACAATTATTTCATATCAGTGAAGAACTAGCTCAAGGTATAAAACTTGGTGAATATCAAAACCCAATATGTGTCTCAGGTCGGAGGATACCAAATGATATTCGCCTTTACTCAAATTTACTTATGATCAATCGATAAGATTCCATGTAGTAAAATTTGAGATGCGGGTTAGTCCAATATTTGTATCCCACAAATATCTATGAACCTTGGTAGCAACCCATTGCTCTATATTCATCCTTATGAATATCAACCAATCCAAGTTCATAATAGTCTTACCCTCACACTTGTTCCCACAAGTATGAACGACTACGGACATTTAGAGTAAATAATTTACTCATGGATTAAACATGCTAAATTGGAACATTAATTGAGACATTATAACCAAATAATTTTATTCAAATAATAAAGAGTTCCACATATTCAAATACAAAATTTGATCAAGTCCAATCACTAGAATATCGAAGTCCTAAGGCACAAGTATGACTTTCATGCTTTGCCCTTTCAAGGAGCTTCGTGAGTGGATCCGCAATGTTTTGATCAAAGCGAACTTTGCGAATACATATCTTTCCTTTTCAACATCATCCCTTATGTAGTTGAATCTCCGCTCATTGTGCCTAATCTTTTGATGTGCACGGGGTTCCTTGATTTGAACAATCGCACCCTCGTCATCACAAAGATTTCTAAGGGGTCTTGAATGGTAGAGACCATCCTTAGATTGGTGATAAACCTTTTATCCATGCAGCTTCCCAAGCTGCTAATGAGGCGGCTATGTACTCTGATTCTGTAGTGGACAACGCTACCCTATTCATAATGGAGACGTACCCCGATTGTGATCGAGAATCATCTCGATCAGTTTGGAAACTAGCATTCGTGTAACCCTTTACAACTAGTTCATCTTCATCAGATCCGTATATTAGAAACATATCCTTAGTCCTCCTAAGGTATTCCAATATACTTTCAACAGCCATCCAATGGGTGTTACACGGATTCTGCTGACATCTACTTGTCATGCTTAACGCGCATGACATGTCCAGTCTAGTGCATATCATCGCATTCATGATGGATCCTATAGCAGACGCATATGGGATGTCCTTCATGCGATCTTGCTCATCTTTTGAGCTTGGACATTGAGATGCACTCAATATTGTCCCTCTTTGAATAGGTACTATACCTTTCTTAGAGTTTACCATCTTGAACCTTTTCAAATCTTATCAATATATGCACTTTGGTTTAAACCTATCAACCGCCTCGATCTATCCCTATAGATCTTTATTCCCAAAATATAGGCGGTTTCACTGAGATCTTTTATGGAAAAACAATTTCCAAGCCAGGTTTTAACACCTTCCATGGTTGGAATGTCCTTTCCATATAGTATTATGTCATCAACATACAATACTAGGAATATGATTACACTCCCACTAGCCTTTTTATACACACAAGCCTTGTCAGTGTCCAAGTTTCCATGCATATTTGTTTTCTTCTCGAAAACCCACTTGCATCCAACCGGTTTGGAGTTAAGTGGAGGGTCAACCAATTCCTAAACTTGGTTGTCATACATGGATTGCATCTCTACGTTCATGGCTTCCAGCCATTTGTCACAATCCGAATTGGACATAGCATTATGGTATGTAGTTGGCTCATCGGAGTCAATCTCATAGCATCCATCCATGAAAAATCCATATATTTCAGGTGGAATGCTAACTCTACCAGATCTATGAACGTTTTGTGTGTATTGATCAACCTCTTGATCATTTTCAACAACCTCTTGTTGACAGCTAGTGTCAACCAAACGTGTATCGGCTTGTGGATCTTGATCCTCATCAAATTCCACTATTCTATGCATCATTCCTTCCATAAGGAACTTGGCTTCCAAGAACTCTGCCTTTTGAGCAATAAATACCTTTTGCTCTGTTGGATCAAAGAAGTAGTATCCTATACAGTCCTTTTGGATATCCAACAAACATACACTTAGTGAATCGACTTTCAGTTGGTTTGGGTGTTAAGCTTAACATAAGCTTCATCACCCATACTTTTAAATATGACAGCGATGGAACTATTCCATTCCATATTTAAAAGGGCGTCGAATCCACTTTCTTGGTTTGGGCCATATTCAAAATACGAGCCTCGGAGAGTAGTACGAAACCCCAAAATTATAGAGGTAGTGAGCTAGCCATCATAGGTCGAACCATATCCAATAGGGTTCGATCTCCTTTCAGACACACCATAATATTGTGGTGTTCCGGGAGGAGTAAGTTGTGAGACAATCTTACAATCTTCCTAGATGATCCCAAAAAGTCTCACTTAGGTATTCACTTCTCTATCTAAACGGAGAACTTTGGTAGTTCTATCGAGTTGATTTTCTACTTCATTCTTGAAGTTTTGAACATTTCAAATTCTTCATGTTTATGTGCCATCAAGTACACATGACCATAGCGACTATAATCGTCGGTAAAGGTAAGTGATCAAGTTTCATCATACCGACTCACCTCATACCTCATCCAAATGTATGACTCCTAATAAATCTCATTAGTACCACTAAAGGGTGTGTTGGTCATCTTACCTTGTAAACAAGATTCACACTTATCAAATGAACAATTTTCATTTGTTTTCAAAAGACCATTCTTTTAAAGTGTTCAAATCCGATTCTTGTTTATGTAATCAAGATGACAATGACAAGAATAAGAGTCACTTAAACCATTTTAAGTCTCTTGGTGTATGATAGGTATAATGCGTTATTATAGGACGAATCATCATGAACCAATTCATCAACATCATTAGAAGGCATAGCCTTGAAATAATATACATCATCCATATAAATATAAATACCATCATTTACTAACTTTAAATCATAATCATATCGTTTTAAAAGGGAAACTTAAATCATGTTCCTAGTCAAACTAGGAGCATATAACATGTTTTGAAGAACAACTTCCAAACCTTTTGAAAGTTTCAAAACATAGTCTCCTTTCTTAAGGTGCTTATTTCTTTTAATCCTCGTAACAGATTGCAAAAGTGAGTTCCACATGCGGTATCCAATTACCCATGTGCTTTGAAGAAATAACATTTAAGTCAATATGGATTATGAAAGTTGTGCTTGAGGTTTGCCCAGCATCCCTCTTATTTCTCAACTCTTTGAGATAGGTTGGACAATTCCCTTTCAAATAACCTATCTCACCATACTCAAAGCATGGATCATTTTTCGTTACTTTAGGCTTCATAAGCTTAGGTTTTGGAGGTTCCGCTTTGATCTTTCCTTCCCTTTTGCCTTTGATGTGCCCTTCTCCTTTGGCAACATTTGCCTTGGGATCGGGAATGGCCTTTCCTTATTGATCTAGAGAATAGGTAGAACCTTTCTACCCATCCCTGCCTCAGCTGTTGTGAGCATTGCGTGAAACTCACCAATGCTCTTGTCCTATCCATTCATATTGCTTTTCATTATGAATGTCTCAAACTTTTAGTTAGGCCATTAAGGATCAAATCCTTGGCCAACTCCTTTGAGACAGGACAGCTAAGCCTCTCGAGGCAGCCTCAACATCGTCAGGGTCGGGTTGGTTAGGAATAGGATCGTCAAGGACATTTGCCTTTGCTCTTGCTTGAGAACAATTCTCAAGTTTCGAGACCAGTCCATAAGGTTATTATGGTACAGACGATCCCTCTCTAAAATAGTTCTCAGTGATAGGGTATGGACGGTCAGGGTGGTAGCATTATTGTTTGCGGCCATTCTACAAATTTTACAAAGTTCTTTTTAGTATTTCGTAAAATTTCATTTTAATTATTAATACCCTTTACGTCTCATAGACAATTAATAATTAAAATCTAGAATCCAACGTTACATTCAAATAATGGTTAGGTGACCTTTATCCCATTATTCAAATTAACAAGGTAGTCAACATTTGACAATTGCAACCTTTTGCAACTTCTAGTGGTATGGGATCGACTTTAAACATCATATGCAAAGTCGGCATGTTAATCCCATCAACACCATTTGGAAACCATATTTTAGGTGATCCATTCAACATGGTTTGCAAATCAAGTTACCCTACTTGCACACACATGTGAGTTTACCAACACAAGTGGTTAGGTGACCTTTATCCCACCAATGTGGTATTCCCACCTTAAGTCATAAGTTCCCTCAAAATGGTTAGGTGACCTTTATCCCATTAAGAGTTTCCAAATGACTTAAGTGTTGTGCAAAAGAACGGTGTTAAACTTGTTTGAAAAGGGATTTTTAGTTTTCATTAATTCTAGTTTTGAAAACTCTATGTACCTTGTATTTGCATGCTTTCAAATACAAGGTATCCTATGGTTCATTTTTAATAAAACCTCTTTTATTGAATCATCAATCCTTTTAATAACCTCTTATTAATCACTTAATGATTAAGAACCATAGATGCAAGGTATCTTATGGTTTATTTTTAATAAAACCTCTTTTATTAAATCATTAATCCTTTTAATAACCTCTTATTAACCACTTAATGATTAGAAACCATAAATTTTCAGCTTGTTAAGTTTGCTAATGAGTTTGTTATGCATATCCAAATATCAAACAACAATCATACAACAAACAACCAAACAAGCATAATATAAACAACCACAATGTGCATAACCATAGCTACTATTATGACCACACTTGTTTGCCATCACAAGTGTGGTCATTTGGTCTTTCCTAAGGGTTGAATACAACACAAAATAGAGGTCTTCATAGACTCCCACTTGAACTTGCATCCATATGCTTCAAGTCCCTTTTTTTGTGTCTTTGATGTCCATATTTGGGTCTTCATCTTGTGCATCTTTCTTTTACAAAAATTATATCCTAATACATTTTTCTAATAAAAGAAATGCACCTAATCTATTTATTACATAACCAAATGAATAAATAATTACAACCCAAATAATAAACACAAATATTACAACCCAATTGAATGAATTAAAACAACCATTTGAATCATCCAAACAACACAAGGCCTTAAGCTAGGTTATGCATTATTTATGACCAATCATAAACATTATTCAACAAACTAAATAAACCCCATTAAACCTCAAATTTTCAGCCAACGTAAACTGAAAATTAGGGTTTGTTTGTCCAAACAAACAACATCCAAATATATCAACTAATTGACATTCCTATCTTTCAAAGTTTAATCATAAGCATGAAGATATAACTTTGAAAGACATGGGGTTTATTGAATCAACCAAAATCAGCCTATTATGAGTTTAAAATCATCCTCTAAAACTAATTTTTAAAGGACAAGAACAAGCAAGCTATCCACATAACTGGCTCTTGATGCCATTGTTGGGTTTGTTAGAACATAAAATCATAGTTTAACCTCTTAAACTTTCTGAAAAACGCAGCGGAATTACAATTTTATAAACCCTTTTATAAGCTGAAAAATATGTTCATTAGGTGACCATATTAATGTATAAAACAAACCCAAAGAACAAAGGATCATTTATGTGAATTAGCAAGCTATGAACATGTGAAAAACTACATAAAATCACAGCTTCATTGAGCTGTGATATACCTTACTGCAGCAGCAATAAAGTCGACCAAAAGAGATGTTTGATAAAGATGGAGATGCCCAAAATGCAGCCAAGACTTCAAGGATAGAAGTCCTCAAGCTAGTATACCCCAAGCTCCTTGCAAACACACCTTCTTGTTAGGTAGAAAACACCAAAATGCAGCTCAAAACTCAGCTAGAAAACCCTCTTTTCTTGCTGAAATTTCGTGACTTCTTAGAGAGAAGAGGAGAGCTTGTTGTGTTGCATGCAAATGAGAATTGTGATCATGGAATGCAAGAACCTTTCTTGTTATTAGAACATTCCAAGAACAATATAAGAACACTTCAAGAACCTCAAGAACCAGCTCAAAATTCTGCTATATGCTGCTGAAAATCCGTAAGAAATAGAGAGAGATAGAGCTGATTTTGTTCTTGTTTGCATGTGTGTCTTTTATGAGGAATGAGAGTCTTTCTTTTTAACTTGTTAGTGGAGTGGAGACAAGCCTTGCATGTGTTCATTAACCAAGAGAATAACTTGGTTAAAACAAGATGAGCATGCATGTGTGTAGTGTTCAAGAGAATAAGATGCTAGTGGAAACACATGACAAGCATGTGTGTTTTCCACTCACCAAGTCACATGGACGGTTTTGGCTTTTAAAAAACAAAGATTTCCTTTATTTTTATTCTCTTAAATATTAATACACACATGTATATATTGCCTACTCTTTTAACTAGTTTATACAATTAACCAATTAATTGTATAAGTAGTATACTCTCATTATTATTTGGTGTTATACAACTAATTTAAATAACACTTCAAATAATATTATTGAACAAAATATCCTAATAAATTGTTCCATCTCATATGCAACTTATTTAGAAAACCCATTTTCTAAATTGGTGTAAATATTTAATTGCATGATCATATCATCAATTAAATATTAATTGGTGTTTGCTAAGCTTGTTATTGGGTATAACCCGACTTGGATCATAACGTACTAACCACATCAATATTTTATGTGTCTTGGGCATATAGAATCCTACACGTATGAGCCCTGTTGGACTTCTGAGCTTATACTTAGAAAAAAATTCGCGGGTCTGGGCGTATGACCCCTGTTGGGCGTATGAGTCCTGTTGGACTTCTCACCCTACACTTAGAAAATTTTCTCTGGTCATACGACCAAGGTCCAGACTTTTCACCCTCATACTTGGTAAAATTTTCAGCCTTATAAGTCTGGGCGTTTTAGGACTGTTGGACATATTACATGCTTGGACTCATGACCCCACTTAGCCTATTTCTAAGGCAAACCCTTGGGCGTATAAGCACTATTGGACTCATTACCTTGTACTTAGTTATTCTAAGTCCAAATTCCAGACACATGACTCCTATTTGGGTTTGCTAGTCGTATTAGCAGCCTATTCATGTGTCTAATTCATATTCCAAATCCCAAACATCATAATGCCTAGTTCTAATCGTGTACACATGGTTTCCAGGCATAAACTTAACATAAACATAAACATACATACATTCATATCATACGGGTATTATACCCAAATTCATAAAAACATATATACATGCATTTTCCAGCCCCAAAACGTTTAAAAAAGGTAAAAAGGGGGTCTAGAAACTCACCTTTGCTGCTTCCAATCTTAACACTCTTCACCCGAGCTTCTTCACACGATTCCAACACTTAGAAACCTTCTTAACACGTATTTGAACACATAGAAACACACATAAGCATTTAACCGAGGCTAATCTAGCCAAGAACAACTTAAAAACATTAATTCTTACCTTGAATCCGATTTCTTCTTCTTGTTCTTCAGAAACCCGAGAGTTTCTCTGCTTTCTCTCTCTAAAATCTGAACAAGAAAAGTGTGCAGATGGGTATGGGCGACCACATCACCTTTTACACCCTCTTTTCAAGATTTTTATCATCTTTTTCACTTTTGGTCCCTCAACTTTGGGATTGACTTTCTTTTTCCCCTTTTTCTTTCTCTTTTATTCCTTTGTTTCTTTAAAAGAAAAATACGGGTGTTACAAGTCCACCCCCCTTATATAGGTTTCGTCCCTGAAACCTGTTATTCCTTAAACCCTTGTGAGCAATACTGTTTCACCTCTTCTTCCAGTCTCTCATCTGGAATTCAATTGCTCTACATCGTTTATCGACATTCGATTTCCGGTCTATCTTTGACTATTCTGCATTGGCAACCCATGCATACTGATCAATGATTATTTGACCAGCACCTGCGACCTCAAACATGCCATGTAGAGTGCGGTCACTATGATTAAAAGAATCATCACAATATCCGAGCAAAGTCTCGGTGTCATAATCATTGAGCTTCAGAGCATCAGAGAACCTTCAGCTTTAATGCTTTGAAAAACACGGCCATCAACTTGCGTATAGTTGCTAGCCCTTATTTGATGTTCTTTACATATGAGTAATGACCCTTTGGCAACCCAGCACTGACAAGAAAGACAATTCGGCTTATTTAGTGACTCAATCCAAATTTAGCTCTTTCCTTTACTTTCAACCTCCCATTCTACTTGTTTGTTATAACGTCGAAACTATCGTACGTTGCCGTTCAATGAACCACTCACAGGCTAAAATTGTTCCTCAGACAACGGGTGACATAACTTTCTTAATTGCATCACGCAATCCTCTAGGGCATCAGGTAACCTAGTGAGTCCACTAATAGTAATCTCTACATCGAAGGGCTCATCGATGTTCCTTATTCTTTGTTTCCGTTCTCTTCCGATCGTCGTACATCCTTCCTGGTGAAGCCTTCATCATAATCCATTGTCGCAGATCGGCATCGAACTTTTATCGGACGCCACTAGTCAATCCATCTCTTTTGCAGCACTTGGTGCTTACCTCATAAGTTACTATTCGATTCACCCGGAGGTGTACGTCTATCCATCTACGTCTACCAGGGATGGTCTAACAGAAAAACAAGCGCTCTCTCAATTCTATTGCGGGGTCCTTTAGCGCACTGGGTAATCTAGTAGACTTACCTATAGTAGCTCCTACGTCGAATGACATCGATTCTTTCTATTCCTAACATGCAACTTATCACAAAAAGGTAGTAGGAATGAACTACTACTAGCATCACATTCAAGGCATAAAAGCACAAACTTAAATTATTAGAAACGTACCTGACGTCAAGTTGAAGTCCGCTCTAACCTCCCTTTGGTCATGACAAAAGCTGTAGCCCTCACCCTCTGTTCTCTTTCCTCGCACCAGAGCTTCTTGCCTTTGACTTCTTACAATCCCTGCTCAGATGTCCAGTCTCACCGCAGTTGTAGCACTTAGCCACACGGCAATCCCTTGCCCTATGACCTTCCTTTCCACACTGAAAGCAAATGTTCAGTCCCTATTTGCACTCCCCTTCGTGACCTCTACCACACTTCTTACATACCTCATCCTTCCTTCTTATCCTCTCCCGATCATTGATCCTCATCATCTTACCTTCGGCCACCATTCCACCATCACTATCTCGCCTTCCTTTCCCCTTCTTAACATAGGCTCGCTCCTCCGCTTCGCCCTTCATTGCCATCGCCTCCCGCTCGTCGTATAACCTTCCCGCTAGATCTACTGCCGACCTGAACGAGCTTGGTCGGGCAGCGATCATGTGCCTACGGATATCCACCGGCAAGCCCTGAATATACCTCTTGATTTTCCGCGAAAGAGGTGTCACCTGATCCGGCACCAGTCGTGCCATCTCGTTGAATTTAGTGGTGTATTGTTGATGCGTCATTGTCCCCGCTTCTAACTGCAGGAATTCCCTTTCTACCTTGTCCATCTCACGGTGAGGACAGAACTCCTCAATCACTAACCTCTTCAACTCTGGCCATCTCATCCTTCCGATAGCCCGACTACCCTCAACGTGGACTATATTGTCCCACCAGCACAAAGCTGAGTCCACGAAAGAATGAGTGGCAAACTTAACTTTCTGATCTTCCCGGCACTCACTAATTTCCAGTACCGCTTCCATCTCTCTGGCCCAACGATGAGCCGCGGCAGCAGTACCATTACCATCAAAAGTTGGGGGTTTGCATCGCCGAAACGCCCCATAATCACAGCCTCGTGCCGTCTCCGGCGCAGGCTCTTCTTCCTCTTCGTCATCGAAGAAAACCGTTTCAGTCTCGGGCCGTCTCCTTGAGCCCGATGATCTACCCCTTTCCTGTCTTTCCCCGTCTCTGACAGCCTTTACCACCTCGGTCACTACAGATGGTAGGATCGTCTGCATGACTGATGCACTTCTTCAACTACCGCCTCTTTTACCGAGGCTCTCAAGTTAGCACTCTCATCACCACCTCCCGGTTGAGGTGTTTCGGGTTCCTCGTGAGCCACCTGCTCCACTCTAGATCGTGCTCTCATGACTCGTGGTTCAACACCACATCCGCCACTACCTCCACCACAGGAAGCCTTAGAAGGTCTACCACCGGCCATTCTCTAACTTACACTGAAAGATTTAAACACTAACACGGTCATTCAAGTGAGTATCTCGGTTCATGTCAAGTATAGTAAGTCCCTAATTACGGTGATCAGTTGTAAATAGCCACTTACTCTACTCTTCACACCCCGAGCATTACCTTTCCTGACTATATTAGCATCTAAATCTAACAGTAACACATAAACACATAACATGCGCACACAATGCCGGTTAACTTTAAGAAAATACCTGATGGCACGCAGCTACTCAGTTTGGCATCCCTTCCCTTTCCGTCCCATTCTCAGTTTAAGACTAGGCTTATTTTGAAAATATTTACCCAATTCACTTAAACTTTGGCTCTGATACCAACTTGTAAGGCCCCGTTCCCGGGCACCTCACAGTTGGTCATTCATCGCACATAAAACGTTTTAAAACACATATTTACTTTGCAGCGGAATTTAAAAAAAAACATTCATTAATAACAAAAACATGTCATTTATTTCATTACAACATTCTTTTCATTTCAAAATACATTGATATGTCAAAATATGGATGCCAGCCTCACAACTGAGTAGTCACCTCGTGCCATCCTCAGCAACATACCTGCCAACTGGAAAATACATAAAACGTCAGCGTTGCTGAGTGAGTTCTAGTTTTATAATAAAACATATTTTACTTTCCATCCAAAAACCGTTCTTTTGTACATACAATCATACAGCATACATACACGTAGATAATATTATTATTATCTTCATCATTCATTCATTAGCTTCCGTTCGTGCGTTTCTTACTTTCACTCATACGTTCGTTACATTCGTCTTTACGTACGTTACGTTCATTCTTACGTTCATTTCATACTTTCTGTCTTTCACATTTATCTCTCTCAATCATCACTCACGCCGTACTCCCGACTCATGTCCGAAGACTGATACTGTGTCGGGGCCTGTACACAAACCCCCGACTCATGTCCGAAGACTGACACAGTACCGGAGCATGCGATCCTCTACTCATTCATCTCATCTCACTCTCTCGCACTACTCCCGACTCATGTCCGAAGACTGATACTGTGCCGGGGCCTGCTCACAAACCCCGACTCATGTCCGAAGACTGACACAGTACCGGAGCATGCGATCCTCTACTCATTCATATCATCTGACTCTCTCACACTACTCCCGACTCATGTCCGAAGACTGATACTGTGCCTGGGCCTGCTCACAAACCCCCGACTCATGTCCATAGACTGACACAGCACCGGGATACGCGACAAAGATCCCATACGAGTCAATCACAGAGATTGAACCCCATCCGAGTCTGTTGCAACACGAAGTCGCTCACCTCATAAATATGTTTGGCCTCATGCCACACCTCCGAAGTTATACATAACTCGGGTAACGACACCCCCACCGAAATGGGTAACATCACCCCCACCGAAGTGGGTAAATACACCCCCACCGAAGTGGGTAACTGCACCCCCACCGAAATGGGTAACTGCACCCCCACCGAAATGGGTGACTATGACATTCTACACCCCCACTATGTGGGTAACTACTATACGCATTCGTTCGTTCAGGATTCATTCAATCATCGTATTCCTCCCTTATTATCTTTCGATTTACAATACATAATATTTTCAGTACATTCATTTACGCTCCGCTTCAGTTTATCATTAATCTTTCATTTTATTAATGATAATACTTCTTCGTTAATTCTTAAACATACTTCGTCATGTCATACCATACTTAACAATATTTTATTAATAATATTGTTAACAATAATAATACACTGATAATAATATCAGTAATAACAATGGTTAATCCTTATTCATCATTACAAGCATAAAACATCATTATCCATTAACCCTAGCCAACTCTGGTCAAAACCTCGAACTTCGGATTTCCCGGAAATCCTGTAAAAATTCTAAGTGTTTTGGGCGTATGAGCCCTGTTAGGCGTATGAGTCCTGTTGGGCGTTTGATCCTGTTAGGCGTATGAGCCCTGTTGGACTTCTGAGATTATACTTAGAAAAAAATTCGCGGGTCTGGGCGTATGACCCCTGTTGGGCGTATGAGTCCTGTTGGACTTCTCACCCTACACTTAGAAAATTTTCTCTGGTCATACGACCAAGGTCCAGACTTTTCACCCTCATACTTGGTAAAATTTTCAGCCTTATAAGTCTGGGCGTTTTAGGACTGTTGGACATATTACATGCTTGGACTCATGACCCCACTTAGCCTATTTCTAAGGCAAAACCTTGGGCGTATAAGCACTATTGGACTCATTACCTTGTACTTAGTTATTCTAAGTCCAAATTCCAGACACATGACTCCTATTTGGGTTTGCTAGTCATATTAGCAGCCTATTCATGTGTCTAATTCATATTCCAAATCCCAAACATCATAATGCCTAGTTCTAATCGTGTACACATGGTTTCCAGGCATAAACTTAACATAAACATAAACATACATACATTCATATCATACGGGTATTATACCCAAATTCATAAAAACATATATACATGCATTTTCCAGCCCCAAAACGTTTAAAACAGGTAAAAAGGGGGTCTAGAAACTCACCTTTGCTGCTTCCAATCTTAACACTCTTCACCCGAGCTTCTTCACACGATTCCAACACTTAGAAACCTTCTTAACACGTATTTGAACACATAGAAACACACATAAGCATTTAACCGAGGCTAATCTAGCCAAGAACAACTTAAAAACATTAATTCTTACCTTGAATCCGATTTCTTCTTCTTGTTCTTCAGAAACCCGAGAGTTTCTCTGCTTTCTCTCTCTAAAATCTGAACAAGAAAAGTGTGCAGATGGGTATGGGCGACCACATCGCCTTTTACACCCTCTTTTCAAGATTTTTATCATCTTTTTCACTTTTGGTCCCTCAACTTTGGGATTGACTTCTTTTTCCCCTTTTTCTTTCTCTTTTATTCCTTTGTTTCTTTAAAAGAAAAATACGGGTGTTACAATAACAGCTACCGGTTCTTCTACAAAGTGGAGTTTCTTATCTATTTTGATTTCTTGTATTGGAACCCTTAACGTTTTGTCTATTAGACATTTCTTTAAATTAGATACATGAAATGTGTTGTGTGTATCACTTAGTTCCTAGGGTAAATTTAACTTGTAGGCTACAGAACCAATTCTATCTATTATCTTAAAAGGACCAACATATCTAGGGTTTAACTAATTTCTTTTTCCCGAATCGGATAATTCCCTTAGATGGTGATACCTTTAGATACACCCTGTCTCCAATCTGAAATTCTAAAGGCTTTCTTCTCTTATCAGCATAACTCTTTTGCCTATCACGTGCTGCTTTTAACCTATCCTTAATTTCACTAATCTTATTAGTTGTTTCCTGTATAAGTTCTGGGCCTATGAGTTGTCTATCTCCTATCTCATTCCAACAAAGAGGTGATCTACACTTTCTTCCATACAGAGCTTCAAACGGGGCTGCTCCAATACTAGCGTGGTAACTATTATTTTATGAAAATTCAATTAATGGTAAATGTGAATCCCAGTTACCAGCAAAATCTATTGCCAAAGCTCGTAACATATCTTCCAATGTTTGGATTGTTCTTTCACTCTGTCCATCTATCTGCGGAAGATAAACTGTACTCATATGTATCTGAGTTCCTAAGGCTTTTTGTAATATTTGCCAGAATTTTGAAGAAAACCTACTATCTCTATCAGATATTATTGATATAGGTATTCCATATCTAGACACAATTTCTTTCATGTAAATTTTTGCTAACTTTTCCATCTTATAATCTTCTCTTATTGGTAAGAAATGGGCTGACTTAGTTTGTCTATCTACTATAACCCATGTTATGTCATATCCATTTATGGTTCTAGGCAACTTAGTTATAAATCTATAGTGATATGATCCCATTTCCATTCTGGGATTTCTGGTTGTTGTAAACATCCTGAAGGTTTCTGATATTCAGCCTTAACTCAAGAACAAACATCACATTTTTCTACAAACTCAGCAACAGATCTTTTCATACCTGGCCACCAATATTGTCTTTTCAAGTCCTTGTACATTTCATTATTTCCTGGACGTACTGAATATCTAGATTTATGTGCTTCCTTTAAGATGATTTCCCTTAACATGTTATTGTTAGGGATCCAAATTCATTCCTTAAATCTCAAGATTCCATCTGTCCTTGCTTCCAGTTGCTTTCTTTGTCCCATTCTCTCTTTCAATTCATCTTTCTGTTGGGCTTCTTGAATTTGATTTAGTAAATCTGAACGTATCTCTATTCCCATAGCACGAACCCGTAATGGCTTAGTTCTTTCCTTCCTACTTAAGGCATCAACCACTACGTTTGCTTTTCCTGGATGATATTTGATTTCATAATCATAGTCACTTAATAATTCTACTCATCTTTTCTGTCTCATATTTAACATTTTCTGATCAAATATGTGTTGTAAACTCTTATGATCCGTATAAATTATGCACTTGGTTCCATACAAGTAATGTCTCCAAATCTTTAATGCAAACATTACCGCTCCTAATTCTAAATCATGTGTGGTGTAATTCTTTTCACTACCTCTAAGTTGTCTAGATGCATATGCAATTACTTTATTTCGTTGCATTAAAACACATCCAAAACTTTCACGTGATGCATCACAGTATAGCACAAAGTCGTTTGTTCCTTCTGGAAGTGCTAAGATAGGAGCACTACATAATTTACTTTTTAAGAGTTCAAATGCCTCGTTTTGTCTTTCTCCCCACACATACTTCTTATCTTTCTGAGTTAATTCTGTTAAAGGTTGGGCTATTCTTGAGAAATTTTCTATAAATCTCCTATAATATCCTGCCAAACCTAAGAATTATGGTACTTCAATTGGTGTCTTTAGAATTTCCCATTTCTTAACTGTTTCAATTTTTGCTGGGTCAACTTGAATTTCCTTTGGGTTAACTATATGTCCGACAAATTATACTTCCCTTTTCTAAATTTCATATTTTGAAAATTTGGCGTACAATTGTTGTTTCTGTAGTAGTTCTAAAGTTAATCTTAGGTGTTTTTCATGTTCCTCCTTAATCTTAGAATAGATTAAGATGTCGTCTATAGAGACTATGATAACTTTATCTAAGTATGGCTTACATACCCTATTCATTAAGTCCATGAATACTGCAGGAGCATTTGTTAATCCAAATGGCATTACAAGGAACTCATAATGACCATAATGGGTTCTGAATGCAATCTTAGGAATATCCTCCTCCTATACTCTTAACTGGTGATATCCTGATCTTAAGCATATTTTGGAAAAATAACTAGATCCTTACAACTGATCAAATAGGTCATCGATTCTAGGGAGATGATACCTATTCTTTATAGTTACCTTATTGAGTTCTCGGTAATCAATGCACATTTTAAAAGTTCCATCTTTCTTCTTAACAAATAGAACTGGTGCTCCCCAAGGGGATACACTAGGACGTATAAACCTTTATCTAACAATTCCTGAAGTTGGTTCATTAATTCCTTCATTTCTGTTGGTGCTAAATGATACGAAGATTTGGCTATAGGGGCAGTTCCAGGTACTAACTCAATTTTGAATTCTACTTGACGAGGAGGTGGCAATCCTGGTAGTTCATCAGGAAATACCTCGGGGTATTCTCTAACAATAGGAGCATCTTCTAGGTTTTTCATATCTAAGTGTGTATCTACTATATGAGCTAGAAACGTTAAATATTTCTTTCTCAAATATTTCTGTGCCTTCTTACATGAAATTATCTTTATAGTACCCCTAGGTTTTTCACCATATATGGTAAGGATTGTATTATTCTTATTTGCAGGAATTTTAATTATTCTTTTTCCATAAATAATTTCAGCTTGATTCTTACATAACCAATCCATATCCACAACGACATCAAAACCTCCTAATTCAATATGAATAAAATCAATATTAAAATAATGATCATCTAAGATCATGGTGCAATTAGGAATAACTTCACTAGCCTTAATTATTTTTCCATTAGCTAACTCTATCATAAATTTACTTTTTAGTTTTTCTGAGGTTAGGTTAAGTAAAGGCTTAAACGCATGCGAGACAAATTACGTGTCGCTCCCGTATCAAATAACACAGTTATGTGTGGGTTATTAATAGGAAACGCACCCATTACTACTTCCGGTTCTTGTCGTGCTTCATCAGTTTGCAACATAAAAGCTCTACCATGCAGGCTATTTGTAGGTGTTTTCTTTTTCAACTCCGGACACTCATTGCGAAAATGATTCTCATTTACACATTGATAACAAACTGGTTTGGGGTTTGCAGGTCCCTTACAGTCTCAGGATATGTGTCCTTTATTTTTACAATTATAGCAGATTGTAATCATACACTTACCGTGATGGTATCTTTTACAATTATTACACCAGGGTTGACCTTCCGTTTGAGGTCTCTTTTCTTGTACGGCTCCTAAGAAATTCCTTACTGGATGTCTAGTCATTCTTCTCTGCTAATTCCCTCTGGATCTTTCTCCAGAAGTGCTGCCATTCCATTTCCTCTTATTTCCCATCTTTGCATTGGTCAAAGAACCGTTCCTGATCATTTCATCTGTCAAACTTCTTTCTAGAGCCACTACATCTTGAAAAGTTTTTGGCATTACGGATTTGATCAGTCCCCTTATTTGTGGTACTAAACCTTAAATGTATCTGCCTATCCTTTTTGTTTCTGGAGTTACCAGATGTGGCACTAATCTAGATAGTTCATTATACCTATCAGTCTATTCCCGATGTGCTGCATCTTTCATTTCTAATGCCAAACATTATGTTTTTATTTTCTCTATTTCATTATAAGGGCTGTATTTTTCAATTACTAGGTTCCTAAACTCTTCCAAGCTTAATCCGTTCATAACGTGCCTTCCTCTTGTCTGAACTTCTATCTTCCACAAGATTGTGCC
Source organism: Flaveria linearis (assembly GCA_024085815.1). Lineage (NCBI taxonomy): Eukaryota > Viridiplantae > Streptophyta > Magnoliopsida > Asterales > Asteraceae > Flaveria > Flaveria linearis. The sequence goes on along the minus strand of CM044012.1, from coordinate 8,675,903 downwards.
TCATCTTTTAGAGAATGTGAAGCAAATAAGGTTTTTTAGTTATCAGCACAGTTACTAATTTCTAACATTGATTCCATCTCCTCTAGCCAGCGTAAGGCTTGTACTGCTCCACCTTTCTCGTCAAACTCCCATGGCTTGCATGACATAAAAGTCTTACAGGAACATCCTTTCCTAAGTCCGTCTACAACTTCTTCCTCATGACGTTCTCTTGTGTTAGCATTTTCTGGCTCCTCATTTTTGGGTGGTATACCTCCAAAATTGAGGTTTTGTTGTAATTAGGCTATTGAGGTAGGTATGGCAACTTCCAATTGTTGGTTCACTATTTGAGAGATCCTTTCGTTCTTAGCGGTTGTGGTAACTTCTGGCGGAGTTTCTTCTCCTAGCCTAGTTCTTGGCCTTCCAACTCATGGAGTTCTCCGTACTCGTTGAGTAGTTCTTTTTGGCGGCATGTTTCACTACATTTTAATTGTATACGTATTTTAAGAAGATAAGAAAAATATATGTAAATTCTTACCGTAAACATAATACTTTATTAGTCATAACATTAAAGGAAATAATTTAGCATATATCCTTATTCTCTTATTTTTATTATAGCATACATTAGGCTTTCTAGGCATCTAATTTTCCCAAACCCATTTCCATAGTTTTGTGAGGATGCTATTGCTTTTCTTTCTTCCTTTCTTGACCTCTGTTTTGATCACCCAAACTTCTTATTGAATCTTCTTAATTCTTTTTAGAATCTGGCTGGTTGTCTTTGCTTGCCATTCTTCCAACCTTTGCCTCTTGCTTTCTCCTTCTTCTGTATCAGTCTCATCAGATTGATTCATGGGTGTTAGTTCAGGTGCTGGAGGAAAATTTTCTGGATTTGGACCTCCTGTTTCCTGCGTCTCATTATTCAAAAGTTTCCTGCCAGTGCGTACTCTTTTTCTAGGAGTCTGGATTGTGTAACCTCCCATGGTGACCGGTGCACGTCGTACATAAAACTTTAGCGAGGTCTGGGTCCTGGTTTCAAATTGTGGTATTTCTATTTGATTTTGTTGTTCTATCTCAGGTGTTTCTCTATGATTCGAATGATTAGTTTCGTTACCGTAGCTATCAGATTTTTCAAAATTCATACTGCAAAAAGTCTTACAACTGTAATTCATGCAAATTATATAAATTTCATGACATTTGCACATATATATCACATAAACTTCAACTTTCATCTTTTCTTAAGCATGAAGATAATCATATAAAATCATAAAAAGAAAACAATATCACCTTGATGATTTGTTATCATGTGAGCTTATGGTTATAATCTAGGTATTTACTAATAATACTTAATTCTCTATAACCAATGACTCTGATACTAACCTGTCACATCCTGGAGGAAGCGTGAAATGCTTGGATGTGACCCTTTTGGCTCAAAACGCATTGGTTATAAATAAACAATCATAACAGTTATTGAAACATAACAACATATTATAACATATATTAGTAAGTCCTTTGGTTACATAAAGTTTACAAAAATTTGTCTAATTAAAGACTAATACATGTAATCTAATCACAAAATCTTTAACTGCTTCATATTTCTTCAGTAGAAATGGATGTGCGCATCCACTGTCATACTAAGATCAAACACATTTATAGTTATCTTTACACACGTCTTCCCTATTGTTTCACCCCATCCGTTGTACACGTCAAACGAAAACATAATACTGTTAGTCATTCTGGTTACCTGAAAAGGCATACTTAAAACTGTTAGCATAATGTTGGTGAGAAACATAGGTTTAATAACCAGACAAAACATATTGATACAACAAAAATAAGATTACAACCAAACCTACTTATATGCCAGGTGATTCATAACTGTCACAAATACAAAGCACAAAAATCAGATAATATAGCATCACAACACTCATCCTGTTGGTGCAGCAAATATTTTTCTAAGTAGCGCTACCTATATTACCAGACGATTACTCATCCGAATTAATGGTTGTAGCTTATGACAACATGTGCAGCAAATATTTTTCTAAGTAGCGCTACCTATATTACCAGAGGATTACTCATCCGAATTAATGGTTGTAGCTTATGACAACATGATAGTTTATCTTAAAAGTCTCATTTATTTGAATCAAACATAAAACATTATGCCTTTTCCCCCAAAACTCATGATATAAAAACGGGGCTATGAATCTCACCTCAATTCCAGCGAAAACCTATTAAAATAATTATAAGTTAGAAATATATTTGTTTAAAATTTTCAGCACCTCAGTTAAAATTCCACAATAGTAACTACTGTTACTCATATTTTTCAAAAGTTTAATAGCAACATCATCCAAAATACCAATGAACATAAAATAATTTCAACTATTAACTAAATTCAGATAATTTTCTAGAATTAATATAACTTAAACATAAATAGGAAAAAATAGCTATTGTTTCTATAAAATTCCTATAATTTTCTAGAATAATTACTCTGAAGTCTGTATTATTCCATAAATTTCCTGCTTTATAATTCACATTAACAGTTTACTGTAATTTTTCCAAATTTCACAAAATTCGAGAACAATAGTTATCTATCTACAAAAATCACGAAATTTGCAGTATATCATAATTTATGTGAATTTTTCATAATTTATCTCACTGTTTAGGTACTTCTTTTGATTTTACTATTACAGATCATATACAAATACAAATCTTAGTCATATAAAGGAGTTTAATCACGAAATTAATTCTGGAACTTCTATAATATACAAGAGTCACTGTATAATTTTTCCATATTTTTACTAGGTTCGGTTCTTCCACATAGTATTTTCCTTATTTTTCTTTAATTAAATCACATAAATTAATTTACTCAATTTTAATATACCAGAAATTACAGATTGATAATACTAATATTTCTAAACATATTTGTGGATTTATTCCCACAATCACAGTCATTTAAGTATTTAATTCTATTTTCATCAAGAATACTAATATTTTAACCATTTTATTTGTAATCCTTTTTGTTTATATCTTTGCTTTATATAGCCTTAGTGTTTTTAACTCTTAAATCCATTTCTCACTGATTTTTGAGATAAAAATCATGTGTTCATTGGAAGTATTCTTGATGATAAGCATTCAAGAGTAGATTATGTGTTTATTTAAATACATATAACTTTGTTAATCATATGTTATAGTGATCTAACCTTGTTTTGATGAAGAAACTTAAAGAACTTACTTTGCTTGATGGCTTGATAACCGGATGAGGATGTTAGTCCTTTGATCACAAGCAAGACGAACCAAAGGTGGTGATGATGATAACTAAACGGAGCTAAATGATGGTGAGCTTCGGGAGATCTTTGGAAAACTGAGAGTGTGGGCCAAGTGAGATGATGCTAGGTTGTAGAGGCTTGAAATGGTGGTGGTTTTTAGAAAGAAGGTGGCGGTTGTGGTGTTTCGTGGCTGTTTATAGTAACTGAGAGAGATAGAAGAGTGGTGGTTGTGCGGTGGTTTACGGTTGTGAGCAACAAGTCGAGAGAGAGGGAGAGAGTGGTGATGGGTTGCGGTTGTGGGAGTTTGGGGACTCCATGCAACCAAGAACTTTATGGTGGATGGTCTTATGATGGAGTCCAGGACATAGGGTGGTGATGTGTTGTTGTTAGCTTTGCTTAGTTAGTTCCTTTAGGATAGGTGGCACATTTAGGAGGTGATTAGTGTTAAAGTAATGCTTAGGTGGCGGCTTGAGAGGGTGGTTGGTGGCAAGGTGACTAGGTGGCGATTTTGGTGATGGTTAGTAGTAATGATGATGCTTAGGTAGCGGGTTAAGGTGGTGATTAGTATTAATGATTTCCTTAGTTGCTAAGCTTAGGATTTGTCAAAGTTTTAGGCATGTAATCGGGTTGCTTAGTCACTAGTGAACCGAAGCAAGGGTTTATGGTTGTGTTTTGAGTGTTTAAGTTTGTTTTGGTTTTAGTTTTTGATACAAAGTTTTTAAATGTAACTTTGTTTGGTAACATTTGATTAGGTCTTGATCCTAGTTCATTTCATGTAGATGAAATACCTTTATCAATCAAATGACTTAATCATGTAATCACATAATACGATAACTAGATACGTAAAATTCTCATGAAAAAGGTTCACGCGCACATAAATTTTTCATGCATGCATGCATGCGAGTTTATATACTATCATGCAAAATCACAAGAAATTCATATATAGTATATTATATAATATAAACTTAACAATTTCTAATAAGTATATAACATTTATTTAAGGAAATTCTTAAGATATTAGGGTTACCTAATCTCGGATTTTTAGGGTTGTCATAATATGCTTAACACTAAAATACCCATGGCATATCATTTAAAGTTTTAATTATTTACCATTATACCACCGGATTTTTTTAGCCCTTGGATTTAATATATAATGGATAATAACTCTTCTCACCCTTTTTAGTTTTCCTCCTTTCTTTCAATAACCTCACCATAATATATTTTATGTACAACTTATTTCATAATATCTGTTATACGCCTTTATGTTCAACCTCATCACTGGATCACCGACCATGAGATAAATTAGCACTCAAATATAATATACTAGCTTGATATTGATCTTCTAGAGATGGGAAACTCTGGACATCAGAGTAGGCGGTAACTGTGTAAGGCCCCGTTCCCGAAAAGCTCACAGTTGGTCATTCATAGCACTAATCATAGATAATAATATACATTTCATAAAAGTCAGCGTTGCTGAGTGAGTTCTAGTTTTAATGTGCTAAAATACTTTATACAGTTCATATAAGAAAATACTCTTTTCATTAAAATACTTTCTTTACTTTTGCACGTGATCATTCATCATACATACAACAAGGTATGACCTTATTCATAATTCTTTATCGCACGTACTCGTTCGTTTCGTACTTTATCTTTATCTTTCACTATTTCTAGATCCTGTCAAGCTTTTCCCCCATCGTGGCCCGAAGCCACCATTCCGGGCACAAAGCCTCATTACTTCCTAGCATAAAGCCGTATCATATCTTGGCATAAAGCCATATCATATCCGGGTCGAGTGAAAAGGATCCCGTTTCGTACCATGGATCCGTCATCAAGACTGGCCCCCCTGTGTGTGAACCCTTATGGGTTAGCCAAAATCACACGCTATAATGCACACAGTTGAGCTGACAACTCTCAAAGAGTTGTGATCCTCCTTTCATTCTGCTTGCAAGCCTTTCTTTCATTCGTTCTTTATGTTCCACTTTCATTATCATTAATCTTATCTCTGTCTTTAATAATAATACTTTACGTTTATAATCATAAACACACCACGTAAAGTCATACATCAATATACATAAGGAACATAAGAACAAAGCATAACGTGCATAAAATAGGCACACATAAGCCTTAGGTCAAACTAGGGTCAAAACCCTAAAAATCTGATTTTCCCAAAAATTTAGAAAATTTTCTAAGTTTTGGGCATTTTAACACTATGAAGGCGCATGAGGCATATTCAGGTGTTTCATCACTATTTGGGCGCATGGCCCTACACTTAACCAATTCTCACTTTGGGCGCATGTACTGTTCAACGCATGTACTGTTCAGCGCATGAGCCTACACTTAGGCGCTTGAATAAGATTTTAGGCGCATGAACACTATTGGGGCGCGTCACCCCTATACTTAGGCGTTTTGGCAAAACTTAGGCGTATGAACTAGTGTTTAGGCGCATCAACATGCACTTGGTATTTCTAAGGCATTTTCTAGGCGCATCGGCTACTGTTTAGGCGTATAAGGGTACTGTTTGGGCGCATCAACCTTACTTAGACTTTCTAAGTCTATTTTCCAGGCGCATGAGCCCTATTTGGGCGCATGACCACACTTAAAACTTTCTAATGTAAAATATTAGGTGCATGGGCCCTGTTTGGGCACATGAATATCTACTTACATGTTTCTAACATATTTTTCAGTCCCAAACATCATCTTAACATGTTCTAAGCTTATACAACCATCCCAAACATCAAACCAAGCATTAACAACCATAAAACATTAAACACATACACATGTACATACGGTTACACACATAACATTTATAAAAATGATTTTACATGCATTTTTAGCCCCGAAAACTTTTAAAAACATATAAACCGGGGTCTAGAAACTCACCTTTTCTGCTACCAAGCTCAACTTTTTTGAACTTGAACTCTCTAAAAGTTTCTAACACCTATACATGTCAAAAACACATACCCAAGCACATATACACACATAAGAACATGTATTTTCGGTTTCTTAGTCGAAAACACAACTAAAACCGAGTCAATTATGCTAAAATTTACTTACCAAGACCAAAATCAGCTTCTCTCTCTAAAGCCAAAAATCTTATGCTTTTCGTCTTCTTCTTCTCTTTTGGAAGACGAAACAACATTTGGTTCGCATACATGGGCAACCATACTTAAAGTATTATTATAATAATAAAGTTTTATCCATTTTGCACTTTAGCCCCTCCACTTTGGCTTCTTTCCTTTTCTTTCTAAACACCTTTATTTTTTTCTTATTTCTTTTCTTTTTGTTTTTCTTTCTTTTATTTTATCAAAATTTCCGGGTGTTACAAAGTGACGTCAACTTGAAAGGATTAATTATTAACTCATGAGATGTACTCCCAACCAAGCTCTTATGTAAAATCCAAGAAAGGACAATATTAGAATGATAAACACTATATACAAAGTCAAATCAATGCATAATCATGTATATAAAGGTTTCTTCTCTCATTAAACACAATTGCTTACAAGCTTTTAGAGTTCAAAAATCAACAAGTTCTTACAAAACACAAAGATAAACAACTATTTATACTACAACCCTAGTTTTCGTCACATACCCCAAGTTCTCACCCTAAACCCCAAGTTCTCACCCTAAACCCCAAGTTCTCGCTTCAGATGTTTTCACCTGAGCTTGATGTTCGCGCATGGTCCTTGAAGTTTTCACATAACTTAGTTTTGCATTTCCTGAACCTCTTGGATTGATCTTCATAATCTCCCCTGGGATCGGTGAATCAAAAGTTTTTAGAATTCAACATTACCACACTTGTAATTGCCTCCACTAGCATACAATCCTTTCTCCAAATCCTCATGATAAACTTTTCTCGTGCCTTTAGATGCTTTTGATCTAGTCCTTATCTCTAGCCATTTATTTTTAACATAATTTGTATCTAGATCTTCACTTGATCTTTTAGAATGTCTTATGAAGAGGATCCTTACAAACATTTCTAAGTTGTAAGATGTACTCATGTGTAATTCCTACGTCTCTATCATGCTTCCTTCTCCTTCAAAAACTTTTTCAAAATTTAATCTTGTTCAAGCATGTATAAATGTTTATCCATAGTTTTTTTAAATTTCTCTTAAAACAAACTTAAAATATTTTTGATATTTTTCAAAACTTTCAAACAAATTAAAACAACACTTAAACTAAATAACATATTGTTGGGTCTGAAGGATAGTCTAATATTATTAACACAGTCAAAGTCAACAAAGTCAACGTCAACGGTCAAAGTCAACGCAACAGTCAACATGACGCGTTCGGGACGAAGATTAGAGACAAGACATTGAAGATATATTTGTCTAGGATGTTTATTGTTAATAAATATATTTTGTGTCGACAAAATATATTTAATCTTGTTTTTAGACATTTTGGATTTTAATTGTAACTTTTAATTGTTATAGTTTAGGGTCCTAAATGTCATTAGTAAATTGTCATTTACTATAAATAGTAAAGTATGGCAATTAGGGTTTGAAGCTTGCAAGAGCTAGATTTGAGGGTTTCCATGTAATTAAAATCTTATACAAATCAATATGGATCAAATAGGGGTTTTTCATTGAAGTTCTTGTGTGTTCATCCAAGTTCTTGATATTTTATCATTTTGATCCAAATCTTCATGTTATTTGATTGATTCAAGTGCTCCTGGTCTAAAAATTTGGTATCAGAGCCAACTTGAATCAATCTCTATTGCTGATTTGAAAATTTTATTACTGATTTTTGGAATTTCTTAGGGAGAGAAAATGGGGTTTTAGAGAGAGAAACTAGATCTGAGTTTTTGTGTTCTTCAATATCACTGATTTTGATCAGATCTATATCATTTCATAGCAGAAATACAACATTTGATATTATATTTTACATCTACAAATCGATTTCTACAAGAAATCAAAAAGAAATTTGAAGTTTGATGGTGTTTCTCTCTCACACACACTGTGTGTGTTCTTGGTGTTTTTGGCAGCCTTGAAGAACCTTCAACATCTTCATCCAGCGAATTTAGCACTTTTCTGAACGAAAGTTCAAGGTTTTCCGGCGAAACTTCCGGTGAAACTATATTTTTCCGGCGAAGCTACATTTCCAGCGAATCTAAAGCAGTGAAATTACACCAACAACCAAGAAAACCACCTCACCCTCAAACCCCTGTGATCTACTTTAACCACAGCCCATCCTCTACTAGATCCACCTGGAACTACCACCACCAGATCCCAAACCGCCACCCACAGACACACATACACCCACAACCTCTCACCCAACCTCATACTCCGGCGATACTAAGCCCAAACCAACGAAACTAATTGTTTCCATAAAAAAAACAAACAGAACCACAACCACCACAACCTGCACCGAACCACAACAACCGGACCCCTCCCGCTGCACCACCCAACCAAGACCTCCATACCCACCACCGCTGCGACCACAGCCAACAACAACCTCCCGACTGCAACCCAATCCCCTATAGAATTCGAACTTTTGGTCCCCAAATCATCTGCGACCTGTCGACCGAACCATCAAAATCAACCGCAACCACCATCGACCATCAGCCCTAATCTCCAACCCATCCCTATCGACCATCGACTACCATCACCCAGCAGAAGAATCAATCGCAACCTCAGTCAAATCGACACCAGCAACCATCTCCACCGAACCATCTGTAGAAGCCTCAACCGCAACCCAACCCTTGTTGATTTTCGAACACTTGTTCCCCCAAATCACGATCGACACTCGACCACAACCACCTTTGACCGAACCATCTTTGGTCAATCTTCGACCATCATCATCGACCATCATCTACCATCTTCAATTTTGGGTTGTTTCTTCTTGAAATCGAGAGTTCGAGAGAGAGGCAGAGAACTGAGATCGAGAGATAGAGATTGAGAGCGTGTGTTGAAAGGTGAGTTATTGAAGGTGGATACCCTAGGTTCTAAAGTAGGTTTTGAGATTGTGTTTGGGATTGTGTTTGGGATTGTGTTCGAGAGATAGAAAGCAAGAGATAGAGATTTAGTTTTTTGAGATTGTGTTTGGGAGTAGCTGCTAAACATCAGATCCCAAGTGTGTGTTTTATTGGTATAAGGGTTATGTGTTAGGGTTTTGGTTGGTTTTTGAGTTAAGATTTGTTATTGGGCTGGTTTTTAATTGGGTTTAGTAAATTGGGCTGAATTTAAAGAAATTAGGGTCTGGGCTAATAAAAAAAATATCAACTAAATTTGACTAGTTGGGATTAATTGAGTTCAAATCGATAAAGAAATATTCAACAATTTTAAAACATTTAAAAAAAACAAGCTGACCTGGCAGCTTGACCCCAGTTGCTAAGATTTTCTAGGGTGACATTTAAAAAAAATTAATTATTTTTTCCCGAGGGAGAATTATTTTACAATTTTGGGATAAATATTTTTGGGTCGTTTAATTGTTCAAAAATGTCATCTTCAGAAGACTTTAAATCAGATAATCTCACAACGGCTCAAAGCCGGTTTAACTGTTTTACAGGTATGAAGAATGAAAAGTTGTCTGATTTTATTGATCGATTTATATCTGTGGCAAATAATCTGAAGAAGCATGACCCCCAACTCACCAACTATGAACAAGTTCAACAGCTTCTTAAATCTCCTCCACCCGAGTGGAGTTCTCAGGTTAAAATGCTTAAGAACGAAAGAAATTTTCTTGATTACAAGTTGATAGATGTGATCAACAAGCTGAAATCTACTGAGCTGGATATCAAGAGAAGAGAATTTCATCAAGCCGGGTTTCCATCTCAAAATAAAAGAATGAATGTATCTATTATTTCTTCTGCGACAAGCATTCTTGATTACAAGACCGAGATGCTTGAGAGGTTGAAGTCGATGGAAATTCATTCTGATTCAATTGATGAAATCAGAGAGAATGTAAAAGAGAATTGTGAAGCTTTGAGAGCTGGTAACGGAAGCGAACATGTTTGTGAGAGAACTGATGCTAATGAAGCTGAGAAAAATGATGAAGGAAAGAAAGAAACTGAGGATGAAAAGACACTAAAGGCCAAGGAAGAGGAACATAAAAGAAACATAAGGGTTTGCAACTGCGAGAAAGCCTTAGAAGCTGAAAGAATTGTCATGGGACTTCCATATGAGATAGTTCAAGACATGTGCTCATCTGCTTGCAAAATTCGTTTGTTTGGGATCTATAAAGCAAATAGGTTATTGCTAGATAACGAAAAAGAATTAAAAACCATAAACAAAGAACTCAAGCAGAATGAAATTGCTTTTTCAAAGAAACTTAATGAAGCATTGGTTGAAATTGTTCTTTTGAAAAGAAATCTTTTGAAAAGAAATTTGGAAATTAATATTTTAAGAGAAAGAGCAGTTCTAGCTCAATTTGAAAAGACTCAGATTCAAACAAAGCTCGATAAATGGACTCTTTCACAGATGAAAAAGGATGAGCTTATTGCTAAACAACAAGGGGCATGGATAAAACATGGGATTGGATATAAATCTGATGGTGAAACTGTATTTAATTCAGTTCCACCTCCTTCTACTTTATGTTATTCACCGATCCCCAGACCTCATCCTTCAAATGATTTGTTTGAACAACCTACTAATAGTCTGCATGCAGGTTTGAGCGGTGTCAAACTTAATGAGGTGCGAGATGATTATGATCCTACAACTGGTATGGGATACAATAAACCGAATGCTGACAGTCAAGCTAACGATTGTTCAGTCCCGGTTGTTTGTAAATCTATATCTACTACTTCTTCTAACTTCTTTGATAAGTTTAAAGCATATGAAATTCCTACTTTTGAGCCTGTCAGGGTTGTGAAAGAAGAGATAAATCAGGAATCAACTAATCATCAAGTTCCAAAAACAACACCATATCCTATTGCTGTCAATCAAGATCCATTGGAAGCAGATTTGTGTATACGAGACTGGACAAGTTCAGATGATGAATCAAACACAGAGGACGGTGTTGGTTCCTCACAGATCAAGACATCCCCTGACATAGTCAAGTCTCAAAAGATTCCAAAAGTTGAATCAAGACCAATACGGATCTCTTCTCCAACTTCAAAACAACTCAATCAATCATTGAAGAACTCATTCCCTGTTCAGCACGGGAAACTTCAGAACAAACAAGAATCTGCTACAAGCTCAAAGCAATCCTCATCCCCACCCACATCGCACGGGTCAGTCAAGCATCAAAAGCCTTTCAAGACTTGTTTTGAGTGTGGAAAAGAAGGTCATGTGGTAAAGAAATGTCCACAAAGACTTGCTAAGGATGGTAAAGGCAAAACGAATTGCTTCTCCAGATGTAAGCCTACCAAGAATGTTCCAGACAATAAGGGCAACACGGGTTGCTTCTTTGGATCAAGAGGTAAAAAGGACACATCTTTGAATGGTTGGATGAAAAACCCTACATCCACACCTTTTCATGTGAAGCCGGTTTCACATGATTCAAAGATGAAAATAACCAAAGGTTCAAAACCAAATTCTTTTCCTTCTGGTCTTCAACAGAAAATGATTTCCAAATTTAATTCATTCAAATCCAAGTTAATTGAACCGAAACAAATTTGGCAAATTAAAAAGAAGGTTACCGAAATCCCCGATTGTTTAAACGGTTGTGTGCAGAAGCTTGTTACTTATCTTGATGAAAAAGGAACTGATGGCCTGGGTTCCTCTTTCTAACTAATCTGTTTATGAGTGCAGGAACAATTCAGGAGGACTGTTAGTAATCCGGTTTACTGACAGGGATTGTTCCTAATTCAAATTTGAGGCGGAACAAACAGGTTAAGGTCATGGTATTATATCCACAATTTGGATTTTTATCTGCATTCTCACAGTTCTTACTTCACAGTCACTGCATATTTCTTGATAATTCATTTCTTCTCTTGATAATCAGTGTAGTTTGGAAGACCTTCTTTTGTAAATTTATATTTTTGTACAGTTTAAAAATATAAAAAAACTTAAAAAATATTAACAAAAGTAAAAAAATTATAATAGGTTTGCTAAAATAAAAATTTAGGGGGAGAGTACATCAAAATTAAATAAAATGAAAAGAAATGAAAAGAGAACTGGGAACTTGACTTGAGATGACTGAGAAATGATTGTATATCATCTTGAAATACTTGTCCTTGCATGTCTTGTGTTTTTAAAATGAGAAATGATAGTAACTGATGCTGTTATCTGATTCGCATCTTAATTTTAATTGAAAATAATAGAAAAAACAAACAGATTCTTTAATGATATGCTTGGTAGACTCAGCCTGAAGAATAAAGTAGACAGCAACATAATGATTTCAATTAAAATATATGCTTAAGGATGTCTGGATTTACGCAATCATTTTGGCCAGCACGAAAACTGAGTCCCGACAAAAATTGGATTGAGAATTGATCTTTCACCCACCATGATGCAAATCATATAAGCTATATCTCTATCTCTTGCCATGTTTGGTGTATTTATGTGTCTTGTGTTTGTGCTAATCTCCTCTGCTGTACGGAAGTACTGACCTGGAGTGATGATCTCCTTTGCTGTACGATAGTACTAACCTGGAGCTCTCATCGGCACATGATTAAATGGTCATCTCCTTTGTTATACGTGAGTATAGACCTGGAGCTCTCATCATTTTAATCTAAGTTATGTCAAATCATCTAAATGATGAATTCATCATAGAATACAATATTCTATTGATAATCACTTACACACTCATGCACAAGCCTTGTTCTATAAAGATCATAACAAAATTCAAGAAATCCTGAGGTTGGGTGAGGGTTTTGCCAAATGATTATGGGGTCCTAGCATCCTAAAGTGCTTAATCGAACCTTAACGAATCATCTGATACTTGTTGAAAAAGATAGGGCATGGGTTTAAGTGGACAAACATATCAGCAATCGTTATTGATCTGTTTAAGAATTTCAAAATCATTCAAAGACTGTGATTGGATTCAGTTATCAGTATGATCTCATTGCTTGTCGATGATTAATTTCATCTTTATGCTAAAGAATATTTTGAGGATGTGATCTCATGATCGATTCAGTTCTCGGTTATAAAAAAAATTTAATAGATATATAAAATTAAAAAAATTAATTAAAATTAAAAATATATATATATATATAATAATAAAATATAATAAATTTTCATTTCAAAATTCTTTTAGGTCTTCCATATTATGCTGTTACAATTTTATCATTTTCATGCATTTCACAGGAAATTGCACACACAAACGAACACATGTTCGCTTGTTTTTATAAACAGATAAACACGGGTTTATTTGTTTTGTTGAAATGATCTAATTAGAAATGTCGAGAATGTGTTTGTGATTGTCTTGCAGATTTTGCTACAAGTGATGGCCGATCATCACATGAGCAATGAACCAGACCAGGGATCCTGTTCCTCAAATTTACAGAAGATACCGAGCTAGGAACCCTCCTCCTACATCTTCTGAACCACTCAGATATTCAAGAAAGGGTTTCCATTATATTCAAGAGGATGCACATGACAAGGGGGAACATTAAAAAAGGGGGAACTTATCAGATAAAGATCTTCACTAACAAAATTTGGGAAGCATCAGTCTAGGGGGAATATTGTTGGACCTCAATATTGAGACTGAAGCTTACCAAATTGAAGATCAAGTTCAGTTGACTTATCGGTACTGATCACGATAAAAGACGTTGATAATAGTAGACTAAGGGGGAATATTGTTGGGTCTGAAGGATAGTCTAATATTATCAACACAGTCAAAGTCAACAAAGTCAACGTCAATGGTCAAAGTCAATGCAACAGTCAACATGACGCGTTCGGGACGAAGATTAGAGACAAGACGTTGAATATATATTTGTCTAGGATGTTTATTGTTAATAAATATATTTTGTGTCGACAAAATATATTTAATCTTGTTTTTAGACATTTTGGGTTTTAATTGTAATTTTTAATTGTTATAGTTTAGGGTCCTAAATGTCATTAGTAAATTGTCATTTACTATAAATAGTAAAGTATGGCAATTAGGGTTTGAAGCTTGCAAGAGCTAGATTTGAGGGTTTCCATGTAATTAAAATCTTATGCAAATCAATATGGATCAAATAGGGGTTTTTCGTTGAAGTTCTTGTGTGTTCATCCAAGTTCTTGATATTTTATCATTTTGATCCAAATCTTCATGTTATTTGATTGATTCAAGTGCTCCTGGTCTAACACATATTTTTTATGAATTTTCTATTATAAGATTATTTTTCACAAGATTGATTATTAACATCCTCTACCTATATTTAGAATAAGATTGGTTAAGTTGACTGTAAATAATTTTGTTTATCTAAACTCATACTTTAGTCTTTACAAAGACGAACAACTTGTGATAATTATCATGTTCTGATATGATTATATGAAAGATCTCATAATTAAAAAACCTATACAACACGTATCCAGCTTTAAGACACTGTTAACATTTCAAGTTATCCTAACTTGACTTAAACCTTTGCTGATCTATGAAGAGGATTAAGCTACCGAAAACATAGAAATCCAAGACTGGCCTCTATCTGCCAAATCTCGCTAAGTGCTAAACTGTCTACTGATCAGCATATGTTGAGCAACTGTCGATCAACATTCTACCGAAGAGCTGCCGATCAACGTTGCTGATGAGCAGTGAACTCCATGAGCTGCTAATCAATTATTACACAAGACAAGACTATCTGTACCGACGACTGTTGTGTTCTGCCTTTTGGAGACAACATAGTACTAAAGCTATCTAACTATGATGTACCGATTGTCTGTCTTACTACACATTTTAAATATAGAATAGTTTGTTCTTATTGTTTAGATTTCGTAGTATAGAGTCCTCATACTTGTATAGTAGAGGCAAACTTTCTAGCCACTTGGTCTTTTTTGCCGATTGTCTCATTTGTACTAAAAATATTAATCAAGTGAATACTTTGAAAGAACAACTTGTGCATTTTGCATTTACTTAAAGTATTTGTATTGTGATTGTAAAGTAGTTAACTTAGATTTGGTATTCATTAGCTACCGATCGAAGAAGATCTAGTTAATCTAACACCAACCGAGCCAACAAGGGGTATCAGAGCTTTGGATCTTGATTTGGTTTAAAACCTGGAAAATCGGAATGGAGGATTTCGTAAGGAATCAAGACATGAGATTCTAGCTCTCTATTCTGAATGGACCATATGTCCCCATGGTCCAAGCTGCTGGTGAAGGAGGAGTCGTGATTCCCAAAGATCCAATAAAATATTTAGATAAAGATCTGAAGAAGATGGAAATGGATTCTAAGTGTAAGGCCCCGTCTCTGGAGACCTCACAGTTGGTCATTCATTACATCATAGATACATATTAATATTCATTTCATAAAATAAACAGCGGAATTACATTCTCAAAAGCCATTCTCTATTATTAATAAATATTGTTGTTAAGCAATACAATAGGGTTTAGGTTACAAAAGATTGTTTAATTGCATTACAAAACAACAACATCTTAACATAAGAATGGATGTCAGTCTTTTCCCGCCAAGTAGCTTCACCCTCGTGCCTTCCTCAGCAATAATTACCTGCCAACTGAAAATGTATAAAAGCGTTACTGAGTGAGTTCTAGTTTTGAAAGTATTAAAATACCTTGTGTAATGTATATATATGAAAATACTCTTTTTATAAAAATACATCTCTTACTCTTGTGTGTGAGCATGCATTAACTATACAACAAGGTAATGATTTCTATCTTTACTGTATGCCTTTGTTCATTTCGTACTCTTTTAACTTTATCTTTCACTGTCTATATGGACCAATGAGCAACACCCTAAACTATATGCGCGGGGAAACTAGTGCTGGGCCTCCGGTCTCTCAATGGGCTATGATCACTGTACATAAGGCTGACCCAGTCACCTAGGGTATGCTGCAAAGGTCCGCCAATCTCAATTGATTGGCCCAGTGTGCATCCTTTAGGGTAGCTAACCTGCATCACAGTTGAGCTAACGACAACATGGTCGTGCACCTCCTATATGCTTGCAAGACTTTTTAACATTTTAATTAAGTTCCTCTTCTCTTTATCATTGCTCTTTCACTTTGTTAATTATAATACTTGCATTTATGATCATAAGCACATCACATAAGTCACACAATGATAATTACTATGATCATAGGAACAACTTATAATAATGCAAATATAATAGCAATTAAAAACCCTAAGTCAAACTTAGAACTTTCTAAGGCATATTCTAGACGGTTGGGGCACTGTTTAGGCGGTTGGGCCCTGTTTAGGCGTATGGGCTGACTTAGAACTTTCTATGGCAAATTTTAGGTGGTTGGGGTACTGTTCAGGCGGTTGGCCAACCTATTTAGCATATTCTTAACATATTATCAATCCCAATCATTCTTCTTACATGTTCTAGGCTTAATAACACCATTCTAGGTAATAATAACACATAACAACCATAAAAACATCATCATGAATACATAGACACATACGGGTATTCAAACAACCTTTGTAAAAATAGTTTTACATACATTTTCAGCCCCAAAAGTGTTTAAAACATGTAAAACTAAGGGGTCTAGAACTCACCTTTGTTGTTCTCAAGTTTAAACTCTTCACTTGAGCTTCTCAGATGATTCTAACACCTAGAAACCCAACAAACACACATTCGAACACACATTGTTGGACCAAAAGAACCAATGAGCCAGATCAGAAAAACCTTTAAGTCCCACATACATCATAACAACTGAAGAAGACTTCATCAGCTGAAGACAAAGTCTGAAGACAAAGTCTGAAGACAAAGTCTGAAGACAAAGTCTGAAGACAAAGCTGAAGACAAAGTCTGAAGACAAAGTCTGAAGACAAAGTATGAAGACAAAGTCTGAAGACAAAGTCTGAAGACAAAGTCTGAAGACAAAGTCTGAAGACAAAGTCTGAAGACTAAAGCTGAAGACAAAGTCTAAAGACTAAAGCTGAAGACAAAGTTTGAAGACCAAGTATTCAGAGGTTGTCGCAACAGCTGAAGAAGTATTTTCAGTAGTTATGATGGTTTCCTTTCAGTAGTTGTTTTTATATTTTTCAGTAGTTGTTTTTATATTTTTCAGTAGAGTGTAATCAGTAGTTCAGTACTTTGTTTTCAGTAGTTGTAGTATTAGTTAATACTTAAAACGTTTATTGTAAGAAGATGTCCTCAGCTGTTGTGGACATCTTCAGTAGTTTTAGTTATTTTCAGTTGTTTATGTAAATCGGTTAGATGTCACTATCAGGTGACATCTGCTGACGTCACCTTTCCTCTATAAAAGGAAAGTTGACCTAATTTGTAATTATCGAAGCTTATGAATGAATGAGAACTTTCTCTTTTACAGAAAACTTTCTCTCTCTATAACCGTTACTGTTTGATTGAATATTCATCTTGTTCTTGCTTAAATTTCGTCTAATTCTAGTACTATTCCGCTACAAATCATAACCTAATTGATCAAACTAGATCTTAGATCCTTCAAATGGTATCAGAGCTGGTTAATCATTGATCGATTTAACAACTGATCATTGAAACTGCTCTTTTGATGTCTAAGTTTGATCGAATTAGGAAATTTGCAAGAATTGGTTATAGAGTTTGATTTTCTGTTGCTTCCGGTGAATTAATTTGAGGTTCTACGTATTCAAAATAGAATTGTTGAGTTTTTGAGCTAGATTTGTTAAATTTACATTGAATTTGTTTCAATCTGTGAAAATGGCTACACCACAAATGATCCTTACAATACTGGCTCCTCAACAAAGCCTCCGATGCTTGTTAGGAATGAGTACAACATATGGCAACGATGTATGCTCCATCACCTGTCTATCAATAGTTCAGGATGTTGGAAATCTATGGTGCATGGACCATACAAGCCTATGGTGAGTCTTCCAAAAACAAATGAGAGAGTTCCAAAGAAACCTGAGCAGTATTCGGATAAGGATCTAAAACTGTTTGAAATTGATGCTAAAGCCCATGGAATTCTGGCAATAGCACTGCCAAATGAAATCTATTCAGGGCTTATGCATCATGAAACTGCACATGACCTCTGGGTTGCTCTGAAGGAACAATTTGGAGGAACTGATGAGGTTTTGGCAAACACTAGAGAGATCCTTGCCCAGCAATATGAGACATTCTCTCATAGAAAGGGTGAGTCTCTGACCCAGCAGTTTGACCGGTTTTCCTATTTGATATCTGAGTTGAAGATGGTTAAACAGGAATATTCAAACAGCCAGATGAACAATAGATTCCTCAGATCCCCGCCTGAGAGATGGGACACATATACTATTGTACTACGCTCCAGTGCAAATCTGGACACTCTATCTCTCACCCAACTTCATGAGAAAATGCTGACATTTGAACGAGAGATTGAACAGAAAAGGAAACTGTCTTCATCTGGGAAGCTCACTGATGACTTTTTACCAGGAAACACTGCACTGGTTGGTCAGAAGTCAGAGTATGCTGCATCAAAGGTTCCTATGATGAGCATATAGATTTCTCTACAAATAGTGGAGAACATGCTTTTGTTGGTGTTGATAGTAATTCAGGTGGTAGTAGTGATAATTTGTGCTTTTTGATGGATGATTTGAAAGGAATTCCAGATGATGATCTGGAAGAGATGGATATTTTAATCCAAATGGCAATGATCCATATCAGATCTAAAAAGTTTTACAAATGGACTGGTAGGAAATTCCCAGGTCTCTCTGGAAAAACCAAGGTTGGTTTTGACAAGAGCAAGTTGAGGTGTCACAAGTGCTATAGACTTGGACACTTTGCAAGAAGGTGTAGATCATCTGGATCTAACTCATCTGCACCCTTTGTGACCTTCCCAAGCAATAGCTCACAAAACAAAGGGCAATATTCCACCAGTTCTGGTCATCCTTCACAAGCTCAATCATCTCCTGCATATTTTGTCCCTCAAGGTCCTATGCCATATCCTTACCCCTATTTTTATATGCCTCAGTCTAGTCAGGTTCAAGTACCCACAGCTCAACAACCACCTGCCCTTCCTGAGCCTCAACTATCTCAATCAAATCAACAATCTTAATCTCAACCACAACAAAGCTTTTTCACCCCTGGAGTTGTTGACTGGAGCAGTTTACTAGATGATCTTTCTTGTTATCATGATCAACTGTTTCCTGGTGTTGGTCAACATGGTGGTGAAAACCCTTTTGGAAATCTTGCTCTTATGGCCCTAGAGTCTACTGATGGTTCATGCTCAAATCCTTCAACATCACAGGTACCACAGGTATCTTCAGAGGCTAAGGCCAAGTTGTGTTCTGAGTCATGCATAGCTACCTTTGCTCAATTAGAGAAGAAAATGTAGCTTTAATCAATAAAAATCTTGAGCTCGAGAAGGTGATTTCCAAAAGAAAAGCTGAGTTTGAGTCGGTTTTAAATGAAAAAGATGATGAGATTTATAAATTAAAATGCCAAATCACTGATGAAAAAGCAAAGGTAGAGGTCATCTTAGAGAAATATAAGGATCTCAAAGAAACACTTGCAGCTACCCAGATAGAGTGTGAACACTGGGTAACATCATGCAAGGGGCTTAAAATGCTTCTCAACAAACAAACAGCCTCAAATGTGAAGTTTGGGGTTGGTTATAATCACACTGCTCCTCCTACAGATTTTACTCCCAAATTAGAAGTAGAATCTGAAGGAGAAAGCAATTACCAATCCACATCATCATGTGTCTCTCCCTCTGGTAATGAACCAAAATCAGAGGATGAAGTCAGTATTAGCATTTTAGCAAATCAATCAGCTGATGGTCCCAATGCTGATAAAGACATGATTAGGAGAAAGCTGATCACTTCAGGTGTTGTCTCACAAAGTACTCAAAGTACTGAAGGGCAAGTCACAACACCTGAAGAACAAACCAAACCCACTGAAAACAAAAATGGTTTGACAACTGCTGAAGAGTCTATCAGGAAGTCCAAAAGTACTGATAGAAAACTTCTGAATAACAAATCTTCAGTAGTTAAGAATCCGTCAGTACTTAACATAAGTACTGAGAGGAAGAAAGTACTGAAGAACAAACCTTCAGTAGTTTCATCTTCTTTAGCAGTTGATCAACTAAAGATGAAGAAAAAGCCATGTGAAATATGTGGCTTATTCAATCATCTCACTGATGAATGCTGGTACAGAAAGGGTTCCAAATTCAACAAAGGAAGAACATCAAAAAGAAAATTAATAAAATGAAAGATGAATTTGAAACCAAGTTTGTACCAGAGTCATCTCAACCTGAAAACCCAAAATCCTTACAGAAATTCAAAAAGAAGGAAGGGGTTTATCATGAAACAGCTAAAGGTGTTCAATGGATTCCTCTTGGAATACCAAAACACCAGACCAAGTCTGTGTCATTCAAAAGTGAGGAAATGGTGAAACACAGGAACCAATCAAAAACAAGAACTGATGTGTCTGATGAATTGAAAGCTTTAGCAAACAATCAGACACAACTTGTTATGATGGTTCAACATCTGTTGGGGAGAGTCAACCAAACAGATGTACCCGTGATTAAATCACAGAAAAGGAAAACCAAGCCAAAACCAAAGGAATCCTTTTCCACACCATCCTCACCTCCACAGGTTGTTAATCATGACAAACCAGTTAGTGTAAAATCTGTTGATAAGAACAAACCCAAAACCAAAATGGTTTGGGTCTCAAAAACTAACTAGTTTCTTTTGACAAATGCAGGGTTCTTCAGCATGCCAAAGAAGCATCTAGTATGTGGACAGTGGAGGATCCATGCATATGACAGGGATCAGCTCTCTTCTTAATGACTACTCTCAAGGAAAGAAGGGATTTGTTTCGTTTGGTAATGATGCTAAAGGTTACATCATCGGCAAAGGCTTTGTTTCAAATGGTGAAATAAGGTTTGATGATGTCAACCATGTGGAGAATCTCAAGTACAATCACTTGAGTGTCAGTCAAATGTGTGATAAAGGTCATGTTGCCCTTTTCACCAGCCAGAACTGCAGGATTCTGTCATCCAAAGTTCTGAGTTTGATTGACAAGGTATTGGATGAACATACTCTCCTGATGGCCAACAGGACAGGAAGAGTATATGCCTTAGATTTATCAAATAAAATTGATCTAAAAGGACATCCTTGCCTGTTCTCCAAGGCCTCTCCTCAGGAATCTAAACTATGGCATAGAAGCCTTGGTCATTTGAATCTTAAAAACATGAACCAGCTGATCCATCATGGTTTAGTGAGAGGACTGCCAATGAAGGAGTTTAAATGTGATGACAACTGCTCTGCTTGTTTAAAAGGGAAGCAACACAAAGTATCATTTCCTCTAATAGAAGAGCCAAAGTCTACTGCCTGCTTGTAATTACTACATATGGATCTTTTTAGTCCAGTAAGAGTGATGAGCATGGCAAGGAAGAAATACTGTCTGGTAATTGTGGATGATTACTCCAGATTTGTATGGACTTTCTTCTTGCAATCAAAAGATGAAGCTGCAAAAACCATAATATACTTTGTGTTGTATGTGGAAAAACAGTACTCCTTTCTAGTCAAGTGTGTGAGGAGTGATAATGGCATAGAATTTAGAAACCACACACTTGATGAATTCTACTTGTCTAAGGGAATCAAGAGGCAGTATAGCATTCCAAGAACTCCTGAACAAAATAGAGTGGTGGAAAGAAAGAACAGGACACTTATTAAAGCAGCCAGGTCAATGTTGGCTGATTCTGGTTTGCCACTGACCTTTTGGCCAGAAGCTGTCAACATAGCTTGCTATGTGCAAAATAGAGTCTTAGTAAATCAGAGGCTGATGAAGACTCCTTATGAAGTGTTACATCATTTGGCCCATCTGATTTCATTTTTTAGAGCATTTGGGTTTCCCTGTTACATTCTCAACACAAAGCATCCACTTCAGAGGTTTGAATCAAAGGTGCATGCATGGTACTTTATGGGGTACTCATCAACTTGCAAGGCATACAGAGTTTTTAACTGCAGAACAAAGATAATTGAAGAGACCTTGCATGTGAAGTTTAATGAATCTCCAAAGGACAAAATCCCACAAAACCCTATGGAGCTATTTGATTTGGACATACTGCAATATGTTCTTTATCAGTCTCCAGCTGTTGCAGTTCCTGATAATTCATCATCTCCTGCAAACAGTTCTTCATCTGGTGGTGCTGATGATGATGATGCCAGTACTCACTTTTCAAGTTTAGTGCTCAACTGCCTGAGTCATCTAAACCTGATATTATTGTAGCTTCAGCAGCTCCATCCACAAGAAATGCTGATAAAATCTCTGCATCATCTACTTCGTTTGAATTGCCATCTCCTTCATGGTTTCAAGAACCTGAATCAACATCTGTTGCTGCTGAATCTCTTGCAAACACTTGCACAGATCTTATTATCTATCAAGAGCTGAAGAATCACCCAATGTCTCAAATCATTGGTGATATAAATGCTGGAGTTTCAACCAGAAGTCAATTGTCCAATTTCTGCTTCTATGCTCTCTTCATCAGTCAGCAAGAGCTAAAGAACTATCATGTTGCATTAAGAGACAATGGATGGGTTGAAGCCATGCAACTTGAACTTCTTCAGTTTAAAAAGCAGCAAGTGTGGGAGCTGGTTCCTCTACCTTAAGGTAAGTGTGCAATAGGCACTAAATGGGTGTTTAGGAATAAAACTGATGAAAAAGGTCAAATTGTCAAAGGCCAGACTGGTTGTACAGGGGTTCCCACAAGAAGAAGGTATTGATTATGATGAAACCTTTGCCCCTGTAGTCAGACTGGAGGCAATCGGATTGTTCTTAGCTTATACTGCTTTCCATAATCTCAAAGTTTTTCAAATGAATGTCAAAAGTGCATTTTTATATGGTAAAATAAAAGAAGAGGTTTATGTGTGTCAACCACCAGGTTTTGAGGATAATAAACATCCAGATTGGGTGTATAAGCTTGATAAGGATCTGTATGGGTTAAAACAAGCTCCTAGAGACTGGTATGAAACACTGTCTAATTTTCTTCTGCAAAATATTTCACTAGAGGCTCCATAGATAAAACTTTGTTCATAAAGAAAGTAGGACAGCATAAGCTACTTGTTCAAATTTATGTAGATGACATCATTTTTGCATCCTCTGATCCACAGTTGTGTGATGCATTTACAAAATTGATGCAACAAAAGTTTGAAATGAGTGCCATGGGAGAATTACAGTTCTTTCTAGGTTTGCAAATCAAACAAAGAGCTAATGGAACTTTAATTCATCAGTCAAAATATACAAAGGATCTTCTGAAAAAGTTTCATTTACAAAACTGTAAGCCCTGTTCTACTCCCATGAGCACCACCACACAACTGGATGCTGATCAGAAAGGTAAAGCAGTTGATGAAACCCTTTACAGATGTATGATTGGTTCCTTGATGTACCTTACAGCTTCTAGACCAGACATTATGTTTACAACTTGTGCCTGTGCTAGATTTCAGGCTGCACCTAAAGAATCCCATTTGATTGCAGTCAAAAGGATCTTTAGATACTTGCAAGGAACTATATCTCTAGCACTTTGGTATTCCACTGGGCACTCTTGCAAATTGGTTGCTTTCTCTGATAGTGACTATGCAGGGTGTAAAGTAACCAGAAAATCAACTTCTGGTGGATGCCAATTTCTAGGCAATTGTTTGGTTTCTTGGTAGAGTAAGAAACAAACTTCAGTTGCTACATCCACTGTTGAAGCAGAGTACATTGCTGCTGCAAGTTGTACATCTCAGGTACTCTGGCTTCAGAATCAATTACTGGATTATGGCATTACAGAGACTAAGACTCCATTACTGATGGACAGTGCTTCAGCTCTTTGTATTGTTAAGAATCCAGTCCAGCATTCTAAGACCAAACACATTGAGATCACACATCATTTCATCAGGGATTGTTATGAAAAGGGTCTGATTGATCCAAAGTCTATTCCTAGTGCCGATGAGCTTGCAGATATATTTACTAAGCCTTTGGACAGTGCAACTTTTCAAAATCTGGTGCTAAGGCTTGGTATGCTGCAGCTGGAATGAATCGACTAATACTGATACTCTCAGATCACAAGTACTGATGAGCATTAGTATACAAAAGTCAAATATAAGTACTGATAAGTTATCTTGTCTTCCAATAGTTTTCAACACTACTGAAGTGTTATAAAGACTGAAGACTAAAATACTTAAAAGTACTGAAATACATTATTTGTTAAAAAGAACTGATGTAGTTACAACTACTGATGTGGTTGTAATTACTGATGCCTATTTCCAACAAATAAGTATTGAAGAACAAAATTGTCCAAAAGTACTGATGTGTAATCTTGAGCATAAGTACTGAAGACAAAATTTGTTCACAAGTTCTGAAGAATATTTATTTCAAAAGATCTACTACATAAATGTTCAGAAGAGCTGATGAATAAATATTCAAAAGAACTAATGATCAATGAAACGTCTGAAAATCAGACAAAGTCTGATGAGTAAATGTTGAGGTCAGAATGAAACAACTGAAACCTGTGAATTGACGACAACAACTGATGGGTAACTTTACTCTTCAGCTGTTCCAAACAACTGCTGGTTCATTTCAAAACAACTAAAGCCAAAACCAAGTCTTTAGTAGTTTCAAACTACTGATGACTAAAACCAAGTCTTCAGTTGTTTACAACATCTGAAGGTTAAAACCATGTCTTCAGTCGTTTCAAACAACTGATGACTAACACCAAAACCTTCAGTTGTTTTCCATCAGCCGTTTCATAATCTATAAATACCAAACCCTAACCTCAGAACTTTTCATTCTCAGAATGTTATTATTCAAATTCTCAGACCTTCCCTCCTGCATTAACGGCGACCATGCAACTCAAACCCTGCCATAACTGTGTCGCTTACCTCACCAAATCGGCCTTCTGGAACAAGTTTGATGACGCCACGATCTGATGGTTGAATCTCAATACCAAACAGCCTTTCTTCTGAACCCAACCATATACTTAGAATCCCTACAACAATTCTGGACAAACGTCACACTCACAACTGGTGAGAACGATGGCGAGATCGCTCTCCAGTCGTTTGTCAATCAGAAGAAGGTGGTTGTCACTTCTGATATCAAAACCCTAAATCTGAATGATGCCGACTTCGTCACCGAATACCATAAGGGTACCACTGATTTATCCTTCATCAACAATGGGTACGAAGGCGACCTAAGTGCTACCACAATTTTGAAGAAGCACTTCCATGACCCTGAACGTCTAATCTTCCACATGGTCAACGTCTGTCTTGCCCCCAAGACCTCCTTATGGGATCAAATGTCTTCTAGGTGGCAACATGTATTGTATTCAATCCTTGAATGCCAAAGCTTAAATTTTTCTGAAATTATATTTTTAGAATTAAAAGATCTGGCATTGAAACTTGTGGCTAACAGATGGATATTATATCCAAGGTTTCTTATGGACATTATTGAAAATCAATTAAAATCTGACGACCTTGTTGGCCTTGGAGTCCCTACTGTAGTAGTTTTGCCTAAAGTATACTCCAGGCACAACTCGAACACATAACTCAGAGAGGCTGCCAATCTGCTAAAACCCAAGCAGCGGGAACCCACAGCCTCATCCTCCAGATCCAAAGTCCCCTCCAAGCTAAAATCCAAAAAGCCTAAAAAGGCTACTCAGGGAGTTGAGTCCCCTGAGGATGCCCCTGCAGCACCAAGGTAGGAAGAAACTACTAGTAGTAATCCACCAGTAGTTACACAGACACTACCAGCCACAACCACTCAGGTATCCTCTCAACAGGATCTTGAAGCAACCACTTCTACGGATGCCACATTACTGGAACCTCTCTCATTTGAGAAGGTTGCCATTGAAGAGCACCACTCACCCCAGGTGCAATCTGTTTCACACCCATCTCCTACTAAAACCGCCCCACAAAGCCCAACTTATATAATTGCAAAACTGCTGAGTCAGTTAAACACTCCAACCCCTCCCCAGAAACCTATCACAACTGGGAAAACCTCAACAGTTGAGGGGGAGGATTCTAGTGTTACCGATAACCCACAGCACAGGGATTACATAGTTCAATCTCCCCGTGTAGAGGAGGAGATTAGAACTTCTGGTGAGGCTGCCACTTCTCCTGCTTCAGCACATGAACAGGCTGAAGTTGGTAACATTTCTAAGACCTCACCAGAGGCAACTGCCCATGAAGGACATAATCCTGAGGCAGGAAGTCCCCCGTACCAAGATCAAGGGGCACACGTGAATACTGATCCACACTCAGCACATGTTAATCCTCATGAAATCAGGAGGTCAGATGATTCAGCAACCACTGATGATGACCTGGGCTTTTTCTATGATGTTCTAGCCCACAACACCATTCTTGAGGCTGAGGTAAGCAGACTACAAGAACTTCTTGCCAAAATGTCTCAAGAATCAAGTCCATATGCCTAAATTCACCCACAGATGGCACCTTCTTCTGAAGGTCTACCACACACTGAGCCACTCACAACAAATCAGCCACCAGCCTCTGCTTCTGGCACCATTTCTCAGGGACAGAACCCCTCTAAGCAAATGGTTGCTATCTTTAAATCCTCCCTGCCTCTCATCACTCCCACCATCACTGACATTGTCCATCAAGCTCTTGATGAGAGGCTTTCCTCAAATATACAAATCCTAGTTGATGATGCAGTCACTAAAAGATTTTCTACCATTCACACCCCTGAACCCAATGCAACCAAAAAGGGGGAGTCTAAGGTAGTGAAAACAATCAAGAGGAAGAGAGTTGAAGAGGAAAAGAAGAATGAGAAATAAAAGGAGAAAGAAAAAGAAAAGGAAAAGGAGATTGAGAAAGAGAAGGACAAGGACTTCCATATTACTTACATGAAAAAGAAGGGTGGTGAAAAGACTCCTGATGAGAAGAAGTTAGAGGCACTGATTAAAGAAGCTGATGAGTAACATAGCAGATCAATGGATACAATCAATGATCAGCTCTTTAGACAAGGATTCGACACTACCAAACTTGACTCTAAGATCAAAAGGCTGGAGATACAAGAGATTGAGCACCGATGGGCAAGCTATAGCGAGAAAGAGAATGAAAGGCTGGAAGCTATGGCAAGATTTATATCGAAATATTTGGGGAGGACAATCCTTGAAGTAAAATCATGGACCAGGGACAGTATTTTAGAGATAACCAACAAAATCTATTCGTCTGAATTATTTACCAAAGGGTTGATCATAGAAGCCCTTGATGAAGCTGGTGCTAGGAAGAGGACTGATCTGGCTAAGTGCTCCAAAGCCACACTTGCATCTAAAATGCTAGAGCAGTCTGTACAATCTCCCATACCAAAACAACCAACATCTAAAATGCTAGAGCAGTCCCCTCCAAAACAACCAACATCACAACCCACAAAACTGTGAAAGGGATGCCGACTTCACCCAAATCATCACCTTTCTTACCGAATCCACATACCTCACTGCACTTACAGTTAACCCCACCGTATACTCCAACCATATGTCCGAATTCTGGAGCAACGGTCAAACGGCAGTTCTGAATGGGGTTCGAGTCCTGAGAACCCGCATTTGTGGCCAAGAGTTGGTCATCACTGAACAGCTCATCAGGGAGCATCTCGAGCTCCATGATGACGGGGCTCCTACTGAGTTCCCCAAAGAAGACTTGGAAGGCACTTATATCCTCATGGGATATGGAGGAGATGTCAGCAGATCAACCGTGTACAAGTTTAATTTCTCTTACCATTGGAAGTTCCTGCTGCATATTATCCTGCATTGCCTCTCCAACAAATTAGGAGGTTGGGATCAAATCCCATATGAACTAGGATGCCTAGTTCATGGGTTAGTGAGAGGTCTTCGCTTCAACTACTCACGATTTGTGTTGACCAACCTTATCGGAAATCTGAGCAGGGATACATTCTTTATGTATCCCCGATTTATTCAACATATAATCAACTGTGAGATGGAACCAAGCAAGCTTGTCTGCGCAGCTGCTCTTACTGTTCCACAAGTGAGACCTACCATCTTCAAGATACTGAAGAAGATGTCCGCCAACTTCACTGGAAGGTACACTCCACTACCTCAAGCGATGACTGAGCGCATAGCTCCTGGTGACATCCCTGTTATCCCCACAGGTGATGAAGCCCCACCAGCAACATCCACCACAATACCAAAAAAGCTTCTCTAACCATCAAAGCTACATATCAGAGACGTCCAAAACGAACCCTTGTTCAATCTACTCTGATTGAACAAGCTCCTTCTGTTCACACCCAAAGGGCTAGAGTGGAATCATGGGCTCCCACTCAGTCCGAGGTCACACCATCCTTCACAATTGACCTCAATGTGGGTTTTGAGCCTCCTCAGTCTCAAACCCCTGAGCCCGAACCCCAAGCCTTAAGCCCACAGGGTGAGTCTCTACACTCCCCTGTGCAGCCTTCTAGGGACAGCCCCACCACAGGCTCAATGCCTGTAGACATTGATCTAGGTCCCGGGTCAGTAGGACTAACCACCCTCTATTTCACTGACCTTTTACTCCGCACTGATGAAGAGATTACATCTCTCCATGGCCATGAAGTTGATCTACAACACCCTCTAAAAGATCAACAGAGCCAAGAGGGATCCCTTGTCTCTAGCCCCCATCAGCAGCCAATTACTGAGGTGAGTCCCACTGATGTGGAGGGGACTCATGTAGGCTCAGCTGCCACTACTCAGAGTCTCTCATTGAGCTCTCAGGACAGTGGTAACATAATTAGGACTGAGTCTACGAGAACTTTGCCCATTGACATCTCTGAAAGAGATGACTCTGAGCAAAGGAAACCAGGGTGCCAAGAAGCCACATCTGGTGGTGAGAGTGAGCATACTAGGTATGTTATCTCATCTCCCCGTGATTCTTCTCATGAAGATGAGGGAAGTATGCAACTAACACTTCAGTACTTGCTTTCTAAGGTCTCCAACCTGGAATCACAGGTGAGGATCTTAGAATCAAGGACTGCCACTCAGCAACTTGAGATTAACAACCTCAAGGCTAAACTAGCTGAGAAACAGACGGAGAGGTCTGTTAGGCATGTACCAATTAAGTCTCACTGACTTCTTCCTCTAGCTCATCTAGCTCTCAAGATGATGCTACCAAAAAGGGGGAGAAAGTTCAGAGACAAACACTTGAGGAACCATAGACCCAATCTCTAACATCCCAACACATCACACTACCCGAGTCATCTCAATCCTTTCTAGAGATTGACTCAAAGATGCTTCAAGATCTCTACAGACTTTTCACAAAGTTTGTATTGAGATCATCCCTAGAACAGCCCAGCCCCACACCACACTCATATATTTTGGGGCTGAGGAGCTTCAAAGACTGACTGCACCTTCTACCACTGTGGAAGAAGTTGGTCAACCTAAGGTCCACATGGAACCTGAGATTAGCTCGAAGGGGAAATGGGGACTGATGGCCCAGCAACTGAAACAGTTGGGACAGAACTTGCAGCTGTCTCATCTTCCGAAGCTCAAGCTGAAGCTTCCGAAGCCTACATGGAAGCCTCGGAAGAACAAGAAAAATCTTCCAAAGCCGAAATAGAAGCTGCGGAAGGCTTATTCCAGATGTTCGAGGAACTGACCATCATAGATGTTATTGCTGAAATAGCATCTAAGGTGAGCAGGGAGGACATTTCTGACATTCCTCCAACCCAAACACCAGCTGAACTTCTCTCTCAATCCCAACCCTCCATCCAATAACCACCACAGTCAAGCATCGCCAAAGACAAAAGAAAAAGAAAATTGACTGCGGAAGAGCTTCAGGAGGAGGAGAGGGTTGAGAAGCTCAAAAAGAAAGGTAGGTTTCCTACTGAAAAGCTGCTAGCTGCTAGTTCTAAGGCAGCTGCAGCCAATCAGGAAGAAATCAACCAAAGGAGAAGAACAGCACTCATTGACCAGCTCATCATTCTAGGAGCTGCCAATGAGGAGATACTCCTGCTACCACTAGAGGAGTTGGTGACTTTGGAGAGGTCAACCAGGCTAAAACAAGAAGAAGAAGCCAGGTTGGCCTTGGAGAGCGAAGAAGAAGAGAGAAGAGAGGCAGCCCTGAAGCTGAGAGAGGATAGGATCAAATTCCTACTCTCAAGAGGCTTCAGTCTTCCTGAACTGTCTCCACATGATGATGACATGATCCTGCTGCTCCACAACAAAGAGCAGGATCAAATGGAGAAGGAAAGGAAGAAGGCTGCTAGGGAGAAGTTGACGGAGAGGAAGAGGAAGGAAGAAGAAAAGGGGGTCACTGCTGCCAAGAAGTCAAATGACAAAGCCTGGATGAAAGACTATCTCCGGGCTCATGGCTTCTTTGGTAGGCAGGTGGGACCTATGTCCGAAAGGACACTCTAACGGATAGTCAGTGAAATCAAAGCTGACATCCGTCTGGGGAAGAGAAGGGAGATGTACAGGAGGGTAAAAGGAATGGTCTTCATCCCAACCACTCAACCACAGCCACAACCCACACCAGAACCAACACCTTTTCCTATCAAAACAGAACCCACTGATGAAACCTTCACCCCTGAACCCACAACACTACCCAAACCTACCACATCACCTCAACCACCCAAACTACCCATCCTAAAACCCAAGACACAACCCAAAACCACTAAACCTAAGCCTACCCAACAAAAACCAAGGCCATCCCCTCAGCCTCCTCAACATCTCTCCTTTGAGGAAATAAAGGAGTTCAAGACGAGGCTCATCAACTGCACCACTTTGAGCAGCATCTCCTGTGAGGGAGAGCTTATCAACATCACCTATGTTGATAACTCTTCAAGCTCCCTCACCCTAGGCTAATTTCTTGAGTTGCCTAGAGACACTTTGGGCCAGGCTGCAAGACTTCTTGGTCTCAACTCCGATACCCTCAATGCTGAGGAGAAGAGACTAAGAAGGAGACTGGTGACTCTGCTGGATACCAGGAAAGAGGACAGGATTTCTAGTCAATCTCCTGGACCTAGGAATGCTATAATCCAGTGGAGGTTCGATGAACCTTCTCACAACTTTGTTGTCGAAAGAGAGAATGGTGAAACCAACAGGCTTAATGCCACATCTCTATTGCATCTCAGCAAATTTGACCTTGCTGAGCTTGCTGAGAAGCCATTCTACAATCCCTCCAACTCTGAGACTGCTGCACACATCAGAAATCATATCAGCGGTCTCTACTTGGCTAAACAAAGTAGAAGAGCCAAGATTGCAGAAGAGTTGAAGCTGAAAAGAGTGGAAGACAAGGAAAGACCAACCACCAAAGGCACAGCCTTTCTACAGATGGTGGAAGGTCCTGAATTGGAACCAATAGTTAGATGGGAATATGACTACAGTTCCCATCAACTAACTCTCTTCAGAGGGCCACAACAGAGGGTACATATAATCCAAGGAGACAGAGTGGAGGTTTTGTCTACCAAGGATCTGTACAAGATTCTCAGCACCACATCAGGAAAGAATGAAGACACTGATAAACACCTACTTTCCATAGTGCTGAGAACTTCGAGAAGAAGAGAAAAGTGAAGTTTTGGTAGCATCAGCCTAGGGGGAGTTTGTTGGATCATGATAAGGTTGGTGCAACCAAAACTACTTCACATAGTCATTTTTGGTACTACATTCAAAGGCTTCCGAAGCCAAGCAAGAGATCTTCCGAGAGTCTGAAGAACAGCTTCCGAAGACAAAGTCTGAAAGAGCTTCCGAAGACAAAGTCTGAAAGAGCTTCCGAAGACAAAGTCTGAAAGAGCTTCCGAAGACAAAGTCTGAACTTCCGAAGACAAAGTCTGATGAAAGAGCTGAAGACAAAGTCTGCTTCCGAAGACAAAGAAGACTCCAAGCCTCGGAAGAAGCACTCTTCCGAAGTATAAGTGGCTTCGGAAGAAGTTATTCTTCCGAAGTACTTTATTCCTCGGAAGACATTGCTATGACCAGCAGATAAAAGTATGGTCCCTGACAGTCCGCTGCAGACCTCTGATACAGCATGGCATCTTCTTAAAGAGCCATGTTGTTGACCATACTTTATTCTACTGTTCACCTTTTTATGATAGTACATGTTACCAACTTTAGTTAGTGACAAAAGGTAAGTCAGGGACATGTCCTGACTACCAACTCTCAGGCAAAATGTCTAAAAGACCTCACCTAGAGTCTTGTAGTATAGATGTAAGGTTAGAGGTGTCCAACTGGTATCAAAGTATACCCGGCTGTAGGTAGTATTATATATATCTTCTCCATGTAACTCATTAGATAAGCGATTTGAGTCCAAGTGTCTTGTAATCCTTTGAGTTGAAAAGCAATATATAAAAGTACCTTGAAAATTTACTTGCTGTGTTTATTTTCTTACTGCTTGTTACTTGGTATATTGTGATCAACTCTTCATAGACTACTTGCTGAGTGTCGTTCACAGTGAGTTGAGAGAAAAACCACCCATATTCGATCCTGCAGAGTTTCCTCAATCTACATCGATACGATCTATGAGGAAACATGCTCAAAGATTGTATGCTCTCTGATTTACATTTCAATATCAGAAAGAGAGAATTAGGATTTGGCCTGATCCCAGGGTGAGTGATAGAATTCACAAGAACATCCCAAGAAGATACAATGGCCAAGTAAAGAAGATTGTAGATGCAGTGATCATGCTGGCCATTGTAGTGTCACCCTGGGAAATCTTAGAAGACTTCAAAAGAGCCTACAAATCTAATATGACCCCATAAACTTTACTGGAAAACAAAATGGTGAAGAAGGGGTTGATCTATAAGAGGCTTGAAGAAGTCAGAAGCAATGAGCTCCAGTTGTTACTTGAAGGTAATCATACTGATGAATTTGCATATAGAGAAATAACAACTGTGGAGCTAAAGAATGGGAAACAGGTCAAGTACCTTTCTGAGTACTATGGGCCAGAGTTCTTCTTTGAAGGAGAAGCAGAAGAAATCATCATGGAAGAACAGATTGTCTTCCTTGAGGCCTATGTTCGAGAGTCTTACAGACTCATTGTAGGGAAGTAGGTTTCATGGATGAAGCAACAACGCTGTGTCCAATTCCCCAAGACAGAGTTCCCATCCATCCTTTGCCAATCAAATTTCCTGAAACCTCTTCCCAGGCCTGTGCTTAATTTGGTCACTTCTAAGCTGATCCAGAAGAAAAAGACTATCTTTTTACTAATAAGTGGGACACCAATAAACTTAAAGGTTTTGGCTGCATTGGTTCAGGGGGAGTTTGTTGGATCAAAAGAACCAATGAGCCAGATCAGAAAAACCTTTAAGTCCCACAGACATCATAACAACTAAAGAAGACTTCATCAGCTGAAGATAAAGTCTGAAGACAAAGTCTCAAGACAAAGCTGAAGACAAAGTCTGAAGACAAAGTCTGAAGACAAAGTCTGAAGACTAAAGCTGAAGACAAAGTCTGAACACTAAAGCTGAAGACAAAGTCTGAAGACAAAGTATTCAAAGGTTGTCACAACAGCTAAAGAAGTACTCTTCAGTAGTTGTGATGGTTTCCTTTCAGTAGTTGTTTATATATTTTTCAGTAGATTGTAATCAGTAGTTCAGTACTTTGTTTTCAGTAGTTATAGTATTAGTTAATACTTAAAACGTTTATTGTAAGAAGATGTCCTCAACTGTTGTGAACATCTTCAGTAGTTTTAGTTATTTTCAGTTGTTTATGTAAATCGGTTAGATGTCACTATCAGGTGACATCTACTGACGTCACATTTCCTCTATAAAAGGAAAGTTGACCTAATTTGTAATTACCGAAGCTTATGAATGAATGAGAACTTTCTCTTTTACTGAAAACCGTCTCTCTCTATAACCGTCACCGTTTGATTGAATATTCATCTTGTTCTTGCTTAAATTTCGTCTAATTCTAGTACTATTCCGCTGCAAATCATAACCTAATTGATCAAACTAGATCTTAGATCCTTTCACACACAAACACACATAAGCATATAACCGAGACATATGTCGACTAAGAACAACTCCAAAAAAAGAATTCTTACCTTGAAATCAAATTCTTCTTCTTCTTCTCTCTAGAAACCGAACTCTCTGCTCTTTCTCTCTCTAAATCCGAAAGCAGAAAGGTGAAAAGTAACATGGCATGGGCGGCCATGTTACTTTTGTACAAAATTATATTATATTCTTTGGACATATTTAACCCCTTTATCTTGGGTCAAATTACATTTCCTTCTTTTTTATTATTCTTTTACATCTTTTAAAATATCCGGGTGTTACAAGTCCACCCCCTTATATAGGTTTCGTCCCCAAAACCTGTTATTCCTCAAACAGATGAGGGTAATGTTGTCTCATCTCTTCTTCAATCTCCCACGTAGACTCGGATCCCTTCCTATGCTTCCATTGTACATGCATAAGAGGAACCACTTTATTCTTTAGCCTCCTCTCCTTTCGATTGATGATCGCCACTAATTGCTCTACATAATTGAGCCGTTCATCCACCTCGATATCCTCCAGTGGTACAACCATGTCTTCATCAGCTAAGCACTTTCTCAGATGAGATACATGGAATGTGGGATGAATCCCACTTAACTCATCTGGCAATTCAAGTCGATAGGCCACCTCTCCTAATCGTGCGACAATTCGGAAAGGTTCTATATATCTCGGGCTTAGCTTACCTCGCTTCCTGAATCGGATGATCCCCTTTCAAGATGAAACCTTCAACATGACTCGGTCGCCAACCTCGAATTCTATCGGTCTACACCTTTTGTTAGCATATGATATTTGCCTATCTTTCGCCGCCTTCATGAAGGCCTTGATCTTTTCTAACTTCTCAGTCATAGCCTCGATCACCTCGACACCTCCTAACTCCTTTTGCCTAATGTCTCCCCAACATACAGGCGTCCTACACCTTCTACTGTATAGCATCTCGTATGGTGGCATGCCAATACTGGCATGGTAACTATTGTTATACGAGAATTACGATAACGGTAAGTGGTCATCTCAACTTCCTCCAAAATCGATTACACATGCTCGAAGCATATCCTCGAGCGTCTGAATCGTCCTCTCCGACCGACCATCCATTTGAGGATGATAAGCCATGCTAATGTGTAGCCTTGTCCCCATCGCGTCATGAAATCTCTTCCAACACTTCAATGTGAATCGGGTGTCACGATCCGACACGATAGACACCGGCACACCATGACGAGCTACAATCTCTTTAATGAATAGATCTGCCAGTCTTTCGAATGAATACGTCTCGCGGATCGGTAGGAAGTGAGCACTCTTGGTTAGACAATCAACAATCACCCAGATAGCATCGTACCCCCTCGTTGTGCGGGGTAACTTCGTAATGAAGTCCACTTCCACTCGGGTATGTCCAACGGTTGGATCTTCCCGTAAGGTTTCTGATGCTCCGCCTTTACTTGCAAGCAAGTAAGGCACTTACTCACATACTCCACCATGTCATGTTTCATACCCGGCCACCAGTAGTCCTTCTTCATGTCTTGATACATCTTGGTGGCACCAGGATGAATGGAGTATCGAATCTTGTGAGCTTCATCCATGATTCGCCCTCGTAGATCCCTATAACGAGGGATCCATATTCGCCCACAGCGGGTTTTAATCCCGTGGGTGTTTTCTCCCAGTTTCGCGACCAGACCTCTCATCCTTTCAGAGTTAAGATGATCTTCTTTCAAAGCCTCATCTTGAAACTCCTTGACCTGGATCATCACATCAGAGGTCATAATCACCTGATAAGCTTCACCCGAATCAGCTCGGGTCTCTCCTTTCGGCTAAGGGCATCGGCCACCACGTTGGCCTTGCCCGCATGGTAATGGATCTCACAGTCATAATCCTTGATGAGCTCTAACCACCTTCTCTTCCTTATTTTGAGATCCTTCTGCTCAAAGATGTACTTTAAGCTCTTGTGGTCGATGAAGATCGTGCACTTGAAACCATATAAGTAGTGCCTCCAAATCTTCAATGCGAAAACCACAGCCGCTAACTCCAAATCGTGCGTAGGGTAATTGACTTCGTAGGTCTTCAACTGTCATGATGCATAGGCTATCACCCTTTCACATTGCATTAGCACGCAACCTAGCCTAGAATAAGAGGCATCCGAATACACCACTAAGTCCTCACTCCCTTCGGGTAATGTCAAGACAGGAGATTGAGTTAATCTCGTCTTCAACTCTTCAAAAGCACACTCCTGCTCTCGACCCCACACAAACTTCACATCCTTGGTGGATGTACCTCTTGATCTTTCTTGACACCGACGTCACCTGATCCGGCACCAGCCTCGCCATTTCGTTAAATTTGGTGGTGTACTGCTGGTGGGTCATGGTTCCCGCCTCAAGTTTTAGGAACTCCCTCTCGATCCTGCCGAGTTCCCTGTGAGGACAGAATTCCTTGATCACTAACTGCTTCAACTCCTTCCATCGCATATTCCCGATGGCTCTGGCACCCTCAGCTTGGACGATGTTGTCCCACCAACACAACCCTGAGTCAATAAAAGAATGAGTCGCAAACTTCACTTTTTGATCTTCACGACACTCACTGATCTCCAAAACTGCCTCCATCTCCCTCACCCAGCGGTGAGCGGCAGCAGCATTACCATTGCAATCGAAATTTGGAGGCTTACAGCACAGGAATACCCCATAACTGCACCCCTTGGTCATCGCCCCTACTAAATCATCATCTTCTTCATCGGACAACACGGTCTTAGGCTCAGGTCGTTCCTCCTCCCCTTGCTTCCCTTGCCTGCTGACCGTTTCTTATCTTCCTTCTCCTTCCTCTCCTAATTCCTCACAACCCTAATGACTTCAGTCACTACAGACGGTAAGACTGTCTGCATGAACTGGTGCACTTCATCAGCAGTCGCCTCTCTAGCTGAGGAGTTCAGGCTAGCATTCTCATTCTCCTCACTCTGGCCATGAACCTCAGGGTTCTCATAGGTCATCTCAGGAGCCTTAGCACTACCCCTAGTCACACGTGGACGACCTCTGCCTCTAGAAGCCTTAGAAGATTGTTGTCCAACCATTTCCTAAACGCTATATGATTCAAACACTAACACGGTCATTCAAGGCAATGGCTCGGTTTATGTCAAATATAGTAAGTCCCTAATTACAGTGGCCAGTTGTGATTGGCCACTTACTTTACTCTCCACACCCCACGCATTTCCTATCCTGACTACATCAGTATCTAAACCAACTAAGAACACATTAGTCAAATAGCACACGCACATAATACTGATTAACTTTAAGAAAAGAAATACCTGATGGCACGTAGCTACTCGGGCTGACATCCCTCTTTCTGTCCTATTTTTAGTTTAAGTTTAGGTATCTTTTGAAAATATTTACCCATTTCACTTAAACTTTGGCTCTGATACCAACTTATAAGGCCCCGTCTCCGGAGACCTCACAGTTGGTCATTCATTGCATCATAGATACATATTAATATTCATTTCATAAAATAAACAATGGAATTGCATTAGCAAAAGCCATTCTCTATTATTAATAAATACTGTTGTTAAGCAATACAATGGGGTTTAGGTTACAAAAGATTGTTTAATTGCATTACAAAACAACAGCATCTTAACATAAGAAAGGATGTCAGTCTTTTCCTGCCGAGTAGCTTCACCCTCGTGCCATCCTCAGCAATAATTACCTGCCAACTGAAAATGTATAAAAGTCAGCATTGCTGAGTGAGTTCTAGTTTTGAAAGTATTAAAATACCTTGTGTAATGTATATATATGAAAATACTCTTTTTATAAAAATACATCTCTTACTCTTGTATGTGAGCACACATTAACTATACAACAAGGTAATTCTTTCTTTCTTTACTATATGCCTTTGTTCATTTCGTACTCTTTTAACTTTATCTTTCACTGTCTATGTGGACCAATGAGCAACACCCTAAACTATATGCGCGGGGAAATCGGTGCTGGGCCTCTGGTCTCTCAATGGGCTATGATCACTGTACACAAGGCTGACCCAGTCACCTAGGGTGCGCTGCAAAGGTCCGTCAATCTCAATTTATTGGCCCAATGTGCATCCTTTGGGGTAGCTAACCTGCATCACAGTTGAGCTAACAACAACATTGTCATGCACCTCCTATATGCTTGCAAGACTTTTTAACATCTTAATTAAGTTCCTCTTCTCTTTATCATTGCTCTTTCACTTTGTTAATTATAATACTTGCATTTATGATCATAAGCACATCACATAAGTCACACAATGATAACTACTATGATCATAGGAACAACTTATAATAATGCAAATATAATAGCAATTAAAAACCCTAAGTCAAACTTAGGTCAAAGTCCTTGATTCTGTTTTTCTCAAAATTTCAGAAAATGTTCTAAGTGTTCTAGGCGCATGAGCACTATGCAGGCGCATGAGGCCTGTTTAGGCGCATGGGCACTATTTGGGCATTTTAACACTTAGGCGTTTGGACCATCTCAGACGCATGGGCACTATTTGCACGTTTGGTCCACACTTAGGCATCTGAGTCTTAAATCTTAGACGCATGGGCTACTGTTCAAACGCATGGGCTTACACTTGGAATTTCTAAGGCATATTCTAGACGGTTGGGGCACTATTTGGGCGATTGGGCCCTGTTTAGGCGTATGGGCTGACTTAGAATATTCTAAGGCAAATTTTAGGCGGTTGGGGTACTGTTCAGGCAGTTGGGCAACCTATTTAGCATATTCTTAACATATTATCAATCCCAATCATTCTTCTTACATGTTCTAGGCTTAATAACACCATTCTAAGTATAAATAACACATAACAACCATAAAAACATCATCATGCATACATAGACACATACGATTATTCAAAAAACCTTTGTAAAAATAGTTTTACATACATTTTCAGCCCCAAAAGTGTTTAAAACATGTAAAACTACGGGGTCTAGAACTCACCTTTGTTGTTCTCAAGTTTAAACTCTTCACTTGAGCTTCTCAGATGATTCTAACACCTAGAAACCCACCAAACACACATTCGAACACATATAAACGCACATAAGCATATAATCGAGATATATGTCGTCTAAGAACAACTCAAAAACAAATAATTCTTACCTTGAAATCAAATTCTTCTTCTTCTTCTCTCTAGAAAAACTCTTTCTCTCTCTATTCCTAAAGGAGAAAGGTGAAAAGTAACATGGCATGGGCGGCCATGTTACTTTTGTAAAAAATTATATTATATTTTGTACTTTGTACATATTTAACCCCTCAACTTGGGTCAAATTACATTTCCTTCTTTTTTATTCTTCTTTTACATCCTTTAAAATATCCGGGTGTTACACAAAGGCTTTTAGGTTGATTAGAGTGAGCATACCAAACATCATCATGCATGACATCAAGAAGTTCAGAATTGCTTAGAAGTTGTGGGAAGCACTAAAGGCTAGATTGGCAGGAACCGAAGGTATGAAAGAAAACAAGAGAAATTGTTGGACTATTTGAAGATGTTACTTACCAAAACCTAAGTGTTGAATCTCATGATGATTACCAAAACCTAAGTGCTGAATCTCATGATGATTACCAAAACCTACACGGTGGAGATATGCTAAAGATATGATTAAAACGAAGAAAATTGACCAAAGTCAAACTTGGTCAACCGTGTTCAAAGTCAACAGTCAACATCAGTAGGCGTCCCGAATGACGTCAGCACCCAGCAGTCATACATCAGCAACAGAGAATTTATCAGGCTTAGAACTCTTTTTTGTAATCATTTTGTTCTTAAATGTAATATTTCTTATTATTATAAATAGTATAAATGAGTACACTTAGTCATTTATACTCAAGTGAGATTATCATTGTTTTAGAGAGAAAAATACACATAAAAGGTGTAATCACTAACAATCAGAGAATTCAAGGTTGAGTGTGTGTAAGAGAGTGTTTTTCTTACAAACTCCTTTGTAATTCCTCTTGATATCATACATATGAATGAATGAAATTTATATGAATACATGTTCTTGAATTTGTTAATAGTTCATTCATCATCATACATCATTCAATCTTGCATACAGATCTTCACTTGAAATCATCAACGGGTCTGTGAAATTCCGCATCACAGATATGATAAACGGCAACAATACGATTGCAATATTCGATCCACGTATATCGATTTCAATAGTTGGTATCAGAGCTTTGGCTCCTTGTTTTTTATTTTTTTTTCAATAATTTGAACCACAAGTTTGATCTGCAAATTGTTGTTGTTTTTGATGAAATCAAAACTACCATTAGCTTAGATTTGTTATTTCGTGAAGATCTGCAAGTTTTCATATCAATTGAAGTTAATTTGAGCAGTTAATTTGAAGATTTAAGTAAACTTGTTCTTCAAGTCTTCAAATGCTCATGAATGTGAAATTTTGATTTTGTTGTTAGTTAATTAAATTTAAGCTTCTAATAACTTAGTTCGTGATAACTAACACATCTGCAAAGTTTCATATCAATCGGATAATCATAACTCTTGAATTTGAAGATTTTTGAAAATTTTGTGTTCTTTAGAAAAGTTCATTTTTCTTAGTGAAAAATCATCAAAAATCACGAATCTGATGTTGTTTAGCTGAAATTGATAGTGGTTTAGCTGAAATTGAACATTGATTCTTAGATCTGGGTTTTTGTTTTTCAATGTGTTCTTCATGTATTCATCATTTAAATCCAAGTTTAGATGATGATTATATAAAATTGATTGTTATTCAAGCTTAAAATCACTTATCTACAGCTATTATAACCTTTGATTTCACCCAATTCTATCAGAAATCCAAGAATCAAAAGTTGGTTCATTCAAGAATATGAAGTTTGACTTTTTCAAAGTCAAACTGTTTTGAAATCCAAAAATCAGCCTAATCTATGATTTAATTTATATTTTGATTTATTTGTTCATCATACAATCATTCAAAATCATTCAAACAAACATACATACAACAAGTTATGAATTTAAAAGTCGAATTTCATTCATAATCAACGTTTACAAAGAATATACAAATTACGCTTGATTTTTTACTAAGTGTTCTAATTCCACAGCTGATGCTTTAATCCTACAGTTGATATTCTAATACCACAGCTGATAATCTTTGTTTTACTTGCAACCAAGTGTCCATAGCTAATGTGTTAGATCCACAGCTCATGTTTAACATCCACAGCTCATGTTTAACATCCACAGCTGATGCACAAGTCCACAGCTGACAAACATCCATTTTTTCAAAGTTTTCACAGCTGATGAACAAATTAATTCACAGCTTGATGAACAAATCAATACACAGCTTGATGAACAAATCAATACACAGCTGATGAACAACTAATCTATAGCTGATGTGTTAAGTGTCTTAACTTGCACTTTGATTCAAGGCTATAAACATTTATACACAATTCACATCATCTTCCAATTTGCAACCCAAACATCCAAACACCCATTCTTCATCTTCACCATCATCATCTTCATTCACTCATACACCACACAATTCACTAACACCCATTCATTCACAGTTAACCCCAAACACAGCCGACATCAACCCAAGCAAACCAAACAAACTGCTGAAAATTCACATTCATAACAAAACATTCACAGCGGACGCTCACATCAACAACACATAATTCAAATCAACAGAAACAGAAGCAAAACAATACACAACGAACATCTTGTGAAACATACTTGTTGTTGCCAAAATAACAACACAAAACAAGTCCACAGCGGACAAGTAATTCTCATCCGCAGCAGACGCACAAACAAGAACAACTTGTCCACAGCGGACAAGTAACTTGGTCACAGCGGACAACAAACCTGAGTCCACAGCGGACCTGAAGCAGACAGCGACGAACAGGGATTTGAATCCACAGCGGATTCATATCAGAATCATACAGCGGACAGCAAGCATATGTCCACAGCGGACATAGCAAAACAACATGTAGCGGATTCAAAACACAACAATCACAATGGAAGCGGATGAATTGAGTCAATCCCATTCGATTACTTGACACACATCAGACAACCGAGACCACTCCATCACAAACCATCACCTTCAAGCAACCGCCTCCTGCGAATCTACACCAACATCCCCTGTCTCTGTTGACATTCCAATTCGAACACCATCGGAGAACACCCAAATCACCTGCAACCCTCAATCAACCGAAAATTCTTGATTTCGATCGACCTTCGAACCCTTGTACCCCAAATCACTTTCAATCGACCGCAACAAACCATCTGTGTTAGAATTTGAAATCGACTGGTCATCTGAGAAAGCTGAGATCAGGAGTTCATGTGAGATCGAGAGTGAGAACAAGAGAAGCATCGGGAGAGATTTATCTCCTTTTGATTTTGGAGGAGGATCTTTTCACCCCTCAAAAAATCAAAACGTGATAGAAAAAAGCAATCCCAAACAGCACCGAGAGAAATTGAAGCTTCAATTTTGACTCCATGTGATTTATGTTGACCGACATAAGAGGTTGTATTTGACTTTTGATTTAATTTTGACAGCAAAATATATATTTTTTTAACAAAATTAGTTAATCAAACATAACCAGCTTCGGAAGTTAAAAAAATATGTATATAATCAAACAATTTTGAAAATTTTGGTCTCCGAAGATTTTCATTTACTTTCGAAAGTTTTCTTTAATTCTAGAAAAGTTTTCAATTAACAAACCTTTTATAAATTTTGTCTCGGAAGTTTTTCTTTGCTTTCGGAAGTTTTAAATTTTGACAAACTTTTAAAGATTTTTCTCGAAATTTTTGTTAATTTAGAGGCTTTTCATTTTGACAAAATTTTTAAAAGCGTGATCTCGGAAGTTTTAAAAGAGTTGAATTATTTTCAATCAAGTCACAAAATCATTTTAAATTTAATTGAGGTGACCTAAATTTTATTACTTTTTAATTAAGCTAGATTAAATTTAGTCAAGCTTAAATAAACTGTAATCGAACAAAATTAACTCTTTAATTAGACCGACCTAATTAAATTGAGTTTCGACATTCTTTGGATTCAATTAAAATTTAAAGATTGATTTTAATTAAAACACGAACATTTCAAATCATTTTGTTGTTAAACAAAATGAAAAATTTCACATCATTCACTGACACTCGTGTTTCAAGAAACCGAGCTATCTTTCTTGCTGCAGGTAGAAAGAGATTTCAAGAATTCAAACAAAGTAAACCAAGCTGCAAACAACCAACCAACAACAACAAATCAAACAATTGCTGCAAACAACCAAACAACAGTAGCAAATCAAACAAAAGCTGCAAACAACCAAACAACAACAGCACATTGTCTAATGATTTGATAAAATGCAGGTTAGAGATGGAACAATCTAAACGGAATGATTAAGCTCAAAACAAGACATTGAATCAACAAAACATCACTTTAACTCAAGAGATGAACCAGTTGCAAGACAAAATGGTTCAATAATAAATCAAACTTGAAGAGTTAACTACTGAGCTTGATAAAGCCACAAACATCAACAACATCAACATTCCTTCATTGCCTGAAATTCCTAGAGATAGAAAGATCAATCTATGTTCATCAGCATGCATAGATGAAGTTCAGGCATATCGGAAACATTGCAACAATATATCATACATGATAAAGGAGGAAAGAGCTTCACATGTAAAGGAACTACAAGCTTCTGCAAATCAAATCAGTTCACTAGAGAAAAAAGTTGATAAATTGCTTAAAGAAAATTACAAGCTAAATGCTCAATCAACTGAACTCTCCGTGAAGTTAACAAACACAAAAGCTTAATTTGAAGCCAAAATATCAGAAGCAAGTACAACCAAAACAATCAATAACTTGCAACATTACATTGAGCATCTAAATCAAGTAATCACTACAGAAAAGGCTATAAATGCATATTTGAAGATACAACATAAAGCCTTTGAAGATAAAATCAATTCTCTTTTAAAGGATGTAAACAAACTCCTTGGAGAAAGATTTAGTCTTTAAGCTCAAGTTACAAGACTCACTGAGTCTCTAACAAAGATAAAAGCAGATCATGCATCAACATAAGCTGAATTTGAGAATTTAAAGTTGACTGCTAGGAAGTTGGAAGAACTACTTCATGCTCAAAGTGATCAGAAGAAGAGTGCTGGAACTACATATCATGTTGTTCCTCCTCCTTACAATGATAATTACACAGAAATGCCAAATTCAATGACAAGTCCAGTCAAAGAAGATTCAAATATGCATGATTATCATCCAATAGACAAACCATCCACTATCAATCAAATCATTTCTCCTGAAATAGCATCAAAGCTATACTTCAAACCAGAATCACCACAGAATAAACCTTTCATTTCTGTGATGGTCAAGATGGAGATCCTACAAGTGATGATAGTGATGATGAAATCAATCAACCAAACAAACAAACATTGACATGTATTAATCAA
Source organism: Flaveria linearis (assembly GCA_024085815.1). Lineage (NCBI taxonomy): Eukaryota > Viridiplantae > Streptophyta > Magnoliopsida > Asterales > Asteraceae > Flaveria > Flaveria linearis. Next base: position 8,631,420 of record CM044012.1, on the reverse strand, counting down.
GTTATTGAAGAAATCAATCCAAAACAAACATAACCACACAAATCCAAAATAGCAAAGCCTAACAACAAACAAAAGGCTATGGTTCTTAATGAGAAATTCAAACTAGCAGAACTTCTTGAACCAGAATTGCCTAAGGCTGAACTAAAAGCAAAGATTAAAATGGAGTTAAAGAACAAACAAAAGCCTGATATACAAGAAATCAAAGAACAAGTCAAAAGAAAGAAGACCAGATCTAAAAGAAAGAAGAAAAGTCAAATCAAGTCTTCTACACCTGATCCAAACCAATCATCAACCTCAAAGGCTACATTAGAAACTCCAAAACAACAACCAATTCTTTACGAGACATGTAATTCAGATTCACATAAAACATTTGAGTGTAAAAACACTGAGACTGAAACATACATATGTCCTCACAAGAGAAAGCAACAACAACACAAGAAAAAAGGCTATGAAGTTCTAAGCAAATCTAACTTCATCATTCAAGCCTAAAGGAAGAAGATCCAGACCTTCTATTTATTGCTTAAATTATGACATGGAGAATCATACCACTTCAGAGTGTTCATACAACAACTCTCCAACATCACAATACAGAAGAGGTCAAAGATCTTATCATACATTAGAGTCATACTCACCAAGATCGGAGCATGAGTACTACAACAGACGTCATAACTACTCTTCTCCTCGATCATATCGGCATGGGTATGATTTTAAACATTATGATATTCATGATTATTGGGCACCACGACATTATCCTAGGTCATACTCATAATATAAGTATGATAGTTATAGGAATAATGATTTGTATAATGGCTATCATAGAAGATCACATCCATCAAATTATTATAATCATGATTATAATTCTTATGATGAATATGATCACATGCCTAGAAGAAACAAACATAATCAAGGAAAAAGATCCTTTGCTACACCTCCACAAAACTTTCAAAAGCTAAATAGATATTCTAAACCAACCAAAAGATTTTCAAAACCCAAACAAACCCCTTTCGTTAGACAAACTAAAGTTGAGTCAATTAGTTTAAAATCAAAACAATGTTGGAGAAAGAGAACAATTTCCGGAGGTGAACCTGATACATCATCAGATAAAGCAAAATCATACACATATGAGCAAGTCACATGCAAAGATACTAATGGATAGCTCAGGACAGTAATGGCCTGGGTTGAAATGTCTAACTGATTTGCTAGTGTGATAGGGACAGTTATGGAGGCCTGCCAAGCCAAGAAAAGTTAGCGGTGGCTGATCCCTTCTCATGATAGGAATGGTCTTCCTGCTCATGATGTTTATGATGCAACTGAGCCAAATGGAGCAGAAATTAACCAAAATTCAATGCAGGATATATATCACTCACAGAAACAATGATGATAATGCAAGAAAGAACCTATGTTTTATTCGATCTGCTTAGTCTTAGTACATTGCTACATGGACTAACTGTTTATGATCTCTATTGAATTGATAACATATATGCCATTTCTTTATTTTCTCAAAACCAAAAATCCTAAAAATTAGAAAATCAAGAAAAAACTAAAAAGCGTTCTATTGAATCTTCCTACATTTGCATGAGAAATGATAGTACACTCATCTACTATCTTCTGCATCTATTTTTCAAAATCAATAAAGACTGAAAAGACTTTGTTTGATATGTCAGTAGGCTTAGCTTGGATTGAAGATAAACATATTTGTGATAAACTAAATCAATATGCACTGTGGACCAAACCATCTTAGGGTATTGGTAAGCAATGGTTTTTCCAAGTGTTTGCTTGAGTGGTTACCTAAACACACCATACGAAACGGTTTATAAACTTCTTATTGATAAGAGCATCTGTTTCTCCTTTGTTGTATGTAATACAGACCTAGAGTAAATATGAGGACAACTTCTGTTGTGCTAAGCACAGACCTAGTTGACCTTGTACTAAAAGTGTTGATGCTAATAAGAATCCCAATATGGATCAAAGCTAAAAGAATCATAAAGAGGATCAACTTCCAATGTGAAGTATAAAAGAATCTCAATATGGATCAAATATAAAAGAATCCAAAAGTGGATCAAATCATGAGAATTTATACTCTAAGTAACCTGGTTCAAGTTGCAATAAAGTGTCACCTTGCATTTCATGAGGAGAGTTATTCTTCCATACTTCTGAGTGTGGGGTACTCAATTAGCATATCTAATCAAACCTAAACATGATAAATATCACAAAGTGTAGAAAATAGATCCTTGCATGAGTTTAAGTGGATAAACATACTTACAATCAACTTTGTTCTTTGTCTATGTCTATTCTAAACTTTAACCATTCTTAGATGTAGAGGATTTTGGATTAGTATGATCTCATTACAAAAGAAAGATTCATGCTTGTAAATATCTTAATTTTGAAAAATCAAAAATACCAAAAATATTTGTCATTTTTAGTATTTTCCTTAGTTTGGCAGATTTACATGTGTTATTGATTTAGAAGTTAAACTTCCATGCAATACCTCTACCGAGAGGATTTAGACTTTTGTAGGTGATAAATTGCACGGCATGCCTGAGTTTCTTATTGTTAGGACCGTGTACGTACGGAGTACTAACAGATTCTGCGTGAGACCAGATCAAATAGTACGGAATTCTATTTGATTGGCGATCCAATCAATGAGAACGGATAACCTGATCGATCTAACAATGTAACAATAGTTAAGAGTAGATTGGAATCGATCTGGAACGAACTATGAACTTGGATTGGTGACTTGGGATGCTTTGATTCGAAGTGTTTTGTTTTTCCATGAATTATGTGGTATTTATAGGTTTTCAGTGTTAATCGTATGACTGAACCATTAGCATGGTTCAGTCGTGTGACTGACTCATGCGGTTGACTCATACGCACGACTGAAGGTTCAGTCGTACGACTGAGTCAATCTTATGTCTCAATCATATGACTGATCTAGTCACTTGGTTTAGCCATGCGACTGGTCCACAGGTATGGTTCATCCATGCGTATGGGCCATAAGTATGGTCTAGTAGCATGAATGTCCACATGACTAAGTTAAACACATTTCTAAGTTCTTATTGACTTAGACTTATGTAAAACAACATCAAACCTATATATTAAGTTCATATATATGAATCACATTCTATATAATGATAATTTAACATAATCAATCACAAATAAACATCACAATGCATTTCATATATCATTAATATCATCAATTACATCATATTACACCAGTGTAAGACATGAAAGACTTTTACATTTGAGATCATAAACTAGGTACAACAAGATGTATCAACAAACTCCCCCTTGGACCTAGTTTAGTCTAATTTCTAACATTCTTGACATGCTCTTGGAACATCTTGTACTTCTCTTCTTTTGTGACTCCAGCGTGTATCTCGAATGCAAAGCAGAGTCTTATCACATGTTGAAACTGTAGAGCTTGTATAATGTCCTGTGTCATAGAATAGTGGCCACTTGTACAGGGTGTAAACATCATCTGCAGACAAGTTCGTGAGCCACATAGGGTCAAATACCCAAATAGTCTCTATCTTTCCTTCCTTATGCAAAACTATGACCGCTTCACCCGTCCGCCAGTCATAATACCACCACTTGAAGTGTGGAGTGAAGTCCTGAGGCATTTCCCGTAGTGGGATCTTCGATATTGTGCGCGGAGGAGTCCACTTCAGTACGACTTTAGGCCTTCCAGTGATAGGATCAACTTCAGTTTTATGTATGAACTGTTTAGGCTGTTGAGGCCTGAAGTTGACCCATCTGGTGTGGTATTCCTTATTGAGCGCCATCTCGAACCATCCCGACATCTTCTTCGGGTTGTCGTACAAAAGGTCTAAACAGGCAAGCCTGTTCAGCTCAAAACTGGGAAGAGTCTTCAGATTATAAGGATATCTAAAGTACTTAATCCCCTTCTCTCTCTTAACTGCGTAAACATCCAAGTCCTCAAAATATGCCCAACTGATAATCTTACCAGACACCTTCTGATGTTTCTTTACTCGATAGAGTTTGGTGTAGGCGTTCGACTTTAGAAAAACTCGTTGGGCTTTCATCTCAGCTAAACATGCTGCCCACTCAGCCTTCTTTAGCTCGACATATGCATCTGTGGCTTGGGCTTTCCCTTCCTTTTTCTCTTTCTCCTTCTCCATCTCATCCAACTTCTCGAAAGTAGCACTGCTAAATGTTTCACCCAAGTTGGGGATGACATTGCCCTGTTGGTTAGTGTACTGAGGATACTCTTCGGAAGTGATATCCTCTATCTCAATCTCATCTACCTCTGCAACTCCTCATCACTCATAATATCGACCTGGGGAGCATCTTTGACTAGCTCATCAGGATTGAGCCTAAACATGTCAGCTAGCTGCTCGTCAGTAAGATCACGGATGATCTCTCCTTACGATCCCTTGCAAATCAAGAATCATGGTTAGCTGAGTCTTTATTTGCTGAAGGGGGGTGACGTCATAGTCGTCTGTCTGTTGAGCTTCATCTGTTTGATTAAACATTCAAAAAACATCACACACAAATTAGTAATCAAGATATTTAAAAAATAATAAACATTATTAATCATTAATTACATCAATGTAATACATAATTCAAGTACAAAAGTTTATCAAGTACTAAGACATCTAATCATTACTTTTTCCTTGTCACTCGATTCTTTAGCTTGAGGAGCTGAGGAAGAGGGTCCCTGATCTTGATTCCTTTTTGTGCGCCTCTCCTGAGCAAATGGATTTGAGGCTGATAATGATACATCACCTTCATGCTCATGCTCATCATCATCTCCTCATTCTTTGTCTTTCCCGCTACCTTCCGCCTCAACCTCATCATCATCGTCATCATCATCCGATTCATCCAATTCATCATGGGAGGAATCGTCATCATCATCATCTCCACCATCACTATCACCCTTTATCTTCAAGGGCTCACCCTTTGTCCCTTTCAGTCTTAGCATAAGCTTCTTTTCTTCTTCTTAACCTCCTCAATCCTCTTCACCGAAGCCATCATTAGCTCATTCTGCGCAGTGAGGGCACGATGAGCTCTAGCTAATGCTCTCTCATGAGCAGCATCTCTCTCTGTCAGATGGGCTATTTGTTTGCCCTGAGCAGTATTAACCGCCATCAAGTGATTTAGCTGGTTAGCTCTCATATCATCTGTCACGAGCAGTTTGAGCACCAGCCTGTTGAGGCTAGCCAACTGCTGCTCTAACCTAACGGTGGGTAGAGAAGATTCCTGTGGAGGTATAGATGCAGTGGAAGGGCCCGATTGGGGTATGTTAGGTGTGGTGGTGGATGTGGTGTATAAGGGAGTGGGAATGAAGGTGGATTGAGGTGGAATAGATGTGGGTATGGTAGGTGTGGTGGTGGGAATAATGGTGGCTGTAGTGGTGGCTGTAATGGTGGTAGGAGTGGTGGTAGGGGTGGTGATAGGAGTGGTGGTAACGGTGGTGATAGGGGTGGTGGTAGTGGTGGTGGGAGTAGTCGCTGTGGTAGTGGAGGTGGTAATCGGGACAATCCTCCGTCTCTTGCCCTTCTTGCCATGGGGCTGGGCCATTCTCTTCTTCCTTGAGCCCCTGGCAATTTGGGCTCCCCCGGGGCTAATTGGCTGGGTGGGTGTATAAGTAGAATCATCGGTATTAGCACCCTCAGATCCAGCCTGGCGTCCCCCAACCGCCTCTTTGCCCCGTCGGTAGCCACGACTCGGCTACGGACTGTCTTCGTCAGAGGATCCTCATCAGGCTCATCTTCCTCTTCACCAACCAGGAAGTCCCGATGGATGGCAGCCTGCTCAGATCCACCGGGAGCAGATGTACTATGTGGAGGTGGTGGAGATATAGTAGACGTGTCAGTGGCTCGTGATTGACTGGGGCCAGCATCTCCACCACCCTGACCATTATCATGGTCGTCATCATCGCCGTCGTCTTCATCAACTGGAACCACAATGGGATCAATGTTGGAATCACTATCGTCATGATGCCACTTCTTTCGAGATGGCGCCACGTAATCCTCATTGGCCAGATGGCCGAAGAGTCTCCTCACCGGGGGCTTCACCTGCTTCCCCCAGTATACCTTTATTCGGCCCAAGGTGGTGTCATCCATCACCTCGAAGATCACACCATCATCTTTCTCCTTTGTCAAGTCAGGAAGCTTCTCATATATAATCATCTGTAAGAATCTGGGATACATGCAAAAGCCTTCCTTTCCCTTGGCCTCAATGTTCTCCGTCAACTATATGAAGAACATGCGGGAGAAACTTAACGGGTGGTTTAGTACCAGCAACGTATGCATTCTGGATTTGGTCAGACATCTCGTCGAACCCTCTGCGCCTTAAGGCAATGCACTTAAGGATCACATGTGCCAAATAATTAAATTGGGGGCACATGTTGCTCTTGTTCAGCATGCCGGCATTGATGTCGTCGACATACTTGATCCTTAAGAAGCATCCCCGAACCGTTACGGGATGCAGCTTGGTTGGGTGGGCTCCGTCCTCATCCAGATCCAAGACTCTCCTCAGGTTATCTTCCCCAATCTCAATATCTTGTTCGAAAATAGAACTCCGGATACAGTAGGGCTCAACAGAACGGTCGACGGAGGCATTCTCCCAGAATGCCTGCTGAATCGATCTGTTTCGTGTGCAGAGAGTGGAGATGGCCTTGTAGATCCTCAATCACTTGGGAGTGCATGGATTCTGCTAATACCACTTATTAGGACCGTGTACGTACGGAGTACTAACGGATTCTGAGTGAGACCAGATCAAATAGCACGGAATTCTATTTGATTGGCGATCCAATCAGTGAGAACGAATAACCTGATCGATCTAACAATGTAATAAACGTTAGAAACAGATTGGAATCGATCAGGAACGAACTATGAACTTGGATTAGCAACTTGGGACGCTCTGGACGGCTAGGGTACGAAAGTATTCGAAGTGTTTTGTTTTTCCACGAATTATGTGGTATTTATAGGTTTTTAGTGTTCAATCGTATGATTGAACCATTAGCATGGTTCAGTCGCGCGACTGACTCATGCGGTTGACTCATACGCACGACTGAAGGTTCAGTCGTATGACTAAGTCAATCTTATGTCTCAGTCATACGACTGATCCAGTCACCTGGTTCAGTCGTGCGACTTGTCCATAAGTATGGTTCATCCATGCGTATGGGCCATAAGTATGGTCCAGTAGCATGAATGTCCACATGACTAAGTTAAACATATTTCTAAGTTCTTATTGACTTAGACTTATGTAAAACAACATCAAACCTATATATTAAGTTCATACATGTGAATCAGATTCAATATAATGATAATATAACATAATCAATCACAAATAAACATCACAATGCGTTTCATATATCATTAATATTATCAATTACATCATATTACACCAGTGTAAGACATGAAAGACTTTTACATTTGAGATCATAAACTAGGTACATGAAGATGCATCCACACTTATTCATTTCAAGATATCCAGAGAACACTCCTGCTTCCTTCAAAGATCTCCTGCCAGTTGCTGAGAACTAAGAATCCTCCTCTTGGTGTCTCATACATAAAAGTTCCTTACCCTCCAAAGATTTTGTTGAGGGAGAGTATATGTTAAATCTGAAGAATTTCTGATGCTTCTCCTTCACTTATGAAGTTAAGATAAAGCTGCGGATATTGCTACCTGTGCAATCCACAGTGTATGCAAATGGGTGTATCTTCAAGTCTTTAAAATGAGACTACAAGATCAAGCTGATGAAACATACATCAAGTGTCAAACCAAAGTCTTTATGTGCTGAAACAAAGTCATTTTCTCAATGCCTTTTTATGAAGCTTCTAAGAAGATGCTACCAAAAAGGGGGAGAAGACTTCACTACAAGATTGCACATTAACAAACATTTAATGTTTTGATAATCATGAGGTTTTGGCAGCATCATCTTAAGGGGAGTATTGTTGGACTATTTGAAGACGATACTTACCAAAACCTAAGTGTCGAATCTCATGATGATTACCAAAACTGACACAGTAAAGATATGCTAAAGATAAGATCAAAATAAAGAAAATTGACCAAAGTCAAACTTGGTCAACCGTGGTCAAAGACAACAGTCAACATTAGTGGGCGTCCTGAATGACGTCAGCACCCAGCAGTCACGCATCAGCAACAGAGAATTTATCAGGCTTAGAACTATTTTTGTGTAATTATTTTGTGCTTAAATGTAATATTTCTTATTATTGTAAAGAGTTTAAATGACTACTCTTAGTCATTTATACTCAAGTGAGATTATCATTGATTTAGAGAGAAAAACACACACAAAAGGTGTAATCACTAACAATTAGAGAATTCAAGTTGAGTGTGTGTGAGAGTGTTTTTCTTACAAACTCCTTTGTAATTCCTCTTGATATCATACATATGCATGAACGAAATTTATACGAATACATGTTCTTGAATTTGTTAATCATTCATTCATCATCATACATCATTCAATCTTGCATACAGATCTTCACTTGAAATCATCAATAGGTCTGTGAGATTCCGCATCTCAGATGTGATAAACGACAACAATACGGTTGCAATATTCGATCCACGCATATCGATTTCAACAGAATTATCTTGAGACATAAGTTCGAGAACTTTGGTTTCACATGGGAAGAAATCATGATTGCTACATATCTCATATATGATTAACTTCTAGACTCTCTCAATGAAGCTGGAATGGAGATGGAAAATAGTGATGTTCTTAGAAAGTTCTTAAGATCATTAGCAAAGACATGGATAGTTTACACTGTGTCCATAAGAATAATTGAGAACCTAAAAACAGTGACTCTTGAGGAGTTATATGGCATCCTAACTGCTTATCAAATGGATATGGGTGTAGATGAAGAAACTCTGGGTAGATCTTCATACCTCTAAAAATGACCAGCTCTCATGGCCCCAATTCATGATCTAGTTCACCATCACTCACACTCCTAAGTCTGTCAAAGTCCTATGGTGACTTATCAAGTACCAATGTGTAAGGTTATATTAGAAAGACTGATGCAATCAAAGCAACCAAAGAGCTTCTAGCATGCATGCACTGATGTACAAGGTAGAAGTTACTTTGGAAGTTTTACACTCTTCATAGAAAAAATCTTCCAAAGCTGAAGACCAAATCTTCTGAAGCCAAAGATGAAGTCTTCATAAGCTTTAAAGACAAAGTCTTCTGAATCCAATAAAGTGAAGAATGATTTTTCCAAAGACAGAGAATTCATGCTTTCTCTGATCAACTTTTACATAAAGCTGACCCACTTTCCGCTGTAACTCTAAAGACTCACCAACTTGTGTAAGTTGGTGAAAAGGTTCATGCTTTTGCAATTGCAGATTAAGGTTTAGAGTCTATAACTTTCTACTTTGTACTTTTATCATTTTTGTAATATATTAGGATGTGAGCTATGGCATGTCATAGTCACAAGTCAAAAGGCAATCTGCCTTTTTGTTGTCTAGATTAGTGTTTCCAGCTGGCTTTCAAAGTATAGCCGGCTGTAGGATGTAGTATAAACTATCTCTGGTTGTTGTATTTCATCTTATGTTTTGTAACACTTGTAATAGAACTAGAGAGTAATATACAACATTCTTAAAAACCATACTTATCTTGTTCTTATTCTTTGGTTCTGTCTCATTACTTGTGCTCTTAGCATCTTCTAAATAAACCCGGTTCCCTATTTGATATGTTAAGTGTTCTAAAGCTCTCTTCATTATGAGACAGATTGTATTAACCACCCTTAACCGGCCTGCATTTGGTATCAGAGCTTCTCAGGCTCTTGATCGTAAGATCTCACCATCTTAAATCCTCTCAGTTTCACAAATCACTTTACAATACAAATGACAACTTCTAAGTCTGATATAGAAATCGATACCATGGTAAAGTCCCCACTGATCACTCCTGGTGATTCTAAAACTTGGTGCCAATGGAAGGCTTCATCAAGTCTCAAAACAGTAGGATATGGGAGTCTATTACTTCAGGACCTTACATTCCCTGCACCTCTTCAGCTGCTGCTGCAGGTGGCATGATTCCAAAGGAAGTGGCTGACTACATTGAATAAGACAGGAAGAGAATTGATGTAGATCAGAAGGCCATGACCACCTTCTAAATTGCTCTTCCAAATGCTATCTACAGAGGCTTTAAGAAGTGTAAAACTGCCAAGCAACTATGGGATGCACTGAAGCTGATGTATGAAGGGTCTAGTGAAGCTAAAGAGACCAAGAAAGACCTCTTGAAGCAACAGTTTGAGAATTTCACCATGAAAACAGGTGAAACCATGAATCAACAATACTTAAGGTATGTTGAGATTATGATTACTTTAAAGGATGTTGGAGTAACACCAGAGAATAGGGATATTATGAGGAAGTTCATGTCCTCTCTTATAAGACAATGGACACACTGTTGTGTGGTAATTAAGACGACTGAAAATCTCAAGACCCTTACCCTTACCGAGTTGTATGGCATACTCAGTGGATATCAGATGAAGATGAACATGCAAAACCCATCTGGTAACTCCAACAATCAATAGAGTTTTGCCCTTCATGTGGTTGAAAGAGATTGTAAAGAACCATATCATCATCTCATCTCTTACCCTGACAACTCACAAAGGGCCCTTTCATCACCATCCTAGAGACAACATAGGAGAGTTACATCCAAGGAAGCCCATCCCAAGAGACAAGCTCAACACAAGCCTTTGTGTCTGCTGTTAAAAGCACAGGAAACTTCTTCTTCACCCCTGAAATTTGGACTGTATCCATCCAGATGACCTGGAGTACATAGAAATAGTCCAATAGATGGCTCTTCTCACTTATAGAGCCATGAAATTCTACAAGAGGACAAGGAGGAAGTTCCCTAGCAATATGTCAAGTGGAAAGTTTGGGATGGACAAAAGCAAAGTGAAGTGTTATGACTGTAACCAAATAGGACACTTTGCTAAGGAGTGTAAGGCACCAAGGACTAATGGTAGCTAAGCAAACCCAAGCCAAACTACACTAAAGGTGCTCCACACACTGAGAAGCCCAAGCAGCAAGTTGCAGTTGCTGTTGAAGAAGGAAGCTTTGATTGGAGTTTTTGGTTGAACATGTATCTCCAAACCAAGCACTGATGGCAGATCATGAAGAAGCCAAGGTATTGGAACATTTTTGTACCCCATAATGCATTGCTAAAGTAAAAAAATATAGGTCCTATAACTTAGAGATAAGATCTGACTTTAAGTCCGTAAACATCTTAAAAGCTGATTTCAAAAGAGCTGAAAATGACTACAAACTTAAAATTGAAGATTTAAAGAAAACCATTTTCATTCTTAAGCAAGAACATACCAACTACAGGACTTAGATCAAAGATCTCATCACTAAGTTAACTAAATGCCAAGCTGAGCTTGTTATCAGCAAAGCTAGGGCAGAGAAATGTGTTCTTGAAGAAGAGACCTTCAAGAACATAATATCCTCATCCTTGCATGCAAAAGTGTGTTATCAGAACAAGTAAGGACTGGGATCTAGTAAGATAGCTCCCCCACACACTCTATTGTCTATAAGATCTCCTAGGTGTGGAACTTGTTAAGATGAGCCTCCTTTCATAGACCCTATTGAAGAAGAGGATGAAGAGGAGATAGTGAAGGATAGATCTGAGATAAGTGAAGAAGATCATCCTAACAAGGGTCACTATTCTCCTGAGGAGAGGAAGAAATCAGGGATGACAAAGTCTAAGAATAAGAACTTGATTAAAGCAGCCAAAAGAAGATCAAAGAAGGCTCAAGAGATCAAGGACACCTTCAACTCCAAGCAAAAATAAGTCTTTATCTCTACAGGGTTTGAAGTGGTGAAGACTGAGGACTCAACTCTGAATTCTAGTACCAAAAGTTCAAGTTCATATCCAACTCATCCCTTTAAAGGAAGAAAGGATGATCAGCTGTGTACCACACAGCCTGAACCATCCACCTCTAAGAGCAAGCCTCGCCCTAGGAAGCTTGCTGCAACACCTAAGAAGATGAAGATGGAGATGCAAAGTTATCAAGCTTAGCCTTCTATTCATAAGAACTCTCTTAGAAGAAATCCAGTAGATTGAGTTATATGTGGTAGTACTTCTCATATTGCTAAGGATTGTATTTACAATCCCAAAAGTACTATCCACATAACCAAAAAGAAGACTTCTGAGAAGAAAAAGAGGAAGAAAGCTTCAGAACGAAATCTCTTCCTTTCGGAAGCTCCAGAATGGAAACGAAGACAAGTGAAAACATGCCTTCGGAAGATAATTTGGTCTCGGAAGAAAGGAATGCTTTTAAAGTCTTGAAGCTTGCTGCAGTGGAAGCAAGATCTTTTGAAGGGTTAGTCTCCAAAACTTCAAAAGTTGTCAAAACTTTTAAAGTATTGAAGGTCAAGTCTAATCTTCCAAAGATGGTGTGGAAGATGAAGGAAGACTAAGAAACTGGAATTTCTTCTTTAACAACAACAAATGATCCCCAAAGTCTTAACATAGGATCAATTATTGTTGCATTGTCTTTAGTCCACTTTGAAAAGCCAAAGACCAATGAGGCTTGGGTTTCCAAATGTAACTAACTTTCTTGTTATTGTGTAGAAATAGCTAAAGACCAAGAGGAATGTATGGATCATTGACAGTTGCTATTCCAGGCACATGACAGACAATGGTTCTTTGCTTCAAAACTTTGAGAAAATTGATAGAGGGTAAGTTTCTTTTGGAGGAGATGCAGGAGGTTATATTACTAGAAGGGGTAGGGTCATAAACGGTAAGCTCAGCATTGAAAAGATAAACTTTGTTAAGAAGCTTGGGTACAATTTACTAAGTTTATCCCAGTTTTATGATTAGAGACATAACATGCTCTTCACTAAGCATGAGTGCTTTGTTCTCAAGCCTGGGGTGGTCATTCCTCAAGAGCATATCCTTCTTAGAGCCCCAGGAAAGGGAACATGTATAAGATGGATTTGCAGGAAATATTTCCCTCAGGAGAAGTTTCTTGCATTCTATCTAAAGCAAATAGTGATGAGTGTTTCCTTTGGCATAAAAGAATATGCCATGTAAACTTTAAGAATATGAATAAATTAATTAAGAATGATTTGGTAACTGGAATGCCAAAGAAAGAGTTTACAAGTGATGATCACTATATTGCATGCCTGAAAGTGAAACAACATAAGATGTCTCACAAACCAAAGGAAAACAACTCCATCACTACTCCCCTATACTTATTACACATGGATCTCTTTGGCCCCACTAGTGTAATGAGTCTAGGAAGGACCTCATACTGTTTAGTGATAATAGATGATTTCATAAGATTCACTTGGGTCTTCTTCCTTAGAACTAAGGATAAGACTCCTAGGTCTTGAAGAACTTCATTCTAAAAATTAAGAATCAATGTTATCACAATTTCAAGACCATAAGATATGATCAAGAAACTGAATTCAAGAACCAAATCCTTGACATATTTTGTGATGATAATGGTATTACAAGACAATATTGTGCTCCCAGGACTCCTTAGCAAAATGGTGTTGCTGAGAGGAGAAACATGACACTTTTTGAAGCTGCAAGAACCATGTTGTCTGACTCTAAACTGCCCATCACCTTCTGGGCAGAGGTAGTCAACACTGCTTGCTATGTGAAGAATGAAGTTTTTGTAGTTAAGACTCATGGTAAGTCTCCTTATGAACTATTACACAAAAGTAGACCTTTCATTGGTTTCCTCAGGTCATTTGGATGTCCTTGCACCATCTTGAATACCAAAGATCAAGTAGCCAAATTTGCTAAGAAATCAGATGATGGACACTTTATTGGATACTCTTGCTAAGCTAAGGCTTATAGAGTATACAATCTCAGAACTAGAGTTGTTGAAGAGTCAGCCAATGTGACCTTCAATGAGCATACTCCCAGTGTGAAAGGTTCTGGTCCTAATTTGCTATATGATCTTGATTTAGTCATCAACTGTTTTAACAAATCTTGTGAGAATGTTTCAGGATCTACAGGTAACTTATTAAAAGGAGATCCGGACCCAAGATTTGAGTTAAGAAGACCAACCAAGAATACTATTTTAGCTCCAGTGGTAACTAACTCTGTAAATGGAGTTCCTATCAGCATAACTTTAAAAAAATCTTGGTGATACATCTGAGGTGCCTACAAATTCTAGCTCAGAGGAACAAAACTCAAATGTAGGAGTTTCAAATGTAGGATGAAATGGTGGTGGTGACAGTGATATTGAAATTCTTGATGCTAATAACCACTCCTGGAGGACAACATTAATGATGTAACACACTCAATGGATCAAGCTTCTTTTGATAAGTGTGTTGATGTGGTGGGTGACACCTCATTTCCATATTTAAACTTCATAAATTTAGATCTATATCAACTTGCTGTGATACCTTAACTCAGGATCCACAAGTCACATCCCAGCACAAACATCATTGGAGATGTTGATAAAGGGGTGAGAATAAGAGGACAAACCCATGACAAAATTGTTTGTCTGTACTCTTGTTTCTTATCCCAGATAGAGCCAAAGAAAGTTGATAAGGCTTTGGATGGAAGTCGGGTTGAAGCAATGCAAGAGGAGCTGCTTCAATTCAATAGACAAAATGTTTTAAACCTATGTCCTCTTCCTTAGGGGAAGACTACCATAGGAGCTAAGTGGGTTTTTAGGAAGAAGATGGATGATAGAGGACTTGACATCAAGAATAAGGCAAGACTAATTGTTCAAGGATACACATAAGAAGAAGGAATTGACTATACTGATGCCTTTGGTCCTGTGGCAAGACTTGAAGCTGTTAGGATATTCTTGGCTTTTGCTGCATCTAAAGATTTCAAGGTCTACTAACTTGATGTCAAGTGTGATTTATTATATGGGGTGATTGATGAAGAGGTGTATGTCAAACAACCACCTGGCTTTGTAGACTCAGGTCATCTAGATTATGTCTACAAGCTTGATAAAGCTCTCTATGGGCTGCACCAAGCTCCAAGGAAGTGGTATGAGACACTATCTCAGTATCTCTATCCGTATGGCTACAAGAGGGGTACTATAGATGGGACACTTTTCATCAAAGGAATAGGGAATGACTTAATGCTAGTTCATGTGTATGTAGATGACATTATCTTTGGGTCAATTAATCCAAAGCTCTACAAAGACTTTGAGAAGCTGGTGAAGAATAGATTTGAAATGAGTGCCATGGGGGAACTTAATTTTTTCTAGGAATTCAAGTGAAGTAAGTTGACAATGGCATCTTCATAAGTCAGTTAAAGTACGTACAAGACATACAAGATTCAACATGACTGAATGTAAGGTTGCAAAGAAACCCATAGCCAGAAACCACTCCCTCAACCTCGACCTGATCTTTACCTCACAACCAGTAGGCCTGATATCATGTTTGCTACATGCACTTGTGCAAGATATCAAGCTAACCCCAAGATGTCACACATGGTTGCTGTTATGATGATTCTTAGAAATCTTGAAAGTGCTCCTAAGTTAGGCCTTTGGTATCCAAAGAATTTTGACTCACTCTCTATGGCTATACAGATAGTGACTATGGTGGATGCAACATGACTACACGTCTACATCTAGGGGGTGTCAATTCTTTGGTGGAAGGAAGTCTCATGGCAATTCAAGAAACAATCTTGTGTATCTGCATCAACTCCTGAAGCTGAATACATTACTGCTGCTAGATGCTATGCTCAAGTAATTTGGATTTAGAATCAGCTGCTAGACTATTGATTCAACTTTAAGGAGACTCCAATCCACATAGACAACAACAATGCTATCTTTGTTCCAGAGAATCCTATGCAGCACTCAAGGACAAATCACATCAACATCAGGTATCATCCAATTAGAGATAATTTAAAAAGGGATTGATAAAACTAGTAAAAATTTACACAAATGAACAATATGCTGATCTATTCACAAAGGCTTTTGATGAATAGAGATTTAAATATCTTGATCAGCTATTGTGATGATTGACTTTGAGTTTATTTTCTTAAAACTCAATTCAAGACTATTTCTAAAACATGTGTGTCCTAATTTGTCTAAACTATCACCTACTTAAGCCCAGTTTACTTTGGAAGACATCTTTTTCAAATGATATTTCTTAGAATTCTAGAAATTCTAAACATATTTTATTTCAGAAGACATTAATATTGTCTTCGGAAGAATATTAAGTCTTTAAATCAGAAAAATAATTAAAAGAAATTTACCTTCGGAACAAATTCTGATGTATCTTCCGAAGCAAAAATATCCTTCTAAGTACTTATATGTATTTGAAGAACAATTTTCTTCCGAAAGCAATTAGGTCTCGAAAGATTTATTGATTTATTCCCTTAAGAATAACACTTCCAAGTTTTAATCTCTTTCAAAACTGAATATGTCTCAGAAGAGAGAAGAAAATTTTCATAAATCTAAGTAATATCTTCCGAATTTAAAATTTGGCTTTGGAAGTGTTTATAAAACTTCTGAAGACAAAATACATTCAGAAGATTTTTGACTTCCTAGAAAACTACCATTTGGGTACTTTTTCGGAGGTGGGGCCGACATTCGGATTTCAAAGTTTATCCTTTTGCATTAACTTTGTCTCAAATCCATTTCATATATATACATCAAATGGTTTCCTCATCTTTTACTATCTTCTTCATCTGCAAATTCTCTAACCTAAATTCACCCACTAACCGACATTGTTCTTATCTTCTTTCACAACAAAGCTACCTCAAATGGCCATCCCTGACGCAGAAACCAACCCCGATTTCTCCATGCACCTTCACTGGAAACATAATCAAGTTGCTCTGTTGGACTCTAAGAAAGATCCAGGTTTCTCAGACGTTTGCTGCTTTCTTATTTAATCCAACTACTCCACCTCCCTTAAAATAAATCCACCACTCTATAAAGATCAACTATTGGACTTTTGGAGGACCTGCCAACAGGTCACCATGGATAAGGAGAAGGCACTGTATGCCACAGTAAAGGGGAGGACAATCTTTATCACGCCAACCTCAATAAACACTCATCTTCAGTTGGATGATGTAGAAGGTGAATTGTCCTTCCCCGAATCTGCTATTAACCAGTCCTTTGGACAGATGGGCTATGAAGGTGACTTCTCAGTCAGAACCTTCAAGAAAGAGAAGGTCTCCTCTCAATGGAAATACCTCCTCCATATGGTCATTCACAGTTTATCTAACAAGCATGAGGATGGGATCAGATTTGAGAAGACCTATCCTTTATAGTACATGGGATGGTTCAAGGGTCAAGTTTAGGTATTCATAATTTGTATATACTAATTTACTTGTAAACTTGGACTCCTTAGAATATTACATGTTCCTTAGATATGTCGAGCATGTTCTTAATTGTGAACTGGGCTCACAGTTGAGGGGAACAGGTAATGTTTTAAATTGGGACAGATGAAGCCGACATCTTTAAGATAATAAGAAAGCCTACTGTGGGCTTATCAGGAGTAGAAACAGCCCTGGTCCCTAAAATGTTAGAGCTCATTGCTTAAGGTGGCAACCTAGCAGCACTGGCTAGTGTTAAACCTATACCTTCTACTTCATAACAACCTACACAACCACAAATAACTATCACCTACTAAACAAAATCCAAACGAACGCAGGCCACCATATCACCACTTATGTAGGAGGAAGTGGACACTGGAGCTCCTACTTCCTTTGAGGACCAAACCACTCCCATCTCACCAATGATCAGTGCTGAGGTTCCTCATGCTCAGACTGATGAGCTCACAACCCCAACAACATTAATCCTTCACTCAAAGTCTCAAAACTATAGTGAACAACCTTCAGGGGACAGTTACCATCCCCAGCCTCTTGATCTAAACAAACCAATTCGCAACCTAGAATTCTACGATCATGAAGATATGGGATTTAGTGAGTACAATGAGTCTCTCTTCTCCACCCTAGCTTAAGGAGAGATGAGTACTAATGTGTCTCCTATATCTAGCCCATATCATACACCGACTACTGAGGTGGATATCTATGAACTTGTTCAAGAGATCCGTATAGACGAGGCTCTCACTCCAGCAAGTGATTACAACATTAAGACCTCAACCATGGCAACCCAACCCATTGACACATCAACTGAAGCTGCCAGTGTGCAGGGGAAATCTAATTGCCAATAATAACATGCTGATGATAAGGAAGAAGACTTAGGTCCTATTCTCTCATCCCCTAGTGATTCTTCTAATAAAGATGAGGGGAACATGAGACTAAAGACGCATAAACTGACCAAAACATGCACCTATTTAGTCTCCAAAGTTAGTCACTTAGAATCTCAAGTGACTACCTTGCAAAGAATGGTCCATGATTAGCAACTTGAGATTTTTGATCTCACGAAACTAGCTGGGAGACCTTTAAGGAGGCCTTAACCAGGAACACAAGAAGCTATGGATATGATAGACTTAACCCCCAGCTCACCTATGCAAGAGGGTGATGCTACCAAAAAGGGGGAGAAAGTCCAAGCAATCACAGAACCTAGGAGTTCCTCATAGAGTATGCACATTGAGGTTTCATCATCCTCACTTGCAATTATCCGTACTCAGCAACCTCCTCAAGTCCATATTAATTGTGGACTCATTAATACAAAGTTTGTTTAAGGAGGGTATCCCAAGGGCTATGTCTGCCTTACCCTATAATGCTGAGAATGAAATACTAGGGTGGAGGTATGATGCTGACAGGAGAGCCCTAATACTGTATAGACTTCAGGGTGAAGACCTCTTGTTACCCCCGCAGTATCAGGTCTCTCCTGTCAGCATCATACCTCCTCCCTAGTATTTTATTCTTAGCCCTTAAAATACTCTCCTCAAACAAACTTTGCATGAGTACGTCCATATCAATGTGGACTTGAGGAGGTTGTTGAGTATGGACAACTGCAAGTGAGGGTGGTGAATCCTCAATGTCCATACTTTGTGAAGAATTTCTAGGTCTTGTGATTAAGGGTGGGGTTACTTACCCTGAATATCCAACTACTGAATCTCAATCATCACCATCATTTGGCAGATAGAATCAGTAAGCATCACCATCCTTCTCATAATCATATTCATCTAACTCGGTCTTTATCAATGACCAAGCCAACTTCTCTCAACTCTATAAAGAAGATCTAGAGTTCATTCATCCAGATGACCTTGAGGAAATGGATATCAATTACGTGCTAGCCATGATATCCTTCAAGGCCAAGCAGTTTCAACAGAGAACCAGAAGAAAGTTCCTAAGACAAAGAGGATCAGGATATGGGATTAAGAAAAGCAAGGTGAAATGTTTCAATTGCAACCATCTGGTACATTTTTCCGAGGAATGCAAAGCACTAAATTCAAACCCATCTCCTCCAAGTTCATCAAACCCTTTACAACAACTCATCAAGGTCCTTCCACTTCATACAGCTAAAGAAATACAGTAGGTATAGCATCAGGAGAATAGGTGATTGACTGGATCTTCCAAGTGGAAGATGTTACTCCTATTAACAATGTATTAATTGCTGAAAGCTCAACCTTCTTATCTCATGTAACTTGTGAACCCTGCTATACACCTAAATGCATAGCTAAGGTTAACTTGTATAGAAATCATAATTGGGATCTCATAAGGGATCTTGAATCAATCAATCTTCTTAAACTGATTTAAGAAAAATGATCAAGCTCAAAACAAAAATATAATGTGTTGGGTCTGATGAGGCTGGGGAAACCAAAACCCAATACTTAGCTTTATTTTTGTACATCTACAATGGACTTTCGAAGACAATGCTGCATTTCCGAAGCCAAGTCAAAAGTCTTCCTAAGCCAAGAAAAGAGAACTTCCGAAGAGAGTTACTCTTCGAAAGTACCATGAAGACCAAGACAAGGAGCAGTTGATCCTGAAGAAGTTGTTTCTTCCGAAGCCAAAGTGACTTCGGAAGACTTCATGTCTATCGAAGTACATTTACCTTCGGAAGAACCAACTGTGACTAGTAGACAAAAGTAAGGTACCTGTCAGTATAGTCAAACTACTTTACTGACAGACTGCATGGAGCTTCTCCATGCGCGCATGTTGGACCTTACTTTATCTACTGTTCATCCATCTTAGATTAGTACAGTCACCATACTTAGTTGGTGACAAAAGTTAAGTCATGGACTTGTCATGACTACCTAATTATGCGATAATACTTTATCTTAGTTAACATTCTTCTAGCCACTGTAGTATTTTGTCTAGTTGTATTTCCAGCTGGTTTCCAAGTATAACTGGCTGTAGATAGTAGTATATATAGTTCTGATTGTAAGCTCATTAGACCAAGAGCCAAGACAGAGTCTTGTAATCTTTGAGTTGAGAATTAATATATACAAGTATCTTGAAAACTTGTTCTTGTGTCTTGTTTACTTAATATATTACTATCAACTCTTAGAGCATTCTGTTATCATCATCTGAGTGATATCAAGTGAGTTTAAGAGAGAACAATTATGGTGAGTGACTTGTAACGATCCTGCAATTGGTATTAGAGCTTCCAGGCTCTTGATTGTGAGATCTTACCATCCTAAATCATCTCGACTCTTCACTCATACACTCATCTCACTCAAAATGGCCACGAACCAAAAATCTCCAGAATTTGAAATGGGAACGATGACTAAAGCTCCTATCATCAATCCTAAAAATTTCAGATCCTGGAAGATATGGATTGAAGGCTTCATCAAGTATCAAGACAGCCAAATGTGGAGATCTATCCTTTATGCTCCTTACAAACCAAAGGTGGCATCACCTGATGGGAAAGGTGCCATGATAGAAAAGGATGTTGAAGATTACTCAGATGAAGACTACAAGAAGCTAGACATCAATAGCAAAGACATGACCGTACTACTTACAGCCATACCAAACTCTATTATGGTAGGCTTTGAGCACTGCAAGGCAGCCAAAGAACTCTTTGATGCTTTGACTCAGATGTACTCTGGTTCTAATGACTCCAAGAAAGACTCCATGAAGTAGCAGTTTGAAAACTTTACCTATATTACTGGTGAAACTCTTAGCCAACAATATTTTAGGTACATGGACTTATCTCTTCACATCAGTCAGTTGTAGTCTCTCTTGAGAAAAGAGACCTAACAAGGAAGTTTATGAGCACACTTCCTCAAGAGTGGACTTTCTACTGTGTCTCTAAATGGATTAGAGAACTTAAATAGTCTCACAATGACTGAACTATTTGGTATTCTTGATGGATACCGTATAGAGATGGAAACTCAAAAAGGTCAACAGATGAACGAAATAACTAGTCCTTCCACAAGCAATACTCTTCATGTTGCTAAAGGACCAAGATCCAGTCAGTCCTAGTTATACCTAAACTACCTTCAACAGCCTTTTTCATCTTCTAGGCCATACATCACTTTCCCTGAAACACCTAAGTCTCAGTAGGCTCAGCAAAATTCCTTCCAGGATAGCTGTTCCTTTGTTTCCGAAAATGATCACTCTAGTGACTTTCAATTCTGTTTTAATGATCTAGAGTGCTTTAGCCCGGATGATGCAAAGTACATTGACATTGTCCAGCAGATGGCCCTCTTAACCTACAGAGCCATGAAGTTCTTTAAAAGGATAGGAAGGCAGTTCCCTCAAAACCCAACTAATAGCAAGTTTGGGTTTGATAAGACCAAAGGAAAGTGCTACAACTGCAACCAACTCGGACACTTTTCCAAGGAATGCAAGGCTCCAAGATCCAACCCTAGAGTCCCACAGGCCACTCAACATCCTACTTCAACCAAAGCTACCTACTGAGCAGCAATCTGCAGTAGTTGCTCAAGAAGTGGATTGGAGCTTCATGGTGCAGGATGTGACTCCAGCTCAAGCACTCATGGTTGGCACTGATAATGCAAAGGTATATGAGCATCTTTGCACCCCAGCCTGTGTTGAAACGGTTAAGATGTATCAGGACTATAACAAGAAATTTAGATCTGATATTGAGTCCTTAAATATCCTAAAATCTGATTTCAAAAAGGTTGAATTTGATGATAAAATGAAAATTAACGAGTTTGAGAAAACGGTTTCTGTTTTGAAACATGAACACACAAACTATAGGACTCAGATCAAAGATCTAATTTCCAAACTGACTGAAGCTTAAGCTAAGCTAGTAATAGCTGAGGCTCAAGCACAGAAGTATGCTATTAAGGAGCATAACTTCAAAACTATTCTTGCATCATCCTCCTACTCTAAGGTCTGTTTCCAAAACAAAAAAAGGGTTGGGAACCAATGAAATAGCTCCACCACACTCATTTGTGTCTATAAGACAACCAAGGTGTGGTATTGAAGAGTAGGAGGTTCCATCTACTGACCCTCAGCCTTTTGAGTTGAAGGATGATTCAACCACTACTAAGAAGGGTAAGGTAGAAAATCTGACCCACACTACTGTAACTCAACCCCTACCAACCAAACAAAGAAAAAGAAGAGCAAAGGTAGCAAGGAGAGCTGCTAAGAAAGTAGCAGAGTCAAAGTTGAAGATAGATCCCAAGCAAAAGGGTGTCTTTATCTCAGTAGGATTCCAGGTAGTGGGAAATCCTAACTTTGAGGAGTTGAGTAATACCAGCTCACTTCCTCAAAAAGGGGATCCAAACTTAAAGGGAAAGGATGGTGAATCTGTGAAATGCAAGATACAACAACCATCTATCCCCAACAAAAGAAGGTTGAATGTATATTTTGTGGCTTGCAAAATCATATGGCCAAAGATTGTTACTACAATCCTGCAAGCACTCACTATGCATATCATACTAAGAAGGAAGGAGCCAAGTTGGACTTCATATTTGGACCATTCCAAGTGGCCCAAGTGAAAAGAAAAGGAAAAGTTATCTCTGAAGCAAAGCTACTCTCGAACATAACTCTTCCAAAGGAAAATAACTTCGGAAGACAAATTGAAAATTTCTAAGTCTTCTTCCGTAGCAAAAATGTCCTCGGAAGCAAGTTCTTCTGAAGGCAAAGGAGCTTTGGAAGCAAAACAAAGAAACAAACAACTTTCTTTGAAATCTTCCGAGAAGAAGTCTCATTTGGAAGAAAAGGTGGTTATAGCTTCTTCCGAGTATAAAGGTGCCTCGAAAGCAAATCTGGCTGCTCAAGCCTGCTCAAGCTCATCAACATTGATCAACCATAGGATGGAGTGGAAAATCAAATAAGATGCTGTAGCCTAATCCTCTTCTTTAAACAGTAAAGCTGGACCATCATGCATTCATTTTGGTTCTATTACTTCTGAAGTGGAACAGCCCAAGACCAATGAGGCTTGGGTTTCCAATAAAAACTAACTATTTCACCTTATGTGCAGGGACATCCACATGACAGAAATAGCAATCTTTGGATTATGGACTGTGGATGCTCAAGGCACATGACTGGAAACAAGGCTCTCCTACAACAATTTGAGCATTTTGATGGAGGCCCTGTGCAGTTCGGAGGTGTAGCCGGAGGATACATATCAGGTAGAGGTTGTGTATCAAATGGTAAGTTAAAATTTGACAAAGTTAACTTTGTCAAACAGCTTGAACATAATTTACTTCGTGTTTCTCAATTCTGTGATCAAAAGCACCAGATGCTTTTCACAGAACACGAGTGCATCATTCTCAAATCTGGGATGACAATTTCTCAGGAATTGGTGCTTCTTAAATCTCCCAGAAGAAGGAATATGTATAAGCTGGACATGAACAATGCTTCTCCTTTGGGTGCAGTATCATGCTTTCTTTCAAAAGCAAATGGTGATGAGTCCATTCTATGGCATAAGAGAATGTGCCATGTTAACTTCAAGACCATAAACAAGTTGGTCAAGAATGACTTGGTACATGGTGTGCCAAAGAAGGAATTTATTTGTACGGATAATTATGTTGCCTGCTTGAAAGGAAAGCAACACAAAGTACCTCATAAATCCAAAGAAATGAATTCTATCACCACTCCATTATACTTCTTACATGTGGATCTTTTTGGTCCTACAAGTATAATGAGCTTTGGAAGAAAATCATACTGCCTTGTGATTGTTGATGATTTTACTAGATATACATGGGTTTTCTTCTTAAGAACTAAGGATGAAACTGCTAAAACTCTAAAATCTTTTATTCTTAAAATTGAGAACTAGATAGATCATAAGGTAATAATATTAAGAAGTGACCGAGGGACTGAATTCAAGAATCAAGTTCTTGAC
Organism: Flaveria linearis; assembly: GCA_024085815.1. Taxonomy (NCBI): domain Eukaryota; kingdom Viridiplantae; phylum Streptophyta; class Magnoliopsida; order Asterales; family Asteraceae; genus Flaveria; species Flaveria linearis. The sequence goes on along the minus strand of CM044012.1, from coordinate 8,607,328 downwards.
TCATTCTGTAATTCTAAAGAAATCACCAAACAATACAGTGCTCCTAGAACTCCTCAACAGAATGGTGTTGCTGAGAGGAGAAATAGGACACTTATTGAGGCTTCTAGGACTATGTTGGCTGATTCAAAGCTGCCTCTAACATTCTGGGCAGAGGCAGTCAGCACTGCATGCTATGTGTAGAACAGAGTTCTTATAGTAAATCCCCATGGTACCCTTATAAACTATGGAATAAGAGACCACCATTCATTGGCTTTCTTAGGTCTTTTAGTAGCAGGTGTACCATACTTAACACAAATGACAATTTAGCAAAATTTGCTAAAAAGTCAGATGATGCTAACTTTGTTGGATACTCTTCAAGCTCCAAAGCTCACAGAGTATACAGCATTAAGAACCAAAAATTTGAGGAGTCATCCAATATTGTTGTCAATGAGCACACTCCTTGTGTTAAGGGGAATGGCCCTGAATAGATCTTCAACTTAGAATTGTTTCCTAACTATTCTAAACCTTCTCGTGATACTGTTTCAGCTGGAACAGGTGAACAAATAGATCCTTATGCAAATCAAATGTTTGAGTTACCAAGACCTCTTCCAAGATCTCCAAGCAGACATGAAGATCAAGCTCCCATAGCTGGTAATCCAGAGAGTCTCACCATCTCAAGAACCAATGGAGCATCAACAAGTTGTCAGCCACATGAGCCCCAATCTTCACCAATATACAACTTCAAAAATTAACACTAAGCTGATGAAGGTAGTGACTTGGAGGAATAGGAAACTGTTGATCCTGCTTCACAGCAACTCATGACTGATGCTGTAGCACATTCATTGAATCAGTCCTCATTGAATGAATGTGAGACAACAGCTGGTAGTGATGTTCATAATACTGAGCAAAACATCTCTAATGTGGATCTATCTATGCAACTAGATGTGATTCCTAGGCTTTCCACAATATCCATCCAGCTGAGAACGTCATTGGGAATGTCAAAGAGGGAGTAAAAACATGGAGTCAATCCCATCAAGGAAATGTCTACTTATATTCATGCTTCCTCTCCCAAATTGAGCCTAAGAAAGTGGAAGAAGCCTTAAAGGATAACAATTAGGTTGAAGCAATGCAAGAGGAGTTGCTTTAATTCAAGAGGCAAAAGGTATGGAACTTATGTCCTCTACCAAAAGGCCATGTCCCTATAGGTACCAAATAGGTGTTTAGGAACAAGAAGGATGACAGAGGTTTGATCATCAAGAACAAAGGCAGACTTGTTGTTCAAGGATATACACAATAGGAAGGAATTGACTACACAGATGTTTTTGCACCTGTTACAAGACTTGAGGCTGTTAGAATTTTCCTCGCTTTTGCAGCATCCAAGAACTTCACTGTCTACCAACTTGATGTGAAATGTGCATTCCTATATGGGGATATCGATAGGAAAGTCTATGTGTGCCAGCCACCTAGATTTGAAGATCCACAGCATCCCAACTATTTGTGTAAACTGGACAAGGCGCTCCATAGCCTTCATCAAGCACCTAGGTTGTGGTATGAGACTTTGTCTCAGTTTCTTCTCAAGAATGGCTATACCAGAGGCACCACAGACAAGACATTGTTCATAAAGAAATCTGGTAAGGACATGCTGCTCGTACAAGTCTATGTGGATGATATCATATTTGGTTCCTCATATGACCACATGTGTAAAGACTTTGAGAGCACCATGAGGAAGAAGTTTGAAATGAGTTCAATGGGCAAGATAGACTTCTTCCTTGGAATTCAAGTGAAGTAGATGAATGAAGGGATTTTCATTAGTCAATCTAAGTATGTTAAAGACATCTTAGAGAGATTTGAAATGAAAGATTGTAAGCTAACTAGGACACCTTTAGCCAGAGATCACAATCTACGTCCTGACTCTGAGAGGGAGGATACTGATCAACATCAGTACAGGGCAATTATTGGGTCTCTAATGTACTTGACTGCAAGTAGGCCTAATATCATCTTTGCAACTTGCATTTGTGCAAGATATCAGGCTGCTCCAAAGGTGTCTCACCTAGTTGCTGTAAAAAGAATTCTTAGATACCTCAAAGGAGCTCCTAGACTAAGACTCTTGTATCCCAAGAATAAGGATTTCAACCTCTATAGTTACACAGGGACTATGGAGGCTGCAACATCAATAAGAAATCAATATCAGGAGGATGTTAGTTTCTTGGTGGAAGGATTATTTCATGGCAGTGCAAGAAGCAATCCTGTGTGTCTACATCAACTGCTAAGACTGAACACATTGCGGCTGCTAGCTACTGTGCTCAACTTCTGTGGATTCAAAACCAGATGATAGACTATGGCTTCAACTTCATGGAGACTCCTATCTACATAGACAACAAGAGTGCCATTTCAATCACAGAGAATCTAGTGAAGCACTCAAAGACCAAACATATTGACATCAGGTATCATTTCATTCAAGATATTCATGAGAAGAGTCTCATAAAACTTGTTAAGGTTGATACAAATGAACAATATGCTGACCTGTTCAAAAAGGCATCTGATGAATAGAGATTTAAATATTTAATCACAGCTATTGGGATGATCAACCTTGATTAAATATCTTTTGAAAACCTTTTTAAATATGCCATGGCCTTTTTGTCTATTGATTACAATCTAAGCTCTGTTATAGAAGTATTCTTCACAAAATGTTCTAAGTATAAATTCTTTTGAAGAGAAATTTAGCTGCTGAAGAATTTATCTCAGTCTTCCGCAGATAAATTCCTCTAAGTGTTTTCTCTTCCACATAAGTTTTTGGTTTCGGAAGACTTTTGATCAAGTATCAAAAATCTTCTTCCGAAGCCCTTTAACTAATGTTCTCGGAAGCAAATATGTATTAGGACATCATTTGCCTTCGGAAGGAAAGTTTTGCTTCAGAAGAAACACTTTGAGGAATTCACAAGTGTTTTTCTTCGGAAGCAATTTAACCCTCGGAAGAGAATCCACTGTAACGGAAACTTTTTCGGGCCCCACTCTGTAAAAAGTGAAATTTTGTCAGCAAAAAGAAATGATGTTAGATTATTTAAATGGATTTATCTTGCCGCCTGAATCTTATCACAAACCTATACTGTCTTTTCACATCTTTTCACCCTATCCGATAAGATTTTTTTACTCCATTTATACACAAGCTCCAACTATCCCACTTTTCATACCGTTACAAAATACTCACCTTTCAGAGAAAACCTCCAAAATCCCCATTATACATCATCTTCTTCATCTATTCCTTCACTCAACCAAATTTCTGAAAAATGGGCCTTATCCCCAACATAATCAGGTCGCACTCCTTGATTCCACAAGGATGCCGACTATGCCCCAATCATCCAATTCCTAACCAAGTCAACATACTTCACCACCCTCACCGTGAACCTAACTATTTACTCCAACCATATGGCCGAATTATGGGCCAATGGATGGAGTGAACTTCTAAATGATCAGCGGGTTATTCGGTCGATGATAAGCAGGCAGGAGATGATCATCTCTGAGGCCACCGTTCGAGAGCATCTGGAGCTCCAAGATGCAGGTGCCCTAGTGGATTTCCCTAAAACACACATGGAAGAAACCTACATTCAAATGGGCTATGGAGGAAATGTGCAGAGGTCGACTGTATATAAATACAACTTCTCATTCGACTGGAAGTTCCTTCTGCATATAGTCCTCCATTGCCTATCAAACAAGTCTGAGGGTGGGATCAATCCCATATGATCTCAGATGCCTGGTCATTGGAATAGTTTGTGCTGATGAACCTAATCAGCAATCTTACTAGGGACTCTTTCTACATGTATCCCTGATTCATCCAGCACTTCATAAATTGCAAGTTAGATCAGGACAGATTACATCTTGGTCAACCACTGTTGGTTCTTCACATGAAGCCTAGTGTCTTTAAGATTTTGAAGAAGGTTTTACCAAATTTCACTAGCAGGTTCATTGATCTGCCCCAAGGTATGTTTGAGCCAATGGCTCATGGTGACATCCCTCCCAACCCAGCAGGTGATGAGATCCCACCACTCTCACCCATCATCCGTCATCCCATACAGCTCACTTACCATAGATGTCCAAAACGAACCCTTGATCAATCTACTCTGATTGATCAAGTCCCCTCTCTTCAACCTAAAAAGACTAGAGTGGAAACATGGGCTCCCACTCAGCCTGAGGTCTCCACATCCTCCCACATAGACCTCAATGTCATGGTTGAGTCTCCTTAGTCTCAACCAGACGAGCTATTAACCAAGCCTTAGGCCCTCAGGTTGAGTCACAACACTCTCCTGAGCAGCCAAAAAGGGACACCCACATCTTGGAATCCACTGCTGGTGCAGGGAATCCGTAGTTGCTGACCAAGGTCCCGAGTCATTAGATATATTTGCTAACTCTATCCTTGACCTTTTAACCCGTCCTGATGAGAATACCATGCTGCAATAGAGCAGTGAAGTTGATCCTTCTCGCCACTCTTTTGATTAATAGAGCTCTCTGCAGCCTTTGATTTTCAGCCCACATCAGGAAGAAAGTACAGAGGTAAGTCCCACAGATATGAAGGGGACTCATGTGGATAGAGCCGCCACTACTGAAGATGCTTCATTAGTCCCCCAGGACAGTGGTAACATCAATCGGACTCTATCCACGGCAACTTTGCAAATTCATGTTTCCGAAGGAGACTTGGATCAGCAAAGGAACCTTGGGTGTCAAGAAACCACATCAGGTGGTGAGGATGAGCATACTAGGTATGTTATCTCATCTCCCGATGATTCCTCCAATGAGGATGCGGGTAGTATGCAACTAACCATCAAGTATCTACTCTCTAAAATCGCAAACCTAGAATCTCAGGTTAGGATCTTAGAAAGTAGATTTGCCACTCAGCAACTTGAGATTAACACTCTCAAGGCCTAACAAGCTGAGAAATAGATAGAGAGATCTGTTAGGCATGTACAGATCCAGGTCTCTGCCAGTTCTTCCTCTAGCTTATCTGACTCTCAGGATAATGCTAGCAAAAAGGGGGAGAATTTACAGATCTGATGTTTGATTGAATTTTTGGTTCAGGGTCTTCGATGAACAGTCTCGGGGATGATGAACTATTGAAGAAGATGAACAGTTTCATAATTTTCAAAATAAAATAAAACAAAAATTCAAAATAAAATCAACATTGATACAAATCATCATCTCAGGAATTTAAGAGTTTAATAAAGTGATATAAGATTTCATAAACAGAAATGTTAAAATGCTAATCAAAAACAATCTTGAAAATTCATCATTTTTCAAAATTAAGTGTTTACACTTAAAATTAAAATTCAAGTTGTTTTCAAAATTCAAATTAAATTTAACACATCAGTTTATAATTTCTTAAATCATCATTATTTTAAACTCACAATTATCATTTGCTTCAAAATACACATTATCTAACATCTTTGTTCTTAAATTTTGCAGATGGCAGAACTGAAATTTGTACCTAAGCATAATATTGTTGCATTTTTGAATGATGAAGTTCAAGATGCTTTCTCGTATGAAGAAATGATCAGATTTCTGCTAAGAACCAAATATGTTTATGCCATGTGCTACCAAACAGTAATCTATGACAGGCTTATCAGACAGTTTTGGAATACAGCTCAGGTTGAAGTTGAAGATAGAAGAAAATTTGTAAGGGGCTTTATAACCAGAGATAGAATGATAGAAGTATCCGAAGATTCTATCAGAAATGCTCTGAGATTGGGAGAAAATGATCCAGAAGATAGATGTGAATATTCTTTTGATGAATGCAGAGAAAGTTTTATGGCTATGGGTCACCCTGATCAGTTTCCCAAGAAACAATTCTTTCGAGCAAGAGTTTATAATCATTGGAAGCTTCTGTGTTATATCTTCCAACATTGCTTGTCCAAAAGGAGTGCTGGTTGGAACTCATTTCCTGTGGACATAGCTTCACCAATTATTGCTGTTGCTACAAACAGAAGATTTAATATGTCAAGATGGATACTGAATGGATTTGTATTCAATTTGGAAAAAGGAACAAGGCATAAATACTTAATGTATCCAAGATTCCTTCAAATGATTATTAATGAGGAATATCCTGACATTCATGTGTATGGTGTTGGTGGAGATCGATTGGAGATGGAAAATATGTCTGAAATGACATATAAAAAGTTATCAATGATAACAGGTGCTCAAAATGTACCTATGTTTGACTACATGTTAAATGTAGCAAATGATGAGGTTGACATTAATGTGGAGCATTATCATTTGATAGAGGGAGAACCAATTGATCCTACTGATCTTATAGATGAATTTCCTTTGGAAGAAGATGATCAAGATAATGAAGATGATAATGATGATGATGGTGATGAAGCTGAAACTCACCAAGACATACTTCATGAACCACCAAGTTCTGAGCATGAAACTGAAGCTCAAAACGAAGATGAAGATATAATAGGTGATGAAGTTCATGAACAAGAAAGTGAGCATGAAGCAGTTGATGATGTAGATGATTCTATCATTGATGAAACTGCTCATGAAGAAATATGAAGAGGTTAAATCGGATAACAATAATTCTGATGATTCTAGTTCTAATGAACTAACTGAAGTGAAAGAATGTCACAAGGAATCTTCTCAAGATTCAACTGAACTTCAAAGCAAGAAAAATTCATCAAGATTGAGAAATCAAAGACGAAGAAAAGCTGCAAAAGCAAAGAAAACTAAAAGAAAAATACAATCAAGTGTAATCAAATCAAGACAAATCAACACAATTCATATTCCATTGATTGCAAAGACGATTACAAGTGATAGAAAGCAGTTCTCATAAAACATATGCAAAAACTTACTATCTACACTACGTCTAAGCTATTTATACTAGAACTAAGGAACTAAATTTACACAAAAAGTCCCTACACTAGTATAAAATACAAAAACAGACACTAAACAATAAAAGACTAAATGTTAATCTTTTAAGGGACCTAACAATACTCCCCCTAAGATTGACATTGTCTTCAGTCTTCTGTTCAGCTCCATCCTTGAATCTTCTATCTTCAATCTGCTATGAAATCCTCGGGCTCTTCTTTTACTTTAAACATTGGCTTTTGCTTATACATGTCAATCTCCCTCAATGCATTATCAATTGATGACTTGAATTTACCAGCAAGCATTGCTTGTTCTGGTTTTGAGTCATTTGTTTTGATCTCTAACATCTTCATTCTTTCCAATGTATCCTTAGAGAGACATGCTATATCAACATTAGCATATAACTCTATAGGATGTTTACTTTCTTTGCAGTACACTTCTAAAACACCTTTTCGAGAAATTCTCATAATTCAATGTCTTTATATCTCTTTTAGTTTGTTTTTGACATCAGAATTTTCAATCTTTAGCTCAGTTTGTTCAATAACATTTTCACTTTTTGGTAAGAACAGCTTCTTTTGTTTTTGTTGAGGTTCATAAGATTTAACTTTGATTGGATGACCATTTTTGATCTTGTTTAAGTCATTTCTTCATAAACTTCAACATTTTTCTTTTGAATGTTCTTTTGAGCTTGAAATTCCTTCAGTTTAGCTTTGTTTTCTGGTGAATGATCATGAGTATTGAAATTATCAGGTAATGTTTTTGAGATAGATTCAGGCATAGGTTCATGTGTGAATCCTAGTCCTGTTTTGTCTTTTTCATTCCTTCCATTCACCAGTTGTTCAACCATTTTCTTTGAGCTTTTTACTTTGGCTAAGTCTATTTGAGTTGCTGCATGTGCCAATTTTTCTTTTTCAAGTGTTTTGTTCATCTCTTCAAGTTGTTGTTTGACAAGTTCAAGTTCTTTAATGGTTTTGTTCCATGATGCTTGAAGAGACATGATCTTTTCATCAGCAATTTTGTGATCTGATTTTAGCTTATTATGTTTTGATTCTTCTTGTTTGAGATTGTCACAGATTTTAAATGAATATGTTCTGTAGTGTTCAACTAGCTCAAAACATGCTTTTGTGCACATTTTCTCTCTCACTTCTGCTGGTATTTCAGGATATGAGTGTGAAGATTCAGTATCAGAAGAATTAACAACCTTTGGCTGTTCTGATTGAGCCATAAGAGCAACTTCTTCAGAGGTATCTTTTGGGTCTGATTTGTCACTCCAATCATACTCTTCTTCTTGATCTGATTCATCATATTTAGGATCTTTAAATTCTGACCAGTCTTCATCATCAACTTCAGCAACTAGTGCCAGATTAGCAGTGAGATCAGCAGTAAACTACTCTGCATATGCACTCCAGTCATAACCATCTTTGATGTTTACAACCAGTGCCTTCTTAGTTTCCTCACTGTTCTTCTCTTCTTTTGATTCTGGCATTGGTAGACTTTGGTATGGCTTCTGAAAAGTCTTGTTTGCCTGTTGCTGATACTTTTGACCATTTGAGCTGCCTTGAGTGTTTCCTCCTTGGTTTCTTGGAGCTTTGCATTCTCTTGAAAAATGACCATAGCTGTTACAGTTAAAGCATCTTGATTTTGATTTATCAAACCCAACAGTTTTGTTTGCACTGGGTTTGTAATTTCTGTTAGTGTAAGCATGCTTTTGAGTTCTGTAAGCTATCATGACCATCTGCCAATTAAGATCCATTTCTTCTACATCATCTGGATCCATTCAAACAAATCCTGTAGAACTAGCTCCATTTGAGTCAGATGACTGCCTTGATAAGCTTGAAAGCTTGCCATGAATGCAGTGAAAGCAGTTTTTGACTCTTCATCTTGTAAAAGAATGTTGATCACATCTTTCACTTTGCTTGGATTGGGAGAGTTTGAGGAGGATGGCATCTCAGTTGAAGGTTTTGGCATTTGAGCTTTAGGTGAAGATTGTGGTTGTGGTTGAGTGGAGTAAGCAGGTGTACTTGTGAAGAATCCTGCTCCCACAAATAGATCACCTTCATCTTCAGGAGTAGATTGGTCTTTAGCCAAAATGCATTCTCAACAGTATTTGCTGGTGAAGCAACATACTTATACTGAGTTGTAGATGCATGTCTATCATTATTTCTTGAGCTCTCATCAATTTCTACAGATTCAATTTTAGCAATGAGCAGATCAAGATCCATTGGAAACTTCTCAGTATGTTTCAACAGAGTGACAGTTTGTTTCCAAGAAGATGGTAGTGCATTCAGGAGTCTGTTGTTTAAGTCCTCAAGATCATTCTTGATTCCCAAAGTAGACATCTCTGTAGTTAATTGCACAAACCTATTCATCATTTGGTTTATTGTTTCTCCTAAGATATGCTCAAAAAGTTCCAATTGCCTTTTCAGTTTCTGTTTTTTCAGATCTTGAATCTCTTTCCCTCCTTCACATATAATCTTCAAGGCTTTATACATTGTATATCCAGTCTGATAGTTTTCAAGCCTTGAAAGAACTTCCAGTGGTAGTCCTTTACACATGAGAGAATATGCTTTGATGTCATTCTTTACTTTCTTTAAATCATCACCATGAAGATTATCTTCTGGATAAGGCTCTTGTGAATCTTTAGAATACACAAATCCTCTGTCTGGACCATCAGTAGTCACAGGAATGTATGGACCTTTTTCAATTGATTTCCACAGATCAGTGTCTATGGAATTCAAATGATGTTTCAGCCTAAGAGACCAATTTTTAAAATCAGCTCTGTTTTTAAGTTTTGGAACTCTATTCTCAGAATCCTCTGATTTAGCCATTTTTATATTTTGTTGGTTTTCTAATCTTTTGAATTAAGAAATGAAAAGAAAAAAATATTTTTGGGTTTTTGAAATTTATGAAAAATTTCTAAGTGTTAAGGCTGAAAAGTCCGAAACAGTGGTCAAACGTCCAACAGTAGTGATACGACCAGAAGTGAAACTTCCAATAGTTGTAATACGTCCAACAGTGAAAAAGTCCAACAGTAAAAAAGTCCAACAGTAGTGATGAGTCCAACTGTGATGAGTCTAAGGATTGCCTTAGAAAAATATTCAACACAGTGCTGAAACTACCAACAGTAGTTATATGACCAAAGTTGAAACGACCAACAGTCGTTATACGGCTAAGCTGAAATGACCAACAGTCGTTATACGGCTAAGGTAAAACTACTAACAGTAGTGATGTGTCTAACCAACAGTGGTTATACGACTAGGGTAAAACTACTAACAGTAGTGATGTGTCTAACCAACAGTGGTTATACGACTAGGGTGATACGACTGAAACAGTTGAGAAAAGTCCAACAGTTCTCAAACGACCAATCACTTAGTCAATTTTCAGTGTTTTTCATCCCTAATACGGCACATTCATCAGATTCTTATGAATGTAACGAACTCAGAAATCTCAAAATCCTTCAATTGTTGATGAATTGAGCTGAAATTTCGCAATTAGGTCAAGATTATGCCGATAATCAATCCTATAACCTCAATTTCAGTGATTATCAACAACTTTCTATGAATTCAGAGATTTTAGGTCGAACACTCAAGAACACATATTCGTACTGTTTTTCCACTAATTCACTTGATTTTATGAGATAAACTGCAAATTGTGATTCAAAACATGTTTCTGATGATGAAACACAGCTTCGATTCACAATATTTCACTTGAATTGTCAATTGATTACAAATTTCAGTGGATTTTTGAAGTATCTATCTTCGACAGAACCTCAAAAAACACGCAACCGAAAGCTCTGATACCAATTGATAGGATCAATTAGAGCAATCTGTATCAATTAGATGAACAATTCAAAGCAAAATACAATCAAGTGTAATCAAATCAAGACAAATCAACACAATTCATATTCCATTGATTGCAAAGACGATTACAAGTGATAGAAAGCAGTTCTCATAAAACATATGCAAAAACTTACTATCTACACTACGTCTAAGCTATTTACTAGAACTAAGGAACTAAATTTACACAAAAAGTCCCTACACTAGTATAAAATACAAAAACAGACACTAAACAATAAAAGACTAAATGTTAATCTTTTAAGGGACCTAACATCAAACATCTGCTGAGGGAGTATCTGTATATTCTTTAGAGCAGGTACAACGTTAGGGTGAGATGGCTGCTCAATCTTTGGAGCAGGCATTAACCCTCATTGAGCCTACCATTGCCACAACCCTACTCTTGAAGTCACCTTCTCTATCCCAGCTTCCCCTGTACATACCCTTCCTAATCCAATTTCTTCAGTTCAGATGGATCACAGGACTTCCATCAATCTCGTAGACCAGTTTCTGATAAAGTCCCCATCTGAACATTCCATCCCTGATCATACTCTTACTTACTTTGGAACTGAAGAGCTCCAAAGGTTAACTGAACCTTCTACCTCTGGGAAGGGTGTTGGTCAACCTAAGGGGAGTGTGGAACCTGAGATTAACTTCCAAAGGGGAAGCACAAACCCATGGCCCAGCACCTGACTTAGCAGGGCCAGAAATCAAGTTACTTTCGAGGATAAGGAAATCCCTTCCGAAGCCAAGGAAATCCCTTCTGAAAAAGGTTTACTATCTACTTCCGAGGCAATCAAATCTACTTCTGAAGTCTAGGAAATTCCTTCCAAGGCTAAGGAAATCCCTTTCAAAGCCATAGAAATTTCTTCCGAGGCTGAGGTTGAAGTCACGGAAGTAATAGTAAATCTCTCTGCCACCATCTCTCCTCTGCCCAGCCAGCCTGAACCATCCAAACCTGAGTCTCCTAAGCCATCAGCTGCCTCAGACGTTAAAGGAAAGAGGAAGCTGATGGCTGAAGAGCTAGAGGAGGAATATAGGCTGGAAAAGTTAAAGAAGAAAGGAAAAGTAGACTCTGGGAAGCTGCTGGCTGACAGTAGAAAGGCAGCAACCGAAGCAGCAGCTGCTCATGAGCACTTTGCCAACAAAAGAAGGGTAGAGTTTATTGACAAGATCCTCAATCTTGGGATCCAAAGTGAAGAATACTTCTACTTCCCTATGAGGATCTTGTCAAGTTGGAAAAGGAAACGTTGCTGCAAAAGGAGAAAGCAGAAGCAGCAAGGTTGGCAAAGGAGGAGGAAAGAAGGAAGAAGAAAGAAGATGCCAAGATCAAGGTTCAGACCAAGGCCAGATCAGAGAAGATAGCATTTCTCTTCTCTAGGGGATATAAGGAAGAAGAACTGACTCCTCATGAGTTTGACACTATCTTGTTCTTCTTCAAACAAGAACAGGAGAAAATCATGAAGGAAAGGAAGAGGGCTGCCAGGGAGAAAGTGAGAGAGAAAGAGAAAAAGAAGGAAAACGCTGAGGAGCTAGCTGCTAAACAAGCTGATGATAGGGACTGGATGAATTCCTATCTAAAAGCTCATGGCTTCTCAGCCAGACAAGTAGGATCAATGGCTACAAAGATTCTCCAACAACATGTCAGTGACATAAAGACTGACATTCGAATAGGGAGCTGGCAGGAGGTTCAATGGAAAACTGCAAGTAAGAGCATGGCCTCCAAACCCACACCCAAACCAAAGCCTACTCTTAAACCTAACAACCTTCACTCCCACAAACCACTGAACCACCCACACCCTTTCCCTTTCCCTTCACTATAAAACCTGAACCTATAGATGAACCCTTCACCCCTGAACCAGCCCCTTCAATCACCTCACAACTCACACCATAGATATCTAACCACCACCACCACCACTAACTCTAAAACCTTAAACCATAAATAAAACCAAACCAACAACCCAACCATCCTCAAAATTACCTAGACCCCTGACCATACAAGAATTTCAGGAAATTCAGAAAGGACTCAACCAATACACTAGGTTAAGTTTCTTCTCTTAGGATGAAGACTTGATTGAACTGAGATATATTGATAATTTAGTCAATCTTCTCGCAAGAGAAGCTTTCCTGGATCTCCCTGCAACAACCCTAGACCAGTGTCTCACTCTTCTTTCCCTCAACATTCATGATCTAAATGAAAAGGAAAAGAAGCTGAGAAGAAGGTTGGTGACTCTGCTGGACAAAAGGAAGATAGAAAACTTTCCAACTACTCCTCAAGTGCCAAGGAGCCCTATAGTCTAGTGGAGGTTCAATGAGCCTTCAGATACCTTTCAGCTGGTAAGAGAGAGTGGAGAAACTAACCAGCTAGATACATCATCTCTGCTACATTCTAGCAGATTTGATATAGATGATCTAGCTGAGTTACCACTCTCCAACCCCTCCAACTCTCCTTTTGCTTCTCTTATCCGAAAGCAAATACTCAAGATGAGGGAAGCAGAATTGATAAGAATAGCTCAAGTTGCTGCTGATGCTGAAGCCTCTGCAAAAGGTCAAGCCTTTCTCCAGATGGTTCAAGATCCAGCTTTAGAGCCTGTAGCTTGATGGGTGTATGACTCTAACACCCATTAGCTTACTTTATACAGAGGGAATAACCAACAGATTCACGTCATTCATGGTGACATACTGGATGTCTTAACCAGGAAAGACTTGTTCCAAATTCTACTCACATCTACCAAGGAGAACCAAGAGAAAGATGTGAAGATTATTGCTGTAATTAGAAAGGCACTTGAGAAGAAAGATAAGTAGAGTTTTGGTAGCATCAGCCTAGGGGGTGATTGTTGGGTCTGATGAGGCTGGTGTAACCAAAACCCAATACTTAGTTTTATTTTGGTACATCGACAATGGACTTTTGAAGACAATGCTGCATTTCTGAAGCCAAGTCAAAAGTCTTCCGAAGCCAAGCAAAGAGAACTTCGGAAGAGAGTTACTCTTCGGAAGTACCACGAAGATGAAGACAAGAGCAGTTGATTATGAAGAAGTTGTTTCTTGTGAAGCCAAAGTGACTTCGGAAGACTTCATTTCTTCCGAAGTACACTTACCTCGGAAGAACCAACTGTGACTAGTGGACAAAAGTAAGGTACCTGTCAGCATAGTCAAACTACTTTACAGACAGACTGCATGGAGCTTCTCCATGCGGGTATGTTTGACCTTACTTTATCCATTGTTCATCCATCTTAGATTAGTACAGTCACAATACTTAGTTGGTGATAAAAGGTAAGTCATGAACTTGTCATGACTACCTAATTCTAGGATATTACTTTATCTTAGTTAACATACTTCTAGCAACTGTAGTATTTTGTCTAGTTGTATTTTGCAGCTGGTTTTCCAAGTATAACTGGTTGTAGATAGTTGTATTTATTGTTCTAATTGTAAGCTCATTAGGACAAGAGCCAAGACAAAGTCTTGTAATCTTTGAGTTGAGAATTAATATATACAAGTATCTTGAAAACTTATTCTATTATCATCATCTGAGTGATATCAAGTGAGTTTAAGAGAAAACTGTTATGTTGAGTGACTTGTAACGATCCTGTATAATGGAACTAGAAAAGATTCTTTCATAATTAAAACATGAGCAAACCAACCTTGAGACCTAAATTGATGATCTCTTGAGCAGATTGGAATCAGCCATAGCTAAAACATATGATAATAAATATAATATTCAAACTAAAAAGTTTGAAAAATTACATGCCTTTACTAAAAACTCCCAAAGGTTGTATCAAACTAAGACAAGTTTAGGGTATAACTCTGTGCAACCCCCAAGTACATACACTCCTACTTATGCACCTAAGTGCAACCTTGAGGTATAGAAGCAAGTATCTACAGAACCCATCTATACAAAAGCATCTGTTGAAGAGATTAAGATAGTAGAAAATGAAAAAAATGATGGAATAGTTGAGGAAGTAGATGAAGAGGAGGAGAAGATGGAAAAGGGGGAGGAGAAGAGAGAAAAGGAGAAAGAAAGGAGAACAGAACTCAAGGCAAAAACTAAGAAAGTTGTGATTCAGAAGATGGAATTTGTTAAAGAAAAAGCATCCTCCAAAATCAACAAATTGCCTACTGAGTCAATTTCTCCAAGACAAAGCTTCATTTTAAGGACAACTTTAATAAAGAGAACCACAACAATTGTTATGCTGAAACCTCAAACTCTTCCTAAATAAGACCCAACCATATATTCAAATGTCTATTACTGAAGTAGTAGAGATCTATATATGTAACACCTGGAAATTTTAGTTTCAAGTGCCATGCGACTGGAGAGTCCAATCGTACGACTGAGGGATGACTGGAGCTCCATACGCATGATAGTCGCACGATTGGAGAGTCCAATTGCATGGAGCTCATGTGGCTGAAGGTTCAGTCGCATAGAAGCTCGGGCGACTGAACTGTAGTATTTAAGGGAGAGGGCAGCCCTTACCCTCTCCCGACACTTGCGAAACCAGGGAAAGAAGAGAAAAAGGAACAGAGGAGAAGAAAGATTGGTTCAAGCGGGTTCAAGGGTGCAAAATCGACGTGTAACGAGTTGAAATGAAGCTCTAACCGAGGAGGCTGCTAAGGTGAGTTCTAGGACCCCTCTTTTACACGTTTTGGAAGGATTTTAGGGCTGGAACACATCTGAAAACTATATTTTTTGGGTTTTGGGTGTTGAACCCGTGTATGTATGAATGTGTATGTGTATAGTGTGTTCAGAGTGCGATTTTGGACGTGTATGTGCTTGAATGATGTCATAGTATGATTCCCTAAGGTTTAGGAGGGTTAACTTGGGCTTAAAACGGGTTTGGAAGGATTTGGAGGTCGTGAGTCGCGACTGCAGTTCGGGATGAACTGCGATCGCTGCCCAGCTAGGGCTAGGCGACTGGAGGGCCAACCGCATGACTGAAGGACGATTGAAGCTCAACCGCACGACTGAAGCTCAACCGCACGACTGAGGCTCAGTCGCACGACTGGGGACTTAGTCGCACGACAAGTCATGCGACTGGGAGTTCAGTCGCATAGGTCCATTCGCATGGTTGTTCAGTCGCATGATTGAGGGTTCAGTCGCATAGAAGCCCATACGTATAGTGTTCAGCCGCACGACAGGGAGTCCATTCATACGATTGGGTGTTCATCCGCATGGATGCTCATCCGTATTGGTCCAATCGCACAGTGTTCAGTCGCATGGAGGCTATGCGACTGAAGGGTGCCCAATCGCCCAAGTAGGGCTGTTGTGTACGAGGAGAAACATAGTGCAATTACTGGCCTTCGGGAAAAGAGCATGTGTAGGTAATGATGTGATAGTTCCCATAGGTACATGTGTGATAACTATCGAGGCTTAGAAGTTACGTGGGGCACGATGATGATAGTAATTGCATGTATATGCATGATGTATGTATGTTAAGTATGATGTAGCCCTGTATGATGGTAATGACTGATGACTGGTAAATGCCGATGTTCCTAGTGTCGATGTATGTTTATCTTTTACATGACTTTACGTGTTATGATTAGTGAATGAAATGAAAAGTATTATGTAACGTAAAGGGAAAGATAATAAAAGAGGAACATGATGAACGAATGCATGCATTAACGTATGAATGAACGAACGTAAAGCTAGTGGCGTATGTATGAGATGAGCGACTCTGTGTCGCAACAAACTCAAAAGCAACAAACTCAAAAGAGATCCTTATTGCGTACTCCGGTACTGTGTCAGCCTTCGGACATGAGTCGGGGGTTTGTATAACAGTCCCGGCACAGTATCAGTCTTCGGACATGAGTCGGGGGTATGGCATGGGACGAGATAGTGAGGTAAGCAACTTTGTGTTGCAACAGACTCGGATGGAGTTCAATCCAGGTGATTGACTCAACGGGATCTTTGTTGCGTATCCCGGTGCTGTGTTAGTCTTCGGACATGAGTTGGGGGTTTGTGAGCAGGCCCCGACACAGCATCAGCTTTCGAGCATGAGTCGGGGATATTGCATGAGATAGGATCTAGTTGGATGAGTAGAGGATCGCATGATCCGGTACTGTGTTGTCTTCGGACATGAGTCGGGGGTTTGTGTACAGGCCTCGGCACGGTATCAGTCTTCGGACATGAGACGGGAGTAGTGCGAGAGAGTGAGATGAGACGAATAAGGAAAGGATCACGTGCTCCGGTACTGTGTCAGTCTTCGGACATGAGTCGGGGTTTGTGAGCAGGCCCTGGCACAGTATCAGTCTTCGGACATGAGTCGGGAGTATCGCGTGAGTTAATGAATAAGAGAGATAATTATGAAAGAAAGAAAGTATGAAATGAACGAAAGAGAATAAACATAATGAAAGCAAAAGAACGAATGAATGAAAATAATGAACGGAAGGAACATAGTGATAACGCATGAAACGGGATCCTTGTCACACGACCTCAGTAATCATGGTTGTGTGCCATGAAGAGGGTAAAGTGTGACCGGATCCAGATAGAAGTAAAAGACTGAGAATGAATGAAATTTAAAGATAAAGAATGAACGAGAAAAGAAGATAATAATAATATTATCTATGTGTATGTACGTATGATGTGTGTTAACATACGAAAGTATAGTATGATTTTGAAAGAAGTAAAGAAAGGTTTTAACGAAAAGAAAGTATGTATTTCATATAAAACTAGAACTCACTCAGCAACGCTGACTTTTGATGCGTTTCCAGTTGGCAGGTATGTTGCTGAGGATGGCACGGGGCGGCTACTCAGCTCTTGAGGATGGTGTTAGGTCCCTTAAAAGATTAACATTTAGTCTTTATTGTTTAGTGTCTATTTTGTATTTTATACTAGTATAGGGACTTTTTGTGTAAATGTAGTTCCTTAGGTTCTAGTATAAATAGCATAGACGTAGTATAGATTGCAAGTGGTTGTATGTTTTTATGAGAACTGCTCTCTATCATTTGTAATTGTCTTTGCTATCAATGAAATATTAATTTTGTTGATTTTGCATGATTTGATTACAATTGCTTGTATTTTGCTTTGAATTGTTCATATAATTGTTACAGATTGCTCTAATTGATCCTATCAATTGGTATCAGAGCTCTCGGTTGAGTGTTTTTGAAGGTTCTGTCAAAGATAGAAACTTTAAAAATCCACTGAAATCTGTAATCAATTGACAATTCAAGTGAAATATTGTGAATCGAAGCTGTGTTTCATCATCAGAAACATGTTTTGAATCACAAATTGCAGTTTATCTCATAAAATCAAGTGAATTAGTGAAAAACAGTTCAAATAAGTGTTCTTGAGTGTTCGACTTTGAATCTCCAAAATTCATCGAAATTTGTTGATAATTACTGAAATTGAGGTTATAGGATTGATTATCGGTATAATCATGAACTAATTGTGAAATTCAGCTCAGTTCATCAACAATTGAAGGATTTTGAGATTTCTGAGTTCGTTAAATTCATAAGAATCTGATGAATGTGTCGTATTAGGGCTAAAAAACACTTAAATCTGCCTAAGTGTTTGGTCGTTTTAGAACTGTTAAGTCGTTTCTCAACTGTTCAGTCGTTTTACCCCTGGTCGTATTACCACTGTGCAGTCGTATTACCACTGTGGTAGTTTCACTGGTTGGACATATTACCACTGTGTAGTCGTATTACCACTGACTAGTCGTATTACTACTGAGTTTCACTGTGGACGTATAACTACTGTGTAGTCGTATAACCACTGTGCGATAGTTTCTAGTGTTGGAAATTTCTAAGGCATTCCCTAGACATATCAGCTGGTCGTTTTACACTGTTGAGGCATTTTACACTGTTGAGACGTATCACCACTGTTCGGACATATCAGCCTTGACACTTGGAAATTTTTCAAAATTTCAAAAACTCCAAAAATATTTTTTTTAAGTCTTTTCCTTAATTCAAAACCTTAGAAAACGACAAAAATATAAAAATGGTGAAATTAAAAGATTCTGAGAACAGAGTTCCAAAACTTAAAAATAGAGCTGATTTTAAAAACTGGTCTCTTAGACTGAAACATCATTTGAATTCCATAGACACAGATCTGTGGAAATCAATTGAAAAGGGACCATACATTCCTGTGACTACTGATGGTCCAGACAGAGGATTTATGTATACAAAAGATACACAAGAGCCATATCCAGAAGATAACCTACATGGAGAAGACTTAAAGAGGGTGAAAAATGATGTTAAAGCCTATTCTCTCATGTGCAAAGGGTTACCTTGGAAGTATTATCCAGACTTGAAAACTACCAAACTGGATATACAATGTATAAAGCTTTGAAGATCATATGTGAAGGAGGGAAAGAAATCCAAGATCTGAAAAAGCAAAAACTAAAAAGGCAATTGGAATTATTTGAGCACATCTCAGGAGAAACAATAAATCAAATGATGAAGGTTTGTGCAATTAACTACAGAATGTCTACTTTGGAATCAAGAATGATCTTGGGATCTAAACAACAGACTTCTGAATGCACTACCATCTTCTTGGAAACAAACTGTCACTTTACTGAAACATACTGAGAAGTTTCCAATGGATCTTGACCTTCTCATTGCTAAAATTGAATCTGTAGAGATTGATGAGAGCTCAAGAAATAATGATAGACATGCATCAACAACTCAGTATAAGTATGTTGCTTCACCAGCAAATACTGTAGAGAATGCATTTCTGGTAAAGACCAATCAACTCCTGAAGATGAAGGTGATCTGTTTGTGGGAACAGGATTCTTCACCAGTACACCTGCTTACTCCACTCAACCACAACCACAGTCTTCACCTAAAGCTCAAATGCCTAACCTTCAACTGAGATGCCATCTTCCTCAAACTCTCCCAATCCAAGTAAAGTGAAAGATGTGATCAACATTCTTTTACAAGATGAAGAGTCAAAAAACTGCTTTCACTGCTTTCATGGCAAGCTTTCAAGCTTATCAAGGCAGTCATCTGACTCAAATGGAGCTAGTTTTACAAGATTTGTTTGAAATGGATCCAGATGATGTAGAAGAAATGGATCTTAACTGGCAGATGGTCATGATAGCTTACAGAACTCAAAAGCATTCTTACACTAACAGAAAGTACAAACCAGTGCAAACAAAACTGTTGGGTTTGATAAATCAAAATCAAGATGCTTTAACTGTAACAACTATGGTCATTTTTCAAGAGAATGTAAAGCTCCAAGAAACCAAGGAGGAAATACTCAAGGCAGCTCAAATGGTCAAAATATCAGCAACATGCAAACAAGACTTTCAGAAGCCATATCAAAGTCTACCAATGCCAGAACCCAAAGAAGAGAAGAACAGTGAGGAAACTAAGAAGGCACTGGTTGTAAACATCAAAGATGGTTATGAACTGGAGTGCATATGCAGAGCAATTTACGGCTGATCTCTGCTAATTGGCA
This sequence comes from Flaveria linearis, assembly GCA_024085815.1. Classification (NCBI taxonomy): domain Eukaryota; kingdom Viridiplantae; phylum Streptophyta; class Magnoliopsida; order Asterales; family Asteraceae; genus Flaveria; species Flaveria linearis. The sequence goes on along the minus strand of CM044012.1, from coordinate 8,587,267 downwards.
CTAGTTGTTGAAGTTGATGATGAAGACTGGTCTGAAGTTAAAGATCCTAAATATGATGAATCAGATCAAGAAGAAGAGTATGATTGGAGCGACAAATCAGACCCAAAAGATACTACTGAAGAAGTTGCTCTTATGGCTCAATCAGAACAACCAAAGGTTGTTAACTCTTCTGATACTGAATCTTCAAACTCATATCCTGAAATACCAGTAGACGTGAGAGAGAAAATGTGCACAAAAGCATGTTTTGAACTAGTTGAACACTACAGAACATATTCATTCAAAATATGTGACAAGCTCAAACAAGAAGAATCAAGGCACAATAAACTAAAATCAGATCACAAAATTGCTGATGAAAAGATAATGTCTCTTCAAGCTTCATGGAACAAAACTATTAAAGAACTTGAACTTGCAAAGAAACAACTTGAAGAGATGAACAAAACACTTGAACAAGAAAAATTGGCACATGCAACAATCAAATAGATTTAGCCAAAGTTAAAAGCTCAAAGAAAATTGTTGAGCAACTGGTGAATGGAAGAATGACAAAGATAAAACAGGACTAGGATTCACACATGAACTATGCCTGAATCAATCTCAAAAACATTACCAGAGAATTCAATACACATGATCATTCGCCGGAAAACAAAGCTAAACTGAAAGATTTCAAGATCAAAGAACTTTAAAAAGAAAAATGTTGAAGTTTATGAAGAAACTGACTTAGACAAGATCAAAAATGGTCATCCAATCAAAGTCAAATCATATGAACCTCAACAAAGCAAAAGAAGCTGTTTGTACCAAAAGGTGAAACTGTTATTGAACAAAGTGAACAAATAAGTGAAAAATCTACTGAATTCAATAACAAACTTAAAGGAAAATATGAAGAAACTAAAACAGATAATAATATTTCTGATGATTCAGTTCAAATGAACTAACTGAAGTACAAGAGCGTAAAAAGGAATCTTCTCAAGATTCAACTAAACTTCAAAGAAAGAAAACTTTATCAAGATTGAGAAATCAAAGACGAAGAAAAGCTGCAAAAGCAAGAAAACTGAATCAATTAATCAGTCACGAACATATCAAATAAACCTGTGAGTTTGTGTCTGCTGGAACTTTTGACTTGAAACACAAACACAAAATAACACCTACACCTAAGATCAAATCTACTCTGATCTGAGAACAAGTTCAGATCATAAGACTTTCGCTGTGTATAAAAGATTTGAATCAAAGGAGTCAAAGATTTTGTTCAAGTTCAAAAGAAAAATCCCAAAGATCAAAAGACCAAATTTACATCAATTAAACAACAAATTAAATGCCTAACCCAAAATTTAAACAAGAATCAATGTTGCTTCAACATCAAGGGTAATAAAATGTTTGTTTAAACATTCTGAAAAGTATTGTGATATCTGTGACATGTACAATCATGACATTTCAGAATGTTACTTAACAAGTATTGCTAAATATGTGATATGACAAATCACACAACAGCTGAGTGTTATTTAAAAAAATGTACTTGTGTGATGAAAGAAATCACAATACCAATGATTGTTACTTCAGGAAGAACTCTTCAAGGAAGGAATTCTATCAAGGCTTTGTAAATCCACATTTATAAGAAATCAAAATATGGATTTAAATTTTCACAACAACAACCTCCTTGGGTTTGAGATCTTTCAGAAGAAACAATTATGATTATGATAATAATCATTTGTCAAATCACAGCAATACAATCAAGAAAGTTTATCCTCGATCTGTGAGAATAAACCAAGGAACATTCTCAAATGATTCATACAAGAGTTCAAGATTTCTTGATAATGCTTTGAAATCAAAATCACAAAGAGATAATCAGTTGGTTTATCAAAAAGATTTGAACATGTTAAATTCAAAGAAACCAGATGTCAACAAACTTCATTTAAACAATTTACAATTGTTGACAAGTTTGGCAAGCCCAAGACCATCTCGGCTTGGGTTACTAACTCACCTTAAATGTTTGTGACTGCAGGTACGCCCGCGGAGACCAATCAACTCATGGTATATGACAGTGGGTGTAGCCGGCATTATGACAGGCAATCAAGCCTGTTGCAAGACTTTAAGTTAAAGGATGGTACTCATGTTGCGTTTGGAGGTGATGCAGGTGGAAAGATAACAGGAGAGGGAACAGTGTCCAATGGGATTATAGTTTTGATAAAGTCAACTTTTGCTCACAGTTGAACTTTAATCTTATAAGTGTATCCCAAATTTGTGACAAATCTTATTCTGTTCTTTTTGATGAATCTCACTGTTATGTCTTGAAACCAGGTTTTCAGATTAGCAATGACTGGGTGATAGTTAAAGCTGCTCGAGACAGAGATGTATACAAACTGGATATGTCTCAAGTCGATCCTGCAACTGAAACTACTTGTCTGATTGCTAAAGCTTCAAATGATGAAAGCCAGCTTTGGCATAGACGTCTTGGTCATTCCAACTTCAAAAACATGAACAAGCTTGTAGCAGGAAATCATGTTATTGGACTTCCTTCCAAATAGTTTTCAAAAACTGATCATTGCTCAGCATGTCTGAAGGGAAAACAACATAGAGCGTCTTATAAGTCCAAACTGATAAACTCAAACACCAAACCACTCCAGATGTTACATATGGACCTTTTTGGACCAACTAATGTTAGGAGTATTGGTCGAAAATCATATTGTTTAGTCATCATAGATGATTATACAAGATTTTCATGGGTTTTCTTTCTTCAAGCTAAATCTGAAACTGCAGATCTTCTGAAAGAATTCATTAATAAAGTTGAAAATCAACTTGAACAAAAGTAAAGATAATAAGAAGTGATAATGGAACTGAATTTAAAATGCTAACATTCATTTGTTTTGTGCAGAAAAAGGGATAGTTCATCAGTTCAGTGCTCCCAGAACTCCACAACAAAATGGAGTTGCTGAAAGGAAAAACCGAACTCTGATTGAAGCTGCCCGGTCTATGTTTGCTGATGCTAAAATTCCAATCACTTTCTGGGACGAAGCGATATCAACAGTCTGTTTTGTTCAGAATAGAATATTACTTGTTAAAGATAAAAAGAAAACTCCATATGAGTTAATGTTTGACAGGAAACCAAACATATACTTTTTAAAATCATTTGGTTGTCCAGTTATGATTTTAAACTCAAGTGATCATTTAGGAAAATTTGAAGAAAAAGCTGATGATGGATTTTTCGTTGGATATTCATCAGTTTCAAAAGCCTATCGAGTTTATAACTCTAGGACAAATACTATTAATGAAACATTCAACGTTAAATTTCTGGAAAATTCTTTTCCATTAGTTTCAAATGGTCCTGCATGGTTATTTGATATAGATTTGTTGTCAAACTCATTTCAATCTCACTGTTTAATCAAATGATGATTTTTCAGGTAAGAAGAACTCAAGAGGAGATCTTGGATCTTTCAGTGATGATTCAGATTCTGATGATTCAGATGATGCTCGCCCAGATTATCCATTTTTTCATTTGTCAAGGATTCAACAATCCAATTTAATGACAATGTTCATAATGCTTCAGCTTAGATCATTCAGTTTCAGCAGATCAAGAAGAATCACAACCTATTCCTAATGATGGTACAGAAATTGGACATCCTGAGTCTGGCACTCTTCTATCTCTGGAGATGCAATTGATCATAGTAATTTTGATTACTTTATCAATTCACCAACTCAAGTTCCAAATTTCAATCCACATTCTTCTACCTTATTGCAACAGCTCTCCAACTTGAACCAAACAATCTTGATGTTAATGTTCAAGGAAATGAGATTCCGATATCTCGTATCCACAGGAACCATCCAACATCACAGATTATCGGTCCTCTGAATGAAAGAACTACTAGGAGTAAATCTGAACATGCAAATGTTTGTTTATACTTGTTTCCTTTCTCAGATTGTTCCTAAAAATGTCACCGAGGCATTACAGGACAATGGTTGGATTGAAGCTATGCAAGAAGAACTTCTTCAATTTCGAGAACAGGAAGTGTGGAAGTTAGTGGAACTACCTGAAGGAGAAAATGCCATAGGCACAAAATGGTTGTTCAGAAATAAAACTGATGATCGTGGCATTGTAATAAGAAATAAAGCAAGACTCGTTGCACAAGGATACACACAGGAAGAAGGAATTGACTATGATGAAGTATTTGCTCCAGTTGCACGACTCGAATCTATTCGTGTTTTCCTGGCTTATGCATCATTCATGAAATTCAAGGTGTATCAAATGGACGTCAAAGGTGCATTCTTGTATGGTCCAATCACTGATGATGTATATGTGAAGCAACCTCCGGGCTTTGAGGATGCAGAATTTCCACATCGAGTGTATAAGCTTAGCAAAGCTTTATATGGCCTACATCAAGCTCCTAGAATTTGGTATGAGACATTATCTCAACACTTGATTCAACATGGATACACAAGAGGAAAAATCGATCCTACTTTGTTCATAAAGAAGGATAATGATGATCTTATGTGTGCAAGTGTATGTAGATGATATCATATTTGGTTCTACCAGTCCAACTCTGTGCAATGAATTTGAAGAAATCATGAAATCTCGTTTCCAAATGAGTTCTATGGGAGAAATCAATTTCTTTCTTGGATTACAAGTTCAACAATCTGCAGATGGTATTTTTATCAATCAGGAGAAATTTGTTGATAAACTTTTGAAGAAATTCAAACTGCATGATTGTCAGTCCATAAGAACTCCAGCTGACGTAAACACCAAGATTGAGCCTGATCCAAAAGGAAAATCAGTAGACCAAACATTATACAGATCTATGATTGGTTCTTTGATGTATCTTACTGCATCAAGACCAGACATCATGTATGCTGTATGTGTGGTGCTAGGTATCAATCAGACCCGAAAGAATCTCACTTAATTGCTGTCAAAAGAATATTCAGGTATCTCAAAGGTAAACCAGCTTTAGGGCTTTGGTATCCTTACGAAGGTAATTTTGAGTTACATGGATACACAGATAGTGATTATGGTGGATGTTGTCAAGACAGAAAATCTACAAGGGTGGTTGTCAGTTTCTTGGACCCAGATTAGTTTCATGGCAATGTAAGAAACAAACAAATGTTTCTGTCTCAACCGCAGAAGCTGAGTACATAGCTGCATCAGCAGGATGTTCTTAAATCCTTTGGTTGCAAAACCAACTGCTAGATTATGGGTTCAATTTTCTTAAAACACCCATTTACATTGATAACACTGCTGCTATGTTCATTACAGCTAATCCAGTTCAACACTCAAAAACAAAACATATCGAAATTGATATCATTTTTAAGAGATAATTCTGAAAAAGGTTTAATCATTTTGATTCAAATAGCAACTGAAAAACAGTTGGCAGACCTTTACTAAAGCTTTTCTACCAGGAAGGTTTGAGTATTTAGTGGAGTCAATTGGCCTTATTAACCATGTGTAAACCTGGTTACAAATTTGAATCTTTTCATGATCAAATACTTTCCAAATTTGAATCTTTTCATAAGGGTAACTTTTCATAGTTATTTGCCTGATTGTTTGTGTGTGTGTGCTTTCTTTTATAGAAAAACAAATAAAAAATTAGAAACTCAAAACTCAAATAGAAAATTATAAATCAAAAAATCCAAAAATAGAGTGCTTTTCATTTTTTTCATTCATTATTTTAGGAATGAATCTGTGTTTGCCTTATGTGAGAAATGATAGTACATTAGTAAGATCAGTTGCATACTTCACTCGCTAATAAAGTCTGACATGATAAGGATTTGATGTGTAGACACTATCATGCTAGTATACTGAACATGTAAATTCTTGTGATTACCCACATCCTTATGCTTGTTTGTGTATTCATCTAAGTACTTCTAAGTGTATTAGCTTATCAGATTGACTCCTTGTTAAGCTACTCCTGCTCACACCTAATGGTAATATGACTAATCACGAGATCTGTTACAAGCATCATTTACTTCTCTGTTATGAGTCATCATAGACCTGAAGTGCTGAGATATCCTCTGTTGTAAGTCATTACAGACCTGGATATTCTCCTTTGATGCAAAAGATGCCAATGTGCACAACCCATTCAAAAGGATGGTTAGAGTTGATCAAATGGTTATCCATGATCATTCTCTGTTCAATTCAGTAACATGAACTCTGATTATGCATATTGTTAGGTAATAAGTTGAGAATATGTGCTTTCTTGCATGTCTTGATGATGGTTGATCCTCTAAGTCTTGGTATGAGTCACATCTTGTCATATACTTCTACCATACTCATCCAAGAATTGAAAAAGTAAGTGAGTGATAGTTTGTGTCAAAAACACTCATTGCTGTCCTTAGATCTTGTGTCTCCTTTGCTGTGATATCACTGACCTGGAACACACTTGATCAGGATTTAATCATTGTCTATGACTATCCACATAATTTTTATTTTAATGTTCTGATCTTATCTAATATGATCTCACTGCAATCTATGATTCTATTGCAAATATTAGATTTTCATTCTGCTTTCATTTTGATTTTATGCTTGTTTTCTTGTGTGCAGGCAATATAACATTGTTAAGTGTGATATTCTTATGATCTATTGGTAAACTTCTAAGTTTAGCAAAACTTAAAAGTTTAGGGGGAGTAATAAACCAATAAGAATATTCTCAGAAAATCTCAGAAAATCAAAATGATCATGTTGAATTAAACGGATGATGCTTTAATTTCAAAGCATGTATGTGTTTATCTATGAAATAAATCATATTTTTTAGCAAGTGGAACAAGCTTCTGTGAAAAGTTGAAATCATACAAATATTTGAAATATTTGGTTGTTCTTTTTGAAACTAAGATGAAGGGTCAAAATATAAAAAGTTTAATTTTGAGGGTCAAAATATAAAAAGTTCATTTTTGAGGGTCAAAAGTGTAAATTTGAGGGAAAAATAAAATTATGTTATATTGTTTAAATATTAGTATGAAATATTACTAATGTGTTTAAACAGTGTGCAGGTGGAAGATTTGAAAAATACAAGTGCAAAAATGCATGAACAGTTGTTATGTGGCTGAACAGTTGTCGTATGTTCAAACAATGTTATGTGTATGAGAAGTTGGTTTGTGAACAATTCAGCATCATTATATGACTGAACAGTCCTTATATGTCTGAATATTTGTCATACGACTAACCTTATACGACCAAACAGTGCTAATACGACTAGCCGTATGATACTGAATAGTGCTCATATGTCTCACACTTAGTAAAATTTGTAACCTAATAAGACTGAACAGTTCTTAAACGACTGTACAGTGCTTATACGGCTAACATTTTTTTACTTAGTATAAAGGCACACTTGTGTTGTTCATTTCATTATAATTTCAAAACCCTTGTAAAACCCTCTGACCACTCAAACTTTCGAACTTTCGATCAAAAACCCTCATTCTTCGTTCATTTCAAGCAAAAATCACAGATTATTGATAGAGTTTTGTGATTGTAAACGTAAGTTTATGATTATCATTCATCTGATTTCGTGTTTCAATGAAAATTGTGTGATAGGCGTTCGACTCCTGTACGGTCGTTTAACCCTAAACACTTACAAAATTTCAGATTAAACTTACAAATCGAACAAATGTGCAAAATTGAAGATTGAAGACTAAAGAATTATTTGAAGATTGAAGATAAAAGAAGAAGTCAAAGGATGCAGAGAAGATAAGATGAAGACAAAGACAAGATTGAAGATAAAAGAAGAAAAGAAAGGATGGAGCTGAACTGAAGACTGAAGACTATGTAAATCTTAGGGGGAGTATTGTTAGGTCCCTTAAAAGATTAACATTTAGTCTTTATTGTTTAGTGTCTATTTGTATTTTATACTAGTATAGGGACTTTTTGTGTAAATGTAGTTCCTTAGGTTCTAGTACAAATAGCATAGACGTAGTATAGATTGCAAGTGGTTGTATGTTTTTATGAGAACTGCTCTCTATCATTTGTAATCGTCTTTGCTATCAATGAAATATGAATTTTGTTGATTTTGCATGATTGATTACAATGCTTGTATTTTGCTTTGAATTGTTCATATAATTGTTACAGATTGCTCTAATTGATCCTATCAGATGGCATCCATTTATATGAACACTCTTGTATTGTAATGCGAGCAAACTATGTTTTGTAATGAAATAACATGTTTTAGTTATTAATGAAAGTTTTAAATTCCGCTGCAAAATAGATGAACGATTTAAAATGTTTATGTGCGATGAATGACCAGCTGTGAGGTGCCCGGGAATGGGGCCTTACAATACAAGAGGTCCCATAATAAGAATATAGAGCTAACCACCATAAATAAAAAGATGGGTGGAGTTGAGGGAGGCAAGAATGAGAAGATGAAGAAGGAGTTACAAAAGATCAGGCAGATAACTAAGTTAGCAAACAAGCAAATGAAAATCACATGCCTAATGTGTGGGGAAGATAGTCACTTTGTAAAAGACTATTAATGCAATCCCTTAGCCTACTCTATTAAACTTCCCAACAAGCCTAAAACCTCAAGGAAGTCTGCAGCTACCAAACAACCATCTAAAGAAAAAGATGGTGGTCAAATAGTTATTCGGCAGTCAAGTCCCTCAAGTGCCGAATCAAAAGAAAAATGTGCACCTCTGAAAGATTTGCAGAATAAGTTAGCAGTTTAAGACCAAAAGAAGAAGAAGAATATGGAATACCCTTCACCATGTGTAAAAGCTTTATAAGGTCGTCATAAGAAATTTAATGTCAAAGTATCAGGCAAAGTCAAAAGAAGAGCCTGGAAACCAAAGACAACCGTATAAGCACTTATCATAAATATACAACTACTAAAAACTGGAAGACCCAAGACTAAATGGGCTTGGGTTCCCATTCATCAAACCAATTTGTTTATGTGTAGGATCATCCATAGGCCAAAACTAACTTGTGGATTATGGATAGTGGAGGCTCCCGCCACATGACAGGTGACAAATCATGCGTGCTGAACCTAGAACCATATGAAAGTGATATGTTTCCTTTGGAAGTGATACAAAAAGAGGCTACATTACTAGTAGGGGACAATCATCAATGGCAAGGTAAGCTTTAGCAAGGTGAACTATGTGAAAGAGTTGAACTATAATCTGCTAAATATGTCTCAGTTGTGTGACTAAAAACATAACACTCTTTTCATAGAGCATGAATGTATTATTCTCTTTCCTGGGTTTGAAATTCCAAATAATAAATACTCTTAAGAGCTCCACGAAGGACAATGTGTACATGCTTAACATGTAGAAGCATCACCTTTGGGAAATGTATCATGTTTCATTTCCAAAGATTGTTGAAATGATTTCTCCTTTTAGCATAGACGATTGGCACATGTAAATCTCGAAAACATGAACCAACTGGTTCAGAATGGGTTAGTCAAAGGACTGTCTGTTGGGTTTGTTAGAACATAAAATCATAGTTTAACCATTTAAACTTTCTGAAACGCAGCGGAATTACAACTTTATAAACCTTTTTATAAGCTGAAAAATATGTTCATTAGATGACCATATTAATGTATAAAACAAACCCAAAGAACAAAGGATCATTTATGTGAATTAGCAAGCTATGATCATATGTAAAACTAAATAAAATCACAGCTTCATTGAGCTGTGATATACCTTACTGCAGCAGCCAAAAACGACCAAAAGAAGAGCTGAAATGATGCTGAAAATGGCCAAGACTTCAAGAGTAGAAGTCCTCAAGCTTGTATACCCCAAGCCCTTTGCAATAACACCTTCTTGTTAGGAAGAAGACACCAAAACAAGCTCCAAAAACCCTACTCAAAACTTCCTGCTGAAGCTGCTGAAAAAAAACGTCGCTATTTTCTTTTGGGAGAGAGAGTGAGCATTTGGTCTTGTGTTGCATGTATTTATCATTGAGAATAAGAGCATCTTTGACTAGTTGGTAGTGGTAGACAACAACATGCATGTGTGGGTTTCTCTAAGAGAATAAGTTGGTTTGCATGTTTGTCTCCCACGCAAAGGGAAAACAAAAGGGACGGTTTCTTTTATTAAAAGAAGTAGGTCTTTCTTTTAATTAAACACATACTACACATGCATGTGTGTGTGTTGTGGTGGACGGCCATAATTTAGAAAAATAGATGTTTTTCTTACAAAAACAAATATTAACACACACATATATATTGTCTAGTCTTGTAACTAGTTTATACAATTAACCAATTAATTGTATAAGTAGTATACTCTCATTATTATTTAGTGTTATACAACTAATTTAAATAACACTTCAAATAATATTATTGAACAAAATATCCCAATAAATTGTTCCATCTCATATGCAACTTATTTAGAAAACCCATTTTCTAAATTGGTGTAAATATTTAATTGCATGATCATATCATCAATTAAATATTAATTGGTGTTTGCTAAGCTTGTTATTGGGTATAACCCGACTTGGATCATAACGTACTAACCACATCAATATTCTAAGTGTTTTGGGCATATAGAATCCTACAATCTCCCACTTGCCCAAGATTCATAGAAGATTGATACAAGCAGTAAATACCGCCTAACAACGGTTTACTACCGTTAATACGCATGACTTATATCCATTCAATAACATCATCCCATTCAAGTACCCTACTTGAAATGATTTAGGTGAATCAATCATCTATCCTTTGTTACAGATGTCATGTTAAATCCAAGGACACAGAATGATTATTCCTTGTTGATTTAACTTAATCAGGCCTTAGACATCTAACTCTCAACGAATAAGAGGAACAAATTCCATCTTGACTACATACGTTTCTCACAAACACTTCGTTTATACCTGAACATACCCTTATGTACTGTCCACTATTTCAGGACAGTGAAGAATTAGCTCAAGGTATAATACTTGGTGAATATCAAAACCCAATATGTATCTCAGGTCGAAGGATATCAAATGATATTCGCCTTTACTCAAATTTACTTATGATCAATCGATAAGATTCCATGTAGTAAAATTTGAGATGCGGGTTAGTCCAATATTTGTATCCCACAAATATCTATGAACCTTGGTAGCAACCCATTACTCTATATTCATCCTTATGAATATCAACCAATCCAAGTTCATATAATCTTACCCTCACACTTGTTCCCACAAGTATGAACGACTACGGACATTTAGAGTAAATAATTTACTCATGGATTAAACATGCTAAATTGGAACATTAATTGAAACATTATAATCAAATAATTTTATTCAAATAATAAAGAGTTCCACATATTGAAATACTAAATTTGATCAAGTCCAATCACTAGAATATCGAAGTCCTAAGGCACAAGGGTGACTTTCATGCTTTGACCTATCTAGAAGCTTCATGAATGGATCCGCAATGTTTTGATCGGTATGAACTTTGTGAATACATATTTTCCCCTTTTCAAGTTCATCCCTAATGTAGTTGAATCTCCGTTCAATGTGCCGAGTCTTTTGATGAGCACGAGGTTCCTTGATTTGAGCAATAGCATCTTCGTTGTCACAAAAGATCTCTAGGGGGTCTTGAATGGTAGCAACAACCCTAGATCAGCAATGAACTTCCTAAGCCACGCAGCTTCTTGAGCTGCCAATGAAGCGGCGATCTATTCTGATTCTGTTGTAGATAGTGCCACTACATCTTGCTTTGAGCTCTTCCAAGAGACTGCTCCTCCATTCATAATGAAGACATATCCCGACTGTGATCGAGAATCATCTCGATCGGTTTGGAAACTCGCATCCGTGTAACCCTTTACAACGAGCTCCTCCTCACGAGATCCATATATTAAGAACATATCATTAGTGTTTCTAAGGTATTTCAAAATACTCTTAACAGCCATCCAATGATTATTTCCAGGATTCTGTTGATATCTACTTGTCATGCTTAGAGCACATGACACGTCCGGCCTAGTACATATCATTGCATACATGATGGATCCTATAGCAGATGCATATGGGACTCCATTCATTCTTTCTTCTTCAACCTTTGAACTAGGGCATTGAGATGAGCTCAATATAGTCCCTTTTGAATAGGTACCAAACCTTCCTTAGAATTCTCCATCTTGAACCTTTTCAAGATCTTTTCAATGTATGTACTTTGGTTTAAACCTATTAACTGCCTTGATCTATCCCTATAGATCTTTATTCCTAAAATATAGGTGGCTTCACCAAGATCCTTGATGGAAAAACAGCTTCCAAGCCAGGTTTTTACACCTTCCAAGGTTGGAATGTCGTTTCCAATTAGTAGAATGTCATCGACATATAATACCAGGAAAGTAATATGCTCCCACTAACTTTCTTATATACACAAGCTTCATCAGCGTTTTTGATGAAGCCAAATTTCTTTACTTCGTTATCAAAACGGTGATTCCAACTTCTTGATGCTTGTTTCAATCCATAGATTGATTTCTTTAACTTGCATACCTTGTTAGGATGTTTTGGATCGACAAAACCTTCAGGCTGTTTCATATGGACATCTTCCTCAAGATATCCATTAAGAAAAGCGGTATTGACATCCATTTGCCAAATCTCATAGTCATAATATGCTGCTATGGCAAACAATATCCTGATAGACTTTAGCATTGCCACAGGCGAAAAGGTTTCTGTAAGGCCCCGTCCCCGGCACCTCACAGTTGGTCATTCACAGCATAAAACACATATATATTAATAAATTAAGCAGCGGAATTAAGTTGGTAAAACCCTTCATTCATTTTAAAAAGCTGTTGTTAAGCAATACATTCTAGTTTCTAAGTCACAAAACAATTAGTCGAATGAATTACAAAACAACAGTATCGTCAAAACATAATTTGGATGTCAGACTTGTCTTGCCGAATAGCCATCTCAGTGTGCCATCCTCAGCAACCTGTTACCTGACAACTAGAAAATACATAAAAGTCAGCGTTGCTGAGTGAGTTCTAGTTTTATAGTTTAAAATACTTTGCTTTTCCTCTCAAGAAAAACCTTTCTTTACTTACATGCGGTCATACAAGTACGTACACAGATAATATTATTATTATCCTCGTCGTTCGTTCATTAACTTTCGTTAGTGTGCCGTTCATCGTTTACATTCGTATTCTTTCTTTCATATTAGTTCTTCCATTCGTATGTATCTTACTTTCTTTCATTCTTACATTACATACATTCATACGTTCATTTCATTCATACATTCATTGCATACGTACGATCATTTCTTTCATTCATATGTTCATTACATTCCTTCGTACGTTTATTCATTCCATTCATGCATTCATATTACATTCTTTCATTCTATCATATGTTAGCCAAGTCTGTTGCAGCACACGGCTGCTCACCTCAGTGGCAATCTCACGATTGCCTGCTAACCGAGTCTGTTGCAACACGTAGTTGCTCACCCCATTATCAATATGTTAGCCAAGTCTGTTGCAACACATAGTTGCTCACCTCAGTGGCAACCCCACGGATTGCCTGCTAACCGAGTCTGTTGCAACACAAAGTTGCTCACCTCATTATCAATCTTAAAGATTGACCCTGTGTGCATCCTTCGGGGTAGCTAACCCGCATCACAGTTGAGCTAACACCTGCCAGGGGTGTGCACCTCCATTCATTTGCTTGCAAGCCTTTCATACTTTCATTCGTTCATTTATTAATGCATGTGTTCATCATCATTCTTCTTTTCGTTCATTCGTTAATACATGCATTCATCATCATGTTCCTCTTTCATTATCTTTCACTTTACGATACATAATACTTCATTGGTTCATTCTCGTTATTCGTAAAGTTTCAGAAAGATGAGCATACACAATTACAAGGAACATACACACTCATCATACATCATCATCATACATTCATCATCATACATAGCATCATACCATACTTAATAATATTTTATTAATAATATTGTTAACAATAATAATACACTGATAATAATATCAGTAATAATAAGGGTTAATCATAATCATCATTACATGCATAAAACATCATCATTTATTAACCCTAGTCAACCCTGGTCAAAACCTCGAACTTCGGATTTGTAGGAAATTTCTGTAAAAATTCTAAGTGTTCTGGACGTTTGAGCCCTGTTGGGCATATAAGCCCCTTGGGCGTATGAGCCCTGTTAGGCGTAAGAGCACTGCTAGTCGTATGAGCCCTATTGGACTTTTCATCCTATACTTAGAAATATCAGCTGGTCATACGACCACCCTGTTGGTCGTATGAGTCCTATTGGACTCTTCAACACACTTAGAAAAATATCACCTGGTCATACGACCACACTGTTGGTCGTATGAGTCCTATTGGACTCTTCAACACACTTAGAAAAATATCACCTGGTCATACGACCACACTGTTGGTCGTATGAGTCCTATTGGACTCTTCAACACACTTAGAAAAATTCACCTGGTCGTACGACCACACTGTTGGTCGTATTAGCAACCTGGACATGTATCTAATTCACTTTCCAAATCCCAAACATCAAAATGCCTAGTTCTAAACATGCTCACCTGATTCTAGGCAAAACTTAACATAGACACATACATTCATACATTCAATCATACGGGTATAAAATCCAAGTTTTATACAAACATACTTACATGCACTTTCCAGCCCCAAAGCATTTAAAAACAGGTAAAAAGGGGTCTAGAAACTCACCTTAGTTTGTCTTCGGGTTTTGGATGCCCTTTCTTAACTTCCCAGTCGTTTCTACACCTAAAACACACACACAGTGCAACCCGAACACAAACACACACACATAAGAACATGCATTCTCGGTTTCTTAGCCAAAACACAACTTAAAAACATCAATTCTTACCTTGAATCCGATTTCTTCTTCTTTCTCTCTCTAAGAATCGAAGTCCCTGCTGTTTCTCTCTCTAAAAACCGAATGCAAAGAATTGTGCAGGGGTTATGGGCGACCATGCCTCCCTTTTGTACAAAATAAATAACAACTTTGCCCATTTGGCACTTTTGGTCCCTCCTTTTTAGTTGCTTTTTATTTTCTTTTCTTTTCTTCCTTTTTCTTTTATTTCTTGCTAAAAATACGGGTGTTACAAGTCCACCCCCCTTATATAGGTTTCGTCCCCGAAACCTGTTATTCCTCAAACAGATGTGGGTAGTGCTGTCTCATTTCTTCTTCAGTCTCCCACGTAGACTCGGATCCCTTCCTGTGCTTCCACTGTACACGCACAAGAGGAACCACTTTATTTCTCAACCTCTTCTCCTTACGATCAATGATTGCCACCGGTTGCTCAACGTAATTGAGCCGTTCGTCTACTTCAATATCCTCCAGTGGTACAACCATGCCTTCATCAGCTAAGCACTTTCTCAGATGAGATACATGGAATGTAGGATGAATTCCACTTAACTCATCTGGCAATTCAAGTCGATAGGCCACCTCTCCTACCCGTGCGACAATCCGGAAAGGTCCTATGTAACTCGGGCTTAGCTTACCTCGTTTCCTGAATCTAATGATTCCTTTCCAAGGTGAGACCTTCAACATAACTCGGTCACCAACCTTGAACTCTATCGGTCTTCGCCTCTTGTCAGCATACGACTTTTGCCTATCTTTCGCCGCCTTCATGAAGGCTTTGATCTTTTCCAATTTCTCAGTCGTTGCTTCAATCACCTCAACACTTCCCAGTTCCTTCTGCCCAATGTCTCCCCAACATACGGGCGTCCTACATCTCCTACCGTATAGCATCTCGTAAGGTGGCATGCCAATGCTGGCATGATAACTGTTGTTGTACGAGAATTCTGCTAACGGCAGGTGGTTGTCCCAACTTCCTCCAAAATCGATCACACACGCCCGAAGCATGTCCTCGAGTGTTTGGATCGTCCTCTCAGACTGACCGTCTGTCTGAGGGTGATATGCTGTACTAATATGTAGTCTCGTCCCCATTGCATCGTGAAATCTCTTCCAAAACTTAGAGGTAAACCGGGTGTCACGATCAGACACAATAGACACCGGCACACCATGACGAGCTACAATTTCTTTGATGAACAGATCCGCCAATCTTTCAGATGAGTACGTTTCGCGGATCGGTAGGAAGTGGGCACTCTTGGTTAGTCGATCAACTATCACCCATATGGCATCGTACCCTTTTGGGGTACGTGGTAATTTCGTAATGAAGTCCATGGTGATGTGCTCCCACTTCCACTCGGGTATATCCAACGGTTGGATCTTCCCGTAAGGCTTCTGGTGTTCTGCCTTTACTTGTAAGCAAGTTAGGCATTTACTCACGTACTCCACTACGTCACGTTTCATACCCGGCCACCAGTAATCCTTCTTCATATCGTGGTACATTTTGGTAGCACCGGGGTGAATGGAGTATCGAGTCTTATGGGCCTCATCCATGATCTTTTCACGTAGATCCCCGTATCGAGGAATCCACATTCGCCCAAATCGGATCTTAACACCAAGAGTGTTCTCACC
This sequence comes from Flaveria linearis, assembly GCA_024085815.1. NCBI lineage: Eukaryota > Viridiplantae > Streptophyta > Magnoliopsida > Asterales > Asteraceae > Flaveria > Flaveria linearis. The sequence continues at coordinate 8,570,909 of CM044012.1, read as the reverse complement.
CAATTCCGTAACTAGGCCTCTCATCCTTTCAAAGTTAAGACGATCTTCTTTCAAAGCCTCGTCTTGGAACTCCTTAACCTGTGTCATCACATCGGGGGTCATGATCAGCTGATAAGCCTTCCCCGAATCGGCTCAGGTCGTTCTTTTCGACTAAGAGCATCGGCCACCACGTTGGCCTTGCCCGGATGGTAATGGATTTCGCAATCATAATCCTTTATTAGTTCCAACCATCGCCTCTGCCTCATGTTGAGATCTTTCTGCTCGAAGAAGTACTTCAAGCTTTTGTGGTCGGTGAAGATTGTGCACTTCGTCCCGTATAGATAGTGCCGCCAAATCTTCAACGCAAAAACCACCGCAGCTAATTCTAGATCGTGTGTGGGATAGTTGACTTCGTGGATCTTCAGTTGTCGAGATGCATATGCGATCACCTTTCCACGTTGCATCAACACACAACCTAGCCCAGAATAAGATGCATCCGAATAGACCACTAAGTCTTCATTTCCCTCGGGCAATGTCAAGACAGGAGCTTGTGTCAGTCTCGTTTTCAATTCCTCAAAGCATCCTCCTGTTCTCGACCCCACACAAACTTTACATCCTTGCGAGTCAATTTTGTCAAAGGTGAGGCTATCTTGGAGAAGTCTTGAATAAATCTCCTATAGTAGCCCGCCAACCCCAAGAAGCTACGAATCTCGGATGACGTCTTTGGTGATTTCCATTGTATCACAGCCTCAACCTTTGCTGGGTCCACCATTATTCCTTCTGCATTTACCACGTGACCCAGAAATTGTACCTCGCGTAACCAGAAGGCACACTTGGAGAACTTAGCGTACAGTTTCTCCCTCCTTAAAGTCTCCAATACTTCCCGAATGTGACCGGCATGCTCTTCTTCGCTCCTCGAATAAATCAGGATATCATCGATGAACACAATCACTGATTTATCTAACATTGGCCGACACACTCGGTTCATCAAGTCCATAAAAGCAGCTGGCGCGTTAGTTAGACCAAATGACATAACGAGAAACTCATAGTGTCCATAACGCGTACGAAAAGCTGTTTTAGGAATGTCCTGCTCCTTCACCTTCAACTGGTGGTAGCCAGATCGAAGATCTATCCTCGAGAACCAACTGGCACCCTGGAGCTGGTCGAACAAGTCATCGATTCTCGGTAACGGATACCGATTCTTTATGGTCAACTTGTTCAATTCACGGTAGTCGATACACATTCTCACGCTACCGTCCTTCTTTTTCACAAATAAGACCGGAGCACCCCAAGGAGAGATACTGGTCTAATGAAGCCCTTGTCAAGCAACTCCTGCAGTTGCTCCATCAACTCCTTCATCTCCGTAGGAGCTAATCGATACGGTGCCTTGGCGACAGGTTGGGCACCGGGTATTAAGTCAATTTGAAATTCAATTTCGCGGTCAGGTGGCAATCCCGATAAGTCTTCCGGGAACACATCTGGAAACTCGCACACAACCGGAACATCGGATAGTTGTGGTGTTGGCGTTTCCACATCCTTCACATAACATAGGTAGGCGTTGCACCCACGCCTCATGCACTTCCCCGCCACCGCCATCGAAATCACCTTCGGAATCATCGTTACCCGATCACCGTATATTGTCACCAGACTTCCGTCAGATGCCGTCAATCTAATCATCTTCTTTCGACATACTATATTCGCTTCGTAGGTTGCCATCGAATCCATCCCTAGCACTACATCAAATCCACCTAGGGGCATCACATGTAATCTGGCAGCAAACCTATGGCCTTCTAACTCTATGGTACAGTCCTCTATCACATCAGTAACTTTAGTGGACTTACCAATAGCAGTTTCTACATCAAAGGGATCATCAATGCATTTACTACTAACAGGCAATTTAGCACAGAAAGTAGTAGAAATGAAACTCCTACTAGCACCAGAATCAAATAACACAGAAGCAAGAGTTTGATTTACTAGAAACGTACCTGACACAACATCGGGGTCCGTCCTAGCCTCCTCCCTGGTCATAGTGAAAGCTCTGGCACTCGTCTTCTGCCCCTCAGTCCCTGCCACCTTCTTTCCCCCGGAACTCTCGGCCCTCGACTTCTTGCAATCCTTACTCATATGCCCCACTTCACCGCAGTTGAAACACCTCACAGCCTTACAGTCTCTAGCCATATGGCCGGATTTCCCACACCTGAAACAGACGTATAACCCCCATCTACACTCACCACCGTGCTCCTTACCACACTTGTCACACCTTTTGGGTCCCGAGCTTGGTGACCCCACCCTACGGTCATCCCTTCTAGCCTTCTTGTTATTCGGGGTAAAGCCACCACGCCCGAACCGTTTCCTATTCCAATTCCGATTAGCACCACCGGCTTTCTTTGCCTCCACCACCATCACTTCCCTCTCGTCATAGAGCCTCCCAGCTAAGTCTACTGCCGACCTAAAGGTGCTCGGTCGGGCAGTAATCAAGTGCCTACGGATGTCAGCTGGCAGTCCCTGAATGTACCGGTTAATCTTTCGAGATACCGGTGTCACCTGATCCGGCACCAGCCTCGCCATCTCATTGAATTTGGTAGTGTATTGCTGGTGTGTCATGGTTCCTGCCTCGAGTTGCAGGAAATCCCTCTCGACCTTATCAAGTTCTCTGTGAGGACAGAATTCCTCAATTACTAGCTTCTTCAACTCGGACCACTTCATTTTCCCGATGGCCCTGGAACCCTCAGCTTGGACAATATTGTCCCACCAGCATAGTGCTGAGTCAGTAAAGGAGTGGGTGGCAAACTTCACCTTCTGATCCTCACGGCACTCGCTGATCTCGAGTACCGCTTCCATCTCCCTTACCCATCGTTGAGCGGTTGCAGCAGTGCCATTGCCATCGAAAGTCGGGGGCTTGCACCTTTGAAATGCCCCGTAACTGCACCCCTTGGTCGTCACCCCTACTACATCATCTCTTTCCTCATCAGATATTACTATCTCAGGATCCGGTCGTTCCTCTTCTTCCTTGCTCTCCTTTTCAGTCGACCCTCTCCTGTCCTCCTTTTCCTTCCTTTCCTCGTTCCTTATAGCGCGAATAACATCGGTCACTACAGATGGCATAACTGCCTGTAGGACCTGGTGTACCTCATCAGCAATCGCCTCCCTAGCTGAGGCATTCAGACTAGCATTCTCTGTTTCTTCATTCCGGTCAGGAACCTCGGGGTTCACAGGAGCCGTCTTAGGAGCTTTAGTACTGTTCCTAGTCGTACGCGGACGACCTCTACCTCTAGCAGCCTTAGAAGGTTTCTTCCCAGCCATTTTCCTATGCACTATAAGATTCAAACACTAAAACAGTCATTCAAGGAATAGCTCAGTTTATATCAAGTATAGTAAGTCCCTAATTACAGTGGCCAGTTGTGAATAGCCACTTACTTTACTCTTCACACCTCGAGCACTTCCTATCCTGACTACATCAGCATCTAAATCTACTAAGAACACATAAATCACATAGCACACGCACATAACACTGATTAACTTTTAAGAAAAGCAATACCTGATGGCACATGGCTACTCGGGCTGACATCCCTCTTTCCGTCCCATTCTCAGTTTAAGTTAAGGTTTATTTTTGAAAATTTACCCGTTTCACTTAAACTTTAGCTCTGATACCAACTTGTAAGGCCCCGTCCCCAGGCACCTCACAGTTGGTCATTCACAGCATAAACACATATATATTATAAATTAAGCAGCGGAATTAAGTTGGCAAAACCCTTCATTCATTTTAAAAAGCTGTTGTTAAGCAATACATTCTAGTTTCTAAGTCACAAAACAATTAGTCGAATGAATTACAAAACAACAGTATCGTCAAAACATAATTTGGATGTCAGACTTGTCTTGCCGAATAGCCATCTCAGTGTGCCATCCTCAGCAACCTGTTACCTGACAACTGGAAAATACATAAAAGTCAGCGTTGCGGAGTGAGTTCTAGTTTTATAGTTTAAAATACTTTGCTTTTCCTCTCAAGAAAAACCTTTCTTTACTTACATGCGGTCACACAAGTACGTACACAGATAATATTATTATTATCCTCGTCGTTCGTTCATTAACTTTCGTTAGTGTGCCGTTCATCGTTTACATTCGTATTCTTTCTTTCATATTAGTTCTTCCATTCGTATGTATCTTACTTTCTTTCATTCATACATTACATACATTCATACGTTCATTTCATTCATACATTCATTGCATACGTACGATCATTTCTTTCATTCATATGTTCATTACATTCCTTCGTACGTTTATTCATTCCATTCATGCATTCATATTACATTCTTTCATTCTATCATATGTTAGCCAAGTCTGTTGCAGCACACGGCTGCTCACCTCAGTGGCAATCTCACGATTGCCTGCTAACCGAGTCTGTTGCAACACGTAGTTGCTCACCTCATTATCAATATGTTAGCCAATTCTGTTGCAACACATAGTTGCTCACCTCAGTGGCAACCCCACGGATTGCCTGCTAACCGAGTCTGTTGCAACACAAAGTTGCTCACCTCATTATCAATCTTAAAGATTGACCCTGTGTGCATCCTTCGGGGTAGCTAACCCGCATCACAGTTGAGCTAACACCTGCCAGGGGTGTGCACCTCCATTCATTTGCTTGCAAGCCTTTCATACTTTCATTCGTTCATTTATTAATGCATGTGTTCATCATCATTCTTCTTTTCGTTCATTCGTTAATACATGCATTCATCATCATGTTCCTCTTTCATTATCTTTCACTTTACGATACATAATACTTCATTGGTTCATTCTCGTTATTCGTAAAGTTTCAGAAAGATGAGCATACACAATTACAAGGAACATACACACTCACATACATTCATCATCATACATTCATCATCATACATTCATCATCATACATAGCATCATACCATACTTAACAATATTTTATTAATAATATTGTTAACAATAATAATACACTGATATAATATCAGTAATAATAAGGGTTAATCATAATCATCATTACATGCATAAAACATCATCATTTATTAACCCTAGTCAACCCTGGTCAAAACCTCGAACTTCGGATTTGTAGGAAATTTCTGTAAAAATTCTAAGTGTTCTGGACGTTTGAGCCCTTTTGGGCGTATAAGCCCCTTGGGCGTATGAGCCCTGTTAGGCGTAAGAGCACTGCTGGTCGTATGAGCCCTATTGGACTTTTCATCCTATACTTAGAAATATCAGCTGGTCATACGACCACCCTGTTGGTCGTATGAGTCCTATTGGACTCTTCAACACACTTAGAAAAATATCACCTGGTCATACGACCACACTGTTGGTCGTATGAGTCCTATTGGACTCTTCAACACACTTAGAAAAATATCACCTGGTCATACGACCACACTGTTGGTCGTATGAGTCCTACTGGACTCTTCAACACACTTAGAAAAATTCACCTAGTCATACGACCACACTGTTGGTCGTATTAGCAACCTGGACATGTATCTAATTCACATTCCAAATCCCAAACATCAAAATGCCTAGTTCTAAACATGCTCACCTGATTCTAGGCAAAACTTAACATAAACACATACATTCATACATTCAATCATACGGGTATAAAATCCAAGTTTTATACAAACATACTTACATGCACTTTCCACCCCAAAGCATTTAAAAACAGGTAAAAAGGGGTCTAGAAACTCACCTTAGTTTGTCTTCGGGTTTTGGATGCCCTTTCTTAACTTCCCAGTCGTTTCTACACCTAAAACACACACACAGTGCAACCCGAACACAAAACACACACACATAAGAACATGCATTCTCGGTTTCTTAGCCAAAACAAAACTTAAAAACATCAATTCTTACCTTGAATCCGATTTCTTCTTCTTTCTCTCTCTAAGAATCGAAGTCCCTGCTGTTTCTCTCTCTAAAAACCGAATGCAAAGAATTGTGCAGGTGTTATGGGCGACCATGCCTCCCTTTTGTACAAAATAAATAACAACTTTGCCCATTTGGCACTTTTGGTCCCTCCTTTTTAGTTCTTTTTATTTTTTCTTTTCTTTCTTCCTTTTTCTTTTATTTCTTGCTAAAAATACGGGTGTTACAGTTTCATCATAATCAACCCCTTGAGTTTGAGTGAAACCTTTTGCTACAAGTCTAGCTTTATAGGTATCCAAGTTTCCATGCATATCGGTTTTCTTCTTGAAAACCCACTTACTTCCAACTATCTTGGACTTAAGAGGTGGTGTAACCAATTCCCAAACTTGGTTATCATACATGGATTGCATCTCAACGTTCATGGCTTCTTGCCATTTGTCAAAATCAGGTTTTGACATTGCCTCTTGGTATGTGGTTGGTTCATCCGAATCTACCATATAGCATCCATCCATGAAAAATCCATATCTCTCAGGAGGAACACTAATTCTACCAAATCTGTGAACGTTTTGTGTATCTTGATCATCCACATGATCATTCTCAACATCCTCATGTTGATTGCTAGTATCAACCAATTGTGTATCGTCTTGTGAATCTTGAACCTCTTCAAGTTCCACTGCTCTTCCACTAGTTTCTTCCGAAAAAAACATAGTTTCCAAGAACTCTGCCTTTCGAGCAATAAACACTTTCTGTTCTGTCGGATCATAGAAATAATATCCAATACAATCTCTAGGATATCCAATAAAGATACACTTTTTGGATCGGGCTTCCAGTTTGTTTTGAGTGTATTGCTTAGGATAAGCATCACACCCCCAAACTTTTAAATATGATAATGATAGAACCCTTCCATGCCATATTTCGAAAGGTGTCCTTTCCACTTTCTTGGTTGGGGCCATATTTAAAATACGGGCCGCGGAGAGCAACGCGAAACCCCAAAATGATAGAGGTAGTGTACTTCTAGCCATCATAGATCGAACCATATCCAATAGAGTCCGATTCCTCCTCTCAGACACACTATTATGTTGTGGTGTTCCAGGTGGAGTAAGTTGTGAGACAATCCCACAACTTCTAAGATACTCTTGAAATTGACTACTTAGGTATTCACCTCCTCTATCTGTACGAAGAATCTTGACCGTTTTGTTGAGTTGATTTTCTACTTTTGTTGAGTTGATTTTCTACTTCATTCTTGAAGATTTTGAACATTTCAAAAGCTTCATCTTTGTGCCTTAATAAGTACACATACCCATAACGACTATAGTCATCGGTAAAGGTAATGAAGTATCTTTCACCATTCCTACTTATTGGTTTAAAAGGTCCACATACATCCGAATGTATGATTCCTAATAAATCCTTTGCCCTTTCATTAGTCCCACTAAAAGGGGCCTTTGTCATTTTACCTTGCAAACAAGATTCGCATACATCAAATGAATCATTTTCATTAGTTCTCAAAAGACCGTTCTTTTGGAGTTTTTGCATACGATTCTTGTTTATATGACCAAGGCGACAATGCCAAAGATAGGAATCACTCAAATCTAATTTGAGCCTTTTGGTGGTTGCTTGGTACATTGAGCTATCATATGTTGTGTTTTCATGAACCAATTCACAAATGCCATTACATGGTATAGCTTTAAAATAAAACATATGATTGAAAAAAACATGAATATCATTGCCAACAAACTTGAAATCATAATCATATTGTCTTAAACAGGAAACAGAAATAATGTTCCTAGTTAAACTAGGAGCATACAAAAATTCTTTAAAATAACATCCAAACCACTTGGAAGCTTCAAATATAGTCTCCTTGGCTTCCACGTGAACCTTTGTACCATTCCCCATGAAGAGACTAATTTCCCTTTTTGCATAGTGCTCACTTCTTTTGAACCCCTGCAACAAATTGCAAATATGAGTTCCACATCCGGTATCTAGTACCCATGTGTTAGAAGAAATAACATTTAGCTCAATATGTATCATAAAGATTGTACATGAGGTTTGCCCCGCATCCCTCTTTGATCTTAATGCTTTGAGATAGACCGAACAATTGCGTTTCCAATGGCCTACCTCCCCACACTCAAAACACGGGTCATTTTGAGCAACCTTTTGCTTCTTTTCTTTTGGTTTGGGCGGTTCCACTTTTGCTTTTCCTTTTCCCTTCCCCTTGACGTGCCCTTTCTCTCTTGCAACACTTGCCCTAGGGTCGGGGAGGTGCCTCTTCCTACTACCTCCTTCATTGATCGTAAGGACCGGTAGAACCTTTCTACCCATGCCCGCCTCGGCCGTTTTGAGCATTGAGTGAAGCTCACCAATGCTCTTGTCCCATCCGTTCATGTTATAGTTCATAACAAAGCTATCAAACTTCTTGGATAGAGAGTTGAGGATCAAATCCGTTGCCAACTCATTGGACACACGACAGTTAATCCTTTGAGGCGATCAATGTGGCTCTTCATCTGAAGAACGTAAGATGATACCGATTGGGTCTCGTCCATCCGACATGCATGGAGTGCTCGAACCGTTTCGAAGCGCTCCACCCTTTATTGTTGTTGGAACATTTCCTTCAACTAGGTGATCATGTCATAGGCATTGTGGTTCTCAAAGTCCTTTTGCAAATCGGGAATCATACTTGCTAGCATGAGACATGCGACTTGCACAGAGTCCTCGGTGTACTTGACCCACTCGGCAAAGGCCTCATCGTCATTTTCATCGGGTTGATCGGGAATGGGATCGTCTAACACATGGGACTTCTTTTCTTGCTTGAGAACGATTCTCAAGTTTCGGTACCAATCCATGAAGTTCCCATGGTTTAGACGTTCCTTTTCAAGGATTGTTCTTAGTGATAGGTTATGGACGGTCGGGTTTGTGTTGTTGTTGTTTGCGGCCATTCTACAAAATTAACAAAGTTCTTATTAGTATTTCTGAAAAATTACATTTTAATCATTAATACCCTTTACGTCTCATAGACAATTAATAATTAAAATCTAGAATCCAACGTTACATTTAAATATCGGTTAGGTGACCTTTATCCCTTTATTTAAATTAACAAGGTAGTCAACGTTTTGACAATTGTAACCTATTACAATTTCTAGTGTATGGGATCGGTTAAACATCTTATGTTTGTTTGGCATGTTTATCCCATCAACCCCTTTGTACGTCATGCTTCGGTGATCCTAATGCATGATTTCCAAATTAAGTCATCCTACTTAGACACACGTGTGGATTTGCTAATATTAGTGGTTAGGTGACCTTTATCCCATAAATATGGCAAACCCACCTCAAACTCATAAGTTCCCTCTAATGTGGTTAGGTGACCTTTATCCCACATCAAGTTCTCAAATGATTCGAGTGTTGTATAAGAGGATGGTGTTTGACTTATTTAAAAGGGATTTGAATATTTAGATGTTTCATAATTCTAGTTTAGAAAACTCTATGTATTTGTATTTGCATGCTTTCAAATACAAGATACCCTATGGTTCTTTTAATAAAACCCATTTTATTTTAAAATCATTGATCCTTTTTAATAACCTTTTATTAACTTTTAATGATTAAGAACCATCAATTTTCAGCTTGTTAAGTTTGTTAATGAGTTTGTAATATATGTCTAAATATCAACCAAACAATCAAACAACAAACATTCAAACAAGCATAAATATATAAACATGAGTGCATAACCATAGCTACTAGGTTGACAACACTTGTTTGCCATCACAAGTGTTGTCATAAGGTCTTTCTTAAGGGTTTGTAATGACACATTATATGTGTCCATGGACTCCCACTTGAATCCATATCCAAATACTTCAAGGTCCATGTCTTTGATGTCCATCTTTGGGTCTTGATCTTGTGCATCTTCCTTTTACAAAATTATATACTAATACATTTTTCTAATAAAATAAATGCACCTAATCTATTTATTACATAACCAAATGAATAAATAATTATAACCCAAATAATAAACATAAATATTACAACCCAATTGAATGAATTAAAACAACCATTCCAATCATCCAAATAACGTAAGGCCAAAGGCTAGGTTATGCACTATCATATGAACAATAAACATTATTCAATAAACAAAATAAACCCCATCAAACCCTAAATTTTCAGCCAACATAAACTGAAAATTTGGGTTTGTTTGTCCAAACAAACAACAACCAAACATATCAACCAATTGACATTCGTATCTTTCAAAGTTTAATCATAAGCATGAAGATATAACTTTGAAAGACTTGGGGTTTATTAAATCAACCAAAATCAGCCCCTAATTAGTTGATTAACATCCTTTAAAATGATTTTTAAATGATAAGACCAAGCAAGCTATTCACATAACCGGCTCTTGATACCATTGTTGGGTTTGTTAGAACATAAAATCATAGTTTAACCATTTAAACTTTTTGAAAACGCAGCGGAATTACAACTTTATAAACCTTTTTATAAGCTGAAAAATATGTTCATTAGATGACTATATTAATGTATAAAACAAACCAGAAGAACAAAGGATCATTTATGTGAATTAGCAAGCTATGATCATATGTAAAACTACATAAAATCATAGCTTCATTGAGCTGTGATATACCTTACTGTAGCAGCCAAAAACGACCAAAAGAAGAGTTGAAATGATGCTAAAAATGGCCAAGACTTCAAGAGTAGAAATCCTCAAGCTTGTATACCCCAAGCCCTTTGCAATAACACCTTCTTGTTAAGAAGAACACCAAACAAGCTCCAAAAACCCTGCTCAAAACTTCCTGCTGAAGCTGCTGAAAAAAACGTAGCTATTTTCTTTTGGGAGAGAGAGTGAGCATTTGGTCTTGTGTTGCATGTATTTATCATTGAGAATAAGAGCATCTTTGACTAGTTAGTAGTGGTACACAACAACATGCATGTGTGGGTTTCTCCAAGAGAATAAGTTGGTGGATTCTTGCATGTTTGTCTCCCACTCAAAGGGAAGACAAGAGGGACGGTTTCTCTTATTAAAAGAAGTAGGTCTTTCTTTTAATTAAACACATTCTTACACATTCATGTGTGTGTGTTGTTGTGGACGGCTACAATTTAGAAAAATAGATGTTTTTCTTACAAAAACAAATATTAACACACACATATATATTGTCTAGTCTTGTAACTAGTTTATACAATTATCCAATTAATTGTATAAGTAGTATACTCTCATTATTATTTGGTGTTATACAACTAATTTAAATAACACTTCAAATAATATTATTGAACAAAATATCCTAATAAATTGTTCCATTTCATATGCAACTATTTAGAAAACCCATTTTCTAAATTGGTGTAAATATTTAATTGCATGATCATATCATAATTAAATATTAATTGGTGTTTGCTAAGCTTGTTATTGGGTATAACCCGACTTGGATCATAACGTACTAACCACATCATATTCTAAGTGTCTTGGGCATATAGAATCCTACACTGTCAAACAATAAGTTTGCATGCGTTGACCACTGTGTTACTTGTCTAAAAGGAAAGCCACACAGATCTTCTCATAAGTCCAAAGAATTGAATTCAGTTATAACTCCTTAGCATCTGCTTCACATGGACTTGTTTGGGCTAACATGTGTAAAGAGTTTGGGAAGAAATCATATTGCTTGGTAATAATAGATGACTTTACAAGATTAACTTGGGTTTTCTTTTTAGAAACTAAAGATGAAACTGCTAAGATTTTAAAATCATTCTTGTCAAATTAAGAAACAAATTGATCAAAATGTTAAGATAATTAGATATGATCTGGGTACTGAATTCAAAAGCACACCATTGATCCTTTTTATGAATCTAAAGGTATGGCAATGCACTATAGTGCTCCTAGAACTCCTCAACAAAACAGAGTTGCTGAGAGGGGAAATAGGACACTTATTGAGGCTATAAGGACCATACTATCTGAATCCAAACTTCCTATAGCATTCTAGGCTGATATAGTTAGCACTGGGTGCTATGTTTAGAATAGAGTATTGATAGTCAAGACACATGGAAAAACGTTTTATGAATTATGGCATAAGAGAAGACCATTCACATGGTTCCTTAGACCTTTTAGATGTCAATGTACCCTTCTTAATACCAAAGATCATTTGTTCAAGTTTGCTGAGAAATCAGTAGATAGGTTCTTTGTTGGATACTCATCAAAAGCTAAGACTTATATAGTATACAATAAAGTTGATCACACTATTGAGGAATCTAAAAATGTTATATTTAATGAAAATTCTTCAAATAGTGTTGGAATACCCCAAGTTGGATGTTTGGTCTAAATGATTCATAAATGCATTTAACCAATTGATTGAGAATATTTCAGGAAAATCTCTCAACAGATTAGCAGATGTACAAGTTCCAAGTGCTGAAAACCACATAGTGGATCTACCATAAGGGCTCAGTCAAAACAAATCATCTAAAGAAGCAGTCTCTTGGCATAAAAAATGTGGGTCATCCATCACTTGCTCATTATTACTTATTAGATGAAGAGTCTCATGATCATTGTGGTACTAGACAATCTCTTGGAAAGGAACCATACATGACAAATGCTCATGATAGAGTCAATTTAGTAGTTGAACTAGTCAATCCAACTACCGAACTTCCTATAACAAACTTCTCCAACCTGGATCAATCTCAACAACTCCAAGTAATCCAAGACTAAGAATTCATAAAGAGCATCCAGTTGAGAATGTTATTGGCAATGTAGATGTAGGTGTCAAGACAAGAGGTAGGGTGAATGAGGCAAACATCTGTTTGTTTTCATGCTTCTTTCACACTAGAACCCAAAAAAAGTTAATGAAGCCTTAAGAGATAATAGCTGGGTAAAAGCTATGCAAGAGGCGCTTCTTTAATTTATAAGAAAGAAGGTTCAGAAACTATGTGCACTTCCTAAAGGGACACTTCAATAGGGAACAAATGGGTTTCAAAAATAAGAATGATAAGGGCATTGTTATAAAAAACAAAGCTAGACTTGTGGTAGAAGGGTACACACAAGAAGAAAGAATTGATTACATTAAAGTCTTTGCTCCTGTGGAAAGGCTTGAAGCAATCGGAAATTTTCTAGCATTTGCTACCTCCAAATACTTCAAGGTGTTTTAGATGGATGTCAAGATCCATGAGCTACTGTTCAGTTGTTACACAAGACAAGACTATTTGTACTAATGACTGTTGTGTTCTTCCTTTTGGAGACAACATAGTACTAAAGCTGCCTAACCCTGATGTGTCGATTGTCTGTCTTGCTATACATTTTGAATATAAAATTGTTTATTATTATTGTTTAGATTTCATAGTATAAGCCCTCATATTTTTATAGTAGAGGCAAGCTTTTCAAACCAATTGGTTTATGAACCATTGATAGAATGAGAATGTTAAAATCCCCAACCAAGAAATAAAAGAAAAAAATGTAATTAGACACTAGAACAAGACGTTAGATAATGGTCAAAATAGATATAAATAGTGGAAAAAAAGAAGCAAAAAAAAGATTCGGAAGGAAATAGCCCATTCCCAAGGATCGAACCTTGGATGGTTTGGGGTTCAAAATGCTTGAGCAAACCACTAGAGCACCCATCTTCTTTGAGTTTATCTTGCAAACAGATATTTTATAATGATGTTTAAATCCAAAAGAAAGGACAAAAAAATTATGCTCCAACCGTCACATGCAACCTCTTACCTTGGCATTATTTTTTTGAAGTTTCTGATTCGTATACATTATGACAACCAACAATTCAGGTCATTGTGCCTATCACCCCTAAACATACTTTCAATATGATTGATGCATTTTAGAATTAATTTTTAGTGATTAGGCATTCTAGTCTAGCAAGTCTATTCGTGTACAGATTTCATAATTAGTAGTACTTAAATTTTTTTATCACATTCGTGTATAGATTTCATAATTATATCCTGTATAGATTCATATTAGGCTATCTAGTCTAGCAAGTCTATTTCGCGATTAGGCGCACCAGCATTGATGATATCCTGAAGCATGTAAATTAGACTAAATACCTTTAAAACTTTTTATTATACGTTTATTGAATGATCTTAGTGATTATTAACTAAAACCAAAATAATACATATCCTATTTGAGATCGTTCATGAAAATTCCTAGACGAGTATAAGTAAATAATTATGTAAAGGTATATTCTTCACTAAACAAACATGGGTGTATTTTTTGTATAACTATATAACATTTTGTTATTAACTATTAAATTTTTATACGAAAGTAGATATAAATTACAGTTACCAACTGTAAACTTAACTAACTTTAATTAAACCTAAACTACAAAACAACATAATAATACACGTTATAAAACATTACAACGGAATTTATTAACAAAAAACCATTCATTCTATTAATAATTACTGTTGTTATGCAATACAACTTCGTTCAACTACAAAAGAAAGTTTCACTGATTGCATTACAAACCAACAATAATAACATGTGTGAATGGATGCCAATCTTGCCCTGCCGATTAGCCTTCCCATGTGCCATCCTCAGCAATTTACATGCCAACTGAAAATGCATAAAAGTCGGCGTTGCTGAGTGAGTTCTAATTTTAATGTATTAAAATACTTTATACGTTTCGTACATAAATATACTCTTTTCCTCAAACTACTCTTCTTTAGTTTCACACATTTTCGTTCATTATCGCACGTATTCGTTCATTTCATACTTTATTATTATCTTTTACTAATTCTAGATCTGTCAAGCTTTACCCTCATCATGGTACGCAACCACGATCTCTAAGGTCGAATGACGAGGATCCTGTTTCGTACTTTATTATTATCATTCACATTTCTAGATCCTGTCAAGCTTTACCCGCATCATGCCACGCAGCCACGATCTCTGAGGTCGAATGATGAGGATCCCGTTTTGTTCTTTATTTTATCCTTCGCTGATTCTAGATCCTCCTCATCATGGCATGCAGTCACGATCTCTGAGGTCGAATGACAAGGATCCTGTTTCGTACTTTATTATTATCTTTCACTGATTCTAGATCCTGTCAAGCTTTACCCTCATCATGGCACGCAGCCATGATCTCTGAGGTCGAATGACAAGGATCCCGTTTCGTACTATGGGTTCAATCACCAAGACTGATCCCCCTGTGTGTGAACCCCAATGGGTTAAAATCGCACATTATAAGATACAAAGTTGAGCTAACAACACTCAAAGGGTCATAATCCTCCTTTAATTATGGTTGCAAGCCTTTTCATTCTTTCATTACGTTTCACTTTCATCTTTGTTATCTTTTACTTCGTTACGTTTTACTTTACGTTCATTCATACATTCATCATACTACGTAAAGTCATAACACAATACTTAACGTATATTATAATATTATATACATATATATACTATATATATACACATGTTTTGTAAATCATTAAAAGATAACACTTTATACTTATATACATATCACAATTCATCATCATATCATACATGTCCTAAGCATAAACCCTCACATATTCATGCTTAGAATAGTCCAAAAAATTGTTAGAACCGAGTACGAACTGGTACTAACCAAATCTACGTAAAAACCAGATCAAATAGTGCGGAATCCTATTTGATTGGCGATCCAATAAGGGAGAACGTTAATTTGATCAAAACTAACGATTAGAAAACGTTAAGAATTGATTAGGAATGATCAGGAACGCTCTATGAAGTTGGAAAGGATGACTTGGACGTTATGGGACGGCTAAGGTTGTGAATCTGGAAGTCTCATGTTTTTTTCCACGAATTAAGTGGTATTTGTAGGATTCTATGTGCCCAAGACACGTAGAATATTGATGTGGTTAGTACGTTATGATCCAAGTTGGGTTATACCCAATAACAAGCTTAGCAAACACCGATTAATATTTAATTGATGATATGATCATGCAATTAAATATTTACACCAATTTAGAAAATGGGTTTTCTAAATAAGTTGCATATGAAAAGAACAACTTATTAGTATATTTTGTTCAATAATATTATTTGAAGTGTTATTTGAATTAGTTTGTATAACACCAAATAATAATGAGAGTATACTACTTATACAATTAATGGTTAATTGCATAAACTAGTTACAAGACTAGACATATATGTATGTGTTAATTTTATAAAAGGGAACCTTTTTTTTATAAAATTCGGCCTAGACAAGCTTCCACTAGCTTGTCAATTCCACTAGCTTGTGTCTTCCACTAGCTTGTCAATTCCACTAGCTTGTGAATTCCACTAACTTGTCAATTCCACTAACTTGGTTTTGGAAAGAACAAACACATGCATATGGTCTACCTCCACTAACTAGTAAATAGTGGCTCTCTTTCTCATCATTCAATATGCAAACAAGAAGAAACACACTCTCTTCTTCTCTAAAACACTCACGGGTTTTCAGCAGAAAATAAGGAGGGTTTTGAGCTGATTTTGGTGTAATCTCTTCCTAACAAGAAGGTGTCTTGCAAAGGGCTTGGGGTATACAAGCTTGAGGACCTCTATACTTGAAGTCCTGGCCGATTCAAGCATCCAAATTCTTCTTTCTTTGGTCGTTTTTGCTGCTGAATAGGTAGATATCACAGCTCATTGAAGCTGTGATTTTATGTAGTTTTACATATGTTCATAGCTTGCTTATTCACATAAACGATCCTTTGTTATATGCGTTTTTTTTCACATACATATATCACCCAAATACATGATTTTCAGCTTTATAATCATGTTTTAAAGTTGTTATTCCGCTGCGTTTTCAGAAAGTTTAAGAGGTTAAACTATGATTTTATGTTCAAACAAACCCTACAATGGCATCTAGAGCCGGTTATGTGGATAGCTTGCTCCCCTTTAAAATCGTTTTAAAGGATGTTAATCAACTAATTAGAGGCTGATTTTGGTTGATTTAATAAACCCCAAGTCTTTCAAAGTTATATATTCATGCTTATGATTAAACTTTGAGAGATAGGAATGTCAATTGGTTGATATGTTTGGTTGTTGTTGTGTTTGGACAAACAAACCCAAATTTCAGTTTATGTTGGCTGAAAATTTGGGGTTTGATTGGGTTTTATTTTGTTTATTGAATGATGTTTATGATTGTTCATATGATAGTGCATAACTAGTCTTTGGCCTTATGTATTTGGATGATTTGAATGGTTGTTTTAATTCATTCAATTCGGTTGTAATATTTATGTTTATTATTGGGTTGATTATTTATTCATTTGGTTATGTAATAAATAGATTAGGTGCATTTCTTTTATTAGAAAAATGTATTAGGATATAATTTTTGTAAAAGGAAGATGCACAAGATGAAGACCCAAAAAAGGACATCAAAGACATGAACCTTGAAGTATTTGGATATGGATTCAAGTGGGAGTCCATGGACACATATAATGTGTCATTACAAACCCTTAGGAAAGACCTTATGACCATTTGTGATGGCAAAAAGTGTTGTCAACTTAGTAGCTATGGTTATGCACTCATGTCTATATGTTTATGCTTGTTTGAAAGTTTGTTGATTGATTGTTTGGTTGATATTTGGACATATATTACAAACTCATTAACAAACCTAACAAGCTGAAAATTGATGGTTCTTAATCATTAAAGTTAATAAAATTTTATTAAAAGGATTAATGACCTTATAATAAAATGGTTTTTATTAAAAGAACCATAGGGTATCCTGTATTGAAAGCATGCAAATACAAGTACATAGAGTTTTCTAAACTAGAATTATGAAATCTCTAAATATTCAAAAACAAGATCAACACCATCCTTTTACACAACACTTAAGTCACTTGGAAACTCTTAGTGGGATAAAGGTCACCTAACCATTTTGAGGGAACTTATGACTTAAGGTGAGAATGCCATATTCGTGGGATAAAGGTCACCTAACCACTCATTTTGGCAAACTCACACGTGTGTGTAAGTAGGATGTCTTGATTTGCAAACCATGTTAAATGGATCACCTACAATATGGTTTCCAAATTGTGTTGATGGGATTAACATGCCGACTTTACATATGATGTTTAAAGTCGATCCCATACCTCTAGAAGTTGCAAATGGTTGCGACCGTCAATCGTTGACCACCTTATTAATTTAAATCGTGGGATAAAGGTCACCTAACCACAATTTAAATGTAATGTTGGGTTCTAGATTTTAATATAAAAATGACCTTAAAAGGCATTAATTATTAAAATTGGCAATATCGAAAATACTAAAATAGATCTTTGTTAAATTTTGTAGATGGCCACCAACAATGAAAATCATGATAACTCATTCGCCTCCACCCAATCACTACGAGCGATACTCCAAAAGGAATGTCTAAATCATAACAACTTTATTGATTGGTATCGAAACTTGAGAATCGTTCTCAAGCAAGAGAGAAGATCATATGTTTTAGACGACCCTATCCCCGATCAACCTAGTGAGGATGATGAGGAGGCCTATAACGATTGGTTGAAATACACTGAGGACTCCGTCCAAGTGTCTTGTCTCATGCTAGCGAGCATGACTCCGGATCTCCAAAAGGAGTATGAACATCACGGAGCTTATGACATGAAAACCCAGCTGAAGGAAATGTTCCAACATCAAGCAAGGGTTGAGCGCTTCGAAACGGTTCGAGCACTCCATGCATGTCGTATGGACGACAACCAATCGGTTTCATCTTATGTACTTACGATGAAAAGTCATATTGACTTCCTCGAGAGGCTTAGTTGTCCCGTCTTGAAGGAATTGGTCACGGACTTGATCCTAAATGGCCTTACCAAAAGGTTCAAGACATTTGTGTTGAATTACAACATGAATGAATGGGACAAGAGCATTGGCGAGCTTCACTCAATGCTTAAACGGCCGAGGCAGCCATGGGTAAAAGGGTTTTACCCGTTCTCACCATCAATGAAGGTGGGAACAAGAAAATGCCTTATCCCACACCCAAGGCAATGGTTGCCAAGGGTAAGGGACCCGTTTTGGGGAAAGGGAAAGGGGTGGCAAGGGTGCCACCCAAACACAAAAAGGTTGCTACTAATGACCCATGCTTCAAGTGTGGGGAGATTGGACATTGGGCAAGGAATTGTCCTGTCCATCTCCAAGAGTTGAAAGCAAAGAGGGATGCCGGGCAGACCTCAGGTACAATATACATGATCATTTTGATCTTAATGTTACATCTTCTAACACATGGGTATTGGATACGGATGTGGAACTCATATTTGCAATTTGTTGCAGGGGTTCACAAGAAGTAAGGACTTCAATCATGTTAGCCTCTTATCAATGCTTAGTTGAATGGACTAACTAAAACAAGACAGTTTACGATTATGTATTATCTTTTGTTGAAAATGATATTCATGTTTCTTTAAATGATATGTTCTATTTTAAAGCTATTCCCATTAATGGTATTTATGAATTGGTTCATGAAAATGCTTTAAATAGTTCATTGTACCATACTAACACCAAGAAACTCAAGTTGGATTTGAGTGACACCTATCTTTGGCATTGTCGTCTTGGTCATATAAACAAGAAACGTATACAAACACTTCAAAAGAATGGTCTTTTAAAAACAAATGAATGTGATTCATTTGATGTATGTGAATCTTGTTTACAAGGAAAAATGACTAAGGCACCCTTTAGTGGAACTAACGAAAGGGCAAAAGATTTATTAGGAATCATACATTCGGATGTATGTGGTCCTTTTAAACCAATGTCTAGGAATGGTGAAAGATACTTCATTACCTTTAACGACGATTATAGTCGCTATGGGTATGTGTAAGTATTAAGGCACAAAGATGAAGCTTTTGAAATGTTCAAAATCTTCAAGAATGAAGTAGAAAATCAACTCAACAAGTCAATTAAAGTTCTCCCTACCGATAGAGGAGGTGAATACCTAAGTGATGCTTTTCAAGATCATCTTAGGAGTTATGGGATTGTCTCACAACTCACTCCACCTGGAACACCACAACATAATGGTGAGTCTGAGAGGAGGAATCAAACCTTATTGGATATGGTTCGATCTATGATGGCTAGAAGCACATTGCCTCTATCATTTTGGGGTTTCGCTTTGCTCTCCGCGGCCCGTATTCTAAATATGGCCCCAACCAAAAAGGTGGAAAGGACACCTTTTGAGATATGGCATGGAAGAGTTCCATCCCTATCTTACTTAAGGGTCTGGGGTTGTGAGGCTTATGTTAAGACTCCCACCCCAAACAAATTGGAAGTCGATCCACCAAGTGTATCTTTATTGGATATCCTAGAGATTCTATGGGATATTATTTCTATGATCCACTGGAACAAAAGGTGTTTGTTGCCAAAAAGGGTGAGTTCTTAGAAGCAAAGTTCCTTATGGAAGGAGCTTGAAGTAGAACAGTGGATCTTGAGGAGGATCAAGAACCACAACCTGATGCACGTTTGGTTGAAACTAGCACTCAACATGAGGAGGTTGAGGACGATCAAGGGGTTGATCAATACACACAAGAAGTTCGCAAAAGTGATAGAACTAGTAATCCACCTGAAAGATACGGATTTTTCATGGATGGATGCTATGTGGTAGATTCAGATGAACCAACCACATACCATAATGCAGTGTCCAATTCGGACTGTGACAAATGGCTTGAAGCCATGAATGTTGAGATGCAATCCATGTATGACAATCAGGTTTGGGAACTTGTTGTACCACCTCTTAATTCCAAGGTAGTTGGAAGTAAGTGGGTTTTCAAGAAGAAAACCGATATGCATGGAAACTTGGATACTTATAAGGCTAGACTTGTAGCAAAGGGTTTCACTCAAACTCAAGGGGTAGACTATGATGAAACTTTCTCACCTGTTGCGATGCTAAAGTCTATAAGCATATTGTTTGCCATAGCTGCTCATTATGACTATGAGATTTGGCAAATGGATGTCAAAACCGCTTTCCTAAATGGATATCTTGAGGAAGATGTCTATATGGTTCAGCCTGAAGGTTTTTTCGATCCAAAACATCCTAACAAATTATGCAAGCTAAAGAAATCAATCTATGAATTGAAACAAGTATCGAGAAGTTGGAATCACTGTTTTGATGAAGAAGTAAAGAAATTTGGCTTCATCAAAAACGCTGATGAGGCTTGTGTGTATAAGAAGGCTAGTGGGAGCACAATAACTTTCCTAGTATTGTATGTTGATGATATACTACTATTTGGAAATGACATTCCAACCTTGGAAGGTGTAAAAACCTGGCTTGGAAGTTGTTTTGCCATTAAGGATCTTGGTGAAGCCGCCTATATTCTGGGAATAAAGATCTATAAGGATAGATCAAGGCGGTTCATTGGTTTAAATCAAATTGCATACATTGACAAAATCTTGAAAAGATTCAAGATGGAGAACTCTAAGAAAGGTACCGTACCTATTCAAAGAGGAATCATATTGAGTACGACTCAATGTCCAAGCTCAAAGGATGAGCAAGATAAAATGAAGGCAATCCCATATGCATCTGCTATTGGATCCATCATGTATGCAATGATATGCACTCGACCAGAAGTTTCATGCACATTAAGCATGACAAGCCGATACCAGCAAAATCCTGGAAGCAGTCATTGGATGGCTGTTAAGAACATACTTAAGTACCTAAGGAGGACAAGAGATATGTTCCTAATCTATGGATCTGGTGATGAGGAACTCGTTGTAAAAGGTTACACGGATGCGAGTTTCCAAACCGATCGTGATGATTCACGGTCACAATCGGGATACATTTTCATTCTGAATGGAGGAGCGGTCTCTTGGAAGAGCTCCAAGAAGGATGTAGTGGCTCTATCAACTTCAAAATCAGAATACGTCGCCGCCTCATTGGCAGCTCAAGAAGTTGCATGGTTGAAGAAATTCATTGCCGACCTAGGGGTTGTCCCTTCCATTCAGGACCCCCTAGAGATCTTTTGTGATAACAAGGGTGCAATTGCTCAAATCAAGGAACCTCGTGCTCATCAAAAGACTAGGCACATTAAGCGGAGATTCAACTACATACGAGATGAAGTTGAAAAGGGAAAGATATGTATTCGCAAAGTTCACATGGATCAAAACATTGCGGATCCTCTCACGAAGCTCCTTGAAAAGGCAAAGCATGAAGGTCATACTTGTGCCATGGGACTTCGATATTCTAGTGATTGGATTTGATCTGTAAATTTTGTATTTGGATATGTGGAACTCCTTATTATTTGAATAAAATTATTTGATTATAATGTTTCAATTAATTTTCCAATTTAGCATGTTTAATCCATGAGTAAATTGTTTACTCTAAATGTCCGTAGTCGTTCATACTTGTGGGAACAAGTGTGAGGGTAAGATTATTATGAACTTGGATTGGTTGATATTTATAAGGATGAGTATAGAGCAATAGGTTGCTACCAAGGTTCATAGATATTTGTGGGATACAAATATTGGACTAACCGCATCTCAAATTTTACTACATGGAATCGTATTAACTGATCATAAGTAAATTTGAGTAAAGGCGAATATCATTTGGTATCCTCCGACCTGAGATACATATTGGGTTTTGATATTCACCAAGTATTATACCTTGAGCTAATTCTTCACTGTCCTGAAACAGTGGACAGTACATAAGGGTATGTTCAGGTATGACACGAGGTGTTTGTGAGAAACGTATGTAGTCAAGATGGAATTTGTTCCTCTTATTCGTTGAGAGCAAGATGTCTAAGGCCTAATTAAGTTAAATCAACAAGGAATGATCATTCTGTGTCCTTGGATTTAACATGACATCTGTAACAAAAGGATAGATGATTGATTCACCTAAATCATTTCAAGTAAGGTACTTGAATGGGATGATGTTATTGAATAGCTATAAGTCATGTGTATTAAGGGTAGTAAATCGTTGTTAGGCGGTATTTACTGCTTGCATCAATCTTCTATGAATCTTGGGCAAGTGGGAGATTGTAGGATTCTATGTGCCCAAGACACGTAGAATATTGATGTGCAAGTCGGGTTATACCCAATAACAAGCTTAGCAAACACCCATTAAAATTTAATTGATGATATGATCATGCAATTATATATTTACACCATTTTAGAAAATGGGTTTTCTAAATAAGTTGCATATAAGAAAGAACAACTTATTAGTATATTTTGTTCAATAATATTATTTGAAGTGTTATTTAAATTAGTTGTATAACACCAAATAATAATGAGAGTATACTACTTATACAATTAAATGGTTAATTGCATAAACTAGTTACAAGACTAGACAATATATTTATGTGTTAATTTTATAAAAGGGAACCTTTTTTTATAAAATTCGGCCTAGACAAGCTTCCACTAGCTTGTCATTTCCACTAGCTTGTGTCTTCCACTAGCTTGTCAATTCCACTAGCTTGTGAATTCCACTAACTTGTCAATTCCACTAACTTGTCAATTCCACTAACTTGTCAATTCCACTAACTTGGTTTTGGAAAGAACAAACACATGCATATGGTCTACCTCACTAACTAGTAAATAGTGGCTCTCTTTCTAATCATTCAATATATGCAAACAAGAAGAAACACACTCTCTTCTTCTCTCAAAAACTCACGGGTTTCAGCGGAAAATAAGGAGGGTTTTGAGCTGATTTTGGTGTAATCTCTTCCTAACAAGAAGGTGTCTTGCAAAGGGCTTGGGGTATACAAGCTTAAGGACCTCTATACTTGAAGTCTTGGCCGATTCAAGCATCTAAATTCTTCTTTCTTTGGTCGTTTTTGCTGCTGAATAAGGTAGATATCACAGCTCATTGAAGCTGTGATTTTATGTAGTTTTACATATGTTCATAGCCTGCTTATTAACACAAATGATCCTTTGTTATATGGGTTTGTTTTTCACATACATATATCACCCAAATAACATGATTTTCAGCTTTATAATCATGTTTTAAAGTTGTTATTCCGCTACGTTTTCAGAAAGTTTAAGAGGTTAAAATATGATTTTATGTTCTAACAAACCCTACAGTATTTATAGGTTACAGTCTTCATTCGTACGACTGAGCCATGAGTATGGCTCAGTCGTGCGACTGAGTCATACGATCCATTCATACGTACGTATGAACCATAAGATTGAATCATTCGTACGACTGAGTCATTCGCATGACTCAGTCGTGCGACTGGCTCACACGCATGTTTCAGTCGTGCGACTGGGTCATAAGACTTAGTTAAACACATTCCAGAATCTTTATTGACACAAAACTATGTATAACAACTGTAAACACATATAACATGTTCATATATGCGTGTAATAAACACTAATATAAAGATTCAAGACATTCAATAACACATATTCATTCATTCAAGAGTCTTTCATTACAAATATCAAATGATAACATCAGTGTAACAAAATGAAAGTCCTTAAACATTTAAGTACCTTAGAACTGGAACTAGGGACATGTGTACCAACAAACTCCCGCTTGGACCTAGTTCTACCTATTCTTTGACTTTCTTTGAAAACTCTTCATATCTCTTGAATCTCTCTTCCTTTGAAACCCCAGCGTGAATATCAAATGCAAAGCATAATCATATAACGTGTTGAAACTGAAGTGCTTGCACGATATCCAGTGTATCAAAAAACAGTGGCCACTTGTACAAAGTATATATATCATCTCCTGACAAGTTCGTGAGCCACATTGGGTTGAACACCCTTATTGTCTCTAAAGTCCCCTTTCGATCCAACACAATGACTGCTTCTCCAGTACGCCAGTCATAGTACCACCATTTAAAATAGGGTGTAAAGTCTTGTGGCATCTCCCTCATAGGTATAAGTGACATCGTGCGCGTAGGCTGCCATTTCAAGACAACTTTCGGTCAACTAGAGATCGGATCAACTTCTGTTTTGTGTACAACCCTTCTAGGCTGTTGTTGCTTGAAGATGACCCACCTCGTGTGGTACTCTTTCTTCAATGCAATCTAGAACCATCCCGATTTCTTTCCAGGAACTGCATAAAGCAGGTTCAAGCATGCAAGTCGATTGAGCTCAAATCCAAGAAGAGTTTTGAGATCGTGTGGAAATCTAAAATACTCAGTTCCCTTCTCTCTTTTCACTGCATAGACATTTAGATCATCAAGGTATGCGCAGCTAATGATTTTGCCTGACACCTTCTGATGCGTTTTGATCTTGTAGAGCTTGGTGTAGGCGTTTGACTTTGTAGGTTCCCTCTGCTTTCTCATTTCTTCCAGACAAGCTTCCCACTCAGCTTTGCATTTTGCCATGTCCTCATCATCAACCTGAGATAAGTCTTCTACGGCTTCATTCTTGGCTACCCTCTCTTCTACTTTGTCGAAAGCGCTACTTGTAAACGTCTCTCCTAGATCCGGTAATACATCACCATCAGTGTTAGTGTACTGGGGATAATAGTCAGCTGTCACATCTTTGATCTCAACCTCATCAACCCCTTGAAGTTCTTCATCACTGACTACGTCAACTTCGGGAGCATCTTTGACCAATTCGTCCGGGTTGGGTCAGAACATCTCAGGAAGTTGCTCATCAGTAAGGTCATGAATTATTTCTCCTTGTTCAGGAGTATAACTCACAGACCTACTGACTATCCCTTGCAAATCGAGTATCATAGTTAATTGAGACTTGATTTGCTGTAGGGGAGCAACATCATACTCGTCTTGCTGAGATGATTGATCTGCTTGATTAAAACATGTAACACACCAATAGTTAGTAAGTAATCAAGACAATCAAACATGTGCTAACGAAATATAAATATTTATTTTCATAACATTACTACATGATTCAAGTACAAAGCTTTCATAAATACATAGACATCTAAACTTTACTTTTGTCCTGAATCATGCTGGGATCTGCTACAGTCGGGGAAGTAGGTAGGGCAGAGGATGATGCTCCTTAGTCTTCCTTTCGCTTTGTTCTTCTTTCCTGACCCTGAGCTGAGGCAAATGCAGCTGCATCTCCTTCTTCATCATCATCATCTTCCCCTTCCTCTTGTTTCTCCATCACCACTGACCTCATCATCATCACTCTCATCATCTTCTCTATCATCATCATCATCATCTCCTTCTCTGATCTTAAGAGGCTCATCCTTAGATCCTTTGAGCTTGAGCATGATGGTTTTATTGGTAGCCTCCAACTCCTCTAGCTTCTTTGCTGATTCCACCTTATGCTCTTGGAGTTGGGCAATCTGCTGGGCTTGCTGTGAGATCTGCTATGCTTGGGTAGCATTGAGCTCCACAAGCTGACGTATATGTGCAGTCTTCTCCTCATCAGCACCCAACAGCTTCAGCACCATACGGTTCAGTGCTGAAAGCTATTCCTCTACTTCAATGGGTGGAAGGGATGATCCTATAGGGAATATGGGATGGGATGATGGTCCGGCTTGGTGGTTGATGGTGGTAGTTGTGGCTATGGTGAATATGGGTGGTGGTATGTGAGTGGGTGGTGGATGGTAGGCTGTAGAGGTGGAAGGTGGAGGTGTGGTAGTAGTAGTGGGTGGTGTGGTAGTAGTGGTGGTGGCTGTAGTGGTGGTAACCAACGTGAACCTCGGCCTCTTCCCCTTCTGGCCATAGGGTTGAGCCATCCTCTTTTTCCTTGAGCTCTTGGATACAAAGGCTCCCCGATACTGGGCTGGTCTGGGGTGTAAGATGGATCAGAAGTAGCCTCCTCAGACTCACCCTGGCGTCCACCAACTGCCCTAACACTTCTTTCAGTGGCTACGACCCGACTCCCCACCGTTCGCACCAGAGGCTCCTCATCAGACTCCTCCTCCTCATTAGGTTGGAACTCCTGATGGAATCCGGCAGTCTCAGCACCTCCTTGGGTGGATTGTGGAGATGTCACATTAGTAGCAGTGGCCCTAGATTGGGTGGGGCTAGTATCTCCACCATCACCACTGTCATCATCATCGGAGTCATCATCTGAGAACACTACATTCTCCATATCCAAATCACTGTCGTTATGCCTCCACTTTTAACCTCTCGGTGCAATATAATCAACCCTTGCTAGATGCCCGAATAACCTTCGAACCGGGGGCTTTTGAGTCTTTCCCCTATACACTTTCATCCTTCCAAGTGTGGTGTCATCCATGATCTCTATTTCACCTCGTCGGCTGGACTCTTTGGCAGGTCGGGAAGTTTGATGTTGAAGATCATCTGCAAGAACCGCGGATACATGCAAAAACCCTCCTTCCCTTTAGCTTTGATGTCTTCAATAAGATAGTTGAAAAACATCCTCGAGAAGCTGAATCTCGCGTTTAGCACCAATGCGACAAATGCATGTTGTGTTTGATCGCTAAGCTCATCAAATCCTCCTCTTCTCAAAGCAATGCACTTAGTAGAACATGGGCGAGGTACTTGAATTGGGGGCACATGTTGCTTTTATTAAGCATACCGCCGTTGATGTCGTCGGCGTACTTAATGTGTAGAAAGCAACCACGCACTACCCTCGGGTGTAACTTGGTGGGGTGGCTACCATCATCACCTAACGCCAAGACTCTCCTGAAATCATCTTCACTAACATCAATATCCTGACCCAGTATGGAGCTTCGAATCCTGTAAGGCTCCACTGAACGGTCAACTATAGCATTCTCCCAGAATAGCTGCTGATGGGAGCGGTATGGGGTGCAATGGGTGGAGATAGCAGTGTGAATCCGTGATCTGGTAAGAAACTCAACAATCCCGGTGAAATCTGCAGCATTCCTCGATGTTGGGTCTAGGTGAGCACAGATGTTGTGCTTGGGGTTGATCACCCACCTATCAGCCATCTGTAGAACAAGTTAAAGAAACATGTCAGATTTAACGAACACAGACGTAATGATTGAATTTGAAAATTTTTCACAAGTGTGATTCAACCGTGCGATTGAGTCACACGACTGAGCCTAATCGTACGATTGAGAATCCGACAGAGTTGAGTCGTGTGACAATCCATACGGTTAAGCCAGTCGGATGACTGGATGGACGATCGGTTCAACCGTGTGATTGAATCATGCGTATGATTTAGTCGTACGATTGAAGTTCATTCGGGGCGTCCAGTTGCACATAGACAGACCGCATCTTGTGATTTTGAATTTTCTGCATTTTATCATCATTTTGCTTGAACAACGTATCCACAGACTCGTCTCAACATTTTAAACACCCAGGGCATGATTAATTTGACTTTAATGATAGTTTAGTTGTCGTTTTAAATAATTTTAAGTCCGGTTTCCTTTTGGTACTGTACGATCAGAATTCAAACAAATACGGCATAATTTCGACATGAAAATACCTGCAAATGATACTATAATGATCAGTAGGCAAATGCGAACAAGTATATCAAAGAAAAAGTCGAAAAGCGGTCCTTAGTAAATCGAAGTTTAGGAGATCAGTCGCATGAGCATGTAGGGTTTGCGAACGACTGACCCCATTTTATACTCACAGCACATTCAACTGTGCGAATGGATCCATACGCATATCTCATACGTACGAATGAGTTATAAGCATAGGCCATTCGTGCGATTGAAGCTCACTGACCCTGTCATTCATGCGATTGGTCCATACTGACCTTGCCATTCGCACGATTGGTCCATACTTATGAT
This sequence comes from Flaveria linearis, assembly GCA_024085815.1. Taxonomy (NCBI): domain Eukaryota; kingdom Viridiplantae; phylum Streptophyta; class Magnoliopsida; order Asterales; family Asteraceae; genus Flaveria; species Flaveria linearis. The sequence continues at coordinate 8,542,566 of CM044012.1, read as the reverse complement.
CCAATCATGCGTTTGGGCGATACTTATCCTTTAGTCGTGGGACTGAGCCATACTCATGGTTCACTCGTACGACTAGTCCATACTCATCCTACAGTCGTGCGACTGAGCCATACTCATGGTTCAGTGGTACACTTCTCCATACTCATGATTTAACTTTGGCAAACTCAGTTATAATCTCAGTTACGTTAGATAAACGTTCAAAACATTTGATCATCTCAGACATGATCCATTTATCCACCCGATCACCTCAGACGTGATCCTTTTACTTGAAAATCGTTAATCACCTCAGACATGATTATTTTAAGAACAAAAACTGATGATCACCTCTGACGTGATCCTTTTAATTTTCTTCAGAAACAGGTGATCAGATTAACGTTCAGTTCCTTTTGTGACATTCACAGAGATAAATCTTGTTGCACAGTCTGACACTGACACACTACAAACAAAAAAACTTGAAAACTAGAGAAACAAAACTAAATTACTGAAATAAACATATTTTTGTGATTTTGTTTGGGTAGAGTTTGAGACATTTTAATATTCATTTTAAAATGATTCTCCCCTTGTGCAGAACAGCCTATTAGTATTAACTTCATTTCTAAGACAGATTCATATGGAATCAGACATGCATAAACGTAATTTCTTGGAACTTTTGTTGATATATTGAAAAGGAAATAACATATTTACATATCACAGTTTCTTATTCATCTAAGACTTCTAAACACCAAATAGAAATCATGCTTGGTCTATTATGTAACACACATTGATTTTGAACATCAGGTGGTGTAGTCACGATGATTTTCAGTATACTTTTCCAGTTAAGTCCATACATAGGTTTTGACACACATCAGTGATAATTAAGTGCATTTGACCAACAAGTGTCTGTGCGTCCCACTAGTATATGGTAATCAATCTTCCTTAGGAGATTTTTGAGCGGTCTGGTGGTTAAGAAGATTTTGGTTCTAAGTGCTTTTAAAGAGATGCAAAGCCTCAGGTCAGTGCCATCGCACAGCAGAGAGGCGCAAACAACAGTGAATTCTTAGAACGGATAGGCTATGCTAAGCCTCAGATCAGTGCCATCACACAGCAGAGAGGCGCATGACCTATCTTCTTCTTAGAGCAATATACTATAATATACATTTCAGAAGTGACTTTTCTCATCAACATTATATCATTTTGCTTATTTTGCAGCTTTTATGACATTTGTCATATTTTGCTATGTTTTTCGGGTCTTTGCACACATTTATGGCATTTAATTGCTCCTCACCCTTATTGGAAATTGATTGATTGTGCAAACTAGGGATACCATGGGAACCCACAACTTTTTGATTGATTTAGGTTTAAGTGAATCACCAATGATGTCTACTAGTCTTTGTGTTGAACCTACCGACACATCGTATAATGGACTAGCACCTCCCTAGACCTACTTTCTCCGTGTAATTACAGTAACACACAAGCAAACTATCATTTTTCCAATATGTTAGACTTAGAGTTGTCATACTTACGATTTCAGTGATTTAAATTGAAAATGCAAAAATGGAAATCTTTTTGGTGTTCCAAGTAACACAACGCCTGTGTACCATCACTTTCAATAGTATTGAATCACTTTCTTAAATTTGTTGGTTTTGCCTTTTGGCTTATCTGATCTCCCTCCCCTTTTATAAGTAAAAAAATACTGAAACTAAACTAATCTCTCTCTAAAGTTCTAAAACCGAAAATATTTTTGTGTTTTTGGATTTTTAAGACAGGAAATTTAAGACAGGAAACAGGTGTCGGACTAAGCATTTTCATCTTCTGAAAATACTTCACATTTCTTTTTCACGCCGTTGACCTCTAACAGATATAAAAATCTTGGTTTATCAAAAGGTTTAGTGTAGAGGTCGGCGCGTTGAAAATCTGTGTTTATTTTAATCACATCAATTAAATGTTTTTCAAAGCAATCACGTATGAAATGACATTTTATGCCGATGTGTTTAGTCTTAGGGTGTTGAATAGGATTTTTTGTTACAACTATGGCAGCAGAATTATCAACAAAGATAGGAGTGTTTGAAAATTGCAAACCATAGTCCCGCATTTTCTGTTGTATCCAGATGATTTGTGAGCAGCAACTTGCATCAGCAACGTATTCAGCTTCACATGTTGATAGAGCAACAGATGTCTGCTTCTTGCATTGCCAGGTGACTAAACGCCTTCCAAAGAACTGACACCCTGCTGATGTTGACTTGAAGTTCATCTCGTAGCCACCGTAGTCTGAATCACTATAAGCAGTTAGCTCAAAGTCATCATCATGAGGATACCACAACCCCAGTGTTGGAGTACCCTTCAGATAATGAAAAATCCTTTTCACCCTAATCAAATGATTTACTTTTGGTTTGGCTTGATATCTGGAGCGTAGACATGTGGCGTACATGATATCCGGACGCGAGGCAGTGAAATACATGAGAGATCCGATCATCCCACGATACAAGTGGCATCCACCAAATCCCCATTATCATCTGGTGCCACATCATGGTTTGTGGCAAGTGGGGTACCGATAACAGTGACATTTTCCATATCAAATTGACTTATAATGTCTCTAACATACTTGGTCTTATGCAGAAAAATACCGGTAGGTGTCTGATCCACCTGTAAACCTAGGAAGAACTTCATCTCTCCCATGGCACTCATTTCAAATTCCGCCTTTATCATAGATTCGAATTCTTTACATAATTCTTTGTTTCGGGAACCGAAGATTATGTCATCCACATAAATCTGCACCATTAGTAAATCTCCATCTTTCTCTTTGATAAACAACGTGCAGTCGATCACACCCCTGCGAAAACCATGTTTTAATAGGTGGGTAGAGAGCTTCTCATACCAAGATCGAGGAGCTTGATGTAGCCCGTACAGAGCCTTGTCCAGCTTGTAGACTCTGTCCAATGGTAAGGATCTTCAAATCCTTCGGGTTGACTAATGTATACTACTTCACGGATTTCCCCATGAAGGATGCATAGAACATCCAGCTGATAAACCTTGATCTTCATGTAGGATGCATAGGCCAGAAAAATGCGAATAGCTTCCATCCTTGCCATAGGTGCAAACACTTCATTATAGTCGACTCCCTCGACTTGTCTTAATCCTTGAACAACCAATCTTGCCTTGTTTCTGAATACTACACCTTAGTCGTCCTTCTTGTAGCGCAGCACCCATTTGGTGCCAATCACCTTAACTCCTTTAGGCCTATCCACGAGCGTCCACACTCCAAGCTTCTTGAACCGTAGCAGCTCTTCCTGCATAGCATTTACCAAGGCCTCATCCTTCAGGGCATCACTTACGTGTTTGGGCTCGACTTGAGAAACAAAACATTTGAAAGCACCATCATTCACGTAACCCTTTTCCATAATAGCAGCATAATCAGCAGAGTATAGCTGATTTCTCGTTTGAACACCGGAGTGGAGATCCCCAATGATGGTATCCTGGGGATGATTCACACTAATCCTTGTCATAGGTGTCGTAGGAACGACCACTTCAGTATTCATGTTTGTGACTACAGGTTCAGCATCCGGGTTCCCTGATGCTTTCTCAGCATTTGTTGAACTGCCAGCTTGGTTGAGGTTATTCTCAATACCTGTTTCAACTGTTTCTTCATCATCTGATGAGACATTACTAACGTCCTGAGCAGTTTCTGAAGAGGCAGAAGCACCACTAGTTGGTACTGTATTGCTAAAATCCAGATTTGGAGCGTTTAAGATGTCAATCATCATCTGTGCAGCAATCTCGTCATCTGAACATGCTGGAGGAAGGTTGAAAGATTTGAAAAATCCATCATAATCGAAGAATCAGGATGTACCTTTCCCAGCAGGGGGGGTGGTGTGTCTTTGCACATCTACGTTGCACCACACTTATACCTGACCTTTAAAATTGTTATAGACTCATTTGTCAGGTATGCTGTATCCGAGAAAGATGCCTTCATCCGCTTTCTCACTGAACTTGCCCTCCAGAGTTTTGTTAAGTAACATAATAGAGCTCCGAATGGTTCTAGTTAACTCAGATTTGGTTTGTGTTTCTGAAGCAACTCATAGCAAGTCTTACCATGTCACTTGATTGCCAATACACGGCTAAGAGTGTAGCACGCATTGGCAACTACTTCTTTCTAGAATTGTCCTGGCAGCTTTGAATCTGTCAACATCGTCCTTGTAGTTTATATCAAGCTCCTATTCTTGCGTTCAGCAACTCCATTCATCTGTGGCGTGTATGCGAAGGAGAACTGATGAACAATCCCCTTTTCTTTGCACAAAGTATCCATCCACTGATTCTTGAATTTAGTCCCGTTATCTGAACGAACCTTCCTAACCTTCAGTTTGTACAGAGATTCCAGTGTAGTCACAAGCATCCAGTGTAGTCACAAGCATCCAGTGTAGTCACGAGCACTTTGAACGATTCAAATGTCTCTGACTTAGATTTCAGAAACATCACCCACGAAAATCTTGAGTAGTCATCAGTGACTACGAAGAAGTACCAGTCTCCTGCTATACTCCTTGTGCTAACAGGACCAAACAGGTCCATATGCAGAAGCTCCAGGGGCATCTCAATAGAATTAACGTTCTTGGACTTGTGAGACTTCCTGGTCTGCTTTCCTTTCTTGCATGAGACACAAAAATCCGGAAGTTGGAAGTTCTTAACATTTACTCCCTCAACTAAGTTGTTCTAAATCAGATGATTCGTCTTCCGAGGATTTATGTGTCCTATTCTCCTGTGCCATAAAATAGACTCCTTTTCTGTTGCCTTTGATAAGAAGCACTGAGCAGTGGACTCAGTTGTAGAAGCTTTAGACATGTCCAAGACGTACAAATCATTGTACCTCGAAGCTGAAATTAGTACCTGCTCCTCAGGGATATCCATTTCCTTCTTTAGAATGTAACATTTCCTATTGTTGAACATAACCTTAAAGCTCTTGTCACATATCTAAGAAACTGAAAGTAAATTGTTCTCTAACTACTAAACATAATTTATCTTATCAAATTTTACCTTCTCATTACCAACTTGTCCTTGAGCGGTGATGTACCCACCTTTGTTACCAGCAAAGGAAACATGTCCCCCTTTAATTTGCTTGACGTTGAAAAGGAGAGAGTGATTTCCAGTCATGTGCCTGGATGCCCTGCTATCAATAATCCATGTGTTGGTAGAAGCACTGTAGCGGACAACCTGCACAAAAACAAAAAACATTAGTTAAGGAGGGGGACCCAAGCCTTTACAGGCTTGGGTTTCCCAGAGGCATCGCGCATCACAAACTCAACCCACTGTCCATTTGGAGTTGGAGAAACCTCATTCTTCTTCTTCTTATCACCACTATCAGACACATAAGATGTTTTAGCTTTCCACAGACCATCCTTGTGTAAGGCTTGTTTGTGGTAAACCGGTGACTGATTAACAGTTTGAACTTTAGGCCTATTTTCAAAAATCGGTTTTGCCTCAGGCATCACAGACTAGCCTTTGGCTTGTCTATGTTGTCTTTGGTGTTGGGAAGGGGTGTAAGACCTAGTAGGTGTTTTAGACCTCTGTTTTGAAAAAGAAGGTTTAACTTCCGGAACCAATCCGATGTTACATCTAGGTGTCTGATAGCGAGGACAGCATGAAGAAATGTGTCCTCTTCGTCCACAGTTATAGCATGATCTCCTCTCAACAGGACTAGGAGATCTTTTGTGGGGTGGGGAGTACACTTCAGGATTGGTCCTTTTGGTTTCAACCTTTGGTTTTTCACCTTCTTTGACAAATTTGATTTGTTTAACACTTTGGTTATTTTGTCTTATCACATTGTTGAGATCTTGCTTAACCGGTTTAGACTGAGTTGTTTTTGAAATTTTTGGTTTTGACACAGCAGTCGGTGATCCCAAACCAAGAGGCACGTGATCATCCTCTACCACCCAGTCCCCAATTAAGACTTCATCCTTTGTGCCCAAAGTTGATGCCTTCTGATCAGTCACCTGAGGTGCAGATTTAACTTCAGTATCAGGAGCACTGACCAAAGGTGTAGTCACCACATGATCCTTGATAGGATTATTATTAACAGGATGATGTTTTGTGTTCAAAAGGATCTCATGTGGTGGAGGCACAACTTTATAACCAATCCCTTCCCCATTGTTTCTTTCTTTAACCAAGTTTTTTTATGATATGTGAGGAACTAGCTAAACTATGCAATCTTTGTTTTAATAACTCATTTTCTACTTGAAGAATAGTTTTTTTCCTTTTTAGTTTCCTCAATTGAATTTAAATAAATCTTAATGTCATTTTCTTGGTTAAAAGCCACAACCTCGGTTTCCCTTAGTTGTTTCTCAATAATTCTATTTTCTCTTTAAAACTGCTTTCATTTTGCTTCAACACTCTATTAGCCTCAGTGTAAAGTTTTAAGTCATTTACCAAGTTATCATTATGTTATAATAACCTTGTAAATTTTAAATCAATGCATTCCCTAAACTGATTGCATTCAACACAAGCATGTTTATCGAATAGGGTTTCTTTAGATTCTACCTGTGCAGAGTTTGAAGTGTCAGCAACAAATGCAACCTGGGGTTCCTAGTGAGTTTCAGAAGCATCATTTAGTTCATCCCCTACCAGATGATCAACAGCAGCCATTGAGTCATTTACATCAGCAGTATCAAACTCAGCCAAGTTCTCCCCCTCACTTTCTGAGTCGTCATTTAGATCCTCAGCCAACACGATATTCGCTTCACCATCAGATAAGTAGCGAAAAGACCAGTCTTGACCTTCATCACCTTGTGCCACCATTGCTTTGGAGTCCTGACTTGTTGGAGCTGTCTTCTTGTCTTTTTCTTGTCTGTTGGTTGATGAAAACGGGTTACCATTTCCTATTTTCTTAGGTTTAACACACTTTCTCTTGAAATTGCCTTTTTCTCCACAGTTGAAATAGGTGACCTTTGACTTGTCAAATCCAAAAGTAGTATCCTTTGTGGCCACCAGGTTCTTTCCCGTTTTCTTGATGAATTTCTTAACTCTTCGCACACCACTAGCTAGAGCCCACATGATATCCATCATCTCTAGCTCGGTTTCATCCACTTTCTCGTAATCTTCATCTGCCAAGTGACAGTTACCAATCTTCCCTGCTACTAACCCGCCATACGAATGGACCACAACAGCAAGTAAATCCATATTCTCCTTAGCAACTTCCACAATTGTGTTGCTCAGATTCTCTATCGTTAACTTCGTTGGTTGAGCTTCTGCAGAACTGTATTGAACACTTGATGAACCACCTGACTCACAACCTGAAGATGCACTTTGAACATTTGCAGATGTGTTAGACACGAAAGCAGTCTGCAAGGGTGCACTTGAAGATGTAGTAGTAGGAGCCACATTGTATAGAGAAGGATTCTGAGTATAGGTTCCCTTTTTAGACTTGTACTTCAGTCGTAGCTCTTCCTCTCTCAGTTTTAGAATGAAGTCATTTATATCCAACGTTTCCAGCACTTCATTATGTCTTAAAGTGGAAACGAATGAATCCCACTTATCAGGTAAACCATCAGCCGGACTCGACACCTTATCTTCCATAGACGTTTTAACTCCATGAGTGTGCAGTTCACTCATCAAATGATAGAAGTGATCAATAATGTCGTCCAGACTCTCATTTCTGATTGACGAGAAGTTATCAAATTCCTTCTTCAAAGATTTAGCCTTTAGAAACTTAAGCATTGCATTTCCTTCATACCGCTTCTCTAGAGCCTTCTATAACTTCTTGCACTGCTTGTGCTCTGAGAACTGATGAAAAATATCTTTTGGGATGGACTATGTCAACAATGCATAGGCCTTCTCCTCAGCATTGTACGCAACCTTTTGTGCCTCACTCGAACCACTTAGAGTCAGTGGAACACCATCAGCTCCAACTGGCATAGTGTAGCTAGTCTCAATTGTGCTCCATAAGTTGGTGTCCACTTCATTCAAATGAATTTCAAACCGTTGCTTCCATTGAGGATATTCGTCAAGTGTAAGAAGCTTTGGTGGTTTTTTGTGATTTCCAATCTCATTTTCCAAAAGCAGGAGATTCTGAATTCTGGAGTCCTTCCCAGTTGAGAAAGCAAAGTGTTTCTCGTCCATGATGACTTAGTCTAAAAAACTTGACAATCTAACTGACTGATGCGACTGGGGAATGCCAATGAGACTTAACCGTGTGATTGAAATGTGCGACTGAATTCACACGTGCGATTGAGGTCAACCGTGCATATGAATTTATGCGTATGAGTTCAGTCGTACGAATGAACTATACGACTGAGCTGAACCGAACGAACGAGCTTAAACGTGCGAATGAACAGACGATTGGACCAATCGTGCGAATGAGCTATGCGTATGAAGTTCAGTCATGTGATTGGATCAATCGTGCGATTGAGGCGTCTGACTTCGATATTTTTAAAAAATTTTCACTCGATTAGACTAAAAACACGATTTTGAAAACCCTAGTCGGCTAGAACTCGAAAAATACGAACCTTTTAACACATGCACTTGTAAAAATCGAATTTTTATGCCAAAAGAATGGATCTTTGATTGAGAGACGTTGATTTTTGCAAACACTTGATTGAATCCACGTAGAATCGAGAGCCACAGCTCTGATACCACTTGTTAGGACCGAGTACGAATTGGTACTAACTAAATCTACGTAAAAACCAGATCAAATAGTGAAAATCCTATTTGATTGGTGATCCAATCAGGGAGAATGATAATCTGATCAAAACTAACGATTAGAAAACGTTAAGAATTGATTAGGAATGATTAGGAACGCTCTGTGAAGTTGGAAGGGACGACTTGGACGTTCTGGGACGGCTAGGGTTGTGAATTCTCGAAGTCTCCCGTTTTTCCACAAATTTAGTGGTATTTATAGGTTACAGTATTCATTCGTACGACTGAGCTATGAGTATGGCTCAGTCGTGTGACTGAGTCATACGATCCATTCATACGTACGTATGAACCATAAGATTGAATAATTCGTACGACTGAGTCATTCGCATGACTCAGTCGTGGACTGGCTCACACGCATGATTCAGTCGTGCGACTGGGTCATAAAACTTAGTTAAACACATTCCTGAATCTTTATTGACACAAAACTATGTATAACAACTATAAACCCATATAACATGTTCATATATGCATGTAATAAACACTAATATAAAGATACAAGACATTCAATAACACATATTCATTCATTCAAGAGTCTTTCATTACAAATATCAAATGATAACATCAGTGTAACAAAATGAAAGTCCTTAAACATTTAAGTACCTTAGAACTGGAACTAGGGACATGTGTACCAACAAACTCCCGCTTGGACCTAGTTCTACCTATTCTTTGACTTTATTTGAAACTCTTCTTATCTCTTGAATCTCTCTTCCTTTGAAACCCAGCGTGAATATCAAATGCAAAGCATAATCACATAACGTGTTGAAACTGAAATGCTTGCACGATATCCAGCGTATCAAAAAACAGTGGCCACTTGTACAAAGTATATATATCATCTCCTGACAAGTTCGTGAGCCACATTGGGTTGAACACCCTTATTGTCTCTACAGTCCCCTTTCGATCCAACACAATGACTGCTTCTCCAGTACGCCAGTCATAGTACGACCATTTAAAATAGGGTGTAAAGTCTTGTGGCATCTCCCTTATAGGTATACGTGACATCGTGCGCGGCGGTTGCCATTTCAAGACAACTTTCGGTCGACTAGAGATCGGATCAACTTCTGTTTTGTGTATAACCCTTCTGGGTTGTTGTGGCTTGAAGTTGACCCACCTCGTGTGGTACTCTTTCTTCAATGCTTTCTCGAACCATCCCGATTTCTTTCTAGGAACTGCATAAAGCAGGTTCAAGCAAGCAAGTCGATTGAGCTCAAATCCTGGAAGAGTTTTCAGATCGTGTGGAAATCTAAAATACTCAATTCCCTTCTCTCTTTTCACTGCATAGACATTTAGATCATCAAGGTACGCCCAACTAATGATTTTTCCTGACACCTTCTGATGTGTTTTGACCTTGTAGAGCTTGGTGTAGGCATTTGACTTTGTAGGTTCCCTCTGCTTTCTCATTTCTTCCAGACAAGCTTCCCACTCAGCTTTGCGTTTTGCCATGTCTTCATCATCAGCCTGAGATAAGTCTTCTACGGCTTCTTTCTCGGCTACCCTCTCTTCTACTTTGTCGAAAGTGCTGCTTGCAAACGTCTCTCCCAGATCCGGTAATACATCGCCATCGACGTTAGTGTACTGAGGATAATAGTCAGCTATCACATCTTCAATCTCAACCTCATCAACCCCTTGAAGTTCTTCATCACTGACTATGTCAACTTCGGGAGCATCTTTGATAAATTCATCCAAGTTGAGCTGGAACACCTCAGCAAGTTGCTCATCAGTAAGATCATTAATTATTTCTCCTTCTTCAGGAGTATAACTCACAGACCTGCTGACTATCCCTTGCAAATCAAGTATCATAGTTAATTGAAACTTGATTTGCTATAGAGGAGCAACATCATACTCGTCTTGCTGAGAACTTAGGCATGACCCTATACTTAGGCATTTTAGCCAAAACTTAGGCTCATGAACTTAGGCATGACCTATACTTAGGCATTTCAGCCAAAACTTAGGCTCATGAACTACTGTACAGCGCATCAACTTATACTTAGAAATTCTAAGGCATTTTCTAGGCGCATAAGTTACTGTTTGGGCGCATTATCTCATACTTAGATTTTCTAGGTCATAATTCCAGGCGCATGGGCCCTGTTTAGGCACATGACCTTACTTAAAACTTTTCTAAAGCATTTAACTAGGCGCATGGGCCCTGTTTGGGCACATGAATACCATCTTATATGTTTCTAACATATTTTTAAGTCCCAATCTCATCGTAAACATATTCTAAGCTCAATATGACCATTCTAAACATCATCCAAGTATGAACAACCATAAAACATCCAAACTCATACACATATACATACTGTTATATACATTAAAATCAGAAAATAGTTTTGCATGCATTTTCAGCCCTGGAAATCATTAAAACATGTAAAAGATGGGGTCTAGAAACTCACCTTAACTGCTTTCAAGCTTAATCCTTCCAACTTGAACTTTTCGAAAGCTTTTAACACCTATACATGCCCAAGGACATATAACCAAACACATACATACACATAAGAACATGACAAAGCTGATTTTATGGCCAAAAATCCATGAAAACTAACTTAATTACACTAAATTTGCTTACCTTATACGAATCCAGCTGCTCTCTCTCTAAAATCGGAAAACCATTCTTTTCTTCTCTTCTTTCTTTTCTTTTTGGTTGACAGAAAGCAGTTGTAAAAGGTCGCATGGGCGGCCATCCCTATATGTAAAAGATATTTGACTTTTTGTACTTTTACACAAAGCCCCCTCCACTTTTGTTACTTATCACTTTCTTTCAAGATACTTTCATTTCCTATTCTTATTATTTTTCTCTTTTCTTTTACTTAACTAGAAATTTCGGGTGTTACAAATCCACCTCCTTAAAGAGGTTTCATCCTCGAAACTTATCACTCTTTGAATAACTGTGGGTAATGTTGTCTCATTTTTTCTTCAGTCTCCCAAGTAGACTCCGAACCCTTTCGGTGCTTCAACTGCACATGTACCAGTGGAACCACTTTATTCTTCAATCTCTTCTCTTTTCGATCAATGATTGCCACTGGTTGATCTACATAATTGAGCCGTTCATCCAGTTCGATATCAAATAGTGGTACAATTATATCTTCATCAGCTAAGCACTTTCTCAGATGTGACACATGGAATGTCAGATGAATTCCACCTAACTCATCTGGCAATTCTAACCGATAGGCCACCTCTCCTACTCGTGCAATGATTTGGAAAGGTCCTATGTACCTTGGGCTTAGCTCACCTTGCTTCCTGAACCGGATAATCCCTTTTGAAGGTGAGACCTTCAACATAACTTGGTCGCCCACCTTGAATTCAATCGGTCTAATGCTCTTATCAGCGTACGACTTTTGCCTATCCTTCGCCGCCTTCATAAAGGCCTTGATCTTCTCTAGCTTTTCTGTTGTAGCCTCGATCACTTCAAGGCTTCCCAACTCCTTGTGTCCAATGTCACCCCAACATACGGGTGTCCTATACCTTCTACCGTATAGCATCTCGTAAGGTAGCACACCAATACTGGCATGATAGCTGTTATTGTACGAGAATTCTGCCTATGGTAAGTGATCATCCCAACTTCCTCCAAAATCGATCACGCATGCTCAAACCATATCCTAGAGCATCTGGATTGTCCTCTCCGACTGACCATCTGTCTGAGGATGATAAGCCGCGCTAATGTGTAGGCTCGTCCCCATCGCATCATGAAATCTCTTCTAAAACTTGGATGTAAACCAAGTGTCACGATCAAACACAATAGACACTGGTACACCATCACAAGCTACAATCTTTTTAATGAATAGATCCGCCAATCTTTCAGAGGAATACGTCTTGTGGATCGGAAGGAAGTGAGCACTCGTAGTCAACCGATCAACAATCGCCCATGTGGTATCAAACCACCTCGCCGTACAAGGTAGCTTAGTAATAAAATCCATGGTGATGTGCTCCCACTTCCACTCGGGTATATCCAATGGTTGGATCTTCCCGTATGGCTTCTTGTGTTCTACCTTCACTTGCAATCATGTAAGGCACTTGCTCACGTACTCTACAACGTCGCGCTTCATACCCGGCCACTAATAGTCTTTCTTCATATCCTAATACATCTTCGTGGCACCGGGATGAATCGAGTATCAAGTCTTAAGAGCTTCATCCATAACTCTTCCCCGTAGATCACCGTAACAAGGGATCCACATCCGTCCATTTCAGGTCCTAACACCGACAGTGTTTTCTCCTAACTCCGTGACAACCTCTCATTCCTTCGGAGTTAAGGCGATCTTCTTTCAACGCCTCATCTTGAAATTCCTTCACATGTGTCATCACATCACCGGTCATAACAAACTGGTAAGCCTTCACCCGAATCGGCTCGGGTCTCTCCTTTCGAGTAAGGGTATCTGCCATAACATTGGCCTTACCCAGATGATAATAGATCTCACAGTCGTAATCTTTGATGAGATCTAACTATCTCCTCTCTCTCATGTTGAGATCCTTTTGCTCGAAGAAATACTTCAAGCTCTTGTGATCTATGAAGATTGTGCACTTTGTCCCGTATAGGTAGTGCCTCCAAATCTTCAACGCGAAGACCACAACTGCTAACTCCAAGTCATGGGTGGAATAATTGAGTTCGTGGGTTTTCTGCTGTCAGGATGCATATATTATTACCCTTCCACGTTGCATTAGCATGCAACCTATCCCTGAATAAGAAGCAACCAAATATACCACTAAGTCATCATTCCCCTTGGGTAATGTCAAGACAGGAGCTTGAGTCAATCTCGTCTTTAACTCCTTGAACGCACTCTCCTGTTCTCGACTCCACACAAACTTCACATCTTTGCGGGTCCATTTAGTCAAAGGCGAGGCTTTCTTGGAAAAGTCTTGGATGAATCTCCTGTAATAGGCCGCCAAACCCAAGAAACTGTGGATCTCGGACAGCGTCTTTAACGACTTTCATTGCATCACTGCCTCAACCTTTGTCGGGTCGACCATAATTCCTTCAGCATTCACTACGTGACCTATAAATTGCACCTCGCGCCACCAAAACGCACACTTAGAGAATTTAGCGTACAACTTTTCTCTTCTAAGCGTCTCTAATAATTCACGTATGTGGCCGGCATGTTCTTCCTCGCTTTTCGAATAAATCAGGACACCATCAATAATCACAATCACTGATTTATCTAACATCGGCCGACACACTCGGTTCATCAAATCCATGAAGGCAGTTGGCGCGTTAGTTAAGCGAAAAGACATAACAAGAAACTCGTAGTGTCCATGACGCGTACGGAAAGCTATCTTGGGAATGTCCTGCTCCTTCATCTTCAGGTGATGGTAACCAGATTGAAGATCTACCCTCAAAAACCAACTGGCACCTTGGAGCTGGTCAAACAGATCATCAATCCTCGGTAGCTGATACTGATTCTTCACCGTCAGCTTATTCAGCTCTCGTGCATATTCGCATACTGCCGTCCTTCTTCTTCACAAACAATACCGGAGCACCCTAAGGAGAGATACTTGGTTGGATAAACCGTTTATCCATCAACTCCTGCAGTTGATCCATTAGTTCTTTCATCTCGGTAGCAGCTAATCGATACGGTGCTTTAGCAACGCGTTGAGCACCGGGTATCAGATTAATCTGGAACTCAATTTTGTGATCCGGTGGCACGCCTAGTAAGTCATCTGTGAACACGTCTGGGAAGTCACATACCACTGGTACATCGAACAATTATGTTTGCATCATAGGTTGCTAACCAATCCATCCCTAGTACTACATCGAATCCACCTAGGGGCATCACCTGTAATTTAGTAGAAAACCTATGACCTTCTAGTTCTATGTCACAACCTTCTATCACATCCGAGACTCTAATGGATTTACCAATAGCAGTTTCTACATCAAATGGCTCATTAATACTCCTACTACAAAAAGGCAACTTATCATAGAAAGCAGTAGAAATGAAACACCTACTAGCACCAGAATCAAATAATACAGAGACACAAGTCTAGTCTACCAGGAATATACCTGTCACGATGTCGAGATCTGCGCTAGTCTTCTCTTTCTCCTACTCGATTCCCTCTTTTTCCCTGGAGCTCTCCAGCCTTGGTTCCTTGCAGTCTCTCCTCATATGCCCCTTCTTACCACAGGCATAACACTTCACCACACGACAATCCCTTACCATGTGGCTATTCCTTCCACATTTGAAGCAGATGTTCGACCCCACCTACATTCTCCCGTATGGTTCTTCCAACACTTGCTACATACCTTCACCCTTCTCGCGATCACAGCCACTTTATGACTCTCGACCTTCGCCTTTTTGGCCTTGGGAGTGGAACCATTGCTACCAGAACATTTCCCATTCCAGTTGTCCCTCTATCCTTTCATCTTCCCTTATGGCTCTCATGACCCTACTCACCACCGCCGGCAGTATTGTGTGCATGACCTGTTGCACCCCTTCAGCTATGGCCTCCTTCACTAAGGTCGTCAGATTAGGGCTCCCATCCCGACCTACACGGTGGTGAAGCCCGAGCCCTTCAGGCACTGTTTCGGCATCCACGGTCATGTCCCTCATAACACGTGACCCAGCGGCACGTCCACTACGACCTCCACCTCACGTAACTTTCTGGAATCCTCTACCAGCCATCCTAAGCACTAACACGGTCATTGAAGGTAATGGCTTCATTTATGTTGAGTATAGTAAGTTCTTAATTACAGTGGCCAATTATGATTAGCCACTTACTTTACTCTTCACACCCTAAGCGTTCCCTATCCTGACTACATCAGTATCTAAATCTACTATGAGCACATAATCATGTAGCTCACACATATAACTTTAATTAAATTTCGACCAAATAAATACATGATGGCACGTAGCTACTCGGGCTGGCATCCCTACCTTCGTCCCATTTTCAATTTAAGTTTAGGTTTTTAAAATAATTTACCCAATTCACTTAAACTTTGGCTCTGATACCATGTAAGGCCCCGTTCCCGGAGACCTCATAGTTGTTCATTCATAGCTCTAAACATACATAATAATATACACCACATAAAAAATTGCAGCCGAATTTATTAACAAAAAACCATTCATTCTATTAATAATTACTGTTGTTATGCAACATAATATCATTCAACTACAAAAGAAACTTTCATTGATTCATTATAAAACAACAATAATAACATGTGTGAATGGATGCCAATCTTGCCCTGTCGAGTAGCCTCCCCGTGTGCCATCCTCACTAATTTACCTGCGAATTGAAAATGTATAAAAGTCAGTGTTGCTGAGTGAGTTCTAGTTTTAATGTATTAAAATACTTTATATGTTTCATACATAAAAATACTCTTTTCCTCAAACTACTCTTCTTTACTTTCACACATTTTCGTTCATTATCACACATATTCGTTCGTTTCATACTTTATTATTATCTTTCACTGATTCTAGATCCTGTCAAGCTTTACTCTCTCATGGCACGCAGCCACGATCTCTGAGGTCGAATGACGAGGATCCCGATTCATACCTTATTATTATTATCTTTCACTGATTCTAGCTCCTGTAAGCTTTACCCTCATCATGGCACGCAGCCACGATCTCTGAGGTCAAATGACGAGGATCCTGTTTTGTACTTTATTATTATCTTTCATTGATTCTAGATCCTGTCAAGCTTTACCCTCATCATGGCACGTAGCCACGGTCTCTGAGGTCGAATGATGTGGATCCCGTTTCGTAGTTTATTATTCTCTTTTACTGATTCTAGATTCTGTCAAGCTTTACCCTCATCATGGCAAGTAGCCACGATCTCTGAAGTAGAATGACAAGGATCCCGCGTCGTACTTTATTATTATCTTTTACAGATTCTAGTTCCTGTCAAGCTTTACCCTCATCATGACACGAAGCCACGATCTCTGAGGACGAATGATAAGGATCCCCTTTCGTACTATAGGTTTAGTCTCCAAGACTGACCCCCCTGTGTGTGAACCCTCATGGGTTAAAATTGCACGTTATAAGACACACAGTTAAGCTAACTACTCTCAAAGAGTCCTGATCCTCTTTTAAATCTGCTTGCAAGCCTTTTCATTCTTTCATTACGTTTGACTTTTCATCTTTGTTATCTTTCACTTCGTTACATTTTACTTTATGTTCATTCATACATTCATCATACTATGTAAAGTCATAACATAATACTTAATGTATTTATATATATATATATATATATATATATATATATACATATATATATATATTATATATATTTGTTTTGTAAATCATTAAATGATAACACTTTATACTTATATACATATCACAATTCATTATCATATCACACATGTCTTAAGTATAAACCCTCACATATTCATGCTTAGAATAGTAAAAAACAGTCCACTAGTCAAACTAGGGTCAAGCCCTAAAATTCTGTATTTACTTAAAATTCCAGAAAATTTTCTAAGTGCTGGGCACATGGGAACTATTTAGGCGCATGAGGATTGTTTGGGTGTTTCTCCACTATGCTGGCGCATGAGCCTATAGTTGACTATTTCTCACTTAGGCGCATGAGCCCCTTGGGCGCATGGGCACTATTTGGGTGCATGACCCTATACTTAGGCGTTTCAGCCAAAACATAGGCGTATGAACTACTATTCAGGTGCATCAACTTATACTTAGAAATTCTCAAGCATTTTCTAGGCATGAGTTACTGTTTGGGCACATTAACTCATACTTAGATTTTCTAAATCATAATTCCAGGGGCATGGGCCCTGTTTAGGCGCATGAACACCATCTTATATGTTTCTAACATATTTTTCAGTCCCATCTCATCTTACACATATTCTAAGCTAAATATGACAAGTCAAAACATTATCCAAGTATGAACAACCATAAAACATCCAAACTCATACACATATACATATGGTTATATACATTACAAATCAAAAATAGTTTTACATGCATTTTCAGCCCCGAAAATCATCATAACATGTAAAAGATGGGGTCTAGAAACTTACCTTAGTTGCTTTCAAGCTTAATCCTTTCAACTTGAACTTTTTGAAAGCTTTTAACACCTATACATGCCCAAGTACACATAACCGAACACATACATACACATAAGAACATGACAGAGCCAATTTTATGGCCAAAAATCATGAAAACTAACTTAATTACACTAAATTTGCTTACCTTATATGAATCCAGCTGCTCTCTCTAAAATCCGAAAACCCTTCTCTTCTGCTCTTCTTTCTTTTCTTTTTGGTCGGCAGAAAGCAGTTGTAAAAGGTGGCATGGGCTGTCATCTCTATATGTAAAAGATATTTGACTTTTTGTACTTTTACACAAAGCCCCATCCACTTTTGTTTCTTCTCACTTTCTTTCAAGATACTTTTCTTACCTTTTCTTATTACTTTTTTTCTTTTCTTTTATTTAACTAGAGATTTCGGGTATTACAATATATATATATATATATATATATATATATATATGTATGTATGTATGTATATGAAATTATGACCAAATGACACTTCACCCCACTACACCATCACCTTCATTGCCCTATCCCTCCAAACCTGAAAGGATCTCAGATCTAGTTTGATCAATTAGGTTATGACTTGCAGCAGAATAGTGTTTGAATTAGACGAAATTTAAGCAAGAACAAGATGAATATTCAATCAAACAGTAACGGTTATAGAGAGAGAAAGTTTTCTGCAAAAGAGAATGTTTTCATTCATTCATATGCTTCGGCAAACATACAATTAGGTCAAATTTCCTTTTATAGGAAAAGATGACGTCAGCAGATGTCACCTGATAGTGACATCTAACCGATTACACAAACAACTGAAAATAACTGAAACTACTGAAGATGTCCACAACAGCTGAGGACATCTTCTTACAATAAAAGCTTAAGTGTTAACTAATTCTTCAACTACTGAAACTTCAACATCTGAAGAGTAAGTTCTTCATACGTTTTACATCTACTAAACTACTGATTACAATCTACTGAAAATATAAAGACAACTACTGAAAGTAAACCATCACAACTACTAAACAGTACTTCATCAGCTGTTGAGACATCCTCTGAATACTTGGTCTTCAGACTTTGTCTTAAAATTCTATCTTCAGACTTTGTCTTCAGCTTTTGTCTTCAGACTTTGTCTTTAGACTTTGTCTTCAGACTTTTGTCTTCAGCTGATGTAGTCTTTTTCAGTTGTTATGATGTCTGTGGGACTTAAAGGTTTTTCTGATCTGGCTCATTGGTTCTTTTGGTCCAAAAACTCCCCCTAAACTAATGCAGCCAAAACCTTCTAAGTTTATTGGTGTCCCACTTATTAGGCAAAAAATATTGTCTTTTTCTTCTTGATCAGCTTAGAAGTGACCAATTTAAGCACAGACCTGGGAAGAGGTTTCAGAAGACTTGATTGGCAAGGGATGGATTGAACTCTGTCTTGGCGAATTGGACACAGAGTTGTTGCCCCATCCATGAAACCTACTTCCCTACAATGAGTCTGTAAGACTCTCGAACATAGGCCTCAAGGAAGACAATCTGTTCTTCCAGGGTGAGCTCTTCAGCTTCTCCTTCAAAGAAGAACTCTGGCCCATAGTACTCAGATAGGTACTTAACCTGTTTCCCATTCTTTAACTCCACAGTTGTTATTTCTCTGTAGGTGAACTCATCAGCATGATTACCTTCAAGTAGCAACTGGAGCTCATTGCTTCTGACTTCTTCAAGCCTCTTATAGATCAACCCCTTTTTTATCATTTTGTTTTCTAGTAATGTTTGTGGGGTGAGATTAGACTTGTAGGCTCTTCTGAAGTCTTCTAGGATTTCCCAGAGCGACACTACAATGGCCAGCATTATCACTGCATCTACAATCTTCTTTACTTGGCCATTGTATTTTCTTAGGACGTTCTTCTTTGTTGAATTTGGAGCCCTTTCTGTACCAGCAGTCATTAGTGAGGTGATTAAATAAGCCACATATTTCACATGGCTTTTTCTTCATCTTTAGTTGATCAACTACTGAATAAGATGAAACTACTGAAGGTTTGTTCTTCAGTACTTTCTTCCTTTTAATACTTATGTTAAGTACTGACGGATTCTTAACTACTGAAGATTTGTTCTTCAGAAGTTTTCTATGAGTACTTTTAGACTTCATGATAGACTCTTCAGCAGTTTTCAAACCCTTTTTGTTTTCAGTGGTTTTGGTTTGTTCTTCAGGTGTTATGACTTGCCCGTCAGTAGTTTGAGTACTTTGTGAGACACCACCTGAAGTGATCAACTTTTTCCTGATTATGTGTTTTTCAGCATTGGGACCATCAGATTCTACAAGTTTTAGATTAATTTTCTTAAAAACTTTTTCACCTTCATTTATCTCGGTTAAAACAACACCCTCAGCTGTTTCTCCCTGGATGACATTTGTGCATCCAACGGTATAAGAATATGTTTCTATATCAGCTGATTGATTTTCTGAGGTGCTAATACTGACTTCATCCTCTGATTTTGGTTCATTATCAGAGGGTGAGGCACATGATAATGTGGATTGGTAATTGCTTTCTCCTTCAGATTCTACTTCTAACTTTGGAGTAAAATCTGTAGGAGGAGCAGTGTGATTATAACCAACCTCAAACTTCACATTTGAAGTTGTTTGTTTGTTGAGAAGAATTTCAAACCCTTCGCATGATGTTACCCAGCGTTCACACTCTACCTGGGTAGCTGCAAGTGTTTGTTTGAGGTCCTTATGCTTCTCTAAGATGACCTCTACCTTTGCCTTTTCATCAGTGATTTGGCATTTTAATTTGTAAATCCCATCATCTTTTTCATTTAAAACAGACTCAAACTCAGCTTTTCTTTTGGAAATCACTTTCTCTAGCTCAAGATTTTTATTGAATAAAGCTACATTTTTTCTCTAATTGAGGCAAATGTAGCTATGCATGACTAAGAACACAACTTGGCCTTAGCCTCTGAAGATACCTGTGATACCTGTGATGTCAAAGCATTTGAGCATGAACTATCAGTAGACTCCAGGGCCATAAGAGCAAGATTTCTAAAAGGGTTTTTACCACCATGTTGACCAGCACCAGAAAACAATTGTTCATGATAACTAGAAAGATCATCTGGTAAACTGCTCCAGTTAACAACTCCAAGGGTGAAAAAGCTTTGTTGTGGTTGAGATTGAGATTGTTGATTTGATTGAGATGGTTGAGGCTCAGGTAGGGCAGGTGGTTGTTGAGCTGTGGGTACTTGAACTTGACTAGACTGAGGCATGTAAAAACAAGGGTAAGGATATGGCATAGGACCTTAAGGGACAAAATTTGCAGGAGACGATTAAGCTTGTGAAGAATGACCAGAACTGGTGGAATGTTGCCCTTTGTTTTGCGAGCTATTGCTTGGGAAGGTCACAAAGGGTGCAGATGAGTTAGATCCAGATGATCTACACTCTCTTGCAAAGTGTCCAAGTGTATGGCACTTGTGACACCTTAACTTGCTCTTGTCAAAACCAACCTTGGTTTTTCTAAAGGGACATTGGAATTTCCGACCAGTCCTTTTGTAAAACTTTTGAGATCTGATATTGATCATTGCTATTTGGCTCAAAATATCCATCTCTTCCAGATTATCATCTGGAACTCCTTTCAAATCATCCATCAAAAAGTACAAATTATCACTGCTACCACCTGAATTACTATTAACACCAACAAAAGCATGTTCTCCACTGTTTGTAGAGAAATCTATATGCTCATCATAGGAACCTTCTGATGCAGCATACTCTGACTCCTGACCGACCAGTGCAGTGTTTCCTGGTACAAAGTCATCATTGAGCTTCCCAGATGAAGATAGTTTCCTTTTCTGTTCTATTTCTCGTTCAAATGTTAACAGTTTCCCATGAAGTTAGGTGAAAGATAGAGTGTCCAGGTTTGCACTGGAGTGTAGAACAATAGTGTATGTGTCCCATCTCTCAGTCAGGGATCTGAGGAATCTGTTGTTCATCTGGCTGTTTGAATATTCCCGTTTAACCATTTTCAACTCAGATATCAAACTGAAAAATCACTCAAACTGCTGGGTCAGAGACTTACCCTTTCTATGAGAGAATGTCTCATATTACTGGGCAAGGATCTCTCTAGTGTTTGCCAAAACCTCATCAGTTCCTCCAAATTGTTCCTTCAGAGCAACCCAAAGGTCATGAGCAGTTTCATGATGCATAAGCCCTGAATAGATTTTATTTGGTAGTACCATGGCCAGAATTCCATGGGCTTTAGCATCAATTTCAAATAGTTTTAGATCTTTATCCGAATACTACTCTGGTTTCTTTGGAACCATCTCATTTTTTTCGGGAAGACTCACCATAGGCTTGTATGGTCCATGCACCACAGATTTCCAACATCCTGTGCTATTGATAGACAGGTGGTGGAACATTCGTCGTTTCCGTATGCATTATTTTAACAGATTCTCAAGCTCAAAAACTCAAAAACTCTGTTTTAAACACGTAGAACTTCAAATTAATTCACCGGAAGCTATAGAAACTCAAACTCTATAACCAATTCTTGCAAATTTGCTAATTCGATCAAACTTAGATATCAAAAGAGCAGTTTCAATGATCAATTGTTAAATCGATCAACGATTAACCAGCTCTGATACCATTTGAAAGGATCTCAGATCTAGTTTGATCAATTAAGTTATGATTTTCAGCGGAATAGTGTTAGAACTAGACGAAATTTAAGCAAGAACAAGATGAATATTCAATCAAACAGTAACGGTTATAGAGAGAGAAAGTTTTCTGCAAAAGAGAATGTTTTCATTCATTCATATGCTTCGGCAAACATACAATTAGGTCAACTTTCCTTTTATAGGAAAAGATGACGTCAGCAGATGTCACCTGATAATGACATCTAACTGATTACACAAACAACTGAAAATAACTGAAACTACTGAAGATGTCCAGAACTGCTGAGGACATCTTCTTACAATAAAAGCTTAAGTGTTAACTAATTCTACAACTACTGAAACTACAACATCTGAAGAGTAAGTTCTTCAGACGTTTTACATCTACTAAACTACTGATTACAATCTACTGAAAATATAAAGACAACTACTGAAAGTAAACCATCACAACTACTGAAGAGTACTTCTTCAGCTGTTGTGACATCCTCTGAGTACTTGGTCTTCAGACTTTGTCTTCAAACTCTGTCTTCAGACTGTGTCTTCAGACTTTGTCTTCAGACTTTTGTCTTTAGCTGATGTAGTCTTCTTTAGTTGTTATGATGTCTGTGGGACTTAAAGGTTTTTCTGATCTGGCTCATTGGTTCTTTTGTTCCAACAAACTCCCCCTGAACCAATGCAGCCAAAACCTTTAAGTTTATTGGTGTCCCACTTATTAGGCAAAAAAATATTGTCTTTTTCTTCTGGATCAGCTCATAAGTGACCAATTTAAGCACAGGCCTGGGAAGAGGTTTCAGAAGATTTGATTGGTAAGGGATGGATAGGAACTCTATCGTGGGGAATCGGACACAGAGTTGTTGCCCCATCCATGAAACCTACTTCCCTGCAATGAGTCTATAAGACTCTCGAACATAGGCCTCAAGGGAGACAATCTGTTCTTCCGGGGTGAGCTCTTCAGCTTCTCCTTCGAAGAAGAACTCTGGCCCATAGTGCTCAGATAGTTACTTAACCTGTTTCCCATTCTTTAGCTCCACAGTTGTTATTTCTCTGTAGGCGAACTCATCAGGATGATTACCTTCAAGTAGCAACTGGAGCTCATTGCTTCTAACTTCTTCAAGCCTCTTATAGATCAACCCCTTTTTCACTATTTTGTTTTCCAGTAATGTTTGTAGGGTAAGATTAGACTTGTAGGCTCTTCTGAAGTCTTCTAGGATTTCCCAGGGTGACACTATAATGGCCAGCATTATCACTGCATCTACAATCTTCTTTACTTGGCCATTGTATTTTCTTGGGATGTTCTTCTTTGTTGAATTTGGAACCCTTTCTGTACCAGCAGTCATCAGTGAGGTGATTGAATAAGCCACATATTTCACATGGCTTTTTCTTCATCTTCAATTGATCAACTACTGAAGAAGATGAAACTACTGAAGGTTTGTTCTTCAGTACTTTCTTCCTTTCAGTACTTATGTTAAGTACTGATGGATTCTTAACTACTGAAGATTTGTTCTTTAGCAGCTCTGATACCATTTGAAAGGATCTCAGATCTAGTTTGATCAATTAGGTTATGATTTGCAGCAGAATAGTGTTAGAATTAGACGAAATTTAAGCAAGAACAAGATGAATATTCAATCAAACAGTAACGGATATAGGGAGAGAAAGTTTTCTGCAAAACAGAATGTTTTCATTCATTCATATGCTTTGGCAAACATACAATTAGGTCAACTTTTCTTTTATAGGAAAAGATGACGTTAGCAGATGTCATCTGATGGTGACATCTAACCGATTACACAAACAACTGAAAATAACTAAACTACCGAAGATGTCCACAACAGCTGAGGACATCTTCTTAAAATAAAAGCTTAAGTGTTAACTAATTCTACAACTATTGAAACTATAACATCTGAAGAGTAAGTTCTTCAGACGTTTTACATCTTCTAAACTACTGATTACAATCTACTGAAAATATAAAGACAACTACTGAAAGTAAACCATCATAACTACTGAAGAGTACTTCTTCAGCTGTTGTGATATTCTCTGAATACTTGGTCTTCAGACTTTGTCTTCAAACTCTGTCTTCAGACTTTGTCTTCAGCTTTTGTCTTCAGACTTTATCTTCAGACTTTGTCTTCAGACTTTTGTCTTCAGTTGATGTAGTCTTCTTCAGTTGTTATGATGTCTGTGGGACTTAAAGGTTTTTCTGATCTAGCTCATTGGTTCTTTTGGTCCAACAAAACCGTCACTTTTCCTCTCCCTCACTCTCTACATTTCTCTTTTCTTTATTTCAGGCACAAAAATCACTATAATTCTCCAAGTCTCAAGAATTCTTTAATAACATGGAGTATTTTTGAAGTGATACTTGAAATTGAAAGTGTTCTTTTCCTAATCTTCATTCTCCTTGTTTCTTAAGATGAAGATCACCCTTTTAAACCCTACTTTTCATTAAAATTTTCAAGTTATTTTCAAAAATTTACGTACACCCATGTATTAGAAAGTTGTAAGCTAGATTTATTACGGATGTAACCATTTATAAGAAGTTATTTTCTTAAAATAATTTTTTTTGGTTTTGAAGAAAAGTTACAATGGTGTCTAAGTTGGTGATTTATGTCTTCTACTAACTTATTGTCAGATTATCTAATAGTACATGTTGAAACTCTAAAAACAAGTGTAAACAAGTGGACGATACCAAAATATAAACTTAGATATGTTTATTTAGTGGTATTTTATTAGATCTTGTAAAAATATATTTTCAAGTTTGGTTTATAGATTTACTAACCGGTGTATAAAAATATTTTTACTGGTTTAAGCTTCTTTCATAATATAATTTTATGCTACGAAAGTGAGATATTTAGAACAAGAATGTAAATTGTTGTGGAAAAAGGTCTATTTGTTAGTTATAAATCGTCAAGAAAAAATGATTTGTTATATTATAAATTTGATGAAAATATGAGTATATTAACTATGAATATATTGCACATACATTTTGTAAAAAATAATAAATTTGATAATAACTTTCTTAAATATATAAAATAAACCGTTACATATAATTGTAATTATTTATTATCAGAGTAGAAAAGTTACGATGTGAGTTATATAACTTACATATTTAATAATATATTCTATATAAATAAGTTTAGTTTAATTCTATAATGTATCACCAATAGGCTCGTTGAGTCATATATTTAAATACAAGTGTCTTCCAAATAAATTGTAACGCCCTGAAATTTAATAGAAAGAAAAGAATAAAGAAGGAAAAGTGAAATAATTCAAGTCAAGGGGTTAAAGTTGTCCAATGGGCAAACTTTAATATTATCATGTTTAAAAAGGTGGCATGGCCGCCCACAACATTTTCACCAATTGTTGTCGATATTTTTAGAGGGAGAGAGAGAGTAGAGTTCCATCGATTTCTAGTGAGAAGAACAAGAAGAATTTTACAAAAAGGTAAGTTCTTGTAATTTGCAAGTTTTCAACCGAGTTTCAGCCTTGTGACCGAGTTTTATACATTCTTATGTGTATGTGTGTTCGGTTGTGTGTGTGTGTTTGGCATGAATTAGGTGTAAGCACGCTTGTGGGCACGAAATTGAAGAAGTTGTGCTTAAAGGCTGCAAGAGGTGAGTTCTAGAACCCCGGTTTTACTTGTTTTAAACATTTTTAGGGCTGAAAATGCATGTGAAAATGTTTCTAAAACTGTTATATATGTACCCGTATGTATATGTGTATGAATTCTTGTGTTTTGTGGTTGTAAGTTTATTCTTGATGCTTAAAATGATAGATTCAAGTTATGAGCATGTTAGAATGTAGATTGGGACTGAAAATATGATGGAAACATGTTAAACGGTTGGCCATGCGCCTAAACAGGGTCCATGCTCCTGAAATTTGGCTTAGAAAACTCAAGTGTATCTCATGCGCTCAAATAGTGTTCATGCGCTCAAATAGTGTTCATGCGCCTAGAACACTTTCCAAAATATACTAAGTACCAGCTCATGCGCCTAAACAGTACCTCATGCGCTGAATATTTATGCCCAGACGCCTAAGTGTAGGTCATACACCCAAATAGTGCCCATGCACCCGGAGTGGCTCATGCGCCTAAGTGTTGATGCGCTTAAGAAGGGCTCATGCGCTCGCATAGTACTAATGCGCCTAGACTGTTTTACTTGGAAAAATTTCATGCTCATGCGCCTGAAATGTTCCATGTGCCTTATATTGGAATTAGGATTTTCTAAGGAGTTTTAGGAGGTATATGGGTGAGATAGGCTTTGATATGATATGATGGTTTATGTTTAAAGTATGCATGATGATGTGATGAGGGTTATGATATGTATGCATGTATGATGTGTTATCTTTCCTCGTTTAACGGTTTTTCAAAACGTATATATTATGTTATATTATACGATATGCATTATGTTATGACTTTACTTGATATGATGTATGTATGAATGAACGTAAAGTATTACGTTACTGTAGGATTCTATATGCCCAAGACACTTAGAATATTGATGTGGTTAGTACGTTATGATCCAAGTCGGGTTATACCCAATAACAAGCTTAGCAAACACCATTTAATATTTAATTGATGATATGATCATGCAATTAAATATTTACACCAATTTAGAAAGTGGGTTTTCTAAATAAGTTGCATATGAGATGGAACAATTTATTAGGATATTTTGTTCAATAATATTATTTGAAGTGTTATTTAAATTAGTTACATAACACTAAATAATAATGAGAGTATACTACTTATACAATTAATTGGTTAATTGTATAAACTAGTTACAAGGCTAGACAATATATGTGTGTGTTAAAATTTAATATTTATAAGAAACCCACTTGTTTTCTGTACAATATATATGTGTGTCTTATATTTTTCATACAATATAAGATAATATATATTATAGAAGACTAGAAAACCATTTGTTTTCAGCCATAATGGCCGTTTCTTACATGCATGTGATATGGTGTTTGTTCCCTTGAGTGGAAGACACACATGCATGCTTGTCACATGTTTCCACTAAGAGAGATTCTCTTGAAACACACACATGCATTTGTTCTTTTAACTAGACAATATGCTCTCCTTTTCCAATCAATTCTCACATGCAAACAACAACTTGAACTCACTCCTCTCTCTCCCAAAAGCTACGGTTTTTTTCAGCTTCAGCAGGAGGTTTTTGAGCAGTTTTTTCATGTTGTTCTTGGTGTTATTCTACCTAACAAGAGTGGTGCTTGCTACAAGGCTTGGGGTATAAGCACTTGAGGACTTCTCCCTTGAAGTTTTGGTTGATTTTGGGAACATCTTCACCCTTTCTTGGTCGGGTTTCAAGCTGCAGAAAGGTAGTCAATCACAGCTTTATATGGCTGTGATTTTATATACATTTTATCATGTTCATAGCTTGTCCATTCACATATTTAAGATCCTATTTTTGGGTTTTGTTTTTCATCTTAAAACTACATTTAGAACACAAAATTTTCAGATTATAAACATGTTATAATCCTTTACATCCGCTGCGTTTTCTGAAAGTTTAAAAAGGTTAAACTATGTTTTAGTGTTCTAACAAACCCATCAATGGCATCAAGAGCCGGTTATGTGGATGACTTGCTTGTTTTATCTTTTGAAATTGGTTTTAAAAGATGTTATTAGACATACTATAGGCTGTTTTTGGGCTGGAATATTATGTCTTGTTGAAACCCCAACTTTCAAGGTTACATTACACATGCTTGTGATTAAACCTTGAAAGATATGTATGTTGATATGTTGATTGTTTGGACAATATTTAAAACCAAAATTTCAGTTTATGTTGGCTGAAATTTGAAGGTTTTAAGTGGGGTTTCATAATATATTTTGATGATTTGATCATTGGATGTTTTAGTGCATAACCTAGCCATTAACCTTGTGATTGTTTGGATATTTGTGATGGTTGTATTCATTCATTCAATTGGGTTGTATTATTTGTTATTTGTGCTTTGTTTCAAATGTAATTTATTTATTATTGGGCTGTAATAAATAGATTAGGTGTATTTTCATTTTACTAGATATCTTGTACTAGGACTTTATATCTTGTAATATGAAGACATACACATTGGAAGCACAAAAGAGAAGACACAAGAAACATGGAGCATTTGGATGCGGTTTCTAGTGGGAGGTTCTTGGAACTTTTATGATGAGTTTGACCCTTAGAAAGACCAAATGACAACACTTGTGATGGCAAACAAGTGTTGTCAACATAAGGGCTATGGTTATGCACATATAATTGTTAATGTTTATGCTTGTTTAAATGTTTGTTGTTTGTTTGAATGGTTGATGTTTTGACATGAATAACAAACGCATTAACATCTTAACAAGCTGAATATAAAATGGTTCTTAGTCATTAAGTGTTAATAAATGGTTATTAAAATGATTTAATGATTTTAAAGATTAAAATAGGTTTTAATCAAAGAACCATAAGGTACCTTGTATTTGAAAGCATGCAAATACAAGTACATAGAGTTTTCCAAACTAGAATTATGATACCTCTAAACATTTAACAAACAAGTTTAACACCGTCCTTTTGCACAACACTTAAGTCATTTGGAAACTCTTAATGGGATAAAGGTCACCTAACCATTTTGAGGGAACTTGTGACTTAAGGTGGGAATACCACATTGGTGGGATAAAGGTCACCTAACCACTTATGTTGGTAAACTCACATGTGTGTGCAAGTAGGGTAACTTGATTTGCAAACCATGTTGAATGGATCACCTAAAATATGGTTTCCAAATGGTGTTGATGGGATTAACATGCCGACTTAACATATGATGCTTAAAGTCGATCCCATACCGCTAGAAGTTGCAAAAGGTTGCAATTGTCAAATGTTGACTACCTTGTTAATTTGAATAATGGGATAAAGGTCACCTAACCATTATTTGAATGTAACGTTGGATTCTAGATTTTAATTATTAATTGTCTATGAGACATAAAGGGTATTAATAATTAAAATGAAATTTTTCAGAAATACTAAAAGAACTTTGTAAAATTTGTAGAATGGCCGCAAACAATAATGCTACCACCCCGACCGTCCATACCCTATCACTGAGAACTATTTTAGAGAGGGATCGTCTGTACCATAATAACCTTATGGACTGGTCTCGAAACTTGAGAATTGTTCTCAAGCAAGAGCAAAAGGCAAATGTCCTTGACGATCCTATTCCTAACCAACCCGACCCCGACGGTGTTGAGGCCGCCTCGAGAGGCTTAGCTGTCCTGTCTCAAAGGAGTTGGCCAAGGATTTGATCCTTAATGGCCTAACTAAAAGTTGGAGACGTTCATAATGAATTACAATATGAATGGATAGGACAAGAGCATTGGTGAGTTTCGCGCAATGCTCACAACAGCTAAGGCAGGGATGGGTAGAAAAGTTCTACCTATCCACTAGATCAATAAGGGAGGCAATGGAAAGGCCATTCCCGATCCCAAGGCAAATGTTGCAAAAGGAGAAGGGCACATCAAAGGCAAAGGGGAAGGGAAGATCAAAGTGGAATCTCCAAAACCTAAGCTTATGAAGCTTAAGGTAACCGAAAACGATCCATGCTTTGAGTATGGTGAGATAGGTCATTTGAAAGGGAATTGTCCAACCTATCTCAATGAGTTGAGAAATAAGAGGGATGCTGGGCAAACCTCAAGCACAACTTTCATAATTCATATTGACTTAAATGTTATTTCCTCAAAGCACATGGGTAATTGGATACCGCATGTGGAACTCACTTTTGCAATCTGTTGCGAGGGTTCAAAAGAAATAAGCACTTTAAGAAAGGAGACTATGTTTTGAAACTTTCAAAAGGTTTGGAAGTTGTTCTTCAAAACATGTTATATGCTCCTAGTTTGACTAGGAACATGATTTAAGTTTCCCTTTTAAAATGATATGGTTATGATTTAAAGTTTGTAAATGATGGTATTTATGTTGCTATGGATGATGTATATTATTTCAAGGCTATGCCTTCTAATGATATTTATGAATTGGTTCATAAAGAATCATCCTATAATAACACATCATACCGATCATGTACCAAGAGACTTAAAATGGTTTAAGTAACTCTTATCCTTGTCATTGTCATCTTGGTTACATAAACAAGAATCTGATTTAAACACTTTAAAAGAATGGTCTTTTGAAAACAAATGAAAATTGTTCATTTGATAAGTGTGAATCTTGTTTACAAGGTAAGATGACCAACACGCCCTTTAGTGGTACTAGTGAGAGGGCAAAAGATTTATTAGGAGTCATACATTTGGATGTATGAGGTCCTTTTAAAACAATGACAAGGTATGATGAAACTTACTTCATTACCTTTACCGAAGATCATAGTCGCTATGGTCATGTGTACTTGATGGCACATAAACATGAAAAATTTGAAATGTTCAAAACTTCAAGAATGAAGTAGAAAATCAACTCGATAGAACTACCAAAGTTCTCCGTTTAGATAGAGAAGGAGATCGAACCCTATTGGATATGGTTCGACCTATGATGGCTATAAGCTCACTACCTCTATAATTTTGGGGTTTCGCACTACTCTTCGCGGCTCATATTTTGAATATGACCCAAACCAAGAAAGTGGATTGGACGCCTTTTGAAATATGGAATGGAATAGTTCCATCGCTATCATATTTAAAAGTATGGGTTATGAAGCTTAAGTTAAGCTTAACACCCAAACCAACTGAAAGTCGATTCACTAAGTGTATATTTGTTGGATATCCAAAACGACTGTATAGGATACTATTTCTTTGATCCAACAGAGCAAAAGGTATTTATTGCTCAAAAGGCAGAGTTCTTGGAAGCCAAGTTCCTTATGGAAGGAATGACGCATAGAACAGTGGAATTTGATGAGGATCAAGATCCATAAGCCGATACACGTTTGGTTGACACTAGCAATCAACAGAAGGTTGTTGATCATGATCAAAGGGGTGATCAATACACACAAAACGTTCACAGATCTGGTAGAATTAGCATTCCACATGAAAGATATGGATTTTTCATAGATGGATGCTACGTTGTTGACTCCGAAGAGCCAA
The DNA here is from genome assembly GCA_024085815.1 of Flaveria linearis. Classification (NCBI taxonomy): domain Eukaryota; kingdom Viridiplantae; phylum Streptophyta; class Magnoliopsida; order Asterales; family Asteraceae; genus Flaveria; species Flaveria linearis. Next base: position 8,511,281 of record CM044012.1, on the reverse strand, counting down.
CTACATACCATCATGCAATGTCCAATTCGGATTGTGACAAGTGGCTAGGAGCCATGAACGTAGAGATGCAATCCATGTATGACAACCAAGTTTAGGAATTGGTTGACTCTTCACTTAACTCCAAACCGGTTGGATGCAAGTGGGTTTTCAAGAAGAAAACTGATATGCATGGAAACTTGGATACTTACAAGGCAAGACTTATAGCAAAAGGTTTCACTCTAAGTCAAGGGGTTGATTATGATGAAACCTTCACGCCTCTGGCAATGCTAAAGTCTATCAGGATATGTTTGCCACAACTGCTCATTTTGATTATGAGATTTGGCAAATGGATGTCCAAAACCACTTTTCTTAATGGACATCTCGAAGAGACTGTCCATATGGTTCAGCCTGAAGGCTTTGTCGATCCAAATCATCCTGATAAAGTATGCAAGTTAAAGAGATCAGTCTATGGATTGAGACAAGCATTGAGAAGTTGGAATCAACGTTTTGATGAAGAGATCAAGAAATTAGGTTTCATCAAGAACGCTGACGAGGCTTGTGTGTATCAAGAGGCTAGTGGGAGTGTAATTACGTTCTTAGTATTGTATGTTGATGACATACTACATTTTGGAAATGACATTCCAACCGTGGAAGGTGTTAAAACCTGGCTTGGAAGTTGTTTTTCCATAAAAGATCTCGGTGAAGCCGCCTATATGTTGGAAATAAAGATCTATAGGGATAGATCGAGGCGGTTGATAGGGTTAAACCAAAGTGCATACATTGATAAAATCTTGAAAAGGTTCAAGATGGAAAACTCTAAGAAAGGTATAGTACCTATTCAAAGAGGGACAATATTGAGTGCATCTCAATGTCCAAGATAGGATCCATCATGTATGCGATAATATGCACTAGACTGGACGTGTCATGCGCGTTAAGCATGACAAGTAGATATCACTAGAATCCAAGTAACACCATTGGATGGCTGTTGAAAGTATATTGGAATACCTTAGAAGGACTAAGGATATGTTTCTAATATACAGATCTGATGAAGAGGAACTAGTTGTAAAGGGTTACACGAATGCTAGTTTCCAAACTGATCGAGATGATCTTCGATCATAATCAGGGTACGTCTCCATTATGAATAGGGTAGCGTTGTCCACTACAGAATTCGAATACATAGCCGCCTCATTAGCAGCTTGGGAAGCTGCATGAATAAAAGGTTTATCACCAATCTAAGGATGGTCTCTACCATTCAAGACCCCTTAGAAATCTTTGTGATGACGAGGGTGCGATTGTTCAAATCAAGGAACCCCGTGCACATCAAAAGATTAGGCACAATGAGCGAAGATTCAACTACATAAGGGATGAAGTTGAAAAGGGAAATATATGTATTCGCAAAGTTCACTTTGATCAAAATATTGCGGATCCACTCACGAAGCTCCTCGAAAGGGCAAAGCATGAAAGTCATACTTGTGCCTTAGGACTTCGATATTCTAGTGATTGGACTTGATCAATTTTGTATTTGAATATGTGGAACAATTGTAATACTTAACTTATCTATGTATTTACGATATTTTAAGTGATGTTCCTTTTAGCATGTTTACATCCATGAATAATTTTATTATTCTAAATGTCCGTAGTCGGTCATATTTGTGGGAACAAATATGAATGTAAGACTATTATGAACTTGGATTGGTGGATATTCATAAGGCATGAATATAGAGCAATTGGTTGCTGCCAAGGTTCATAGATATTCGTGGGATACGAATATTGGACTGACCCGCATCTCAAATCTTACTACATGGAATCTTATTGATTGATCATAAGTAAATTTGAGTAAAGGCGAATATCATTTGGTATCCTCCGACCTGAGATACATATTGGGTTTTGATATTCACCAAGTTTTATACCTTGAGCTAGTTCTTCACTGATATGAAATAATTGTCAGTACATAAGGCTATGTTCAGGTATGACATAAGGTGATTGTGAGAAACGTATGTGGTCAAGATGGGATTTGTTCCTCTTATTCGTTGAGAGTATGATGTCTAAGGCCTGATTAAGTTAAATCAACAAGGAATGATCATTCCGTGTCCTTGGATTTAACATGACATCTGTAACAAAAGGATAGATGATTGATTCACCTAAATCATTTCAAGTAAGGTACTTGAATGGGATGATGTTATTGAATGGCCATAAGTCATGCGTATTAAGGGTAGTAAACCGTTGTTAGGCGTTATTTACTACTTGCATCAATCTTCTATGAATCTTGGGCAAGTGGGAGATTGTAGGATTCTATATGCCCAAGACACTTAGAATATTGATGTGGTTAGTACGTTATGATCCAAGTCGGGTTATACCCAATAACAAGCTTAGCAAACACCATTTAATATTTAATTGATGATATGATCATGCAATTAAATATTTACACCAATTTAGAAAATGGGTTTTCTAAATAAGTTGCATATGAGATGGAACAATTTATTAGGATATTTTGTTCAATAATATTATTTGAAGTGTTATTTAAATTAGTTACATAACACTAAATAATAATGAGAGTATACTACTTATACAATTAATTGGTTAATTGTATAAACTAGTTACAAGGCTAGACAATATATGTGTGTGTTAAAATTTAATATTTATAAGAAACCCACTTGTTTTCTATACAATATATATGTGTGTCTTATATTTTTCATACAATATAAGATAATATATATTATAGAAGACTAGAAAACCATTTGTTTTCAGCCATAATGGCCGTTTCTTACATGCATGTGATATGGTGTTTGTTCCCTTGAGTGGAAGACACACATGCATGCTTGTCACATGTTTCCACTAAGAGAGATTCTCTTGAAACACACACATGCATTTGTTCTTTTAACTAGACAATATGCTCTCCTTTTCCAATCAATTCTCACATGCAAACAACAACTTGAACTCACTCCTCTCTCTCCCAAAAGCTACGGTTTTTTTCAGCTTCAGCAGGAGGTTTTTGAGCAGTTTTTTCATGTTGTTCTTGGTGTTATTCTACCTAACAAGAGTGGTGCTTGCTACAAGGCTTGGGGTATAAGCACTTGAGGACTTCTCCCTTGAAGTCTTGGTCGATTTTGGGAACATCTTCACCCTTTCTTGGTCGGGTTTCAAGCTGCAGAAAGGTAGTCAATCACAGCTTTATATGGCTGTGATTTTATATACATTTTATCATGTTCATAGCTTGTCCATTCACATATTTAAGATCCTATTGTTTTGGGTTTTGTTTTTCATCTTAAAACTACATTTAGAACACAAAATTTTCAGATTATAAACATGTTATAATCCTTTACATACGCTGCGTTTTCTGAAAGTTTAAAAAGGTTAAACTATGTTTTAGTGTTCTAACAAACCCATCAGTAACAAAGTAAAAAATAACAAAGATGAAAAGTGGAACGTAATGAACGAATGAATGGCTTGCAAGCAAATGGAATGGAGGTGCACAACCATGTTATCGTTAGCACAACTGTGTGCGGTTTAGCTAACCCGAAGGATGCACACTGATGGGTTTGTAAGAACACAAAAACTAGTTTAACCACTTAAACTTTCTGAAAAACGCAGCGGATATATATGTTTTGATACATGATTATAAAGCTGAAAAACCATGTTCTTTAGGTGATAAACATTTGCATAAACCAAACCCATATAACAAAGGATCATTTTATGTGAATAGGCAAGCTATGAAAGCATAAAACGTGCACTATGGACAGCCATATAGAGGCTGCCATAGACTACCTTTGTGCAGCTAAAAGGAGTCGAAAATGGATGAGAATGGTGATGTCTTTGAGTAGCAAGCCTTCAAAGTAGAGGGCCTCATGAGATGATACCCACAAGTTAGAACAAACACCTTGCAACTTAGGATGCAACACCAAAAACTCTCTTCCTTTGAATCCTCAAGATAACCGAAATTTTCAGCCTTCCTTTTGCTTGAATCCGAAAATCTTCAACAATTTTGAGAGAGTTTTTCTTGAGTTGTCTAGAGAGAGTTTTTGCTAGAATGAGAGAAGAGTGTGTTAGTGGTTAAAGAGTGATTTGTCCAAGACAAACAAGGGGAGTCCCAAAGCTTCTTGGGCGGCCGAGGTTCCCCCTTAAAATGGGTTTCCATTTCAAATTTTTTATCAAAAAAAGTAACACTCTTAACCCTTGATTTTTATAAAATTAAAACCTATTTTAATTTTATAACAATAACACGCTTTTGTTTGCTTATTATTCAAACAATTTAAACAATGAAACAAACAATCTCTCAAGAACAAATTATCCACATAATGTTGTTCTTTTACAAAAGCAAAGTTCTAGAAAACCTGTTTTCTAAAATGGTGTCAATATATAATAGTATGATCTCATCAACAAATAAATATTTATTGGTGTTTGTTTGGCTTGTTATTGGGTATGACCTGACTTGGATCATAACATACTAACTACATCAATCTTGTATGTGTCTTGGGCAAATAAGAACCAACAATCTCCCACTTGCACAAGATTCATAGAAGATTGATGCAAGCAGTAAATACCGCCTAACTACGGTTTACTACCCTTAATATGTATGACTAAGTGCCATTCAATAACATCATCCTCTTCAAGTACCATACTTGAAATGTTTTAGGTGAATCAATCATCTATCCTTTTGCCACAGATATCATGTTAAATCCTAGAGACACAGAGTGATCATTCTCTATTGATTTAACTTTATCAGGCCTTAGACATCTTACTCTCAACGAATAAGAGGGACCAATCCCTTCTTGACTACATACGTCTCTCATAATTACCTTATATCATACTTGAATTCAGACTTTTGTACTGCCACATTTCAGAACAGCGAAGAACTGAGCCAAAGTATAATATTTGGTAAATATCAAGACCCAATATGTATCTCAGGTCAGAGGATACCAAATGATGTTCGCCTTTACTCAAATTTACTTATGATCAATCAGGAAGATTCCATGCAGTAATATTTGAGATGCAGGTCAGTCCAATATTTGCATCCTACAAATATCTATGAACCTTGGTAGCAACCCATTGCTCTATATTCATCCTTATGAATATCAACCAATTCAAATTCATAATAATCTTACCCTCACACTTGTTCCCACAAGTCTGAACGACTACGGACATTTAGAGTAAACAATTTACTCATGGATTAAACATGCTAAATTGGAACATTAATTGAAACATTATAACCAAATAATTTTATTCAAATAATAAGGAGTTCCACATATCCAAATACAAAATTTACAGACCGAATCCAATCACTAGAATATCGAAGTCCCATGGCACAAGTATGACCTTCATGCTTTGCCTTTTCAAGGAGCTTCGTGAGAGGATCCGCAATGATTTGATCCGTGTGAACCTTGAGAATACATATCTTTCCGTTTTCAACTTCATCTCGAATGTAGTTGAATCTCCGCTCAATGTGCCTAGTCTTTTGATGAGCACGAGGTTCCTTGATTTGAGCAATCACGCCCTCGTTATCACAAAAGATCTCTAGGGGGTCCTGAATGGAAGGGACTAACCCTAGATCGGCAATGAATTTCTTCAACCATGCAGCTTCTTGAGCTGCCAATGAGGCGGCCACGTATTCAGATTCTGTAGTTGATAAGGCCACCACATCCTGTTTGGAGCTCTTCCAAGAGACCGCTCCTCCATTCAGAATGAAAATATATCCCGATTATGACCACGAATCATCACGATCGGTTTGGAAACTTGCATCCGTGTAACCTTTTACAATGAGTTCCTCATCGCCAGATCCATAGATTAGGAACATATCTTTCATCCTTCTTAGGTACTTAAGTATGTTCTTAACAGCCATCCAATGACTGCTTCCAGGATTTTGCTGGTATCGGCTTATCATGCTTAAAGTGCATGACACATCTGGTCGAGTGCATATCATCGCATACATGATGGATCCAATAGCAGATGCGTATGGGATTGCCTTCATTTTATCTTGCTCATCCTTTGAGCTAGGACATTGAGTCGTACTCAATATCGTTCCTCTTTGAATAGGTACGGTACCTTTCTTAGAGTTCTCCATCTTGAACCATTTCAAGATTTTATCAATGTATGCACTTTGATTCAAACCAATCAACCGCCTTGATCTATCCCTATAGATCTTTATTCCCAGAATATAGGCGGCTTCACCAAGATCTTTGATGAAAAAACAACTTCCAAGCCAGGTTTTTACACCTTCCAAGGTTGGAATGTCATTTCCAAATAGTAGTATGTCATCAACATACAATACTAGGAAAGTTATTTTGCTCCCACTAGCCTTCTTATACACACAAGCCTCATCAGCGTTTTTGATGAAGCCAAATTTCTTTACCTCCTCATCAAAAGGATGATTCCAGCTTCTCGATGCTTGTTTCAATCCATAGATTGATTTCTTTAACTAGCATACTTTATTAGGATGTTTTGGATCAGCAAAACCTTCAGGCTGAACCATATAGACATCTTCCTCAAGATATCCATTTAGGAAAGCGGTTTTGACATCCATTTGCCAAATCTCATAATCATAATGAGCAGCTATGGCAAACAATATCCTTATAGACTTTAGCATCGCAACAGGTGAGAAGGTTTCATCATAATCAACCCCTTGAGTTTGAGTGAAACCCTTTGCTACAAGTCTAGCCTTATAAGTATCCAAGTTTCCATGCATATCGGTTTTCTTCTTGAATACCCACTTACTTCCAACTACCTTGCAATTAAGAGGTAGTGCAACAAGTTCCCAAACTTGATTGTCATACATGGATTGCATCTGAACGTTCATGGCTTCAAGCCATTTGTCATAATCCGAATTGGACACTGCATCATGGTATGTGGTTGGTTCATCGGAATCTACCACATAGCATCCATCCATGAAAAATCCCTATCTTTCAGGTGGATTACTAGTTCTACCACTTGTGCGAACGTTTTGTGTGTATTGATCAACCGCTTGATCATCCTCAACATCCTCATGTTGAGTGCTAGTTTCAACCAAATGTGCATCGGGTTGTGGTTCTTGATCCTCCTTAAGATCCACTGTTCTACTGCTAGTTTCTTCCATAAGGAACTTTGCTTCTAAGAACTCACCCTTTCTGGCAACAAACACCTTTTGTTCCAATGGATCATAGAAATAATATCCCATAGAATCTCTAGGATATCCAATAAAGATACACTTGGTGGATCGGACTTCCAATTTGCTTGGGGTGGGAGTCTTAACATAAGCCTCACAACCCCAGACCCTTAAGTATGATAGGGATGGAACTCTTCCATGCCATATCTCAAATGGTGTCCTTTCCACCTTTTTGGTTGGGGTATATTTAGAATACGGGCCGCGGAGAGCAAAGCGAAACCCCAAAATGATAGAGGCAATGTGCTTCTAGCCATCATAGATAGGATCATATCCAATAAGGTTCGATTCCTCCTCTCAGACACACCATTATGTTGTGGTGTTCCAGGTGGAGTGAGTTGTGAGGCAATCCCACAACTCCTAAGATAATCTTGAAAAGCATCACTTAGGTATTCACCTCCTCTATCGGTGCGGAGAACTTTAATTGAGCTGTTGAGTTGATTTTCTACTTTATTCTTGAAGATTTTGAACATTTCAAAAGCTTCATCTTTGTGCCTTAATAAGTACACATACCCATAGCGACTATAATCGTCGGAAAAGATAATGAAGTATCTTTCACCATTCCTAGTCATTGGTTTAAAAGGACCACATACATCAGAATGTATGATTCCTAATAAATCTTTTTCCCTTTCATTAGTTCCATTAAAGGGTGCCTTAGTCATTTTTCCTTGTAAACAAGATTTACATACATCAAATGAATCATATTCATTTGTTTTTAAAAGACCATTCTTTTGAAGTGTTTGTATACGTTTCTTGTTTATATGACCAAGATGACAATGCCAAAGATAGGTATCACTCAAATCCAACTTGAGTTTCTTGGTGTTTGTTTGGTACAATGAACTATTTAAAGTATTTTCATGAACCAATTCATAAATCCCATTGATGGGAATAGCTTTAAAATAGAACATATCATTTAAAGAAACATGAATATCATTTTCAGCAAAAGATAATACATAATCATAATGTCTTAATTGGGATACAGAAATAATGTTCCTAGTCAAACTAGGAGCATACAAAACATTCTTCAAGATAACATCCAAGCCACTTGGAAGTTTTAGGATGTAGTCCCCAGGAGCTTCAACTTGGACTTTGGTTCCATTGCCCATGAAGAGACTAACATCCCCTTGATTGAAGTCCCTACTTCTTTTGAACCCCTGCAACAAATTGCAAATATGAGTTCCACATCCGGTATCCAATACCCATGTGTTAGAAGATGTAACATTAAGATCAATATGAATCATGTATATAGTACCTGAGCTCTGCCTGGCATCCCTCTTTGCTTTTAACTCTTGGAGATGGACAGGACAATTCCTTGCCCAATGTCCAATCTCCCCACACATGAAGCATGGGTCATTAGTAGCAACCTTTTGCTTTTTCTCTTGTGGTTTGGGTGGCACCCTCGCCACCCCTTTCCCCTTTCCCTAAACGGGTCCCTTACCCTTGGCAACCTTTGCCTTGGGTGCGGGATAAGGCCTTTTCTTGTTCCCACCTTCATTGATGGCGAGAACGGGTAAAACCCTTTTACCCATGGCCCCTTCGGCTATTTTAAGCGTTGAGTGAAGCTCACCAATGCTTTTGTCCCATGCATTCATGTTGTAGTTCAACACGAATGTCTCGAACTTCTTTGTAAGTCCATTAAGGATCAAATCCGTGGCCAATTCCTTCGAGACAGGACAATTAAGCCTCTCGAGGCGGTCAATATGACTTTTCATCTTAAGTACATAAGATGAAACAGATTGGTTGTCATCCATACGACATGCATGGAGTGCTCGAACCGTTTCGAAGCTCTCAACCCTTGCTTGCTGTTGGAACGTTTCCTTCAGCTGGGTTATCATGTCATAAGCTCCGTGATGTTCATACTCCTTTTGGAGATCCGGAGTCATGCTTGCTAGCATGAGACAAGACACTTGGATGGAGTCCTTAGTGTATTTCAGCCAATCGTTATAGGCCTCCTCATCATCCTCAGTAGGTTGATCGGGGTTAGGGTCGTCTAAAACATATGATCTTCTCTCTTGCTTGAGAACGATTCTCAAGTTTCGATACTAATCAATGAAATTGTTATGATTTAGATGTTCCTTTTGGAGGAACGCTCGTAATGACTGGGTGGACGCGGATGAGTTATCATGATTGTCATTATTGGTGGCCATCTACAAAATTTAACAAAGATCTATTTTAGTATTTTTGATATTGCTATTTTTAAAAATTAATGCCTTTTAAGGTTATTTTTATATTAAAATCTAGAACCCAACATTACATTTTAATTGTGATTAGGTGACCTTTATCCCATGATTTAAATTAATAAGGTTGTCAACGATTGACGGTTGCAACCATTTGCAACTTCTAGAGGTATGGGATCGACTTTGAACATCATATGTAAAGTCGGCATGTTAATCCCATCAACACCATTTGGAAACCATATTGTAGGTGATCCATTTAACATGGTTTGCAAATCAAGTTACCCTACTTGCACACATGTAACACCCGAAACTTTGATTAGACGAAGAAAAACAATAATAAGAAAAAGAAAAGAAAGTATCTTGGAAGGAAAGGAGAAGGAAACAAAAGTGGAGGGGGTATTGTGTAAAAAGTACAAAGAAAAGATAAATATCTGATATACATAGGGATGGCTGCCCACTCTTTTCTCACAACCCCAAATCAGGGAAAGTTTTAGAGAGAGAAAGAGCAAACTACGAGATTTGAAGGGAGAACAAGAAGAAGAAGACTGATTCGAGGTACCAGGTCTCACGGCAACCGGTTTTAAAGAAGCCATAGTCAGCAACACAAGGTTAGTTCTAGGACCCCTCTTTTACACACTTTTGAACGATTTCGGGGGCTGGAACACGTAGTGAAACTATTTTCGAGCCGTGAGTACGTAATCCGTGTATGTATGTACGAGTATGTGTGTGTGTATGGTCCGCTTGGACTGCTATGCCTACGGTATGTAAGATTTCTAGGACAGATAGAGGAATTTCAGCATGTAGTTCGTATGTGTACTGCTGATGAATGTTTTAGAAGTCTTTCCTATGATATGCATGATGTTTAGTTTGTTCTAAGTAGATAATATGACAAATCTGTGCTAAGGGTGTGTTAAGATAAGGAATGAGCTATGGAAATGGCACAAGTTAAGTTGCAGGTCACCATACTCAACCGCATTAACTAATGCGGACAGCCAAACAAAATGCGCCTAAGGCAGTCTTCAGCTGCATTAACAAATGCAGATGACTAAGAAAAATGCGGTCAAGGCATTCCTCAGCCGCATTGACCTAATGCGGATGGATCAGGAAATGTGGCTACGGTAATACTCAGCCGCATTAACCTAATGCGGACGAATCAGGAAAGGTGGCGAAGGCATCTCAGCCGCATTGAACAAATGCGGATGACTAGGGAAATGCGGTTAAGGCATTGGTCAACCGCATTGACTAATGCGGATGGTCAAGCGCATTGACTAATGCGGATGGTCAAGGTAATACGGATGACCCAAAATGGGTAATGCGGATAAAAGCTTAGAAAAAAGATCTAATTAATTTGGGGAAAATGAGTAACATAGGCATGATGATGATGATGGTGTGGCATGTTGAACCTGATATATGCCATATATGTTTGATGCCTTGCATGATGATGAATGAATGATACGTGTGTGTTCCTTATGATATTGTATGTTTATCTTTCCAAACTTTACGTATTATGATAATGAATGAACAAAGTATTATGTAATGTAAAGTGAAAGATAACGAAAGAGGAACATGATGACGAATGCCTGTAATAATGAATGAATGAGAATGAAATATGATGACGAATACATGCATTAATGAACGAACGAAAGACATCTTACAAGCATTGGATAAGGAAAAAGGGTCCTTCTTTATGAATGACCATATGTATGGTGCCTCTACCGCTTACCGCTAGAACTGTGGCATACGTTTTGTTGTTCATTTAATGACTTCGACCCAGTAGCTAAGACTGATTGGGGGTATAGCATATGGTATTGGTACAAAAGATATCCAATGTGCAAGATGAGATGTAAAGAACGAACGAAACGGGATCCTTGTCATTCGACCATAGTAATCGTGGCTATGTGCCACGAAGTGGGTAAAGCCTGACGGGATCCAGATAAGAACTGAATGATAATGATGTATAAAGAACGAATGAATGAACGAATGAAAGAGATAATAAATATATTATCTATGTGTACGTATGATGTATGAGCACGTGACAGTAAAGAATGGTTTTTAATGATAATAAAGTATGTTTATTATAAAACTAGAACTCACTCAGCAACGCTGACTTTTTATGTGTTTCCAGTTGGCAGGTAGTGTTGCTGGGGATGGCACGAGGCGACTACTCAGCTCTTTTGAGATGGCATTCTTTTCCTCATAATGCATGCAACACATTATGTTGCATGCAAGTGCAAGTGTTCCTTGAGGGTCCCGATAAACGGAATTACCTAAGGAACCTTCTTTAGATTTAATTTTAGTATTTTTGTACTAGAGGTCACTTTTTATGACCTTTTTGGATTGTTGAGGATTCGCATAAACGGGATTACTTAAGAAATCCTCGGTTTCATATGCTTCCGCAACAATCCTTATAAAGTTATGTAATGAAAAGGAAATATGTATTTTGTATTCGAATCAACGATGTAATGCATTGTAAAAGCTTTTATGATGAAATGAGAATGTACTTTTATCGATTCCGCTGCAACATTTCTACTTAGTATATGTAAACTATGTGTTGATGCGCAATGAATGACCAACTGTAAGCATCCCGCGAACGGGGCCTTACAAGTTGGTATCAGAGCCAAAGTTTAAGTGAAACGGGTAAATTTTCAAAATAAACCTTAACTTAAACTGAGAATGGGACGAAAAGGGAAAGAATGCCAATCTGAGTAGCTGCGTGCCATCAGGTATTTTCTTAAAGTTAACCGGTATTACGTGTGCATGTTATATGATGTATGTGTTACTGTTAGAATTAGATAGTAACGTAGTCAGGACAGGTAATGCTCGGGGTAGGAAGAGTAAAGTAAGTGGCTAATCACAACTGGCCACTGTAATTAGGGACTTAATGTACTTGACATAAACTGACCTATTCCCTTGAATGACCGTGTTGGTGTTTGAATCTTTCAGTGTGATAGGAGATGGTCGGTGGTAGATCATCTAAAGTTTCACGTGATGGAGGTGGTAGCAGACGTGGTGCTGAACCGCGGGCCATAAGAGGAAGACCTAGAGTGGAGAAGGAGGTTCCTGAAGAAACTAAAACCACTCATCAGGAGGGGGTAGACGAAAGCGCTGATCTAAGGGCCTCGGTAAAAGAGGTAGTGGTCGAAGAAGTGCATCAGGTCATGCAGACGATTTTACCGTCTGTAGTGACCGAAGTGATAAAGGCTGTACGCGAAGATGAAAGACGAGAGAGGAACCGGTCCTCAGGGAGACAACAGCAACAAGAGCCGGACACGGTTCTTTCTGATGATGAAGAGGAAGAAGGGGAGGAGCCTGTACAGGAGACAACAAGGGGTTGTAACTACGGGGCGTTTATGAGGTGCAAGCCCCCTACTTTTGACGGTACTGGCACCGCTGCCGCTGCTTACCAATGGGTGAGAGAAATGGAGGCTGTCCTTGATATTAGTGAGTGTCGGGCGGACAAAAAGGTGAAGTTTGCTACCCACTCGTTCATGGGTTTGGCTTTATGCTAGTGGGACAACATAGTCCAAGCCGAGGGTAGCAGGGCCATTGGAAGAATGAAGTGGGCCGAGCTAAAAAGGATGGTGATAGAGGAGTTCAGTCCTCGTCGGGAAATGGACAAAGTTGAGAGAGAGTTCTTGCAGTTGGAGGCGGGGACAATGACCCACCAACAGTACACCACCAAGTTTAATGAGATGGCAAGAAAGGTGCCGGATCAGGTGATGCCGGTGTCCCGAAAGATTAATCGATATATTCAGGGGCTGCCAGCTGAAATCCATTGGCACCTGATTTCTGCTCGACCAACCACCATTAGGTCAGCAGTGGATTTGGCAGGAAGGTTATATGATGAACGGGATGTGGTGGTGAAGACTGAGGGTAGTAAGAAGGGAGGTGGTGAGAGAAATTGGTAGGGGAAGAGGTTTGGACGAGGTGATATTTCGACGAGTAACAAGAAGGCACGGGTGGATGACCGCCGTGTGGTCATGTCGGGAGCAGGGTTGAGGAAGTGTGACAAATGTGGCAGAGAGCACTCGGGGGAGTGCAAGTGGGGATCAAACATCTGTTTTAAGTGTGGGAAGACAGGGCATATGGCCAAGGATTGCCGGACAGGCAAATGTTTCAACTGTGGGGAAAGTGGTCATATGAGCAGAGACTGTAAAAAGCCGAGGGCTGAGGGTTTGGGGGCGAAGAAGACGGGAAGTGAAGGGCCGAGGGCAAGTGCTAGGGCATTCACGATGACACAAGAGGAAGCTAGAACGGACCCTGATGTTGTGTCAGGTACGTTCTTGGTGAACCAAACTTTAGCCTCTGTATTATTTGATTCAGGTGCCAGTAGGAGTTTTATTTATGCTGATTTCTATGCCAAACTGCCTGTTAGAAATAGATGTATCGACATACCGTTTGATGTAGAAACTGCGATTGGAAAGTCTACCAGGATTTCCGAGGTGATAGAGGGTTGTGATGTGGAATTAGAGGGCCGCAAATTTCCAGTTAGACCCTTTGCGATGGCTTTAGGTGGTTTCGATTTGGTGCTTGGGATGGATTGGTTGGCGGACTTTGAGGCAAACATTGTGTGTCGCAAGAAGATGATTTACTTGACAGCGCCCGATGGTAGTTCAGTGACAGTTTATGGTGATCGGGTTACTACAATTCCGAAGGTGATCTCAATGGCTGTGGCGGGAAAGTGTATGAGGCGTGGATGTAGCGCCTACTTATGTTATGTGAAAGATGTGGAGACGCGAACACCAAAACTTTCTGATGTTCCAGTTGTGTGTGATTTTCTAGACGTGTTCCCGGAAGACTTATCGGGATTGCCACCTGACCGAGAGATCGAGTTCCAGATTGACCTGATACCGGGAGCTCAACCTATCGCCAAGGCACCGTATCGATTGGCTCCGATGGAAATGAAGGAGTTGATGGGGCAGTTGCAAGAGGTGCTAGATAAGGGGTTCATAAGACCGAGTATCTCACCTTGGGGTGCTCCGGTCCTGTTCGTAAAGAAGAAAGATGGTAGTATGAGGATGTGTATCGACTACCGCGAGCTGAATAAGTTGACGGTGAAGAACAGATACCCCTTGCCGAGAATCGATGATTTATTTGATCAGCTTCAAGGCGTCAGTTGGTTTTCACGAATAGATCTTCGATCGGGCTACCACCAGCTAAAAGTGAAGAAGCAGGGTATCCCTAAAACAGCTTTTCGCACGCGCTACAGTCACTACGAGTTTCATGTCATGTCTTTTGGTTTGACCAATGCGCCAGCTGCTTTTATGGACCTGATGAACCGGGTGTGTCGGCCAATGTTGGATAAATCAGTGATTGTGTTCATTGATGATATCTTGATATATTCAAAGAGCGAGGCCGAGCATGCCTGTCACATTCGAGAGGTTCTACAGATGTTGAGAAGGGAGAAGTTGTATGCTACATTCTCCACATGCCCATTCTGGTTGCGTGAAGTTCAATTCTTGGGTCACGTGGTTAATCTGGAAGGGATTATGGTCGATCCGGCAAAGGTGGAAGCAGTAATGCAATGGAAGTCTCCAAAGACGCCATCCGAGATTCGCAGTTTCTTGGGTTTGGCGGGCTACTACCGAAAGTTTATCCAGGACTTTTCCAAAATCGCTTCTCCACTAACCAAGTTGACCCGGAAGGATGTGAAATTTGAATGGGGTCAAGTTCAGGAAAAGGCGTTTGAAGAATTGAAGGCGAGGTTAACCCAAGCTTCTGTATTGGCATTACCCGATGGAAGCGAAGACTTGGTGGTTTATTCTGATGCTTCCTACTCGGGGTTGGGGTGCGTGTTAATGCAAAGAGGAATGGTTATAGCCTATGCGTCCCGACAGCTGAAAGTTCATGAGATTAATTATCCTACTCATGACTTGGAGCTAGCAGCTGTGGTCGTTGCATAAAAAATTTGGAGGCACTATCTCTACGGAACGAAGTGCACCATTTTCACTGACCACAAGAGCTTGAAGTACTTCTTTGAGCAGAAGGATTTAAACATGAGGCAGAGGCGATGGTTGGAGCTATTAAAAGATTATGATTGTGAGATCCATTACCATCCGGGCAAAGCCAACGTGGTGGCGGATGCCCTTAGCCGAAAGGAGAGGCCCGAGCCGATACGAGTGAAGGCGTACCAGCTAATTATGACCTCGGATGTGATGAAGCAAGTCAAGGAGTTTCTAGATGAGGCACTGAAGGAAGATCATCTTAACTTAGAAAGAATGAGAGGTCTGGTCGCGGGGTTGGGTGAAAACACGTTTGGTGTTAGAACCCGATTTGGGCGCATGTGGATTCCTCGTCTTGGGGATCTACGAGTAAAGATTATGGACGAAGCCCACAAGACTCGATACTCCATTCATCCTAGTGCTACCAAGATGTACCAAGACATGAAGAAAGAATACTGGTGGCCGGGTATGAAGCGTGATGTGGTGGAGTATGTGAGTAAATGCCTCACTTGTTTGCAAGTAAAGGCAGAGTATCAAAAGCCGTATGGAAAGATTCAACCTTTGAATATACCGGAATGGAAGTGGGAGCACATCACCATGGATTTCATTACGAAGCTGCCACGTACCCCGAAAGGGTACGATGCCATATGGGTGATCGTGGACCGCTTGACGAAAAGTGCTCACTTCCTACCGATACGCGAGACATATTCATCCGAGAGGTTGGCCGATCTTTTCATCAAAGATATTGTGACTCGTCATGGGGTACCGGTGTCAATTGTGTCTGATCGCGACACCCGGTTTACATCCAAATTCTAGAAGAAATTCCACGCTGCTATGGGGACGAGATTACATATTAGTACGGCTTATCATCCCCAAACTGATGGTCAGTAGGAAAGGACCATTCAGATATTAGAGGACATGCTCTGGGCATGTGTGATTGATTTCGGGGGAAGTTGGGATGACCACCTGCTGTTAGCTGAATTTTCGTACAACAACAGCTATCATGCCAGTATTGGCATGCCACCTTATGAAATGCTATACGGTAGGAGATGCAGGACACCCATATGTTGGGGTGATATTGGTCAAAAGGAATTGGGGAGCGTTGAAGTGATCGAGGCTACGACTGAAAAGCTTGAAAAGATCAAGGCCTACATGAAGGCAGCCAAGGACAGACAGAAGTCGTATGCTGATAAACGACGCAGACCGATTGAATTCCAGGTGGGTGACTGGGTTATGTTGAAGGTCTCACCTTGGAATGGTATCATTCGGTTCCGCAAGTGGGGCAAGTTGAGTCCGCGGTATATAGGCCCTTTTCGAATCATTGCTCGAGTAGGAGAGGTGGCCTATAGGTTGGAATTGCCAGATGAGTTAAATGGAATTCACCCGACATTTCACGTATCTCATCTGAGGAAATGTTTGGTAGACGAAGACATGATTGTTCCAGTGAAGGATATCGAAGTAGATGAACGGCACAACTATGTGGAGCAAGTAGTGGCAATCGTCGATAGAAAAGAGAAGCGACTGAGAAACAAAATGGTTCCCCTTGTGCGTGTACAGTGGAAGCACAGAAAGGGATCCAAGTCTACGTGGGAGACTGAATAGGAGATGAGACAGCATTACCCACATCTGTTTGAAGAGTAACAGGTTTCGGGGACGAAACCTTTATAAGGGGGGTGGACTTGTAACACCCGAAACTTTGATTAGACGAAGAAAAAATAATAAGACAAAGAAAAGAAAGTATCTTGGAAGGAAAGGAGAAGGAAACAAAAGTGGAGGGGGTATTGTGTAAAAAGTACAAAGAAAAGATAAATATCTGATATACATAGGGATGGCTGCCCACTCTTTTCTCACAACCCCAAATCAGCGAAAGTTTTAAAGAGGGAAAGAGCAAACTACGAGATTTGAAGGGAGAACAAGAAGAAGAAGACTGATTCGAGGTACCAGGTCTCACGGCAACCAATTTTAAAGAAGCCATACTCAGCAACATAAGGTGCATTCTAGGACCCCTCTTTTACACACTTTTGAACGATTTTGGGGGCTGGAACACATAGTGAAACTGTTTTGAGCCGTGAGTGCATAATCCATGTATGTATGTACGAGTATGTGTGTGTGTATGGTCCGTTTCGACTGCTACGCCTACGGTATATAAGATTTCTAGGATAGATAGAGGAATTTTAGCATGTAGTTCATATGTGTACTGCTGATGAATGTTTTAGAAGTCTTTCCTATGATATGTATGATGTTTAGTTGGTTCTAAGTAGATAATATGATAAATCTGTGCTAAGGGTGTGTTAAGATAAGGAATGAGCTATGGAAATGGCACAGGTTAAGTTGCAGGTCACCATACTCAAACGCATTAACTAATGTGGACAGCCAAACAAAATGCGGCTAAGGCAGTCTTCAGCCGCATTAACAAATGCGGATGACTAAGAAAAATGCAGTCAAGGCATTCCTCAGCCGCATTGACCTAATGCGGATGGATCAGGAAATGCGGCTACGGTAATACTCAGCCGCATTAACCTAATGCGGACGAATCAGGAAAGGTGGCCAAGGCATCTCAGCCGCATTGAACAAATACGGATGACTAGGGAAATGCGGTTGAGGCATTGGTCAACCGCATTGACTAATGTGGATGGTCAAGGTAATGCGGATGACCCAAAATGGGTAATGCGGATAAAAGCTTAGAAAAAGATCTGATTAATTTGGGGAAAATGAGTAACATAGGCATGATGATGATGATGGTGATGCATGTTGAACCTGATATATGCCATATATGTATGATGCCTTGCATGATGATGAATGAATGATACGTGTGTGTTCCTTATGATATTGTATGTTTATCTTTCCAAACATTACGTATTATGATAATGAATGAACAAAGTATTATGTAATGTAAAGTGAAAGATAACAAAAGAGGAACATGATGACGAATGCATGTAATAATGAATGAATGAGAAAGAAATATGATGACGAATACATGCATTAATGAACGAACGAAATACATCTTGGAAGCATTGGATAAGGAAAACGGGTCCTTCTTTGTGATTGACCATATGTATGGTGCCGCTACCGCTTACCTCTAGTACTGTGGCATACGTTTTGCTGTTCATTTAATGACTTCGGCCTAGTAGCTAAGACTGATTGGGGTATAGCATATGGTATTGGTACAAAAGATATCCAATGTGAAAGATGAGATGTAAAGAATGAACGAAACGGGATCGTAGTCATTCGACCACAGTAATCGTGGCTATGTGCCACGAAGTGGGTAAAGCCTGACGGGATCCAGATAAGAACTTAATGATAATAATGTATAAAGAACGAATGAATGAACGAACAAAAGAGATAATAAAGATATTATCTATGTGTACGTATGATGTATGAGCACGTGACGGTAAAGAATGTTTTTTAATGATAATAAAGTATGTTTATTATAAAACTAGAACTCACTCAGCAACGCTAACTTTTTATGTGTTTCCAGTTGGCAGGTAGTGTTGCTGGGGATGGCACGAGGCGACTACTCAGCTCTTTTGGGATGGCATTCTTTTCTCATAATGCATGCAACACATTATGTTGCATGCAAGTGCAAGTGTTCCTTGAGGGTCCCGATAAACGGGATTACCTAAGGAACCTTCTTTAGATTTAATTTTAGTATTTTTGTACTTGAGGTCACTGTTTATGACCTTTTTGGATTGTTGAGGATTCGCATAAACGGGATTACTTAAGTAATCCTCCGTTTATATGCTTCCACAGCAATCCTTATAAAGTTATGTAATGAAAAGGAAATATGCATTTTGTATTCGAATCAACGATGTAATGCATTGTAAAAGCTTTTATGATGAAATGAGAATGTACTTTTATCGATTCCGCTGCAATATTTCTACTTAGTATATGTAAACTATGTGTTGATGCGCAATGAATGACCAACTGTAAGCGTTCCGGGGACGGGGCCTTACAACACACATGTGAGTTTACCAACATAAGTGGTTAGGTGACCTTTATCCTACCAATGTGGTATCCCCACCTTAAGTCACAAATTCCCTCTAAATGGTTAGGTGACCTTTATCCCATTAAGAGTTTTCAAATGACTCAAGTGTTGTGCAAAAGGACGGTGTTAAACTTGTTTGTGAAATATTTAGAGATTTCATAATTCTAGTTTAGATAACTCTATGTACTTGTATTTGCATGCTTTCAAATACAAGATACCCTATGGTTCTTCTAGTAAAAGCCATTTTATTATAAAATCATTAATCCTTTTAATAACCATTTATTAACACTTAATGATTAAGAACCATTTTATATTAGCTTGTTAAGATCATTTTTATTAAGATTGTTTAATATATCAAATATCATGCAATCATTCACAAAATCACAATCAAACAAGCATAATATAAACAACCACAATGTGCATAACCATAGCTACTATTGTGACCATACTTGTTTGCCATCACAAGTGTGGTCATTTGGTCTTTCCTAAGGGTTGAATACAACACAAATTGAGGTCTTCATAGACCCCCACTTGAACTTGCATCCATATGCTTCAAGTCCTTCTTTTGTGTCTTCCTCTTGTGCTTCCTTCCCGAGCATCTTCTTTTATAAAATATATATCCTAATACATATTTTCTAGTAAAAGAAAATTACTCCTAATCTATTATTACATCCCAATGAATAAATAGACAAAATACATTTTTAAACAAAGCACAAATTAATATACAACCCCATTGAATGAATATAATCAAATAAATACATTTAATCCAAACCAAACAACACAAGGTCTAAGCTAGGTTATGCACTATCATATGAACAATCATAAACATCATTCAACAAACAAAATAAACCCCATCAAACCCCAAATTTTAAGCCAACATAAACTGAAAATTTGGGTTTGTTTGTCCAAACAAACAACAACCAAACATATCAACCAATCGACATTCCTATCCTTCAAAGTTTAATCATAAGCATGAAGATATAACTTTGAAAGACATGGGGTTTATTGAATCAACCAAAATCAGCCTATTATGAGTTGATACTCATCCTTTAAAACGGATTTTAAAGGACAAGAACAAGCAAGCTATCCACATAACCGGCTCTTGATGCCATTGATGGGTTTGTAAGAACACAAAAACTAGTTTAACCACTTAAACTTTCTAAAAAACGCAGTGGATATATATGTTTTGATACATGATTATAAAGCTGAAAAACCATGTTCTTTAGGTGATAAACATGTGCATAAACCAAACTCATATTACAAAGGATCATTTTTATGTGAATAGGCAAGCTATGAAAGCATAAAACGTGCATTATGGACAGCCATATAGAGGCTGCCATAGACTACCTTTGTGCAGCTAAAAGGAGTTGAAAATGGATGACAATGGTGATGTCTTTGAGTAGCAAGCCTTCAAAGTAGAGGGCCTCAAGAGATGATACCCACAAGTTAGAACAAACACCTTGCAAGTTAGGATGCAACACCAAAAACTCTCTTCCTTTGAATCCTCAAGATAACCAAAATTTTCAGCCTTCCTTTTGCTTGAATCCGAAAATCTTCAACAATTTTGAGAGAGTTTTTCTTGAGTTGTCTAAAGAGAGTTTTTGCTAGAATGAGAGAAGAGTGTGTTAGTGGTTAAAGAGTGCTTTGTCCAAGACAAACAAGGGGAATCCCAAAGCTTCTTGGGCGGCCGAGGTTCCCCCTTAAAATGGGTTTCCATTTCAAATTTTTTATCAAAAAAAAAATAACACTCTTAACCCTTGATTTTTATAAAATTAAAACCTATTTTAATTTTATAACAATAACACACTTTTGTTTGCTTATTATTTAACAATTTAAACAATGAAACAAACAATCTCTCAAGAACAAATTATCCACATAATGTTGTTCTTTTACAAAAGCAAAGTTCTAGAAAACCTATTTTCTAAAATGGTGTCAATATATAATTGTATGATCTCATCAAAAATAAATATTTATTGGTGTTTCTTTGGCTTGTTATTGGGTATGACCTGACTTGGATCATAACATACTAACCACATCAATCTTGTATGTGTCTTGGGCATATAAGAAACAACAGCACACATGGTCAATCATTGAGATTGACGGGACCCTTGTGGCATACCCTAGCTATTGGGTCACGCTTCGTGCACAATGTTAGGGGTCTATTTATAGACTTTGGCCTAATATCAGCTTCAATGTTCGGGGTATTGCACATTGGTCTGGATTAAAGTGAAAGATAATGAAAAGTACAAAACGAACGAATGTGTATGATGATGAAAGATAATAATGATAG
This sequence comes from Flaveria linearis, assembly GCA_024085815.1. Taxonomy (NCBI): domain Eukaryota; kingdom Viridiplantae; phylum Streptophyta; class Magnoliopsida; order Asterales; family Asteraceae; genus Flaveria; species Flaveria linearis. The sequence continues at coordinate 8,489,776 of CM044012.1, read as the reverse complement.
TACGAATGAATGAGATGAACAATGAATATTATCTAGATGTATGTATGATGTGTGATCGTGTACGGAAGTAAGGTATTTTCATTAAAAGGGTATTTTCGTGTATAAAGTATACAAGGTATTTTAATGCTTTTAAAACTAGAACTCACTTACCAAAGCTGACTTTTATGCATTTTTGGTTGGTAGGGAATTATTGCTGAGGATGGCACGCGGGTGAAGTTACTCGCTAGGACAAGACTGACATCCATTCACGCTTAATGATATTGTTGTTTTGTAATCCAATTAAAAGATGCTTTGGTAACTTACGAACAATGTTGTATTGCTTAACAACAGTAATTATCAATAAAATGAATGGTTTTTATTAACTTAATTCCGCTATGATATTTTATGAAATGTGTATGTTATAAATATTTTGTGCGATGAAGGTCCAACTGTAAGTATTCCGGGAATGGGGCCTTACAAGTTGGTATCATAACCATAGTTTAAGAGAAATAGGTAAATATTTTCAAAAACCTAAACTTAAACTTAAAATGGGATGAATGGAGGGATGCCAGCCCGAGTAGCTACGTGCCATCAGGTATTTATTTTCTTAATGTTAATCGGTATTATGTGCGTGTACTATTTGAATTATGTGCTCTTAGTATATTTAAATACTAATGTAGTCAGGATAGGAAATGCTTAGGGTGTGAAGAGTAAAGTAAGTGGATAATCAGAACTAGCCACTGTAATTAGGGACTTACTATACTCAACATTAACTGAGCTATTACCTTGAATAACCGTGTTAGTGTTTGAATCTTATTGTATTTAGAGACGGCCGGAGGTAGATAATCAAAGGCCTCACATGGTGGAGTACGTGGTGGAGTGGTGCTAGGCCTCGTGTCACAAAGAACAGGGCTAGGACTGCAGAAACGACACCTGGAGAGCCCGAGGCTCATCATTATGAGGGAGGTGATGAGAGTGCTAACTTGAGGGCCTCAGTGAAAGAGGTGGTAGTTGAGGAGGTTCATCAGGTCATGCAAACAATTCTACCGCCTGTGGTGACTGAAGTTATTAGAGTTGTGAGGGAGGACGAGAAGAGAGAGAAGAAGGAAAAGGAGAATACCAAGAAGAGAGGGAATGATGAGATAGGAGAATGGGAGCAACCCGAAGCTGAGACGGTGGCCTCCAGTGATGATGATGATGAGGAGGCAGTGTAGGAAACTGCACAGGGTCATAACTACAGGGCATTTCAAAGATGCAAACCCCCGAAATTCGATGGGAATGGTAGTGCTTCTGCTGCTCATCGATGCGTGTGGGAGATGGTGGCGTTACTTGACATTAGTGAGTGCTGAGAGGATCAGAAGGTGAAGTTCGCTACCCACTTGTTCGTGGATTCGGCCTTATGCTGGTGGGACAACATCATACAGGCCAAGGGTAGCAGGGTGATTGGAAGGATAAGGTGGAGCAAACTGAAGAAGCTAGTGATTGAGGAATTCTATCCTTACCGAGAACTCGATATGATTGAGAGGGAGTTCTTGCAACTAGATGCGGGCACCATGACACACTAGCAATACACCACCAAGTTTAATGAGATGGCGAGGCTTGTGCCGGATCAGGTGACGCCTGTGTCAAGGAAGATTAAGAAGTATGTGCAGGGATTGCTGGCTGATATCCGCAGACACTTGATTGCTGCCCGACCAAGTACTTTTAGGATGACAGTGGATCTGGCTAGGAGGCTATACGATGAGAGAGAGGTGGCGGTGGTTGAGATGAAAAAGATGGGTGGTGGTGACAGGAACTAGAGCAGGAAACATTTTAGGTATCGTGGTTTCACCCCAAATAACAAGAGAATGAAGGTGGATGACCGTCAGGAAGTGTCATCAGGTTCGGGGTTAAAGAGGTGCGGTAAGTGTGGGAATGATTATACTGGTGAGTGAAGGTTGGGGTTAAATGTATGCTTCAAGTGTGGGAAGCCTGTTCACATTGCTAAGGATTGTAGGGTGGCAAGGTGTTATAACTGTGGTGAAGAAGAGCACATGAGTCGATAGTGCAAGAAGCCAAGGGCCGAGAGCCATCCCGAGAACCTTGCTACTAAATGAACTGAGTCCTCTATTGACCAAGAACGTTGGTTAGACATTAAGGGACCATTCCCTTTAAGGAATACAAAGTTCAGGGTCCATAAGAAGGTGGAAGAAGGAGGATAGAGGGCAAGTGCTAGAGCCTACACGATGACCCGGGAGGACGCGAGAGTGGACCTCGATGTCGTGTCAGGTATGTTTCTAGTAAACCAAATTTGTGCCTCTGTATTGTTTGATTCTAGTGCTAGTAGGAGTTTCATTTCTGTTGCTTTCTGTGCTAAGTTGCTTGTTAGAGTAGAAGTATTGATGAGCCATTTGATGTAGAAACTGCTATTGGTAAGTCTACTAGAATTTCTGATATGATAGAAGACTACGACATAGAACTAGAAGGCCATAGGTTCTCTACTAAACCATTTGTGATGCCCCTAGGTGGATTTGATGTAGTACTAGGGACGGATTGGTTAGCGACCTATGAGGCAAATATTGTATGTCGCAAGAAGATGATTCGATTAAATGCACCCATTGGAAGTTCTGTGACGCTCTACAGTGATCGAGTCGCCACGGTCCCTAAGGTGATCTCGATACAGTGGCAAATAAGTGCATGAAGTGTGGATGTAATGCCTACCTGGCTTACGTAAAGGATGTTGACGCATCGGTATCATAATTGTCTAATGTACCAGTCATGTGTGACTTTCTAGACGTGTTCCCAAAAGATTTACCAGGTGTGCCACCAAATTGCGAGATTGAGTTTCAAATTTATTTGATATCCGGTGCTCAACCCGTTGCCAAGGCACTGTATCGATTAGCTCCGACCGAGATGAAGGAACTAATGGTTCAATTGTAGGAGTTGATGGACAAAGGGTTCATCCAACTGAGCATCTCTCCTTGGGGTGCTCCAGTCTTGTTTGCTAGGAAGAAAGACGGTGGTATGAGGATGTGTATAGACTACCGAGAGTTAAACAAGTTAATAGTGAAGAACCGATATCCCTTACTGAGAATAGATGACTTATTTGATCAGCTCCAAGGCGCCAGTTGATTCTTGAGGATAGATCTCCGATCTGGTTACCATCAGTTGAAGGTAAAGGAGCAAGATATTCTTAAATAGCTTTTCGCACGTGTTACGGACACTACGAGTTTCTCGTTATGTCTTTTGGTCTAACTAACGTGCTAGCTAACTTTATGGATTTGATGAACCGAGTGTGTCGGCCAATGTTAGATAAATCAGTGATTGTGTTTATTGACGATATTCTGATTTATTCAAGGAGCAAAGAAGAACATGCTGACCACATACGTAAAGTATTGGAGACACTTAGAAGAGAGAAGTTATGTGCTAAATTCTCTAAGTGTGCAATTTGTTTGTGCGAAGTTCAATTTTGGGTCACGTGGTGAATTTTGAAGGAATTATGGTGGACCCGGTGATGGTTGAGGTGGTGATGCAATGGAAGTCTCCAAAGATGTCATCCGAGATTCGTAGTTTCTTATGATTGGTGGGCTACTACAGAAGATTTATTCAAGACTTTTCAAAGATAGCCTCACCTTTGACTAAATTGACTCGCAAGGATGTGAAGTTTGTGTGGGGTCGGGAACAGGAGGATGCTTGTGAGGAGTTAAAGACAAAATTAACTCAGTCTTTTGTCTTGACATTACATGAAGGGAGTGAAGACTTAGTGGTATATTCGGGTTCTTCTTACTCGGGACTTGGTTGCGTGTTGATGCAACGTGGAAGGGTAATTGCCTATGCGTCCCTACGGCTGAAAACCCACGAAGTCAGTTATCCCACCCATGATTTGGAGCTAGCGGTTGTGGTCTTCACGTTGAAGATTTGGAGGCACTACTTATTCTGTAACGCCCGAAACTTTGTCAGAATAAAAGGAAATAAAAGTATTCCGAAGGAAATAAAAAAGGAAGCTATAATGGAAGGGGGCAAATTGAAAATTTTACAAAAGTCAAATATTTTATATATATGGGGAATGGCCACCCATACCACCTTTTTCACATCCTTTTTCAGTTGAAAGAAAAAATAAAGAAGAAAAGAAGTCTTTCTCTTGGTTTTTCAAGAAGAAGAAACTGAATTCGTGAATTGGTAAGTGTTCTTTGTGTTTTTAATTCGGTTTTATGTGGTTTTCAACCATTAGAACCAATTTATATGTGTTTTATGTGTTCAGGTATGTGTTTTGACATGTTTAGGTGTAGAGTTCTTTGAAAAAGTTCAAGTTAAGGGAAGTTGAACTTGGAATAGCTAAGGTGAGTTCTAGACCCAGACTTTTACATGTTTTAAAACTATTTTGGGGCTGAAAATGTTTAAAAAATGGTTTTATAATTATTATGTATGTACACACGTATATGATGATGATTTATGGTTGTTATGTGGTGTTTATGCTTAGAAAAGTTGTCATAAGCTTAGAATAAGAGAATATGATGATGGGAACTGAAAATGTGTTAGAAATATGCCAAACAGGTTGGTCATGCGCCTAAATAAGGCCCATGCGCCTAAAATGCCTTAGAAAAAGTTGTCAGTAGGGTCATGTGCCAAAATAGGGTTCATGCGCCCAGACAGTACCCCATGCGCCCAAACAGTAACCCATGCGCCCAGCTAATGCCTTAGAAATTCTAAGTCTAAGTCCATGCGCCTGAACAGTAGTTCATGCGCCTAAGTTCTAAGCTCAGGCGCCTAAGTATAACCCATGCGCCCAAATAGTGCCCATGCGCCCGAAATGGCTCATACGCCTAAGTGTTGAAACACCCAAGTAGGCTCATGTGCCCGCATAGTTGTAATGCGCCTAAAACAGGCCTCATGCGCCTGCATAGTGCTCATGTGCCTAACACTTAGAATTTTTCTGGAAATTTTGTAGAAAATAGAATGATTATAGTTTGACCCTGGTTTGACTTTAGGGTTATAAATGAAAACATATTGCATGATTATGAGCTGTTCTTATGTTCCACATTATTTATTATTGTGTGACTTTACGTGGTATGTTTACGATCATAAATGCAACGTATTATCATTAATAAAAGTGAAAGATTAATGATAAGGAAAAGTGGAACGTAAATGAAAGAACGTAAGTCTAGCAAGAAATGAATAGGAGGTGCACGACCATGTTGTCGTTAGCTCAACTGTATGTGGTTTAGCTAACCCGAAGGATGCATGCAGGGTCAATCATTGAGATTGACAGGGACACTTGTTGCATACCCTAGGTGACTGGGTCAGCTTAGTGCACAATTTTCGTGGTCTATTTATAGACCATAGGAGCAACATTAGCTTCTTGCACAATGTTCTGGGTATTATACATTGGTCCATAAGAAACTAAAAGATAATGATAAAAGTATGAAAAGGAACAAAGGCGTACGATAATGATTAATGAAGAAAGTTTACTTGATGTATGTATGATGCATGCTCATGTACGAAATAAAAGAAAGTATTTCAATAAAAAAGAGTATTTTCATATATAAGGTCATATAAGGTATTTTAATGCTTTTAAAACTAGAATTCACTCAACAACGCTGATTTTTATACATTTACAGTTGGCAGGTAAACATTGCTGAGAATGGCATGAGGGTGAAGCTACTTGGCGGGACAAGGCTAACATCCATTCATATTTTGACGTTATTGTTGTTTTGTAATGAAATTAAACAATTCTTTTGTAAGTGATGATCAACATTGTATTGCTTAACAATATTAAACTATAATAATAATGAATGGATTTTGTTAAATAAATTTCCGCTGCATATTTTTTGAATTATGTAATGTTTTATGTAACAATGCGATGCTTGTACAACTGTAAAGTACCCGAGAATGGGGCCTTACATATACGGGAAGAAGTGCACCATCTTCACTGACCACAAGAGCTTGAAGTAGTTCTTCGAGCAGAAGGATTTGAACATGAGGCAAAGGAGATGGTTGGAGCTCATCAAGGATTATGACTATGAGAACCATTATCATCCGGGTAAGGCCAACGTTGTGGCTGATGCCCTTAGCCGAAACGAGAGACCTTAGCAGATTCGGGTGAAGGCTTATTAGTTGATTATGACCGCTGATGTGATGAAACAGGTCAAAGAGTTTCAGGACGAGGCACTAAAGGAAGATCGGATTAATTCTGAACGTATGAAGGGTCTAGTCGTAGAATTGGGTGAGAACACTCTTGGTTTTAGAACCTGAACTGGACGAACGTGGATACCTCGTTATGGGGATCTGAGGGGAAAGATAATGGAGGAGGCTCATAAGACTTGATACTCGATTCATCCCGATGCCACAAAAATGTACCAGGATATGAAGAAATACTATTGGTGGCCGGGAATGAAGCGCAACTTAGCCAAGTATGTGAGTAAGTGCCTTACTTGCTTGCAAGTGAAGGTAGAGCATCAGAATCCATATGGGAAGATCCAACCTTTGGATATACTCGAGTGGAAGTGGGAGCACATCACTATGGACTTCATTACGAAGTTACCCCGCACGGCTAGGGGGTACGGTACCATTTGGGTGATAGGTGATCGTCTGACAAAGAGTGCTCACTTCCTACCGATCCGCGAGACGTATTCATTCGAGAGACTAGCAGATCTATTTATTAAAGAGAATTAGCTCGTCATGGTGTACCAGTGTCTATTGTGTCTGATCATGACACTCGGTTTACATCCAAGTTTTGGAAAAGATTCCATGATGCGAAGGGGACGAGACTACACATTAGCACGGCTTACCATCCTTAGACAGATGATCAGTCTTAGAGGACGATTCAGAAGCTCGAGGATATGCTCCAAGCATGCGTGATCGACTTTGGAGGAAGTTGGGATGATTACTTACCGTTAGCGAAATTCTCATACAACAACAGTTATCATGCCAGCATTGGCATGCCACCATACAAAATGCTATACGATAGGAGGTGTAGGATGCATGTATGTTGGGGAGACATTGGGCAGAAGGAATTAGGAGGTATCGAGGTGATCGAGGCTATGACAAAAAAGTTAGATAAGATCAAAACCTTTTATGAAGACGGTCAAAGATAGACAGAAGTCGTATGCCGACAAATGGCAAAGACTGATTGAGTTCAATATGGGTGATATAGTGATGTTTAAGGTCTCACCTTGGAAGGGAATCATCCAGTTCAGAAAAAGGGGCAAGCTGAGCCCGAGATACATAAGGCCTTTCCGAATCATCGCATGAGTAGTAGAGGTGGCCGATCGATTATAACTGCCTGATGAGTTAAGTGGAATTCATACAACATTCTATGTATCTCATATGAGAAAGTGCCTAGCTGATGAAGACATGATTGTACTACTGGAGGATATCGAGGTGGACGAACGGCTTAATTACGTATAGCAGCTAGTGGCAATCATCGACCGAAAAGAGAATAGATTACTGAATAAAGTGGTTCCATGCCACTTCACACAACTTTGTTGTGGAAAGGGAGAATGGTGAAACCAACCGGCTTAATGCCACTTCTCTATTGCATCTCAGCAGATTTGACATTGCTGAGCTTGCAGAGAAGCCATTCTCCAACCCCTCCAACTCAGAGACTACAGCTATCATCAGAAATTATCTCAGCAGTCTTCATCTAGCCGAGTTAACTGCAAAGGCCAAGATCGAACAAGAGTTGAAGTTGAAAAGACAGGAAGATAAGGAAAGACCCACTACTAAAGGCGCAGCCTTTCTACAGATGGTGGAGGGTCCAGAATTGGAACCTATAGTTAGATGGGAATATGACTATAGTTCCCATCAACTAACTCTTTTCAGAGGGCCATAACAAAGGGTACACATAATCCAAGGTGACAGACTGGATGTTCTGTCTACCAAGGATTTGTACAAACTTCTCAGCACCACATCAGGGAAGAACAAGGACACAGATAAATATCTACTCTCCTTGGTGCTGAAAGTTTTGAGAAGAAAAGAGAAGTGAAGTTTTGGTAGCATCAGCCTAGGGGGAGTTTGTTGGGTCATTATAAGGCTGGTGCAACCAAAACCATTCAAATAGTCATTTTGGTGCTACATTTAAAAGGCTTCCGAAGCTAAGTATGAGATCTTCCGAAGACAAAGTCCGAAGACTTTCGAAGACAAAGTCTGAAGACTTCCAAAGACAAAGTCTGAAGACTTCCAAAGACAAAGTCTGAAGAAAGAACTGAAGACCAAGTCTCCTTCCGAAGACAAAGAAGACTCCAAGCCTCGGAAGAAGCAGTCTTCCGAAGTATAAGTGGCTTCGGAAGAAGTTATTCTTTTGAAGAAACTTATCCTTCGGAAGACATTGCTATGTCCAGTAGACATAAGTATGGTCTCTGACAGTCCGCTGCAGACCTCTGATACAACATGGCTTCTTCCTAAAAGAACCATGTTGTTGACCATACTTTATTCTACTGTATACCTTTTTATGATAGTACATGTTACCAACTTTAGTTGGTGACAAAAGGTAAGTCAGGGACTTGTCCTGACTACCAAATACCTCACCTATAGTCTTGTAGTATAGATGTTTGGTTAGAGGTTTCCAGCTGGTATCAAAATATATCCGGCTGTAGGTAGTATTATATATATCTTCTCTTTGTAACTCATTAGGTAGTGAGATCGAGTCCAAGAGTCTTGTAATCCTTTGAGTTGAGAAGCAATATATAAAAGTACCTTAAAAATTTACATCCTGTGTTTATTTACTGCTTGTTACTTGTTATATTGTGATCAACTCTTCATAGACTCTTTCTGATTGTCGTTCAAGGTGAGTTTGAGAGTACCTTAAAAATTTACATCCTAAAAGAACCACTTGTTGAGTGACCAACATACGATCCTACTCCCACTGCTCTCTCTAACCTCGAACGCGGCGTTTTATTTTGTGTGTCTAAACCTTAAACTTGAAATTCCAATTTTACCCATGATTTTGTTCATCACGTCACTTTTTTCATATATAGGATAACTAGGAGTATACCCCACTTGCGATTCGCTGCAGGTATGACTAACACGCATTGTTTCAGGGTGTTATACGTGTAATTTTACGTATTTTGGATGGGTTCCAAATGTAGACACAATGGTTTGTTATAAATTGTAATGTTCGTTTCGACGACAAGTACATATAAAATTTCAAGAGAAGATTAAAAATGCTAAACAAATTTTAAATTGAAAAGACCAAAACAACATGAAGAATGAAAAGAAAATCTAAAAACTTCAGGTTATAAAGAAAAGTAAAGGAAATTAGAATTGAATGTTTAGAAAAATCAAAATAACTTAAATGGTTTAAATATTAACTATATTCAGCTAAAAAAATTTAATGGAATGAAAATTGATCATGAGAAAAGAATAAATGATCAAGGGGAAAACTACAACGTAAGGTTTATGCTAATTATTAAAAAACAGAAGTAAAAAGTCAAACGATTTGAGAGATGAAGTGCAACCTTGAACTTGGGTTTCATGAACAATTAATAAGCATAGAAACCAGTATACCATAGAGTCATTTATTGATAAAAGGGAGATGTCTTTTATTTGAATTTATAACAGGGCGAGAAGAAAAAAAGATAGTGCTTGCCATCTATGAAATTTCAAGCTATTATTCTATTGTTTGATCATAATGAAATCTTAGACAATGTGCATTACTAAGAGTTAGTTAGTCGAAAGCTAGGACTTAGATTTATAAGTTATTTTGACAAACATTGGTGACATGCACTTGTTAATTTCAAATACTATACCTTACATCAGTTAAATATCCATAAAGTATCAAGAATCACCAATAAATTGATTTATTATTATCATATGTGAAATTTCACATATGTAACCTTATATAGTTACTTGCATTCTATTTTACGTAAATTAATACTCACATACAGTGATATTATTATTTTGTGTCAAAAATAATATTTTTAAGTGCATGTACGATCAACGAATGAAGATTCATCATGATATGTTCAAATGCACATAAAACCATAAGAAAATGTCAAATTCTTTTAAACATTCATAACTTTTACATATGGCGTTACTTTTTAAAAAAATTATACCATAAAAATAAACATCTTTTAATCTTCAAAACATTGTTGGTATAAAAAAACAACGCTACATTTCTTATTATTGTGTTATACGAAAATTATCATTTTAAATACACACAATGCATAACACAATGGTTAACATGAGACACGATGTGTAGGATCGGTGTTGGTCTCACAACACAAGATTATCTCATAAGCTCACTTAATCTCACTCGGTTTAATTAAGCAGAATCTCTAAGTAAGTTCACAAGTAATATAATAAGTTATTGAAACAAATGAACACAAGAATAGTTTTTCAAGATACTTGTATATATTAATTCTCAACTCAGTATTACATGACTTTTACAAGCATGATTATTGAGTTACAATAAGAAACTATATATACTACTATGTACAGCCGGTTATACTTGTATAACCAGCTAGAATCTACAACCAAACAAATACTACATTGCTAGAAGTAAAGCATCTAAGATAAAATACTATCCTAGATTAGGTAGTCATGACAAGTCCATGTGTGACACCCGGTATTTTCCAGTCACGTACAGATAACATAAACTTGATTTTCTGATCTTACATTCATGCATTTAATGTTGTTTACTTAAATGCATCATTAGTGCTCAAACATTCATGAACCTTTCACGTAACGGTAATTCGAGGAATTGTCGGATCGCAGACGCGTCTGTCCCCGAACGTTGGTGACTTGTAAAAATAATTTTCAAACAATCATAATTGGTGTGAAATTATATGTTATGCATTTATGTGATGGAATATGCAGCTTTGTTGTGAAAATTGAGAATTTTCTAGTATTTACGTGTTTCAGGCATTTTCGGCTTTCAACGCCTAATTATTATAAAAATCCCTTTGAACTAGAAAAATAAATATTATTTCATGTTATTAATATTTGTTTGATATCATGTGATCATCTGGTGGATTCGGTGTAGAAAAAGTTCAATCGCGTAATGTTAAATGATTTTTATAAAAGAAAGGGGCATTTCTTGTAAAAAAAGAGTTTAAAACCAAAACCCCCACCTATTTACCCTAATTTAGCCGCCCCCATCTCCCCACCCTCTCCTTATTTCAAACTCACGCACACAAGAACACACATACACACTTTGATTCCTTGCAATTGATGACGAATTTGGATTGCTCTTGCATAAAAAATGTGTTATCTTGCATCTATTCATCATTACAAGTAAGTTTTATGCTAGATTTCATATTCTTTGATTATCATGATGAACATGAACCCTAGTTATCCTAACACGAATCAAAACCCGAGACTTACTTATAATGGAAACTTTAATTTGGGGTTTATGTAGAAATTGTATGATCTTGATGAAATTAAATTGAATTAATAGTTCTAGGATGTTAGTTGATGTTAGTGGATGAAAAGTCATGTTTTGAACTTTAGATTTTGGCTTGGTTTTTGGATACTTTCCATTAAAGAAAATCGTTCGTTTATAGAATGTGATTTATACGTGTTTGATAAGTTGTGACGATTGTTATATGATGTTTAGAACCTAAGAATGGAATGAGAATAATTGAATGGTGAAAAACGCTTTATATGAACATGCTTGCTATTTATGGAAACTATTATGTCTTAATGCGTTATATGATGATTATGATATGTGTAGAACATGTAATGGTGATGTGATTGATGTTGAAATGGTCATAGGAACATGCTAGGAAATTTGAATGAAATTCGTGCAACTTGTGTTTTTATGTTTTTAATTTAGAAAAGTTTGGCATGATGAAGTTTCTAGGTTATGTTAACATGTTATGGATAATTATTTTTGGATGTGTTACATGCATATTTGAGATGTTTGTCGTGCTATGCTTAATAGTCTTTAAGCGGTTTGCATATGTGTAACGATGTCATACTTTCCAAAAATAGAAACTTTCCAAAAACAGATTTATGACATGAAACCTTATATGAACCATTATTTAAGCTATTTGAGCTTGAATAAACATGTTTTTACTTATTTGAGTCATGAACGGGTCCTCGGGTTAGTCCGACCAACTTTGTTCAATAAAAGTCAACTTGGTAAAACTTGTCAAACATTTCTTGAACACGACAACAGTTACGTTGTTTGGATAAAGCGGGTTCATCTTGACCATTATGCACGCATACTCAAAGACATACATTTGTTAGGTAACAATTAGCTTTTGGCTGTTACACTTCATGTTTTTCGTACGCATCTAAGGTGAGTCTTCACGACCCCACTTTTACTTACTTTCCTTTTTAGGGAAGAAGCATGCAAACTATTTTTATCTGGTTTTAGTATTACTTGTATATCACTTGTTACTATAGTCCAAACATTATCACGCAAGTCCTTACACACTCGAACTGTTAATATCAAAATAACGTGGTAATTTTGAGTAGTACTACTGGGTTTGACCAACCCCACCCGTGTTAGTCGTGCTAACTCGACTGGAGGTCAAACGGGTGTTATTGACCTAGACACTTACCATTGTTCTGTGATAAGACATGATGGAAGGCAAAGCAACTCATAAACAGTCAGCTTTGGTTCGAAATGCTAAGTAACTTGATGTATAGGCTAGCTACCAATGGTATACCTTTGTTTACTTTTACCAAGCAACGCTTAAACATATTTACTGATTTAAACCTGTGAACTGTAGTGACACACTTTAGCATGTTTTGTCAGGTTGCTGGCATACTTAAGGTTAGCGTTGCATATATGAGGCTCATGCATCATCTTTACATTTGAATGCATGTTCATTTACATTCACTACTTTTCATTAGACGCCTAGTTTTGCGCATTTATTACTTATGGATTTACAAATGTCTATGCTTCCGCATTGATTACATTGAACACTATGTTTTACTCTGATTTAAGGTCAAACACTTATTTTAAAACACATATAGTGTTATTTGATATGGCTTTGTCTAAGATCCTAGTTTGTCATGCGCCTTGTGGTAGAACCCCGGTGGTGGATTTTGAGGGTATGATACCATGACCTATCCTTTCTCACCAACTAAAAGTGGCAACTGTACTAACTGATAACGGGTGAACAATGGATTAAAGAATAGTCAACTATATGGGCGTGGGAAAGCGCCATGCAGTATATCAGAGGTTGCAGCGGATGTCAGACAGACCATACTTATGTTGTTTTTCAAGATACTTATATATATTATTTCTCAACTCAGTATTAGAAGACTCTTAAAAGCATGGTTATGGAGTTATAATGAGAACTATATATACTACTATCTACAGCCGGTTATACTTGGCTAACTGACTGGAATCTACAACTAGACAAATACTACATTGATAGAAGTAAAGCATCTTAGATAAAATACTATCTTATATTACATGGTCATGATAATTCTATAAATTACCTTTTGTCACCAACTAAAAGTGGCAACTGTACTAACTGATAATAGGTGAAAAGTGGATTAAAGTATGGTTAATTGCATGGGAGTGGGAAAGCGTCGTGCAGTGTATCAGAGGTTGTAGCGGATGTCAAATAGACCATACTTATGTAGTTCACCATTCTTTAATCCTGGATGGCACTTTCCCACGCCTATGTTGCATGGTGCTTTCCTATACCCATGTAGTTGACCATACTTTAATCCACTATTCACCCATTATTAGTTAGTAAAGATGCCACTTTTAGTTGGTGACAAAAGGAAAGTCATGAACTTAACATGACTACCTAATCTAGGATAGTATTTTATCTTTGATACTTTACTTTAAGCAATGTAGTATTTGTCTAGTTATAGATTCCAACTGGTTATCCAAGTATAACCAGTTGTAGATAGTAGTATATATAGAGTCTCATTATAACTCTGTAACCATGCTTGTAAGAGTCTTGTAATACTAAGTTGAGAAGTACACGCAACTCAAGCCACCCAACATCCTACTACTCCAAAATCTATAGCCAAACCCACTAAACAACAGACTGCAACTATTGCTCAAGAAGTTGATTGGAGCTTCATGGCGCAAGATGTCACTCATGCTCAAGCTCTCATGGCTGGAACTAAAGATAGTAAGGTATATGAACAACTTTATACTCCAGCATGTATTGCTAAGGTAAAATTATATCAGGACTACAACATGGAAATTAAAAATGATATTGAATCTTTCAACATATTAAAATATGATTTTAAGAGATCAAAATTTTACTACAAACTCAAAATTGAAGAATTAGAAAAATATATCTCTTTAAGACATGAACATTCAAACTACAGGGCTCAAATAAAAGATTTAATCCCTAACTTGACTGAGGCTCAAACCCAGCTAGTAATAGTTGAGACTAAAGCAAAGAACTATGCTATTAAAGAGCATAATTTCAACACCTCATTGCATCATCCTCCCACTCAAAGGTGTGTTATCAAAACAAAAATGGGTTGGGAACCAATGAAATTGCTCCACCACACACTTATGTGTCTGTTAGACAGCCAACAAGAGGTTCTAATTGCTGACCCACTACCTAATGAGTAGAAGAATGATGTAATAATGGCAACAACCACAGGAAAGGATAAGGTAGAAAACCTCATCCCTACTGCTGATGATCAACCCCTAACCACCAATTCTAGAAAGAACAAAATCAGGGTAGCAAGAAAAACTGCTAACAACGTGGCTAAGTCAAAGTTGAAGATAGACCGAAGGCCAAAGGGTGTATTCATCTCAGCTGGATTCCAAGTGATTGGAAATTCTGAGTTAGGAAAATAGTGTAGTACCATCACTCCTATCCAACTGAAGATCAGAAATGAAGGGGAGGGCTATTGAAGAAGAAAAGAACTGCAAGAAAAAAAACCCTCATGCCTCATCAAGAATAACATTGAGTACATAATATGTGGTGTGCATAACCACATGGCTAAAGATTGTTACTAAAATCCATCAAGCACACATTATGCAACCAATGTTAAGAAAGAAGGACTCAAGGATGGTTTCACATTTGGACCTGATATATGGTCCAAGTGTTAATGAAAGGAAAACTTGTTTCCAAAGCCAAGTTGCTGTCAGATGAAACTCATTCTTCCGAAAGGAAAATATCTTTGGAAGACAAGGCAAAGAACAAATAAAGGAACAAAAAGAATCCTTTAAAACCTTCCAAAGAGAAGACTGCTTCTGAAGAAAACATTGTGACAATTTCTTCTGAGAAGAAAGAAGCCTCGGAAGCAAGTTGTGAATCCAAGGATTGCAATCAGGAATTATCAGTACTAGAATGAAATCAAGTTAATGATTGCGGAATGATCATTAACCGTTGCTTAATTGTTTTGTTTCATAATTAAATATCAAAATAAAAATTAATGCTGGTTATGATGAACACAATTATATCTATGCAATAATTAAACAAACAAGAATTGATTCAAATGTATTTCACCAAAACTAAATAATGATTACAAAAGAATAAGTTATGAATGCTATAAACAATAACTGCTTCGAATGTGTTGTTGATGATATGACGGCTGCTAGGGTTTGATCGTGTGAATCGATGTGATGTTTGTGTTTGGCCGTATTAGTGCTCTTTTTGCTCTATTTGATGTGAATCCTAGGACTCACATTTATAGATAATTATGAGTTTGTTAAGGAAACACCGGATCTCTTGGATTGAAAGTTGACTTGTTGACGTGTTGACTTGTACTTGTATATTGCAAGTTCAAGTGTTTGTACTTGTATATTGCAAGTTCAAGTGTTTGTTAAGGAAACACCAGATCTCTTGGGATCCGTAGACACTCTTTGGATGCTTGGTCTTGTAAGAAACATATCTACGGAAGAACACAAATGTTCATCCCTAGATGTTTCTTACACAGCCAATTTCAAGAATCAACCAAGTATAATGCTTTTACTTGTCATCATACACATAAATCAACATATATGTGGGTTAACTTATATATATAACGTATACATCAAGAGTGAATTACAATGATTCATTACATGTATTGATTAAAGTTCTAAGCCTATACAGAATGATCTAGACCTATTGTTCCAAGATCTAATAATACTCCCCCTTAGTCTTAGATACTTATAATCAGTCCTTCAGGACTGAAAGCTCCTTCACCCTTGCAATGATTTTGTTGTAGAAGTATGACACAACAGTCTTCTAATCATCATACTTGTAGTTGATCTTCATCTTGCTGATCTTCTTTAGAGTTTCAAAACTTTGCCCCAGAACATCTTCTTCTGTTGTAAGAGTTTCCAAAACATTGTTGTTGTTGACTATTTCCAACTCATCTTGCTCTGAGATCCTTAGTTCTGAGACTTCTTCGTAGTTAACTCCTTTCAACAGTCCAGCATTATGTCTTCTTCCCTTGTATGCTTTAGCATGGAGTTTATCAACAACTTGAATTGCCTGCACATGCAAGAACATGTCATTTTGTGCTCTTTCATCAATCAGCTTTGGGAAGAATTTGTCATGTAAGTACGAAGTGTAGCTGGAATGGAGCAACTTGATTTCCACAGGATCAAAGATCCTGATTCGATCAGCTTTCTTGTTCTCAACATTTCTTAGCAGTACCAGTTCTTTTGTCTTCTCAACATATCCCCATTCTGTTATAGGATATGAGTATTGATTTCCATCAACTGACTTTAATGCTGCTGTTTTTTTGTTGTTATATCCAATCCTCTTTCGAAATTCATCATCAACTAATTCAGAGGCATTGGATTTAACCCTTTTCATTCCTTGTATTCTCTTCTTGTGCTCAACATCCTCTCTCTTTGCCACTTTCAGCACATCATCTTTAAACTTAGTATTCAATTTACCCACCAGTTTGAGAAATCTCTTCCTCTTGGGTGAATTGGATAGTTAGCGATGATTAGACTTTGTAGATCTCTGAGGTCACATTCAGGGAGGCATAATACTAAAAATACATCATGGAAGTATTGAATCCTTCCAGATGTCCTTTTTATTACTGCACAATCCCAGTCTAGATCATATTTCCAGGCCATAATCCTGCTTTCTTCCATAGAGCTGGGAGTTATGCGATGATCAAACAGCTCTATCAATGTAGATTTCTTCTCAGTAATTTCTCTAACTATTGTTCTAAGTGGCCATACTTTGCCAGGTATCACTTCTCTTAGTTCTCTAATGTTGATATATTGTTCCTAGTTCATGTACTTCAATGTAAGTGTCTTTCATTTCTTACACATATGTAATGCAAGTACTTAATGAAATATGATATGCATTTTGATGTTTAATTGTCTTTGTTTATATCATATTCTTATTGTAATTGCTATTACTCATATTTATGAACATTATATATAGGTTTGAGGTTGTTGTACATAGTTCCGAGTCAATAATGATTCAGAAATATGTTCAACTTAGTCGGGTGGTTAATTATGCTAATGGACCATACGCACGAATGAACCATACTTATGGACCAGTCGCACGGCTGAACCAGGAGACTAGATCAGTCATATGACTGAGACATAAGATTTACTCAGTTGCACGACTGAACCTTCAGTCAAGCGTATGAGTCAAACGCATGAGTCAGTCGCACGACTGAACCATGCTAATGGTTCAGTTGTACGAATGGATACTGAAAATCTATAAATACCACATAATTCATGGAAAAACATAACACTTTGAATACTATCATACCCTAGGCGTCCAAAGCGTCCCAGTTCGTCCATCCAAGTTCATAGTTCGTTCTTGATCGATTCCAACTCGTTCTGAATGTTTGTTTAATCGTTAGATCGATCAGGTTGTTCGTTCCCACTGATTGGATCGCCAATCAAATAGAATTCCGCGCTATTTGATCTGGTATTATGTAGAATCCGTTAGTACTCCATAAAAAAATGGTCCTAACAGGTGATATCAGAGCTTTGGCTCGTGATTTGCATGGATTCAATTAGTTTTGATGTTAAAATTAACGTTTTTACTCAAAAGATTCACTTTTTCCTTCAAAAAACGTGTTTTTGACGAGTGCATGTGTTAAAGTTTCGACTTTTCATCATACGACAGATTTGGGTTCTTGAAAATTTCGTATTTTGTGTCAAAGTGTTCAAGATTCGACTTTTTCCAGCAACAGCAGCCTCAGTCGCACGATTAGCTCAATCGCATGACTGAATCCCATTCGCATAATCCAATCGCACGATTGGAGTCATTCGCATAGCTCAGTCGCACGGTTAAGTTATTCCAGTCGGTTGACCTCAATCGTCCTCTTCACTCGCATGACTGAATCAAATCGCACGATTGAATTCATTCACATCCTTCAATTGTATGATTGACTCTATCTTTTCTCAAGTTAGTCAAGTTTTAAGCCATGGAAGACCAGTTTGCTGCATTCACTGCCGGAAAAGACTCGCGTTTCCAGAATCTTCTTTTTCAGAAAAATGAGATAGGCAATCACAAGAAACCGCTAAAGTTGTTGACGTTGGATGAGTATCCTCAGTGGAAACAACGGTTTGAGATCTACTTGAATGGTGTTGACCCTAATGTTTAGACATCTATAGAGTCTGGTTATACTGTACCAGTCAGTGCAAATGGGGTGAAGTTGACTTTGGGATGTATGAATGAAGCTCAGAAGGTTCTACATAACGCTGAAAAGAAAGCATATGCACTGTTGACTCAGTCGCTACCTAAGGATATATTCCATCAATTCTCTGAAAACAAGTAGTCGAAGAAGCTATGGGAGGCTTTAGAAAAGAGATATGATGGTAATGTAACCTTGAAGGTGCTGAAGGCTAAAGCTCTCAAAAGGGAATTTGATAATTTCACACCAATAGGAAATGAGAGCTTAGATGATATTATTGATCGATTTTATCATTTCATGAGTGAACTGCATACTCATGGTGTGACTACATCTGTGGGATAGCAAGTTTCAAGTTTTGTTGATGGTCTGCCAGACAAATGGGATCTATTTGTGTCTAATCTGAGACAAAATAACACTCTTACTACTTTAGACATAAATCATTTCATCCTGAAGTTAAGGGAGGAAGAACTACGACTGAAATACAAGTCTAAGAAAGGATCCTATGCTCAGAATCCTGCACTGTATAACTCTGTTCCTACTCCATCTTCATCAGGTGCACCGCTACAAACAACACTTGTGTCTAATTCATCTGCTCATTCCAAAAGCAGTTCCTCAGGAAGCGAAGCGTTAGGTTCATCTTGAACCCAATATATTGTCCCTGATCCCAACCCTACCAAGCTGAAGACCGAGAATCTCGGAAATGTCACTGTGAAAGTTGCCAAAGACCACATGGATCTTCTTGCAGCATTTGTTCAGTCTTATGATGGGTTAGTCACTGGGAAAATTGGAAACTGTCATCTCGCTGATGAAGACTACGAGCAGGTGGATGAAACTGAGTTGGAGCGTATGGATATTATGTGGGCTTTGGCTAGTGCAGCTAGGAGAGCCAAGAAGTTTGTTAAGAAGACGGGGCAGAACTTGGTTGCCACCAAAGATACTATGTTTGGGTTTGATAAAACAAACGTCACATGCTTCAACTGTGGAGAAAAGGGGCACTTCAAACGTGAATGCGTAAAGCCGAAGAAGACTGGAAATGGAAACCCCTTTCCTTGTTCAACCGTCAGGACAAAGAGAAGATTGGGGCATCATCAAGCAAAGAGTCAAAAGCTATGGTCGCTCAAGGCGATAAAGGACAAGACTGGTCCTTCCGATTTGTATCTGGGAGAGAGTCAAATGTCGCACAAGTTGATGATTTGGATGATGGATCTGCAAGCGAGGGAGACATCGTAGCTGAGCATGTACGTTCAGATATTGAAAAAGCTATGGATATGATAGATCGTCTTGTTGAGGAAGAGTTGAATGCTACAAACTCAGAATCTCCAGTTATTGAAGAGTCTGACTCTGCATTTATGGCCGATTCATCCAGTTTCGCACAGGTATACTCGAAAGACGAATTGTTTGATAAACATGCTTGTGCTGAATGTGATAAATTTAGAGAAAGCATTGACTTAAAATTTGCTAGGTTATTAGAACACCATGATAATCTGGTAAATGATTTAAAACTGTGCACTGAAGCAAACCGTGTTTCAAAACAAAATGAGTGTAGTTTTAAAGAAAAGATAGAACTACTAGGGAAACAACTAAGGGAAAACCAAGGTTGTTGCCCTAAATCAATCAAATGGCATTAAGTTCTATCAAAATACTTTAGAGGAAACTAAAAAGGAAAAAGCAGTGTTGCAAGTTGAAGTTGAATCTTGAAATCAAAAACTGAACAGTTTAGCAAGTTCTTCTCACATAGTTCAGAACTTAGTGAAAGAACGTAACGGTGGGGAAGGTCTGGCTTATAAAGTAGTACCACCATCACATGTAATCCTTTAAAATACTAAATGTAGACCAATAAATAATAACCCAGTTAAGGATCATGTGGTGACTGCTCCTCTGGTTAGTGATCCAGAGTCCACAGGTAAACCTATGCAGTCTGTCACTGAACAGAAGGCTACTACTTCGGGATTGAAAGATAATGTGCTTAAAGAGGATTTGAGCGATAAAGTTGAAAAGGATAATGTTGGGTCGGGTTCACAAACATCTACAGCAGAACTTAAAAAATCTAAACCAACAAACCCTAAACGTGTTAATCATCAAAATCCTGATAAAAAGAAAGAAAAATGCGTTCAAAATGTCAAAACAATTAAATTTGTTAAAGAAGGTGAAGCATCTAAGAAGTATGAGAAATAGACCAGCTCCCGCCAGACTCAATCCATCACAGAAGATCTCCCCAACCTATCGAAGGGAGATACTGCTATAGTTGTGGAAAACGAGGTCATATTTCTCCAAATTGTCCTCATTATTAGACACCTAAGAGAATAATTAAACTTTTTGAAGAAAAACCAAGATTTTTCAAAAATAGATCTAATACTCCTCCAAGATACCAAAGTCAACACAGACAAGCTTAAACTGAAGCTGTGTTGCCTAAGGTTAAACCTAGGACTATTAGTGAACCAAAAGTTCATACCATAAGCCAGACGTCTATTTTATCACAAACATGCCTTGCATAAAACTGGTTTATGGAAAGAAAAATCAAGTAACGTGTCTGACAGTGAGGACAAGAAGAAGAAAGATGTCTTCTCGTCCTTTGAAGGTCAGTGGGTGGAGTTCATGATATGTGATAACTCTGGGAAACCCAAGCCAGTAAAGGCTCGGGTCCCCAACCTGAACTAATCATTTCCATTCTTTGTGCAGGTTGTTCGCTACAGCGTTATAACTAATGCCTAGATTATTGATAGTGGGGCTTCCAGGCATATGACTGGGAACTCGTCTCTCCTTTTCAACATCAAGCAAATTAAAGGGGGACATGTATCATTCACAGGAAATAAAGGAGGATATATCACCGCTCAAGGCGAAGTGGGAAACGAGAAGGTAAAGTTTGACAAGGTCAACTATGTTCAGCAATTGCAAAACAACTTACTTTCTGTCTCCAAAATTTGTGATAAGGGCTTTAAGGTCATGTTTGATAATAAGAAGTGTTACATACTTAAGAAGGAGTATGTTATCTCGGAGGAGCAAGTTCTAATGTCGGCCTCAAGATCTAACGACTTGTATGTCTTGGACTTTTTAAAAGCCTCCATAACTGAGTCTACTGCTCAATGTTTCTTGTCAAAAGCAACTGAGATGGATTCAGTTTCCTGGCATAGGAGAATGGGACATATCAATCCCAGGAAGATGTACCATCTGGTTCAGAATGATCTGGTGGACGGAGTTATTGTCAAGAACTTCCACCTTCCAGACTTCTGCATAGCATGCAAGAAAGGGAAGCAGACAAAGAAGTCTCATAAATCAAAGAAAGTTCATTCTATCAAGATTCCTCTTAAGCTTCTACAAATGGATCTGTTTGGCCCTGTCAGCACAAAGAGCATTGCTGTTATTGGTACTGCTTTGTTGTGATGGATGATTACTTAAGATTCTATTTGGTGATATTTCTAAAAGTGAAATCAGAAACATTTGAATCATTCAAACATCTAGTTACCATATTAGAGTCACTCTACAAGCTGAAAGTAAGGAAAATACGTTCAGACAACGGGACAGAATTCAAGAATCAGTGGATGGAGGCATTCTGTCGTGAGAAAGGGATTGTTCATCAATTCTCTTCTGCCTACACTCCATAGATTAATGGAGTTACTGAACTGAAGAATAGGAGCTTGATCAAAACATCAAGGACAATGCTAGCTGACTCAAAACTACCGGTTCAATTCTGGAACGAGGAAGTGGCTAATGCGTGCTATACTCTAAATCGAGTCTTAGTGGTTAAACGTCATGGAAAAACTTGTTATGAGTTGCTCCAGCAACGTAACCCAACTTGGAGTATCTAGAACCTTTTGGCGCACCCTGCATGCTGTTAAAGAAAAATTAGACTGGAAAGTTCTGCGAGAAGGTAGAAGAATGTATCTTCTTTGGCTACAATATACCAGACAGAAGGGTTTATAATAACTCAACTGGTCAAGTAGAAGTGTGGTGCAATATTGATGTACAAAGATACACCACCCCTTCCCCCCGCGGGAAAGGGACCTTCCTTTTTCTTCGACTATGATGGATTTGTTAAATCCTTTCATCTACCTTCTTCCCATTCTGATGACGAGGTGGCCACTCAAATGATGTACGACGTTCTGAACACTCCTACGCGAGACTCAACATCCTCGGTTCCATTAGACGGTACTACTAGCCCTTTAGGGGGAGAGCTAGAGATAAGTGATTCCTCTTATGATGAAGAAGTTGAAATTGAAAATATGAACCAGGGGGAACAGGTCCCCACTACTGAAAGTACACCTGCAGCTGATCATTAAGTAACTGGAACTTCTGAACCTAGTCCTTCAACAGCCACAGAATTTGAACCTGTGATTCAAAACCTGGATGATGAAGTAGCAGCTCCTGGACAACATTATCGGGGATATTCTCTTGGGAGTTCAGAGAAGAAATCAACTTTACTCAGCTGACTATGCTGTGGTCATGGAAAAGGGGTACATACACGATGGGGCATATCGATGTTTTGTGTCTCAAGTTGAGCCCAAGTATGTAAGTGAGGCCTTAAAGGATGAGGCATAGGTAGGTTCCATGCAAGAAGAACTCCTATAATTTAATAAGTTAGGTGTCTGGACACTTGTGACAGACCAAAAGGTGCTAAAGTGATTGGCACTAAGTGGGTTCTTCGATGTAAGAAGGATGACCAAGGGGTCATAATCAGAAACACGGCTAGGCTAGTTGTTCAAGGGTTCAGGCAAGTCGAAGGAGTTGACTACAATGAAGTGTTTGCACCTGTGGCCAGGATGGAAGCAATTAGAATCTTCCTAGCCTATGCATCCTTTATGCAGATCAAAGTATATCAATTGAATTTCAAAAGTGCATTTCTTCATGGTGAGATCCGTGAAACAGTTTATGTTAGTCAACCCAAAGGATTTGAGGATCCTTATCATCGTGATAGAGTTTATAAACTAGACAAGGCTTTGTACGGGCTGCATCAAGCCCCTCGAGCCTGGTATGAGAAACTCTCCACTCATCTGCTGAAACATGGCTTTCGCAGAGGTGTAATTGACTGCACATTGTTCATAAAGGAAAAAGATGGTGATCTACTACTGGTATAGATATACGTTGATGATATAATCTTCGGTTCCAAAAACGAAGCATTATGTAAAGAATTCGAATCGGTGATGAAAGCTGAGTTTGAAATGAGTGCCATGGGAGAGATGAAGTTCTTTCTTGGTTTACAGGTAGATCAGACACCAAATGGAATCTTCCTGCATCAGATCAAATATGTTGGAGATATCCTAAGTCGGTACGACATGGAGAATGCAACAATTGCAGGTACTCCACTCGCCATGAACCATGATGTGGCACCCGACGAAAATGGTGATCTGGTAGATGCCACTATGTATCGAGGAATGATTGGATCTCTCATGTACCTCACAACTTCTTGTCCTGATATTATGTAAGCCATGTATCTCTGGTCCAGATATCAGGCAAACCAAAAGTAAATCATCTGATAGGGGTAAAATGGATCTTTCATTATCTGAAGGGTACTCCAATGCTTGGATTGTGGTATCCTCATGATGATGACTTTGAGCTAACAACATATAGTGACTCAGATTATGGTGGTTGCAAGATGAATTACAAGTCAACATCTGTGGGATGTCAGTTCTTTGGAAGACGATTGGTCACCTGGCAGTGTAAGAAGCAGACGTTTGTTGCTCTGTCAACACGTGAAGCTGAATACGTTGCTGTGGCAAGTTGCTATTCACAAATCATCTGGATTCAACAGCAAATGCGAGACTACGGTTCAAATTCTCTAACACCCCTATATTTGTTGATAATTCTGCTGCTATTGCTGTCACCAAAAATCCGGTCCAATGCCCCAAAACTAAACACATCGAAATTAAATATCACTTTAAACGTGACTGTTTTGAAAAAAATTAATCGATGTTGTTAAATTTACACGGATTTCCAGCGCGCCGATCTCTACATAAAAGCTTTTGATAAACCTCGATTTCATTATCTATTAGGGGTCAATGGCGTTAAAAAGAAAGATGATGTGATTCCAGACGAATCAAGTTTATACTTCCTCTCTATGTTTTATTTTTTAATTTTATTTTCCTTATTTATTTTTTCTGTCTTTAAAAAATTCAAAAACACAAAAAGATTTTCGGTTTTAGAATTTTAGGGGGAGAATAGTTTTAGTTTCAGTAGTTAGTATTTAAATTACTTTAAAAAAGGAGGAGGGTAGATAAGCTGAAATGCAAAGACATCAAATCTGTGAAATCAATTCAAGATTATGGAAAATGATAGTACACAGGCATCGAATTGTTTGGGACACCAAAAAGATTTAAATGTTCTACAATGTTATATTAACAGTTAAAGAAAATTGTAAGTCTAAGAAGTCAAAGCCTAATAAGTTGAAAAATAATAGTAAGCTAGTCTGCTACTGTGGTTATATAGAGAAAGTAGATCTAGGGGCTGCTAGTCCATTATATGATATGTCGGTAGATTCAACACAATAGACTAGTAGACTTCATTGGTGAACAAATTAAAACAATATCATTCAACAGGCTGTGGGTGTCCATCTCATCCCTGGTTAACACAATCAACTTATTTCCAATAAGGGGTGAAGAGCAAAATGAACGCCATAAATGTGTGCGGACGACCATAAAAAGAAGCAAAGTGCATGAAAAATGTGAAATGCAAACAAGCTAATGAAAAATGTTGTTGGTGTGTTATATGTAAAATAAAATTGCTCTAACAAGAAGATAGGTTGCGTGCCTCTCTACTGTGCGATGGCACTGACCTGAGGATAAGCACAATCTAAATATTCTAGAATTCATTGCTGTTTGTGCCTCTCTGCTGTGCGATGACACTGACCCGAGGCTTGGCATCTACTTGAAAGCCCTTAGAATAGTCTCTTCTTGTCAAAAACCCGTAGACCACTCCAAATTATCCTAAGGAAAGTTGATTACCATATAATAAACCTAAATAATCACCAATGTATGTAAAAAATCTATGTGTGGATTTAGGTGAACAAATACACTAAAAATCATCATGGCAGTATTCCCCGATAGTCAAAATCAATGTGTGCTATATAACAGCTCTAGCATGATTTCCTGTTAGTACTCCATACGAAACCGATCATAACATCTAACAGTTTATCTTTCCCTTTGTGTTGATCTTTACTTTCAACAATGACAGGCTCAACAGGGACTTTATTGTGGTGCTCTACAACTAGGTTTGGAGCTTCAGTTTGAAATTTCAAACCAGCTTCAAGCTCAACATTCATCACATGCTCCATCATACTTCTGAGCTTACCAACTATTCTTCCTTTAAGCACATGCATTTTTAGTTATGACCTTGCAATCAACAGGTCATGTTGTATTTGCTTAGCTTTGCTGTTTCACAGTGACCTAACTCTTTCTTGGTTTTTTGAATTGATTGGAAGGCTGTGAATGCTTTGTAGTCACAGTTGCGGATCATAAAACTAGCAAGCTCAAATTCTTTTAGTAGATCCTTCATTTCAGTCTGATTCATACTTTCAACCATGTCTTATGGAAACCAATGGTTGATAAGAGTCATAAACATGGTTGACTCAGGCCTCTCTTCCAAGATGTCTTTTGTAGTCAGTAGGTCATCAGCCATTGAATCTTTTTGTTCTTTTGGAGTGTGCATCTTGATTTGCGCATTCCATTCACCATCACTATCACTATCCTGATGAGAGATAGTCTTCACAGTAGATAAATCTACTGAAGGAGTGTGTTCAGGGGATGTAGGCCTTGACCTCTTAGGTGAATCTTCAACAATGATCACCTTCTTCTGAGTAGCACCTACGTACTTCCTCTTCCTGGAGTAGGAAATAATGTGCTTATAGGTCTCTGAATATTCTTTCGATGGTTTTGTTGATAGAGCAACATTTGACTCAAGAGCACAGACTTTCATTTTTAGCTCTTCAATCTCTTCATCTTTTCCTTTTAACAGAGCAGTTTGAGTAGAGAGAGAGTTGGTTACATGATCAACTTTCAATTCCAGCTTCTCCTTTTCACTCTTCTCATGCTTTACTAACTCTAGAAGTTCTTTTTCATGATTAAGTAAAGCATCAATGATTTCATTATTGCACTGTGCATCTTCTCTTAGTCTTTTGAGTCTTGCTTCTTGTTTCATCAGCTCATCATCCTTTTCTTTTATGACTCCATTCAACTCTTGTATTCTTTGCTTTCTTTTGTTTGATTTGACTACAAGCTTATTGTACTAAGCCACCAAGTAACTTTTGCTTACTGGGATGTCCTTATCACTGAGATCATCTTCATGGTAGGCAATTACATCAACAAAGTTGCCTTTTTCTTCTTCTTCTACATGTTCAACAGCAGTCTTATCATTATTGACTTCAGTGGGTGCCACACTTGCTGAACTTGAGTAGGGCTCAACTGCTTGATCTGCCAGCTTTTGATGTTGATGTAGAGGTAGTTGCTAAGGATCATGAATTGGAGTTATTGGTTCAGTGTGATCAGACATCATTAGGTTTTCTGAGTTGGTGATGGATAGTGGAATGGTGCTAGCTTGAGACATCAACTTAGTCTTACCAGAGTTAACTGGGTTTTGAGACTGAGTATCAGAGATAGGCTCAGTGTGAATACTCTTAAGAGTTTGGTGTTTACGTATTTCAGGTTGTTGATGGATAAGTGATAGATAGTGGATTCGAGAGATTGGTTGGGTTTGTTGACTACTTGAGAGAGATTGTGGTGATGATTCTTGTTGGATATGTGAGATGGGCTGGGTGCTTACACTGGCTGGAGATGGATGATGGTGATGGGGTGAATGAGAGTATGTGGTGAATGTGAGGCTTGTACAGATTTATTAGTTGACTCTTCTTGCAGGTCTACCCAAACCAGTTCTTGTGGAATGTCTGTATTTGCATCCACCATATGAGCAAACATCGGCATGTCATCTCCCTGGCATTTACCACTGATCTTGTTCAGCACAGAGTGCTTACACAAATACATCACCCTATCTTGCTATACCAGGCAGCTCAGCATTAATAATCAATTGTAGGAACCTTAGGAACATATATATCTTGTTGACCTTCTGCACTCTTATTTGGTCACACAGACAGTTGAAGATGTACTTTGAGTAGTTGTATGTCCTACCCTTAAAGATACCAATGATTCCTGATGAAATATGCCTAGAGAATCTGTCAAGCCCAGACTTTCTGTTGGAGATGCACTTTAGATACGTATGACATAAGAACCGGTAAGGCTTGCACACTCTCCCCTTCTTGATCTCTCCCTTATCAAAATCATGATCGTATCCCATCAGATAGAACACTTTCTCTATGTAGTCATTCTTGAATACATCCGGATGACCAATTCCTCGTTCTCCCAGCTCAAGCACCCTTCTGATAGTTTGTCCATCCACCTCATTCCTTCAGTTTGGATTTCAGTAACTATCACTTCATCTTCTCCAGCTTGCTCTATTTGTGCTGAATTCCAGAAATCAACAATATGTGCTTGATGAATCACAGGCTCTGCTGTTAGAGCGTAAAATAGCCTGGATCATCGAAGGTATCTGATGATATCCCGACAACCTTCTGATGCGGGATTATCAGCATTAAGAAATGCGCACACATTGTGCTCTCTTGCAAACCTATTCGTCATCTGTTCATAAAGAAATGAAGATTAGGTTAGTATCAGTGTTATAGACATATGAATACGAACAGTTTTAATGATACTCATGAATCAAACAATTTATAATTAATGATTATGACATGATTTACCTTTAGAACAATGATCTGAGATCAAGATTATGTGTTTGTTTTAAGGTTTTGAGTTGGTAATTTTGAATGTTTATGAAATGGGGAAAAGGGAGTGCGCTTTTCCAGGTTTGAATAGTACTCTAAAAAAGTGAATAATGAAAGTTTTAAGTCAAAAACATCATTTATACTCTCAAACATATTAATTTCATTTATTTAATTAATTGGGTCCCACTACCTTTTTACCCTTTCGGTGGAAGTTATTTCTTCCAAAGATTTCAGTTCTTCCGTAGGACATGTACGGATGCATAAAATCTGCGGATGCCTAACTATCAAGTACTAAATTAGAATTTGAAGTATAACTTGATTATCCATAGATTACCACTCTATGAACATAGATTATACTTTTAATATATTAACGCATCCGTAGTTTACCAATTCTACGGATGGTCATATTTTATTTGGTTAAGTTTCACACTGTAGCTTCTGTTGATGCTGAAATTTCACTGTAGCTTCTGTCGATGCTGAATGTAATGTTTGAAACTTCTTTTTATTGTATGGTCATAATCAAGTGATAGAACCATTTATTGCTATTGGACCTTGTTGACTTTGTTTGCATGAAAATTGTGCACAAGAAGGTTTATATTTTGAAAAAACTTCATATATCCTGCAACTAAGTTAGTGCTCAAGTTCCAATTCCTTCTTAGTTGGATGATCAAAATTCAGCTTTTATTGTTTTCATGCATTAACTACTCCCCTTAAATTTGTGATTAATGATAAGATGTTGCATTCATCATAAATTTATGTAGAAGAATAGCATGAAAGGGATATGACAGTCCAAAAGTGATGAAACCTACTAACAAAAATAATAGAATTATTATGTACATGCATATATATAAAGGGATCATAGTATGATACTAAGCTTCTTCCCTTTGATTTGTTTGATGAAATGTGACCTGATGCTAGACCTAATTCCAAGTATATATTTCCACTTGACTCCAAACAAGAGTATTGTATCAACTAGGCATGATGTTTATCATGTTGTAATGTTATTAGAGATCAACTATTATGCGCTCCACATTCAATTCACATTAGAGTTTTTCCTCCGTTTGTGAGTTAAATCATCACTTTTTTGTTAGGTCCCTTAAAAGATTAACATTTAGTCTTTTAGTGTTTAGTGTCTGTTTTTGTATTTTATACTAGTATAGGGACTAGTTGTGTAAATTTAGTTCCTTAGGTCCTAGTATAAATAGCTTAGACGTAGTGTAGATAGTAAGTTTTTGCATGTTTTATGAGAACTGCTTTCTATCACTGTAATCGTCTTTGCAATCAATGGAATGTGAATTTTGTTGATTTGTCTTGATTTGATTACACTTGATTGTATTTTGCTTTGAATTGTTCATCTAATTGATACAGATTGCTCAAATTGATCCCATCAATTGGTATCAGAGCTTTCGGTTGCGTGTTCTTGAAGTTCTGTCGAAGATAGAAACTTCAAAAATCCACTGAAATCTGTAATCAGTTGACAATTCAAGTGAAATATTGTGAATCGAAGCTGTGTTTCATCATCAGAAACATGTTTTGAATCACAATTTGCAGTTTATCTCATAAAAATCGAGTGAATTAGTTAAAAAATAGTACGAATATGTGTTCTTGAGTGTTTCGACCTAAAATCTCTGAAATTCATCGAAATTTGTTGTTGATCACTGAAATTGAGGTTATAGGATTGATAATCGGCATAATCTTGAACTAATTTCGAATTTCAGCTCAATTCATCAAAATTGAAGGATTTTGAGATTTCTGAGTTCGTTACATTCATAAGGATCTGATGAATGTGCCGTATTAGGGATGAAAAACACTGAAAATTGACTAAGTGATTGGTCGTTTGAGAACTGTTGGACTTTTCTCACTGTTTCAGTCGTATCACCCTAGCCGTATAACCGCTGTTGATTGGACACATCACTACTGTTAGTAGTTTTACTTTAGCAGTAGAACGACTATTGGTCATTTTACCTTAGTCGTATAACGACTGTTGGTCATTTCAGCTTGGTCGTATAACGACTGTTGGTCGTTTCAACCTTGGTCGTATAACGACTGTTGGTCGTTTCAGCTTTGGTCGTATAACTACTGTTGGTAGTTTCAGCACTGTGTTGAATATTTTTCTAAGCAATCCCTTAGACTCATCACAGTTGGACTCATCACTACTGTTGAACATTTTCACTGTTGGTCGTATTACAACTGTCGGCCGTTTCACTGCTGGTCGTATCATCACTGTTGGACATTTGACCACTGTTTCGGACTTTTCAGCCTAACACTTAGAAATTTTTTCATAAAATTTCAAAAACTCAAAAAAAAAAAAAAAAAAAAATATTTTTCTTTTCATTTCTTAATTCAAAAGATTAGAAAAACAACAAAAATATAAAAAATGGCTAAATCAGAAGATTCTGAGAATAGAGTTCCAAAACTTAAAAACAGAGCTGATTTTAAAATTGGTCTCTAAGGCTGAAACATCATTTGAATTCCATAGACACTGATCTGTGGAAATCAATTGAAAAAGGTCCATACATTCCTGTGACTACTGATGGTCCAGATAGAGGATTTGTGTACTCCAAAGATTCACAAGAGCCTTATCCAGAAGATAATCTTCATGGTGATGACTTAAAGAAAGTAAAGAATGACATCAAAGCATATTCTCTCATGTGTAAAGGACTACCATTGGAAGTTCTTTCAAGGCTTGAAAACTATCAGACTGGATATACAATGTATAAAGCCTTGAAGATTATATGTGAAGGAGGGAAAGAGATTCAAGATCTGAAAAAGCAGAAACTGAAAAGGCAATTGGAACTTTTTGAGCATATCTCAGGAGAAACAATAAACCAAATGATGAACAGGTTTGTGCAATTAACTACAGAGATGTCTACTTTGGGAATCAAGAATGATCTTGAGGACTTAAACAATAGACTCCTGAATGCACTACCATCTTCTTGGAAACAAACTGTCACTTTGTTGAAACATACTGAGAAGTTTCCAATGGATCTTGATCTTCTTATTGCTAAGATTGAATCTGTTGAGATTGATGAAAGCTCTAGAAACAATGATAGACATGCATCAACATCTCAATATAAGTATGTTGCTTCTCCAGCAAATACTGTTGAGAATGCATTCTTGGCCAAAGATCAATCTACTCCTGAAGATGAAGGTGATCTGTTTGTGGGAGCAGGATTCTTCACAAGTACACCTGCTTATTCCACTCAACCACTACCACAACCACAATCTTCACCTAAAGCTCAAATGCCAAAACCTTCAACTGAGATGCCATCCTCCTCAAACTCTCCCAACCCAAGCAAAGTGAAAGATGTGATCAACATTCTTTTACAAGATGAAGAGTCAAAAACTGCTTTCACTGCATTCATGGCAAGCTTTCAAGCTTATCAAGGCAGTCATCTGACTCAAATGGAGCTAGTTCTACAGGATTTGTTTGAAATGGATCCAGATGATGTAGAAGAAATGGATCTTAATTGGCAGATGGTCATGATAGCTTACAGAACTCAAAAGCATGCTTACACTAACAGAAATTACAAACCCAGTGCAAACAAAACTGTTGGGTTTGATAAATCAAAATCAAGATGCTTTAACTGTAACAGTTATGGTCATTTTTCAAGAGAATGCAAAGCTCCAAGAAACCAAGGAGGAAACACTCAAGGCAGCTCAAATGGTCAAAAGTATCAGCAACAGGCAAATAAGACTTTTCAGAAGCCATACCAAAGTCTACCAATGCCAGAACCCAAAGAAGAGAAGAAAAGTGAGGAAACTAAGAAGGCACTGGTTGTAAACATCAAAGATGGTTATGACTGGAGTGCATATGCAGAGCAATTTACTGCTGATCTCACTGCTAATCTGGCACTAGTTGCTGAAGTTGATGATGAAGACTGGTCAAAATTTAAAGATCCTAAATATGATGAATCAGATCAAGAAGAAGAATATGATTGGAGTGACAAATCAGATCCAAAAGATACCTCTGAAGAAGTTGCTCTTATGGCTCAATCAGAACAGCCAAAGGTTGTTAATTCTTCTGATGCTGAATCTTCACAATCATATCCTGAAATACCAGTAGAAGTGAGAGAGAAAATGTGCACAAAAGCATGTTTTGAGCTAGTAGAACACTACAGAACATACTCATTTAAAATTTGTGACAAGCTCAAACAAGAAGAATCAAAACACAACAAGCTAAAATCAGATCACAAAATTGCTGATGAAAAGATCATGTCTCTTCAAGCATCATGGAACAAAACCATTAAAGAACTTGAACTTGTCAAACAACAACTTGAAGAGATGAACAAAACACTAGAAAAAGAAAAATTGGCACATGCAGCAACTCAAATAGACTTAGCCAAAGTAAAAAGCTCAAAGAAAATTGTTGAGCAACTGGTGAATGGAAGGAATGAAAAAGACAAAACAGGTCTAGGATTCACACATGAACCTATGCCTGAATCTATCTCCAAAACATTACCTGATAATTTCAATACTCATGATCATTCACCAGAAAACAAAGCTAAACTGAAGGAATTTAAAGATCAAAAGAACATTCAAAAGAAAAATGTTGAAGTTTATGAAGAAACAGACTTAAACAAGATCAAAAATGGTCATCCAATCAAAGTTAAATCTTATGAACCTCAACAAAACAAAAGAAGCTGTTCATACCAAAAAGTGAAAATGTTATTGAACAAACTGAAATAAAGAGTGAAAATTCTGATGTCAATAACAAACTGAAAGAAAAATATGAAGAGGTTAAATCAGATAACAATAATTCTGATGATTCTAGTTCAAATGAACTAACTGAAGTGAAAGAATGTCAAAAGGAATCTTCTCAAGATTCAACTAAACTTCAAAGCAAGAAAACTTCATCTAGATTGAGAAATCAAAGACGAAGAAAAGCTGCAAAAGCTAAGAATTCTGAATCAACAAATCATTCACAGAACAATACTCAAATTAAACCTGTGAAATTTGTGTCTGCTGGAACTTTTGACTTGAACACAAACACAAAAATAACAAATACACCTAAGATCAAATCTAACTCTGATCTGAGAACAAGTTCAGATCATAAGACTTCCGCTGTGTACAAAAGATTTGAATCAAAGGAGTCAAAGAAATTTGTTCAAGTTCAAAAGAAAAATTCCAAGAATCAAAAGACAAATTTTACTCCAATTAAACAACAAATTAAATTGCTTAACCCAAAATTCAAACAAGAATCAAATGTTGCTTCAACATCAAGGGTTAATAAAATGTTGTTTAAACATTCTGAAAAGTATTGTGATATCTGTGACATGTACAATCATGACATTTCTGAATGTTACTTCAACAAGTATTGCTACATATGTGATATGACAAATCACACCACAGCTGATTGTTATTTTAACAAATACTGTGCATTGTGTGATGAAAGAAATCACAATACCAATGATTGTTACTTCAGGAAGAATTCTACAAGGAAGGAATTTAATACTCAAGGTTTTATAAATCCACAATTTATAAGAAATCAGAATATTGGATTTAAATTTTCACAACAACAATCTTCCTTGGGTATGAGATCTTTCAGAAGAAACAATTCAGAATTTGTCAAATCACAGCAATATCACCAAGAAAAGTTTATTCCTCGATCTGTGAGAATAAACCAAGGAACATTCTCAAATGATTCATACAAGAGTTCAAGATTTCTTAATAATGCTTTGAAATCAAAATCTCAAAGAGATAATCAGTTGGTTTCTCAAAAATTTGAACAAGTTAAAATTCAAAAGAAACCAGATGTCAACAAACTTCATTTTAAACAATTTACTATTGTTGACAAGTTTGGCAAGCCCAAGACCATTTCGGCTTGGGTTACTAACTCACCTTAAATTTTTTTGTGAATGCAGGTACGCCCGCGGAGACCAATCAACTCATGGTATGTTGACAGTGGGTGTAGCCGGCATATGACAGGCAATCAAGCCTTATTGCAAGACTTTAAGTTAAAGGACGGTACTCATGTTGCTTTTGGAGGAGATGCAGGTGGAATGATAACAGGAGAGGGAACAGTGTCAAATGGGATTATAAGTTTTGATAAAGTCAACTTCTGTTCACAGTTGAACTTTAATCTTTTAAGTGTATCCCAAATTTGTGATAAATCTTACTCTGTTCTTTTTGATGAATCTCACTGTTATGTCTTGAAACCAGGTTTTCAGATTAGCAATGACTGGGTGATAGTTAAAGCTGCTAGAGACAGAGATGTATACAAACTAGATATGTCTCAAGTGGATCCTGCAACTGAAACTACATGCCTGATTGCTAAAGCTTCAAATGATGAAAGCCAGCTTTGGCATAGACGTCTTGGTCATTCCAACTTCAAAAACATGAACAAGCTGTAGCAGGAAATCATGTTATTGGACTTCCTTCCAAGAAGTTTTCAACTACTGACCACTGCTCAGCATGTTTGAAGGGAAAACAACATAGAGCGTCTTATAAGTCCAAGCTGATAAACTCAAATACCAAACCACTTCAGATGTTACATATGGACCTTTTTGGACCAACTAATGTTAGGAGTATTGGTAGAAAATCTTATTGTTTAGTCATCATAGATGATTATACAAGATTTTCATGGGTTTTCTTTCTTCAAGCTAAATCTGAAACTACAGATCTTCTAAAAGAATTTATTAACAAAGTTGAAAATCAACTTGATCAAAAGTAAAAATAATAAGAAGTGATAATGGAACTGAATTTAAAAATGCTAACATTGATTTGTTTTGTGCAGAAAAAGGGATAGTTCATCAGTTCAGTGCTCCCAGAACTCCACAACAAAATGGAGTTGCTGAAAGGAAGAACAGAACTTTGATTGAAGCTGCCCGTTCTATGTAAGAAGAACTCAAGAGGAGATCTTGGATCTTTCAGTGATGATTCAGATTCTGATGATTCAGATGATGCTCGTCCAGATTATCCATTTTTTTCATTTGTCAAGGATTCAACAATCCATTTCCATGACAATGTTCCTGATTCTCCAGCTTCAGATCATTCTGTTTCAGCTGCTCAAGAAGCAACACAACCTTTTCCTAATGATGGTACAGAAATTGGTCATCCTGAGTCTGGCACATCTTCTATCTCTGGAGATGCAATTGATCATAGTAACTTCGATTACTTTCTCAATTCACCGACTCAAGTACCAAATTTCACACCACATTCCTCTACCTTATTGCAACAGCTCTCCAATCTGAACCAAACAAATCTTGATGTTACTGTTCAAGGAAATGAGATCCGATATCTCGTATCCACCGGAACCATCCAACATCACAGATTATTGGTCCTCTGAATGAAAGAACTACTAGGAGTAAATCTGAACATGCAAATGTTTGTTTATACTCTTGTTTCCTTTCTCAGACTGTTCCTAAAAATGTCACCGAGGCATTACAGGACAATGGTTGGATTGAAGCTATGCAGGAGGAACTTCTACAATTCGAAAACAAGAAGTGTGGAAGTTGGTGGAATTACCTGAAGGAGAAAATGCCATAGGCACCAAATGGTTGTTCAGAAATAAAACTGATGATCGTGGCATTGTAATCAGAAACAAAGCAAGACTTGTTGCACAAGGATACACACAGGAAGAAGGAATTGACTATGATGAAGTATTTGCTCCAGTTGCAAGACTCGAATCTATTCGTGTTTTCCTGGCTTATGCATCATTCATGAAATTCAAGGTGTATCAAATGGACGTAAAAGGTGCATTTCTGTATGGTCCAATCACTGATGATGTGTATGTTAAGCAACCTCCGGGCTTTGAGGATGCAGAATTTCCACATCGTGTGTATAAGCTTAGCAAAGCTTTATATGGACTACATCAAGCTCCTAGAATTTGGTATGAGACATTATCTCAACACTTGATCCAACATGGATATACACGAGGGAAAATCGATCCAACTTTATTCATAAAGAAGGATAATGATGATCTCTATGTGTGCAAGTGTATGTAGATGATATCATATTTGGTTCTACAAGTCCAACTTTGTGCAAAGAATTTGAAGAAATCATGAAATCTCGGTTTCAAATGAGTTCTATGGGAGAAATCAATTTCTTTCTTGGATTACAAGTTCAACAATCTGCAGATGGTATTTTTATCAATCAAGAGAAATTCGTTGATAAACTCTTGAAGAAATTTAAACTGCATGATTGTCAATCCATAAGAACTCCAGCTGACGTAAACACCAAGATTGAACCTGATCCTAAAGGAAAATCAGTAGACCAAACATTATATAGATCTATGGTTGGTTCTTTGATGTATCTTACTGCATCAAGACCAGACATAATGTATGCTGTTTGTGTCTGTGCAAGGTATCAATCAGACCCGAAAGAATCTCACTTAATTGCTGTCAAAAGAATATTCAGGTATCTCAAAGGTAAACCAGCCTTAGGGCTTTGGTATCCTTACGAGGGTAATTTTGAGTTACATGGATATACAGATAGTGATTATGGTGGATGTTGTCAAGATAGAAAATCTACTACGGGTGGGTGTCAGTTTCTTGGACCCAGATTAGTTTCATGGCAATGTAAGAAACAAACAAATGTTTCTGTCTCAACTGCAGAAGCTGAGTACATAGCTGCATCAGCAGGATGTTCTCAAATCCTTTGGTTGCAAAACCAACTGCTAGATTATGGGTTCAATTTTCTTAAAACACCCATTTACATTGATAACACTGCTGCTATGTTCATTACAGCTAATCCAGTTCAACACTCAAAAACAAAACATATCGAGATTCGATATCATTTTCTAAGAGATAATTCTGAAAAAGGTTTAATCATTTTGATTCAAATAGCAACTGAAAAACAGTTGGCAGACCTATTTACTAAAGCTTTTCTACCAGGAAGGTTTGAGTACTTAGTGGAGTCAATTGGCCTTATTAACCATGTGCAAACCTGGTTACAAATTTGAATCTTTTCATGATCAAACACTTTCCTAACTCTGAAAATTTTCATAAGGATAACTTTTCATTGTTATTTGCCTGATTGTTTGTGTGTGTGTGCTTTCTTTTCTAGAAAAACAAATACAAAAGTAGAAAACCCCAAAATCAAATAGAAAAATATAAATCAAAAATCCAAAAATAGAGTGATTTTCATTTTTCATTCATTATTTTAGGAATGAATCTGTTTTTGCCTTCTGTGAGAAATGATAGTACATTAGTAAGATCAGTTACATACTTCACTCGCTAATAAAGTCTGACATGATCAGGAATTGTTGTGTAGACACTATCATGCTAGTATACTGAACAAGTAAATTCTTGTGATTACCCACATTCTTATGCTTGTTTGTGTATTCATCTAAGTACATTTGAGTGTATTAGCTTATCAGATTGACTGCTTGTTAAGCTACTCCTGCTCACACCTAATGGTAATGTGACTAATCATGAGATCTGTTACAAGCATCATTTACTTCTCTGTTATGAGTCATCATAGACCTGAAGTACCGAGATATCCTCTGTTGTAAGTCATTACAGACCTGGATATTCTCACTTGATGCAAAAGATGCCAAAGTGCACAACCCATTCAAAAGGATGGTAAGAGTTGATCAAATGTTTATCCATGATCATTCTCTGTTAAATTAAGTAACATGAACTCTGATTATGCATATTTGTTAGGTAATAAGTTGAGAATAAGTGCTTTCTTGCATGTCTTGATGATGGTTGATCCTCTTTGTCTTGGTATGAGTCACATCTTGTCATACACCTCTACCATACTCATCCAAGAATTGAAAAAGTAAGTGAGCTGATAGTTTATGTCAAAAACACTCATTTGCTGTCCTTAGATCTTGTGTCTCCTTTGCTGTGATAATCACTGACCTGGAACACACTTGATCAGGATTTAATCATTGTC
Source organism: Flaveria linearis (assembly GCA_024085815.1). Classification (NCBI taxonomy): domain Eukaryota; kingdom Viridiplantae; phylum Streptophyta; class Magnoliopsida; order Asterales; family Asteraceae; genus Flaveria; species Flaveria linearis. The sequence continues at coordinate 8,451,741 of CM044012.1, read as the reverse complement.
TATGACTATTCACACAATTTTTATTTTAATGTCTGATCTTATCTAATATGATCTCACTGCAATTAAAGATTCTAGTGTAAATATTAGATTTTTATTCTGCTTTAATTTTGATTTATGCATGTTTTCTTATGTGCAGGCAATATAACAAAGTTAAGTATGATATTCTTATGATCTATTAATAAACTTCTAAGTTTTGTGAAACTTAAAAGTTTAGGGGGAGTAATAATCCAGTAAGAATATTCTCAGAAAATCAAAATGAAAATGATCATGTTGACTTGAACGGATGATGCTTTAATTTCAAAGTATGTGTGTGTTTATCAAATGATAAAATGATCTCATAATTTTTAGCAAGGAAAAGCTTCTTTGAAAAGTTTAAATCAAGACAGATGTCGAAATATTTGATTGTTCATTTTGAAACTAAGATGAAGGGTCAATCTTATAAATAGTTCAACTTTAAGGGTCAAAATGAAATTTGAAACTTTGAGGGTCAAAAGTGTAAATTTTGAAACTTTGAGGGTCAAAAGTGTAAATTTGAAACTTTGAGGGTCAAAAGTGTAAATTTGAAACTTTGAGGGCTAAAATGTAAACATATGCAATATTGTTTAAATATTAGTATGAAATATTACTAAATTGTTTAAACAGTGTGCAGGTGGAAGACTTGAAAAATTACAAGTGAATGTGGACATTTCAGATTTATCATACGACTAATAGTACTAATGCTACTGGAAAATTGCTTATGCTACTGAAACAGTACTCATGCTACTGGAACAGTTCTTATGCGACCAACAGTGCTTATGCGACTAACAGTTGTCATGAGTCTGAAATAGTTCTCATACGACTAGGCTAATGTGTCTAACAGGGCTAATACGACTGCTGTACAGTGCTCATATGTCTAGACACTTGGTGAAATTTTTAGTCTAATGAGTCTGAATGATCCTAAAACGACCAACAGTACTCATGAGTCTAAATTTTTATACTTAGTATAAATAGAACACTTGTGATATTCATTTCATTCTAAATTCAAAAACCCTCTCAAAACCCTCTGAACACTCGAACTTTCGACTTTCATAGATCAAAAACCCTCATTCATCGATTGTATTCTCTTCGAACAAAAATTCCGATTATTGATAGGATTCGTGTGATTGTGAATGTAAGTAAATGAATCATTTTCAACTGATTTCATTTTAAATGAAACATGTTGATGGTCGTACGATCCCTGTGGGTCGTATGAACCCTAACACTTAACATCACAGAGTTCTTCAAATCGAGAGAAAAATGAGAAAAATTGATGATTGATTCATGTTCATTTGATGATTCGATCATTATATTAGGTTAATCTTGTGTTAATCTGATGTTTGATTGAATGTTTGGTTCAGGGTCTTCGATGAACAGTATCGGGATGTCGAACTGTGAAGAAGATGAACAGTTTCAAAATTTTCAAAATAAAATAAAACGAAATTCAAAATAAAATGCTAAAATTCATAAACAATCATCAACATCAAAAACAAATCATCATTTTTCATAAAATCAACATTGATAAACAGAAGTGTTAAAATGCTAATCAAAAACAGTCTTGAAAATTCATCATTTTTCAAAATTAAGTGTGTACACTTAAACTTAACATTCAAGTTGTTTTCAAAATTCAAATTAACTTTAACACATCAGTTTATAATTTGCTTCAAAATACACATTATCTAACATCTTTGTTCTTAAATGTGCAGATGGCAGAACTGAAATTGTTCCTAAGCACAATATTGTTGCATTTTTGAATGATGAAGTTCAAGATGCTTTTCATATGAAGATATGATCAGATTTCTGCTGAGAACCAAATATGTATATGCTATGTGCTACAAACAGTCATCTATGAAAGGCTTATAAGACAGTTTTGGAACACAGCAACAGTTGAAGTTGAAGATGGAAGAAAAGTTGTAAGGGGCTTTATAACAAGAGATAGAATGATAGAAGTATCAGAAGATTCTATCAGGAATGCTCTGAGATTGGGAGACAATGATCCACAAGACAGATGTGAATTCTCTTTTGAAGAATGCAGAGAAAGTTTTATGGCCATGGGTCATCCTGATCAGTTCCCCAAGAAACAATTTTTCCGAGCAAGAGTTTATAATCATTGGAAGCTTCTGTGTTATATCTTCCAACATTGCTTGTCCAAGAGAAGTGCTGGTTGGAATTCATTTCCTACGGACATAGCTTCACCAATTGTTGCTGTTGCTACAAATAGAAGATTTAATATGTCGAGATGGATATTGAATGGTTTTGCATTCAATTTGGAAAAAGGAACAAGGCATAGATACTTAATGTATCCAAGATTCCTCCAAATGATTATTAATGAGGAATATCCTGATATTCATGTGTATGGTGTAGGTGGTGATCGATTGGAGATGGAAAATATGTCTGAAATGACATATAAAAAGTTATCAATGATAACCGGTGCTCAAAATGTACCTATGTTGACTACATGTTGAATGTAGCAAATGATGAGGTTGACATTAATGTGGAGCATTATCATTTGATAGAAGGAGAACCAATTGATCCTACTGATCTTATAGATGAATTTCCTTTGGAGGAAGATGATCAAGATGATGAAGATGATCATGATGATGATAATGATGATCAAGATGATGATAATGATGATGATGGTGGTGAAGCTGAACCTCACCAAGACATAATTCATGAACCAATATCTGAGCATGAAACTGAAGCTCAAATTGAAGATGAAGAAATAATTGGTGATGAAGTGCATGAACAGGAAAGTGATCATGAGGCAGTTGATAATGTAGATGCTTTCATGATTGATGAAACTGCAAATGAAGAGATACATGAAGAAGAACAAGCTCATTTTGAGACTGACCAAGAAATGAATGTTGCTGATCAAATTTTTGATTATGATTTCATTGAGACATTTTCAAATTAATCAAGATATACCTGTTTTTAAATCTGATGTAGCAGTTCAAACAGAAGAAACTGTTGATGTTGATGAACTCAAAAGTTTAAAAGCTGAAAATGAAGCAAAGGAAAAACAAATTGAAGAATTAAAAGCAGAGCTTGTCTTGTTGAAGAAAGCTAATGAACAATTGAAAGAAGATGGTTTATTAAAAGATGAAAAGATTGTTGAATATGCAAAAGATAAAGAAGATGTTATACATAACTTTGAAGTTATGATCAAAGATTATGATTTGCTAGAAGAAAAATTCAAGAATTTATCTGAAGAAAATGAAAAATTGAAGGAAGAATTCACAAAGTTTAAAGAATCAGCTAAACCCTCTTCTCCAGAAATTGTGATTGTTGCTGAAAACATTCCAATTGATATTGAAAGAGTATCTGAAAGGGAGAAAGGAAAGAGGAAATTAGATGAAGCTGATGTTGAATTTGTACCTGGAACTTCTTCAAAAGTTCAAAGAGTTGAAGAAACTACTGAAAAAGAACATCAAGAAAGTCAAGAGCAAATGAGTCAAGACAAATTGGAGCTCTTGAAGATTTGGAAGAAGAATTTGATGATGACTGGTATAATGAAGTTTTAGATGATGATGATGTAGTTGAAGAATTTGAACATCCTCCTTTGGAACATGATCAAGGAGTTGATGATATTCTATCAGACTTTGAAGAAAGGTACAACTATCTTGTGAAGATGAAATACAACAGAGTATTTTTAGATGGATTAACAGTTTCTCAAATAAATGATGAATATGAGAAATGCATAGTTGCTGAATCCATTGCTCCAATAGATCCTAATGAAATTGTGATTGAACATGGAGAGTGGAATAGAGAAAAAGAAAGTATCAATGTGGATGAACTTTCTAGTTCCGAGCTGCACCATCCTGATCCAGAAGAAATGAGTTTGTTTGCTTTAAGATCATGGTTGCAAGCAAGGAATTATCCTTGGAGAAAATTGAAAAGGCTTCAATCTGTATCTTTGAGAAATCTGGTTAAAAGTTTTCAAGAAACAGAGAAACAAACCAAAAAGATGATTATTTTGGATACTGACAATCCACAATATCTGGAAATCACAAAAAGAACTCGAATTTTAAAGCCTCAGGAGATTAAGCAGATGGCTCAAAATCAAGTATGCTTGAAAGGAGAAAAGAATTGATGCAGATGTTTCCAGAATCAGAAAAACAAGCATATAAAGCATCTGAAGATCAAATTCAAATTTTTGATAAATCAAGATCAACTGGTGATTTGGTAAGAAATGTTTTGCAAAAAGGTCAATCAGTGGCTGAACTGTTAAATGCAATGATTGCACCAGACTTCACCAATCAAGTAAAAATAATAGCATGGAAGTATGATGAAGTGTTTGATGCATTTTTAATTAAAAGAGTGAATGCTATATGTGATGTGTATCATTTTATGCTAGCATCATAAAACTTCCAGTGCAAGATCTTAAGGAGTTGAATAAATTGAGGTTGATTAACCATTCTAATGCAAAAAGAGGTCAAATGATGGTCGATTTGTTGAGAACAGGGTTGACCAGATCAAGTAATTTTCTGAAAACAAGATGTGATCAAGAAGATAAAGAATATTTTATGTCAATGAAAAAGAAGAGAAGCAAGACTGTGAATCAATCAGATGAAGATCACTTCATGATTGAATTTTATGACAAGTTTGTTGAAAAGGTGACAACTCCGGGCATAAAGATGATTGACGGAAATCAAAAATCAAAACCAATTCAAAGATGGTTTTATAATTCAGAAACGTTTGAACTGAAGCTTGTGAGAAACTTAGAAGACTGGAATGAAGACATGATAACGTTGTTTGGAGCTTTTGAATTGAGATTATTACATCCAAGTTATATTTCATTTCTATCTGTGCAGAAGTTCGACAAGTTATCAGATGAAACAGCTGAACAAGACAAAAAGTATTTTGTGTCGATTATCAATGTCATGAGTGCAGCCATGGAAAGAATTGCATTGAGAAAAGCTCTGGCTTATGCAAATATTGTAAAGAAAGATATACCAGATATTGATTCATGAGATATCAAGAAAAGGAGTGCTAGAATTGTATACAAAAGACTGTGGGATTCCAATTGAGCTCTATGCTAATGTTGACATAGCATGTTTGTCAAAGAGCACATTGGAAAGAATGAAGCAGTTAGACATAAAAACAAATGAATCAAAACCAGAGCAGGCTGTGCTAGCAAAGAAGTTCAAGTCAGCAATTGAGAATGCTCTGAAGGAAGTTGAAATGTATAAGCAAAGCCTATGTTCTCTGTAAAAGAAGAGCCTGAAGATTAAGGATTTTATTGAAGATTGAAGATTGAAGATTGAAGATAGAAGATTCAAGAAGAAAAGAAAAGTCAAAGAATGCTGAGAAGAAATGAAGACAAAGTCAAGATCAAGACAAAAGAAGAAAAAGAAAAGGATGGAGCTGAACAGAAGACTGAAGACAATGTCAATCTTAGGGGGAGTATTGTTAGGTCCCTTAAAAGATTAACATTTAGTCTTTTAGTGTTTAGTGTCTGTTTTTGTATTTTATACTAGTATAGGGACTAGTTGTGTAAATTAGTTCCTTAGGTCCTAGTATAAATAGCTTAGACGTAGTGTAGATAGTAAGTTTTTGCATGTTTTATGAGAACTGCTTTCTATCACTGTAATCGTCTTTGCAATCAATGGAATGTGAATTTTGTTGATTTGTCTTGATTTGATTACACTTGATTGTATTTTGCTTTGAATTGTTCATCTAATTGATACAGATTGCTCAAATTGATCCTATCATTTTTCACACTTAGAAACTATGTACACTAGGTTATAAATTCTATCTTGATACTAATTTGTTGTCTTATTAATGCTTTGTTGCTGATGCTCTTTAGATAATATAAAATTAATCGTAATGGATTCTTTTGAGAGCTGAGATATGATCGCCATAAGGTCACAAGGTCTTTACTAACGTAAAACAGAGGTGCCTTCAACCCAGGTCTTTGTTTACACAAAACAGAGAGTGGATGAGGATCATACTCTAAATCATAAACCCAAGTCTTTATTTACACAAAATAGAGAGAATATGATTTGCAAAGATAGAAGTTATAAAGTGTTTTACATAGTGTGCTTGGGTAAGTGATTTGATCACATCAGGATAGGACTTACTTGCTTGATCCTCAAAATGGAGTTTCCCACAGACAGTCACCTTTTCATTATGTTAGGCATGCTCTTAGTGTAGTTTCCACTCAAGATGAACCTACTCACATATCAAAGTATTTCAGCTCAGATTTAAAATAAGTTAATTACGCAGGAAGTAAGGAAAGGCATAGTGTACTATCATTTTCCATACATGCTGAAACTTAAGACTTAATAAAGAAAGACAATATTTTTGTATTTTATATGGTTTTCTGAATGCTTTTGGATTTTATAGATTACTACTCACAAGGACAGTCACATGGTTTTCTTTGTTGATGATGATCAATCTAAGTTAATCATGCCCAAAGACTCAATTAGAAAATTAAATCTAACTGAATCAAAGGCTTTAGTGAATAAATCAGCAAGCTGATTTTGTGTCCACTTTGATTAACTTGATTAAACCCTTTTCTGAGCAATCCCTCAGAAAATGGTATTTGATTTCAATATGCTTTGTTTTGCTATGTTGAACTGGGTTAGCAGTGATAAACATAACAACTGAATTATAAATATGAATTGGTGTTTGAAGGAAATTATAACCATAATCAAGTAATTGGTTTTGCAACCAAAGTACTTGAGAGCAACCAGCTGAAGCAGCTATTGTCACACCCCGGTCTCAGGGCACCTCGGGAGTGCGACCGATTGGTACGCGTCATTTTTCACTTTTTATTTGTTTGTTTTGAAAGATTTACGCAGCAGAGAAACATTTCATAATTTCTTTCATAAAATAAAATTACTCGGATGATTTTTAAAAAAACAAACTTTCATATATTCTTTGGGAATTAAATACCAATAATTTTACATAACATTGTTCAACGCAATGTTTACAAAATTTTCTGTCTACTGACAGATATTCAAAACTTGCCACAAGGTCTATGCCTAGGAAACTTTAGTCCTTCCAGCACTATTCTTGCTAATATGTTCATCACAGGGTTTCCATGCCTAGGATTCATAGTCCATCTGTAACACCCGTAAATTTTTAGTAAAGAATCTAAAAGAATAAAATAGAAAGAGAAAGGAAAGAAAAACAAAAGTTACTTTTGTTTAAGGGCCAAAAGTGTCAATTTGACAAACTTCCTATTAATTCTTTGTACAAAAGGTGGTATGGCACCCACGTTGTCTGCATTTTCACTACATTCGATATCTTTAGAGAGAGAAAGTAGAAGGAGCAGAAAACCCTCGGATTTTGAAGAAGAATCTGTAAACTTGGAAGCTTTTGGTAAGAAATCCCGAATTTATGATGTTAGGACGATTCTAGAACCATACATGAGCATATAAATGTGACTAGTGTGTTCGGGTTGCTCTGTGTGTGTGTTTTAGGTGTATAAACGACTGAGAAGTTCAAGGAAAGGGCATCCAAACCCGAAGACCAATTAAGGTGAGTTCTAGACCCCTTTTTACTGTTTTTTTTAAATGTTTGGGGCTGGAAAATGCATGCAAATATATTTTTATAAAGTTTGGGTTGAAACCCGTATGAGCGATTGTATGTATGTTTATGTTTATGTTAGATTTATGCTTAGAATCATGTGTGTATGTTTAGGATGAGGCATTATGATGTTTGGGACTTGGATTATAAATTAGACACATGAATATGTTGTCAATATGTCTGAAATTGGGACTTGGAATAAATAAGAAGAGTTGATGTGTCCACCAGTGCTCATACGACCAACAGTGGTCGTATGATCAGGATTTTTCTAAGTGTTGATGAGTCTAATAGGACTCATACGACCAACAGTGGTCGTATGAATATGTGAAATTTTCTAAGTCTGAGGCCCACAGGACTCATACGACCAACAGTGGTCGTATGATCATGATGAAAAGTTCTAAGTGTGGACTCATACGACCAACAATGGTCGTATGATCCAAATATGTTCCTAAGTCCAGGGGTGGTACGACCATCAGTGGTCATACGACCAACAGTGTGGTCGTAAGACCAGCTGATAAATCTAAGTGTTAAGTGAAAAGTCCAGCAGTGCTCATACGGCTAATAGTGCTCATACGTCCAGAGGGCTTATACGCCCAATAGTGCTAAAACGCCTAGACACTTAGAAATTTTCAGGGAATTTCCAGTAAGTCCGAAGTTCGAGGTTTGACCAGGGTTGACTAGGGTTAATAAATGATGATGTCTCATGCATATAATGATGAGTATGATTAACCCTAATTGTTACTAATATTATTATTAGTATATTACTGTTAACATATTATTAAAATATTGTTAAGTAAGGTATGATGCTATGCATGATGATGAATGTATGATGATGAATGCATGATGATGAACGTATGATGAGTATGTATGATGTGTGTTCCTGATAATTTTGTATGCTTATCTTTCTGAAACTTTACGAATAACGAGAAATGAATTAATGAAGTATTATGTATCGTAAAGTGAAAGATAATGAAAGAGGAACATGATGACGAATGCATGTATTAACGAATGAACGAAATGAAGAATGATGATGAATACATGCATTAATGAACGAATGAATTATGTCTTGCAAGCATTGAATAACGCGATTGGTCCTTTTATGTGATTGACCATGGTCATGGTACCTCTACCGCTTACCTCTAGTACCGGGCATACGCTCCCGTCATATGTTGACTACGGCCCGGTAGCTAAGACTGATTGGGGTGTAGCATATGGTATTGGTACAATTAACCTTTCAATGCGTGCAAGTAAGTATGAACGGGATTCTTGTCATTCGACCACAGTAATCGTAGCCGAGTGCTATGAAGTGGGTAAAGCCTGACAGAATCCATACGAGAAGTTAAAGACAATGATGAATAACGAATGATGAAGATAATAATAATTATTATCTATGTGTACGTATGATGTATGAACGCATGAACGAAAGGATACTTTTAAATAAGTAAAAGTATGTTTTATTACAAAACTAGAACTCACTCAGCAACGCTGACTTTTATGTATTTTCCAGTTGGCAGGTAGTGTTGCTGAGGATGGCACGAGGCGGCTACTCAGCTCTTTTGGGATGGCATTCTTTTGTTAATGTTTTTGTATTGTAATGCAAACAAATGATATTTTGTAACAGGTGTTGTATTACTCTGCAAAAGCATTTTTTAGTAAAATTTAAAGTTTCCGCTGCATGGTTTTTATTAAGTTATATTAAATGTATGTTTTATGGGTAATGACGACCAACTGTGAGGTGCCCGGGAATGGGGCCTTACAAGTTGGTATCAGAGCCCAAGTTTAAGTGAAATGGGTAAAATTTTTAGAATAAACCTAAGACTTAAACTGAGAATGGGACAGGGGGAAATGGGAATGCCATCTGAGTAGCTGCGTGCCATCAGGTATTTTCTTGAAAGTTAACCAGTGTTACGTGTGCATGTTATGTGTTTATGTGTACTGTTAGACTTAGATACTAATGTAGTCAGGACAGGTAATGCTCGGGGTGTGAAGAGTAGAGTAAGTGGCTAATCACAACTGGCCACTGTAATTAGGGACTTACTGTACTTGACATAAACTGAGCTATTTCCTTGAATGACCGTGTTGGTGTTTAAATCTTTCAGTGTGATAGAAGATGGTCGGTGGTAGATCATCTAAAGCCCCAATTGGTGGGGGCAGTGGCGGAAGTGGTGCGGAACCACGAGCCACAAGAGGTAGGCCTAGACAAGGGAAGAAGGTTCCCGAAGGACCTAATACTACTCCCTCGGGGGGAGTGGATGAGAGCGATAATGTGAGAGCCTCGGTGAAAGAGACGGTGATCGAGGAGGTGCACCAAGTCATGCAGACGATCTTACCGTCTGTAGTGACTGAAGTGATAAAGGCAGTACGTGAAGACGATAGACGAGGGAGGAATCGGTCCTCAGGAGACAACAACAGACGGAAGCAGAGACGGTACTATCTGATGATGAAGAGGAAGAGGAAGAAGAACAGTTACGGGAGACCGCCCGGGGTTGTAACTACGGGGCATTCATGAGGTGTAAGCCGCCAACTTTTGATGGGTCTGGTACTGCTACTGATGCTCACCAATGGGTGATGGAAATGGAAGCTGTCCTCGATATTAGTGATTGCCAGGAGGACAAGAAGGTGAAGTTTGCTACCCACTCTTTCACAGGGTCGGCTTTATGCTGGTGGAAGAATATAGTCCAAGCCGAGGGTAGCAGGGCTATAGGGAAGATGAAATGGGCTGAATTGAAAAGGCTGGTGATCGAGGAATTCAGTCCTCGTCGGGAAATGGATAGAATAGAGAGAGAGTTCCTGCAGTTGGAGGCGGGAACGATGACCCACCAACAATATACCACCAAGTTTAACGAGTTGGCGCTGTTGGTGCCAGAGCAGGTGACGCCAGTGTCTCGAAAGATCAACCGGTATATTCAAGGACTGCCGGCTGAAATTCGTTGGCACTTGATTTCTGCCCGACCAAGCACTTTCAGGTCGGCAGTGGACTTGGCGGGAAGGTTATTCGATGAACGTGCTGCTTTGGTGAAGGCTGAGGGAAGCAAGAAAGGAAGTGGAGAGAAGAACTGGCAGGGGAAGAGATTTGGTCGGGGTGATACTTCGACAAACCACAAGAAAGCAAGGGTGGATGACCGCCGAGTGGTCGTGTCTGGAGCTGGGATGAGGAAGTGTGGTAAGTGTGGAAGGGAGCACTCAGGGGAGTGCAAGTGGGGATCTAATCTCTGCTTTAAGTGCGGAAGGACAGGGCACATATCAAAAGATTACCGGATGGGCAAGTGCTTTAACTGTGGAGAAAGTGGCCACATGAGCAAGGACTGCAAGAAGCCGAGGGCTGAGGGCTCGGGAGAGAAGAAGACGGGAGGAGAAGCACCGAGGGCAAAGGCTAGGGCGTTCACAATGACACAGGAAGAGGCTAGGACGGACCCCGATGTGGTGTCAGGTACGTTTCTAGTAAACCAAACTCTTGCTTCTGTGTTATTTGACTCTGGTGCTAGTAGGAGTTTCATTTCTGCTACTTTTTGTGCTAAATTGCCTGTTAGTAGTAAATGCATTAGTGAGCCTTTTTATGTAGAAACCGCTATTGGTAAGTCCACTAGGGTTACGGATGTGATAGAGGGCTGTACCATAGAATTAGAGAGCCATAGGTTTGCTGCCATGTTACATGTGATGCCTCTAGGAGGATTTGATGTAGTGTTAGGGATGGACTGGTTAGCAACCTACGAAGCGAATATCGTGTGCCGAAAGAAGAGGATTAGACTGACGGCGACCGACGGAAGTCCGGTGACGATTTATGGCGATCGGGTTACGACGATTCCGAAGGTGATCTCGATGGCGGTGGCGGGAAAGTGTATGAGGCGCAGATGTAGCGCCTACTTATGTTATGTAAAGAATGTAGAGACGCCAACACCACAACTATGCGATGTACCAGTGGTGTGTGACTTTCCAGATGTGTTTCCCGAAGACTTATCGGGTTTGCCACCTGATCGAGAGGTCGAATTCCAGATCGACCTGATACCGGGTGCCCAACCTGTCGCAAAGGCACCGTATCGCTTGGCTCCGACGGAGATGAAAGAGTTGATGGAGCAGTTGCAGGAGCTGCTGGATAAGGGGTTTATCCGACCGAGTATCTCACCTTGGGGTGCTCCGGTTCTGTTCGTAAAGAAGAAGGATGGTAGCATGAGGATGTGCATCGACTACCGCGAGCTGAATAAGCTGACGGTGAAGAACAGATACCCCTTACCAAGGATCGATGACTTGTTTGATCAACTTCAGGGTGCTAGTTGGTTTTCAAGGATAGATCTTCGATCGGGTTACCATCAACTAAAGGTAAAAGAACAAGATATCCCTAAAACAGCCTTTCGTACGCGCTATGGTCACTACGAGTTTCTTGTCATGTCTTTTGGGTTGACCAATGCGCCAGCTGCTTTTATGGATTTGATGAACCGAGTGTGCCGGCCAATGTTGGATAAATCAGTAATCGTATTCATCGATGATATTTTGATTTATTCAAGAAGTGAAAAAGAGCATGCCGGGCATATTCGAGAAGTGTTGGAAACGTTGAGAAGGGAGAAGTTGTACGCCAAGTTCTCCAAGTGCGCCTTTTGGTTACGCGAGATGCAATTTCTGGGTCACGTAGTGAATGCAGAAGGAATAATGGTGGACCCAACAAAGGTTGAGGCGGTGATGCAATGGAAATCACCAAAGACACCATCCGAGATTCGTAGCTTCTTGGGATTGGCAGGCTATTATAGAAGATTCATTCAAGACTTTTCAAAGATCGCCTCACCTTTGACAAAATTGACTCGTAAGGGCGTAAAATTCGTGTGGGGTCGAGAGCAGGAGACGGCTTTTGAGGAGTTGAAGGCAAGACTAACACAAGCTCCTGTCTTGACTTTGCCTGAGGGAAGTGAAGACTTAGTGGTCTATTCGGATGCATCCTATTCTGGGCTAGGTTGCGTATTGATGCAACGCGAAAGGTCATAGCCTACGCATCTCGACAGCTGAAGACCCACGAAGTCAACTATCCCACTCACGATCTAGAACTAGCTGCGGTGGTTTTTGCATTGAAGATATGGCGGCACTATCTATACGGGACGAAGTGCACTATCTTCACAGACCACAAAAGTTTGAAGTATTTCTTCGAGCAGAAGGATCTCAACATGAGGCAGAGGCGGTGGTTGGAACTGATAAAAGATTATGATTGTGAGATCCATTACCACCCGGCAAAGCCAATGTGGTGGCTGATGCCCTTAGCCGAAAAGAAAGACCTGAGCCGATTCAGGTGAAGGCTTATCAGCTGATCATGACCCCCGATGTGATGACACAGGTTAAGGAGTTTCAAGATGAGGCTTTGAAAGAAGATCGTCTTAACTCCGAAAGGATGAGAGGTCTAGTGACGGAGTTGGGTGAGAACACTCTAGGTGTTAAGACCCGATTTGGGCGAATGTGGATTCCTCGATACGGGTATCTACGTAGTAGAATTATGGATGAGGCCCATAAGACACGATACTCCATTCACCCCGGTGCTACCAAAATGTACCACGATATGAAGAAAGACTACTGGTGGCCGGGCATGAAACGCGACGTAGTGGAGTACGTAAGTAAGTGCTTGACTTGCTTACAAGTGAAGGCGGAACACCAGAAGCCCTACGGGAAGATCCAACCATTGGATATACCCGAATGGAAGTGGGAACACATCACCATGGACTTCATCACGAAGTTACCGCGTACCCCGAAAGGGTATGATGCTATATGGGTGATAGTTGATCGATTGACGAAGAGTGCCCACTTCCTACCGATCCGCGAGACGTATTCATCTGAAAGATTGGCGGATCTATTCATTAAAGAAATTGTAGCTCGTCATGGCGTACCGGTGTCTATTGTGTCTGACCGTGACACCCGGTTTACCTCCAAGTTTTGGAAGAGATTTCATGATGCAATGGGGACGAGGCTACATATTAGCACGGCATATCATCCTCAGACAGACGGTCAGTCTGAGAGGACGATCCAAACACTCGAAGACATGCTTCGGGCGTGCGTGATTGACTTTGGAGGAAGTTGGGACAATCACCTGCCGTTAGCAGAATTCTCGTACAACAATAGTTATCACGCCAGCATTGGTATGCCACCTTACGAGATGCTATACGGGAGGAGGTGTAGGACGCCCGTATGTTGGGGAGACATTGGGCAGAAAGAACTGGGAGGTGTTGAGGTGATCGAAGCAACGACTGAGAAATTAGAAAAGATCAAAGCCTTCATGAAGGCGGCGAAAGATAGGCAAAAGTCGTATGCTGACAAGAGGCGGAGGCCGATAGAGTTCAAGGTTGGTGACCGAGTTATGTTGAAGGTCTCACCTTGGAAAGGAATCATTAGATTCAGGAAACGAGGTAAGCTAAGCCCGAGATACATATGACCTTTCCGAATTATCGCACGAGTAGGAGAGGTGGCCTATCGACTTGAATTGCCAGATGAGTTAAGTGGAATTCATCCCACATTCCATGTATCTCATCTGAGGAAGTGCTTGGCTGATGAAGACATGGTTGTACCACTGGAGGATATTGAAGTAGATGAACGGCTCAACTACGTGGAGCAACCAGTGGCAATCATTGATCGTAAAGAAAAGAGGTTGAGGAATAAAGTGGTTCCTCTTGTGCGTGTACAGTGGAAGCACAGGAAGGGATCCGAGTCTACGTGGGAGACTGAAGAAGAGATGTGACAACACTACCCACATCTGTTTGAGGAATAACAGGTTTCGGGGACGAAACCTATATAAGGGGGGTGGACTTGTAACACCCGTAAATTTTTAGTAAAGAATCTAAAAGAATAAAATAGAAAGAGAAAGGAAAGAAAAACAAAAGTTACTTTTGTTTAAGGGCCAAAAGTTTCAATTTGACAAACTTCCTATTAATTCTTTGTACAAAAGGTGGTATGGCACCCACGTTGTCTGCATTTTCACTACATTCGATATCTTTAGAGAGAGAAAGTAGAAGGAGCAGAAAACCCTCGGATTTTTGAAGAAGAATCTGTAAACTTGGAAGCTTTTGGTAAGAAATCCCGAATTTATGATGTTAGGACGATTCTAGAACCATACATGAGCATATAAATGTGACTAGTGTGTTCGGGTTGCTCTGTGTGTGTGTTTTAGGTGTATAAACGACTGAGAAGTTCAAGGAAAGGGCATCCAAAACCCGAAGACCAATTAAGGTGAGTTCTAGACCCCTTTTTACTGTTTTTTTTTAATGTTTGGGGCTGGAAAATGCATGCAAATATATTTTTATAAAGTTTGGGTTGAAACCCGTATGAGCGATTGTATGTATGTTTATGTTTATGTTAGATTTATGCTTAGAATCATGTGTGTATGTTTAGGATGAGGCATTATGATGTTTGGGACTTGGATTATAAATTAGACACATGAATATGTTGTCAATATGTCTGAAATTGGGACTTGGAATAAATAAGAAGAGTTGATGTGTCCACCAGTGCTCATACGACCAACAGTGGTCGTATGATCAGGATTTTTCTAAGTGTTGATGAGTCTAATAGGACTCATACGACCAACAGTGGTCGTATGAATATGTGAAATTTTCTAAGTCTGAGGCCCACAGGACTCATACGACCAACAGTGGTCGTATGATCATGATGAAAAGTTCTAAGTGTGGACTCATACGACCAACAGTGGTCGTATGATCCAAATATGTTCCTAAGTCCAGGGGTGGTACGACCATCAGTGGTCATACGACCAACAGTGTGGTCGTAAGACCAGCTGATAAATCTAAGTGTTAAGTGAAAAGTCCAGCAGTGCTCATACGGCTAATAGTGCTCATACGTCCAGAGGGCTTATACGCCCAATAGTGCTAAAACGCCTAGACACTTAGAAATTTTCAGGGAATTTCCAGTAAGTCCGAAGTTCGAGGTTTGACCAGGGTTGACTAGGGTTAATAAATGATGATGTCTCATGCATATAATGATGAGTATGATTAACCCTAATTGTTACTAATATTATTATTAGTATATTACTGTTAACAATATTATTAAAATATTGTTAAGTAAGGTATGATGCTATGCATGATGATGAATGTATGATGATGAATGCATGATGATGAACGTATGATGAGTATGTATGATGTGTGTTCCTGATAATTTTGTATGCTTATCTTTCTGAAACTTTACGAATAACGAGAAATGAATTAATGAAGTATTATGTATCGTAAAGTGAAAGATAATGAAAGAGGAACATGATGACGAATGCATGTATTAACGAATGAACGAAATGAAGAATGATGATGAATACATGCATTAATGAACGAATGAATTATGTCTTGCAAGCATTGAATAACGCGATTGGTCCTTCTATGTGATTGACCATGGTCATGGTACCTCTACCGCTTACCTCTAGTACCGGGCATACGCTCCCGTCATATGTTGACTACGGCCCGGTAGCTAAGACTGATTGGGGTGTAGCATATGGTATTGGTACAATTAACCTTTCAATGCGTGCAAGTAAGTATGAACGGGATTCTTGTCATTCGACCACAGTAATCGTAGCCGAGTGCTATGAAGTGGGTAAAGCCTGACAGAATCCATACGAGAAGTTAAAGACAATGATGAATAACGAATGATGAAGATAATAATTATTATCTATGTGTACGTATGATGTATGAACGCATGAACGAAAGGATACTTTTAAATAAGTAAAAGTATGTTTTATTACAAAACTAGAACTCACTCAGCAACACTGACTTTTATGTATTTTCCAGTTGGCAGGTAGTGTTGCTGAGGATGGCACGAGGCGGCTACTCAGCTCTTTTGGGATGGAATTCTTTTGTTAATGTTTTTGTATTGTAATGCAAACAAATGATATTTTGTAACAGGTGTTGTATTACTCTGCAAAAGCATTTTTTTAGTAAATTTAAAGTTTCCGCTGCATGGTTTTTATTAAGTTATATTAAATGTATGTTTTATGGGTAATGACGACCAACTGTGAGGTGCCCGGGAATGGGGCCTTACACCATCTAGCACTAACACCTGACTAAACATATTTAATCATGTTTACCTGAAAAGGTTTGAAAATTATACATCAGCGAAAAGCTGGTGAATACATTTAATTTGATACTAAAATATTTCGGCATGAATAACGATAAACAGTTAATCATAAATTAACAGTAAACCACACATTTAGCAGTTTATTTCAACTGGAAGTCCCCCTCCATATATACTGGTATTGGTGCTCAGGAAGTCTTACTACGGGACTCTCCGGATCTACACTGAGTTTAAACCAGCCCTAGTATGGGATTTTCACACATCCCCAGGATATAATTTGATCAAACATATATATACTTCTGGTCTAAATGTGTTAGCAGAATACCTCTATGCATTAACATGGTTAACGTACTAATGCCATTTTCGCAAAATAAAATCATTTGAATGTTTTGAAAGTATTAAATGTATTCACCTGGTAAGTTGAACAGAGCCTCTAAACTTGATAAGCTTTTGTTTCCGAACCTCAAAGTAACTTAAGGATTAAGTCACGAGCTTCTAATACCTTAATTAATTCAGAACTCCTATACTTGTTGTATAGAGCATATACATCGGCTTCCTAATCTCGGGTTATCTTTGTGGTGTTTAAAGGGTAGTAGAGAGTTTCGTGTTGTGTGAAAGTAGGGAAAAGGATTATGAAATGAAATTAAGCTAGAAGCATCTATTTATATATGGATATTTCTTACTCATTAAGTATTTCTTACTTATTAAGTTTTATATTTTATTCAATCCTGAACCGTTAAGTTTTTATTATATTCAAAACATAGCCATTATGTTTTATATTTTATTCAAGACTTAGCTATTAAGTTTTATATTTTATTCAAGACTTAGCTATAAACTTAGCCGTTAAGTTTATTCTATTCTTTATCTAAACTTAGGCACTAAGTTTTATTCAATACTTAATTATTAAGTTTTATCGATAACTTAACTATTAAGTTGCATCTGAAGGCGTAGCCATTAAGTATTTATCTAAAAACGTAGTCATGAAGTCACGCTTGCAGCATAACTATGAT
The DNA here is from genome assembly GCA_024085815.1 of Flaveria linearis. Taxonomy (NCBI): domain Eukaryota; kingdom Viridiplantae; phylum Streptophyta; class Magnoliopsida; order Asterales; family Asteraceae; genus Flaveria; species Flaveria linearis. The sequence goes on along the minus strand of CM044012.1, from coordinate 8,434,153 downwards.
TATTTATTGACGAATATAATATGAAAATTCGCAAGTGTTACATCCTCCCCACCTTTATTTAAATCTCGTCCTCGAGATTTATTGGAATAAGTGTGGATATTTCTTTTTCATTTCTGACTCTAGTTCCCACGTATATTCAGGACCTCGTCTTGAGTTCCAGTTTACCTTTACCAATACTAGCTTTCTTCTCTTTAGATGTTTTTCTTGACGGTCTTCAATTTGAAGAGGTTGTTCGATAAATTTCAACTTTTCGTTAACCTCTACATCTTGTAATGGCTTTGCTCACAATTCATCAGCCAAACATTTACGTAAGTTGGACACATGAAATACATCGTGTACTCCATTCATCTCATTTGGCAATTCTAGTTGATAAGCTACTGGTCTGATTCGTTTTAAGATTTTAAAGGGTCCAACAGATCGAGGACTTAACTTTCCCTCTTTTCCGAATCGTACAATACCTTTCCATGGTGATACCTTTAGTAAGACCTTGTCATCGATGTTAAATTCTGGTGGCTTACGTCTTTGATTGGCATAACTCTTCTGACGATCACGAGCTGTCTTCAATCTTTCTCTGATCTGTAGTACTTTATCAATTGTCTCTTGGACTATTTCAGGTCCAGACACTTGATTCTCTCCAACTTCAGACCAACACACAGGTGTTCTATATTTTCTACCGTATAAGGCTTCAAATGGCGCTGCCTGGATGCTTGAGTGATAGCTATTGTTATAGGAGAATTGCATTAGAGGTAGATGATTATCCCAACCACCTCCAAAGCCTATCACACATGCTCGAAGCATATCTTCTAGCGTTTGGATCGTTTTTTCACTTTGCCCATCCGTTTGTGGATGATAAGCAGTGCTTAGGTTTAATCGAGTTCCTAACGCTTTCTGAAAACTTTGCCAGAACCGAGACGTAAAATGACTATCTCTATCTGACACGATGGATAGTGGCACACCATGTAAAGTTACTATTTCATTGACGTACAATTGTGCTAACTTATCCATGATAAATATTTCTTTCATTGGAATGAAATGGGCGGACTTAGTTAGTCGATCAATGATAACCCAGATAGTATCATTCCCCTGACTTGTTCGTGGAAGTTTAGTAATAAAATCCATGGTTATCATTTCCTATTTCTAGACAGTTAGTTCAAGTTGTTGCAGTAAACCTGAAGGTTTCTGGTGTTCTGCCTTAACTTGAGAGCATGTAAGACATTTTGCAACATATGGTGCAATGCTCTTTTTCATACCTATCCACTAGTAGTTAGTTTTCAGATTTTTATACATTTTATCGCTCCCTGGGTGCATTGTATATCTAGACTTATGAGCTTCTTCAAGTATTCTTTCTCTCAAGTTACAAGCAATTGGCACCCAAATTCTATTATTTAATCTAACCAGTTCATCATCTCCTTTGACCAACTGATCAAGCATTCCCTTCATTCCCTTTTCTTTTTCTATCTCTTGTAGGGCTATTTTCTGAGCACTCTTCAATTGACTAAGTAAAGCAATTTGAAGATCAAGCCTTAAGGCACGAACGCTTTTTGGCTTTTCTCTTTCTTTTCTACTCAAGGCATCAGCCACAACATTGGCTTTACCTTCATGATAACAGATTTCACAATCGTAATCGCTTAGGATTTCCATCCATCTCCTCTGTCTCATGTTTAGTTCCTTCTGACCAAATATATATTTTAGACTCTTATGGTCGGTGTAAATAGTAAATTTGACTCCATAAAGATAGTGTCTCCATATCTTTAGCGCAAAGATTATGGCACCAAACTCCAAATCGTGAGTCGTGTAATTCTTCTCGTGTGTTTTTAGTTGACGTGATGCATAAGCGATAACTTTTTTTCTTTGCGTTAACACACATCCAAGACCAATGTGTGAAGCATCACAATAGATGACAAAATCTTCAGTACCCTCTGGCAGAGTCAGGATGGGTGCATTTGTTAACTTTTCTTTAAGGGTCTTGAATGCTTCATCCTGTTTTGGTCCCTATTCGTATTTTACGGATTTTCGAGTCAAACATGTAAGAGGGGCAGCGATTCGAGAAAAGTTTTGAATGAATCAATGTTAGTATCCAGCCAATCCAAGGAAACTACGAACTTCAGATGGGGATGCAGTGATTTCCCATTTAGAAATAGCTCAATCTAGGAAGGATCTACTTGAATGCCTTTATCGTTAATAACATGGCCAAGAAATTGTACTTCCGTAAGCCAAAATTCACATTTTGAGAATTTAGCGTACAATCTCTCATTTCTGAGTACCTCAAGTAGTATTTTAAGATGGTTCGCATGTTCATCTTGAGTTTTGGAATAGATAAGAATATCACCTATGAACTCGATTACAAACTTATCTAAATAGGGTTTACAAATTCCATTCATCATGTCCATAAAAGCTGCAGGGGCATTAGTGAGTCCAAAGGGCATAACTGTGAACACATAATGTCCGTATCTAGTTCGGAATGCAGTTTTAGGAATGTCTTCTTCTTGAACTTTGAGCTGGTGATAACCTGATCTTAGATCAATTTTAGAAAAGTAACACGCTCCCTGAAGTTGATCAAATAGATCATCAATTCGAGGAAGTGGATACCTATTTCTGATGGTTACCTTGTTCAGCTCACGATAATCAATACACATATGCATTGATCCATCCTTCTTCTTAACAAATAGAATTGGAGCTCCCCAAGACGAAGAACTCGGTTGGATAAATCCCTTCTCTAACAGTTCATCTAACTGTTGCTTTAATTCTTTCATTTCAGTTGGAGCTAATCTGTATGGGGCTTTAGCTATTGGTGATGTACCTGGTACAAGATCAATTCTAAATTCAACTTCTCGATCAGGTGGGATCCCCGGCAATTCATCTGGAAAGACGTCGGTAAATTTGGCTACAACTGGCACGTCTTCAATCTTTTTCTTCATTTTGTCATCTGATATAGTGATCAGGTATGCCAAACATCCTTTCCTTAGGCATTTGGTTGCTTTTAACATTGAGATTATTCCAACATGATTTTTTGGTTTGTCACCTTTGACAATAATCTCTTCCCCGGTAGGCGCATAGAGTTTAATAAGCTTTTGATTACAAATGATATGTGCTTGGTTCGAGGCCAACCAGTCCATACCAAGTACCATGTCAAATCCCACTAATGTCATAGGCAAAAGTTTCACAGGGATGACATGATTAGAAAGAGTAATCCTACCATTATCTAAGGATTCTGATATTTTAACTAGATCTCCGTTTGTGGTTTCAACTTCATAGGATTTGTCTAACCTTACTAGAGGTTCATTTAATAAACTACAGAACTTATAGTCTATGAAGCTTTGGTTTGCACCAGAATCAAATAAAATTCTAGCATAGACGTTATTGATAAGATGTGTACTTGTAATGACGTCCGGCAAGTCAGCAGCCTCACGAGTATTCATCACAAATGCTCGTGCTGTCTTCTTCACACCAGGATCTGTCTTGGTTCCAGATCCTCCAGCACCACCTTCTTTATTATGCCTTGGGCATTCAGACTCGTAGGGCCCTTGTTCATTGCAGTTAAAACAAGTTATCACCCTTTTCCTGTAGCAAGCCTCAGAAGTATATCCTAAAGTCTTGCAATAGTTACAGAATAGAGTGGATCTGCATCTTCCCGTGTGTCTCTTCCCGCACGTTTTGCATTTAGGGAGAGAGTATGAATCTTCTTTCCTTCCTTGCCCTTTATCAAGTTTCTTTGTCTCTATATTTGGTTTATGGGCCACCTCTTTCTTCTTATTCTCTTCCTGGGTTCTAACCATTCCATCTGTCAAAAGTCCAGCTAACTCTACTGCAAACTCTATTGTCTGTGGCATGACCGCCTTCACCATATCACGAATTTCATTGACCAGTCCCCAAATATAGCGACTGATCATCTTGCACTCGGGTCTCACAAGATGTGGCACGAGTCGGGCATATGCAAAGAATTTGGTATTATACCCCTTGTTATCTGAACCAACTATTCGAAGATTCAGAAATTCATTAGTGATTTTCTCCTTTTCGTTCATTGGGCAGAACTTTTGAGTTACCAATGCACGAAATTCATCCCAAGTCATTGCATAAGTCTTATTTCGTCCCTTTGACTGAATAATAGAGTTCCACCATTCCAATGCCTCATCTTTGAAAGAATGTGAGGCGAACAGAACCATATCCTCATTAGCACACTTGCTAATGGCTAAGACTGCTTCGATCTTTTCTAGCCACCGGATGGCTGAAATTGCACCTTCATTGCCTGAAAACTCAGTAGGTTTACATGCTTGAAATGTTCGATATGAACATCCAACCCGTTTCTTCCTTTCCTTAGGCGTTTCATCATCGAAATTTTCGCCACTCGAACTATGACGATCATTATCTTTCTTTCTAGATCTTGAAATTTCGTTAGTTTGACTTGGAGGTTCTTTTTCTTTTAATGTCGCGATTATGGTAGGAATCGCGTCTTTAATTCCCTCGGCGATCATCCTTTGTATTTCAGCAATCTAGGTCGCACGATTTTCATCTTCGTTAACTATCTTACGTTTCCCTCTTGTATATACCGCGGGTCTACTATCATTGTTGTTTGACATTCTACAACAAGAATAAGAGGGATATCTTAATACTAAGATTCAAAATTTTCATAAATAGTATCATTGGATACTTCGATAGGTATCTCCATCGTTTACGAGAAATAAGGTTCGTTTATTACGTCAGTATAATGCATATCAAGATAACAAGGCATCTAGCTACTTTTTCTTAGTAGGCAATATTTCTAATATTGGTTAAAGCCTAGATACTAAGGCAAGTATCTAATTCACTAAAACCTGTGGCTCTGATACCAACCTGTCACAACCCGGTCTCAGGGAACCCCAGGAGTGCGACCGATTGGTACGCGTCATTGTTCACTTTTTATTTGTTTGTTTTGAAAGATGTTTACGTAGCGGAAAAAAATTTCACAATTTATTTCATAAAATAAAATTACTCTGATGATTTATAAAAAAACAAACATTCATATATTCCTTGGGAATAAAAATACCCATAATTTTACATAACATTGTTCAACGTAATGGTTACAAAGTTTTCTGTCTACTGAAAGATATTCAAAACTTTCCACAAGGTCTATGCATAGGAAACTTTAGTCCTTCCAGCACTATTCATGCTAATATGTTCATCATATGGTTTTCATGCCTAGGATTCATAGTCCATCCAGCACTAACACCTGACTAAACACATTTAATCATGTTTACCTGAAAAGGTTTGAAAATAGTACATCAGTGAAAAGCTGGTGAATACATTTAATTTGACACAAAAATATTTTGACATGAATAACGATAAACAGTTAATCATAAATTAACGGTAAACCACACATTTAGCAGTCTATTTCAACTGGAAGTCCCCCTCCATATATGCTGGTATTGGTGCTCAGGCACTCTTACTACGGGACTCTCCGGATCTGCAGTGAGTCTGAACCAGCCCTAGTTTGGGATTTTCACCCATCCCTATGATATAATTTGATCAAACATACATATACTTCTGGTCTAAAGGTTTTAGCAGAATACCTCTATGCATTAACATGGTTAACGTACTAATGCCATTTTCGCAAAATCAAAATCATTTGAATGTTTTGAAAGTATTAAACGGATTCACCTTGTAAGTTGAACAGAGCCTCTAAACTTGATAAGCTTTTGTTTCTAAACCTCGAAGTAACTTAAGGATTAAGTCACGAGCCTATAATACCTTGATTAATTCAGAACTCCTACACTTGTTGTCTAGAGCATATACACTGGCTTCCTAATCCCGGGTTATCTTTGTGGTGTTTAAAAGATAGTAGAGAGTTTCGTGTTGTGTGAAAGTAGGGAAAAGGAATGTGAAATGAAATGAAGCTAGAAGCATCTATTTATATATGGATATTTCTTACTCATTAAGTATTTCTTACTTATTAAGTTTTATAATTTATTCAAACCTTAACCATTAAGTTTTATATTATATTCAAAACTTAGCTATTAAGTTTTATATTTTATTCAAGACTTAGCTATTAAATTTTATATTTTATTCAAGACTTAGCTATTAAGCTTTATCCAAAACTTGCCCGTTAACTTTCTTCTATTCTTTATCTAAACTTAGGCACTAAGTTTTATTCAATACTTAATTGTTAAGTTTTATCCATAACTTAACTATTAAGTTGTGTTTGAAGGCTTAGCCATTAAGTATTTATCTAAAAACGTAGTCATGAAGTCACGTTTGCAGCATAACTATGATTATTTATTGACGAATATAATATGAACATTCGCAAGTGTTACAGCTATGTACTCAGCCTCAGCTGTGGATACAGAGACATTTGTTTGCTTCTTGCACTACTATGAAACAATTCTTGGTCCTAGAAATTGACATCCACCAGTTGTGGATTTTCTGTTGTTGTTGCATCCTCCAAAGTCACTATCTGAATATGAGTAGAACATGAAATCACCATCCTTTGGATACCAAAGGCCTAGAGCAGGTTTCCCTTTCAGATATCTGAAGATTCTTTTAACAGCATTCAGATGAGACTCTTTTGGAACAGATTGGTACCTAACACAAACACACATAACAAACATTATATCAGGTCGGCTGACAGTTAGATACATAAGAGATCTTATCATTGATCTATACAATCTTTGATCAACAGATTTTCCAGTAAGATCTGGCATAATCTTGTCTATTATTGAAGCAAGAGTTTTGCATGAAGATGTATCAGCAAGATTGTACTTCTTTAATATTTAATGAATATATTTCTCTTGATTGATAAAAATGCCATCTGTTTTCTGATGAACTTGAAGACCAAGGAAGAAACTCAATTCTCCCATTGAACTCATCTGGAACTTAGATTTCATTAACTCTATAAAACTCACACATAGTCTCTTGTTGGTTGATCCAAATATGATGCCATCTACATATATTTGAACAACCAAAGGTTCTTGATGTTCTTGTTTGAGAAAGAGTGTCTGATCAATAGTTCCTCTTTTGTACCCATGCTTGAGCAACAACGATGATAATGTTTCATACCACTATCTTGGTGCTTGATGAATACCATAAAAAGCTTTGTCTAGTTTGTGTACTCTATGTGGGTAGTCAGGATCTTCAAAACCAGGAGGTTGAGCTACATAGACCTCTTCATCATTTTCCCATAAAGGAAAGCACACTTGACATCCATCTGGTAGACAGTGAACTTCTTATAAAAAGCATATGCTAGAAATACTCTAATTAATTCAATTATTGCAACAGGTGCAAAAACTTCATCATAGTCTATCCTTTCTTCTTATGTATATCCTTGTGCAATCAGCCTAGCTTTGCTTCATATAATTATACCTCTGTCATCTAGCTTATTTTTGAAGAGCCATCTTGTTCCAATTGGATGTTGACCTTCAAGCAAGTCAACAATATTCCGGACTTTTTGCTTTCTAAATTGCTGAAGCTCTTCCTGCATAGCTACAATCCAGCTATCATCCTTTAAAGCAGCTGTGATGTTTGGAGGAACAACTTGAGAAAGAAAACAAGTAAACAAACAAATGTTGTAGCTTCCCCTTGGCTTCTTGTGGTTCTTGCATTTAGATCTCCAATTATTTTGTTAGATGGATGAGACTTGTGAATTTTGGTTGTTGGAATAGACTCAACTGCAATGGATGATTCCAAATTAGTCATATCCATTGATGCAAATGGATTCAGCTGTGATGATGAATTTAGGAAGTAATCAAAGTGTTCTTCATGTTCAGCATTAGAAGTAGAATGATCTTCATTTGGTACATCAGCTGTATTGTGAATGTCTTCCGCAGGAACCTCTACGGAAGCGTTTTGTTCGTCCGTATGAGTTACAGGAACAACTACTTATGGCATTTGTTGAGCTGCTGAAAACTCTTTGGAATGAAAAGGATCATCTCTAATGTGTGGGGCATCTGCTGAGGCAATATTCATATCTTCGGATGAAGGATGAACATCTGCGGATGCAGAGTCATTATCTACTGATGCGGATCCATTTTGATGTACTTGTGCAGCATCATTGTTGATATTGGTTGTTCCTTGATCCATGATACTTGATGTTTGTGGTCTTGGAGGATCAGCTGATAGTGATACTTCATTCATATCTGGAGGAACAAATGGATAACATGTATTAGCAGAACCTGCATTATTCAAATAACCAAAGTTAAATGAGTCTGTTAGTGCATCTATATCAAAAACCATGATGATCCTTTTACAGATGTAGTATATACAGATTCATCTAATGAAACATTAGGAGTTTCTTCCATAATGTTTTGTTGAGAAATTTAAATCCTATATGATTTAGAAGTTGAAGAATATCCAACAAAGAAACCATCATAGGCTTTCTCTAAAAATTTTTCCAATTATTCATTTGTGTTTAAAACAGATACATGACACCCAAAAGCTCTAAGATATCCTATGTAAGGTTTTCTTTTGAATAAAAGCTCATAAGGTGTTTTATTATGTTCCTTGACAATTAAGGTCCTATTTTGAACATTGCATGCTATGTACACAGCTTCAGCCCAAAAGGTGATGGGCAGTTAAGAGTCAGTCAACATTGTTCTTGCTGCTTCAATGAGAGTTCTGTTTCTTCTTTCAGCATCTCCATTTTGTTGTGGAGTTCTTGGTGCACTGAACTGCCTTGCAATGCCTTTATTCCTGCAAAAAGAATCTAAGTCAGCATTAACAAATTCAGTCCTATTATCACTCCTGAAAATTTTAACTTTTAAATCAAGTTGATTCTCAATCTTGATGACAAAGTCCATTAATGTTTCTAATGTTTCACTCTTTTGTTTTAAGAAAAAGACCCATGTGAATCTAGTGAAATCATCCACTACCACTAAATAATCTGAGTCTGATTCAGTCATCTCAGATTTTGACTTCTTTATGCTCTTTGTCTTGTTCTTTTTGTTGAAATACTATTCCTGAGTTGAATGATTATTTTTGTTACAAATAACATATGTCACAACCTATCATTTTAAGGAAACAAAAAGTGCTGGAGGTGCATTTATTTCTAATAATGAAGTAACAACTCTTGCAATTTGAGTAAAAATGAAGATGAAGTGACTTTTTATGCATCAAAGCCTTCAAAGAAATCATCTCAAAGTAAACAAGGAAAGGGAAAAATGAAGAACTACTAACAAAAGAGATGCATCTACAGCCTCAACAAAGTCTTCATCGTAGAACAACAAAACAAAACCCATTATTGTGATTCTAGATTCTGAAGAACAAAAGGCAGCCTTTCCAGCTTTTAGTTCAAGTTTTCTAGCCTACTTGGGAAGCTCTTTAACATCAGCCAACATTTGCCAGCAAGACTTGGAAGAATTACATCTAGATGTAGTGGAGGAGATGGATCTTCAATGGCAAAATGGCAATGATTTCTTATAGAGCCAAACAGTACCTGAGAAGAAACAAAAATTTGGCTGCAGCAAGTAAAACATCCAAGATTGGTGTTGACAAGTCAAAGGTAAGGTTTTACAAATGCAATCCCTATGGACATTTCTCTAGAGAATGTAATCAACAATCAAATCAGGACTTAAGAAAACATCAGCAACATCAGTATCATCAACATCAATCTCATCAGCCATCAACATCTCAAAGATATTTCAAACAACCTCAGCTAACGAATTCATCCCCACCAACCATAAATGAGTCAGCAGGACCTACTAATTTGAAAGAATCTAGGCAGATCATACTACAAGATGGAACCTATGACTGGAGTATGTATAAGAAGGAAGTTTAGGAAGAGAATCAAGCCTTAATGGCTCATATGGAGAACAAAGTTCCACCAATGGCTAGAATGTAAGAGATAGACTGTGTTCATCTGTATGTGTTGAGGAAGTTGAAAGATATAGAGTCCATGCTCAACAACTAGGTGATAAAGTAAAAGAAACAATGATTTTGAATGAATCTCATATAAGAGAACATAAATTATATCAATTCAAAATTAACAATTTACAAAAGGATTTAGAAAAACTTATTTTAGAAAATTACAGTTTAAAAGCCCTAATTGAGCATCTGACCGCTTCCTTAACCAAATCCATGGCTGATCATGCATCAACTGAAGTAAAACTTCAGAAGTTTCAACTTTCGTCTCAGTAATATGAGAAATTATTAACTTCTCATATTGAATCAAAGAACAGGTAGGGGTTGGGATATAATGCTGTTGCACCTCTTACAAATGATAATTACATAACTTCACCTGAAACAATGACAAATAATTTGTCAAATCATTTTATGCCAAGTACCAAGTTTGAAACAAAATCTCATAAACAAAATAATAACAATGAAACTGAGGTGAGTGAAACTGAGTCGTCTGAATCAGAAAATGTGAAACAAATTGACTCAGAATTTGACTTTGATGAGGGTGATGACTTGGATGATTATGATGAACAGGGTGATGATCAATTGAACATTGGTAAGAATGTTGCTATTGAAACAATCCTTCCCAAAGTCCTTGAAGAAACAAAGTTGCAATATCCTCCAAAAAAAAGAAACATGTTGAAGACTATTTGCAAGAGAATAGCTCAGTTAAATTAAGGACTTCAAGAACTTCATCAGCATCAAAAACCTTCAACTAAAGGAATTGAACAGTGCAGATCTACTGAGGAAGTACACACATCTTTTGTAGATAAGAAAAAGAAGAAACAATGAGCAGATTATCAGCGGCAGAAGAAACATTCAGTAAAAGATCGGCAGAAATCAAAATCTACTGAATCCGTAGATCTGAGGAAAGGAAAATCTAAATCAGTAGAAAATCTGCCAAAGACAAAAGCAACATCTAATAAATCAAATTAGAAAGTGATGAATTCTAAGCATCAGAAATCATCAAAAGTTAAACAAGAATCCTTTGATAGCGTAACAAGGAAAAGCAAGGACAAATCAAGTGTACACTTGATTTGTCCTTGCTTTTCCTTTTTGTACACTTGATTTGTCCTTGCTTTTCCTTGTTACACTGTCAAAGGATTTTTGTTTAACTTTTGATGATTTTTGATGCTTAGAATTCATCACTTTCTGATTTGATTTGTTAGAGGTTGCTTTTGTCTTTGGTAGATTTTCTACTGATTTAGATTTTCCTTTCCGCAGATGTTCTACAGATTCAGTAGATTTTGATTTTTGCAGATCTTTTACTGGAAGTTTCTTCTACCACTGATAATCTACTGATTGTTTCTTCTTTTGCTTATCTACGAAAGATGTGTGTACTTCCTCAGTAGATCTGCACTATTCAATTCCTTCAGTTGAAGGTTTTTGATGTTGATGAAGTTCTTGAAGTCCTTCATTGTACACTTGATTTGTCCTTGCTTTTCCTTGTTACACTGTCAAAGGATTTTGTTTAACTTTTGATGATTTTTGATGCTTAGAATTCATCACTTTCTGATTTGATTTGTTAGAGGTTGCTTTTGTCTTTGGTAGATTTTCTACTGATTTAGATTTTCCTTTCCGCAGATGTTCTACAGATTCAGTAGATTTTGATTTTTGCAGATCTTTTACTGGAAGTTTCTTCTACCACTGATAATCTACTGATTGTTTCTTCTTTTGCTTATCTACGAAAGATGTGTGTACTTCCTCAGTAGATCTGCACTATTCAATTCCTTCAGTTGAAGGTTTTTGATATTGCAACTTTGTTTCTTCAAGGACTTTGGGAAGGATTGTTTCAACTGCAACACTCTTACCAATGTTCAATTGATCATCACCATGTTCATCAGAATCATCCAAGTCATGACACTCATCAAAGTCAAATTCTGAGTCAATTTGTTTAACATTTTCTGATTCAGACGACTCAGTTTCACTCACCTCAGTTTCATTGTTATTATTTTGTTGATAAGATTTTGTTTCAAACATGGTGCTTTGCACAAAAAGATTTGACAAATTGTTTGTCATTGTTTCAGGTAAAGTTGTGTAATTATCATTTATAGGAGGTGCAACAACATTATATCCCAACCAATACCTGTTCTTTGATTCAATATGAGAAGTTAATAATTTCTCATATTGCTAAGATGAAAGTTGAAACTTCTGAAGTTTCACTTTAATTGATGCATGATCTGCCATGGATTTGGTTAAGGCAGTGGTCAGATGCTCAACTTGGGTTTTTAAACTGTAATTTTCTGAAACAAGTTTTTCTAAATCCTTTTTTAAAGAGTTAATTTTGATTTGTTATAATTTATGCTCTCTTACATGAGATTTATTCAAAAGCATTGTTTCTTTTACTTTATCAGCTAGTTGTTGAGTATGGACTCTATATCTTTCAACATCCTCAACACATACTGATGAGCAAAGTCTATCTCTTACCTCTCTAGCCATTGGTGGAACTTTGTTCTCCATGTGAGCCATTAAGGCTTGATTTTCTTCCAAGACTTCCTTCTCATGCATACTCCAGTCATAGGTTCCATCTTGTAGTATGATCAGCCCAGATTTCAAATTAATAGGTCCTGTTGATGTTGGGTTTGTTAGAACATAAACTCACAGTGAAAACGCAGCAGAAGTATAGCATTATAACCATGTTTATAAGCTGAAAAATATGTTCATTAGATGACCATATTGATGTATAAAACAAACCCAAAGAACAAAGGATCATTTATGTGAATTAGCAAGCTATGAACATATGTAAAACTATGTAAAATCACAGCTTCATTGAGCTGTCATATACCTTACTGCAGCAGCAATAGGTTGACCAAATAAAGAAGATAAGAGGCTGAAATATGGCCAAAACTTCAAGGTTGGATGTCCTCAAATGTTGACTCCCACAAAGCTCTAAGTAGGCATCATCCTTGCTTGAAGTTGGACACCAAAAACACCAAAATGAAAGCTGCCAAAACCCTTCAAGATCGTGATCTTGCAGCAGCAAACTTGATGATTTATGAAGATGAAATCGACCAAGGTTCCAAGAGGAGGACCCCCAAGTGTGTATACCCCAAGCCTCATTGCAAACACACTTTCTTGTTAGGAAGATGATCACCAAAACAACACAAAACACTTCAAAGAAAACCCTCCTAAGCTGCTGCTAAAACCGTAGGTTTAGAGAGAGAGTGGGAGAGCTGATTTGTGTTGTGTTGCATCTCTATATTAATGAGAATGAGAGACCTTTTGTTATTTTGTGGTAGTGCTAGACAAGCATGCATGTTTATGTTCTTCTCAAGGCATAGTGTGACACCCGAAAGTTTGACTTTTGGAGTGGTATGCGACTGAGTCTCAGTCGCATGTGATTCATGCGACTGGAGGTCCGGTCGCATGGTATTCAAACGCACAACCGAAGGACGATTGAAGCTCAACCGGTACGACTGGAGTTCAATCGCACGACTGAAGGTTCAACCGCATGGGACTCACGCGACTGGAGGTCCAATCGCATGGTGTTCATGCGACTGAAGGTCCAGTCGCCCCTGGACTTCAGGCGACTGGGCTGTACCTATAAAAGAGGAGCAGCTCTCTTCTCCTCCCAACACTTACATTTTTCAGTCGGGAGAAAGGGCAGAGAGCGAGAGAACAGCGAAAGAAGAGAAAGAAAGGGAGAACGTGGTGATTCGGGCACGAGATTTGTCGAGAAGCTAGCCAAGTCAAATATCTTCAACTCCTACCTGTTAATGTGAGTTCTAGAACCCCTCATTTACTTGTTTTCATATGATTTTGGGGCTGGAGCACATATAAACCCTATTTTTGAATAGTGTGTATGTTTGACCCATTTGGGTGAAATCTTGAGTCACGTGTTTATGGTACGAATTAGGACTTACATTAGCTTGTATAATGTCCTAGTATGATTCCCTGAGGTTTAAGGAGACTAATTTGGGCTAGAAATGAGTTTGGAAGGGTTTGAGACCCGTAGGTCGCGGCTGCCATTCGTGATGAACTCCAGTCGCTGCCCAGTTAGGGTTATGCGACTGGAGGGCCAGTCGTACGACTGAGGGAAAACGGATGCTCAATCGTACGATTGAGGTTCAGTCGTATAGATGGGGCTCGATCGCCCGATAGACCATACGACTGAGGGATTCGGTCGCATAGGTCCATTCGCATGATAGTTTAGTCGCACGTATGAGGTTAATCGCCTAATAGTCCATTCGTATAGAGTTCATTCGTACGATAGGAGGTTCAATCGCACGAATGTAAGTCCAGTCTCCTGATTGCCCAGTCGCACGACCCAGTCGCATAGAGGCCATGCGACTGTGGTATGTTCAATCGCCCACACAGGGCTGATGTGAATGAGGATGCATGTGTATGTACGATGTGAACATGATAAGTATGATGTGACCCTATATGATGATAATGACTGATGAATTGTAGATGTTTATGTTCCTTATGATTATGTATGTTTATCTTTCCAAAACTTTACGAATAATGAGAATGAATGAATGAAGTATTATGTAACGTAAAGTGAAAGATAATGAAAGAGGAACACGACGATGAATGCATGTATTAACGAATGAAAGAAAAGAAGAATGATGATGAATACATGCATTAATGAACGAACGAGCTATGTCTTGCAAGCATTGAATAAGTCGATTGGTCCTTCTTTATGATTGACCATGGTCATGGTACCTCTACCGCTTACCTCTAGTACTGCGGCATACGCTTAGATTCACGGCCCAGTAGCTAAGGCTACTGTGGCATACGCTCTATTGATTCACGGCCCAGTAGCTAAGACGGTTTGGGGTATAGCATATGGTATTGGTACATCAGAATTCAATATGCAAGTAAGTATGAAACGGGATCCTTGTCATTCGACCACAGTAATCATAATCGAGTGTTATGAAGTGGGTAAAGCCTGACAGGATCCATATGAGAAGTTAAAGATAACGATGTATAACGAATGATGAAGATAATAATGAATATTATCTCTGTGTACGTATGAATGAACGTAAAGAATGTATGCACGAACGTGAACGAGAACAATGAACGATACGCGAATGAAAGTTAATGAAAGAATGACCTTTTTATTAATTCCGCTACGTTGTTTTATTATGTTTATATCAAATCTATGTTTTATGTGTGATGACGACCAACTGTGAGGTGCCCGGGAATGGGGCCTTACAAGTTGGTATCAGAGCCAAAGTTTAAGTGAAATGGGTAAATTTTCAAAATAAACCTAAACTTAAACTGAAAATGGGGCAAAAAGGAAGAGAATGCCATCTGAGTAGTTATGTGCCATCAGGTATTTTTATTAAAGTTAATCAGTATTACGTGTGCATGTTATATGAAGTATGTGTTATTGTTAGAGTTAGATACTAATGTAGTCAGGACAGGTAATGCTCGGGGTATGAAGAGTACAGTAAGTGGCTAATCACAACTAGCCACTGTAATTAGGAACATGCTATACTTGACATAAACTGAGCTATTTCCTTGAATGACCGTGTTGGTGTTTGAATCTTTCAGTGTGAGGTAGAGAATGGCTGGTGGTAGATCTTCCAAAGCTTCCTGGGGTGGAGGCGGTGGCGGACGTGGTGCTGAACCACGAGCCACAAGAGGAAGACCTAGAGTGGAGAAAGTGGTTCATGAAGAACCCGATACTCCTCATCAAGAGGGGGTAGATGAGAGCGCCAACTTAATGGCCTCGGTAAAAGAGGCGGTGGTCGAAGAGGTGCATCAGGTCATGCAGACAATCTTACCGTCTGTAGTGACCGAAGTGATTAAAGCTGTCAGAGAAGGTGATAGAAGAGAGAGGAATAGGTCCTCAGGGAGACAAGAACAATAAGAGCCGGAAACGGTTCTATCTGATAATGAAGAGGAAGAGGAGGGGGATCCGGTACGAGAGACAACACGGGGTTGTAACTACGGGGCATTTATGAGGTACAAGCCCCCGACTTTTGATGGTTCTGGTACTGCTGCTAATGCTCACCAATGGGTGAGAGAAATGGAGGCTGTCCTCGATATTAGTGATTGCCAGGAGGACAAGAAGGTGAAGTTCGCTACCCACTATTTCACAGGGTCGGCTTTGTGTTGGTGGGACAATATAGTCCAAGCCGAGGGTAGCAGGGCCATAGGGAAGATGAAGTGGGCTGAGTTAAAAAGGATGGTGATCGAGGAGTTCAGTCCTCGACGGGAAATGGACAGAGTTTAGAGAGAGTTCCTGCAGTTGGAGGTGGGGACGATGACCCACCAACAATACACCACCAAGTTTAACGAAATGGCGCGGTTGGTGCTAGAGCAGGTGACGTCGGTGTCTCGAAAGATCAACCGGTACATTCAGGGGCTGCCAGCTGAAATTCGTTGGCATTTGATTTCTGCTCGACCGAGCACTTTCAGGTCGGTAGTGGATTTGGCGGGAAGGTTATACGATGAACGAGCTGCGTTGGTAAAGGCTGAGGGTAGTAAGAAGGGAGGTGGAGAGAGAAACTGGCAGGGGAAGAGGTTTGGTCGAGGTGATACTTCGACGAGCAAGAAGAAGACAAGGGTGGATGACCGCCGTGTGGTCATGTCTGGAGCTAGGGTGAGGAAGTGTGGTCAGTGTGGAAGGGAGCACTTAGGGGAGTGCAAGTGGGGATCCAACATCTGTTTCAGGTACGGGAAGACAGGGCATATGTCAAAGGATTGCCGGATGGGCAAGTGTTTCAACTGAGGGGAAAGTGGTCATATGAGTAGAGACTGTAAGAAGCCGAGGGCTGGGGGCTCAGGGGTGAAGAAGGCGGGAGGTGAAGAACCGAGGGCAAAGGCCAGGGCATTCACGATGACGCAGGAGGAGGCGAGGACGGACCCTGATGTTGTGTCCGGTACGTTTCTGGTGAACCAAACATTAGCCTCTGTATTATTTGATTCGGGTGCCAGTAGGAGCTTCATTTCTGCTGCCTTCTGTGCTAAGCTGCCTGTTAGTAGTAGACGTGTTGATGTGCCCTTTGATGTAGAAACTGCCATAGGTAAGTCTACTAGGATCTCTGAGGTGATAGAGGGTTGTGACGTTGAATTGGAGGGTCATAAATTTCCGGTTAGACCATTTGCGATGGTTTTAGGTGGTTTCGATTTGGTGCTTGGGATGGATTGGTTGGCGGACTATGAGGCGAACATCGTGTGTCGCAAGAAGATGATTCAATCGACAGCGCCCGGCAGTAGTGCAAAGACAGTTTATGGTGATCGGGTTACTACGATTCCGAAAGTGATCTCAATGGCTATGGCAGGAAAATGTATGAGGCGTGGGTGCAGCGCCTACTTATGTTATGTGAAGATGTGGAAACGCCAACACCATAACTATCTAATGTTTCGGTTGTGCGTGACTTTCCAGACGTGTTCCCGGAAGACTTATCGGGATTGCCACCTGACAGAGAGATCGAGTTCCAGATTGACCTGATACTGGGTGCTCAACCTGTCGCCAAGGCACCGTATCGATTGGCCCCGACGGAAATGAAAGAGTTGATGGAGCAGTTGCAAGAGCTGTTGGATAAGGGGTTCATTTGGCCGAGTATCTCACCTTGGGGTGCTCCGGTCCTGTTTATGAAGAAGAAAGACGGTAGTATGAGGATGTGCATCGACTACCGCGAGCCGAATAAGTTGACGGTAAAGAATAGGTACCCCTTGCCGAGGATCGACGACTTGTTTGATCAACTTCAAGGTGCTAGTTGGTTTTCACGAATAGATCTTCGATCAGGCTACCATCAACTGAAGGTGAAGGAGCAGGATATCCCTAAAACAGCTTTTCGTACGCGCTACGGTCACTATGAGTTCCTTGTCATGTCTTTTGGTTTGACCAATGCGCCAGCTGCTTTTATGGACCTGATGAACAGGGTGTGTCGGCCGATGTTGGATAAGTCGGTGATTGTATTCATTGATGATATCTTGATCTATTCGAAGAGTGAGACCGAGCATGCCGGCCACGTTCGAGAAGTTCTGGAGACGTTAAGAAAGGAGAAGTTGTACGCTAAGTTCTCCAAGTGCGCATTTGGTTGCGTGAAGTTCAATTTATGGGTCACGTGGTTAATCCAGAGGGGATTATGGTCGATCCGGCGAAGGTGGAAGCGGTGATGCAGTGGAAGTCTCCAAAGACGCCATCTGAGATCCGAAGTTTCTTGGGTTTGGCGGGTTATTACCGAAGATTCATTCAAGACTTCTCCAAAATCGCTTCTCCACTAACCAAGTTGACCCGGAAAGATGTAAAGTTTGTATGGGGTCAAGCTCAGGAAAAGGCGTTTGAAGAACTGAAGACGAGATTGACCCAAGCTCCTATTCTATCATTACCCGAGGGAAGCGAAGATCTGGTGGTTTACTCTGAGGCTTCTTATCGGGATTGGGATGCGTGTTGATGCAGAGGGGAAAGGTTATAGCTTATGCATCCCGGCAGTTGAAAGTCCATGAGGTTAATTACCCTACTCATGACTTGGAGCTAGCAGCTATGGTCTTTGCATTGAAGATTTGGAGGCACTATCTCTACGGAACGAAGTGCACCGTCTTTACCGACCACAAAAGCTTAAAGTACTTCTTCGAGCAAAAAGATCTGAATATGAGGCAACGGCGATGGTTGGAGCTTATAAAGGACTATGATTGTGAGATCCATTACCATCCGGGCAAAGCCAACGTGGTGGCGGATGCCCTTAGCCGAAAGGAGAGGCCCGAGCCAATTCGGGTGAAGGCGTACCAGCTAATCATGACCTCCGACATGATGAAACAGGTCAAAGAGTTCCAAGATGAGGCTTTGAAAGACGAACATCTTAACTCTGAACGAATGAGAGGTCTGGTCACGGAGTTGGGTGAGAACGCAACGGGTGTTAGAACCCGGTTTGGGCGCATGTGGATTCCTCGTCTTGGGGATCTGCGAATGAGGATTTTGGATGAAGCTCATAAGTCTCGGTACTCCATTCATCCCGGTGCCACTAAGATGTACCAAGACATGAAGAAAGATTATTGGTGGCCGGGTATGAAACGTGACGAGGTGGAGTATGTGAGTAAGTGCCTTACTTGTCTGCAAGTGAAGGCTGAGCACCAGAAGCCGTATGGAAAGATTCAACCCTTGGATATCCCGGAATGGAAGTGGGAACACATCACCATGGATTTTATCACAAAGCTGCCACGTACCCCGAAAGGGTATGATACTATATGGGTGATTGTGGATCGTCTGACGAAGAGCGCTCACTTCCTACCGATGCGCGAGACATATTCATCCTAAAGGTTGGCTGATCTTTTCATCAAAGAGATTGTGACTCGTCATGGTGTACCGGTGTCGATTGTATCTGATCGCAACACCCGGTTTACATCCAAATTCTGGAAGAAATTCCACGATGCTATGGGGACGAGGTTACATATTAGCACGACTTATCATCCTCAAACTGATGGTCAGTCTGAAAGGACCATTCAGACTCTGGGGGACATGCTTCGGGCATGTGTTATTGACTTCGGGGGAAGTTGGGATGACCACCTTCCGTTAGCCGAATTCTCATACAATAACAGCTATCATGCCAGTATTGGCATGCCACCCTATGAGATGCTATACGGCAGGAGATGCAGGACACCCGTCTGTTGGGGTGATATTGGCCAGAAGAATTTTGGAAGCGTCAAAGTGATCGAGGCTACGACTGAAAAGCTTGAAAAGATCAAGGCTTATATGAAGGCAGCCAAAGACAGACAGAAGTCGTACGCTGACAAACGACGCAGGCCGATTGAATTCCAGGTGGGAGATCGGGTTATGTTGAAAGTCTTACCCTGGAAGGGTATCATTCGCTTCCGGAAGCGAGGCAAGTTGAGTCCGCGGTATATAGGCCCTTTCCGAATCGTTGCTCGAGTAGGAGAGGTGGCCTATAGGTTGGATTTACCAGATGAGTTAAGTGGAATTCACCCGACCTTTGACGTATCTCATCTGAGGAAATGTTTGGCAGACGAGGATATGATCGTCCCACTGGAGGATATCGAGGTGGACGAACGGCTCAATTATGTGGAGCAACCAGTGGCGATCATAGACCGAAAGGAGAAAAGGTTGAGAAATAAAACGGTTCCTCTTGTGCGTGTACAGTGGCGGCACAAAAAGGGATAGGAGTCTACATGGGAGACTGAGGAAGAGATGAGACAGCATTACCCACGATTGTTCGAGGAGTAATAGGCTTCGGGGACGAAACCTAAATAAGGGGGGTGGACTTGTTACACCCGGAAGTTTGACTTTTGGAGTGGTATGCGACTGAGTCTCAGTCGCATGTGATTCATGCGACTGAGGTCCAGTCGCATGGTGTTCAAACGCACAACCGAAGGACGATTGAAGCTCAACCGTACGACTGGAGTTCAATCGCACGACTGAAGGTTCAACCGCATGGGACTCACGTGACTGGAGGTCCAATCGCGTGGTGTTCATGCGACTGAAGGTCCAGTCGCCCCTGGACTTCAGGCGACTGGGCTGTACCTATAAAAGAGGAGCAGCTCTCTTCTCCTCCCAACACTTACATTTTTCAGTCGGGAGAAAGGGCAGAGAGCGAGAGAACAGCGAAAGAAGAGAAAGAAAGGGAGAACGTGGTGATTCGGGCACGAGATTTGTCGAGAAGCTAGCCAAGTCGAATCTCTTCAACTCCTACCTGTTAATGTGAGTTCTAGAACCCCTCATTTACTTGTTTTCATACGATTTTGGGGCTGGAGCACATATAAACCCTATTTTTGAATAGTGTGTATGTTTGACCCATTTGGGTGAAATCTTGAGTAACGTATTTATGGTACGAATTACGACTTTCATTAGCTTGTATAATGTCCTAGTATGATTCCCTGAGGTTTAAGGAGACTAATTTGGGCTAGAAATGAGTTTGGAAGGGTTTGAGACCCGTAGGTCGCGGCTGCAGTTCGTGATGAACTCCAGTCGCTGCCCAGTTAGGGTTATGCGACTGGAGGGCCAGTCGTACGACTGAGGGAAAACGGATGCTCAATCGTACGATTGAGGTTCAGTCGTACGGATGGGGCTCAATCGCCCGATAGACCATACGACTGAGGGATTCGGTCGCATAGGTCCATTCGCATGATAGTTTAGTCGCACGTATGAGGTTAATCGCCTAATAGTCCATTCGTATAGAGTTCATTCGTACGATAGGAGGTTCAATCGCACGAATGTAAGTCCAGTCGCCTGATTGCCCAGTCGCACGACCCAGTCGCATAGAGGCCATGCGACTGTGGTATGTTCAATCGCCCACACAGGGCTGATGTGAATGAGGATGCAGGTGTATGTACGATGTGAACATGATAAGTATGATGTGACCCTATATGATGATAATGACTGATGAATTGTAGATGTTTATGTTCCTTATGATTATGTATGTTTATCTTTCCGAAACTTTACGAATAATGAGAATGAATGAATGAAGTATTATGTAACGTAAAGTGAAAGATAATGAAAGAGGAACACGACGATGAATGCATGTATTAACGAATGAACGAAAAGAAGAATGATGATGAATACATGCATTAATGAACGAACGAGTTATGTCTTGCAAGCATTGAATAAGTCGATTGGTCCTTCTTTGTGATTGACCATGGTCATGGTACCTCTACCGCTTACCTCTAGTACTGCGGCATACGCTTAGATTCATGGCCCAGTAGCTAAGGCTACTGTGGCATACGCTCTATTGATTCACGGCCCAGTAGCTAAGACGTTTCGGGGTATAGCATATGGTATTGGTACATCAGAATTCAATGTGCAAGCAAGTATGAAACGGGATCCTTGTCATTCGACCACAGTAATCATAGCCGAGTGTTATGAAGTGGGTAAAGCCTGACAGGATCCATATGAGAAGTTAAAGATAACGATGTATAACGAATGATGAAGATAATAATGAATATTATCTCTGTGTACGTATGAATGAACGTAAAGAATGTATGCACGAACATGAACGAGAACAATGAATGGTACACGAATGAAAGTTAATGAAAGAATGACCTTTTTATTAATTCCGCTGCGTTGTTTTATTATGTTTATATCAAATCTATGTTTTATGTGTGATGACGACCAACTGTGAGGTGACCGGGAATGGGGCCTTACACATAGTTGGTGGAAAGCATGCATGTGTGTTGTGTTATCAAGGGAGTCAAAATATCACACATGCATGTGTGATGGTGGACGGCCCAAAGGGCTGAATTTTCTTTTCCCTTTTTTGTTAAATCTAAATATTAACACACACACATATATTGTCTAGTCTTATAACTACCTTATACAATTAACCATTTAATTGTATAAGTAGTATACTCTCATTATTATTTGGTGTTATACAACTAATTTAAATAACACTTCAAAAAATATTATTGAACAAAATATCCTAATAAATGGTTTCATCTCATATGCAACTTATTTAGAAAATTCATTTTCTAAATTGGTGTAAATATTTAATTGTGTGATCATATCACCAATTAAATATTAATTGGTGTTTGCTAAACTTGTTATTTGGTATAACCCGACTTGGATCATATCGTACTAACCATATCAATATTCTAAGTGTCTTGGGCACATAGAATCCTACAATCTCCCACTTGCCCAAGATTCATAGAAGATTGATGCAAGCAGTAAATAACGCCTAACAACGGTTTACTACCCTTAATACGCATGACTTATGGCCATTAAATAACATCATCCCATTCAAGTACCCTACTTGAAATGATTTAGGTGAATCAATCATCTATCCTTTTGTACAGATGTCATGTTAAATCCAAGAACACAGAATGATCATTTCTTGTTGATTTAACTTAATCTGGCCTTAGACATCTAACTCTCAACGAATAAGAGGAACAATTCCATCTTGACTACATATGTTTCTCACAAACACCTCGTGTTATACCTGAACATACCCTTACGTACTGTCCACTATTTTAGGACAGTGAAGAATTAGCTCAAGGTATAATACTTAGTGAATATCAAAACCAAATATGTATCCCAGGTCAGAGGATACCAAATGATATTCGCCTTTACTCAAATTTACTTAGATCAATCGATAAGATTCCATGTAGTAAAATTTGAGATGCGGGTTAGTCCAATATTTGTATCCCACAAATATCTATAAACTTTGGTACCAACCCATTGCTCTATATTCATCCTTATGAATATCACCCAATCAAAGTTCATAATAATCTTACCCTCACACTTGTTCCCACAAGTATGAACGACTACGGACATTTATAGTAAATAATTTACTCATGGATTAAACATGCTAAATTGGAACATTAATTGAAACATTATAAGCAAATAATTTTACTCAAATAATAAAGAGTTCCACATATTCAAATACAAAATTTGATCAAGTCCAATCACTAGAATATCGAAGTCCTAAGGCATAGGTATGACTTTCATGCTTTGCCCTTTCGAGGAGCTTCGTGAGTGGATCCGCAATATTTTGATCAAAGTGAACTTTGCGAATACATATCTTTCCCTTTTCAACTTCATCCCTTATGTAGTTGAATTTTCGCTCATTGTGCCTAATCTTTTGATGTGCACGGGGTTCCTTGATTTGAGCAATCACACCCTCATTATCACAAAAGATTTCTAAGGGGTCTTGAATGGTAGAGACCATCCTTAGCTCGACGATAACAGCCATCCAATGGCTATTACCTGGATTCTGCTGATATCTTCTTATCATGCTTAACGCGCATGACACGTCGGTCTTAGTGCATATCATCGCATATATGATGGATCCTATAGCAGACGCATATGGGATGTCCTTCATACAATCTTGCTCATCCTTTGAGCTTGGACATTGAGATGCACTCAATATTGTCCCTCTTTGAATAGGTACCATACCTTTCTTAGAGTTTTCCATCTTGAACCTTTTCAAGATTTTATCAATATATGCACTTTGGTTTAGACCTATCAACCACCTCGATCTATCCCTATAGATCTTTATTCCTAAAATATAGGCAGTTTCACCGACATCTTTCATGGAAAAACAATTTCCAAGCCAGGTTTTAACACCTTCCATGGTTGGAATGTCCTTTCCATATAGTACTATGTCATCAACATACAATACTAAGAATGTGATTACACTCCCACTATCCTTTTTATACACACAAGCCTTGTCAGCATTCTTGATGACACCAAATTTCTTGATCTCTTCATCAAAACATTGATTCCAACTTCTCGATGCTTGTTTCAATCAATAGATTGATTTCTTTAACTTGCATACTTTATTAGTATGTTTTGGATCGACAAAACCTTCAGGCTGAACCATATAGACATCTTCCTCAAGATATCCATTTAGGAAAGCGGTTCTGACATCCATTTTCCAAATCTCATAATCATAATGAGCAGCTATGGCAAACAATATCGTTATAGACTTTAGCATCACAAAGGTGAGAAGGTTTCATCATAGTCAACCCCTTGAGTTTGAGTGAAACCTTTTGCTACAAGTCTTGTCTTGTAAGTATCCAAGTTTCCATGCATATTTGTTTTCTTCTCGAAAACTCACTTGCATCCAACCGGTTTGGAGTTAAGTGGAGGGTCAACCAATTCCTAAACTTGGTTGTTATACATGGATTGCATCTCTACATTCATGGCTTCCAGCCATTTGTCACAATCCGAATTGGATATAACATCATGGTATGTAGTTGGCTCATCGGAGTCAACCTCATAGCATCCATCCATGAAAAATCCATATATTTCAGGTGGAATGCTAACTCTATCAGATCTGTGAACGTTTTGTGTGTATTGATCAACCTCTTGATCATCATCAACAACTTCTTGTTGACAGCTAGTGTCAAGCAAACGTGTATCTGATTGTGGATCTTGATCTTCATCAAATTCCATTGTTCTATGCGTCACTCCTTCCATAAGGAACTTGGCTTCCAAGAACTCTGCCCTTCGAGCAATAAACTCCTTTTGCTCTGTTGGATCAAAGAAGTAGTATCCTATACAGTCTTTGGGATATCCAACAAATATACACTTAGTGGATCGACTTTCAAATTTGTTTTGGGTGTTATGCTTAACATAAGCTTCACTACCCCATACCTTTTAAATATGATAGTGATGGAACTCTTTCCATACCATATTTCAAAAGGTGTCGAACCTACTTTCATGGTTTGGGCCATATTCAAAATACGAGCCGTGGAGATTAGTGCGAAAACCCAAGATGATAAAGGTGGTAAGCTCATAGCTTTAATGAATTGAACCATATCCAAATAGGGTTCAGTTTTTCCTTTGTCAGAATGAAGAACTTAGATAGTTATGTAGAGTTGATTTTCTACTTCATTATTGAAGATTTTGAACATTTCAAAAGCTTTGTTCTTATGTCTCTTCAAGTGCACACAATAATAGCGACTGTTATCGTCGGTAACAGTAATGAAGTATCTTTTCACCAATCTTTGTCATTGTCTTAAAAGGACCACATACATCCAAATGTATCATTCCTAATAAGTCTCTTGGTTCACACTTATCAAATGAAACATTTTATTTGTTTTCAAAAGACCATTCTTTTGAAGTGTTTGAATCCAATTCTTGTTTATGTGACCAAGATGTCAATGTCAAAGATAATAATAACTTAAACCGATTTTAAGTTTCTTGGTGCTTAATGTGTATGATGAGTTATTATAGGATGAATTATCATAAACTAATTCATGAATATCATCAAAAGGCATATCCTTAAAATGAAATACATCATCCATAAAACTTAATACCATTATATACAAACTTTAAATCATGACCATATTGTTTTAATAGGAAACTTTAATTATGTTCCTAGTCAAACTAGGTGCATACAAAAGGTTTTGAGAACAACTTCCAAACCATTTGTAAGTCTCAAAATAGAGTTTCCCTTTTTGAAGTGCACATTTCTTTAGAACCCCTTTGCAACAATTGCAAGTATGAGTCTCACATCCGGTATCCAATACCCATGTGTTTGAAGAAATGACATTTAATACAATGTAGATCATGAAAATTGTAATCGAGGTTTGCCTAGCATCCCTCTTTATTTTTCAATTCCTTGAGATAGGAGGGACAATTACCTTTTATTGTCCTATCTCTCCATGCTCAAAGCATGGATCGTTCTCCTTTTACTTTAGGCTTCATAAGCTTAGGTTGTTGAGGTTTTGCTTTAACCTTTGCTTTGACGTATTCCTTTCTTTTGGCAATAATTGCCTTAGGATCGAGATTGGCCATTTCTTATAGTCTCCCTCATTGATCGAGAGAATAGGTAGAACATCTCTACCCATCCCTTCCTCGGTTGCGTTGAGCATTGCGTGAATTTCACCGATGCTCTTGTCCCATCCGTTCATATTACAGTTTATTATGAATGTCTCAAACTTTTAGTTAGGCAATCAAGGATCAAATCCTTGGCCAACTACTTTGAGACAGGACATTTAAGCATCTTGAGGCTATCAATGTGGCTTTTCATCTTAAGAATATATAAGATGATATCGATTGGGTTTCTTCCATGTGACATGCATAAAGTGCTTGAACTGTTTCAAAGCAATCTTACTATTGTTTGTTGAAGGAACATTTCCTTCAACTAGATTATCATGTCATATGCCCTATGATGTTCCAAACCCTTTTGGAGTTCGGGAATCATATTCCCAATATGAGGTAGGAAACTTGCACAGAATCCTTAATATGCATAAGCCAATCGTCAAAAGGCCTTAACATCAACAGCGTTGGTTGGTGAGACATGGGATCGTCAAGGACATAGGCCTTTACTCATTTTGATAACGATTCTCAGTGATAGGGTATGGACGGTCGGGGTGGTAGCATTATTGTTTGCGGCCATTCTACAAAATTTACAATGTTCTTATTAGTATTTCTTAAAATTTTATTTTAATTATTAATACCCTTTTATGTCTCATAGACAATTAATAATTAAAATCTAGAATCCAACGTTACATTCAAATAATGGTTAGGTGACCTTTATCCCATTATTTAATTTAACAAGGTAGTCAATATTTGACAATTGCAACCTTTTGCAACTTCTAGCCTTTATGGGATCGGTTAAACATCTTATGTTTGGTTGGCATGTTTAATCCCACCAACACCATTGTACGCCATGCTTCGGTGACCCTATGCACATGGTTTCCAATTCAAGTCGTCCTACTTACACACACATGTGGGTTTACTCATACAAGTGGTTAGGTGACCTTTATCCCACAAATATGTTAAGCCCACCTCAAAACACAAGTTCCCTAAAAGTGGTTAGGTGACCTTTATCCCACAAATAGTTCTCAAGTGATTCGAGTGTCGTGTAAAAGGATGGTGTTAAACTTGTTTCAAAAGGGATTTTTGGTTTTCACTAATTCTAGTGTTGAAAACTCTATATACCTTGTATTTGCATGCTTTCAAATGTAAGGTATCCTATGGTTTATTTTTAATAAAACCTCTTTTATTAAATCAATAATCCTTTTAATAACTTTTATTAACCACTTAATGATTAGAAACCATAAATTTTCAGCTTGTGAAGTTTGCTAATGAGTTTGTTATGCATATCCAAATATCAAACAACAATCAAACAACAAACAACCAAACAAGCATAATATTAACAACCACAATGTGCATAACCATAGCTACTATTGTGACCACACTTGTTTGCCATCACAAGTGTGGTCATTTGGTCTTTCTTAAGGGTTGAATACAACACAAAATTGAGGTCTTCATTGACTCCCACTTGAACTTGCATCCATATGCTTCAAGTCCTTTTTTTGTGTCTTTGATGTCCATCTTTGGGTCTTGATCTTGTGCATCTTCCTTTTACAAAATTATATCCTAATACATTTTTCTAATAAAAGAAATTCACCTAATCTATTTATTACATAATCAAATGAATAAATAATTACAACCCAAATAATAAACATAAATATTACAACCCAATTGAATGAATTAAAACAACCATTAAAACCATCCAAATCAAAAGGCCAAAGGCTAGGTTATGCACACTAACATATGAACAATGATAAATATTATTCAATAAACAAAATAAACCCACCAAACCCCAAATTTTCAGCCAACATAAACTGAAAATTAGGGTTTGTTTGTCCAAACAAACAACATCCAAATATATCAACCAATTGACATTCCTATCTTTCAAAGTTTAATCATAAGCATGAAGATATAACTTTGAAAGACATGGGGTTTATTGAATCAACCAAAATCAGCCTATTATGACTTTATTATCATCCTCTAAAACTAATTTTTAAACGACAAGAACAAGCAAGCAATCCACATAACTGGCTCTTGATGCCATTGTTGGGTTTCTTAGAACGTAAAATCACAGTTTAACCATTTAAACTTTCTAAAAACGCAGTGGAAGTATAGCATTATAACCATGTTTATAAGCTGAAAAATATGTTCATTAGATGACCATATTGATGTATAAAACAAACCCAAAGAACAAAGGATCATTTATGTGAATTAGCAAGCTATGAACATATGTAAAACAACATAAAATCACAGCTTCGTTGAGCTGTGATATACCTTACTGTAGCAGCAATAGGTCGACCAAATAAAGAAGATAAGAGGCTGAAATATGGCCAAAACTTCAAGGTTGGATGTCCTCAAATGTTGACTCCCACAAAGCTCTAAGTAGGCATCATCCTTGCTTGAAGTTGGACACCAAAAACACCAAAATGAAAGCTGCCAAAACCCTTCAAGATCGTGATCTTGCAGCAGCAAACATGATGATTTATGAAGATGAAATCGACCAAGGTTCCAAGAGGAGGAACCCTCAAGTGTGTATACCCCAAGCCTCATTGCAAACACACCTTTTTGTTAGGAAGATGATCACCAAAACAACACAAAAACACTTCAAAGAAAACCCTCCTAAGCTGCTGCTGAAACCGTAGGTTTAGAGAGAGAGTGGGAGAGCTGATTTGTGTTGTGTTGCATCTCTATATTAATGAGAATGAGGGACCTTTTGTTATTTTGTGGTAGTGCTAGACAAGCATGCATGTTTATGTTCTTCTCAAGGCATAGTTGGTGGAAAGCATGCATGTGTGTTGTGTTATCAAGGGAATCAAAATATCACACATGCATGTGTGATGGTGGACGGCCCCAAAGGGCTGAATTTTCTTTTCCCTTTTTTGTTAAATCTAAATATTAACACACACATATATTGTCTAGTCTTATAACTACCTTATACAATTAACCATTTAATTGTATAAGTAGTATACTCTCATTATTATTTGGTGTTATACAACTAATTTAAATAACACTTCAAATAATATTATTGAACAAAATATCCTAATAAATTGTTCCATCTCATATGTAAATTATTTATAAAACCCATTTTCTAAATTGGTGTAAATATTTAATTGTATGATCATATCACCAATTAAATATTAATTGGTGTTTGCTAAGCTTGTTATTGGGTATAACCCGACTTGGATCATAACGTACTAACCACATCAATATTCTAAGTGTCTTGGGCACATAGAATCCTACAGTTGACTCATTTATGGCTTGTGGGGATGAATTCGTTAGCTGAGATTGTTTGAAAGATCTTTGAGATGTCGATGGCTGATGAGATTGATGTTGATGAGACTGATGTTGTTGATGTTGTCTCAAGTCTTGATTTGATTGTTGATTACATTCTCTAGAGAAATGTCCATAGAGATTGCATTTGTAACACCTTACCTTTGACTTGTCAATACCAATCTTTAATGTTTTACTTGCTGCATCCAAACTTTTGTTTCTTCTCAGGTACTGTTTGGCTCTATAAGCAATCACTGCCATTTGCCATTGAAGATCCATCTCCACCACTACATCTGGATGTAATTCTACCAAGTCTTGCTGACAAATGTTGGCTGATGTTAAAGAGCTTCCCAAGTAGGCTTGAAAACTTGAACTAAAAGTTGTAAAGGCTGCCTTTTGTTCTTCAAATCCAGAATCACAGTGATGGGTTCTGTTTTGTTGTTCTGTGATGAAGACTTTGCTGAAGCTGTAGATGCATCTCTTTTGTCAGTAGTTCTTCCTTTTTCCTTTCCTTGTTTACTTTGAGATGATTTCTTTGAAGGCTTTGATGCATAAAAACTCACTTGCTCTTCATCTTCACTCAAACTACAAGAGTTGTCACTATCATTATTAGAAATAAATGCACTTCCAACATTTTTTGTTTCCTTAAAATGATAGGGTGTGACATGTGTTCTCACACTCTTGTTTCTTTGTTTTTCATCCATTTCTAGAGCATCCACTTTAGCTACCAGTGTATCTAAACCAGTTGATTTCAGATCTATGGTGTTCATGAACATGGACACAGTTTGCTTCCAAGTGTCAGGCAAAGTATGGAGCACCTTTTTGTTTAACTCCTCATTTGTATAGTTCAACTCCAAGATGTTCATCTCTGTTACAAGCTGCATAAATCTATGGTGTTGTTGTGGAATTGATTCACCCTCAATATGATGAAAGGTTTCATATTGTGAACGAAGGGTGTCCTTCCTAATGCTTCTGATTTCATCACTTCCTTCACAGAGTGTATGAAGTATCTTCCACAAGGAATTTGCTGTTTTGTAGTTTTCACATCTGATTAAGATTTCTTCCGGTAAAGTCATACTTAAGGGTTGAATTTTTGTTATTATAATCTGGCCCTATGGTGGGTGGAATATATGGACCTTCAGTTATTGATTCCCATAAGTCAGAATC
This sequence comes from Flaveria linearis, assembly GCA_024085815.1. Taxonomy (NCBI): domain Eukaryota; kingdom Viridiplantae; phylum Streptophyta; class Magnoliopsida; order Asterales; family Asteraceae; genus Flaveria; species Flaveria linearis. The sequence continues at coordinate 8,403,684 of CM044012.1, read as the reverse complement.
AGTGTAATTCACATGATTACTGAACTTGATTTTCCAGGATTTAAAATCCGCCTTTGTTTCCAACTTTGGAGGTTGGTATGATCCACCAAAATTACTCATTTTAGTTAAAGTCTAAGAATTTAACTATAACAGAGTTTCTTTTAAGCAATGAACTAATTAGTCACAAAACTTAATCAATGATAATTAAGTGACTGTGGTCACAAATCAATCAAACCTTTTAACTGTAATTAATTATCAAATCAAGTATTTTGTTAATGTATTTGTTCAATTTAATTTGAACAATTAATGAAAATCAATCAATAACTCAGATCCACTATTCAATTAATATGAATATAGATCTAAGTTAACCGAGCAATGAAACGGTGCTCGCTGAAAGATAAATCACTATTTTAATATTTAAACAAAAAAATCAATTCACACCAAACGATTTGCTCAAAAAACAATAGATTTAAGCAGCCAAAAACTGATAAATCTAATGAAACAAGCAAGCAATTAAACAATTCTAATACCGATAGATCAATCGATCTAAATCAATGAGCACATGGCTCTGATACCACTTGTGAATCCAAGGATCGTAATCAGGAATTATCGGTATTAGAATGAAATCAAGTTAATGATTGCGGAATGATCATTAACCGTTGCTTAATTGTTTTGTTTCATAATTAGTTATCAAAATAAGATTATTGCTGCTTATGATGAACACAATTATATCTATGCAATAATTAAGCAAACAAGAATTGATTCAAATGTATTTCATTAAAACTAAACAATGATTACAAAAGAATAAGTTATGAATGCTATAAACAATAACTTCTTCGAATGTGTTGTTGATGATGTGACGGCTGGTAGGGTTTGATCGTGTGAATAGATGTGATGTTTTGTGTTTGACTGTATTAATGCTCTTTTTGCTCTATTTGACGTGAATCCTAGGACACATATTTATAGATAATTATGATTTTGTTAAGGAAACACCGGATCTCTTGGGATTCAAAGTTGACTTGTTGACTTGTTGACTTGTACTTGTATATTGCAAGTTCAAGTGTTTGTCTTCCGCAGGAACTTTGTCTTCCGCAGGAACTTTTACTCTTCCCCAGGAACTTCATCTTCCACAGGAACTTGTTCTTCCGTAGTAGTCTTCACTTCATCTAGTAGTGATTCTATTAGTGAATACTAATGTTCATCCGTAGACATTCTTTGGATGCTTGGTCTTGTAAGAAACAGATCTATGGAAGAACACAAATTTTCGTCCGTAGATGTTTCTTACACTTAGCCAATTTCAAGAATCAACCAAGTATAATGCTTTTACCTATCATCATACACATAAATCAACATATATATGGGTTAACTTATATACATAATGCATACATCTAGAGTGAATTACAATAACTCATTACATGTATTGATTAAACTTCTAATCCTATACAGAATGATCTAGACCTATTGTTCCTAGATGTAACACAAGTCATGCTGCCTAAGTCTCCTCAGGCTCATCTACAATGATCAACCATATGATGGAATGGAATATTAGAAAAAATGTTGCAGCCCAAACCCTTCTTCATAAACCATAGTTGAACCCCCATGTATATATTTTGGTTCAATTATGTTACTAAATTGGAAGAACCCAAGACCAACAAGGCTTGGTTTTCCAATAGTAACTAATCATTTCACCTTATATGTAGGGACATCCATATGATAAGAATGGAAATGTATAATTTAAAGACAGTAGATGCTCCAGGCACATGACATGGAACAAATATCTTCTATAATAATTCGAACATTTTGATGGAGGTCCTGTATAGTTTGGAGGTGAAGCCAGAGGATACATTTCTGGTAGAGCTGGAACATGAACTCAAAGTTACCCCTATGAGGATCAACTATTTGAGTTACCCAAACCTATTCCAATTTCTCCAAGAAGTCATAAAGATCAAGCTCCTAGTACTGGAAGTCCTGAAAGCTTAAACATCTTAAGAAACAATGGAGCTTCAACAAGTTGTCAACCAATTGAGCCTCAAAACTTATCAGCTTACAATAAATCAATCTAAGTATGTCAAGGACATGTTAGAAAGATTTGAGATGAAAGATTGTAAACCAACCAAGACATCTAAACCCAGAAATCATAATCTTTGTCCTGAGTCCGAGGGGGAGGATACTAATCAACATCAGTACATGGAAATTATTGAATCTCTGAAGTATCTCACTACAACTAGGCCTGATATCATATTTACAACTTGCATCTGTGCAAGATATCAGGCTGCTCCTAAGGTGTCACACCTAATTGCTATCAAGAGAATTTTTAGATACATCAAAGGAGCACCCAAACTGGGTCTTTGGTATCCTAAGAATAAGGATTTCAATATCTATGGTTATACTCATAGTGATTATGATGGATGCAACATTAACAAGAAATCCACATTAGGAGTATGTCAATTTCTTGGTCGAAGGATCATCTTATGGCAATGCAAGAAGCAATCTTGTGTCTCCACATCAACCGAAGAAGCTGAATACATTATTGTTGCAAGCTGTTGTGCTCAACTACTATGGATTCAAAATCAGATGTTAGACTATGGTTTCAACTTCATGGAGACTCCTCCATATAGATAACAAGAGTGCCATTTCTATCACATAAAATCTAGTCAAGCACTCTAAGACAAATCATATTAACATAAAGTAACATTTCATTCAGGATATAAATGAGAAGAACTTAATGAAACTAGTCAAAGTTGATTCAATGAACAATATGCTGACTTGTTCACCAAAGACTTTGATGAATAAAGATTTAATATTTAATCATAGCTATTGGGATGATTAACATTAACTAGTCAATCTCTTTTAAAAAGCTTTTAAAAATGTGTCTTGTCTATGTTGTCTTTATACAATCTAAGCCCTGTTTGAAAAAGTTTTTCCTCAAAATTTCTAAGTAAGAATTCTTCCGAATAGAAATTTACATTACGAAGAGATCTTTATCTATCTTTTGAAGGCAAATTCCTCTACGCCAGTTTTCTCTTACGAAGTGTTTTTAGCCTCGGAAGAAAATTTAATCATAGATCAAATCCACTTCCGAAGCTTACTAACCTTGTTTATCAGAAGAACACTTTACTCTCGGAAGGAAACTTGTCTTTGATACATGGTTTGCCTTCAGAAGTAAAAGTGGATTCGAAAGACAATAATGAGAAACATAAGTGTTTTCTCTCGGAAGCAATTTTACCCTCGGAAGAAATTTTTTACTGTATAACGGAAATCTTTGGGCCCCACTCTGTAAAAAGTAAGATTTTATTTGTGATTGTTGAAAATATTTTAAATGGTTTATCCTACCACCCTTCTAAAATCGAAACTTAAATTGTCCTTTCACCTTATCGGTTTGTGTTTTTACCCATATTTAGGAAAAAAAACTTTTGACTATCTTTCTTTACTTTCTTTACCACTACAAAAGCCCCAAATTACCGTTATCTTCTTCTCTCACTCTGAAATTCCTTCAATCAAACAGTATTCCTAAAACAATGGCCTTTAATCCTCAACATAAGCAAGCTGCAATCCTTGATTCTTCGAAGGATGTCGATTTTGCCCCTATTATCGAAATTCTATCACAATCAACATACTTCACTGCCCTCACTATTAACCTCACCATCTACTCAAACTATATGGTTGAATTCTGGGCCAATGGTTAAAGCGAAATGATCAATGATGAAAGGGTCATCAGATCAAGTATCTACGAACAAGAGATCATCATCAGTGAAACAACCATCAGGGAGCATCTGGAACTCCATGATGAAGGAGACACCACTGAATTCGCCAAGTTTGATTTGAGGAATACCTATACCCAAATGGGATATGGTGGAGATGTGAGCAAATCCACCATCTACAAGTTGAATCTTTCCTACAACTAGAAGTTCTTGCTACACATTGTCCTACACAGCCTATCCAACAAGTCAGGGGGATGGGATCAAATCCCGTGTGATTTGGGTTGCCTAGTCCATGGGTTGGTAAAAGGCCTCTGCTTCAACTACTCAAGAATTGTGCTGAACAATCTAAGAGGTAATCTCACTAGGGATCCATTCTATATGTATCCCCAGTTCATTCAGCACATGATCTGTGAGCTTGACAAAGACAAACTTCAATTTGCTCATGTCTTGCTGGTCCCTCACACGAAGCTGGGCATCTTCAAGAACTTGAATAAGGTGTCCACCAACTTCACTAGATGGTCCATGATCTACTTCTGAGGTATGCTTGAGCCAATGCTCCTGGTGACATTCTTGTAGACCTAGCAGGTGATAAAACCACACCAGACACCACCACTACAATACCATCCACTTCTTCCCACCCAATAAAAATCACATACAAAACACATCCCAAATGAACCCTTGATCAATCTACTCGGATTGATCAAGTCCCCTCTATTCAAACCAAAAAGGCTAGAGTGGAATCAAGGGCTCCCATTCAGCCAGAGGTCCAACCATCCTCCTCAATTGACCTTAACATCAGTTTTGAGTCTCCTCAGTCTCAACCTGATGAGCCCTCTACCCAAGCCATAAGCCCTTGGGGTGAGTCTCAACACTCCTAGAGCAACCAAAAAGGGATAGCCGCATCATTTCCTCATCTGCTATTACAGAAAAGCCATTAGGTGTCGACCAAGATCCGGAGTCATTAGATATAACCTCTATATCCTTTCTTGACCTTTTAACCCGACCTGATGAGGATATCATGTTTTTATCAGGGCCATGATGTTGATCTACTTCACCCCTCTCCAGATCAACTGAGCCCCAGGGACCTCTAATATCTAGCCCACATCAGCTAGACCAAACTAAGGTGAGTCTAACCGAAGTGGAGGTGACTCATGTAGATACAACTGCCACTACTGGGAGTGTTTCAATAGCCTCTGAGATAGTGGTAACATCAGTCAGACTATATCTACGAACAACCTTTCCCATTAATGACACTAAAAGAGACATCAGTATGAAAGGGTGTCCAGGGAGCCAAGAAACCACTACTGGTGGTGAAGATGAACATACTAGGTATGTTATCTCATTTCCTATTGATTCTATAAAAGAAGATGAGGTACAACTCACTATCAGATACCTACTTACTAAAGTCTCAAATCTTTACTCAAAAGTTAAGACTTTAGAAGATAGATCTGCCACTCACTAACTTGAAATTCAAAATCTCAAGGATCAACTAGCTGAGAAACAGATTAAGAAGTAAGTTAGGATTGTAGAAACTCAAGTGTCTTTGAAATCTTCCTCTAGCTCGTCTACTTCTTAATATGATGCTACCAAAAAGGGGGAGAATTTAGAGAAACAAAGATATGACAAGAAGATATCTACTCACTCTTTAGGGCAGATATCAGCTCAAGTGGAACCGAACCTTCCCATTACAACTTCCCTTGATGCCATCTCTTCTTTCTATCCCACATTGCAACACCCTGCTACAATCTTCTCTCAACCACATCCTATTACCATTCAAGTGGACCCAAGGATGCTTAGTGACCTTAACAGATTCTTAACCAATTTTCTGATAAGCTCCCCCCTTGAACAACCCTCCCCTAATGTAATCATTGCCCATTTTAGAACTAAAGAGCTTCAAAGGCTGAATGCACCACCTACCTCTCAGGAGGAATTGGTCAACCTAAAGTCTCTATTGAACCTAAGATTAACTTTGAAAGGGAAATACAGATCGATGGCCCAGTAATGAACTTAGAAGGAACATGTAGTACTATTCCAATTACTTTTGAAGCAGAGATCCAAGCTACGAAAGGAATAATTAAACTATCTTCCTTATCCGATAAACTCTTCATCACAGAGGCCGTTCTTGATCTAGCCTCGGAGGTAAACAGTGAGGACTTCCTTACAATTCCTATATCTCATACACCATAAGTTCAACTCCACTCTCCCCAACCTGAATCCTCTAAACATGAGTCTCAAAAGGCTGAATCTTCCTCTAATCCTAAGGGGAAGAGGAAGCTCATTACTAAAGAGCTTCTAGAGGAGGAAAGGCTGGAAAAGCTAAAGAAGAAAGGAGAAATTGATACTGGGAAGCTACTGGCTACAAAGGAGAGTGGAGGTCATAGCCAGGCTCATCATCCTGGGAGTAGACAACGATGAAATAGTTCTACTCCCACTTGATGAACTTGTGAAGATGGAGAATGCAACCTTGCTACAAAAAGAAAAGGAGGAAGCAACAAGCTTGGCCATACAAGAGGAAAAGAGGAGAAAGAAGGAGGTGGCAATGGAGAAGGAAAGGATGGAGAGGATAGCCTTTCTTTATACAAGAGGCTATTCTCAGAATGAGCTAGCCCCCACGACTATGGTATGATCTTGTTTCTTTTCTAGAAAGAAATGGATCAGATTAACAAGGAGAAGAAGAGGGCTACCAGGGAAAAGATGAAGGAGAAGAAGAAGATGGAGGAAGAAGCATAACTTGCTACTGCAAAGAAGGTGGGAGATAAAGATTGGAAAAAAGCTTATCTTAATGCCCATGGCTTCGCCAGCTAGAAGGTGGGTCCCATGTCTGAGAAGACCCTACACCGACATGTCAGTGACATCAAGACTGACATTCACTTAGGAAGAAGGAAGAAGGTACCTCAAAGACTACGTGTTCAGAGGATGACACCCAAACCACCTCCGAAGCCCAAACCAGCACCTAAACCACAACCTGTAACCACACCTTTTCCCTTCCCCAATAAAATTAAGTCAACCTACAAGATCATGTTGGTATCTCAACAAAAGATTTATGTCATAAACTCACTAAGGCTCACTCGGTTAATAAAGCATAATCTGAAACTAACTTGAGAATAATATAATAAGTTAATGAACACAGAATGGTTTTCAAGATACTTGTCTATATTACTTCTTAACTCAGTGTTATAAGACTCTTACAAGCATGATTTGATGAGTTATAATGAGAAACTATATATACTACTATCTACAGCCGGTTATACTTAGATAACCAGCTGGAATCTACGACTACACAAATACTAAATTGCTAGAAGGAAGACATCCAGGATGAAATACTATCCTAGGATTAGGTAGTCATGACAGGTCCATGACTTACCTTTTCTCACCAACTAAAGATGGTAACTATACTAATTGATAAAGGTGAATAGTGGAATAAAGTATGGTCAACTACATGGGTGTGGGAAAGCGCCATGTAGTATATCAAAAGTTGGCAGGAGATGTTAGACAACCCTTACTTTTGTCAACTGGTCATAGTTGGTTCTTTTGAAGGTAAATGGTTTTGGAAGAATGTGTTCTTTCGAGGCCATTTATACTTTGGAAGAATCAACTTCTTCTGAGTCTTATGCAAGTCTTCAGGACTTTATTCTTCATAAGACTTTGCCTTGGATCTTCTAAGTTGAACACTTCAGAAGTAGAACTACTTAGTCTTCGGAAGACTTAGAACTGTCCTCGGAAGTTCTTCATATGTTGATACACGATGTTCCTAGTTTATGTACTTCAATGTAAATGTCTTTCACTTCTTACACATATGTAATGCAAGTGCCAAATGAAATGTGATATGTGTTTGGATGTTTATCTGTCTTTTATTATATCATATTTTAATAGTATTTAGTATTACACATATGAATGAACATTATATATAGGTTTGAGGTTGTTGTGCATAGTTCTAAGTCAATAATAATTCAGAAATGTGTTCGACTTAGTTTTGTGGTTATTCATGCTAATGGACCATACTTATGGACCAGACGCACGAATGGACCATACTTATGGACCAGTCGCATGACTGAACTAGGTGACTGGATCACTCGTACGATTGAGACATAAGCTTGACTTAGTCGCACGACTGAACATTCAGTCGTGCGTTTGAGTCAAACGCATGAGTCAGTCGCACGACTGAACCATGCTAATGGCTCAGTCACACAAATGAATCCTGAAAACCAATAAATACCACATAATTCATGGAAAAACGTAACACTTCGAATATTATCATACCCTAGCTGTCCAGAGAGTTCTAGTTCCTCCATCCAACTTCATAGTTTGTTCCTGATCGATTCGAACTCGTTCTTAATGTTTGTTTGGTCGTCAGATCGATCAGGTTGTCATTCTTACTACTTGGATCACCAGTCAAATAGAATTCCACGCAATTTGATCTGGTTTCACGTTGAATCAGTTAGTACTCCATACAAAAACGGTCCTAACAAGTGGTATCAGAGCTTTGGCTCGTGATTCTTCATGGATTCAATTAGTGTTCTTGTTAAAATCACATTTTAATTCAAAAGATTAGTGTTTTTGTTTCAAAAGGTGTTTTTGAAGTGTTCCTGATTCAAAAGATTCATATTTTTTAACGTACGACAGATTAGGGTTTGTGAAAAATCGTTTTTGGTGTCAAAGTGTCCAAAATTTCGAATTTTTCATCCACAGCATCTTCAGTCGCTCGATTAGCTCAATCGCATGACTGAATCCTAATGGTACCATTCAATCGCACGACTGGACTCAGTCGCACTGCTCATTCGCATGATTAAGCTAACTCACATGGTTGAACTCATTCACATCCCTCAGTCACACGATTGAACTCAATCGCACGATTAAACTTAGTCGCACTCCTCAATCGCACGATTGAACTCAGTCGTACTCTTCAATCGTACATTTGATTCTGTATTATACTAAATTTCTCCAAGTTTGATATCATGGAAGTTCAGAACTCTGCGTTTACTGCTTGGAAGGATTCACGTATCCAGAATCTACTACTTCTGGAAAATGAGATTGGGAATCATAACAAACCACAGAAACTGTTGACTTTGGATGAATACCCATAATGGAAACAACGTTTTGAAATCTATCTGAATGATGTTAATCCGAATCAATGCACAGCCATTGAGACTGGTTATACTACACCAGTTGGTGCTAATAGGGTAAAGCTGACCTTGGTTGGTATGAATGAGGGACAAAAGTTTGCATACAACGCTCAGAAGAAAGCCTACACTTTGTTGACTCAGTCCATTCCTAAAGACATCTTCCATCAGTTTTCAGAACATAAACAGTCTAAGAAGTTATAGGAAGCTTCCGAAAAGTGATATGATGGTAATGCAACCTTGAAGGCGCTGAAGGCTAAAGCTCTAAAAAAGGAATTTGATAATTTCTCTCCAATAGAAAATAAGAGTTTAGATGACATCATTGATATATTTTATCATTTGATGAGTGAGCTGCATACTCATGGTGTGACTACATCTATGGAATATAAAGTTTCAAGCTTTGCTGATGGTCTGCCAGACAAATAGGATCCATTTATGTCTAATCTTAGACTAAATGACACTCTTACTACTTTAGACATAAATGATTTCAACTTGAAGTTTAGGGAGGAGGAAGTACGTTCGAAATACAAGTCGAAGAAAGGATCTTACACTCAGAATCCTTCACTCTATAACGTTGCTCTTAATCCAGTTTCATCCGGAGCACCTCTTCAGACAGGCTTTGTTTCCAATACATCTAGAACCTCTTAAAGCAGCTCTTCGGGAAGTGATTCATGAGGTTCATCTAGAACCCAATATGTTATCCCTGATTCCAACCTAACTAAGCCGAAGATCGAGAATCTCGAAAATGTCACTGTGGAAGTTGCCAAAGAACACATGGATCTTCTAGATGCAGTGGTTCATTCTTATGATGGGTTAGTAGCTGGGAAGATTGGATATTGTCATCTCGCTGACGAGGACTACGAGCAGGTGGATGAGACTGAGTTGGAGCGTATGGATATAATGTGGGCTTTGGCTAGTGCTGTGAGGAGAGCCAACAAGTTTGATAAGAAGACAGGACAGAATCTGGTTGCTACCAAAGAAACAACTTTTGGTTTTGATAAAACCAAAGTTACATGCTTCAATTGTGGTGAAAAAGGTCACTTTAAATGAGAGTGTGTGAAACCTAAGAAGATCGGAAATGGTAACCCTTTTTCATCAATCAACCGCCAGGACAAAGTGAAGAATGCAACATCAACAAGTCAGGATACCAAAGTGTTGGCTGCTCAAGGAGATGAAGGACAGGACTGGTCCTTCAGATTTCTGTCTAATAGAGACGTGAATGTGGCCTTGGTAGAAGATCTTGATGATGGGTCAGCAAGTGAAGGAGATAACACAGCGGATAATGCTAATTCAGACATTGAGGAAGCTATGGACGCCGTGGATCATTTGGTTGAAGATGAATTAACTGCTGCTAGCATGGAATCTCCTATCAGTGAGGAATCTAAGGTTGCTTTAATGGCTGAGACTTCGAGCTTATCACAGGTATGTTCTAAAGATGAACTGTTTGATAAACATGCTTGTGCAGAATGTAATAAATTTCATGAAAACATAGACTTAAAATTTTCAAGGTTGTTAGATCCCAATGACAGTCTAGTAAATGATTTGAAATTATGCACAGAAGCTAACCGAGTTTTAAAACAAAATGAAAGCAGCTTTAAAGATAAACTTGATTTGTCAGGAAAACAACTTAGGGAAACCGAGGTTGTTGCCTTTAATCAAGCAAATGACATCAAGTTCTATCTTTCAACAATTGAAGAAACAAAGAAAGAAAAAGCAATTTTGAAAGTTGAAATTGAATTGTTAAATCAAAAACTGCATAGTCTAGCTAGTTCATCTCACATTGTTCAGAACTTAGTCAAAGAGAGAAATTATAGGGAAGGGATTGCTATAAAGTAGTGTTACCACCACATGCGATCCTTTTAAACACAAAATGTAGACCAATAAATAATAACCCTATCAAGGATCATGTGGTAACTACTCCTTTAGTCAGTGATCTAGATTCCACAGTTTAAACTGTGCAATCTGTCACTGAACAGAAGGGATCTTGTTTTGGCAACAAAGATGAAGCTGTCACTGATAATAGGAATGAAGAGAATAGCAAGGCTACTCAAGGGTTGGGATCAAAAGTTAATATTTCAAAATAAACTCATTCTAAAACGGCTCATCATCAAAACCTCACCAAACTGAAAGTAAAAAGTAATCAAAATGTTAAACCAATAAAATTTGTCAAAGAAGGTGAGAAACCTAAAGTTTATAAGCAAGAGACCAATTTTACCCACCCTCTCCCCCACATAAAAGATATCCAAGAACATTTGTGGGGAGATCATGTTATAGTTGTGGAGAATGAGGACATATTTCTCCAAATTGTCCTTACTATCAGACATCAAGAAAGAAAATCAAAATCTTTCATGACAACAAACCAAGGTTTGATAAACATATATCAACTACCCCTCCCAAACACCAAAGTCAACACTGACAAGCCCTAAGTAAATATGTGTTAACTGAGGAAACACCTAGGGAGGAAGTTAAACCAAAAGTTCAAACCATACACAAGTCATCTGTTTATCACAAACAGGCCTTACACAAAACTGGTTTATGGAAAGTAAAATCAACAGGTGTGTCTGAAAGTGAGGACAAGATGAGCAAGAACGTGTCTTCTTCTTCAGAAGGACAGTGGGTGGAGTTTATGATGTGTGATGCCTCTGGGAAACCCAAGCCAATTAAGGCTTGGGTCCCACTCCTAAACTAATTATTTCCATTCTGGTGCAGGTTGTCCGCTACAGCTCTATCACTAAAACCTGGATTATTGATAGTGGGGCATCCAGGCACATGACTGGGAATCTGTCTCTCCTTTAAAATGTCAAACAAATCAAAGTGGGACACATATCTTTTACAGGAAATAAAGAAGGTTATATCACGCTCAAGGTGAAGTGGGAAATGAGAGAGTGAAGTTTGATAAAGTCAATTACGTTCAACAACTTGAGAACAATTTACTATTAGTGTCTCAAATTTGTGACAAGGGATTCAAAGTTGTATTTGACAATAAGAGATGCTACATTCTGAAGAAGAATTATGTTATCCCTGAGGAGAAAGTTCTAATTTTAGCTTCAAGATATAATGATCTGTATGTCTTGGATACATCAAAAGCCTCAACAACTAAACCTGCTGCTCAATGCTTCTTGTCTAAAGCCACAGAGAGGGATTCTATTTCTTGGCACGGGAGAATGGGACACATTAATCCTAAGAATATGAATCATCTGGTTCAAAATAATCTGGTTGAAGTTGTTACCGTCAAGAACTTTCAGCTTCCAGATTTTTATGTATCTGCAAGAAAGGGAAACAGACCAAGAAATCTCACAAATCTAAGAAAGTTAACTCTATTGAGGTTCCACTGGAGCTGTTACATATGGATCTGTTTGGCCCTGTTAGTACCAAAAGCATTGCAGAAGATAGGTATTGTTTTGTGGTCACTGATGACTACTTATGATTTCCCTAGGTTATGTTTCTTAAAGCCAAGTCAAAGACGTTTGAATCATTCAAACATTTAGTTATTTTTCTTGAGTCTTTGTATAAGTTGCAAGTGAGGAAAATACATTCAGACAACAGAACTGAATTCAAGAATCAGTGGATGGAGGCTTTCTGTCGAGAGAAAGGGATAGTTCATCAATTCTCTTCTGCCTACAGATGAATAGGGTTGCTAAACGCAAAAATCATAGCTTGATTGAAACTGCGAGGACAATGTTGGCAGATTCGAAGCTACCAATTTAGTTCTAGAATGAAGTCGTGGCTAATGCATGCTATATACTCAATCGGTCTTAGTGGTTAAACGTCATGTAAAATGTAAGGCCCCGATCCCGGGCACCTCACAGTTGGTCGTCATCACACGTAAAACATACATATAATACATGATCATAAAATAACGCAGCGGAATTGATAAAATATACATTCTCATTTCATCATAAAAGCTTTTACATCATTGTCTTGGTTACAAAATACAAGCTTTTCCTTACATTGCCTAGCGATACTATGATTGCTGCTGATGCATAAGAAACCGAGGATGATCTCGTTTATTCAAATCCTCAGCAATCATAGGGTCATACAGCGACCTCTACAGAAAGAAAATAATAAAAAGAAAATATATTTTTCTTCATAAAGAAGATATTAAATTCAAACATATGTAAAGGAGATTTCTTAAGTAATCCCATTTATATGAATCCTCAAGAAATCTCATAATGGTGGGCAACGTGATATGTTGCGTGCATTATGGGCCTGCAACACATGACGTTGCAGCATTATCAAATGGAGAATGCCATCCCAAAAGAGCTGAGTAGCCGCCTCGTGCCATCCTCAGCAACACTACCTGCCAACTGGAAACACATAAAAAGTCAGCGTTGCTGAGTGAGTTCTAGTTTTAAAATAAAACATACCTTTACTTATTTAAAAGCATCCTTTCATACATACGTTCATACATCATATGTACACAGAGATAATATTCATTATTATCTTCATCATTCGTTATACATCGTTATCTTTAACTTCTCGTATGGATTCTGTCAGGCTTTACCCACTTCATAGCACTCGGCTATGATTACTGTGGTCGAATGACAAGAATCCCGTTTCATACTTACTTGCACATTGAAAGGTGATTGTACCAATACCATATGCTACACCCCGATCGTTATTAGCTACCGGGCCGAAGTCAACATATGAACAACAAAACGTATGCCACGGTACTAGAGGTAAGCGGTAGAGGTACCATGACCATGGTCGATCACAGAGAAGGACCAATCGCGTTATTCAATGCTTGCAAGACTTAATTCGTTCGTTCGTTAATGCATGTATTCATCATCATTCTTCTTTTCGTTCATTCGTTAATACATGCATTCAGCGTCATGTTCCTCTTTCATTATCTTTCACTTTACGTTACATAATACTTCATTCATTCATTCTCGTTATTCGTAAAGTCTCGGAAAGATAAGCATACACAATCACAAGGAATATACACACCCATCATACATTCATCATCATACATAGCATCATACGTACGTAATCATACATAGCATCATCACTCACATCAGCCCTTCATGGGCGACTGAACCTATCCCAGTCGCATGTCCTCCATGCGACTGGACCGTGCGATTGGGCTGTCATGCGAATGGGCATACAATCGTGCGACTGGACTTCCTTCCGCACGAATAGACACTATACGACTGGGCTATATGCGACTAACTCTTAATCGTACGACTGAACTACCCTGCGATTGGACCTATGCGACCGAAACCCCCAATCGCATAGCCTACCGTGCGACTGAGGCTCAATCGGGCGTCTGAGCCACAATCGTGCGATTGGACATCAACTGTTCCTCATTCGGCCGAATGGCCCTTCAGTCGCATAACCCTAACTGGGCAGCGACTGGAGTTCTTCATGAACAGCAATCGCGAACCAACGCACCCAAACTCATCATAAAACCATTTTCAGCCCAAATTGACCCTTCCAAGCCTCAGGGATTCATACTAGGACATCATACAAGCCTATACAAGTCCTAATTCTCACTATAAACACGTTACTCAAGATTTACCCAAATGGGTCAAACTTTCACTATTTCAAAAATAGGGTTTCTATGTGATTCCAGCCCCAAAATCATTCAAAACCGTGTAAAAGAGGGGTCTTAGAACTCACATTAACAGGTAGGAGTTGATGAACTTCGATTTGGCTAGCTCCTTGACAAATTCGGAGCTCGGTCAGCACTTTCCTTCTTTCATCTCTGCTCTCGTTCGCTCCCTGCTCTCTTTCCCGACTGAAATTTCTAAGTGTTGGGAGGAGAATGAGAGCTGCTCCCCTTTTATAGGTATTGCCCAGTCGCATCTGCTCCAGGGGCGACTGGACCTTCAGTCGCATGAACACCATGTGATTGGACCCCAGTCGCATGTGTTCCATGCGGTTCGTTCTACATTCGGGCGGTTAAACTCCAATCGTACGGTTGAGCTTCAATCGGCCGAATAGCATGCGGTTGAACCTCCAGTCGCATAAATCCCAGGCGACTGAGGCTCAGTCGCACAACCTATCAAAAGGTCAAACTTTCGGGTGTTACATAAAACCTGTTATGAGTTGCTTCAGAAGCAAAAACCGAATCTGGAGTATCCAGAACCATTTGGAGCCCCTTGCATGTTATTGAAGAAAGCTCAGTATGGGAAATTTAGTGAGAAGGCGGAGGAATGTATCTTTCTGGGATACAATATCCTAAACAAACGTGTTTATAACAACACAACTGGTCAGGTTGAAGTATGGTGCAACGTCGATGTTCAAAGATACACCACACCCCTTGCTGAAAAAGGTCCATCATTCTTATTTGATTATGATGGATTTTTCAAATCTTTCAATCATCCTCCTGCCTATTCCGATGATGAGGTGGCTGCTCAAATGATGTATGAGGTTTTAAAAACTCCTAATCCAGACTCGAGTACTACTGCTGCAATTGATGGTACTTCTGGGGTGTCAGAGGAAGATCTGGAAGCTAGTGACCACTCCTCAGATGATGAGGAGATTGACAATGAAAATATGAGCAATGAGGAATCTGTCAGTCCTGATAACAGTACTCCAGCCATAGAAGAACCGGTGATTCCTAACCTTAATAATAAAGTGGCTACTCTTACAAATCTAGTGACAAGGATCAGCGTGAATCATCCCCCAGACAACATCATAGGGGATCTTCTCTCAGGTGTTCAGACAAGAAATCAGTTGTACATAGCTGACTACGCTACAGTAATGGAAAAGGGATACATACATGATGAGGCACATAAGTGTTTTATTTCTCAAGTCGAGCCCAAGTATGTAAGTGATGCCTTGAAAGATGAGGCATGGGTAAATACGATGCAAGAAGAACTTCTACAGTTTAAGAAGCTTGGTGTTTGGACACTAGTGGATAGAACCAAGGGTGCAAAGGTGATTGGCAAAAAATAGGTTCTTTATTGCAAGAAAGATGACCAGGGAGTCATCATTAGAAACAAGGGATGGTTAGTAGTTCAAGGGTTCAGACAAGTTGAAGGCGTGGACTACAATGAGGTATTTGCACTTGTGGCTAGGATGGAAGCAATTAGGATCTTCCTAGCCTATGCATCCTACATGAAGATCAAGGTGTATCAATTGGATGTGAAAAGTGCATTTCTACATGGTGAAATCCATGAGACAGTATACGTCCGTCAGCAAGAAGGTTTTGAAGATCCTTATCATCGAGACAGTGTTTATAAGTTAGACAAAGCTTTGTATGGGCTGCATCAAGCCCCTCGAGCTTGGTATGAGAATCTCTCCACTCACCTGTTGAAACATGGTTTCTAAGGGGAGTAATTGACTGCACGTTATTCATCAGAGAAAAGGATGGTGATTTACTATTGGTTCAGATATACGTGGATGACATAATCTTCGGTTCTAAAAACAAAGAATTATGTAAAGAATTTGAATAGGTGATGAAAGCTGAATTTGAAATGAGTGCAATGGGAGAGATGAAGTTCTTTCTGGGATTACAGGTGGATCAGATACCCAATGGAATCTTTCTACATCAGACCAAATACGTAGGGGACATTCTGAAGCGGTTTGATATGGAAAATGTAACAGTTGCGGGTACCCCACTTGCCACGAACCACGATGTGGCACCTGATGAAAATGGGGATTTAGTAGATGCCACCATGTATCGTGGAATGATCGGATCTCTAATGTATCTCACAGCTTCTCGTCCTGATATCATGTACGCCACGTGTCTCTATTCCAGATATCAGTCAAACCCAAAAGTAAATCATCTAATTGGGGTGAAACGGATCTTTCGTTATCTGAAGGGTACTCCAACACTCGGGTTGTGGTATCCTTATTATGATGACTTTGAACTTACAGCTTATAATGACTCTGACTATGGTGGATGCAAGATGAACTACAAGTTCACATCTGCGGGGTGTCAACTTTTTGGAAGGCATTTAGTCACCTTGCAATGTAAGAAACAGATGTCTGTAGTTCTGTCAACATGTGAAGCTGAATATGTTGCTACTGCAAGTTGCTGTTCTTAAATCATCTGGATTCAACAGCAATTACAGGACTATGGTTTGCAGTTTACTAACACCCCTAAATTTGTTGATAATTCTGCTATCATAGTTGTAACTAAAAATCCGGTACAGCATCCTAACACCAAACACATCGGCATTAAATATCACTTCACACGTGATTCTTTTAAAAAGCATTTAATCGATGTTATTAAAATTAACACGGATTTTCAGCTCGCCGACCTCTATACAAAACCCTTTGATAAATCGAGATTTTACTATCTATTAGACGTCAATGGCATCAAGAAGAAAGAGGATGTGATACCAGAGGAGTCGAGTTCATAGTCTGTCCGTATGTTTCTTAATTTAATTTTTCTGTCACATTTATTTTATTCTCTTTTATTTTCTTTCTTAAAAATTTCAAAAACACAAAAACATTTTCTGTTTTAGAATTTTAGGGGGAGAGTAGCTTTAGTTTCAGTAGTTAGTATTCAACTACTTAAAAAGGGGGGGGGGCAGATAAGCTGAAAAGCTAAGACATAAATCTTTGAAATTGATTCAATATTATGGAAAATGATAGTACATAATTATCGAATTGTTTAGGGCACCAAAAGGATTTAAATGTTTTACAGTGTGATATTCAAAGTTACAGAAAATTATAAGTCTGAGAAGTCAAAGCCTAATAAGTTGAAAAATGATAGTAAGCTAGTCTATTACTATGGTTACATAGAGAAAGTAGACCTAGGGGTTGCTAGTCCGTTATATGATGTGTCGGTAGATTCAACACAATAGACTCGTAGACTTCATTGGTGAACAAATTAAAACTAAATCATTCAACAGGCTATGGGTTTCCATCATATCCCTGGTTAACACAATCAACGTATTTCCAAAAAGAGGTGAGGAGCAAAATAAACGCCACAAAAATGTGCAGACGGCCATAAAAATGAGCAAAGCTCATGAAAAATGTGAAACACAATCAAGCTAATGACAAATGTTGTTGTTGCGTTATATGTAAAATAAAAATTGCTCCAACAAGAAGATAGGTTGTGTGCCTCTCTGCTGTGACATGGCACTGACCTGAGGATAAGCACAACCTAAATATTCTAGAATTCATTGTTGGTTGCGCCTCTCTGCTATGCGATGGCACTAACCTGAGGCTTGGCATCTCCTTGAAAGCTCTTAGAATAGTTTCTTCTTATCGAAAACCCGTAGACCACTCAAAAATCTCCTGAGGAAAGTTGATTACCATATATGTGTAGGATCCAGAAATGCTTGTTGAAATAATAAACCTAAATAATCATCAACGGGTGTCAAAAATCTGTGTATGGATTTATGTGGACAAATATACTGACAATCATCATGGCTGCATTCCCCGATGGTCAAAATCAATGTGTGCTACATAACAACTCTAGCATGATTTCATGTTAATGTCTTTGACTCTTAGATAAAAGAGACTAAGTGTAATGTATATATAAAGCTCATTGTTATTGACACAAATCTAAAAGGTCCCAAATGATTATGTTTGTGCCTGTATGATTCCATATGAATCTTTCTAGATTTTTGAAAATGTTTGAAGCTGTTCTGCCCAGGGGGAGAAATCGGTTAAGTGATATTTAAAAGTTTTCAACCCTCCTCAAATGAAAAACACAAAAAAATGTCTTGTTCCAGTTTAATTAAAATTTTTCCTTTTTTAGTTGTCTGTATTGAGTCGATGTCGGACTATGTAACAAGACTGAACTCTGTGAATGTCACAAAATGATCCGAACGTTAACTATGAGAAGCTTGTTTTGAAATATAAAAGGATCACGTCTAAGGTGAACAAAAGGTTTCATTTGTTAGGTCCCTTAAAAGATTAACATTTAGTCTTTATTGTTTAGTGTCTATTTTGTATTTTGAACTAGTGTAGGGACTTTTTGTGTAAATTTAGTTCCTTAGTTCTAGTATAAATAGCATAGACGTAGTATAGATTGTAAGTTTTTGCATATGTTTTATGAGAACTGCTTTCTATCATTTGTAATCGTCTTTGCTATCAATGGAATATGAATTTTGTTGATTTGGCTTTAATTGATTACAATTGATTGTATTTTGCTTTGAATTGTTCATATAATTGATACAGATTGCTCTAATTGATCCTATCAATTGGTATCAGAGCTTTCGGTTGAGTGTTTTTGAGGTTCTGTCGAAGATAGATACTTCAAAAATCCACTGAAATCTGTAATCAATTGACAATTCAAGTGAAATATTGTGAATCGAAGCTGTGTTTCATCATCAGAAACATGTTTTGAATCACAAATTGTAGTTTATCTCATAAAAATCGAGTGAATTAGTGAAAAACAGTTCGAATATGTGTTCTTGAGTGTTCGACCTAAAATCTCTGAAATTCATTGAAATTTGTTGATGATTACTGAAATTGAGGTTATAGGATAGATTATCGGTATAATCATGAACTAATTGTGAAATTTCAGCTCAATTAATCAACAATTGAAGGTTTTTGAGATTTCTGAGTTCGTTACATTAATATGAAGCTGATGAATGTGGCGTATTAGGGCTGAAAAACACTGAAATTTGACCAAGTGTTTGGTCGTTTGAGAACTGTTGGACTTTTCTCAACTGTTTCAGTCGTTTTACCCTAGCCGTATAACCACTGTGGACAGTAGGTTAGACTCATCACCACTGAGTAGCCGTATAACCACTTCTGGTCGTTTTAGGTTGTGGTCATATAACCACTGTTGGTCGTTTCAGCTTGTGGTCGTATAACTACTGTTGGTAGTGTCAGCATTGTGTTGGAAATTTTTCTAAGGCAATCCCTTAGACTCATCACTGTTGGACTTATCACCACTGTTGGACTTTTCACTGTTGGACTTATTACCACTGTTGGACGTTTCACTGCTGGTCGTATCATCACTGTTGGACGTTTGACTACTGTTTCAGACTTTTCAGCCTTAACACTTAGAAATTTTTCATAAAAATTTCAAAAATCCAAAAATATTTTTTCTTTTCATTTCTTAATTCAAAAGATTAGAAAAACAACAAAAATATAAAAAATGGCTAAATCAGAAGATTCTGAGAATAGAGTTCCAAAACTTAAAAACAGAGCTGATTTTAAAAATTGGTCTCTTAGGCTGAAACATCATTTGAATTTCATAGACACTGATCTGTGGAAATCAATTGAAAAGGGTCCATATATTCCTGTGACTACTGATGGTCCAGACAGAGGATTTGTGTATTCTAAAGATTCACAAGAGCCTTATCCAGAAGATAATCTTCATGGTGATGATTTAAAGAAAGTAAAGAATGACATCAAAGCATATTCTCTCATGTGTAAAGGACTACCACTGGAAGTTCTTTCAAGGCTTGAAAACTATCAGACTGGATATACAATGTATAAAGCCTTGAAGATTATATGTGAAGGAGGGAAAGAGATTCAAGATCTGAAAAAGCAGAAACTGAAAAGGCAATTGGAACTTTTTGAGCACATCTCAGGAGAAACAATAAACCAAATGATGAACAGGTTTGTGCAATTAACTACAGAGATGTCTACTTTGGGAATCAAGAATGATCTTGAGGACTTAAACAATAGACTTCTGAATGCACTACCATCTTCTTGGAAACAAACTGTCACTTTGTTGAAACATACTGAGAAGTTTCCAATGGATCTTGATCTGCTCATTGCTAAAATTGAATCTGTAGAAATTGATGAGAGCTCAAGAAATAATGATAGACATGCATCAACAACTCAGTATAAGTATGTTGCTTCACCAGCAAATACTGTTGAGAATGCATTTTTGGCTAAAGACCAATCCACTCCTGAAGATGAAGGTGATCTATTTGTGGGAGCAGGATTCTTCACCAGTACACCTGCTTACTCCACTCAACCACAACCACAATCTTCACCTAAAGCTCAAATGCCTAAACCTTCAACTGAGATGCCATCTTCCTCAAACTCTCCCAATCCAAGCAAAGTGAAAGATGTGATCAACATTCTTTTACAAGATGAAAAGTCAAAAACTGCTTTCACTGCATTCATGGCAAGCTTTCAAGCTTATCAAGGCAGTCATCTGACTCAAATGGAGCTAGTTCTACAGGATTTGTTTGAAATGGATCCAGATGATGTAGAAGAAATGGATCTTAATTGGCAGATGGTCATGATAGCTTACAGAACTCAAAAGCATGCTTACACTAACAGAAATTACAAACCCAGTGCAAACAAAACTGTTGGGTTTGATAAATCAAAATCAAGATGCTTTAACTGTAACAGTTATGGTCATTTTTCAAGAGAATGCAAAGCTCCAAGAAACCAAGGAGGAAATACTCAAGGCAGCTCAAATGGTCAAAAGTATCAGCAACAGGCAAACAAGACTTTTCAGAAGCCATACCAAAGTCTACCAATGCCAGAACCCAAAGAAGAGAAGAACAGTGAGGAAACTAAGAAGGCACTGGTTGTAAACATCAAAGATGGTTATGACTGGAGTGCATATGCAGAGCAATTTACTGCTGATCTCACTGCTAATCTGGCACTAGTTGCTGAAGTTGATGATGAAAACTGGTCTGAATTTAAAGATCCTAAATATGATGAATCAGATCAAGAAGAAGAGTATGATTGGAGCGACAAATCAGACCCAAAAGATACCACTGAAGAAGTTGCTCTTATGGCTCAATCAGAACAGCCAAAGGTTGTTAATTCTTCTGATACTGAATCTTCACACTCATATCCTGAAATACCAGTAGAAGTGAGAGAGAAAATGTGCACAAAAGCATGTTTTGAGCTAGTTGAACACTACAGAACATATTCATTTAAAATTTGTGACAAGCTCAAACAAGAAGAATCAAAACACAATAAGCTAAAATCAGATCACAAAATTGCTGATGAAAAGATCATGTCTCTTCAAGCATCATGGAACAAAACCATTAAAGAACTTGAACTTGTCAAACAACAACTTGAAGAGATGAACAAAACACTTGAAAAAGAAAAATTGGCACATGCAGCAACTCAAATAGACTTAGCCAAAGTTAAAAGCTCAAAGAAAATTGTTGAGCAACTGGTGAATGGAAGGAATGAAAAAGACAAAACAGGACTAGGATTCACACATGAACCTATGCCTGAATCTATCTCAAAAACATTACCTGATAATTTCAATACTCATGATCATTCACCAGAAAACAAAGCTAAACTGAAGGAATTTCAAGATCAAAAGAACCTTCAAAAGAAAAATGTTGAAGTTTATGAAGAAACTGACTTAAACAAGATCAAAAATGGTCATCCAATCAAAGTTAAATCTTATGAACCTCAACAAAAACAAAAGAAGCTGTTCGCACCAAAAAGTGAAAATGTTATTGAACAAACTGAATTAAAGAGTGAAAATTCTGATGTCAATAACAAACTGAAAGAAAAATATGAAGAGGTTAAATCAGATAACAATAATTCTGATGATTCTAGTTCTAATGAACTAACTGAAGTGAAAGAATGTCAAAAGGAATCTTCTCAAGATTCAACTAAACTTCAAAGCAAGAAAACTTCATCAAGATTGAGAAATCAAAGACGAAGAAAAGCTGCAAAAGCAAAGAAAACTGAATCAACTAATCAGTCACAGAACAATACTCAAATTAAACCTGTGAAGTTTGTGTCTGCTGGAACTTTTGACTTGAACACAAACACAAAAATAACACCTACACCTAAGATCAAATCTAACTCTGATCTGAGAACAAGTCCAGATCATAAGACTTCCGCTGTGTATAAAAGATTTGAATCAAAGGAGTCAAAGAATTTTGTTCAAGTTCAAAAGAAAAATCCCAAAGATCAAAAGACAAAATTTACTCCAATTAAACAACAAATTAAATTGCCTAACCCAAAATTCAAACAAGAATCAAATGTTGCTTCAACATCAAGGGTTAATAAAATGTTGTTTAAACATTCTGAAAAGTATTGTGATATCTGTGACATGTACAATCATGACATTTCTGAATGTTACTTTAACAAGTATTGCTACATATGTGATATGACAAATCACACCACAGCTGAGTGTTATTTTAACAAATACTGTGCTTTGTGTGATGAAAGAAATCACAATACCAATGATTGTTACTTCAGTAAGAACTCTACAAGGAAGGAATTCAATAATCAAGGTTTTGTAAATCCACAATTTATAAGAAATCAAAATATTGGATTTAAATTTTCACAACAACAATCTTCCTTGGGTTTGAGATCTTTCAGAAGAAACAATTCAGATTTTGTCAAATCACAGCAATACTATCAAGAAAAGTTTATTCCTCGATCTGTGAAAATAAACCAAGGAACATTCTCAAATGATTCATACAAGAGTTCAAGAATTCTTAATAATGCTTTGAAATCAAAATCTCAAAGAGATAATCAGTTGGCTTCTCAAAAAGGATTCGAACATGATAAACTTCAAAAGAAACCAGATGTCAACAAACTTCATTTTAAACAATTTACAATTGTTGACAAGTTTGGCAAGCCCAAGACCATCTCGGCTTGGGTTACTAACTCACCATAAATGTTTGTGACTGCAGGTTCGCCCGCGGAGACCAATCAACTCATGGTATGTTGACAGTGGGTGTAGCCGGCATATGACAGGCAATCAAGCCTTGTTGCAAGACTTTAAGTTAAAGGACGGTACTCATGTTGCTTTTGGAGGAGATGCAGGTGGAAAGATAACAGGAGAGGGAACAGTGTCCAATGGGATTATCAGTTTTGATAAAGTCAACTTTTGCTCACAGTTGAACTTTAATCTTCTAAGTGTATCCCAAATTTGTGACAAATCTTATTCTGTTCTTTTTGATGAATCTCACTGTTATGTCTTGAAACCAGGTTTTCAGATTAGCAATGACTGGGTGATAGTTAAAGCTGCTAGAGACAGAGATGTATACAAACTGGATATGTCACAAGTGGATCCTGCAACTGAAACTACTTGCCTGATTGCTAAGGCCTCAAATGATGAAAGCCAGCTTTGGCATAGACGTCTTGGTCATTCAAACTTCAAAAACATGAACAAGCTTGTAGCAGGAAATCATGTTATTGGACTTCCTTCCAAGAAGTTTTCAACAACTGATCATTGCCCAGCATGTCTGAAGGGAAAACAACATAGAGCGTCTTATAAGTCCAAACTAATTAACTCAAACACCAAACCACTCCAGATGTTACATATGGACCTTTTTGGACCAACTAATGTTAGGAGTATTGGTAGAAAATCATATTGTTTAGTTATCATAGATGATTATACAAGATTTTCATGGGTTTTCTTTCTTCAAGCTAAATCTGAAACTGCAGATCCTCTAAAAGAATTTATTAACAAAGTTGAAAATCAGCTTGATCAAAAAGTAAAAATAATAAGAAGTGATAATGGAACTGAATTTAAAAATGCTAACATTGATTTGTTTTGTGCAGAAAATGGGATAGTTCATCAGTTCAGTGCTCCCAGAACTCCACAACAAAATGGAGTTGCTGAAAGGAAGAACCGAACTTTGATAGAAGCTGCCCGTTCTATGTTAGCAGATGCTAAACTTCCAATCACTTTCTGGGACGAAGCAATATCCACAGCATGTTTTGTTCAGAACAGAATCTTGCTTGTTAAAGATAAAAGAAAACTCCATATGAGTTGATGTTTGACAGGAAACCAAACATAAATTTTTTAAAATCATTTGGTTGTCCAGTTATGATTCTTAACTCAAGTGATCATTTAGGAAAATTTGAAGAAAAAGCTGAGAATGGATTTTTCGTTGGATATTCATCTGTTTCAAAAGCCTATCGAGTGTATAACTCTAGGACAATCACTATTAATGAAACATTCAACGTTAAATTTTTGGAAAATTCTTTTCCATCAGTTTCAAATGGTCCTGCATGGTTATTTGATTTGGATTCTTTGTCAAACTCATTTCAGTCTAACTTGTTTAATCAATCTGATGATTTTTCAGGTAAGAAGAACTCAAGAGGAGATCTTGGATCTTTTAGTGATGATTCAGATTCTGATGATTCAGATGATGCTCGTCCAGATTATCCATTTTTTTCATTTGTCAAGGATTCAACAATCCATTTCCATGACAATGTTCCTGATTCTTCAGCTTCAGATCATTCTGTTTCAGTTGCTCAAGAAGCATCACAACCTATTCCTAATGATGGTGCAGAAATTGGACATCCTGAGTCTGGCACATCTTCTATCTCTGGAGATGCAATTGATCATAGTAACTTTGATTACTTTCTCAATTCACCGACTCAAGTACCAAATTTCACTCCACATTCTTCTACCTTATTGCAAAAGCTCTCCAATCTGAACCAAACCAATCTTGATGTTACTGTTCAAGGAAATGAGATTCCGATATCTCGTATCCACCGGAACCATCCAACATCACAGATTATTGGTCCTCTGAATGAAAGAACTACTAGGAGTAAATCTGAACATGCAAATGTTTGTTTATACTCTTGTTTCCTTTCTCAGACTGTTCCTAAAAATGTCACCGAGGCATTACAGGACAATGGTTGGATTGAAGCTATGCAGGAGGAACTTCTACAATTTCGAAAACAAGAAGTGTGGAAGTTGGTGGAATTACCTGAAGGAGAAAATGCTATAGGCACCAAATGGTTGTTCAGAAATAAAACTGATGATCGTGGCATTGTAATCAGAAATAAAGCAAGACTTGTTGCACAAGGATACACACAGGAAGAAGGAATTGACTATGATGAAGTATTTGCTCCAGTTGCAAGACTAGAATTTATTCGTGTTTTTCTGGCTTATGCATCATTCATGAAATTCAAGGTGTATCAAATGGACGTAAAAGGTGCATTTCTGTATGGTCCAATCACTGATGATGTGTATGTCAAGCAACCTCCAGGCTTTGAGGATGCAGAATTTCCACATCGTGTGTATAAGCTTAGCAAAGCTTTATATGGACTACATCAAGCTCCTAGAATTTGGTATGAGACATTATCTCAACACTTGATCCAACATGGATATACAAGAGGGAAAATCGATCCAACTTTATTCATAAAGAAGGATAATGATGATCTCTTATGTGTGCAAGTGTATGTAGATGATATCATATTTGGTTCTACCAGTCCAACTTTGTGCAAAGAATTTGAAGAAATCATGAAATCTCGGTTTCAAATGAGTTTGATGGGAGAAATCAATTTCTTTCTTGGATTGCAAGTTCAACAATCTACAGATGGTATTTTTATCAATCAAGAGAAGTTCGTTGATAAACTCTTGAAGAAATTCAAACTGCATGATTGTCAATCCATAAGAACTCCAGCTGACGTAAACACCAAGATTGAACCTGATCCTAAAGGAAAATCAGTAGACCAAACATTATACAGATCTATGATTGGTTCTTTGATGTATCTTACTGCATCAAGACCAGACATAATGTATGCTGTTTGTGTCTGTGCAAGGTATCAATCAGACCCGAAAGAATCTCACTTAATTGCTGTCAAAAGAATATTCAGGTATCTCAAAGGTAAATCAGCCTTAGGGCTTTGGTATCCTTACGAGGGTAATTTTGAGTTACATGGATACACAGATAGTGATTATGGTGGATGTTGTCAAGACAGAAAATCTACAACGGGTGGTTGTCAGTTTCTTGGACCCAGATTAGTTTCATGGCAATGTAAGAAACAAACAAATGTTTCTGTCTCAACTGCAGAAGCTGAGTACATAGCTGCATCAGCAGGATGTTCTCAAATCCTTTGGTTGCAAAACCAACTGCTAGATTATGGGTTCAATTTTCTTAAAACACCCATTTACATTGATAACACTGCTGCTATGTTCATTACAGCTAATCCAGTTCAACACTCAAAAACAAAACATATCGAAATTCGATATCATTTTCTAAGAGATAATTCTGAAAAAGGTTTAATCATTTTGATTCAAATAGCAACTGAAAAACAGTTGGCAGACCTATTTACTAAAGCTTTTCTACCAGGAAGGTTTGAGTATTTAGTGGAGTCAATTGGCCTTATTAACCATGTGTAAACCTGGTTACAAATTTGAATCTTTTCATGATCAAATACTTTCCTAAATCTGCTATTTTCATAAGGATAACTTTTCATAGTTATTTGCCTGATTGTTTGTGTGTGTGTGCTTTCTTTTATAGAAAAACAAAATACAAAATTAGAAAACTCAAAAACTCAAATAGAAATTATAAATCAAAAATCCAAAAATAGAGTGATTTTCATTTTTCATTCATTATTTTAGGAATGAATCTGTATTTGCCTTCTGTGAGAAATGATAGTACATTAGTAAGATCAGTTACATACTTCACTCGCAAATAAAGTCTGACATGATCAGGATTTGTTGTGTAGACAATATCATGCTAGTATACTGAACAAGTAAATTCTTGTGATTATCCCACATCCTTATGCTTGTTTGTGTATTCATCTAAGTACATTTGAGTGTATTAGCTTATCAGATTGACTGCTTGTTAAGCTACACCTACTCACACCTGATGGTAATGTGACTAATCATGAGATCTGTTACAAGCATCATTTACTTCTCTGTTATGAGTCATCATAGACCTGAAGTACTGAGATATCCTCTGTTGTAAGTCATTACAGACCTGGATATTCTCATTTGATGCAAAAGATGCCAAGGTGCACAACCCATTCAAAAGGATGGTTAGAGTTGATCAAATGGTTATCCATGATCATTCTCTGTTAAATTAAGTAACATGAACTCTGATTATGCATATTTGTTAGGTAATAAGTTGAGAATATGTGCTTTCTTGCATGTCTTGATGATGGTTGATCCTCTTTGTCTTGGTATGAGTCACATCTTGTCATATACCTCTACCATACTCATCCAAGAATTGAAAAAGTAAGTGAGCTGATAGTTTATGTCAAAAACACTCATTTGCTGTCCTTAGATCTTGTGTCTCCTTTGCTGTGATATCAGTGACCTGGAACACACTTGATCAGGATTTAATCATTGTCTATGACTATCCACACAATTTTTTATTTTAATGTTCTGATCTTATCTAATATGATCTCACTGCAATCAAAGATTCTAGTGTAAATATTAGATTTTTATTCTGCTTTAATTTTGATTTTATGCATGATTTCTTGTGTGCAGGCAATATAACAAAGTTAAGTATGATATTCTTATGCTATCTTGGTAAACATCTAAGTTTTGAGAAACTTAAAAGTTTAGGGGGAGTAATAATCCAATAAGAATATTCTCAAAAAATCAAAATGAAAATGATCATGTTGAATTGAACGGATGATGCTTTAATTTCAAAGTATGTGTGTGTTTATCAATGATAAAATGATCTCATAATTTTTAGCAAGGAAAAGCTTCTTTGAAAATTTTAAATCAAGACAGATGTTGAAATATTTGGTTGTTCATTTTGAAACTAAGATGAAGGGTCAAACTTGTAAAAATATTCAATCTTTGAGAGTCAAAAGTGTAAATTTGAAACTTTGAGGGTCAAAAGTGTAAATTTGAAACTTGAGGGTCAAAATGTAAAAATATGCAATATTGTTTGAATATTAGTATGAAATATTACTAATTTGTTTAAACAGTGTGCAGGTGGAAAATTTGAAAATTCCAAGTGAAAAAATGCACAAACAGTTGTTATATGTCTGATTAGTTGATGTGTGGACATTTCAGATTTATTATGCTACTAATAGTGCTTATGCTACTGAAAAAGAGCTTATGCTACTGAAACAGTGCTTATGCTACTGAAACAGTGCTTATGCGACCAACAGTGCTTATGCTACTAACAGTTCTCATAAGTCTGAAATAGTTCTCATACGGCTAGACTAATGTGTCTAACAGTGCTAATACGACTAGACTCACAAGGCTGTATAGTGCTCATATGTCTCAATACTTAGTGAAATTTTTGACCTAATGAGTCTGAATGATCCTAAAACGACCAACAGTGCTCATAAGTCTAAAATTTTTATACTTAGTATAAATAGAACACTTGTGATATTCATTTCATTCTCAATTCAAAAACCCTCATAAAACCCTCTGAACTATCAAACTCTCAAACTTTTTTCGACCAAAACCCTCATTCATCGATTGTATCCACTTCGAACAAAAATTTCAGATTATTGATAGTATTCTTGTGATTGTGAATGTAAGTGAATGAAGAGAGAAGAGTGAAGATAAAAGAAGAAATCAAAGGATGTAGAGAAGATAAAATGAAGAAAAAGACAAGATCGAAGATAAAAGAAGAAAAGAAAGGATGGAGCTGAACTGAAAACTGAAGACAATGTAAATCTTAGGGGGAGTATTGTTAGGTCCCTTAAAAGATTAACATTTAGTCTTTATTGTTTAGTGTCTATTTTGTATTTTATACTAGTGTAGGGACTTTTTGTGTAAATTTAGTTCCTTAGTTCTAGTATAAATAGCATAGACGTAGTATAGATTGTAAGTTTTTGCATATGTTTTATGAGAACTGCTTTCTATCATTTGTAATCGTCTTTGCTATCAATGGAATATGAATTTTGTTGATTTGGCTTGAATTGATTACAATTGATTGTATTTTGCTTTGAATTGTTCATATAATTGATACAGATTGCTCTAATTGATCCTATCATCATTGAAAAGGATCCCGTCTGAGGTGATCAAAAGGTTTTCACTTAAAAGGATCATGTCTGAGGTGATCAACAAGTTTCCAGTTAAAAGGATCATATCTGAGATGATCAGTGGTCAAAATGTCAATAATCAAAGATAAGTATGTGAATTAATGATACAAACAAAGTCTAATTCACTAAAATAACCCAATCGTACAATTGGACCATAAGTATCGGCCAATCGCACGATTGGACCACAAGTATGGCAAAGTCGCACGACTGGACCGTGAGGATGGTCGAGTCGCACGATTGGCATCATCAGTATGAACCAATCATATGATTGGCTAAATGAGTATATGTTAGCCGTAGGATTGCACCTCAATCGCACGAATGAATCATGCGTATGGGTCCAGTCGCAGGACTAAAACTCAAATCAGTATAAAAAGGGGGCTCAGTCGGTCGTAGCCCTACACTTGACTTCAAACTCTCTCAAACTACCGATTACGAAAGACACCCTTTTCAAATGTTTCCATGTGACTTCCATTGATTTCGCATTACTGACGGATTTACATTCATCTACAGGTACTGTGTGAACGAAATCATAATGCATGCTAACGTAAAATCAAACAAAAGTGTCCGTATGATTTAAGAAGTAAACCAAATCATATAACCCTAAAATTTGACCTCTAAATGGACTTAAATGTGAACTGAACAGATAATGAGTGTAACAAAGAGTCTATGCGCGTCTAATGAATCCAATCTTGATATGAAAATGACTGTTTTGACAAAGATTCAAAATCTTGGATTCACACAGTGCGTATGCGACAGGACATACTGATGAACTTCAGTCGTACGATGGAACCAGATGCATGATTCAATCGCACGATTGAATCTATCGGTGACTGAGTCGCATGACTGACTCAACCGCATGTCGTGGCACACGACTAAGCTCAGTCGGAGGCTCAATCGTGCGACTGAGTTCAGTCGTATGGTTCAATCGTATGATTGAACCAGTTTGATATGATCTCTTCAAGCTCAAGTATTCTTTCTTATGAACAGATCTAACATGTTTGTTACGTGTATTGCAGTAAAATGGCTGATAGATGGACGATGGGCACTAAGCAGAACATCTATACTTATCTCAACACTACTTCTCGGAATGGTTTAGATTTTGTTGGGATCATAGAGTTTCTACGCCGATTGAGGATACACAGCGCCATATCTACTCCCTTCACACCTTACCGCTCACTACAGCAGGCATTCTGGGAGAATGCTGTTGTATACTGATCTGTTGACCCTTTTTGGATTCGGAGCTCTATCTTTGAAGAGGATATAGACATAGGGGAGGATCACTTGAGGAGAGTTTTGGATCTGGGAGACGACTCGGACTATCCCATCAAGCTGCATCTAATGACTGTGAGGGGATGCTTTCTACGGATCAAGTACGCCGGCGACATCAATGCTAGCGTGCTTAACAAGAGAAACATGTGTCTGCCGTTCAAATACTTAGCACATGTGATCCTAAAGTGCATAGACTCCCGGCATGGTGGTTTTGACAAGATGAGCGACCAAATTTAGAACGCGTTTATTGCGTTGGTACTCAACCACCCGTTCAGTTTCTCTAGGATGTTCTTCAACTACATAAGGGAGAACATCGAGGCTAAGGGGAAGGAGGGATTCTGCATGTATCCCCGGTTTCTACAGCTGATCATCAACGAGAAGTTACCTCACATGCCCAAGCTGAAGGATGATGAGGTGTCATTGGAGGTTTTGGATGACACCACGTTAGGTAGGATGAAGGTGTACCGGGATAAGCAGGTGAAGGATCTGGTTAGGAGGTTATTCAGTCATCTGGCCAACATCAACTATGTAGCGCCAGCCAGAAAGAAGTGGCGCCATGACGACAGCGACTCCGATGTTGAGCCTATCATGATTCCTGATGACGATGAAGATGATGATGATGATGACCAAGATCATGGTCAAGGTAGTGGAGATGAGGGCTCGAGTCAATCAAGAGCCACTAACACGTCTACTATTCCTCCACCACCTCAGAAGAGTGGTTCTTCAGCTCCTGGTGGATTCGAGCAAGCTGTCATCCACTAGGACTTCTTGATAGATGAATCTGATGATTCAGATGAGGAGCCTCTCAAGAGGAGAGTTGGTAGCAGGGTTATGGTTACCGAGAAAGGGAAAGAGGCGGTTGGTGGACGCCAAACTAGTGCTAAGGGTGTTGGCACTAAGGTAACAGATCCATCTTACACACACGACCTGCCTATCATCCCAGGGGGAGCCTCGACTGTTAAGGGGTCTAGGAGGAAAAGAATGGCCCAACCCTATGGCAAGAAGGGGAAAAGACAAAGGATTATCCTGATGAGCTCCTCCACCACCACTACCACTACCACCACTACTACCACCACCACAACCACTGCCACCAACATACCCAAAACCACACATACGCCCACATCTACCTCACCCTCAATACCTAAAACTACCCTTCCACAATCTCTTCCCATTTGTGAATCCTACACCCATTTACACCACATCCACAACTACCCCTACCATTCCACAAGCCGGAACATCCACCCAGTTCCCACCTCCACAGGGACTAATCTACCCATGGTTGGGTTGGAGGAGCAGCTGGCAAGCCTTAGCAGGCTAGTGCTCAAGCTGTTGGCAACGGATGATCTACGAGTAAACCAGATGAACCAGCTGATGGCGGTTAATGCAGCACAGGGCAAGCAAATTGCCCAACTCACTGAGAAGAATGAAGCTCATGAGAGAGCTTTAGTTCAAGCTCACAAGGCCCTGCAAGCTCAAAATGAGCTAGTGCTGGCATCCGCCAAAAGGATTGAGGGGTTGGAGAAAAAGAACAAGAAGATAATGTTGAGGCTGAAGGGAAAGAAAGATGAGCCACTGAATATTAAGGGAGATGGAGATGATGATGGTGATGATGATGATGATTCAAGTGATGATGAATCAGAAGAAGACAGTGATGAGGAGGAAGCCGGAGAGAGTGGAAAGGAGAAAAAGAAGGATGATGATAAGAAGGATGATCCTAAAGGTGATACTAACGCATCAGCCTTAAATCAATAAGCAAGAGAGATGCGCACTAAGAAGAATCAAGATCAAGGAACCTCATCCTCTGCTCCTCAAGCTGACGATCCTCAAGTACAAGACAAAAGTAATGATTAAGATAGTTTATGTATTTGAAACTTTTTTTACTTGAATTGTGTTACATTAATGTAATTAATGATAATATATGTTTAATGTCTTGATAAACTATTAACGTGTGAATTGTTGATTGTTTAATCGAACATATGAAACTCAACAGACCGATGAGTATTATGTCACTCCCCTTCAGCAAATCAAGACTCAACTTACTATGATTCTTCATTTGCAAGGGATTGTGAGACGGTCTGTGAGTTACACTCCGGAAGAAGGAGAGATTATCCATGATCTGTCTTATGAACTGCTCGGTGAGATGTTCAGACTCAACCCAGACGAGATAGTAAAAGGTGCTCCAGAAGTCTATGTAGTGAGTGAAGAGGAGTTACAAGGAGTGGATGAAATAGAGATAGAGGATGTCACATCAGATCATTATCCCCAGTAAACTGACCCTGATGGCAATGTTATCCCTGACTTGGGTGAGACATTTAGCAGTGATACATTTGACAAACTAGATAAGAAAGCGACTAAGAAAGAAAAGGCTAAAGGTAAAGCTCAAGCTGCAGATGCTAATGTAAATCTAAAGAAAGCTGAATGGGCTGCATGTTTGATAGAAATGAAAGGTCAACACGAACCTCCAAAGCTCAATGCCTACACCAAATTGTACAAAGTTAAGAGACATCAAAAGGTCTCGGGTAAGTTTATTAGTTAGGCTTACCTTGAGGATTTAGATGTGTAAGCAGTGAAAATGGAGAAAGGGATTGACTACTTCAGATATCCACATGATCTGAAGACTCTTCCTGGATTTAAGTTAAACAGATTAGCCTGCCGAGATCTGTTATATGCCAACCCGAGGAAGTTGTCTAGCTGGTTTGAGATGGCGTTAAAGAAGGAATACCACACTAGATGGGTCAACTTCAAACCTCAACAACCAAGGAGGTTTCTTCATAAAATAGAAGTTGACTCGATCTCGAGAAGAAGGAAGGTGGTGGTGAAGTGGAGACCTCCAAAGACCATGTCTAAGATTCCTTTAAGGGAGATGCCATATGATTTCACACCTCACTTCAAGTATGGTATTATGATTGGAGGACGGTGGAAGTGGTCATAGTTTTGAACAGAGAAGGAAAGATAGAGACTATCAGGGTATTCGACCCAATGTGGCTTACTAACTTGTCAGCAAATGATGTTTATATGTTATACAAGTGGCCACTCTCCTATGACACACAAGACATTGTACAAGCTCTCTAGTTCCAACAAGTCATACGACTCTGTTTTGCTTTTGAGATACATACTGTTGTCACTAAAGAAGAGAAGTACAAGAAATTTCAAGAACGTGTGAAGAATGTTAGACAATAGGGTAAACTAGGTCCAAGGGGGAGTTTGTTGATACACGATATTCCTAGTTTATGTACATCAATATAAATGTCTTTCATTTCTTACACATATGTAATGCAAGTGCTTAATGAATTGTGATATGTGTTTGGATGTTTATTTTTCTTTGATCATATCATATTCTTATAGTATTTAGTATTACACATATGAATGAACATTATATATAGGTTTGAGGTTGTTGTGCATAGTTCTGAATCAATAATGATTCAGAAATGTGTTCGACTTAGTTTTCTAGCTATTCATGCTAATGGACCATACTTATGGACCAGACGCACGAATGGACCATACATATGGACCAGTCGCATGACTAAACCACATAACTAGAGCAGTCATATGATTGAGACATAAGCTTGACTTAGTCGCACGACTGAACCTTCTGTCGTGCGTATGAGTCAAACGCATGAGTCAGTCTCACGACTGAACCATGCTAATGGGTTAGTCGTATGAATGAATTATGAAAACCTATAAATACTACATAATTCGTATAAAAACGTAACACTTTGAATATTATTATACCCTAGCCGTCCAGAGAGTTCTAGTTCATCCATCCAACTTCGTAGTTCGTTCCTGATCGATTCCAACTTGTTCTTAACGTTTGTTTAATCGTTAGATTGATCAGGTTGTCGTTCTCACTAATTGGATCCCCAATGAAATAGATTTCTGCGCTATTTGATGTGGTTTCACGTTGAATCAGTTAGTAGTCCGTACAAAAATGGTCCTAACATCATATGCTTTGGAAGGAAAACTACGTCTCGGAAGACTTACTTTTCCTTCAGAAGTTCTTCATACTTTAGGCTTTGGAAGATCTTCAGCTTATCCTCAGAAGAGTTGCTTTAGCTTCGGAAGACTTCTTTAATTGCACTTCAAAATTATTCTAAGTGTTGTTTTGGTTGCACCAGCCTTATATGATCCAACAAACTCCCCCTAGGCTGATGCTACCAAAACATCACATCCTTCTACTCCTTAGGGTCTTTAACATCAGGAGAGCAAATATTTGTCTGTCCCCTTGTTCGTCCCTAATGTAGTGCTGAGAAGTTTGTACAAATCATTGGTTGATAATAGATCGAGTCTGTCGCTCTGACGGCCCTCTGAAGAGAGTTAGTGGATTGGAATTGTAATCATATTCCCATATAACTATAGGTTCAGAGGTTGGGCCTTCAACCATCTGAAGGAATGTTCTTGCTTTTGTAGTTATGCCTTCTTCTTCATCCCTTGCTCTCTTTTTCAATTCTTCTTCAGTCTTGGCCTTCTTTGTCAGTTCAGCCAGATGAAGACTTCTCAGATGATCTCTGATATGAGCAGCTACCTTAGAGTTAGAGGGATTGGAGAATGGTTTCTCTTCTAACTAAGCAATGTCGAATCTACTGAAGTGTAGCAGAGATGAATCTACTATGAGAAGGTTCATCAAACCTCCACTGGATATTTCTCCTTCTAGGATTGAGGGGTTATGTTGGCAGCTTATCCCCACTCCTTGTATCCAGTAAAGTCACTAGTCTCATTCTTAACTTCTTCTCTTCTTCCCTCAGAGTGTCTGAATTAGTTGCAAGAAGTTGGAGAGCTTGGTCCAGTGTTTCCCTAGGTAGATATCACTCAAGGTTGTGAAATTAATAAGCTTTCTCTTGATCTCCTAGAACTCTTCTAAGTTCAGGGGCTTAGATGGTTCAAAAGATGGTGTTGGTAATGATTATGTTCGGGCTTGTGTTTTGGGTTTATGGATAGGTGGTGGTGGTGGTTGTTGGGAAGTAGAGGGTGATGGTGTAAGTAATACTGATAGTGTGGGTTCAGGGGTGTAAGGCTCAATGGTTGGTTCAGTTTTGATGGGGAAGGGAAAAGGTGTGGGCATAGGTAGTGGTTTAGGTGTTGGTGTTGGTTTGGGTGTTGGTGTTGGTTTGGGTGCCATCCCCTGAACACTAGGTACTTGTGGTACCTCCTACCTTTTTTCCAAGTTAATATCAGCATTGATATCATTGACATGTCGCTGTAGGGTCTTTTCTGACATGGGTCCACTTTCCTGCCGGTGAAGCCATGGGCTTTGAGATAGGCCTTCATCCATTCCTTATCTCCTACCTTTTTAGTGGCTGCAAGTGTTGCCTCTTCCTCCTTCTTCTTCTTTTCTCTTAGCTTCTCCTTGGTAGTCCTGTTCCTCTCTTTGGTGATTTGATCTTGTTCTTTGAAGAAGAGAAACAAGATCGTCTTATTATTATGAGGTGCCTACTCCTCTTGAGAATAGCCTCTAGAATAGAGAAAGGCTATTCTTTCCACCTTTCTCTTTCCATAGCCTCTTCCTTCCTCTTAATTTCCTCCTCTTTGGCCAATCTTGCTACTTCTTCTCTTTTCTTTTGCAGCAAGGTTGCCTTTTCTAACTTCACAAGCTCCTTAAGTAGGAGTATAACTATTTCTTCATTTTTTACTCCCAGGCTGATGACCCTATCTATCACCTCCACTCTTTTCTGGTTGTTATTATTTTTTTAGGTGGATGCTACTGCCTTGCTGCTTGCAGGCAACAACTTTCCAGTATCAATTCTTCCTTTTCTTTTGAGCTTCTCCAACCTTTCTTCTTCTAACAACTCCTCAGTAGTGAGTTTCTTCTTCCCCTTAGGATCAGAGGAATATTCAGCCTTTAAAGACTCAGGCTTAAAGGGTTCAGGTTTGTGAGAGTGGGGTTGGACTTGTGGTGGTCAAGATAGGGGAATTGTAAGGAAGTCTTCACTGTTTACCTCAGAGGCTAGATCAAGAATGGCCTCTGCGATGAACTGGTCATCGAACATTGAAGATAGTTTCATGATTCCTTTCGCAACTTGTATTTTTGCTTTGAAAGAAGCTTGAAATGCGCTACATGTGCCTTCTAAGTTGGTTGTTGGGCCTTGAGTCTATATATCCCCTTCAAAGTTAACCTCAGGTTCAATAGAGACTGTAGGTTGACCAACTTCCTCTTCAAAGTAAGGTGGTGCACATAACATTTGAAGCTCTTCAACTACAAAGTAGGCAACAACTATATCAGGGGATGGTTGTTTAAGGGAGGAGCTTATCAGAAATTCGGTTACAAACTTGTTAAGGTCGATAAGCATCCTTGGGTCCACTTGAATTATAATAGGAGAGGGTTGATGTAAGATGGGTGCAGGGTGTTGCTGTGTAGGAAAATAAGAAGAAATGACATCAAGGGAAGTTATTGTGATGGCATGGCTTGGTTCCGCATGTTCTTGTTTCCATACATTCTCTCCCTTTTTGGTAGCATTTTCTGGAGAAGTAGATGAGCTAGAGGATGAACTTAAAGAAACCTATGTATGTACATGCCTAATAGACTTCTCAATCTGTGTCTCAGCAAGTTGAGCCTTGATATTTTCAATCTCAAGTTGCTGCATGGCAGACCTATCTTCTAAAGTCCTAACCTTGAATTAGAGGTTTGAGACTTTAGAAAGTAGGTAACTAATTGTGAGTTGTAGACTACCCTGATCTTCTTTTAAAGAATCATTAGGAGTTGAGATAACATACCGGGTATGTTCATCATCACCACTAGATATGGTTTCTTAGCACCCTGGATACCCTTGCATAGTGATGTCTCTTTCAGAGTCATCAATGGGCAAGGTTGCCATAGATTCAGTCCCACTTATGTTACCATTATCCTGAGAGGCCGATGAAGCACTCTCAGGTAGTTGAATCTGCATGAGTCACCTCTAGTCCAGTTGGACTCACCTTAGTTTGAGCTAGGTGATATGGGCTAGATATCAGGGGTTCCTCAGGGCCCAGTTGATCTGGGAAGTGGTATGGTAGATCAACATCATCACCTTGAGTGAAATAATATCTTCATCAGGTTGAGTTTGTAGGTCAAAAAAGGATTCAGTGGTTATTTCTAATGACCCAGGACCTTGGTTAGCACCTAATGGTTCTTTGACAATAGAAGTTGAACTTGTTATGTGGATGTGCCCTTTTGGTTTCTCAGAGGAGTGTTGGGACTCACCCTGAGGGCTTATGGCTTTGGCAATGGGCTTATCAGGTTGAGACTGAGAATACTTAATGCTGATATTAAGATCAATTGTGGAGGATGGTTGCATCTCTGACTGAGTGGGAGCCCTTTGTTCCGCTCTAGCCTTTTCGGTTTCAACAGAGAGGATTTGTTCAATTAGAGTATATTGAACAAGGTTTCATTTGGGGCATCTTTCGCATGTGAACTTGATAGGGTGGGAAGAAGTAATTGGCTGTGAAGTGGTGGTGTCGTGTGTGGGTTCATCAGCTGCTAGGTCTATAGGGATGTCACAAGGAGCCATAGGGGTCAAGCATACATGGAAGTAGACTATTGAACCTTCTAGTAAAGTTAGTAGATATCTTATTCAGCATCTTGAAGATAACCGACCTTATTTAGGGAACGACTAAAACATTTGCATATTCTTGTTTATCCTGATCCAACTCACAATTGATTATGTGCTGGATAAACATGGGATACATGTAAAATGTATTCCTAATAAGAATACCTCTCAGGTTATTCAGCACAAAATGGAGAGTTGTTGAATCAAAGGCCTTCTAGCAACACGTGGACTAGGAAGTCCAGATCATATGGAATTTGATCACAACCCCCTAATTTGTTGGATAAGCAGTGCAGGACTATGTGCAGTAAGAACTTCTAGTTGTAAGAAAAAATAAAATTTTAAACTGTAGACTTGCTTACATCTCCTCCATACCCTATTAGGGTGTAAGTTTCCTCCAAATCAGACTTGGGGAATTCAGTAGGTGACTGGGTTCGAGAATGAAATTCTCCGTTGATGTGACTTCAACAAGGATCAAATATGATAATTGAGTCAATGAATAAGTAGCAGAAATACAGAATCAAAGAACATTTAATGCTGAAATAATACTCATAAATGTGTTGTATATTGATTGTTGATAAACAAGTTACAGTGGGTGCTTCGGTTTTCAATACAGTGAATTGACAACCTTAATACCTCGAAGCTTGAGTACTAACAATCAAAAAACTTGCAAAAGTAGGGTATTCTATTCTATTTATAGGCTAAGATAAAGCCTATACAAAATGACTAAACTACCTTGACATCTATACATCAGCATACTAGCCTATGTACAAAAAGCGTTGATCCATATTAACTAATGCACATGACTTGTACTTCATCATCATTTCTTCTGTGTCTTCAGCATTAAGGTTTGTTCAGCAGCATTGACAAATGCGGATGAACAAATACTTAGCGCATTTGTCTTCATCATCCGCATTGGTCAATGACGATGAACAAATACTTGACCATATAACAAACGCTTGTTAGCATTTGTTTATTGGTCATCCGCATGAACTAATGTGGATAGACTACACTTGGTCTTATTCTTCTTTTTCTTCACCCGCATATCTTCTTGGACTTGTGAGAGTTTCCAACAGAGCAACCTTTAACCACCCCTTGAATTAGTATGTATGATCCTTTCAGGGTCCAATAATACTACCACATAAGGATTATATAGCCTATGTAGTTAAAGGATTTGTTGATGGTAGAGGTTGTGAAGATTCTATTGGGTCTTCTTCTGATGTTTGGACTGGTGGTAAGGGAGATAGTGTAGGGAATGCCAATGATGGATCTAAAATGGCTTTGATCATATTAGAGAAGTCTTGGGCTTCAACCATCTTGTCTCTACTTAGCACATGGATCTTCATCTTGCTCATAGTATGAATAGCTTCAATAGGCATCTACCTCAAAGATATGGGTTCCCACATAGATACTGTGGAAGTCCATCTCTGTGAATCAATAAAGATCCATTAGTATCAACCTCAACCTTTACTATATTTCCTAATTGGAGAGGAACTTTCTTCCTTTTTCTCTGCTCCTTCTTTGTATTGATCCTGTCATAGGCCATCTTCAATATTTTGATGCATTTAAAAAAGAAACACATATCAGCCTCTCCAAGCTTGTTATCTATTTCTCTGAAGTGTCTTGTGAAGATGTAGTGGACAAAGGATTCATCAAGCAGTCTCACATCATATCCATTAAGCAACCTAATCTCACGGGATCAATATTGTTCTCTCAACACTTAGTGTTTCTTACAAACTATTAAATATCACTCGTTTGATGAATGCAGAATCAAGATCTTAGTTGATAATAATATAATAAGTAAAGAACACCAGAAACGGTTTTCAAGATACTTGTATATATTATCTCTCAACTAAGCATTACAAGACTCATGCAGAAGCATGGATACTAAGTTACAACGAGTGACTATATATACTACTATCTATAGCTTGTTATACGTAGATAACATGCTGGACTTACTTCTAAACAAATACTACATTGCTAGAGGTAGGGTATCTTAGATAAAGTAGATAAGGTAGTCGTGACAGGTCCATAACTTACCTTTTGGTCACCAACTAAAGGTGGCAGCTGTACTAGCTAAGGAATGGTGAATAGTGTACAAAAGTAAGGTCAACCACATGAACGTGGAAAGCATCTTGTAGAGAATCAGAGTAGGCAACAATTATCAGTCAGACCATGCTTTATCCACCGGTTCATACTATGATTCTTCCAAAGTGTGAATGACTTCGGAAGAATAAGTTCTTCCGAACCATTTATACTTCGGAAGACTCAGCTTCTTCCGAGGCTTTGTCTTTGGAAGACTTTATATTTAATCTTCTAATTGTCTACTTTAGAAGAATGTCTTCTAAGTCTCGAAAGACTGAGTTTATTCGTCGGAAGCTCTTCGGAAGATCACTATGTAGGCTTCGGATGTTGCAGCATTGCCTTCAGAAGACTTCTCTTAGTTGTACATATTTCTTCTAAGTGTTGTTTTGGTTGCACCAGCCTCAATAGATCCAACAAACTCCCCCTAGGCTGATGCTAGCAAAACTTCAATGTATTCTATTCCTTAAAACTTTCAGTACCAAGGAGAGCAGATATTTGTCTGTCTCTTTATTCTTTCCAAAAGTGGTGCTGAGAAGTTGGTACAGACCTTTGTTGATAACAGGTCCAGTCTGTTATGTTGAATCATGTTTACCCTTTGTTGTGGCCCTCGGAAGAGAGTTAGTTGATGAGAGTTGTAGTCATACTCCCATATAACTATAGGTTCCAAGGCAGGGTCTTCAATCTTTTGAAGGAAAGTCTCTCCTTTGATTGACCCTTCCTTTTCCACCTGCTGTCTTAGATTCAACTCTTTTTCAATCCTTGCTCTTGTAGTTAACTCAACAAGGTGAAGGCTGCTTAGATGATTTTAATATGAGCAGCTATCTGAGAGTTGGAGGGGTTGGAGAATGCTTCTCTGCTAACTCAGCAATGTTAAATCTGCTTGACTACAACAGAGATGTAGTGTTGAGTCTGTTGACTTGGCCATTCGCTCTTTCCACAACAAAGTTGGGAGGAGAAGTATTGAACCTCCATTGTACAATTCCTTTCCTGGGGATAAGGGGTTGACTAGGCAGTTTGTTCCCCTTCCTGATGTCCAATAGAGTCACCAGCCTTCTTCTCAGCTTACTCTCTTCCTCATTTAGTGAATTAGTGTTGAGTGCCAAGAGATGAAGTGCCTGGTCGAGAGTTCCCCAAGGCAAATCTAGAAATTCCTCTCTTGTTAGGGAACTTGAGGATCTATTAATAAAAGTCAGTTTGATGGACTGTTCTTCATAAGATATATTGCTCAGAGTGGTACAATTGATGAGCTTTGCTTGATTTCCTTGAATTTCTCCAAGGTTAGAGGTTTACTTGATTCAGAGGATGGCTTGGGAGATGGGTGGATGGTTGATTGTTGGGTGGAGGAGGGTTGAGGTCTGGGTAGTGTTTTGGGTTTTAGAATTGGTAATTATAGTGGTGATTATGAAGCAATGGGTGAGGATGATGGTATGGGTGATGATGTAGGTTCAGGGGTGTAAGGTTTAGTGTTTGGTTCTGTTTTAATTGGTAAGGGAAAGCGTATAGGTTCAGCTATTGTGGGTTATGGTTAAGGTTGGGGTGTTGGTTTGGGTTCCATCATCGGTATCTCTTGAGATGCATCCTTTCTTCTTCCTAAGCGAATGTCAGCTTTGATATCACTGATATATCGCGGTAGGGTATTCTCTAACATTGGCCCAACTTGCCTGCCAGTGAAGCCATGTGCCCTGAGATAAGCCCTCATCCAGGCTTTATGTCCCACTATCTTGACAGCTGCAAGCTTGGCCTCTTCTTCCTTCTTCTTTATCTCTCTTGCTTTCTCCCTAGCAGCCTTCATTCTTTCCTTGCTGATCCGATCCTATTCTCTATTAAAAAGAAGTAGGATTGTCTCATTGTCATGAGGACTCAGCTCCTCCTGAGGATAGCTTCTTAAGCATAGAAAGGCTATCCTCTCCATCCTTTTCTTCAACTCAGCTTCTTCTTTCATCTTCCTAGCCTTCTCCTCTTTAGCTAACCTTGCTGCATTCTCCTTTTCTTTTTACAGCAAGGTTGCCTCTTCCAATTTGACAAGCTCATCAAGTAGGAGTAGTAGTATTTCTTCATTTGCTACTCCCAGGCTGATGAGCCTGTCAATCATATTCAACCACTTCTTTCATTGATAGACTCCTGAGATGTTGCTGCTGCTTGCAGCCAACTACTTCTCAGTAGGGAGTCTACCTTTCTTTCTCAATTTATTCAACCTTTCATCCTCAAGAAGTTCTTCATCAGTCATCTTCCATTTACCTTTGTTATCATGAGAAGATGATTCCTTTGGAGATTCTGGTTTTAAGGGTTGAGGTTGAGATGATTGAGGTTGAGGTTGAGAAGTTTATGGTTGATCTTATGGTATTTATTAAAAGATAGGATTTGCAAAAAAGTCCTCACTATTCACCTCAGAGGCTAGATCAAGGATGGCCTCTATGAGAATCCGTTCATCAGATCGAGATAATAGGCCAGCAATCACTTCTGCAACTTGAATTTCTACTTTGGAAGAGATTGATGTTGCAGCTCAGTCCGAACTGAGGCAGTTGCTAGGCCATCAGTCCCTATTTCCCTTTTGAAGTAAATCTCAGGTTCCATAGTGACCTTAGGTTGACCAACTTCCACCTAAGTGATAGGTGATGCACTGAGCCATTGAATCTCTTCTGCTCCGAACTAGGTTATGGCAAAATCTGGGGATGGTTGTTCAAGTAAGGAGCTCATTAGAAGTTGTATGAAAAAGTTGTGAAGGTTGATGAGCATCCTTGGGTCCACTTGAAAAATCAAAGGAGGTGGTTGTGGGGAAATAGTAGATGATTGCTTTTGTGGAGGGTAAAGGGCGGATAAAGTTGTAAGAGTCAAAGATCAAGGTTCCTTAAGAGTTTTTTCTGTACATTCTCCCCTTTTTGGTAGCATCATCTTGAGAAGTAGATGAGCTAGAGGAAGAACTTAAAGAAACCTGAGTTGGTGCATGTCAGGTAGACTTCTCAATCTATTTCTCAGCTATTTTTGCCTTAAGATCTTCAATCTCAAGTTGCTGAGTGTCAGAC
This sequence comes from Flaveria linearis, assembly GCA_024085815.1. Lineage (NCBI taxonomy): Eukaryota > Viridiplantae > Streptophyta > Magnoliopsida > Asterales > Asteraceae > Flaveria > Flaveria linearis. The sequence goes on along the minus strand of CM044012.1, from coordinate 8,360,428 downwards.
CTAAGTTCTAAGATCCTAACCTTAAATTTAAGGTCTGAGACCTTAGAGAGCAGGTACTCAATGGAGAGTTTCAGTCTTTCCTCATCTTCTTGTGAAGAATCATGGGGAGATGAGACAACATACCTAGTATGTACATCCTCATCACCAGTAGTTGTTTTTTGGCACCCTTGATTCCTTTGCTCAATGATATCTCTTTCAGAGATGTCAATGGGCAAGGTTGCCGTAGACTCAGTCTTATTGATGTTACCACTGTCCTGAGAGCTCAATAAGAGACTCTTGGCAGCTAAGCCTACATGAGTCCCCTGCACACCGGTGGGACTTACCTCAGTTAATGGTTACTGATGTGGGTCAGAGATCAGAGGTTTCCTTTGGCTCTGTTGATCTGAAGAGAGGTGTGCTAGATCAACTTCATTGCTTTGAGGAAACATGAAATCCTTATTATTTTCGGTTAAAAGGTCAGTGAAGGATATGGTGGGTATTCCTAATGACCCAGGACCTTGGTCAGCATCTAATGGCTTAGAGCTAGGGATGTGGCTGTCCCTTTTTGGTTGCTCAGGAGAGTATTAGGACTCATCCTGAGGGCTTGAAGTTTGAGTGATGGGCTCATAAGGTTGAGATGGAGGAGACTCCACTGATATTGAGGTCAATTGGAGGGGAAGTTGGACCTCAGGCTGAGTGGGAGCCCGGTGTTGTACTCTAGCCTTTTTTGGCTGGACATAGGGCGCTTGTTCAATCAGAGTAGATTGAACAAGGGTTCACCTGGGACGCCTTTGGTAAAAGTGTTTGACAGGTAAGGAGGCCTTTTAGAGTGTGGTGATGTCTGGTATGGGTTCATCACCTATTGGTTGAGTAGGGATGTCACCAGGAGCCATTGGCTCGAGCATACATGGAAGTACAGAAGTGAACCTTGCAGTGAAATTGGTTGATATCTTCTTCAGCATTCGGAAGATACCCGGCCTCATTTGAGGAACCACTAGAATATTTTTATATTCTAGTCTATCCAGGTCTAGTTCACAGTTGATAAAGTGCTGAATAAAGCGAGGATACATGTAGAATGTATTCTTGATGAGATTTCCCTCAAGTTATTCAGAACCAACCTGGAATAGTTGAACCTCAGGCCTTTGACTAACCCATGAACTAAGAAGCCTAGTTCATAAGGGATTTGATCCCAACCTCCTGATTTGTTAGATAGACAATAAAGGATGATGTGTAGTAAGTACTTCCAGTTGTATGAGAAGTTAAATTTGTAGATAGTGGACTTACTTACATCACCTCCATATCCTATTTGAACATAGGTGTCTTCTGAATAAGGTCTTGAAAATTCAACTGGGCTCAAGCATCATAAAGCCCCAAATGTTCCCTGATAGTGGTTTCAGTCACCACTATCTCTTGTCCATAGACTCTCAAACGAATTACCCTTTCATTGTTGATGATTTCATTATGACAATTTGTCCAAAGTCAAACATATGGTTAGAGTAGATGGTAGGGTTTATTGTGAGAGTGGGAAGGTATATGGATTATGTGAGGAACTGAATGATTTGAGAAAAGTTGCTATCCGCAGATGAATCAAGGATAGTAATCTGGTTATGTTATGGGTTTAGATCCATTGTTTGAGAATATTGAGAATGAGGGAATTCAAGGTTGAAGATTATGGTGGAAACATTAGGCTAGGGTTTTAACAGTGGTAAAGAAAGTATAAAAGAGAGTTGGAGTCCTTTAAATATGGGGTAAAAAATCAAACCGATAAGGTGAAATGACACTATACGGCTTGATTTGACAGAGGCGGTAAGGATGTTTTATTCAAAATACTCCAGCGATTTTCCAGAAAATCTTACTTTTTGCAGAGTGGGACCTAAATGTTTCCGTTACAATTTTAAAGTATTCTTCCGACAACACCTGCTTCCAAGAGAACTTTCTTTTAAGTTTCTCTCTCCTGACTATCTTCCGAAGCCAAATTTGCTTCCAAAGCAAAATCTGTCATAAAGACTACTTTGTTTCCGAAGTAAAGATGTGCTTCCGTAGAAGTAGAAAGTTTCCTTCGGAAGAGAGTTGATCTATGATCAATTTGTCTTCCGAAGCATAACTCTATTAGGAAGATATGTCTGGATTAGAGGAATTTTTCTTTGGAAGAAGATTAAGACTATCTTCCAAGGGTAAATTTCTCTTCGAAAGAGTTTATAAAATTTTGAAGAAATTCCTTTTGTAACATGGCTTTGATTGTAAATAGACAAATTTGACTCAACATATTGTACAAGAGAATTAGTCAATGTTTATCATCCCAATAGCCGTAATTAAATACTTGAATCTTTGTTCATCAAAAGCTTTGGTGAACAAATCAACATATTGTTCATTTAAGTCAACCTTGGCTAACTTAATTGAATTTTCTCATTAATGTCTCTAATGAAATGATACCTGATGTGGATATGCTTTGTCTTAGAGTGCTTTACTGGATTATTAGCGATTGAGATAGCACTCTTGTTGTCTATGTGAATGGGAGTCTCCATGAAGTTGAAGCCATAATCTAACATTTGATTTTGAATCCATAGTAGTTAAGCACAACAGCTAGCAGCAGCAATGTATTCAGCCTTAGCAGTTGATATGGAGACACATGTTAAAGTCTTTGCTCTTAGGATACCAAAGGGCCAGTTTAGGAGCTCCTTTAAGATATCTAAGTATCCTCTTGGCAGTGATGAGGTGAGACACCATGGGAGCAGCTTGATATCTTGCTCATATGCATGTAGCAAACATGATATCAGGTCTGCTTGCGGTGAGATGCATTAGAGATCTAATAATTGACCTATGCGGATGTTGATCAGTATCCTCCCCCTCAGAGTCAGGACAAAGATTGTGATTTCTTTGTATATGTGTCTTGGCTGGTTTACAATCCTTCATCATAAATCTTTCTAAGATTTCCTTGACATATTTAGATTGATTTATGAAGAAGCCATCTTCCATTTGCTTTACTTGAATTCCTGGGAAGAAATCCATCTTTCCCATGGAACTCATCTCGAACTTCTTTCTCATGATGCTTTCAAAGTCTTTACACATTTGGTCATTTCAGGAACCAAATATGAAGTCATCAACATAGACTTAAACAAGTAACATGTCCTTCCCTGATCTTCTTATGAATAATGTCTTGTCTATTGTGCCTCTAGTGTAGCCATTCTTGAGAAGAAATTTAGACAATGTCTCATACCATAACCTTGGTGACTGATGCAGCCCATAGAGCGCTTTATCTAATTTGCACACATAGTGGGGGTGCTGTGGGTCTTCAAAACTAGGTGGTTGACAACATAGACTTCTCTTTCGATGTCCCCATACAAGAATGCACATTTGACATCAAGTTGATGCACTATGAAGCTCTTGGATACAGCAAAAGCAAGAAAGATTCTTACAGCCTCAAGTGTTGCAACGGTGCAAATACATGAGTGTAATCTATTCCTTCCTCTTGTGTGTATCCTTGAACTACAAGTCTAGATTTGTTCTCCATAGTCGAACCTCTATCATCTGTTTTGTTCCTGAACACCCACTTTGTGCTAATGGGAACTTGACCAGGTGGTAGAGGACATAGATTCCATACTTTTTGCCTTTTTAATTGAAGCAATTCCTCTTGCATTGATTCAACCTAATTGTTTCCTTGAGAGCCTCTTCTACCTTTTTAAGTTCCATTTAAGAGAGAAAGCATGAGTACAAGCAGACATTCCCATTGTGAGTTTGTCTCCTAGTTCTCACATCTTCTGAGACTTCCCGAATGATGTTTTCAGCTGTATAAGTGTTATGAATCCTGATCCTGGGAATAACATCTTGCTGCATAGATAGATCCAGGGTTGAATGATTCATATCAGGATTATTAGCATTATTTCCAGCTGATGTCTCTCTTTTATTCAATGAAGATTGATTGAATGACTAAGTGACATCATCAAAGATTTTTTGCTGTACGATAGTATCACCAGTTGCCTGTTCCTCCAGATGGCTATCTTCATCAGCTTGGTGTTGAGAAATAGAGTTGTCATCTGAAGAGACTTGATGCTCATTTAGCTGACAACTGGTTGAAGCTCCATTGTTTCATGAGAGATTCAGATTTTCAGGACTTGTAGTGGTAGGAGCTTGTTCTTCATTCCTTCTTGGAGAATTTGGAATGGGTCTGGGCAACTTAAATATTTGATCATCATCTGAGTCACTTTGAGTTCCTGTAGTTGAGAAACAATTCCAAGTTAAAAATATGGCCAGGACCATTTTCCTTAACACAGGAAGTTTGCTCATTCACAACTATATTGGACGACTCCTCAAATTGTTGATTCGTAATGTCGTATAGTCTATAAGCTTTGGAGCTTGAAGAGTATCCAACAAATATAGCATCATCTCACTTTTCAACAAATTTTGCAAAATTGTCCTTTATGTTAAGTATGGTGCATCTGCTGCCAAAGGACCTTAGAAAGCCAGTGAAAGGTGGCCTCTTATTCCATAACTCATAAGGGGTCTGTCCATGGGGCTTAACAATGACAACCATGTTCTGCTAGCATGTAATGCTGACTGCCTCTTCCTAAAAAGTTAGAAGCAGCTTTGAATCAGCCAACATGGTTCTTACTGCCTCAATAAGTGTCCTATTCCTCCTCTTAGCAACACCATTCTGTTGAGGAGTTCTGGGAGCACTATATTGTCTAGTGATCCCTTTTGAGTTACAAAATGAGTGAAGACCTTGATTCTTAAACTCAGTCCCTTGGTCACTTCTGATTACCTTTACCTTGTGATTAATTTGATTCTATCTTAAGAATAAAAGTTTTTAGAGTTTTAGCAGTTTCATCCTAAGTTCCTAAGAAGAATACCCATGTGATTCTAGTAAAATCATCGACTACCACAAGCAGTATGATTTCCTTCTAATGCTTATTATACTTGTAGGACCAAATAGATCCATGTGCAATAAGTGTAGTGGAGTAGTGATAGAGTTAACTTCTTTGGATTTGTGCGATTCCCTGTGTTTCTTCCCTTTTATACAGGCAACACAGTTGTCTTTATAGAAAAACTCCTTTTTAGGCATACCATGTACCAAGTTATTCTTAGCCAATTTATTCATTATTTTAAAATTAACATGACACAATCTTTTATGCCAAAGAGTTGACTCATTACTATTTGCTTTGGAAAGAAAGAATGATACTTCACCTAGTGGGGAAGCATTGTTTATATCCAGCTTGTACATATCCCCTTTCCTGGGAGATGTAAGAAGCACCATTTCCTTAGGAATTGTCATCCTAGGTTTGAGGATAATGCACTCATGTTCTATGAAAAGCATTTGATGCTTTCGATCACAAAATTAAGAAACACTTAAGAGATTGTGTTCAAGCTATTTGAAAAAGTGTACTTTGTCAACTGTTAACTTACCATTGGACACATTAGCGCTACCAGAGATGTATCCTCGCTTCACCTCCAAACTGAATAGGACCTCCATCAAAATTTTGAAATTGTTGAAAAAGAGATCTATTCCCTATCATGTGCCTGCAGCATCCACTGTCCACAATCCAAATGTTTCCATTTTTACCATATGGATGTCCCTGCACAAAGGTGAAACTGTTAGGTTTTATTGGAAACCCAAGCCTTATTGGTCTTGGTTCTTCTAATAATGATAGCATAATTAAATCAAAGTGTAAGTATGGGGGTTTATAATGTTTTGGGAAGAGGAGGTTTGGGCTGCTACATCTTCTTTGATCTTCCATTCCACCCTTTGGTTGATCATTGAAGATGAGCTTGATGAAGCTTGGACAGCAGAGCATTCTTCCAAAGCTTCTTTCTTTTCAGAAGCAGCTTTCACAACCATTTATTCTAAAGCAGTCTTCTTTTTGGACGGTTTAAGAGGTACCTTTTTCTTCTTTGGAACTTTCTTTGGTTTGTCTTCCGAAGCTATTTTCCTCTCGGAAGAAGATGTTTCTTCTGAAAGCAACTTGGCTTCGGAAGCTTGCTTTCCTTTCTTCAACATTTGGGCCTTGTTATGTGGTCCAAATGTGAGACCTTCCTTGGCTGCTCCTTTCTTTACCCTGTTTGCATAATATGTGCTTGCAGGATTGTAGAAACAATCTTTGGCCATGTGGTTGTGCAAACCACACATTATACATTCAGTGTTTGCTTTGGTAGGACATGCAGGTTGTTGCTTCTAGGTCTTCTTGTCCTCTTTAAGAGCTTTCCCTTTTGCTTCAGATCCTTCAGTTAGATAAGAGTACTGGTACTATACTCCTGTCCTGAATCTGAGCTTCCAACCACTTGGAATCCAGGTGAGATGAAAACACCCTTTTGCCTTGGGTCAATTTTCATTTTGGACACAGCCACCTTCTTGGCAGTTCTTTTGGCTGCTTGAATCTTGTTCTTTCTTTGTTTTGTGGTCAAAGGTTTGTTTTCAGCCGAGGGGATGAGGTTTTCTACCTTGTCCTTCTCTGTGGTGGTGGTGGTAACCTTTTTTGCATCACTCATCTTCTCAAGAGATGGTGGGGAAACAGTTAGAACCTCTTGCTCATCAGTACCATATCTTGGCTGTCTAATAGACACATAGGAATGTAGTGGAGCAGTTTTATTGGTTCCCAACCCACTCTTGTTTTGATAACATTCCTTTAAGTGAGAGGTTGATGCAAGAGTGTTGTTGAAGTTATGCTCTTGGATAGCATACTTCTTTGCTTCACCCTCAGCTATTACTAGCTGGTCTTGAGCCTCAGTCAACATTGAAACTAAGTCTTTTATTTGAGCCTTGTAGTTGAGTGCTCATGTTTTAAAGTAGATTCAGTGTTTTCTAACTCTTCAATTTTTAGTTTATAGTCAGATTCTACTCTTTTAAAACCAGCCTTTAGTATGTTTAAAGACTCAATATCAGACTTGAGTTTCAAGTTGTAGTCCTAGTACTACTTAACCTTAGCTACATAGTCAGGAGTACAGAGATGTTCACATACCTTGGTATCCTCTGTGCCAGCCATGAGAGCTTGAGCAGGAGAGACATCTTGCACCATAAAGCTCTAGTCAACTTCTTGAGCAATAACTACGGTCTGCTCAGTTGGCTTGGCTACAACTTGTGTGGTAACATGATGTTGAGGGCGTGAGCTACTCCATAGTTGGATCTTGGAGCCTTGCATTCCTTTGCAAAGTGGTCTGGTTTGTCAAACACAAATTTGCTATTTGCTAGGTTCTGAGAGAATTGCCTTCCAGATCTCTTGTAGAACTTCTTTGCTCTATAGGTAAGTAGAGCTATTTGCGAGACAATGACCATGTACTCAACATCATCTGGGATGAAACACTCTAGATCATCAATACAGAACTGAAAATCACCAGAGTGTTCTTTTCCTAAGACAAAAGCACAATTTTCCTGAAAAGGACCTTGTTGAGCTTGTTGACACTTTGGTGTCTTAGGGAAAGTGATGTAGGGTCCAGATGAGCAAGATGGCTGCTGGTTGTAAGTCAGGTACATCTGGAACTATGGAGTTCTTGCACCTTCAGCAATATGTAGAGCATTACTGACAGGAGTGGTTGAGCTGCCATTCATCTGCCGCTTGTTCAGATTTTCCATCTCCATACAGTATGCATCAAGGATTCCATATAGTTCCGGTTCTGTCATAGTGAGTGTTCCAAGGTTTTCAGATCTCCTGATAGAAACACAATAGAGAGTCCATTCACGAGGAAGAGCACCCACGAATTTCCTTACTATGTCTCTCTTTTCAAGAGTTACACCCATGGACTGTAGAGATGTATAACATCCATGTATCTAAAGTATTGTTGGATCAAGTTTTCACCAACAATGTAGGTGAAGTTCTCAAACTGTTGCTTCAGAGCATCCTTCTTGGATTCTTTTGAATCTGAGGAACCAGAGTACATTAACTTCAAAGCATCAAAGAGTTTTTAGCTGTAGTGCAATGCTCAAAAGCCTGCTATGATCGAGTTTGGTATGGCAGTGAGGAAGATAGTCATAGCCTTGCTATCAATATCCATCGTCTTGTAGTCTTCATCGGAGTAATCTTTGACTTCCTTTTCAATCATGGCACCATCTCCAGTTGATGAAGCCACTTTTGTTATGTATGGTCCATGAGTAACGGACATCCACTTACGGGAGTCTTAATACTTGATGAATCCTTCAATGCATTGACACCAGTGCCTGAAGTTATTAGGGGTGATAATGGGAGCTTTGGTCATGGTTCCCATTTTTGGTTCAACAAACTACTGGTTAAGAACCATTTTGGATAAGTGAGTAAGTTTGAAGAAACAAGGGTTATTTAGGATGATTAGATCTCACAATCAAGAGCCTGGATGCTCTGATACCAATTGCGGGATCGATATTATTATCACAACACATAGTATTTCTTACAAACTGTTAAATATCACTCATTTGATGAATGTAGAATCAAGAACTCAGTTGATAATAATATAATAAGTAAAGAACACAAGAAATGGTTTTCAAGATACTTGTATATATTATCTCTCAACTAAGTATTACAAGACTCATACAAAAGCATGGATACTAAGTTACAATGAGCGACTATATATACTACTATCTATAGCTTTTTATACGTAGATAACATGTTGGGACTTACTTATAAACAAATACTACATTGCTAGAGGTAGAGTATCTTAGATAAAGTATTATCTAGGATAAGGTAGTCATGACGGGTCAATGACTTACCTTTTGGTCACCAACTAAAGATGGCAGCTGTACTAGCTAAGGAATGGTGAACAGTGGACAAAAGTAAGGTCACCAACATGAACGTGGAAAGCATCTTGCAGAGAATCAGAGTAGGCAACAATTGCCAGTCGGACCATGCTTTGTCCACTGGTTCATACTATGATTCTTCCGAAGTATGAATGGCTTCGGAAGAATAAGTTCTTCCGAACCATTAATACTTCAGAAGACTCAGCTTCTTCCGAGGCTTGGTCTTTGAAAGACTTTATCTTCAGTCTTCTAAGTATCTACTTCAGAAGAATGACTTCTAAGTCTCGAAAAACTGAGTTTATTCTTCAGAAGCTCTGCGGAAGCTCTTCGGAAGATCACTACGTAAGCTTCGGAAGTTGCAGCATTGCCTTCGGAAGACTTCTCTTAGTTGTACAGATTTCTTCTAAGTGTTGTTTTGGTTGCACCAGCCTCAATAGATCGAACATATCCTCTATTTTTATGAGTTACTTTTTAGTTTCTTTATTTGATTTTGTTTGATTTTTGCCAAAGATCAACAATCGAGTGATGTCTTCAAGTATTTCGACATGAAGAGTAGTGATGGGTGATGAAGTTTTTCTGAAATTTTTCAGCAGTATGCTTGTTAAAAGTAGAAAACTTCTTAATAAACAACTCAATCACCATATCAATTGATTTTCATTCAAGATCTGGGTAGATTTTGAGACGAATTCGAGAGCCAAAGCCCTGATACCAATTGACTGGGTCCGAGAGTGAAATTCTCTGCTGATGTAACTTCAACAAGGATCGAAGATGATGCTTGGGTCAATGATTAAGTAGCGAAATACAGAATCAAAGAACATTCAATGCTGAAATAATACTCATAAATGGGTTGTATATTGATTATTGGTAAACAAGTTACAGTGGGTGCTAGGATTTTCAATACAGTGAATTCACAACCTTAAAACCTGAGTACTGAGAATACTTACAATAAAAAAACTTACAAAAGTAGGGTATTCTATTCTATTTATAGGCTAACATAAAGGCAAGATAAAAAGACTAAACTACCTTGACATCTATACATCAGCATACTAGCCTAAGTACAAAAAGCTAATCAGCATTTGTGTTTGCTCATTCGCATTAACTTATGTGGATGACTTGTACTTTATCAGCATTGACAAATACAAATAAACAAATACTTAGCGCCTTTGTCTTCATCATCCACATTGGTTAATGCGGTTAAACAAATACTTGACCCTATTTTTTCAGGCTATCTGCATTAGTTAATGCGGATGAACAAATGCTTGTCAGCATTTGTTCTGTTGGTTATCCAAGTGAACTAATACGGATAGACTACACTTGGTCTTTATTCTTCTGTTTCTTCACCCGCATATCTTTTTGGACTTGTGGGAGTTTCCAACAGGGCGATCTTCAACCACCTCTTGAATTCAAATGTATGATCCTTTCAGGGTCCAACAGTAGGGACACCTGCATCATGGAGTTGCAGATTCTCCCTGAAGGTGGTTTCACTTATAGTAATCTCCTGTCTGTAGATTCTAGACCTGATAACCCTTTTATCATTGAGCATGTCATTTTGACCATTGGCCCAGAATTTGGCCATGTGGTTTGAATAGATGATGGGGTAAACAGTTAGAGTAGTGAAGTATGTAGATTGGGTTAGGAATTGAACGATGGGGGCAAAATCGTCATCCTTTGAATAGTCAAGGATGGCGACCTAGTTGTGTTAGGGACTCAAGGACATTGTTTATGAAGATACGGTTGGATTGAAGGAATTTGAAATGTGTGGAAGATAGTGAAATTTAAGGACTTTTTCAGTGGTAATGATTTCAAAGATAGAGAGTCCGAAGTTTTTAAATGGTGCGTAGAAGGCCACACAAATAAGTTGAATGGACAGTGTAGGTTCCGATTTGACAGAGGCAGTAAGATAAACCATTTAAAATATTAAGACCATCATGAATTAAATCTTACTTTTTATAGAGTGGGGCCTAAAAAATTTCTGATACACAGTAAAGTTGTTCGTCAAGAGTAAAATATCTTTCGAGTGAACACTTGTGTTTCTCTCTCAGAATTATCTTTCGAAGCCACTTTTACTTCTGAAGCCAAGTATGTCTCAAAGACAAAAATTTGCTTCTGAGAGTAAAGTGTTGTTCCAAGAAAAGAAGTTGGTAACCTTCAAAAGGACATTTGATCTATGATCAAATAGTCTTCCGGGCTGAAAACTCTTCGGAAGAGAATACTTGTTCAGAGGAATTTGCCTTTAGAAGACAGTTAAGGATGTCTTCCGAGGGTAAATTTCTCTTAAGAAGAATCTATACTTAGAAAATTTGGAGAAAACCCTTTTGTAACATGGCATAGATTGTAAAAAGACAATTTAAATAGGACATATTTTCAAAAGATTTTCAAAAAAGATTAACTTAGTCCATAGATTTTCAAAAAAGATTAACTTAGTCAATGCTTATCATCCTAATAGCCATAATTAAATACTTAAATCTTCATTCATGAAAGGCTTTGGTGAACCCAATCAGCTTATTGTTCATTTGAATCAACTTTGACTAGTTTGATTAAGTTATTCTCATTTATATCTCGAATGAAATGATACCTGATGTCAATATGCTTTGCCTTAGAGTGCTTGACTGCTGTGATGGAAATATGACTCTTGTTGTCTATATGGATAGGAATCTCCATGAAGTTAAAACCATAGTCTAACATATAATTCTGACTCCATAGCAGTTGAGCATAGTAGCTTACAGTAGCAATGTATTCAGCTTCAGCAGTTGATGTAGAGACACATGATTGCTTCTTACCTTCGTAGGAGATGATCCTTACACCAAGAAATTGACATCCTCCTGATGTGGATTTCTTGCTAATATTGCAGCCTCCATAATCACTGTTAGCATAACCATAAAGATTAAAATCCTTGTTCTTAGGATACCAAAGGCCTAGTTTAGGAGCTCCTTTGAGATATCTAAGAATTCTTTTGACAGTAATTAGGGGAGACACCTTAGGAGTAGCCTGATATCTTGCACAAATGTTACAAACATGATATCAGCTTTACTTGAAGTGAGATACATTAGAGATCCTATAATTTCCCTGTACTGATGTTGATCAGTATCCTCCCCCTTAAAATCAGGACAAATATTATGATTTCTTTGTATAGGTGTTTTGGCTGGCTTATAATATTTCATTTCAAATATTTCAAAGATGTCCTTGACATACTTGATGAAGAACTATTCTTCCATCTGCATCACTTGGATTCCAAGGAAGAAATCCACCTTTCTTATAGAACTCATTTTAAATTTCTTCCTCATGATGCTTTCAATGTCTTTGCGTATTTGGTTATTTGAGGAACCAAATATGATGTCATCAACATACACCTGTAGAAGCAACATGTCCTTCCCAGACTTCTTTATGAACAATATCTTGTCTATGGTGCCTCTGGGGTAGCCATTCTTCATAAGAAATTGAGATAGTGTCTCATACCACAGCTTAGGTGCTTGGTGTAACCCATAAAGAGCTTTATCTTGTTTGGACACGTAGTTGGGGTGCTATGGGTCTTCAAATCCAAGTGGCTGGCACACAAAGACTTCTCTATCGATATCTGCATACGGAAATGCACATTTGACATCAAGTTGATGGAGTGTGAAGTTCTTAGATGCTGTAAAAGCAAGGAAGATTCGTACAGCCTCAAGTCTTGCAACAGGTGCAAAGACATTAGTGTAATCTATACCTTCCTCTTGTGTGTATCCCTAAACTACGAGTCTAGCTTTGTTCTTGATGATCAAACCTTGATTGTCTCTTTTATTCCTAAACACCCACTTGGTGCCAATAGGGACTTGGCCAGGTGGCAATGGACATAGGTTCTATACCTTTTGTCTCTTCAATTGAAGCAACTCCTCTTGCATTGCTTCAAACCAATTATTGTCCTTAAGAGCTTCTTCCACCTTCTTGGGTTCCATTTAAGAGAGATAGCATGAGTACAAGTAGACATTCCCATTATGAGTATGTCTACTAGTTATCACACCTTCTGAGACATCCACAATGATGTTCTCAGCTGGATGAGTATTGTGTATCCTGAGCCTGTGAATCGTATCTAGTTGCATGGATAGATCCAAGTTTGAAAAGTAGTTGGCATCCCCATTATGAGTCTGTCTACTAGTTCTCACACCTTCTGAGATATCCAATAATGATGTTCTCAGCTGGATGAGTGTTATGTATCCTGAGCCTGTGAATCATATCTAGTCGCATAGATAGATCCAAGTTTGAAAAGTTTTGTTTAGGATTGTGAACATTAGTTCCAGCTGATGCCTCACACTCATTGGATTGATTGAAAGAATATGTGACAACATCAATTGCATTTTGCTGTGAAGCAACATTAGAGTTTCCTGTTTCTCCATATTACTATCTTCATCAGCTTGGTGTTGAGTGTTAGAGTTGTTAGCTGATGAGTTTTGAGGCTCAGTTGGCTAATAGCTTGTTAAAGCTCCACTATTTCTGGAGATGTTCAAGCTTTCAGGACTTTCAGTAGTGGGAGCTTGCTCATCATGTCTTCTTATAGAAATTAGAATACATCTGGGTAACTCAAATAGGTGATCATCAGAGGAGTCATTTTGAGTTCCTGTTCCAGCTGAAACATTCTCATAAGATGGTCTAGAATAGTTGGAAAACAATTCTAAATCAAAGATGTGGTCAGGGTCATTCCCCTTAATAAAAGGAGTGTACTCATTTACAATAATGTTGGATGATTCCTCAAATTGTTGATTCTTAATGTTGTGTACTCTATAGGCTATAGAGCATAAGAAATACCCAACAAAGATAGCATCATCCGACTTCTCCACAAATTTTGCTAAATTGTCCTTTGTGTTAATTATGGTGCACCTACTGCCAAAGGACCTTAGAAACCCAACTAACGGTGGCCTCTTGTTCCATAGCTCATAAGGGGTTTTTCCATGGTGCTTAACAATGAGAACCCTATTCTGCACATAACGTGCAGTGCTGAATGCCTCTACCGTAAAAGTTAGAGGCAACTTTGAATCAACTAACATATTTCTTTCCTCTTCTTAGCAACACCATTTTGTTGAGGAGTTCTAGGAGCACTATATTATTTGGTAATCCTTTTGAGTTACAGAATGAGTCAAGACTTGATTCTTAACTTATGATCAATTTGATTTTCTATTTTAAGAATAAAAGATTTTAAAATTTCAGCAGTTTCATCCTTAGTTCTTTAAAAGAATACTTATGAAAATCTTGCAAAATAATCAACTATCACAAGGCAATATGATTTCCTTTCTACGCTCATTATACTTATGGAACCAAATAGATACATGTGTAATAAGTGTAATGGAGTGGTGATGGAGTTAAGCTCTTTTGATTTGTGGGATGCCTTGTGTTGCTTCCCTTTTAGACAATCAACACAGTTGTCTTTATAGAAAAATTCCTTTTTAGGCACACCATGTACCAAGTTATTTTTCACTAGTTTATTCATGGTTTTAAAATTAACATGATAAATTCTTTTATACCAAAGAGTTGACTCATCACCATTAACTTTGAAAAGAAAGCATGATACTTCACCCAGTGGGGAAGCATTGTGCATATCTAGCTTGTACATATCCCCTCTCCTAAGAGATCTAAGAAGCACCAATTCCAGTGGAATTGTCATTTCGGGTTTGAGGATAATACACTCATGTTCTCTGAAAAGCATTTGGTGCTCTTGATCACAAAACTAAGCAAAACTTAAGAGATTGTGTTCAAACTGTTTGACTAAATTTAGTTTGTCAACTTTTAACTTACCATTGGATACATTACCGTTACCAGAAATGTATCCTCTGGCTTCACTTCCAAACTGAACAGAACCTTTGTCAAAATGTTGAATTGTTGTAGGAGAGATATGTTCCCTGTGACTGTCCACAATCCAAATATCTATATTCTTGCCACGTGGATGTCCCTGCATATAAGGTGAAATGATTAGTTACTATTGGAAGCCCAAGCTTTATTGCTCTTGGGCTCTTCCAATGTAGATGACATAATTGAACTAAAATGTATGCATGGGGGTTAAACTATGGTTTGTGAAGAAGAGGTTTACGCTGTAGCATCTTGTCTGATCTTCTATTCCATCCTATGGTTGATCAGTGTAGATGAGCCTGAAGAGGCTTGAGAAGCATGCCTTGCTTCTGAGGCTTCTTTGTTCTTGGAAAAAGTTATCACCGCCTTTTCTTCTGAATCAGTCTTCTTCTCGGAAGATTTCAAAAGATTCCTTTTATTCCTTTTTTGTTCTTGGGCTTGTCTTCCGAAGCTATTTTTCTTTCAGAAGAATAAGTTTCTTCAAAAAGCAACTTGGCTTCAAAAACAAGCTTTCCTTTCTTCAACACTTGAACCATATGATAAGGTCCAAATGTTAAACCTTCCTTGACTCCTTCTTTCTTTACATTGTTTGCATAATGTGTGCTTGCTGGATTGTAGTAACAATCTTTAGCCATGTGGTTATGTAGGCCACAGATTATGAACTTAATGTTAACTTTGATAGAGCATGAGGGCTGCTGTTTCTTGCACTTCTTTTCTTCTTCAACAACCTTTCCCTTTAACTTCTAATTCTTAAGCTGGATAGGCGTACTGGTACTATACTCGTTTCCCGAATCAGAGTTTCCACCGACTTAGAATCTAAGATGAATACATCCTCTTGCATTGGGTCTATTTTCAACTTAGACTCAGCCACCTTCATAGCAGTTTTTCTTGCTGTCGTGATCTTGTTCATTCTAACTTTGGTGGTCAGAGGTTGATCAGCTATATGGATAAGGTTTTCTACCTTATCCTTCACTGTGATGTTAACCATTGTTGCATCATTCTTTTTCTCATTAGGTATTGGGTCAGCAGTTGGAACCTCTTACTCATCAGTACCACATCTTGGCTGTCTGATAGACACATAACAATATGGTGGAACAGTTTCATTGGTTCCTAACCACTTTTGTTTTGATAACACACCTTTGAGTAGGAGGATGATGCAAGGATGATATTGAAGTTATGCTCTTGAATGGCATACTTCTTTGCTTTAGCCTCAGCTATTACTAGCTGGGCTTGAGCCTTAGTCAACTTAGAGACTACGTCTATTATTTGAGCACTGCAGTTTGAGTGTTCATGTTTTAAAGAAGATACAGTTTTCTCTAATTCTTTAATTTGAATTTGTAGTCAGATTATGCTCTCTTAAAATCAGATTTTAGTATGTTTAAGGACTTAATATCATACTTAGTTTCCATGTTGTAGTCCTGATATATTTTAACCTTAGCTACACAGGCTAGAGTACAGAGATGTTCATATACCTTGGTATCTTTATTTCCATCCATGAGAGCTTGAGCAGTGGTGACATCTTGCACCATGAAGCTCCAATTGACCTCTTGAGCAACAGTTGTTGTTTGTTGCTCAGTTGGCTAGGTTGTAGCCTTTGGTGTAGCAGGATGTTAGGAGGCTAGAGTTGATCCAGTATTGGATCTACGAGCCTTGCATTCCCTTACAAAATTACCAAGTTGGTTACAGTTGTAACACATAACTTTTGACTTATCAAACCCTAATTTGTTGTTGCTTGGGTTTTGTGGAAATTGCCTTCCAGTTCTTTTAAAGAACTTCTTTGCTCTGTAGGTTAAAAGGGCCATCTGTTAGTCAATGTCCATATATTCTATGAAATCTAGGCTAAAACACTCTAGATCATCAAAACATAATTGAAAATCTCGAGAGTGCTCATTTCCTGAAACAAAAGCACAACTATCCTGGAAAGGATTTTGTTAAGCTTGCCGAGAGCTGGGTGTCTCAGGAAATATGATGTAAGGCCTAGAGGAGTATGATGGTTGTTAGTTATAGTTCAGGTACATCTGGGGCAAGGGAGTTCTTAACCCTTCAGCAACACATAAGAGCATTGCTGACAGGAGGGTTTGAGCTTCTGTTCACCTAATGGCCCTTTCGAGTTTCCATCTTTATATGGTATCCATCATGGATCAGATATAGTTCAGTCATTATAAGTATGTTTAGATTCTCAGTTCTCTTGATAGAGACACAATAGAAACTCCATTTGTAAGGCCCCGAACCCGAGAACCTTACAGTTGGTCATTCATTGCTCTAAACATATATAATAGTATACATTACAGTTGGTCATTCATTGCTCTAAACATATATAATAGTATACATTTCATAAAAACATTGCAGCGGAAATTCAGTTAACAAAAGCCATTCATTATCATTAATAAATATTGTTGTTAAGCAATACAATAATGTTTAAGTTACAAAAAGATTGTTTAATTGCATTACAAAACAACAATATCCTAAATTATGAATGGATGTCAGTCTTGCCCAGCCGGGTAGCTTCACCCTCGTGCCATCCTCAGCAATAATTATCCGCCAATTGAAACTGTATAAAAGTCAGCGTTGCTAAGTGAGTTCTAGTTTTAAATGCGTTGAAATACCTTGTATAATTTATATATGAAAATACTCTTTTTAATAAAATACTTTCTTTACTTTCGTACGTGAGCATGCATCATATATACATCAAGGTAAACCTTCTTCATTAATCATTATCGTACACATTCGTTCGTTTCATACTTTTAGCATTATCTTTCACTTTCGTCCGGACCAATGTGCAATACCACAAACATTGTGCACGAAGTTGATGCTGGGCCTATGGTCTATAAATAGACCACGAACATTGTGCACGAAGCTGACCCAGTCACCTAGGGTATGCTACAAGGGTCCCTGTCAATCTCAAGTATTAACCCTGCGTGCATCCTTCGAGTTAGCTAAACTGCACATAGTTGAGCTAATGACAACATGGTTGTGCACCTCCATTCATTTCCTTGCAAGACTTACATCTTTTATTTATGTTCCACTTTTCTTCATCATTAATCTTTCACTTTTATTAATGATATTACTTTACGTTTATGATCATAAACACACTACGTAAAGTCACACAATAATAAATCATATGGAATATAAGAACATCTCATAATCATGCATAATAATAACAATTATAACCCTAAAGTCAAACGAGGGTCAAACCCTAATTCTTCTGTTTTTCGCCAAAATTCTAGAAAATTTCTATGTGTTAGGCGTTTTGGCACTATTCAGGCGTATGAGGCCTGTTTAGGCGTTTTTCAACTATGCGGGCGCATGAGCTTACTTAGGCTTTTCAACACTTAGGCATATGAGCCACTTCGGGCGCATGGGTACTATTTGGGTGCATGAGATATACTTAGGCGTCTGAGCCTACCACTTAGGCGATGGACTTATACTTGGATATTCTAAGGCATTAATTGGGTGCATGGGGTACTGTTTGGGCGCATGAGCCCATACATAAACTTTCTAAGATAAATTTCCAGGTGCATGAGCCCTATTTGGGTGCATGACCAAACTAAAAGTTTTCCAAAGCAAATTCCTTGGGCGCATGACCACTTACATATATGTTTCTAAGTGATTTTTTTCAGTCCCAGACATCACCTTAACATATTCTAAGCTTCTCCCTACTATTCTAAACATTGAACAAGCATGAACAATCATAAAACATCAACATACAAACATAAGTACTTACGGGCATACATACAACTTTGTAAAAATCATTTACGTACATTTTCAGCCCCAAGTAATTTATAAAACATGTAAAAACAGGGTCTAGAACTCACCTAGGCTTCCCAATTGCTCAATTCCTTCAACTTGGACTTTCCAAAGTATTCGAACACCTAGATATGTCTAAAACACACAAACCCGAACACATATACACACATAAGAACATATATTCTCGGTTCCTTTGTCAAAATACAAACAAAACTGAGCCAATTATGCACAAATTCTTACCTTGGTTAATAATCAACCTCTTTCTCTCTCTAAAATCAAAGAACTTAGTTTTCTTCTTCTTCTTCTAATTTGGTCAAAAAAGCAGAACATGTAGGTTGTTATGGGTGGCCATACTTAAAGAAATAATAAAATAATAGGTTTTCGTTCTTTTTTGCACTTTAACCCCTCCACTTTGACTTCTTTCATTTTCTTTCTAAATTCTTTTGTTTTCTTTTTCTCCTTTCTTTACTTTTATTTTAATTGACCAAAATACCCCGGGTGTTACAAGTCCACCCCCCTTAAAAAGGTTTCGTCCCCGAAACCCGTCACCCTTCGAATAACTGTGGGTAATGTTGTCTTATCTATTCCTCAATCTCTCATGTAGACTCCGAACCCTTCCTGTGTTTCCACTGCACACGCACCAGTGGAACTACTTTATTCCTCAATCTCTTTTCTTTTTTATCGTTGATTGCCACTGGTTGCTCTATATAATTGAGCCATTCATCCACTTCGATATCATCCAGTGGTACAATCATATCTTCATCGACTAAGCACTTTTTCAGATGAGGTATATGGAATGTTGGATGAATTCCACTTAACTCATCGGGTAGCTCTAACCTATAGGCCACTTCTCCTACACGAGCATGATTCGGAAAGGCCCTATATACCTCGGGCTTAGCTTACCTCGCTTCCTGAACCGGATAATCCCTTTCCAAGGTGATACCTTCAACATAACTCGGTCACCCACCTTGAATTCATTGGTGTACGCCTCTTGTCAGTGTACGACTTTTGTCTATCCTTTGCTGCATTCATAAAGGCTTTGATCCTTTCTAGCCTTTCAGTTGTAGCCTCGATCACTTCAAGGCTTCCTAACTCTTCCTGTCCAATATCACCCCAACGTACGGGTGTCCTACACCTTCTACCGTATAGCATCTCGTAAGGTGGCATACCAATACTTGCACGATAACTGTTGTTATATGAGAATTCTGCTAATGGTAGGTGATCATTCCAACTTCCTCCAAAGTCGATCACTCATGCTCGAGCATATCCTCAAGCGTCTGGATCATTCTCTCAGACTGAGCATCTGTCTGAGGATGGTAAGCCATGCTAATGTGTAGCCTCATCCCTATTGCATCATGAAATCTCTTTCAAAACTTTGATGTGAACTGGATGTCGCAATCAGACACGATAGACACCGGCACTACATGATGAGCTACAATCTCCTTGATGAACATATCCACCAATCTCTCGGATGAATACGTCTCGTGGATTTGTAGGAAGTGAGTACTCTTGGTCAGACGATCCACAATCACCCAAATGGTATCGTACCCCCACGTCGTGTGGGGTAACTTCGTAATGAAGTCCATGGTGATGTGCTCCCACTTCCACTCGGGTATATCCAACGGTTGGATATTCCCGTAAGGTTTCTAGTGCTCTACCTTCACTTGCAAACGAGTAAGGCACTTACTCATATACTCCACCACATCGCGCTTCATTCCCAGCTACCAATAATCCTTCTTCATGTCTTGATACATCTACGTTGCACCGAGATGAATCGAGCATCGAGTTTTGTGATCTTCATCCATAATCCGCCCCTGTAGGTCTCCATAACGAGGCATCCACATTCGCCCGTTTCCGGTTCTAATAATATGAGTGTTCTCACCCAACCCTATGACTAGCCCTTTTATTCTTTCGGAGTTAAGGAGATCTTCTTTCAATGCCTTATCTTGAAATTTTTTCACCCGTGTCATCAGATCAGTGTCATAACCAACTGATAAGCCTTCACCCGAATCAGCTCGGGTCTCTCCTTTCAGCTAAGGGCATCGGCCAAAACTTTGGCCTTACCTAGATGATAATGGATCTCACAATCATAATCCTTGATGATCTCTAACCACCTCCTCTGTCTCATCTTGAGATCCTTTTGCTCAAAGAAATACTTCAAGCTCTTATGGTCTGTGAAGATTGTGTACTTTGTCCCGTACAACTAGTGCCTCCAAATCTTCAACGCAAAAACCACAGCTGCTAACTCCAAATCATGGGTCGGGTAGTTGACTTTGTGGGTTTTAACTATTGGGATACGTAGGTTATTACCCTTCCACGTTGCATCAACACGCAACGTAATCCTGAATAAGAAGCATCTGAATATACCACTAAGTCCTCACTCCGTTTGGGCAACATCAAGACAGGAGGTTGAGTCAATCTCGTCTTTAACTCCTTAAAAGCACACTCATGTTCTCGACCCGACAGGAACTTCACATCCTTGCGAGTCAATTTTGTCAAAGGTGAAGCTATCTTGGAAAAGTACTTGATGAATCTCTTGTAATAACCCGCCAATCCCAAGAAACTACGGATCTCGGATGGCATCTTTGGAGACTTCCATTGCATCACTACCTCAACATTTGCCGTGTCCACCACAATTCCTTCAGCATTTACCACATGACCCAGAAATTGAACTTCGCACAACTCGAAAGCACACTTAGAGAATTTAGCATACAACTTCTCTCTTCTAAGTGTCTCCAATACTTCCCGAATATGGCCAGTATGTGCTTCCTCACTTTTTAAATAAATCAGGAAATCATCAATAAACACAATTACTTATTTATCTAACACCAACCGGCACACTCGGTTCATCAAATCCATAAAGGAAGCTGGCGCGTTAGTCAAACCGAAAGACATAACAAGAAACTTGTAATGTCCATAACGCGTGCGAAAATATGCCTTAGGGATATCTCGCTCCTTTACCTTCAGCTGATGGTAACCAGGTCGAAGAGCTATCCTTGAGAACCAACTGGTACCTTGCAGCTGATCAAACAAGTCATCAATCCTTGGCAACGGGTACCGATTCTTCACCGTCAACTTGTTTAACTCCCGGTAGTCGATGCATATCCACATACTACTATCCTTCTTAACAAACAAGACCGGAGCACCCCATGGAGAGATACTCGATCGAATGAACCCTTTCTCAAATAACTCCTGCAATTGATCCATGAGTTCCTTCATCTCAGTCGGAGCTAATCGATACGGTACTTTGGAAACTGGATGAGCACTTGGTATCAAAGCAATCTGAATCTCGTGATCCGGTGGCACACCTAGCAAATCCTCTGGGAACATGTCTGGGAAG
Organism: Flaveria linearis; assembly: GCA_024085815.1. NCBI lineage: Eukaryota > Viridiplantae > Streptophyta > Magnoliopsida > Asterales > Asteraceae > Flaveria > Flaveria linearis. Next base: position 8,338,853 of record CM044012.1, on the reverse strand, counting down.
TCGCATACCACTGGTACATCAGGTAATTGTGGTATTGATGCATCCGCATCTTTCAAGTAGGCCAGGTAGGCACTACATCCACGTCGCATGTACTTTCCTGCCACCGCCATCGAAATCACGTTTGGAACCTTAGCGACGCGATTACCGTAAACCGTCACCGAACTTCCATCGGGCGCAACTAATCGAATCATCTTCTTACAACACACGATGTTTTCTTTATAGGATGCTAACCAGTCCATCCCTAGCACTACATCGAATCCACCTAGGGGCATCACATGTAAATTGACAGAAAACCTATGGCCTTCCAGTTCTATGGCACAGTCTCCTATCAAATCAGTAATCCTAGTAGACTTACCAATAGTAGTTTCTACATCGAAGGGCTCATAAATACTCCTACTGCTAGGAGGGAATTTAACATGGAAAGTAGTAGAGATGAAACTCCTACTAGCACAAGAATCAAATAATACAGAGGCACAAGTTTGGTTTACTAGAAACATACCTGACACGACATCGGGGTCCACTCTAGCCACATCCTAGGTCATCGTGAAAGCTCTAGCACCTACCCTCTGCCCTCCTTCTTCATCCTTCTTCTTTGCCCCAGAACTGTTGGCCCTTGGCCTCTTGCAGTCTTTGCTCACGTCGCCCTCCCCGACACATTTATAACACTTCAGCACCCTATAGTCTCTAGCAATATGGCCAAGCTTTCCACACTTGAAGCATATGTTTAACCCCAACCTACACTCACCAGTATGCTCCATCCCACACTTACCACACTTTTTCAGTGTCAAACCTGATGACGCCTTACTACCATCCATCTTCATTCTTTTGTTGTTTGGAGCGAAACCACCACGCCCAAACCGCTTCCTGTTCCAGTTCTTGTCACCACCCCGTGTGTTCTTCGCCTCAACTACAGTCTCCTCTCACTCATCATACAACTTACCCACCAAGTCTACAACCGATCGAAAGTTACCTGGCTGAGCAGCAACCAGATGCCTGCGAATATCAGCCGCCAATCCCTGGATGTACGTCTTGATCTTCCTTGACACCGGCGTCACCTGATCCTGCACCGGCCTTGCCATTTTGTTAAATTTAATGGTAGACTGTTGGTGCGTCATAGTTCCCGCTTCCAGCTGCAGGAACTCCCTCTCAATCTTGTCCAACTCCTTGTGAGGACAGAACTCCTCAATCATTAACTTTTTCAGTTCTTGCCACCTCATCTTTCCAATGGCCCTGCTACCCGCGGCCTGGAAAATATTATCCCACCAGCATAAGGCCGAGTCCACCAATGAGTGGGTGGCAAACTTCACTATCTGATCTTCTCAGCACTCGCTGATATCAAGCATCGCCTCCGTCTGCCTCAACTATCAGTGAGCAGTAGCAACATTGTCATGTCCATCGAATGTTGGAGGCTTGCACCTCTGAAATACCCCGTAGTTATGGCCTCGTGCAGTTTCCTGCACCGCTTCTTCGTCCTCCTCCTCATTTGAGATAACCGTCTCAGTCTCTGGTTGTTCTCCTCCTTCTCTCCCAGTATTGCCCCTCTTTTCCCTCGTTTCGTCTTCCCTTACAGCCTTAATCACATCAATCACCACAGGCGGTAGAATCGTCCGCATGACTTAATGTACCTCTTTTGATACTGCATCTTTCACAGAGGCCCTCAAATTATGCTCTCATCGACGCCCTCATGCTGATGAACCTCAGGATGAGTGGGGCTCATCTCAACATCTCTAGACTGGTTCCTCGTAAGAAGTGGTTAAACACCACCTCCACCCCGTACTCCATCTCTAGAATCCTTAGAAGATCTACCTCCAGCCATCTCTAAACGCTACAAGATTCAAACACTAACACGGTCATTCAAGGTAATGGCTTAGTGTATGTTGAGTATAGTAAGTCCCTAATTACAGTGGCCAGTTGTGATTAGCCACTTACTTTTCTCTTCACACCCCAAGCATTCCCTATCCTGACTACATCAGTATCTAAATCTAGTAAGAGCACGTAAATCAAATGGCACATGCACACAATACTTGTTAACTTTAAGAAAGAAATACCTAATGGCACGTGGCTACTCGGGCTCGCATCCCCTTCCCATAGTCCCATTCTCAGTTTAAGATTAGGTTTTTAAAATATTTACCTAATTCACTTAAAGTTTGGCTCTGATACCAACTTGTAAGGCCCCGAACCTGAGAACCTCACAGTTGGTCATTCATTGCTCTAAACATACATAATAGTATACATTTCATTAAAACATTGTAGCGGAAATTCAGTCAACAAAAGCCATTCATTATCATTAATAAATACTATTGTTAAGCGATACAATAATGTTTAAGTTACAAAAAGATTGTTTAATTGCATTACAAAACAACAATATCCTAAATTGTGACTGGATGTCAGTCTTGCCCCACCGGGTAGCTTCACCCTCATGCCATCCGCAACAATAATTACCTGCTAACTAAAAATGTATAAAAGTCAGTGTTGCTAGGTGAGTTCTAGTTTTAAAAGCGTTAAAATACCTTGCATAATTTATATATGAAAATACTCTTTTCAATAAAATACTTTTTTACATTCGTATGTGAGCATGCATCATATATACATCAAGTTAAACCTTCTTCATTAATCATTATCCTACGCATTCGTTTATTTCGTACTTTTATCATAATATTTCAATTTCTTCCGGACCAATGTGCAATACCCCAAACATTGTGCACGAAGCTGATGCTGGGCCTATGGCCTATAAATAGACCATGAACATTGTGCACGAAGCTGACCCAGTCACCTAGGGTATGCTACAAGGGTCCCTGTCAATCTCAAGTATTAACCCTGCGTGCATCCTTCGGGTTAGTTAAATCGCACACAGTTGAGCTAACGACAACATGGTCGTGCGCCTCCATTCATTTGCTTGCAAGACTTACATTCTTTCATTTATGTTCCACTTTTCTTCATCATTAATCTTTAACTTTTATTTATGATATTACTTTATGTTTATAATCATAAACACACCTCGTAAAGTCACACAATAATAAATAATATTGAACATAAGAACAGATCATAATCATGCATAATAATAACAATTATAACCCTAAAGTCAAACTAGGGTCAAACCCTAATTATTCAGTTTATCTCTAAAATTCAAGAAAATTTCTAACTTTTAGATGTTTTCGCACTATTCAGGCGCATGAGGCCTGTTTAGGCATTTTTCAACTATGCAGGCGCATGAGCTTACTTAGGCGTTTCAACACTTAGGCTCATGAGCCACTTCGGGCGCATGGGCACTATTTGGAGTTTCTAAGGCATTAGTTGGGCGCATTGGGTACTGTTTGGGCTAATGAGCTCATACTTAAATTTTCTAAGTTAATTTCCCAGGCCCATGAGCCCTATTTGGGTGCATGAGCAAACTTAAAGTTTTCTAAAGCAAATTCCTTAGGCGCATGGGCCCTGTTTGGGCACATGGGCCCTGTTTCGGCACATGACCACTTACATATATCTTTCTAAGTGATTTCTTTTGTCCCATACGTCACCTTAACATATTCTAAGCTTCTCCTTACCATTCTAAACATCAAACAAGCATGACCAATCATAAGATATCAACGTACAAACTTAAATACTTACGGCCATACATACAACTTTGTAAAAATACTTTATATACGTTTTCAGCCCTAAATAATTTATAAAACATGTAAAAGATAGGGTCTAGAACTCACCTAGGCTGCTCAATTTCTTAATTCCTTTAACATGGACTTTTCCAAAGATTTGAAACACCTAGATATGTCTAAAACACATAAACCCGAACACATATACACACATAAGAACATGTATTCTCAGTTTCTTAGTCAAAACACAAACAAAACCAAGCCAATTGTGCACAAATGCTTATGTTAGTTAATAATCAGCCTCTTTCTCTCTCTGAAACTAAAGAACTTAGTTTTCTTTTTCTTCTTCTAATTTGGTCGACAAAAGCAGAACATGTAGGTTGTTATGGGTGGCCATACTTAAAGAAATAATAAAATAATAGGGTTTTGATCTTTTTTGCACTTTAACCCCTCCACTTTGACTTTGTTTTCTTTTGTTTTCTTTTTCTCCTTTCTTTTATTTTATTTTAATTGACCAAAATTCCGGGTGTTACACCATTCATAATTTGGTCGACAAAAGCAGAACATGTAGATTGGGCGGCCATACTATGTCTCTCTTCTCATGAGCCACTTCCATAGACTGAGAGATGCAATTAAGTCCATGTACCTGAAGTATTGTTGGCTCAAGGTCTCATAGATAATATAAGTGAAGTTTTCAAACTTATGCTTCAGTACATCTTTCTTAGACTCTTTGGATCCGGAAGAACCAGAGTACATCAATGTCAAATAATCAAAGAGTTCTTTGGCTAACTTGTAGCGCTCAAAGCCTACCATTATGGAGTTTGGTATGGTTGTAAGCAATACAGTCATTGCTTTGCCATTGATGTCCATCTTCTTGAAATCGTCATCTGAGTAGTCTTTAATAGCTTTCTTAATCATAGCACCATTACCAGTTGGAGATGCTACCTTTGACTTGTAGGGACCGTGAGTTACTGATCTCCACATTCAGCTATCTTGATACTTGATGAAGCCTTCAATACGTTGAGACTAGGCTTCAAAGTTATCAGGAGTGATATTCCTTGTCATGGTTCCCATCTTATTCTTTAAAAATTTATGGTTGAGAGCCATTTTTGAGTGAAGTGAGAAAGTGTGAAAAAAAGGATGATTTGGGATGGTTAGATCTCATAACCAAGAGCCTAAGAAGCTCTGATACCAATTGCAGGATTGGTGTTAGTCTATCAACACAAGATTTATCTCACAATCTCAATAAGTCTCACTCGGTTGATGAAGCAGAATCTCAAACTAAGTTGAAATAATATAATAAGTTAGTGAACACAAGAATGGTTTTCAAGATACTTGTATATATTACTTCTCAACTCAGTGATACAAGACTCTTACAAGCATGGTTTGATGAGTTACAATAAGAAACTATATATACTACTATCTACAGCCGGTTATACTTATATAACCAGCTGGAATATACAACTAGACAAATACTACATTGCTAGAAGTAAGACATCTAAGATAAAATACTATCCTAGGATTAGGTAGTCATGATAGGTCCATGACTTACCTTTTGTCACAAACTAAAGATGGTTACTGTACTAATTGATAAAGGTGAACAGTGGAATAAGGTATGGTCAACTACATGGGCATGGGAAAGCGCCATGCCATATATCAGAAGTTGGCAGTGGATGTCAGGCAGCCCATACTTTTGTCCACTAGTCATAGTTGGTTCTTTCGAAGGTAAATGGCTTTAGAAGAATAAGTTCTTCTGAGGCCATTTATACTTTGGAAAATTTGGAAATATCAACTTCTTCCGATTCTTCTGCAAGTCTTTAGGAATTCATTCTTCAGAATACTTTGTCTTAGATCTTCTAAGTTGAACACTTCGGAAGTAGAACTATTTAGTCTTCAGAAGACTTATAACTATCTTCAGAAGTTCTTCATATACAGCCTTGGAAGACTTAGTTTTCCTTCGGAAGTTCTTCATTCATTAGGCTTCTGAAGATCTTCAGCTTGTCTTCGGAATAGTTTCTTTAGCTTCGAAGACTTTTTCAATTGCACTTCAAAGTTCTTCTAAGTGTTGTTTTGGTTGCACCAGTCTTATAAGATCCAACACAACCACTGAACCTTACACCCCTGAACCCATACCATCAGCCTTACCTACACCCTCATCCACTACTTCTTAACAACAACCACCACCAAGTATCCTTAAACCCAAAACTCAACCCCATAACCAATCACTACCCAAACCATCTTCTGAACCATCTAAGCCCCTAACCTTAGAAGAGTTCAAGGAGATCAAAAGGAAGAGTCCGTTATGCTAAAATACATTGATGCTCTTTCTGTTCCCTCATAAGACACACATTCCTTGATCAGCCAAGGGGAACACTGGACCAAGCTCTCTAACTTCTTGCAAATAATTTAGACGTAGTTAAAAACAAAGATATAAAGTTGAGAAGGAGACTGGTGACTAAACTGGACACGAGAAAAGGGATAAGCTGCCAACTAATCCCCTCAATCCTAGAAGCCAAATTGTCCAGTGGAGGTTTGATGAAGCTACATACATCTTTGTTGGGCAAAGGGAGAATGGTCAAGTGAATAGACTTGATACATCAGTTATGCTACACTCTAGCCGATTTGACATTTTTGAGTTAGAAGAGAAACCATTCTCCAATCCCATGAACTCTCATATTGCTACTCACATCAGGAATCATCTTAGCAATCTTCATCTTGCTGAACTTACTTAGAAAGCTAAGATTGAAGAAGAGTTTAAAATGAGAGCAAATGAAGAAGAAGGAGGTGTATATCAGAAAAGGAAGAACATTCCTACAGATGGTTGAGGGTCCAACTTCGGATCCAATAGTTAGATCAGAATATGACTACAATTCCCATCAACTAACTCTATTTTGAGGGACACAACAAAGGGTACATGTCATCTAGATCAATAGATTTGATTAATTATACACGAATGACTTATACAAGCTCCTCAACACCACATCAGGGATGACAAATATCTTCTTTCCCTAGTGTCGAAGACTTTGAGGAGTAGAAGGAAGTGAATCTTTGGTAGCATCAGCCTAAGGGGAGTTTGTTGGATGATACGAGGCTGGTGCAGTCAAAACAACATTTAAAAGATTTTGATATACAATTGAAGTGGTCTTTCAAACACAAAACTGCTTTACAGAAGACAAGTCAAAGATCTTCCGAAGCTCAAGTATGAAGAACTTCCAAAGGTAGAACTCAGTCTTTTGTGACTAAGTAGTTCTCCTTCTAAAGTATACAAACTTAGAAGATCCAAGACAAAGTCTTTGAAGAATAAAGTCATGAAGCCTTGAAGAAGATCCGGAAGAAGTTGATTCCTCTGAAGTTTAAATGGCCTCGGAAGAACTTATTCTTCGGAAGCCATTTAGCTTCAGAAGAACGAACTATGAACCAGTGGACATAAGTATTGTCTGTCTAACATCCATTGCAACCTATGATATACTGCACGGCGCTTTCCCATGCCCATTTAGTTGACCGTAATTTAATCCAATTTTCACCTATTACTAGTTAGTACAGTTGCCACTTTTAGTCGGTGACAAAAGGTAAGTTATGGACTTGTCATGACTACCTAATATAGGATAGTATTTTATCTTAGATTCTTTAGTTCTAGCAATGTAGTATTCGTCTAGTCGTAAATTCCAGCTGATTATCCAAGTATAACCGGCTGTAGATAGTAGTATATATAGTTTCTCATTATAACTCTGTAACCATCCTTTTAAGAGTCTTGTAATACTGAGTTGAGAAGTAATATATACAAGTATCTTGGAAAACTATTCTTATGTTCATTTGTTTTTGTTAACTTATTATATTACCTGTGAACTTAGTTAGAGATTCTGCTTCATCAAACCGAATGATATTAATTGAGCTTGTGAGATAATATTTTATTATGAGACCAAAACAGACCATGCACAACAGTTAACACAATGACCAACACTAGACTTGATGAGTAGCAATAGACACAAGAGCTGCTTGACAAGGAATACGCAATGACACAATGACCAAAACTAGACTTGATGAGTAGCAATAGACACTAGACTTGATGAGTAGCAATAGACACAAGCATTTACCTCCACCAGTTGATGTAGATGTGCAGACTTCTCCTTATCAGTGGCTAACAGCTTCAGCACCATCCTGTTTAGTGCCGCCAGTTGTTCCTCCACTCCAAGCGGAAGGGAGGGATGATCTGGTGGGGAATATGGAAGGACCAGCTTGGTGATTGGTGGTGGTAGAAGTGGCTGTGGTGAATATGGGTGGTGGAGTATGAACAGGTGGAGTGGTATGGGGGTGGCTGTGGAAGGTGGTGTAGTGGTGGTAGGTGGTGAAGTGGTGGTAGGTGGTGTAGTGGTAGAGGTGGTGGAGGTAGATATCAGCGTGAACCTCCGTCTCTTCGGCTTCATCTCATGGGGCTGAGCCATCCTCTTCCTCCGAGTCCCCCTTGACTCGGAGGTTCCCTTTTCTACTGGACTGCTCTGGGGTGTATGATGGATCAGAGATAGCCTCCCCAGACCCGTCCGGACATCCACCCACCATCCTCATCCCCCTTTTGGTGGCAACCACTCGGCTACCCACCGTCCGAGTCAGTGGCTCCTCATCAGACTCGTCCTCCTCGTCAGGGTAGAAGTCTTGATGGAACCCTGCAGTCTCTCGATCACCATATGGAGATGGTGGAGATGTAACATCAGCAGTAGTGGTCTGAGTGTGAGAAGGACCTGTATCTCCACTATCACCACTTTCATCGTCGTTAGAGTCATCGTCTGGAAGGACTATCTGCTCTACATCAGAATCACTGTCATCGTGGTGCCACTTTCGCCTAGCTAGCACCACATAGTCATCCTAGGCCAGATGCCCGAATAATCTCCTCACTGGGGGCTTCACCTACTTGCCCCGGTAGACCTTCATCCGTCCCAGAGTAGCGTCATCCATAACATCCAGGACCACAGCATCCTCTTTCACCTTAGGCAGCGAGGGGAGCTTCTGATCTATGATCATCTGTATAAACCGTGGATACATACAGAAGATTTCCTTCCCCTTCGCCTTGATGTTCTCCACCAGATAGGTGAAGATCATCCTAGAAAAGCTGAATGGATGATTCAGCACCAACGCCGCGTAGGAGTTCTACATCTGGTCGGAGACCTCATCGAATCCACCCTTCCTTGAGGCGATACAACTGAGCAGTACGTGGGCTAAGTATTTGAACTGGGGGTACAAGTTACTCTTGTTGAGCATACTTGCATTGATGTCCCCCAAGTACTAAGCCCTCATGAAGTAGCGTCGAATAGTGAGGGGATGTAATCTAGTAGGGCAGTCAGCATCATCCCTGAACTCTAACACTATCCGGATATCCTCCTCAGTAATCTCGATGGCCTGCCCAATATAGAAATCCAGATAGTATGGGGCTCAGTGGACCTATCAACAGTAGCGCCTTCCCAAAACACCTGCTGTACGGATCTGTAAGGTGTGCATGGTATAGAGATCGCTCAGAAAATCCTCGAACGACGTAGAAATGTGATAATGCTAGCAAAATCCGCAGCGTTGCAGGATGAGAGATCGAGATGAGCACAGATGTTGTGCTTGGTAATCATCGTCCACCGACTAGCCATCTATGAGACAAAGTAAGTAAACATTAGCACAGGTCAAAGAATACCAGATTTTTTTCATGAACTTGAAAATTTTGTTCAGTCGTGCGATTGAGCTGAGCGACTGAGATCTAGTCGTGCGAAGCTGTGCGACTAAGATCTAGTCGTGCAAATGATCTCATACGTACGACTGAGTCATGCGACTGGACTTAGTCGTATGTTCTCTCATGCGTTTACCTCAGTCGTGCGATTGAGCTCAGACGCATGGTTCAGTCGTGCGATTGAACCATTCATTCATCTCAGTCGTGTGATTGAGCCATTTTCCTCGCTCAGTCGTGCGATTGAAGTTCATCAGGATGTCCGATCGCATGTTCGACTATTGGTTCATTAAAATTCAATTTTTGAGCTATACTTGATGTTAAACGTTGAGGATTGGCTCATTAGGTTCGCAGAAGACCGACTGACCCCTAATAACATTCTTTTGATCAAAATGCTTAGTTTTAGTGGTTTATTAGTCATTTTTAGGTTGGATAGCTTTAGGTCATATTTTTCGATCTTTTAGACGTGTAGTAACCGGTTTTTTGTACTAACTTGTCGCGCAGTACCTATATAATCAAAACAGTCGTTAGAGAACGTCAAATAATGATCTAAATCGATCAAATGCAATTTTGGCAGTATGGGTTTGCGTCGTACAATATAGAGGCAATTTGAGTGATGGAACGACTGAGACCGACTCCCCCTCTATTTATACAAGGGCAACCTTCAGTCGTGCGACTGAACCTAGTCGCATGATTGATTCGTGCGACTGAGCTTCAGTCATATGACTCGCCCATTTGGTCATCTCCAATCGTACGATTGAGGATCATTCGTGGACTGTCACAGTCGGTCACCTCCAATCGTGCGATTGGGCTCATTCGTATGGTCCAATCGTACGACTGGTCCATACTTCTGATCCAGTCGTGCGCATGGGTCATACTTATGAAATTTTGACTTTTTGACCATTTGACACTTAGTTCCTTATAACAGTAGATAAAACATTTTGAGCAGTTTATCTCTCAGACATGACCAACTTATGATTAAAAACCTTTTGATCACCTTAGACGTGATCCATTTATCCACCTGATCACCTCAGATGCGATCCATTTATCCACCTGATCACCTCAGACGTGATCCATTTATCCACCTGATCACCTCATACGTGATCCATTTATCCACCTGATCACCTCATACGTGATCCATTTATCCACCTGATCATCTCAGACATGATCTTTTTACATTTTCAGAAACAATTGGTTCAAGATTAACGTTAAGTTCTTTTTGTGATGTTCACAGAGATGAATAACATAGCACAGTCCGACACTGACACACTTTGCAAATAACTTGAAAATTAAACTAAGTAACAAAATAAACATGTTTTTGTGATTTTGTTAGGGTAGGGTAGAATGGCCTATTAGCATTCATGTCATTTCGAAGACAGATTCATATGGAATCAGACAGGCATAAACACCATTACTTGGAACTTTTATATATTTTGAAATAGAAACTAGCATATTTATATATCACAGTTTTTCACACATCTAAGACTTCTAAGCTCTAACTGGGAATCATGCTTGATCTGATATGTAACACACATTGATTTTGAACATCAGGCGGTGCATCCACGACGATTTTCAGTATACTTGTCCTCTTAAATCCATACACAGATTTTGACATACATCAGTGATTAATTAAGTAAATTAGATCAACAAATGTTTCTGTGTCCCACAGGTATATGGTAATCAATCTTCCTCAGGAGATTTTTGAGCGGTCCGTGGAATAAGAAGATTTGGTTCTAAGAACTTTCAAAGAGATGCTAAGCCTCAGGTTAGTGCCATCGTACAGCAAAGAGGCGCAAACAACAATGAATTCTTAGAACAGATGGGTTATTCCAAGCCTCAGGTCAGTGCCATCGCACAGCAGAGAGGCGCAATACCTATCTTCTTCTTAGAGCAATATATTATAATATACAATTTTTTTAGTGATGTTTGTCATCTTTTTGCTCTATGTTTTTTGGGTCTTTGCACACACTTATGGCATTCAATTGCTCCTCACCCTTTATTGGAAATTGATTGATTGGGCAAACCAAGGATACATGGAAACCCACACCTTGTTGATTGATTTAAGTTTCAGTTGAATCACCAATGATGCCTACTCGTCTATTGTGTTAAATCTACCGACACATCGTATAGTGAACTAGCACCTCCCTAGATCAACTTTCTCCAAGTAATTACAGTAACAAACAAGCGTACTATCATTTTCCCAATTTGTTAGACTTATACTTCTCTGACTAATATGTTTCTGTGATTTAATTAAACTAAATTTACAAAAATTGAAAATCTTTTTGGTGTTCCAAGTAACTCGATGTCTGTGTAATATCACTTTCCATAATGTTGAATCACATTCTTATCTTTGTTGTGTTTGCCTGTTTAGCTTATCTGCCCTCCCCCCTCTTTTTAAGTAAATAAATACTGAAAGTAAACTAATCTCCCCCTAAAATTCTAAAACAAAAATCTTTTTGTGTTTTTGGACTTTTATAAGACTAGGAAATTAACAACAAATAGAAATAAAATAAAAATGAAAAGCTAAACAAGTGTCGGACTAAGCATCTATGTCTTCTGAAATGATGTCACTTTTCTTTTTCACGCCCTTAACCTCTAACAAATATAAAAATATGGGTTTATCAAAAGGTTTGGTGTAGAGGTCGGTGCGCTGAAAATCCTTGTTTATTTTAATCACATCTATTAATTGTTTTTCATAGCAATCGCGTATGAAATGATATTTGATACTGATGTGTTTTATTTTAGGGTGTTGAATAGGATTTTTAGTTACAGCTATGGCAGCAGAGTTATCAACAAATATAGGGGTATGAGAAAATTGCAAACCATAGTCCCGCATTTGCTGTTGGATCCCAATGATCTTAAGCAGCAACTTGCAGCAGCAACGTATTCAGGTTCACATGTTGACAAGGCAACAGATGTCTGCTTCTTGCATTGCCAGGTGACTAATCGCCTTCCAAAGAACTGACACCCTGCTGATGTTGACTTGAAGTTCATCTTGCAGTCATCGTTGTCTGAATCACTGTACGCAGTTAGCTCAAAGTCATGATCATGAGGATACCGCAACCCCAGTGTTGGAGTACCCTTCAGATAACAAAAAATCCTTTTCACCCCGATCAGATGATTTACTTTTGGTTTTTCTTGATATCTTGAGCACAGATATGTGGCGTACATGATATCGGGACGCGAGGCAGTGAGATACATAAGAGATCCAATAATCCCACGATACATAGTGGCATCCACCAAATCCCCATTCTCATCAGGTGCCACTTCATGGTTTGTGGCGAGTAGGGTACCGGCAACAGTGACATTTTCAATATCAAATCGACTAAGAATGTCTCTAACATACTTGGTCTGATGCAGAAAAATACCGGTAGGTGTTTGATCTACCTGTAATCCCAGGAAGAACTTCATCTCTCCCATGGCACTCATTTCAAATTCTGCCTTCATCACTGGTTCAAATTCTTTACATAATTCTTTATTTCGAGAACCAAAGATTATGTCGTTCACATAAATCTGCACCATTACTAAATCTCCATCTCTCTCTTTTATGAACAACGTCCAGTCAATCACACCTCTGTGAAAATCGTGTTTCAACATGTGGGTGGAGAGCTTCTCATACCAAGCTCGAGGAGCCTGATGTAGACCGTACAAATCCTTTGTCCTGATGATAAGGGTCCTCAAATCCTTCGGGTTGACTAACGTAGACTTCTTCACGGATTTCCCCATGAAGGAATGCACTCTTTACATCTAGTCGATTGACTTTGATCTTCATATAAGATACATAGGCTAGCAAGATACGGATTGCTTCCATTCTAGCCAAAGGTGCAAACACTTCATTGTAGTCGACTCCCTCGACTTGTCTGAAGCCTTGAACAACCAATCTTGCCTTGTTTCTGATTACGACACCTTGGTCGTCCTTCTTGTAGCGTAGCACCCATTTGGTGCCAATCACTTTCACTCCTTTGGGCCTGTCAATAAGTGTCCACACTCCAAGCGTCTTGAACTGTAGCAGCTCCTCCTGCATAGTGTTGACCCAGGCCTCGTCTTTCAGGGGCATCATAGACGTACTTGGGCTCGATTTGAGAAACGAAAAATTTGAAAGCCCCATCATTCACGTAGCCATTTTCCATAATTGCAGCATAATCAGCTGAGTGTAGCTAATTTCTCGTCTGCACACCGGAGTGAAGATCCCCAATGATAGTCTCTGGGGGATGATTCACACTGATCCTAGTCACAGGTGTCGTAGGAACGACAACTTCAGTATCCAGATTTGTGATGGTAGGTTCAGTATCCGGATTCCCTGATGCATGTTCAGCATCTGTTGAGCTTCCATCTTAATTAATGTTATGCTCATTACTAGTATCAACTGCATCTTCATCGTCTGATGAATCATCACTCTCGTCCTAAGCAGCTGCTGAAGATCCCAAAGCATCACTAGTCGGTGCCATCTTGCTGGTATCCTGATTCGGTGTATTTAGGACATCGTACATCATCTGAGCAGCAATCTCTTCATCTGAATCTATCTGAGGAAGGTTGAATGATTTGAAAAAGCCATCGTAGTTGAAGAATGATGATGGACCTTTTCCAGCAGGAGGTATGGTGTATCGTTGCACATCGACATTGCACCACTCTTCTACCTGACCTGTCGAGTTGTTATAAACCCGTTTGTCTGGTATGTTGTATCCAAGAAAGATCCCCTGATCAGCTTTCTCACTGAACTTGCCCTTCGAAGTTTTCTTCAGTAACGTGCATAGAGCTCCAAATGGTTCCAGATACTCTAGGTTAGGTTTGCGCTTCTGAAGTAACTCATAGCAGTCTTCCCATGCCGCTTGACTACTAACACATGATTAAGCGTGTAGCACGCATTGGCAACAGCTTCATTCCAGAACTGTATTGGTAGTTTTGAATCTGCCAACATAGTCCTTGCAGTCTCGATCAAGCTTCTATTATTGCGTTCAGCAACTCCATTCATCTGTGGCGTGTATGCAGAGGTGAACTGATGAACAATTCCCTTTTCCTTGCAGAAAGCATCCATCCACTGGTTCTTCAATTTAGTTCCATTTTCTGAACGAACCTTCTTGACCTTCAGATTGTAGAGAGACTCCAGGGTAGTGACGAGCACCTTGAACGATTAAAATGTTTCTGACTTAGCTTTCAGAAACATTACCCAGAGAAACGTGAGTAGTCATCTGTGACTACAAAGCTGTACCAGTCTCCAATGATACTCTTGGTGCTTACGGGACTGAAAAGATCCATATGCAGTAGCTCCAGGGGCATCTTGATAGAGTTAACATGCTTGGTCTTATGAGACTTCCTGGTCTGCTTTCCCTTCTTGCACGAGACACAAAAATCTGGAAGTTTGAAGTTCTTTACAGTAACTCCCTCAACTAGGTTGTTATGAATCAGATGATTTATCTTCCTGTGATTTATGTGTCCTATTCTCCTGTCCCAGTAGATTGACTCCTTCTCTGTGGCCTTTGACAAGAAGCATTGAACAGTGGACTCAGTAGTAGAAGCATTTGACATATCCAAGACGTACAAATCGTTGTACCTTGATACTGACATTTAAACCTGCTCCTCAGGAATCTCCATCTCCTTCTTTAGAATGTAACATTTCCTATTGTCAAACATTACTTTGAAGCCCTTGTCACATATCTGAGAAACTGAAAGCAAATTGTTTTCTAACTGTTGAACATAATTCACTTTATCAAACTTTACCTTTCCATTACCTACTTCTCCTTGTGCGGTAATGTAGCCTTTTTTATTTCCAGTGAAAGAAACATGTCCCCATGTAATTTATTTAACATTGAAAAGGAGAGACTGATTTCCCGTCATGTTCCTGGATGCTCCGCTATCTATCATCCATGTGTTGGTAGAAGCATCATAGCGGACAACCTGCACATAATAGAAAATAATTAGTTAAGGAGGGGGACCCAAGCCTTTACTGGGTTGGGTTTCCCTGAGGCATCGCACATTACAAACTCGACCCACTGTCCTCTTGGAGTTAGAGAAGCCTCATTCTTCTGCTTATCAACACTATCAGACAAATCCGATGTTTTAGACCATCCTTGTGTAAGGCTTGTTTGTGGTAAACCAATGACTGATTTACAGTTTGAACTTTAGATTTATTGTCAAAAACAGGTTTCACCTCAGGCATCACAGACTTGCTAGTGACTTGTCTGTGTTGTCTGTGGTGTTGGGGAGATGCATAAGACCCAGCAGGTGTTTTAGACCTAGCAGGTGTCTTTGATCTCTGTTTTGAAGAAACCGGTTTAACTTCCTGATCTAGTTCAACTTTAAGCCTAGGTGTCTGATAGCGAGGACAGTGTGAAGAGATGTGACCTCTTTGTCCACAAGTATCGCATGATCTCCTCTCAACAGGACTCGGAGATCTCTTGTGGGGTGGGGAGCAAACTTTAGGTATGAGCTTTTTGGTCTCAACCTTTTGATTTTCACCTTCTTTGACAAATTTTACTTGTTTAACATTATGATTACTTTGTCTTTTAAGATGATTGTGATCTTGCTTAACCGGTTTAGACTGAGTGGTTTTTGAAGTCTTAGGTTCTGTGACAGCAGATTTTGAACCCAACCCAAGAGATGCTTGAACATCCTCTTCCACCATGTTCTCAATGATGGTTTTATCCTTTGTGCCTGAAGTTGATGTCTTCTGATCAGCAACCGGAGGAGCAGGTTTAACTGCAGTGTTCGGATCACTAACCAGAGGAGTAGTCACCATATGGTCCTTGATGGGATTATTGTTAACATGTCTTTGTTTTGTGTTTAGGAGGATCTCATGTGGTGGAGGCACAACTTTATAACCCAGTCCTTCCCCGTTGCTTCTTTCTTTAACCAAGTTTTTCAAGATGTGAGAGGAACTAGCTAAACTATGTAGTTTTTGCTTTAAGGATTAATTTTCAACTTGTAAAACAGCTCTATCCTTTTTAGTTTCCTCAATTGTTTTTAAGTAAAACTTTATGTTATTTTCTTGGTTAAAAGCAACAACCTCAGTCTCTTTTAATTGTTTTCTGAGCAAGTCAATTTTCTCCTTAAAACTGCTTTCATTTTGCTTTAATACTCGATTAGCTTCAGTGCAAAGTTTTAAGTCATTTACTAAGTTATCATTATGTTCTAATAACCTAGCACATTTCAGATCGATTCTTTCCCTCAACTTATTACATTCAACACATGGATGTTTGTCAAAGAGAACGTCTTTTTATTCTACCTGTGCAGATGTAGAGGTGCCAGCCATGAAAGCAGCTTGGGTTTCCTGGTGTGCTGCAGATTCTGCATTTAATTCATCCTCTACTAGTTGATCAACAGCAGCCATAGTCTCATTCACATCAGTAGTATCAAGCTCAACTGAGTTCTCCCCCTCACTCGCTGAGTCTTCGTTCAGATCATCAACCGATACAATGTTAGCTTCACCATCAGATAAGAAACAGAAGGACCAGTCTTGTCCTTTATCACCCTATGCTACCATTGCTTTGGAGTCATGGCTAGTTGATGTTTCCTTTGGAGTCTTGTCCTTATCCTACCTATTAAATGATGAAAACGGGTTGCCATTTCCTGTCTTCTTAGGTTTGACACACTCTCTCTTGAAATGGCCTTTTTCACCGCAGTTGAAACAGTGACTTTTGACTTGTCAAATCCAAAAGTTGTATCCTTTGTAGCCACCAGGTTCTGTCCCGTCTTTTTAACAAACTTCTTTGCTCTACCCACAGCACTAGCGAGAGCCCACATGATATCCATCCACTCCAGCTCAGTTTCATCCACTTGCATATAATGTTCGTCGGCCAAGTGGCAGTTACCAATATTTCCTGCTACTAACCCGTCATAAGAATGTACCACAGCAGCAAGTAGATCCATATGCTTCTTAGCCACTTCCACAGTTACGTTGCCCAGATTCTCTGTCACTAACTTTGTCGATTGAGCTTCTGCAGAACTATGTTGAACCCCTGATGAAACATTTAACTCACCACCAGAAGATGAGCTTTGAACATTTGCAGATGTATTAGACATGAAAGCCATCTGCAGGGGTGCCCTAGAAGATGCTGTAGTAGGAGTCAAATTGTAGAGAGAAGGATTCTGAGTGTAAGTTCCCTTCTTAAACTTGTACTTATGTCGTACCTCTTCCTCCCTCAATTTCATAATAAAGTCATTTATGTCCAAAGTCTCCAGCACAACATTATGTCTTAAAGTGGAAACAAATGAATCCCACTTATCAGGTAACCCATCAGCCAAACTCGACACTTTATCTTCCATGGACGTTTTAGCCCCATGATTGTGAAGTTCACTCATCAAATGATAGAAGTGGTCCATCACATCATCCAAACTTTCATTCCCAATAGACGAGAAGTTATTGAATTCCTTCTTTAACGCTTTAGCCTTTAGAGACTTAAGTGTTGAATTTCCTTCATACCGTTTCTCAAGAGCCTTCCATAACTTGTTGCACTGCTTGTGTTCTGAAAACTGATGGAAGATATCTTTAGGAATGGACTGTGTCAACAATGCATAGGCTTTCTTCTCAGTATTGTATGTAGTTTTCTGTGCATCACTTAAACCACTTAAAGTTAGTGGAATACCATCAGCTCCAACTTGCATACTGTAGCCAGTCTCAATAGTGTTCCATAAGTTTGCATCCACTCTATTAAGATGAATTTCAAACCGTTGCTTCCATTGGGGATATTCGTCAAGAGACAGAAGCTTAGGTGGTTTGTTATGATTCCCGATCTCATTCTCTAAGAGCAATAGATTCTGGATCCTGGGGTCCTTCCCTGCTGAGAGTGCAAAGTTCTGTGTGTTCACATTGAATTAGTTTCAACACTTGAAAAACCAACTATGTATGCGACTGGGGATGCGACTAGGGCGCATCTGGGGATGCGACTGGGGTGCGACTGAGACTTAACTGTGCGCTTGAGCTTAGTCATGCGACTGAGTAGATGACTAGGATAGTTGTGCGAATGAACAAACTGACTGGCCAATCGTGCGATTGAACAAGCGACTGGGCCAATCGTGCGATTGAGCTGAGCGAATGGAGTTCAGTCGTGCGATTGAGTCAATCGTGCGACTGAGACTGCTGACTTTGAAATTTTTTCAAACTTTTCACGCAATTCGACCTAAAAACACAATTTTGAAAACCCTAGTCGGCTGAAACTCAAAAAAGACTAACTTTTGAACACATGCACTCGTAAAAACTGGATTTTTATGCAGAGAGAATGGATCTTTTGATTAAAAATGTTTACTTTTGCAAAAACGCTATTGAATCCACGAAGAATCAAGAGCCAAAGCTCTGATACCACTTGTTAGGACCGTGTACGTACGGAGTACTAACTGATTCAACGTGAAACCAGATCAAATAGTGCGGAATCCTATTTGATTGGCGATAATCAGGGAGAACGTTAATCCAATCAAAACTAATGATGAGAAATGTTAAGAACTGATTTGAATTGATCAGCAATGTTCTATGAAGTTGGAAGGGACTCTCTGGGCGAACAGGAACAGCTAGGGTTAAGAATTCTCAAAGTGTTTACTTTTTCACGAATTAAGTGGTATTTATATGTTACAGCTTTCATTCGTACGACTGAGCCATGCGTATGGCTCAATCGTGCTGGCTCAGTCGTGCGACTGAGTCGTATGATTGATTCATTCGTACGACTCAGTCAGTCTTATGAGTCAATCGTTCGTATGGCTCAATCACCTGGTTCAGTCGTGCGACTGGCCTATTCGCATGGTCCAATCGTGCGACTGAATCATGAGACTTAGTTAAACAAATTCCTGAACCTTTAATGATACAGAACTATGTCCAACAACTATAAACCAATATAACATGTTCATATAAGAGTGTAATAATCAATCATATGAATAGATATAACATTCAATAACTAATACACATTCAATGAAGAGTTTTTCATTTCATATATCAAACATTACATCAGTGTTACAAAATGAAAGTCAATTACATTTAAGCTCACTAGAACGAGAACTAGGGACATGTGTACCAACAGTCTTGAGTCTGAGCTTTCTACTTTATGTACTTTTATCCTTTTTATAATATATTAGGATGTGAGCTACGGCATGTCATAGTCACTAGTCAAAATGCAATCTGCCTTTTGTCTCTACAATTGATTTTGTTGTCTAGTCTTTTGTATCCAACTGGCCTTCAAAGTATTGCCGGTTGTAGGATGTAGTATATAGTATCTCAAGTACTTGTAACTTTGAATCTATATGTTACATCTTGTAAAAAGAACTTGAGAAGCAATATACAACATTCTTGAAAACCGTATACTTGTGTTGTTAGTTATTTTGTTCTGTCTCATATTTTACTTGCGTTCTTAGCATCTTTCATATAAGTTACCAGTTCCCTATTTGATCTGTTAAGTATTCTAAAGAACTTTCCTTAATTATGTTTTTGTGTTGTAAGTGCATACCCGTTCTATGGTCCTGCATTTGGTATCAGAGCATTCCAGGCTCTTGATATAAGATTTCACCATCTTAAGATCCCCCAGTGGATACCAGATAAAGATGAATATGCAAAACTAATATGGTAACTCTATTAATCAACTGAGTTCAGCCCTCCATGTGGTTGAAAGGGTAAGCATTAAACCACAACATCATCTTATATGTTGTCCTGACAACTCATAAAAGGTCCTTTCATCACCTTCCTAAAGACTCCAAGAGAAAGCTACACTCAAAGAAGTCATTTCCAAGAGACAAGTTCTTCACATGCTTTTGTCTCTGTTGATGAGACCACAGGCAAATTTCTCTTCACCCTTAAAGACTTGGACTGTATCCATCCAGATGATCTGGAGTACAAGGAGATAGTTCAGCAGATGGCTCTTCTCACTCACAGAGCCAAGAAGTTCTACAAGTGGATTGGGAGGAAGTTTTCAAGCAATGCAGCAAGTGGAAAGTTTGGGTTGGATAAAAGCAAAGTAAAGTGTTACAACTGTAACCATATAGGACACTTTGCTAGGGAATGCAAGGCACTAAGGACAAATGGTGGCCAAACACAAGCCATACCAAACTACACTGAGAAAGCTCCCCAGAATAAGAAGCCAAAGCAGCAAGCTGCAGTTGCTGTTGAAGAAGAAGGCTTTGATTGGAGCTTTCAGGTGGAGGATGCATCTCCAAACCAGGCACTCATGGTAGATCACTATGAAACCAAGGTATTGGAACATCTTTGTACTCCTGAATGTATTGCTAAAGTTAATAGATACAGGTCCTATAACTTAGAAATGAGATCTGATCTTGAGTCCTTAAATATCTGAAAAGCTGATTTTAAAAGAGCTGAAAATGATTATAAACTTAAGATAAAGGACTTAGAGAAAACCATTTCAACTCTTAAACATGAGCACACAAACTACAGGACTCAGATCATAGACCTTATAGCTATGTTAACTGAATGCCAGGCTGAGCTTGTGATCAACAAGCCAAGGTAGAAAAATGTGTTCTTAAAGAAGAGACCTTCAAGAACATAATATCCTCATCTTTGCATGCAAAAGTTTGTTATTAAAATAAGCAGGGACTGTGATCTAATGGGATAGCTCCTCCATACACAATCTTGTCTGAAAGATCTCCTAGGTGTGGAACTTAAGAAGATAAGCTTCCCCTCATAGACCCCTTGACTGAAGAGGATGAAGAGGAGATGGTGAAGAATGGCTCTGAGAAGAGTGAATAAGAGCATTCTAAGAACGGTCACCATCCCTCTGAGGAGAGTAAAGTTGTTGGGATGATCAAGTCCAAAAGAAAGAACTTGATCAGGAAGGCCAAAAGAAAGTCCAAGAAGGCTCAAGAGATTAGGGCCACCTTTAACTCTGCATAAAAACAAGTCTTTATATCTGCAAGATTTGAAGTGGTTAAGGCTGAAGACACAAACTTGAACTCCAACAACAAGAGTTCTAGTTCTTGTCCAAATCATCCTGTCATCAAGAAGAAGGCTGATCAATTGTGCACCATTGTTGTACAACATGAACCATCAAGCTCCAAAGGTATTTTTATCCCCACAAGAATTGACACAGCATCTGGAAAGATGAAGATAGAGAAGAAATGTGATCAAATTTAGCCTTGCTCATAAAAGAAGACCTCTAGAAGGAAGAAAATGGACTGTGTTATGTGTGGGAGTACCTCTCATCTTGCTAAGGATTGTGTTTACAATCCAAAGAGTACTCTTCAGATTACCAAGAAAGAAACTTCTAAGAGTTTGGAGAAGAAAAAGCAAGCTTCGAAAGGAAAATCTTTTTCCTTCGAAAGCTACAAAATGAAGAAGAAGACAAGTGGAAACTTGCCTTCGGAAGAAAATTTGGTCTCGAAAGAAAGGAATACTTCCGAAGCACTGAAGTTTGTTGCAGTGAAAGCAAGATATTCGAAAGTCCAGTCATTAAAACTTCCAAAGTCAACAAAACTTTGAAGTATTGAAGGTCAAGTCTAAGCTTGCAAAGGTGGTGTGGAAGACAAAGAAGACCAAGTGGCTGAGAGTTCTTCATCAACTTCAGCAAATGATGTTTCTAGTATGGCTATAGGATCAATTACTATTGCATTGTCTTCAACTTCTTTTGATGAGCCCAAGACCAATGAGGCTTAGGTTACCAAATGTAACTAACCATCTCTTTTATGCAGGAACAACTCAAGACAAACAGAAATATATGGATCATTGACAGTGGTTGTTCCAGGCACATGACAGGCATTAGGTCACTACTCTAAAAGTTTGAAAGAATTGATGGAGGACCAGTTGCTTTTAAAGGAAATGCAGGTGGTTACATTACTGGAAGGGGCAAGATCATAAATGATAAGCTCAGCATTGAGAAGGTAAACTTTGTTAAGGAGATTGGATACAATCTTCTGAGTGTATCCCAATTTTGTGATCAGAGTCATAACATGATGTTTACTGAGCACGAGTGCATTGTTCTTAGGCCCGGGGTGGTCACTCCTTATAAGCACATCCTGCTCAGAGCCCCCAGGAATAGAAACATTTACAAGATGGATTTGCAAGAAACATCTGCCTCAGGAGAAGTTTCATGCTTTCTATCTAAAATAAATAGTGATGAGTCTTTCCTCTGGCAATAAAAGAATGTGTCATGTAAACTTTAAAAACATGAATAAATTAATTTAGAATGATTTGCTAACTGGAATACCAAAGAAAGAGTTTACAAGTGATGACCATTATGTTGCATGCCTGAAGGGGAAGCAACACAAGGTATCTCACAAGCCAAAGGAAAGAAATTCCATCACTAATCCCCTACACTTATTACATATGGATCTCTTTGGCCCCACCGGTGTAATGAGTTTAGGAAACCTCTTATTGTTTGGTGATCACAGATGACTTTACAATATTCACTTGGGTCTTCTTTCTTAGAACTAAGGATGAGACCCCTGAGATTCTAAAGAATTTCATCTTAAGAATTGAGAATCAATGTGATCACAAGGTCAAAACCATAAGATGTTATCAAGGAACTGAATTCAAGAACCAAATCCTTGATACATTTTATGAAGAAAAAGGTATTACAAGACAATATAGTGCTCCCAGGACTCAAAATGGTGTTGCTGAGAGGAGAAACAGAACACTAATTAAAGTTGCAAGAACTATGATGTCTGACTCTAAACTGACCATCACCTTCTGGGCAGAGGCAGTGAAGACTGCTTGTTATATGCAAAACAAAGTTTTAGTAGTGAGAACACATAGTAAGACTCCTTATGAACTTTGGCATAAGAGGAAACCTTTCATTGGGTTTCTTAAGTCATTTGGATGTCCTTGCACCTTCTTGAATACCAAAGATCAAATTGCCAAGTTTGTTGAGAAATCAGATGATGGACACTTCATTGGATACTCTTCTCAAGCTAAAGCTTATAGGGTATACAATCTCAGCACCAAAGTAGTTGAGGAGTCAGCCAATGTGACTTTCAATGAGCACACTCCCAGTGTGAAAGGTTATAGTCCGGATTGGCTATTTGATCTTAATTTAGTTACCAACTGTTTTAACAAATCTTATGAGCATGTTTCAGGGTACACAAATATATTACCTATAGGTGATCCTGATCCAATATTTAAGCTAAGAAGATCTTCAAGCAACACATCTTTAGCTCTAGTCGTAACTAATCCTCCAAATGAAGTTTCTACCAGCACATCAATGACAAATCCTACTGATACTTCTGGGGTGCCTTCAAATTCCAACTTTAAGACATAAAACTCAGATAAAGGAGCTTCAAATGTTGGAGAGAATGCTGGTGGTGAAAGTAATCAGGAATTTCTTTATGCTGATAACCACTCCACTGAAGAAAATCTTAATGATGTCACACACTCATTGGATCAAGTCAATCTTGATAAGTGTGCTAATGTGGAGGGTGAATCCTCATTGGCAGATCAGAATTTCTCTAATTTAGATCTGTTTAAGTAACTTGCTATGATCCCTCAGCTAAGGATCCACAAGTGTCATCCCTCCACAAACATCATTGGAAATGTTGATTCAGGGGTAAGAACAAGAGGACAAACCCATGATGCAAATGTTTGTCTTCACTATTGTTTCTTGTCCCAGATAGAGCCATAGAAGATTGATGAGGCTTTAAAGGATGGAAGTTGTGTTGAAGCTATGCAAGAGGAGCTGCTTCAATTCAAAAGGCAAAAAGTTTGGAACCTATGTCCTCTTCCTCAAGGGAAGACTACCATAGGAACCAAATGGGTGTTCAGGAATAAGAATGATGATAAAGGACGTGTAATCAAGAACAAGGCAAGACTAGTTGTTTAAGGGTATACTCAAGAAGAAGGAATTGACTACACAGATGTTTTTGCTCCTGTAGCAAGACTTGAAGCTGCCAGGATATTTCTAGCTTTTGCTGCATCCAAGAACTTCAAGGTCTACCAACTTGATGTCAAGTGTGCTTTTTTCTATAGGGTGATTGATGAATAGTTGTATGTCAGACAACGACCTGGGTTTGCAGATCCTGATCATCCCGATTATGTCTATAGGTTTGATAAAGCTCTTTATGGGCTACACCAACCACCAAGGAAGTGGTATGAAACTCTATCTCAGTATCTCTGTCAGCATGGCTACAAAAGATAAAATAATGCTAGTTCAAGTATATGTAGATGACATTATCTTTGGGTCAACTAATCCAAATCTCTGCAAAGACTTTGAGAAGCTGATGAAGGACAGGTTTGTAATAAGTGCCATGGGGGAACTCAATTTCTTTCTAGGAATTCAAGTGAAGGAAGTTGACAATGGCACTTCATAAGTCAATCAAAGTATGTAAAAGACATTCTTATAAGATTCAACATGACTGATTATAAGTTGCTAACACACCCATAGCCAGAAATCACTCCCTTGGACCTGATCTTGAAGGGGAGTATGTTATTGAGTATCTCTACAGGGCAATGATTGGGTCTCTTATGTACCTCACATCTAGCAGGCCTGATATCATATTTGCTACATGCATTTATGCAAGATATCAAGCCAACCCCAAGATGTCACACCTAATGACTATCAAAAGAATTTTAAGATATCTCAAAGGTGTTCCATCACATGGCCTTGGTATCCAAAGAATTCTGACTTCAATCCATACGCTTATACAGATAGTTATTATGGCGGCTGCAACATGACTGCAAAATCTACATCAGGGGTATGTCAATTTCTTGGTGGAAGGACAGTCTCTTGGTAATGTAAGAAACAATCCTGTGTGTCTACATCAACTGCTGAGACTGAATACATTGTTGCTGCAAGCTGCTGTGCTCAAGTGCTTTGGATTCAAAATCAGATGCTGTACTATGGATTAAACTTCAAGGAGACTCCCATCCACATACACCACAACAGTGTTATCTCAATCGCAGAGAATCCTGTACAGCACTCAAGGACAAAGTACATCAATATCAGGTATCATTTGATTAGAGATAACTTTGAAAAGGGATTAGTCAAACTAGTCAAAGTTAACACAAATGAACAATATGCTGATCTGTTCACCAAAGCTTTTGATGAACAAAGATTTAAATATCCTTTATCAGCTATTGGAATGATTAACTTTGAATAACTTATCTTAATACTTGATCATATTATTTCTTAAACCTATGTTTCCTAAGTCGTCTATTTTATCACCTTTATAAGCCTTTGTTCTCTTTGGAAGAAAAAATCATTTTGAAAGACATTCCTTAGATTTTTGGAAATTTTGATCTCTTTACCCTTTCGAAAGATTTAAAATTACCTTCGGAAGAAACTTATGTCTTCGAAAACAAATATCTACTTCTGTAGTTTTACCTTCGGAAGAAATTTCTGAAATATCTTCCGAAGCTTAAAATCAACTTAAGTACTTTTATGTTTTAAAAGAACAATTTTCTTCCAAAAGTAATTTACCTTCAGAAGTTTTCATTCATCTTAGAATAAGAACTCTAAGTTTTAAATCTCTTCCGAAGCAAAATTCTCTAAAAAACTATAAAATATCTTCCGAAGACAATTTACCTTCGGAAGCTTTTCTTCAGAACATCCGAAGCAAAATAACCTGTGAAAGATTTCTCGACTTCCAAGAAAACTACTTTTTTGGGAAAAATAAAACTTCTTTTCAGAGGTGGGACCAACTTCCGGATTTCAAAGTTTATCCACTCTTATTAACTTTGTTTCAAATCCTTTTCACATAAATACCCAACGGTTCCCCCCTCTTTCACTATCTTCTTCATTTGCACTATTCCTTAAACCTAAATTCTCCCAAACCATCTTTGTTCTTAACCTTCCTACACCCTTAAGCTTCTCAAAATGGCCAATCCAAACCATAGAAACAACCCTGATTTCTCCATGCAACTTCACAGGCAACACAACCAGGTTGCTCTGTTGAACTCTGAGAAAGATGATAGTTTCTTGGAGGTTTGCCGTTTTCTAGCTTTATCCATCTACTTCACCTCCCTAACCATTGATCCTACTCACTATGAGGATCAATTGTCGGAATTTTGGAAGACCTGCCAAGAGGTCATCATGGATGGGGAGAAGGCACTGTCTATCACAGTGCAAAGGAGGAAAATCTTCATCACTCCGACCATCATCAACACTTATCTTTAGCCGGATGATAAAGAAGGTGAGTTGTCCTTATCAAAGGAAGCTCTTAATAATTATTTTGAGTAGATGGGCTATGAGGGGGATTTCTCTGTAAAGACCTTGAGGAAAGGGAAGGTCTCATCCTAATGGAAATACCTGCTCCATGTGGTTATCCATAGCTTGTCAAATAAGCATGGAGGGTGGGACCAGATTCCTGAGAATCTCTCATTTATAGTGCATGGAATGGTTCAAGGGGTCAAGTTCAGGTACTCTTTCTTTGTGTACACAAATTTTCTTGCTAACTTGGACTCCTTATAGTATACATGTTTCCTAGATATGTTCTATACATTCTCAACTGTGAACTGGGCTCATAGTTGAGGGAAACATGTAATATTCTTAAAGTGGGACAGATGAAGCCTGACATCTTTAAAATCATGAATAAGCCAACTGTAGGCTTCTCAGGGGTACAAAGAGCCCTTGTACCGAAAATGTTAGAGCTCATTGCTCAAGGTGACAACCTAGCAACACAAGCTAGTGTTGAACCCACACCTTCTACCTTCCAACTAACAAAAATACCCCTACAAATCACCCTCACCTACCAAAGAAAGTCCAAACGAACCCCTGCTCAAGCTGTTAAGTTTGTGCAGGCACCCATACACTTTCCCATATAGGAGGAAGTGGATACTAGAGCTCTCACGTCACCTAAGGAGCAAACCACTCCCTTCTCTTCAAGAATCAGTGCTGAGGTTCCTCATGCTCAGCCTGAGGAGCTCACAAACCCAACTGCCTTAAGCCTTCACTCTGAGTCTCAACACTTAAGTGAACAACCTTCAAGAGACAACTACCATCCCCAGCATTTATACTTAAACCACCCCATTCCTAACTTTGAGTTCTATACTGATAAAGACTATGTTTTAGTGAGTACCATAAGTCTCTCTACCCTTCACCTACGCAAAGAGAGAGAGAGTGCTCCTGAGTCCTCTATGTCAAGCCCACATCAGTGACCCATTACTGAGGTGGATCTTTTTGGACCTATTCAAAAGATTCAAATGGAAGAGGCTCTCACATCTGCAAGTGACTACATTATTAAGACCATAACCATGGCAAATCAGCCCATTGACACTCCAACTGAAGTTGTCAATGAGCAGGGGAAATCTAACAACCAAGAACTCCATGCTGGTGGTGAGAGAGAAGACTTTGGTCCATTTCTCTCATCCCCCATGATTCTTCCGATGCATAAGAGGGGAATCTGAGGCTAAAGGTGCAAAAATTGTCTAAAACATGCACCTATTTAGTCTCTAAGGTTTGTCACCTTTAATCTCAGGTGACTACCCTGCATAACAGGGTCAATGATTAGCCACTTAAGATATCCTATCTCATGGAAAAACTAGCTGAGAGACCTTTAAGAAGAGCTCAACCAGGAACACAACAACCTGTGAATATGAGTGACCTAACTCCTAGCTAACCTAAGCAAGAGTGTGATGCTACCAAAAAGGGGGAGAAAGTCACTACAGTCACAGAACCTGGGGGTTCTTCAGGGAGTATGGACATTGAGGACTCACCATCCTCACTTGCAATTGTGCGTACTCAGCAACTTCCTCAACTTCACATTGATGTGCACTCTATAGACTCCTTTATTCAGAGTCTCTTTGAGGAAGGTATTCCAAGGGCTATGTAATCTCCACCCCCAAGGAACTTCAAACTACATCATTGGGTGGAGATATGATACTGATAGAAGAGCCCTTATTCTTCACAGAGTTCAAGGGCAACAAGAGTTATTCAACTTTCAGACCTTGAAGTACAATGAAGGTCTTGACCTGATCAACATGCCACTTGTCAACCCAAGTCAATCTAGACACGCTGGCAGGCTGGCTTGTCTAAACATTCTAGACAAGCTGGCAATCAAAGTAGAATTACTGAAGAGTTCAGTCTAAGAAGGAGACAAATGCAGTTAGGTAATATCATTTGTTAACTGGATGTTGAGGTAGATCCTAAGATTTGCTTCAAAGGGAAAACCTTGACTGAAGGCCCAGTGATAGAGCCTGAGAACCCTGTCACACCAATAATTACTTCACTAATTCATTCCCTCAGTGAAACACCTGCTAGTGAAGGTGTATCATAATCTCACTCTGGACAGAGATTGGATGCTACACCAAGCAATGAAGGCAAAAGCTCCATCCACCCTGTGTCGCAAAGGTCTGTGGGTGACAAAGAGAAAAGGATTCTAACTCCTGAGGAGTTTGAGGAGGAGAGAGAGAGAGGAAGAGGAAGCTAAGGGGAGAAAGTTCCTCTGGGCCTTTAGGATTCATGCAACCTACAATAATGGCAGCCCCTAGACCAAGCACTCAAGATGATGAGTTGAGGGTAGTCAGGATGACTTACCTGCAGACCAGGAACTATGACATTGATGAGATCATATCTCTCCCCTTAGGGGAACTTAATGAACTGGCTGACATGGAAATGTCAAGAAAGAGGAAGGAAGCAGAGGATGCAAGGATACTTTACCAAATCAAAGAGGAGAAGAGACAAAAAAGATTATACAAGAATATTCCACTCTCTCCTCAGTTCAAGAAAGCCCTGTGCAAGAGATTGTGGCAGCTACACAAGAACCTTATATAGACAAAGAAACAGATAGGCAAAATATGATCAACTATCTGAGTGCCACAGGTCTTTACCAGGCATTTGTCCTTCTTCCCTTGTCCTTTAAGTACATTGAGTTTGAATATTTCAAACAACTTGAACTTCAAGTACTCAAAGAACAAAAGGCAATGAAGAGAAAGATGATGGAAGAGGCTGCAAAGTCAAGAGTTGTCATCCAAAAGAGTATGAAGAAGTCTGCTGACAGACAAAAGATGATGAGCTTCTTGAAGCTGTATGGATTCTCTGGAAGGAGACTTGGCCCTATGTCTCTATCCATAATGGATGAGCACATCAGGGTAATCAAGCAGAAGATCAAAAGTGGAGAGCTAATTGACTTACACTCCCCTCCAAGTCAAGCTCCTCCTGAAGTAGTGTAACGCCCGGCAGTTTGACTTTTGGTAGGTTATGCGACTGAGCCTCAGTCGCATGGAATTGATGCGACTGGAGGTTCAATCGCATGTTATTCGGCCGATTGAAGCTCAACCGTACGATTAGAGTTCAATCACCCGAATGAAGGATGAATCTCATGGAACTCATGCGACTGGGGTCCAGTCGCATGGTGTTTATGCGACTGAAGGTCCAGTCGCCCCTGGACCAGATGCGACTGAGCTGTAGGTATAAAAGAGGAGCAGCTCTCTTCTCCCTCCCAACACTTACGTTTTTCAGTCGGGAGAAAAGGCAGAGAGCGAGAGAACAGAGAAGAAGAGAAAGAAAGGGAGAACGTGGTGATTCGGTCACGGGATTTGTCGAGAAGCTAGCCAAGTCGAATCTCTTCAACTCCTACCTGTTAATGTGAGTTCTAGAACCCCTCATTTACTTGTTTTCATACGATTTTGGGGCTGGATCACATATAAACCCTATTTTTGAATAGTGTGTATGTTTGACCCATTTGGGTGAAAACTTGAGTAACGTGTTTATTGTACAAATTAGGACTTGCATTAGCTTGTATAATGTCCTAGTATGATTTCCTGAGGTTTAGGAGGGCTAATATGGGCTAGAAATAAGTTTGGAAGGGTTGGAGACCCATAGGTCGCTGCTGCAGTTCGTGATGAACTCCAGTCGCTGCCCAGTTAGGGTTATGCGACTGGAGGGCTAGTCGCACGACTGAGGGAAAACGGATGTCCAATCGTACGATTGAGGTTCAGTCGTACGGATGGGGCTCAATCGCCCGATAGACCATACGACTGAGGGATTCGGTCGTATCGGTCCATACGCATGATAGTCTAGTCGTACGTATGAGGTTAATCGCCTATTAGTCCATTCGTGTAGAGCTCATTCGTACGATAGGAGGTTAAATCGCACGAATGTAGTCTAGTCGCCTGATTGTCCAGTCGCACGACCCAGTCGCATGGAGGCCATGCGACTGTGGTATGTTCAATCGCCCACGAAGGGCTGATATGAACGAGGATGCTATGTATGATTACGTATGTATGATGCTATGTATGATGATGTATGTATGATGGGTGTGTGTGTTCCTTATGATGATGTATGAATATCTTTCACGACTCATGTATTATGACGATGAACGAACAAAGTATTATGAACGTAAAGTGAAAGATAATGAAAGAGGAACACGATGACGAATGCATGTATTAATGAACGAATGGATGAGTAATACGATGATGAATACATGCATTAACGAACGAACGAGTTATGTCTTGCAAACATTGAATGAGTCGATTGGTCCTTCTTTGTGATTGACCATGGTCATGGTACCTCTACCGCTTACCTCTAGTATTGTGGCATACGCATAGATTCATGGCCCAGTAGCTAAGGCTTCTGTGGCAATACGCTCTATTGATTCATGGCCAAGTAGCTAAGATGGTTCGGGGTATAGCATATGGTATTGGTACATCAGAATTCAATGTGCAAGTAAGTATGAAACGGGACCCTTGTCATTCGACCACAGTTATCATAGCCGAGTGCTATGAAGTGGGTAAAGCCTGACAGGATACATATGAGAAGTTAAAGATAACGATGTATAACGAATAATGAAGATAATAATGAATATTATCCTATGTATGTATGAATGAACGTAAAGAATGTATGCACGAATGAGAACGAGAAAGATGAATGGTACACAAATGACAGTTAATGAAAGAATGATGATAATAATAACAAGATTATCTAAGTGTACGTATGATGTATGATCGCATGTAAGAAAGAACACTTTTAACAGGTAAAAGTATGTTTAATATAAAACTAGAACTCACTCAGCAACGCTGACTTTTTATGTTTTCAGTTGGCAGGTAGTGTTGCTGGGGATGGCACAAGGCGACTACTCAGCTTGTGGAGGACGGCATTCTCCTTTTGATTATGCTGCCACATCATGTGTTGTGGGCCCGTAATGCACGCAACACATCATGTTGCATGCAAGTGTGAGATTTCTTGAGAATCCTGATAAACGGGATTATTTAAGGAATCTCCTTTATGATCAAAAAGATATTTTTGAACTTAATATCTTCTATTAGAGGTCACTGTATATGACCCTATGATTGTTGAGGAATCACGTGACGGGGATTACTTATGAAATCCTCGGTTTCATATGCTTCGGCAGCAATCATAGTGAAGATAGGCAAAGTAGAGAAAACTTGTATTTTGTATTCAGGTTAACGATGTAATGCATTGTAAAAGCTTTCATGATGAAATGAGAATGACCTTTTGATAAGTCCGCTGCGTTATTATATTATGTTTATATTAAATCTATGTTTTACGTGTGATGATGACCAACTGTGAGGTGCCCGGGAATGGGGCCTTACAAGTTGGTATCAGAGCCAAAGTTTAAGTGAAATTGGTAAATTTTCAAAATAAACCTAAAACTTAAACTGAGAATGGGACAGAAAGGAAGAGAATACCATCTGAGTAGTTGCGTGCCATCAGGTATTTTATTAAAGTTAATCATGATTTCGTGCGCAAGTTATGTGAAGTATGTGCTACTGTTAGAGTTAGATACTAATGTAGTCAGGACAGTTAATGCTCGGGGTACGAAGAGTACAGTAAGTGGCTAATCACAACTGGCCACTGTAATTAGGAACTTGCTATACTTAACATAAACTGAGCTATTTCCTTGAATGACTGTGTTGGTGTTTGAATCTTTCAGTGTGATAGAAGATGGTCGGTGGTAGATCATCTAAAGCTTCCCGTGGTGGTGGACGTGGTGCGGAACCGCGTATCACGCGAGGAAGACCTAGGGCAGAGAAAGTAGTTCGTGAGGAAAACGAGATTCCTCATCAGGAGGAGGCAGACGAAAGCGCAAATTTGAGGGCCTCGGTAAAAGAGGCAGTGGTAGTGACCGAAGTGATAAAGGCAGTACGTGAAGACGAGAGGCGAGGGAGGAATAGGTCCTCAGGTAGACAGCAATAGACGAAGCAGAAACGGTACTATCTGATGATGAAGAGGGAGAGGAAGAAGAGCAGGTACGGGAGACAGCCCGGGGTTGTAACTACGCGGCATTTATGAGGTGCAAGCCCCCGACTTTTGATGGTTTGGTACGGCTGCAGATGCTCACCAATGGGTGAGAGAAATGGAGGCGGTCCTCGATATTAGTGATTGCCAAGAGGACAAGAAGGTGAAGTTTGCTACCCACTCTTTTACGGGGATGGCTTTGTGCTGGTGGGACAATATTGTCCAGGTCGAGGGTAGCAGGACCATTGGAAGATGAAGTGGTCTGAGTTGAAGAAAATGGTGATCGAGGAGTTCAGTCCTCGTCGGGAAATGGACAGAGTTGAGAGAGAGTTCCTGCAGTTGGAGGGGGGACGATGACCCACCAACAATACACCACCAAGTTTAACGACATGGCGCGGTTGGTGCCAGAGCAGGTGACGCCGGTATCTCGAAAGATCAACCGGTACATTCAGGGGCTGCCAGCTGAAATTCGTTGGCATTTGATTTCCGCCGACCAAGCACTTTCAGGTCGGCAGTGGATTTGGCGGGAAGGTTATACGATGAACGGGCTGCGTTGGTAAAGGCTGAGGTAGTAAGAAGGGAGGTGGAGAGAAAAGCTGGCAGGGGAAGAGATTTGGTCGAGGTGATACTTCGACGAGCAACAAGAAGGCAAGGGTGGATGACCGCCGTGTGGTCATGTCTGGTGCTGGGGTGAGGAAGTGTGGTAAGTGTGGAAGGGAGCACTCAGGGGAGTGCAAGTGGGGATCCAACATCTGTTTTAGGTGCGGGAAGACAGGGCATGTGTCAAAGGATTGCCGGATGGGCAAGTGTTTTAACTGTGGGGAAAGTGGTCATATGAGCAGAGACTGTAAGAAGCCTAGGGCTGAGGCTTCAGGGGTAAAGAAGACGGGAAGTGAAGGTCCGAGAGCAAGCGCCAGGGCATTCACCATGACGCAGGAAGAGGCTAGGACGGACCCCGATGTAGTGTCGGTACGTTTCTGGTGAACCAAACTCTAGCCTCTGTATTATTTGATTCGGGTGCCAGTAGGAGTTTATTTCTGCTGTTTTCTGTGCCAAATTGCCCGTTAGTAGTAGACATGTGGATATACCGTTTGATGTAGAGACTGCTATAGGTAAAACTACTAGGATTTCCGAGGTAATAGGGGTTGTGACGTGGAATTAGAGGGCCAAAAATTTCCGGTTAGACCGTTTGCGATGACGTTGGGTGGTTTCGATTTGGTGCTCGGAATGGATTGGTTGGCGGATTTTGAGGCGAACATTGTGTGTCGCAAGAAGATGATCAGTTTGACAGCGCCCGACGGTAGTTCAGTGACAGTTTATGGGGATCGGGTTACTATGATTCCGAAGGTGATCTCGATGGCAGTGGCGGGAAAATGTATGAGGCGGGGATGTAGCGCCTTCTTATGTTATGTAAAAGATGTAGAAACGCCAACACCACGACTGTCTGATGTTCCGGTTGTGCGTGAGTTCCCAGACGTGTTCCCGGAAGACTTATCGGGATTGCCACCTGACAGAGAGATCGAGTTCCAGATAGATCTGATACCAGGCGCCCAACCTGTTGCCAAAGCACCGTATCGATTGGCCCCGACAGAGATGAAAGAGTTGATGGAGCAGTTACAAGAGCTGCTGGATAAGGGGTTTATTCGACCGAGTATCTCACCTTGGGTGCTCCGGTCCTGTTTGTAAAGAATAAGGACGGAAGTATGAGGATGTGCATCGACTACTGCGAGCTGAATAAGTTGACGGTAAAGAACAGATACCCTTGCCGAGGATCGACGACTTGTTTGATCAACTTCAGGGTGCTAGTTGGTTTTCACGAATAGATCTTCGATCAGGCTACCATCAACTGAAGGTGAAGGAGCAGGATATCCCTAAAACAGCTTTTCGTACGCGCTACGGTCACTATGAGTTCCTCGTCATGTCTTTCGGTTTGACCAATGCGCCACTGCTTTTATGGATCTGATGAACAGGGTGTGCCGGCCAATGTTGGATAAATCAGTGATTGTGTTCATCGATGATATCTTGATTTATTGAAGAGCGAAGAAGAGCATCCGGTCACGTCCGGGAAGTGTTGGAGACTTTGAGAAGGGAGAAACTATATGCTAAGTTCTCCAAATGTGCTTTCTGGCTACGCGAAGTTCAGTTCTTGGGTCACGTGGTAAATCCGGATGGAATTATGGTTGATCCGGCAAAGGTGGAAGCGGTGATGCAATGGAAGTCTCCAAAGACGCCATCTGAGATCCGAAGTTTCTTAGGTCTGGCAGGCTACTACCGAAGGTTTATCCAAGACTTTTCAAAAATCGCTTCTCCACTAACCAAGTTGACCCGGAAAGACGTGAAATTTATATGGGGTCAAGCTCAAGAAAAGGCGTTTGAAGAACTGAAGACAAGATTGACCCAAGCTCCTGTTCTGTCATTACCCGAGGGAAGCGAAGATCTGGTGGTTTACTCTGATGCTTCTTATTCGGGATTGGGATGCGTGTTGATGCAGAGGGGAAAGGTTATAGCTTATGCATCCCGACAGTTGAAAGTTCATGAGGTTAACTACCCTACTCATGACATGGAGCTAGCAGCTGTGGTCTTTGCATTGAAGATTTGGAGGCACTATCTATACGGAACGAAGTGCACCATCTTTACCGACCACAAAAGCTTGAAGTACTTCTTCGAGCAAAAAGATCTGAATATGAGGCAACGGCGATGGTTGGAGCTTATAAAGGATTATGATTGTGAGATCCATTACCATCCGGGCAAGGCCAACGTGGTGGCGGATGCCCTTAGTTGAAAAGAGAGGCCCGAACCAATTGGGTGAAGGCGTACCACTAATCATGACCTCCGACGTGATGAGACAGGTCAAAGAGTTCCAAGATGAGGCTTTGAAAGACGAACATCTTAACTCTGAACGAATGAGAGGCTTGGTTGGGGAGTTGGGTGAGAACACAACTGGAGTTAGAACCCGGTTTGGGCGTGTGTGGATTCCTCGTCTTGGGATCTGCGAATGAGGATTATGGATGAAGCTCATAAGTCTCGATACTCCATTCATCCGGTGCTACCAAGATGTACCAAGACATGAAGAAAGATTACTGGTGGCCGGGTATGAAACGTGACGTGGTGGAGTATGTGAGTAAGTGCCTTACTTGTCTGCAAGTGAAGGCAGAGCACCAGAAGCCGTATGGAAAGATTCAACCTTTGGATATACCGGAGTGGAAGTGGGAGCACATCACCATGGATTTTATCACAAAACTGCCACGTACCCCGAAAGGGTATGATACGATCTGGGTGATTGTGGATCGTCTGACGAAGAGTGCTCACTCTTACCGATGCGCGAGACATATTCGTCCGAAAGGTTGGCCGATCTTTTCATCAAGAGATTGTGACTCGTCATGGTGTACCGGTGTCGATTGTATCTGATCGCGACACCCGGTTTACATCCAAATTCTGGAAGAAATTCCACGATGCTATGGGGACGAGGTTACATATTAGCACGGCTTATCATCCTCAAACTGATGGTCAGTCTGAAAGGACCATTCAGACTTTGGAGGACATGCTCCGGGCATGTGTTATTGACTTCGGGGAAAGTTGGGATGACCACCTGCCGTTAGCCGAATTCTCATACAACAACAGCTATCATGCCAGTATTGGCATGCCACCCTATGAGATGCTATACGGTAGGAGATGCAGGACACCAGTCTGTTGGGGTGATATTGGTCAGAAAGAATTGGGAAGCGTCGAAGTGATCGAGGCTACGGCTGAGAAGCTTGAAAAGATCAAAGCTTATATGAAAGCAACCAAAGACAGACAGAAGTCGTACGCTGACAAACGACGCAGGCCGATTGAGTTCCAGGTGGGAGATCGGGTTATGTTGAAGGTCTCACC
Source organism: Flaveria linearis (assembly GCA_024085815.1). Taxonomy (NCBI): domain Eukaryota; kingdom Viridiplantae; phylum Streptophyta; class Magnoliopsida; order Asterales; family Asteraceae; genus Flaveria; species Flaveria linearis. The sequence goes on along the minus strand of CM044012.1, from coordinate 8,302,641 downwards.
CTGGAAGGGTATCATTCGGTTCCGGAAGTGAGGCAAGTTGAGTCCGCGGTATATAGGCCCTTTCCGAATCATTGCTCGAGTAGGAGAGGTGGCCTATAGATTGGATTTACCAGATGAGTTAAGTGGAATTCACCCGACCTTCCACGTATCTCATCTAAGGAAATGTTTGGCAGACGAGGATATGATCGTTCCACTGGATGATATCGAGGTGGACGAACGGCTCAATTATATGGAGCAACCAGTGGCGATCATAGACCGAAAGGAGAAAAGGTTGAGAAATAAAACGGTTCCCCTTGTGCGTGTACAGTGGCGGCACAGGAAGGATCCGAGTCCACTTGGGAAACTGAAGAAGAAATGAGGCAGCATTACCCACGATTGTTCGAGGAATAACAGGTTTCGGGGACGAAACCTAAATAAGGGGGTGGACTTGTAACGCCCGGCAGTTTGACTTTGGTAGGTTATGCGACTGAGCCTCAGTCGCATGGAATTGATGCGACTGGAGGTTCGATCGCATGTTATTCGGCCGATTGAAGCTCAACCGTACGATTAGAGTTCAATCACCGAATGAAGGATGAATCGCATGGAACTCATGCGACTGGGGTCCAGTCGCATGGTGTTTATGCGACTGAAGGTCCAGTCGCCCCTGGACCAGATGCGACTGTGCTGTAGGTATAAAAGAGGAGCAGCTCTCTTCTCCCTCCCAACACTTACTTTTTCAGTAGGTAGAAAAAGCAGAGAGCGCGAGAACAGAGAAGAAGAGAAAGAAAGGAGAACGTGGTGATTCGGGCACGGGATTTGTCGAGAAGCTAGCCAAGTCGAATCTCTTCAACTCCTACCTGTTAATGTGAGTTCTAGAACCCCTCATTTACTTGTTTTCATATATTTTGGGGCTGGATCACATATAACCCTATTTTTGAATAGTGTGTATGTTTGACCCATTTGGGTGAAAACTTGAGTAACGTGTTTATGGTACGAATTAGGACTTGCATTAGCTTGTATAATGTCCTAGTGTGATTTCCTGAGGTTTAGGAGGGCTAATAGGGCTAGAAATGAGTTTGGAAGGGTGGAGACCCGAGGTCGCTGCTGCAGTCGCTGCCCAGTTAGGGTTATGCGACTGGAGGGCTAGTCGCACGACTGAGGGAAACGGATTTCCAATCGTACGATTGAGTTCAGTCGTACGGATGGGGCTCAATCGCCCGATAGACCATACACTGAGGGATTCGGTCGTATCGGTCCATACGCATGATAGTCTAGTCGCACGTATGAGGTTAATCGCCTATTGTCCATTCGTGTAGAGCTCATTCGTACGATAGGAGGTTAAATCGCACGATGTAAGTCTAGTCGCCTGATTGTCCAGTCGCACGACCCAGTCGCATGGAGGCCATGCGACTGTGGTATGTTCAATCGCCCATGAAGGGCTGATGTGAACGAGGATGCTATGTATGATTACGTATGTATGATGCTATGTATGATGATGTATGTATGATGGGTGTGTGTGTTCCTTATGATGATGTATGAATATCTTTCACGACTCATGTATTATGAGATGAACGAACAAAGTATTATGAACGTAAAGTGAAAGATAATGAAAGAGGAACACGATGACGAATGCATGTATTAATGAACGAATGGATGAGTAATACGATGACGAATACATGCATTAACGAAAGAACGAGTTATGTCTTGCAAACATTGAATGGGTCGATTGGTCCTTCTTTGTGATTGACCATGGTCATGGTACCTCTACCGCTTACCCTAGTACTGTGGCATACGCATAGATTCACGGCCCAGTAGCTAAGGCTTCGGGGTATGCATGGTATACATTCAATGTGCTATTGTCATTCACAGGCCGAGTGCTATGAAGTAAAGCTGACAGGACGAAGTTAAATAATGAAGATAATAATGAATATTATCCTATGTATGTATGAATGAACGTAAAGAATGTATGCACGAATGAACGAGAAAGATGAATGGTACACAAATGAAAGTTATGAAAGAATGACGATAATAATAACAAGATTATCTAAGTGTACGTATGATATATGATCGCATGTAAGAAAGAACACTTTTAACAGGTAAAAGTATGTTTTAATATAAAACTAGAACTCACTCAGCAACGCTGACTTTTTATGTGTTTCCAGTTGGCAGGTAGTGTTGCTGGGGATGGCACAAGGCGACTACTCAGCTTGTGGAGGACGGCATTCTCCTTTTGATTATGCTGTCACATCATGTGTTGTGGGCCCGTAATGCACGCAACACATCATGTTGCATGCAAGTGTGAGATTTCTTGAGAATCCTGATAAACGGGATTATTTAAGGAATCTCCTTTATGATCAAAAAGATATTTTTGAACTTAATATCTTCTATTAGAGGTCACTGTATATGACCCTATGATTGTTGAGGAATCACGTGACGGGGATTACTTATGAAATCCTCGGTTTCATATGCTTCAGCAGCAATCATAGTGAAGATAGGCAAAGTAGAGAAAACTTGTATTTTGTATCAGGTTAACGATGTAATGCATTGTAAAAGCTTTCATGATGAAATGAGAATGACCTTTTGATAAGTCCGCTGCGTTATTATATTATGTTTATATTAAATCTATGTTTTACGTGTGATGATGACCAACTGTGAGGTGCCCGGGAATGGGGCCTTACAAGTTGGTATCAGAGCCAAAGTTTAAGTGAAATTGGTAATTTTCAAAATAAACCTAAAACTTAAACTGAGAATGGGACAGAAAGGAAGAGAATACCATATGAGTAGTTGCGTGCCATCAGGTATTTTATTAAAGTTAATCATGATTTCGTGCGCATGTTATGTGAAGTATGTGCTACTGTTAGAGTTAGATACTAATGTAGTCAGGACAGTAATGCTCGGGGTACGAAGAGTACAGTAGTGGCTAATCACAACTGGCCACTGTAATAGGAACTTGCTATACTTAACATAAACTGAGCTATTTCCTTGAATGACCGTGTTGGTGTTTGAATCTTTCATTGTGATAGAAGATGGTCGGTGGTAGATCATCTAAAGCTTCCCGTGGTGGTGGACGTGGTGCGGAACCGCGTATCACGCGAGGAAGACCTAGGCAGAGAAAGTAGTTCGTGAGGAAAATGAGATTCCTCATCAGGAGGAGGCAGACGAAAGCGCAAATTTGAGGGCCTCGGTAAAAGAGGCAGTGGTCGAGGAAGTGCACCAGGTCATGCAGACGATCTTACCGTCTGTAGTGACCAAAGTGATAAAGGCAGTACGTGAAGACGAGAGGCGAGGGAGGAATAGGTCCTCATGTAGACAGCAATAGACGGAAGCAGAAACGGTACTATCTGATGATGAAGAGGGAGAGGAAGAAGAGCAGGTACGGGAGACAGCCCGGGGTTGTAACTACGGGGCATTTATGAGGTGCAAGCCCCCGACTTTTGATGGTTCTGGTACGGCTGCAGATGCTCACCAATGGGTGAGAGAAATGGAGGCGGTCCTCGATATTAGTGATTGCCAAGAGGACAAGAAGGTGAAGTTTGCTACCCACTCTTTTACGGGGACGGCTTTGTGCTGGTGGACAATATTGTCCAGGCCGAGGGTAGCAGGACCATTGGGAATATGAAGTGGTCTGAGTTGAAGAAAATGGTGATCGAGGAGTTCAGTCCTCGTCAGGAAATGGACAGAGTTGAGAGAGAGTTCCTGCAGTTGAGGGGGGGACGATGACCCACCAACAATACACCACCAAGTTTAACGACATGGCGCGGTTGGTGCCAGAGCAGGTGACGCCAGTATCTCGAAAGATCAACCGGTACATTCAGGGGCTGCCAGCTGAAATTCATTGGCATTTGATTTCTGCTCGACCAAGCACTTTCAGGTCGGCAGTGGATTTGGCGGGAAGGTTATACGATGAACGGGCTACGTTGGTAAAGGCTGAGGGTAGTAAGAAGGGAGGTGGAGAGAAAAGCTGGCAGGGGAAGAGATTTGGTCGAGGTGATACTTCGACGAGCAACAAGAAGGCAAGGGTGGATGACCGCCGTGTGGTCATGTCTGGTGCTGGGCTGAGGAAGTGTGGTAAGTGTGGAAGGGAGCACTCAGGGGAGTGCAAGTGGGGATCCAACATCTGTTTTAGGTGCGGGAAGACAGGGCATGTGTCAAAGGATTGCCGGATGGGCAAGTGTTTTAACTGTGGGAAAGTGGTCATATGAGCAGAGACTGTAAGAAGCCTAGGGCTGAGGCTTCAGGGGTAAAGAAGACAGGAAGTGAAGGTCCGAGAGCAAGCGCCAGGGCATTCACCATGACGCAGGAAGAGGCTAGGACGGACCCCGATGTAGTGTCCGGTACGTTTCTGGTGAACCAAACTCTAGCCTCTGTATTATTTGATTCGGGTGCCAGTAGGAGTTTTATTTCTGCTGTTTTCTGTGCCAAATTGCCCGTTAGTAGTAGACATGTGGATATACCGTTTGATGTAGAGACTGCTATAGGTAAAACTACCAGGATTTCCGAGGTAATAGAGGGTTGTGACGTGGAATTAGAGAGCCATAAATTTCCGGTTAGACCGTTTGCGATGACGTTAGGTGGTTTCGATTTGGTGCTCGGAATGGATTGGTTTGCGGATTTTGAGGCGAACATTGTGTGTCGCAAGAAGATGATCAGTTTGACAGCGCCCGACGGTAGTTCAGTGACAGTTTATGGGGATCGGGTTACTACGATTCCAAAGGTGATCTCGATGGCAGTGGCGGGAAAATGTATGAGGCGGGGATGTAGCGCCTTCTTATGTTATGTAAAAGATGTAGAAACGCCAACACCACAACTGTCTGATGTTCCGGTTATGCGTGAGTTCCCAGACGTGTTCCCGGAAGACTTATCGGGATTGCCACCTGACAGAGAGATCGAGTTCCAGATAGATCTGATACCAGGCGCCCAACCTGCTGCCAAAGCACCGTATCGATTGGCCCCGACAGAGATGAAAGAGTTGATGGAGCAGTTACAAGAGCTGCTGGATAAGGGGTTTATTCGACCGAGTATCTCACCTTAGGGTGCTCCGGTCCTGTTTGTAAAGAAGATGGACGGAAGTATGAGGATGTGCATCGACTACCGCAAGCTGAATAAGTTGACGGTAAAGAACAGATACCCCTTGCCGAGGATCGACGACTTGTTTGATCAACTTCAGGGTGCTAGTTGGTTTTCACGAATAGATCTTCGATCAGGGTACCATCAACTGAAGGTGAAGGAGCAGGATATCCCTAAAACAGCTTTTCGTAAGCGCTACGGTCACTATGAGTTCCTCGTCATGTCTTTCGGTTTGACCAATGCACCAGCTACTTTTATGGATCTGATGAACAGGGTGTGCCGGCCAATGTTGGATAAATCAGTGATTGTGTTCATCGATGATATCTTGATTTATTCGAAGAGCGAAGAAGAGCATGCCGGTCACGTCCGGGAAGTGTTGGAGACTTTGAGAAGGGAGAAACTATATGCTAAGTTCTCCAAATGTGCTTTCTGGCTACACGAAGTTCAGTTCTTGGGTCACGTGGTAAATCCGAATGGAATTATGGTTGATCCGGCAAAGGTGGAAGCGGTGATGCAATGGAAGTCTCCAAAGACGCCATCTGAGATCCGAAGTTTCTTGGGTCTGGCAGGCTACTACCGAAGGTTTATCCAAGACTTTTCAAAAATCGCTTCTCCACTAACCAAGTTGACCCGGAAAGACGTGAAAATTATATGGGGTCAAGCTCAAGAAAAGGCGTTTGAAGAACTGAAGACAAGATTGACCCAAGCTCCTGTTCTGTCATTACCCGAGGGAAGCGAAGATCTGGTGGTTTACTCTGATGCTTCTTATTCGGGATTGGGATGCGTGTTGATGCAGAGGGGAAAGGTTATAGCTTATGCATCCCGACAGTTGAAATTTCATGAGGTTAACTACCCTACTCATGACTTGGAGCTAGCAGATGTGGTCTTTGCATTGAAAATTTGGAGGCACTATCTCTACGGAACGAAGTGCACCATCTTTACCGACCACAAAAGCTTGAAGTATTTCTTCGAGCAAAAAGATCTGAATATGAGGCAACGGCGATGGTTGGAGCTTATAAAGGATTATGATTGTGAGATCCATTACCATCCGGGCAAGGCCAACGTGGTGGCGGATGCCCTTAGCCGAAAAAAGAGGCCCGAACTAATTCGGGTGAAGGCGTACCAGCTAATCATGACCTCCGACGTGATGAGACAGGTCAAAGAGTTCTAAGATGAGGCTTTGAAAGACGAACATCTTAACTCTGAACGAATGAGAGGCTTCGTTGGGGAGTTGGGTGAGAACACAATTGGAGTTAGAACCCGGTTTGGGCGTATGTGGATTCCTCGTCTTTGGGATCTGCGAATGAGGATTAGGGATGAAGCTCATAAGTCTCGATACTCCATTCATCCCGGTGCTACCAAGATGTACCAAGACATGAAGAAAGATTACTGGTGGCCGGGTATGAAACGTGACGTGGTGGAGTATGTGAGTAAGTGCCTTACTTGTCTGCAAGTGAAGGCAGAGCACCAGAAGCCGTATGGAAAGATTCAACCTTTGGATATACCGGAGTGGAAGTGGGAGCACATCACCATGGATTTTATCACAAAACTGCCACGTACCCCGAAAGGGTATGATACGATCTGGTTGATTGTGGATCGTCTGACGAAGAGTGCTCACTTCTTACCGATGCGCGAGACATATTCGTCCGAAAGGTTGGCCGATCTTTTCATCAAAGAGATTGTGACTCGTCATGGTGTACCGGTGTCGATTGTATCTGATCGCGACACCCGGTTTACATCCAAATTCTGGAAGAAATTCCACGATGCTATGGGGACGAGGTTACATATTAGCACGGCTTATCATCCTCAAACTGATGGTCAGTCTGAAAGGACCATTCAGACTTTGGAGGACATGCTCCGGGCATGTGTTATTGACTTCGGGGGAAGTTGGGATGACCACCTGCCGTTAGCCGAATTCTCATACAACAACAGCTATCATGCCAGTATTGGCATGCCACCCTATGAGATGCTATACGGTAGGAGATACAGGACACCCGTCTGTTAGGGTGATATTGGTCTGGGAAGCGTCGAAGTGATCGAGGATGAATGAGAAGCTTGGTGATAAGATTGGGAAGCGTCGAAGTGATCGAGGATACGAATGAGAAGCTTGATAAGATAAGCTTATATGAAAGCAGCCAAAGACAGACAGAAGTCGTACGCTGACAAACGACGCAGGCCGATTGAGTTCCAGGTGGGAGATCGGGTTATGTTGAAGGTCTCACCCTGGAAGGGTATCATTCGGTTCTGGAAGCGAGGCAAGTTGAGTCCGCGGTATATAGGCCCTTTCCGAATCGTTGCTCGAGTAGGAGAGGTGGCCTATAGATTGGATTTACCAGATGAGTTAAGTGGAATTCACCCGACCTTCCACGTATCTCATCTGAGGAATGTTTGGCAGACGAGGATATGATCGTTCCACTGGAGGATATCGAGGTGGACGAACGGCTCAATTATATGGAGCAACCAGTGGCGGTCATAGACCGAAAGGAGAAAAGGTTGAGAAATAAAACGGTTCCCCTTGTGCGTGTACAGTGGCGGCACAGGAAGGGATCCGAGTCCACGTGGGAAACTGAAGAAGAAATGAGGCAGCATTACCCACGATTATTCGAGGAATAACAGGTTTCGGGGACGAAACCTAAATAAGGGGGGTGGACTTGTAACGCCCGGCAGTTTGACTTTTTGGTAGGTTATGCGACTGAGCCTCAGTCGCATGGAATTGATGCGACTGGAGGTTAGATCGCATGTTATTTGGCCGATTGAAGCTCAACCGTATGACTAGAGTTCAATCACCCGAATGAAGGAGGAAAATATTCATCACTCCGACCATCATCAACACTTATCTTTAGCCGGATGATAAAGAAGGTGAGTTGTCCTTATCAAAGGAAGCTCTTAATCATTACTTTGAGTAGATGGGCTATGAGGGAGATTTCTCTGTAAAGACCTTGAGGAAAGGGAAGGTCTCATCCTAATGGAAATACCTGCTCCATGTGGTTATCCATAGCTTGTCAAATAAGCATGGAGGGTGGGACCAGATTCCTGAGAATCTCTCATTTATAGTGCATGGAATGGTCCAAGGGGTCAAGTTCAGGTACTCTTTCTTTGTGTACACAAATTTTCTTGCTAACTTGGACTCTTTAGAGTATACATGTTTCCTAGATATGTTCTATACATTCTCAACTGTGAACTGGGCTCATAGTTGAGGGAAACATGTAATATTCTTAAAGTGGGACAGATGAAGCCTGACATCTTTAAAATCATGAATAAGCCAACTATAGGCTTCTCAGGGGTATAAAGAGCCCTTGTCCCGAAAATGTTAGAGCTCATTGCTCAAGGTGACAACCTAGCAACACAAGCTAGTGTTGAACCCACACCTTCTTCCTTCCAACTAACAAAAATACCCCTACAAATCACCCTCACCTACCAAAGAAAGTCCAAACGAACCCCTGCTCAAGCTGTTAAGTTTGTGCAGGCACCCATACACTTTCCCATATAGGAGGAAGTGGATACTAGAGCTCTCACGTCACCTAAGGAGCAAACCACTCCCTTCTCTTCAAGAATCAGTGCTGAAGTTCCTCATGCTCAGCCTGAGGAGCTCACAAACCCAACTGCCTTAAGCCTTCACTCTGAGTCTCAACACTTAAGTGAACAACCTTCAAGAGACAACTACCATCCCCAGCATTTAGACTTAAACAACCCCATTCCTAACCTTGAGTTCTATACTGATAAAGACTATGTTTCAGTGAGTACCATGAGTCTCTCTACCCTTCACCTACGCAAAGAGAGAGAGTGCTCCAGAGTCCACTATGTCTAGCCCACATCAGTGAACCATTACTGAGATGGATCTTTTTGAACCTATTCAAAAGATTCATATGGAAGAGGCTCTCACTTCTGCAAGTGACTACATTATTAAGACCATAACCATGGCAAATCAGCCCATTGACACTCCAACTGAAGTTGTCAAGAGCAGGGGAAATCTAACAACCAAGAACTCCATGCTGGTGGTGAGAGAGAAGACTTTGGTCCATTTCTCTCATCCCCCCATGATTCTTCCGATGCATAAGAGGGGAATCTGAGGCTAAAGGTGCAAAAATTGTCTAAAACATGCACCTATTTAGTCTCTAAGGTTTGTCACCTTTAATCTCAGGTGACTACCCGCATAATAGGGTCAATGATTAGCCACTTAAGATATCCTATCTCACGGAAAAACTAGCTGAGAGACCTTTAAGAAGAGCACAACCAGGAACACAACAACCTGTGAATATGAGTGACCTAACTCTAGCTAACCTAAGCAAGAGTGTGATGCTACCAAAAGGGGGAGAAAGTCACTACAGTCACTGAACCTGGGGGTTCTTCAGGGAGTATGGACATTGAGGACTCACCATCCTCACTTGCAATTGTGCGTACTCAGCAACTTCCTCAACTTCACATTGATGTGCACTCTATAGACTCCTTTATTCAGAGTCTCTTTGACGAAGGTATTCCAAGGGCTATGTAATCTCCACCCCCAAGGAACTTCAAACTACATCATTGGGTGGAGATATGATACTGATAGAAAAGCCCTTATTCTTCATAGAGTTCAAGGGCAACAAGAGGTATTCAACTTTCAGCCTTGAAGTACAATGAAGGTCTTGACCTGATCAACATGCCACTTGTCAACCCAAGTCAATCTAGACACGCTGGCAGGCTGGCTTGTCTAAACATTCTAGACAAGCTGGCAATCAAAATAGAATTACTGAAGAGTTCAGTCTAAGAAGGAGACAAATGCAGTTAGGTAATATCATTTGTTAACTGGATGTTGAGGTAGATCCTAAGATTTGCTTCAAAGGGAAAACTTTGACTGAAGGCCCAGTGATAGAGCCTGAGAACCCTGTCACACCAATAATTACTTCAATAATTCATTCCCTCAGTGAAACACTGCTAGTGAAGGTGTATCATAATCTCTCTCTGGACAGAGCTTGGATGCTACACCAAGCAATGAAGGCAAAAGCTCCATGCACCCTGTGTCGCAAAGGTCTGTGGGTGACAAAGAGAAAAGGATTCTAACTCCTGAGGAGTTTGAGGAGGAGAGAGAGAAAGGAAGAGGAAGCTAAGGGGAGAAAGTTCCTCTGGGCCTTTAGGATTCATGCAACCTACAATAAGGGCAGCCCCTAGACCAAGCACTCAAGATGATGAGTTGAGGGTAGTCAGGATGACTTACCTGCAGACCAGGAACTATGACATTGACGAGATCATATCTCTCCCCTTAGGGGAACTTAATGAACTGGCTGACATGGAAATGTCAAGAAAGAGGAAGGAAGCAGAGGATGCAAGGATACTTTACCAAATCAAAGACGAGAAGAGACAGAAAAGATTATACAAGAATATTCCCACTCTCTCCCCAGTTCAAGAAAGCCCTGTGCAAGAGATTGTGGCAGCTACACAAGAACCTTATATATACAAAGAAACAGATAGGCAAAATATGATCAACTATCTGAGTGCCACAGGTCTTTACCAGGCATTTGTCCTTCTTCCCTTGTCCTTTAAGTACATTGAGTTTGAATATTTCAAACAACTTGAACTTCAAGTACTCAAAGAACAAAAGGCAATGAAGAGAAAGATGATGGAAGAGGCTGCAAAGTCAAGAGTTGTCATCCAAAAGAGTATGAAGAAGTCTGCTGACAGACAAAAGATGATGAGCTTCATGAAGCTGTATGGATTCTCTGGAAGGAGACTTGGCCCTATGTCTCTATCCATAATGGATGAGCACATCAGGCTAATCAAGCAGAAGATCAAAAGTGGAGAGCTAATTGACTTACACTCCCCTCCAAGTCAAGCTCCTCCTGAAGTAGAGGTTAAGGTTGAACAACCTGAGACAACACAACCCGGACCTCCTACTGAGTCTCAGCAACCTTCATCTTCTGGTCCACAGCAGGGTCAAACTCCCTCTCCTTTTGAACCTGTGAAGGAGGAACACCCAACGGAGCAAGAAAAGACTGATCAACAAGGTGCTGCAGACCAGTATTCTCAGTTAAAGTCCTTAAAGAGGAAGAAGAAGATGGCTTCTAAACCAAAGTCAAAGAAGAAGAAGTCTAAATCTTCCACTTCTGCACCTCAGGATGAGTCAGATCAACCTGAGGAAGTGCATGAAGAGGCAGCCCACTTTTAATAGTCAACGGTTGAGATCAAATTGTAGGAAAAATTTTGTTAAAGTGGTATTTTAAGAATAACCACTTTTGCTGAATTTTTACAAGTTCCCCCATTTTTAATTGCTCATGACTTTTATATACTACATTAACTTTTTATAAAAATTACACCACAGAACGAGCGTTTTTTAATCTTTAAAATGAGTACAGTACTATTATATAAAAAGATAAAAAAAATTAATGTTTTTAAGTCATATTTTGTCATTGTGTCTTTAGTGCAGTTTATTGTGTATGTTTATTAGTTATTATGTTAATTATGAATACTATTGTATTTTTTCTAAAATGATAAAGTTTAAAAAATATAATGATGGAATAACATTGTTATGTATCTCTAGTATCTAAAATCGGGATGATCAGGATCTGCGAACCCAGGTGGTTGTCTGACATACACCTCTTCATCAATCACCCTATAGAGAAAAGCACACTTGACATCAAGTTGGTAGACCTTGAAGTTCTTGGATGCAGCAAAAGCTAGTAATATCCTGACAGCTTCAAGTCTTGCTATAGGAGCAAAAACATCTGTGTAGTCATTTCCTTCTTCTTGAGTATACCCTTGAACAACTAGTCTTGCCTTGTTCTTGATTAGAAGTCCTTTATCATCATTCTTATTCCTGAACACCCATTTGGTTCCTATCATAGTCTTCCCTTGAGGAAGAGGACATAGGTTCCAAACTTTTTGCCTTTTCAATTGAAGCAGCTCCTCTTGCATAGCTTCAACCTAACTTCCATCCTTTAAAGCCTCATCAATCTTCTTTGGCTCTATCTGGGACAAGAAACAAGAGTGAAGACAAACATTTGAATCATGGGTTTGTCCTCTTGTTCTTACCCCTGAATCAACATTTCTAATGATGTTTATGGAGGGGTGAGACTTGTGGATCCTTAGCTGAGGGATCATAGCAAGTTGCTTAAATAGATCTAAATTAGAGAAATTCTGATCTGGCAATGAGGATTCACCCTCCACATCAGCACACTTATCAAGATTGACTTGATCCAATGAGTGTGTGACATCATTAAGATTTTCTTCAATGGCATATATCAGTATTATCTGGATGATCAGGATCTGTAACTTTGCTAAAGCATACTGAGAAGTTTCCAATGGATTTAGATTTGCTTATTGCCAAGATAGAGTCTTTAAGGCCCCGTTCCCGGGCACCTCACAGTTGGTCATTCATTGCATATAAACAAATTAATATACATTTCATTAAATAAACAGCGGAATTATGTCGGCAAAAACCATTCTCTATTATTAAAAAGATACTGTTGTTAAGCAATACAACAATGTTAAGTTACAAAAGATTGCTTAATGGTGGTGGTGAAAGTAATCAGGAATTTCTTTATGCTGACAACCACTCCAGTAGCAGGACTTGAAGCTGTCAGGATATTTCTAGATTTTGAAAGTAATCAGGAATTTCTTTATACAAATGATGTTTGAAAGTAATCAGGAATTTCTTTATACAAAAGATTGTCATCTTGTTCTTACCCCTGAATCAACATTTCCAATGATGTTGTGGAGGGGTGAGACTTGTGGGTCCTTAGCTGAGGGATCATAGCAAGTTGCTTAAACAGATCTAAATTAGAGAAATTCTGATCTGGCAGTGAGAATTCACCCTCCACATCAGCACACTTATCAAGATTGATTTGATCCAATGAGTGTGTGACATCATTAAGATTTTCTCCAATGGAGTGGTTATCAGCATAAAGAAATTCCTGATTACTTTCACCACCACCATTAAGCAATCTTTTATAACTTTAACGTTGTTGTATTGCTTAACAACAGTATCTTTTTAATAGCAGAGAATGGTTTTTGTCCACATAATTCCGCTGTTTATTTAATGAAATGTATATTAATTTGTTTATGTGCAACGAAGGACCAACTGTGAGGTGCCCGGGAACGGGGCGTTATAGACTCTATCTTGGCAATAAGCAAATCTAAATCCATTGGAAACTTCTCAGTATGCTTTAGCAAAGTTACAGTTTGTTTCCATGAGGAGGGTAAAGCATTGAGTAGTCTAAGATTTAGATCTTCAGGATCAGGCTTGATTCCAGGTGCAGTTTATTGTGTTTTTGTTAGTTATTATGTTAATTATGAATACTATTGTGTTTTTCTAAAATGATAAAGTTTAAAAAATATAATGATGGAATAACATTGTTATGTATCTCTAGTATGTAAAATTGGGATGATCAGGATCTGCAAACCCAGGTGGTTGTCTGACATAAACCTCTTCATCAATCACCCTATAGAGAAAAGCACACTTGACATCAAGTTGGTAGACCTTGAAGTTCTTGGATGCAGCAAAAGCTAAAGAAATTCCTAACAGCTTCAAGTCTTGCTACAGGAGCAAAAACATCTGTGTAGTCAATTCCTTCTCTTGAGTATACCCTTGAACAACTACTCTTGCCTTATTCTTGATTACAAGTCCTTTATCATCATTCTAATTCCTGAACACCCATTTTCTCTAATTTAGATCTGTTTAAGCAACTTGCTATGATCCCTCAGCTAAGGATCCATAAGTCTCACCCTTCCACAAACATCATTGGAAATGTTGATTCAAGGGAAAGAACAAGAGGACAAACCCATGATACAAATATTTGTCTTCACTCTTGTTTCTTGTCCCAGATAGAGCCAAAGAAGATTGATGAGGCTTTAAAGGATGGGAAGTTGTGTTGAAGCTATGCAAGAGGAGCTGCTTCAACTGAAAAGGCAAAAAGTTTAGAACCTATGTCCTCTTCCTCCAGGGAAGACTACCATAGGAACCAAATGGGTGTTCAGGAATAAGAATGATGATAAAGGACTTGTAATCAAGAATAATGCAAGGCTAGTTGTTCAAGGGTATACTCAAGAAGAAGGAATTGACTGCACAGATGTTTTTGCTCCTATAGTAAGACTTGAAGCTGTCAGGATATTTCTAGCTTTTGCTGCATCCAAGAACTTCAAGGTCTACCAACTTGATGTCAAATGTGCTTTTCTCTATAGGGTGATTGATGAAGAGGTGTATGTCAGACAACCACCTGGGTTTGCAGATGTTGATCATCCCAATTATATCTGCAGTTTTGATAAAGCTCTTTATGGTCGGCACCAAGCACCAAGGAGTAGTATGAAACTCTATCTCAGTATCTCTGTCAGCATGGCTACAAAAAATGAAATAATGCTAATTCAAGTATATGTAGATGATATGATCTTTGGGTCAACTAATCCAAAAATCAGCAAAGACTTTGAGAAGCTGATCTTGAGGGGGAGTATGTTATTGAGTATCTCTATAGGGTAATGATTGGGTCTCTTATGTACCTCATATCTAGCAGGCCTGATATCATATTTGCTACATGCATTTGTGCAAGATATCAAGCCAACCCCATGATGTCACACCTAATCACTATCAAAAGAATTTTAAGATATCTCAAAGGTGTTCCATCACTTGGCCTGTGGTATCTAAAGAATTCTGACTTCAATCTATATGCTTATACAGATAGTGATTATGGTGGCTGCAACATGACTGCAAAATCTACATCAGGGGGATGTCAATTTCTTGGTGGGAGGATAGTCTCTTGGCAATGTAAGAAACAATGTTGTGTGTCTACATCAACTGCTGAGACTAAATACATTGTTGCTGCAAGCTGCTGTGATCAAGTGCTTTGGATTCAAAATTAGATGTTGGACTATGGATTCAACTTCAAGGAGACTCCCATCCACATACACAACAACAGTGCTATCTCAATCACAGAGAATCCTGTACAGCACTCAAGGACAAAGCATATCAATATCAGGTATCATTTGATTAGAGATAACTTTGAAAAGTGATTAGTCAAACTAGTCAAAGTTAACACAAATGAACAATATGCTGATCTGTTCACCAAAGCTTTTGATGAACAAAGATTTAAATATCCTTTATCAGCTATTGGAATGATTAACTTTGAATAACTTTTCTTAATACTTGATCATATTATTTCTAAAACCTGTGTGTCCTAAGTTGTCTATTTTATCAACTTTATAAGCCTTTGTTCTCTTTGGAAGAAAAAATCTTTTTGAAAGACATTACTTAGATTTTGGAAATTTTGATCTCTTTACCCTTCGGAAGATTTAAAATTACCTTCGGAAGAAACTTATGTCTTAGCAAACAAATATCTACTTTAGTAGTTTTACCTTCGGAAGAAATTTCTGAAATATCTTCCAAAGCTTAAAATCAACTTAAGTACTTTTATGTTTTAAAAGAACAATTTTCTTCCGAAAGTAATTTACCTTCGGAATTTTCATTCATCTTAGAATAAGAACTTTGAGTTTTAAATCTCTTTCGAAGCAAAATTCTCTAAAAAAACTTTAAAATATCTTCCGAAGACAATTTGCCTTCGGAAGCTTTTCTTCAGAACTTCCGAAGCAAAATAACCTTCGAAAGATTTCTCGACTTCCAAGAAAACTAATTTTTTGGGCAAAATAAAACTTCTTTACAGAGGTTGGACCAACTTCCGGATTTCAAAATTTATCCTCTTTCATTAACTTTGTTTCAAATCCTTTTCACATAAATACCCAATGGTTCCCCCTTTTTTCACAATCTTCTTCATTTGCACTATTCCTTAAACCTAAATTCTCCCAAACCATCTTTGTTCTTAACCTTCCTACACCCTTAAGCTTCTCAAAATGGCCAATCTAAACCGTAGAAACAACCCTAATTTCTCCATGCAACTTCACAAGCTACACAACCAGGTTCCTCTATTGAACTCTGAGAAAGATCATAGTTTCTTAGAGGTTTGCTATTTTCTAGCTTTATCCAACTACTTCACCTCCCTAACCATTGATCCTACTCTCTATGAGGATCATTTGCTTGAATTTGGAAGACCTGCCAAGAGATCATCATGGATGGGGAGAAGGCACTATCTGCCACAGTGCAAGGGAGGACAATCTTCATCACTCCAACCATCATCAACATTCATCTTTAGTGGGATGATGAAGAATGTGAGTTGCCCTTATCAAAGGAAGCTCTTTCATTCCTTTGAGCAGATGGGATATAAGGAGATTTCTCTGTAAAGACCTTCAGGAAAGGGAAGGTCTCATCCTAATGGAAATACCTGCTTCATGTGGTTATCCATAGCTTGTCAAATAAGCATGGAGGGTGGGACCAGATTCCTGAGGATCTCTCTTTTATAGTGTATGGAATGGTTCAAGGGGTCAAGTTCAGGTACTCTTTGTTTGTTTACACAAATTTGCTTGCTAACTTGGACTCCTTAGAGTATACATGTTTCCTAGATATGTTCAATACATTCTCAACTGTGAACTGGGCTCATAGTTGAGGGAAACATGTAATATTCTTAAAGTGGGACAGATGAAGCCCGACATCATTAAAATCATGAAGAAGCCAATTGTAGGCTTCTCAGGGGTACAAACAGCCCTTGTCCCTAAAATGTTAGAGCTCATTGCTTAAGGTGACAACCTAGCAAAACAAGCTAGTGTTGAACCCACACCTTCTACCTTCCAACTAACAAAAATACCCACACAAATCACCCTCACCTACTAAAGAAAGTCCAAACGAACCCCTGCTTAAGCTGTTAAGTTTGTGCAGGCACCCATACACTTTCTATACAGGAGGAAGTAGATACTAGAGCTCTCACTTCACCTGAGGAGCAAACCATTCCCTTCTCTTTAAGAATCAGTGCTGACGTTCCTCATGCTCAGCCTGATGAGCTCACAAGCCCAACTACCTTAAGCCTTCACTGTGAGTCTCAACACTTAAGTGAACAACCTTCAAGGGACAATTACCATTCCCAGCCTTTAGACTTAAACCACCCTATTACTAACCTTGACTTCTATACTAATGAAGACTTAGGTTTCAGTGAGTACCATGAGTCTCTATACTCCTCACCTACTCAAAGAGAGAGAGAGTGCTCCTGAGTCCCCTATGTCTAACCCACATCAGTCACCTGTTACTGAGGTGGATCTTTTTGAACCTATTCAGGAGATTCATATGGAAGAGGCTCTCACTTATTCAAGTGACTACATTATTAAGACCTTAACCATGGCAACTAAGCCTATTGACACTCCAACTGAAGTTGTCAATGAGCAGGGGAAATCCAACAGCCAAGAACTCCATACTGGTGGTGAGAGAGAAGACTTTGGTCTAATTCTCTCATCCGCCCATGATTCTTCCGATGCATATGAGGGGAATCTGAGGCTAAAGGTGCAAAAATTGTCTAAAACATGCACCTATTTAGTCTCTAAGGTTTGTCACCTTGAATCTCAGGTGACTACCCTGCATAACAAGGTCAATGATTAGCCACTTGAGATATCCTATCTCACGGAAAAACTAGTTGAGAGACCTTTAAGAAGAGCTCAACCAGGAACACGAGAACCTGTGAATATGATTGACCTAACTCCTAGCTAACCTATGCAAGAGGGTGATGCTACCAAAAGGGGGAGAAAGTCATTACAGTCACAGAACCTGGGGTTCTTCAGGGAGTATGGACATTGAGACTCACCATCCTCACTTGCAATTGTGCGTACTCAGCAACTTCCTCAACTTCACATTGATGTGGACTCTATAGACTCCTTTATTCAGAGTCTCTTTGAGGAAGGCATTCCAAGGGTTATGTCATCTCCACCCCCAAGGAACTTGAAACTACATCATTAGGTGGAGATATGATACTGATAGAAGAGCCCTCATTCTTCATATAGTTCAAGGGCAACAAGAGGTATTCAAATTTCAGACCTTGAACTACAATGAAGGTCTTGACCTGATCAATATGCCACTTGTCAACTCAAATCAATCTAGACAAGCTGGCAGGCTGGCTTGTCTAGACATGATGGCAATCAAGACAGAATTTCTGTCTTGTGGTTAAAGATTATTTTTCAAGATACTTCTAGGTGAGATTTCTTGCTCACAAAGAAGTGACTGCTGAGGAGCTACAGAAGTTAATCCTTTTGATTGAAACGATAAGTAAGAGGAAGGTTATGGCGATCCGAAGTGACAACGGTACTGAATTCAAAAATCATATCTTTGATTCATTCTGTGCCTCTAAGGGAATTTTAAGACTATACAGTGCTACGAGGACCCCTCAACAGAAAAGTGTGGCTGAAGGAAAGAATCGCACCCTCAATGAAGCTGCTCATACAATGTTGATTGAATCCTCCTTACCTATCATCTTTTAGGATAAGGCGGTAAATTGTGCTTCATATGTTCGAAATAGGGTGTTGATAGTCAAGGACAAAATGAAGACTCCTTATGAAGTATTTCATAAGAGAAAGCCATTTAATTGATTTATTTCGACCATTCGGTTGCCCGTGCACTTTATTGAATACATAGACACAGAAGACAAAATTTGGTGCCGTGTCTGACGAATGTTACTTTGTAGGCTATTCTTCTTCTCAAAAGGCTTATCAGGCATATAACAAGAGAACACGTATTGTTCAAGAGTAATTTTATGTTGATTGGCAGGAATCTAATTCCTCCGATGTTCGATCTGAACCCGCATGTTTCTTTGACTCCGATACGGTGTTCAACTCGTTTAATCTTCTATTTTTCGATGATGATGCGTCTGTCTCTCATGTTTAAACAAATGTCTTTCATATCTCCATTATCTGTCAGACCTATAGCCCCTCCTACCATATCTTCAAATGATGTTACCTCAGTTGATGTTGCATCTTCTTCTTCATCATTTGACCTTCCACCTCCACCTATTTCAGCATCCCTTCCCTCATCCCCTACATGTACCACATCTCAGCCAACATCTTCCATCTCTCCAATTCACTCTACCATATCATCACCTTTATCCACTTCACCTTTAACTACCCAACATCAACCCTTTAGACAACCTTCCACAAATACCCTACCCATGGCTATCGATTTCAAAAACTTGAAAGATCATCCACATGATAACATCATAGGATCCATCACCGATGGAGTTCGGACACAGAGTTAATCTGGATTGATTAACGTTTGTTTATTCTCTTGTTTTATATCACAAATCGTCCCTAAAAATGTTCATGCAACTCTTTAGGACCCTTGCTGGGTTGAATCGATGCAATTAGAGTTGCAACAATTTCGGAAACTCAAGTTGTGGACTCTGGTCGATCTTCCACCAAACAAATGCCCAATTGGCACTAAATAGGTGTTTAAAAACAAACCCGGTGATCATGGCATTATGGTAAGAAACAAGTCCAGATTAGTGGTCTAAGGTTTTGCTCAAGAAGAAGGGATTGACTACACCGAAGTCTTTGCGCCTGTCGCTCGTCTTGAAGCCATTAGAATCTTTTTGGCGCATACAGCCCACAAGCAATTAAAAGTCTATCAGATGGATGTCAAATGTGCATTTCTTTATGGAGACATTGATGAAGAGATATATGTATGTCAACCAACTGGTTTTGAGGATCCAGATTTTTCAGACAAAGTTTACAAACTTGATAAATCTCTTTACGGTCTTCATCAGGCCCCTCGAATCTGGTATGAGACGTTAACACAGTATCTCTTAAGCAATGGTTTTTCTCGTGGCACCATTGATATGACTTTATTTAAGAAGGAAATAGATGGTGAGATGTTAATCATGCAAGTATACGTTGATGACATTATTTTTGGCTCCACCAATCCAAAGTTATGTCAGGAGTTCACCAATCCAAAGTTATGTCAGGAGTTTGAGGAAGACATGCGTAGTCAATTTGAAATGAGCATGATGGGAGAGATGTGCTTTTTCCTCGAGTTGCAAGTTGAATAAAAGCCAGAAGGAATTCTCGTTCATCAAGAAAAGTATATTAATGAAATGTTGAAGAAATTCAAGATGGATGACGCTTCTTCTGAGATGACTCCTTTTACTGCTCAAACCTGCCTCACTCCGAATGAGAATTGGAAACCAATTGATCCTCATCTTTATAGATCCATGATTGGTTCCCCTATGTATCTTACAGCAAGTCGTCCTGACATTACCTTTGCTGTAGGCTATTGTGCTCGATATCAGTCTGCTCCGAAAGAGTCTCATGAAAAGGCTGTCAAACGAATCTTTGTTATCTTAAAGGCTCTTCTCGTTTAGGTCTTCGGTATCCTCATGGTGGGAATTTTGACTTACACGCCTATTCTGATAGTGATTCTAATGGCTACAGGTTAAGCAGAAAGTCGGTTACTGGAGGCTGTCAATACTTGGGTAATTTCCGGGTATCATGGCAAAGCAAGAAACAGACCACTGTCTCTCTCTCTATAGGAGAAGCAGAATGCATTGCTGCCTCCAGTTGCTGTTCTCAGTTCTCAAGTGCTCTGGATTCAGCATTAGATGATTGATTATGGGATCAACTCCTCCATACACCGTTATTTTGTGACAATGAAGCTGCCATCGGCATCGCAAAGAAACCTATTCATCATTCCTGAACCAAGCACATCGAGACACAGATTCATGCAATCCGTGATGCTCAGGAAAAGGGTTTCATTAATATTATTCCCATTGATGAAATCAAAAAGCCGATCTTTCCATGAAAACTTTTGATAAACCTCGTTTTTATAAATTTATCTCAATGCTAGGATAATTATCTTTTTAAATCCATTTTTCTTTAAAACTTTCCATGTACATATTGTTTATATCTCTTTCGTTATTTTCTTCTTTTCTTTTCTTTCGATTTGCTCCATCGCTCTTCGCCATTTTTTCATATATAATAACAATAAAAATATATATATATATAATAAATAATATATATAAATATATATATATATATATATATATATTAATAAGTTTAAGAAATTTCTTCATCCTGTTTTGTCGTAGAAATTTCGGGGGAGAATAATAAATAACTGCTTCTCTTACTTACTTTTACGGAATTATGACTCTCTGTGATGTCTGAACGATATGAAGGAGGTCAACAGTATCGTTTCGGGATTTGCTTGATAGGCTTAGCCAGAAAACAAAGTAGACAGCATTCCTGTAGATTTACTAAAGGAATAAGAAATGTGATTGCTCGGATAATCCCCTTGACATCTTTGACCTTCATAAAGTCTCAAGTCCTTGTTCAAAATGGGTTGAGAACGGGGCATCTCTGTGTTGTATTGTTCTTATCACATGTATCCTTGTTTCTAAACTACCCATTTGTTCTCAAAAGGTTTACGCTTATTCATCTTTTTATCTAAGATGCTTCGGTGTGTACTTTTGTGTCTTGTATTTGTGCTGATCTCCTCTGCTATACGGTAGTACTGACCTGGAGTGATGATCTCCTCTGCAGTACGGAAGTACTGACCTAGAGCTCTCATCGGCACAAAGTGATGATCTCCTCTGCTGTACGATTGTACTAACCTGGAGCTCTCATCAAAACAATATGAAGAACTCCTCTGCTGTACGGTAGTACTGACCTGGAGTGTTAATCAGTACAACATGATGATCTCCTTTGCTGTACGTGAGTACTGACCTGGTAGCCCTCATCAATTGTTGTCTATAAGAATCTTGCTTCTTCTAAAAAAAGGATCTTTGTTGTATGTCAAAAGAATTGCTCAATCAGTCAGTGTCATTCGTTCAAAATATCATGAGGACAGGATAAGTTTCTTTGTCAAATGTCTATGTGGACTGAGTCATTCAATGTCTTCTTTAAATTAACTGACAAGATGATAACAACAGCTATGGTTTACTTGTCAAAAAGAAGAAGGCATGGGCTTAAAAAGGACACGTATATCTGCAATCTCTCCGAACTATGACTCTCCAGAAGATTCCTTTAGCATCTCATCCTTCCCTAAGCTCTTTTCTTTGTTTTCATCAAAAACGATATGATGTTTGGTATGATCGTGTGGGGCTTTTTCTTTTGCTCTTCCTCTTTTATTTTTTTTATTTCGTATTAAATTCTTTTATTTTATTTTTGATTTTAAAATTTTAATTTGAGTGAAAAGTAAACAATATTTTAATTTTAGGGTTTCCTGCGAAATTATATTTTCGCTGGTAGTTTCGCTAAACTGTAGTTTCGCCAGGCGAGATTGCAGCTTCGCTACCTATTCACTGCGAAAGTATAGATGCTTCGCTAAACTATAGTTTCGCTACAGTGAAAGTAAAAAATTGTTGTGAAACTATTCACTGTGAAAGTATAGATGCTTCTGCGAAGCTATCTACTATTTAAGTCTTTCTCCGAAACTGCATTCTTACTTTCGCAGTTTCGAGAAACAAGGGTTTTAGGTTTACTAGAGTTATATATAGCGAATCTGCATTTGTGTGTTGATTTGGGTTATTTTTGCACTGATTTCTCTTCGCAAGTGAGTTTCGAACTCAGGACTAGAGTTACTTTTAGGTTTTAGTCATTCAATGGGATTTATTTTGATTGAGACCGTTGGGTTGTCTCGTAGTTCATACTGCGAAACTACCTATTCCAGCGAAACTGAATGAAAGTTCTTAATTATTCTGCGAAACTGTGCAGTTATGCTGTCCGAGTGAACTTAACAGTTTCGCAAAACAAAACTTAGTTTCGCTGCGTCGAAACTATATTTTCGGCCGGCCGAAACTACAACATTGTACAGCCGAAACTGTTAGTTTCTGCTGCCGAAATTGTCTCTTTCACTTGCCGAAACTAAAATAATTTTTGTGAAACTACAGTTTCGACTAGTGAAACTATCCTCTTGATTAATTTTAATTATATATATAATTATCTTTTCTTAATCTTATTTTTTATATATCATGCTAACTTGTTATACCTGGTTTTCAGTTTAAATGGCTAATCTCAAGTTTGATGAGAGGAACAACATCACAGCCATCTTAGATGATACACACCCGAAGCTGCCGGGTTTAGATACTGTAATCGGTGGTTACAGAGATCCCCGATTGCTTACGCTATCTCACACTCCACCACTATATACGATCTGCACATCCGAGACTTCTAGCGTATAGCTGAGTATGATACAAGGGGACACTCACAGAGGATTATAGCGAGAGTTTTGGAGAATGAGCTGATTATTACTAATGAGGTCATATCCAACGTATTGAGGCTAGATGAGGATTCTGGAGAGGTGGTTGAATTATCTGACCAGGAAGTTTTTGACACCTTCTGCTTAACGGGATATGAGGGTCCTCCTTTCGGGACGAGAAAGGAAATCAAAAAATCCTTTCTCTCCAAGGAGGGGAGATATATAGCCCATGTTTTCATTATGTGCTTAGATCACCGTAAGGGTGGATCAGACGGGCTGAACCTGGATTGGGCTAAGGTAATGGTGATACGCTGTAGGGGAGAAAAGGCTAACATAGCTAGGTTGATATTTGAGTGCATGGCTGAGAATGTGATGGCCCTGAAGAAGGACAAATGGCTGCTATATCCTCGATTCCTTCAAATGATCATTGATGACCTCATTCCTAACGTTCCAAGACATGGAGAGGTAAAGAGATGAGTGTCGATGAACACTCGCGTTTTTGCTGATTGTTGTGCAATCAGGCATGACTTTAGTGGGAAGATCACCCATCTGTTGGAGAACATGTACTCTCCAGATCGTAGCGCATATATTAGGAGGGTGATAGAGTCTGAGGGCAAACGTGCTGAGGAGACGAGACAGAAACAGACTGAAGCTGTAAAGAAGAAGAAGAGATATGCCAAGGAAAAGGATTATGTTTTTATAGAGGAGGTTCATGAGATGGCGTCTGAGGACAGGGCTGAGAATGAGAAAAGGGCTAAGAAGAAAGCCGATGTTGGAGAAACTGAGTGGAGGACGAAAAAAAAGACATCAAACCTTTACAGAGCCCTCACAAACTGAAGGAAGGGCAGGATAGATAAGGATGTAATCAGGAACCTCAACACATCTCTCTCCAATGAACTGAGTATGATCAAGACAAAGCTTATTAATAAGGAGATAAGGGAGAAGTAGAAGGATTAAATGATGGAGGGTATGACTAAGATGCTAATTGATCAAAACAAACTCATCAAAAGACTGCTTGAGGAGGTGAACCAGTTAAAAGCTGTAGCCGGCCTGCCCAATCAGCTAACTAAACATGAGTTAGATGATTTGACTGATACCTCCAAGTACCCATTTCTGAATATGGGTACTTCTTCCAGGGCAGGAAAGGGCACATCAGGTGCAGGAGCAGGAGAAACAGGAGGGTCAAAAAGAAGAACAAAGGGTGAGAATGTAGAGCACATAGAGGAGGTGATTGAGGTTGGGTTTGTTGATATTGGTATGAACGTTGATGATTTTACTGGAGAGGAGAGAATAGCAAAACAGACTAAAGCTACTAAGAAGATTGTTGAGAATGGGTTAGTAGATAAGGAGGAAGATGATGAATAGCTGGTAGACTAGGACTCTGAACCAGAATATTATGAGGTGGATGAAAGACCTCTGACTTATGTGTTCCAGAAGGGGGATGATGAAAATGACGTGATAGAGATGGAGAAAAAAGACTGGTTTATAAAAGAAAATGAGCCTGAGGAGCTGACTCCCCTATTCCAAAACATGGAACGGTTGAGCAAGAAAGAGGCCGACAAAAGGATCATCAGTTAGAAATACAACTCCGGCCTCAAGATGTTTATGATAAAAAGGAGAGGGGGAGGTTTCACATATCTACATAAAAGAAAGGCTTTCAAGACCTTGCCGAGATGGGATCTAAGAAGGTTAGCAGTTTTGCCTTTACTTGATGCCGACCTAAGTGAAAAGGTGAAGTTGTTAGAGAGGGAGATAAAGAATGGACTGAACAATAACTTCGAGTCTTTCGGGTTTATGAAGGCTGAGTGGAAAAGGACAATGAAGGACAAGGATTGGGAGACGGGTAAGGGAAAGATTGTGTTGAGTGTGAAACCTCCAAAAACCATACATAGAGTTAGGCTGGTGAATCCCTCCCCCCAACGAATACAAGGATTCGAGAAGTGGTTTTATGATAACAATACGGGGGAGGCGGTGATCATGGTGAAAGTTGGAATAGAATATAGACTTTTTGATCCAATGGAGGTTTTTGGATTCTCTGATAAAGACATGCTTGTTCTTTGTAAGAACCATATTAAAGTAGGAGCAGGGGAGGAGACAAGGAAAGAGGCAAGCCTATTTATGGTGGTGGCTAACAAAGTGAGGGGAGTGAGAGCCGAAGTGAGAGAGCTGGCAGAAAAGGTGAGAGCTGATGATGATCTTAACATGGAGATCCGCGACTTGACAAACCAATTTGCACAAGCTAGTGCTCACCCCGAAGGAGCTGATGAAGCATGAGGGGACCAGAGTGGATCAGTTGCTGCAGCTTACAAGAAGACCAATGCAGGTGCTAAGAAAGATAAATCAGATGCAGGAGCTCGGGAGACTGGAGCAGAATAGAGACATCAAAAGAAGATAATTCGGTGAGATCCAACCTAGGGGGAGTATTGAAGATCAAGTATAGGTTGGACTCACCTTAGATTAGTTTATGTGTATATTTCTATGTAATAGGAATAATGTTAGTTTATTTTTCTAAGTTGATTAGTTCAGTTTATGATATTTTGTAGTCCAGTGAAACTGTGAGTGAAACTGTAGTTTCGCTCACAGTCAGCTGTCTAGTTTACCCGGCGAAACTATTGTTTCTGCCGGGCGAAATTATAGTTTTGGAAGCATAGTTTCGCAATCAGTGAAACTGTCTGCGAAACTAAGACTACTATAGATAGAAATGATCTTGTTCTTTGTCGGGCATCATTGCAAAAACCCTAATCGAGTATTTGTGTTGCAAAAGTCATTTGTATGTTATTATTCACTGATATACATTGAGCTTATCTTCTTTTAATTGTATTGTTGCTTTATGAATCATATTTGAATACATTTTGGTCATTATTGTTCATCTAAATCATTGTGTGTGTTGTTATTTCTGGTATTGAACGATTAAAACCTTCATTTGTACTGATAATCGATCATATGGACCAACAATGATGGTGATGATAGTGATGACGATGACTCAAGTGATGATGAATCCGACGATAATGATAATGATGAAGATAAGTCGGATGATTCTGGAGTGGAGAAGAAAGATGATAACGATGAAGATGATGGGCCCGAAGGTGATGCTAATGCATCAGCCTCAAATCAAGAAAAAAAAAGAGAAGAGATCGAAGAAAAAGCAGGATGGAGGAGCGTCTACTTCCGCTCCTTAACTGACGAGCCACAAGATCAGGATAAAAGTAATGATTAAGCATGTCTTATGTATATTGAAATCTTATGTAATTATAACTTATGTAATGTTAATGAAAAATAATGGTGCTTAATGATTGTCGTATCAATGATTCATTAATATCTTCTCTCTTGACCATATTAAATACCAGATACGACTTCTCAGGCAGATGAATTTGATATGGCTCCCCTTCAGCAAATAAAGACTCAGCTCACTATGATTCTTGATCTACAAGGAATCGTAAGAAGATTAGTGAGCTACACATCTGAAGAGGGGGAGATAATACATGACCTGACGGACGAGCAGTTCACTGATATGTTTATGTAGGATTCTATGTGCCCAAGACACTTAGAATATTGATGTGGTTAGTACGTTATGATCCAAGTCGGGTTATACCCAATAACAAGCTTAGCAAACACCAATTAATATTTAATTGATGATATGATCATCCAATTAAATATTTACACTAATTTAGAAAATGGGTTTTCTAAATAAGTTGCATATGAGATGGAACAATTTATTAGGATATTTTGTTCAATAATATTATTTGTAATGTTATTTAAGTAAGTTAGATAACATTACAAATTAATAGTGAGAGTATACTACTTATACAATTAATTGGTTAATTTTATAAACTTGTTAAAAGACTAGACAATATTTATGTGTGTGTAAATATTTGTTTTGTGAGAAAAAACACTATTTTTCTTCTTGTGGCCGTCCACCACAACACACACACATGCATGTGTGAAAATGTGTTTAATTAAAAGAAAACCTCCTTCTTTTAACAACAAAAACCGTCCACCATCACTTGCATATGTGAGATTCTCTTGGTAAGAACAAGCATGTGCATGCTCCACTAGCTTGACTTTAGGAAGAACAAGCACACACACATGCATGTCTTGTCTCCTCCACTAACTAGCATAAGATACTCTTCTTCTCATCAATTCAAGATGCAACACAATACTCAACATAAGCTCTCTCTTTCTCTCCCAATCCTACGGTTTTTCCAGCAAAGACAGGAGGGTTTTCAGCAGCAAAAAGAGGGTTTTTGAAGTAGGTTTTGGTGTATTCTAGCTAACAAGAAGGTGTGTTTGCAAGGAGCTTGGGGTATACTAGCTTGAGGACTTCTATCCTTGAAGTCTTGGCTGCATTTTGGGCATCTACATCTTCATCAAACATCTCTTTTGGTCGACTTTTTGCTGCTGCAGTAAGGTAGTTTCACAGCTCTATATAGCTGTGATTTTATGTGCATTTACATATGTTCATAGCTTGCATATTCACATAAATGATCCTTTGTTCTTTGGGTTTGTTTTATACATTAATATTTTCATCTAATGAACATATTTTTCAGCTTATAAAAGGGTTTATAAAGTTGTAATTCCGCTGCGTTTTTCAGAATGTTTAAATGGTTAAACTGTGGTTTTATGTTCTGACAAACCCAACAGTTTAGACTGAATCCGGATGAGCTTGTGAAAGATGCTCCTAAAGTAGATGTCATCAGTGAGGAGGAGCTCCAAGGGGTTGATGAGATTGAGATTGAGGATGTAACGTCAGAGTATTATCCTTAATACACTGATGTCGATGGAGAAACCATTCCGGATTTGGGAGAGACATTTGCTAGTGGATCGTTTGATAAGGTTAAGGAGAAGGAAAAAGAAAAAGAATCTTAACAAGGTAGAACCCAGGAAAATGATACCGAGGTTGAGGAAAGGAAGGCAGAATGGATTGCCTGTTTCACTGAGATGAAAAGTCAACAAACAACGCCCAAGCCTATACGAAGTTATATAAAGTGAACGGGCATCAGAAAGGATCTGGAAATATCATAAGCTGGGCATATTTGGAGTATTTGAATGTTTATGCTATTAAAAGAAAGAGGGGATGGAGTATTATCGACACCCACACGATTTGAAGACTCTCCATAGTTTTGAGCTCAACAGAATAGCAAGCATGAACCTGCTCTATGCTACTCCTGGAAAGATGTCAGGATGGTTTGAAAAGGTTTTAAAGAAAGAATACCACACCAGATGGGTACACTTCCGACCTCAGCAACCTAAGAGGTTTATTCGTAAGACAGAAGTTGACTCGATCCCTGGAAGGCCAAAGGTTGTGTTGAAGTGGAGTCCCCCGCACATGATGTCTAAGATCCCTTTACGGGAGATGCCTCAGGACTTCACTCCACACTTCAAATGGTGGTATTTTGACTGGAGGACGGGTGAAGTGGTGATTGTGCTAAACAGCGAGGGAAATATAGAGACGATCAGGGTATTCGACCCAATGTGGCTTACAAACTTGTCTTCTGACGATGTCTACACGTTATACAAGTGGCCATTATTCTACGATGCGCAAGATATTGTACAGAGTCTTCAGTTCCAACATATTATACGACTCTGTTTCGCTTTTGAGATACACACGGGAGTCACCAAGGAGGAGAAGTACAAGAATATATGAAGAACATGTGAAGAATTCTAGACGATGGAGTAAACTAGGTACAAGGGGAGTTTGTTGGCACGCGATGTCCCTAGTTTTGCACTTAATGTTTATGTCTTGCATTTCCTACATATGTGTAATACGAGAATGTTAATGTAATGGAATATATGTTTGAATGTTTATTTACCATTAAATATATATTATTCTTATAACATGTATTACTACGCGCTTGATTGAACGTAATATAGGTTTTTACAGTTATCATTCATAGTTCTGAGTTAACAATAACTCAGAACTGTGTTTGACATAGTCTTGCGGTTCTTTATGCAATTGGACCATGCTAATGGACCAGTCGCACGAATGGAACATGCTTATGGACTAGTCGCACGACTGAACCTGGTGACTGGATCAGTCGCATGACTAAGTCATAAGACTGACTCAGTCGCACGACTAAACCAATCGTATAGTTCAGTCGTGCGTATGAATCAATCGCATCGCATGAATCAGTCGCACGACTGAACCATGCTAATGGCTCAGTAGTACGATTGAATACTGCAACCTATAAATACCACGTAATTTGTTGAAAAACAAACACTTCGAAGATTATGATACCCTAGCCATCCAAAGAGTTCTTGTTCATCCATCCAACTTCATAGTTCGTTCCTGATTGATTCCAACTCGTTCTTAATGTTTGTTTAATCATTAGATCGATCAGATTATCGTTCTCACTGATTGGATCGCCAATCAAATAGAATTCCATGCTATTTGATCTGTTTTCGCATTGAATCAGTTAGTACTCTGTACGAAAACGGTCCTAACAGGTGTTATGTTCAGATGAGAGGATTGATAGTCAAGACCTACAGAAAAACCTCTTCTGAATTATGGTATAAGAGAAGACCATTCACAGGGTTCCTCAAACCTTTTGGATGTCCATGTACCCTTCTTAATACCAAACATCATTTGTCCAACTTCTCTAAGAAATCTATAGATGGATTCTTTATTGGATACTCATCATAAGCTAAGACTTATATAGTATACAATAAAGTTGATCACGCTATTAAGGAATCTAAAAATGTTATATTTAATAAAAATTCTTCAAATAGTGTTGGAAATACCCCAAGCTGGATGTTTGATCTAGATGGATTCATAAATTCATTTAACTATTTGATTAAGAATGTTTCAGGGAATCTCTTAACAGACTAGCAGATGTACAAGTTCTAAGTGCTGAAGACCACATAGGGGATCTACCATAAGGGCTCAATCAAAAAAATCATCTATAGAAGCAATCTCTTGACACAAATAATATGGGTCATCCATCACTTGCTTATTATAACTCATCAGATGAAGTCTCATGATTATTAGGGTACTAGACAATCTCTTGACAAGGAACCAAACATGACAATGTTGATACATCTTGATGTACCTAGTTTATGTTCTCAAATGTAAAAGTCTTTCATGTCTTACACTTATGTAATTCAATGTAATGTAATGATCGAATGATATATGAATTGCATTGTGATTTTTATGTGTGATTGATTATGTCATGTTATTATTATATTGAATGTGATTCACATGTATGAACTAAATATATAGGTTTGATGTTGTTTTACATAGTTCTAAGTCAATACGAACTTAGAAATATGTTTAACTTTGTCATGTGGACATTCATGCTAATAGACCATACTTATGGCCCATACGCATGAATGAACCACGGACCAGTCGCATGACTAAACCAGGTGACTGGATCACTCGTATGATTAAGACATAAGATTGATTCAGTCGCACGACTAAACCTTCAGTCGTGCCCATGAGTCAACCGCATGATTCAGTCGTAGGATTGAACCATGCTAATGGTTCAGTTGTATGATTGAACACTGAAAACCTATAAATACCACATAATTCCTGGAAAAACATAACACTTCGAATACTTTCATACCCTAGTCGTCCAGAGCGTCTGAAGTCGCAAATCCAAGTTCATAGTTCGTTCCTGATCGATTCCAATCTATTCTTAACGTTTGTTACATCGTTAGATTGATCGGGTTATTCGTTCACACTGATTGGATCGCCAATCAAATAGAATTCCACACTATTTGAGCTGGTTTCAAGCAGAATCCGTTAGTACTCCGTACGTACACGGTCCTAACAAGTGGTATCGGAGCTTAGGCTCGTGATTTTGCGTGGATTCAATTGGTTTTGGTGTCGAAACTAACGTTTTCATTCACAATATTCACTTTTTCGCTTCCAAACGTGCTTTTGATGAGAATCTATGTTAAAAGTTTCGACCTTTACCCATACAGCAGAATAGGGTTCGTAAAAATTCTTAATTTTGAGTCAAGTGTTCAAAAATTCAATTTTTTTCCGCAGCAGCAGCTTCAGTCGCACGATTAACTCAATCGCACGACTGAATCCCATACGCATAGTTCAATCGCACGACTGGGCTCATTCGCACAGTTCATTCACATGGTTGAGTTGTTCCATAAGGTTGACCTCATTCGTCCTGTTCATACGCATGACTGAATTCAATCGCACAATTGAAGTCATTCGTATCCTTCAATCGCACGGTTGACCCAGTCGTCTTGTCCAATCGCATAAGTCAATCTGTCATCTTCTTAGTTCATCAAGTTCAAAGCAATGGAAGATCAGTTCTCTGCATTCACTACTGGAAGGAACTCACGCATCCAGAATCTTCTACCTCTCAAAAGTGAGATTAGGGAATCGCAACCAAAGTTGTTAACGTTGGATGAATACCCATAGTGAAAACAACGGTTTGAAATCTACCTAAATGGAGTTGACCCCAATCTGTGGACGTCTATTGAGATTGGTTATGTGGTACCAATCAATGCTAATGGGGTAAAGCTGACTTTGGGAGGAATGAGTGAATCCCAGAAGACTATGCATAATGCTTAAAAGAAAGCATATGCCTTGTTGACTCAGTATATACCTAAGGACATATTTCACCAGTTTTCTGAGAACAAGCAGTCAAAGAAATTATGGGAGGCCTTGGAAAAGAGATACGAAGACAATGCAACTCTAAAAGCACTGAAGGCAAAAGCTCTTAAGAAGGAATTTGACAATTTCTCACCAATTGGAAAAGAGAGCTTGGATGATATCATTGATAGATTCTATCATCTGATGAGTGAGTTGCACACTCATGGCGTGACCACATCCATGGAAGATAATGTCTCTAGTTTTGCTGATGGTCTGCCAGACAAATGGGATCCATTTGTGTCTAATTTGAGACAAACGACATTCTTGCCACATTAGACATAAATGATTTCATTCTTAAATTAAGGGAGGAAGAGCTGCGTCGGAAATACAAGTCAAAGAAAGGATCCTATGCTCAGAATCCTGCACTATACAACTCAGTTCCAACCCCTGCTACATCAGGCACACCGCTTCAAACAACGTTTGTGTCTAACTTTTCTTCTCCTTCCCAGAGCTGTTCATCAGGAACCAAAACGTCAGGGTCAACTACTACCCAACACATTGTTTCTGAGGCAAATACTACCAAGTTAAAGATCAAGAATCTCGGAAATGTCACCGTGGAAGTTGCTAAAGAACATATGGACCTTCTAGCTGCTGTTGTTCAATCTTATTATGGGTTAGTTGCTGGTAAGATAGGGAACTATCATCTTGCTGACGAGGACTACGAGCAAGTTGATAAAACTAAGCTGGAACGCATGGATATTATGCGGGCTTTGGATTGTGCTGTTAGAAGATCCAAGAAGTTTGTCAAGAAGACGGGGCAAAACCTGGTTGAAACTAAAGACACGACATTTGGATTTGACAAAACCAAGGTCATGTGCTTCAATTGTGGAGAGAAAGGGCACTTCAAACGTGAGTGTGTAAAGCCAAAGAAGACTGGGAATGGAAATCCTTTTCCTATATCCAATCGTCTAGATAAGGAGAAGGTTGGAGCATCATCATGTAAAGATTCTAAAGCTTTGGTTGCTCAAGGTGATGAAGGACAAAACTGGTTCTTCCGATTCGTATCCGAGGGTGAATCCAATGTTGCATTAGTTGATACCTTGTATGATGGATCTGCAAGTGAGGGAGACATCATAGTTGATCATGCTAGTATAGATATCGAAGAAGCTAGGGATCTCATTGATCATTTGGTTGAAGAATAGCTAAGTGCTTCAAACTCAGAGTCTCCAGTCACTGAAGAGTCCGATGCTGCGTTAATGGTTGATTCGTCTTGTTCTACCAGGTATATTTTAAAGACGAATTAATTGATAGACATGCTTATTCTGAATGTGAAAAATTTAGAGAAAGCATTGATTTAAAATTTTCTAGGTTATTAGAACACAATGATAATCTAGTAAATGATTTACAACTCTGCACTGAAGCAAATCATGGGTTAAAACAAAATGAGTGCGTCTTTAAAGAAAAGATAGAACTGTTAGGGAACAACTAAGGCAAACCGAGGTTATTGCTTTAAATAAATTTAATGATATTAAGTTCTATTTAAATTCTTTAGAAGAAACTAAAAAGGAGATAGCATTTTGCAAGTAGAAGTTGAATCTTTAAAACAAAAACTGCATAGTTTGGCAAGTTCTTCACACATAGTTCAAAACTTAGTGAAAGAACGAAATGGCGGGGAAGGTCTGGGTTATAAAGTAGTACCACCACCACATGCTATCCTTTTGAACACTAAATTTAGACCAATCAATAATAACCAGGTAAAGGATCATGTGGTGTCTACTTCTCTGGTCAGTGATCCAGATTCTATAGGTAAACCTGTGAAGTCTGTCACTGAACAGAAGAATACTACTTTAGGATCTAAAGATAAGATTCCTGTTGAGGACTTGACTGATAAAAAAGAAAAGGTTTACTTAGGGTCAAGTTCAAAAATGTCTATTTCAGAGCCTAAACAATCTAAGTCAACAAACCCTAAACCAATAAGTCATCAAAATCTAAATAAAATGAAAACAAAAGATGTTCCAAATGTCAAAACAATTAATTTTGTAAAAGAAGGAGAAACATCTACAAGGGAAAAGCAACTACCCAGCCCCCGACCAAACTCAACCCCACATCATTGCTTTCCTCATACTGTCGAAGGGAGATCTTGCTACAGTTACGGAAAACGAGGACACGTCTCTCCAATTGTCCTTACTATCAGACACCTAAAAAGAAAATTGAACTTTTTGATGATGAAAAATCCAAGATTTTCTAAAATTAGATCTAATACTCCTCCAAAACACCAAAGTCAACCCAGAAAAGCTCAAAGCAAAGTTGTGCCACCTAAGGTAAAGTCTAGGATTACTAGTAAACTGAAAGTTCAAACCATAAGCCAGTCATCTGTTTACCATAAACAGACCTTACACAAAACTGGTTTATGGAAAGAAAAATCAAGTATTATGTCTGATAGTGAAGATAAGAAAGAGAAAGATGTGCCCTCATCCTCTGAAGATCAGTGGGTTGAGTTCATGATGTGTGATACCCCTGGGACACCCAAGCCAGTTAAGGCTTGGGTCCTAAACCTGAACTAATCATTTCCTTTGTATGTGCAGGGTGTCCGCTACAGCGCTATCACTAATACCTGGATTATTGATAGTGGGGCTTCCAGGCACATAACCGGGAATTCGGTCCTCCTTTTCAACGTCAAGCAAATTGAAGGGGGACACGTATCATTCGCTGGGAATAATGAGGTTACATCACCGCACAAGGCAAAGTGGGAAACGAGAAAGTGGAGTTTGACAAGGTCAACTATGTTCAGTAACTACAGAACAACTTGCTTTCTGTCTCCCAAATCTGTGATAAGGGATTCAAAGTTGTATTTGACAAGAAGAGGTGCTACATACTGAAGATGGAGTATGTCATCCCGGAGGAGCAAGTGCTAATGTCGGCTTCAAGATACAACGACTTGTATGTCTTGGACCCATCAAAAGCCTCCACAACTGAGTATACTGCTCAGTGCTTCTTGTCAAAAGCAACAGAAAGAGATTCAGTCTCCTGACACAGTAGAATGGGACACATCAATCCCAGGAAGATGAATCATCTGGTTCAGAACTATCTGGTAGATGGAGTTACCGTCAAGAATTTCCAGTTCCTAGATTTCTGTGTCGCTTACAAGAAAGGAAAACAGACCAAGAAGTCTTACAAGGAAAAGAAAGTTATTTCTATTGACATTCCTCTCGAGCTTCTACATATGGATCTGTTTGGCCCAGTCAGCACAAAAAGCATAGCCGGGGATTGGTACTACTTTGTGGTGATGGATGATTACTCAAGATTCTCTTGGGTAATGTTTCTAAAAGCTAAATCAGGGACCTTTGAATCATTCAAACATCTTGTTACCACATTGGAGTCTCTCTATAAGTTGAAAGTAAGAAAGATTCGATCAGACAACAGGACAGAGTTCAAGAATCAGTGGATGGAGGCCTTTTGTCGAGGGAAAGGAATTGTTCATCAGTTTACCTCTGCCTACACTCCATAAATGAATGGTTTTGCTGAAAGGAAGAATCGGAGCTTGATAGAGACAGTAAGGACAATGCTAGTTGACTCCAAACTGCCAGTTCAATTTTGGAACGAGGCAGTAGCTAATGCATGTTACACTCTAAATCGGGTCTTGGTAGTCAAATGTCATGGAAAAACTTGTTATGAGTTGCTCCAACAATGCAAATCCAATTTAGAGTATCTGGAACCATTTGGTGCACCCTGCATGCTGCTAAAGAAGAATCAGACTGGGAAGTTCTGCGAGAAGGCAGAAGAAGGTATCTTTCTTGGATACAGTATACCAGACAAACGGGTTTACAATAACTCACCTGGTCAGGTAGAAGTGTGGTGGAACGTTGATGTTCAAAGATACACCACCCCCTTGCAGGAAAAGGACCTTCCTTTTTCTTCGACTATGATGGATTTTTCAAATCATTCAATCTACCTCCTTCCCATTCTGATGATGACTTAGCTGCACAAATGATGCACGATGTTCTGAATGCTCCCACACTCAACTCGACATCATCAGTTCCATTAGATGATACTTCTAGCCCTTCAGGGGAGAGCTTGAGGTAAGTGATTCTTCCTCTGATGCTGAAGCTGTTGAAACCACAAATGTGGAACAGGAGGAATAGGTTCCCACTACCGAAAGTACTCCAGCCTCTGATCATGATGCAACTGAAATTTCTAAACCGCATACTCCAACAGTTCAGAATCTGGACACTGAAGTTGCAGTACCCACCACCCCCAGAACTCGAGTTAATGTACATCATCCCTTGGATAACATCATCAGGGATATTCTATCGGGAGTTCAAATAAGAAATCAGCTATACTTAGTTGATTATGCTACAGTCATGGAAAAGGGATACTTACATGATGGTGCTTGTCGGTGCTTTGTGTCTCAAGTTGAGCCAAAGCATGTCAGCGAAGCTTAGGAGTCTGGACACTCATGGTTTTCGCAGAGGGGTCATTGACTGCACGTTGTTCATCTTTCATAAACTGGACGGTGATTTACTACTAGTGCAGATATACGTGGATGACATAATCTTTGGTTCCAAGAATGAAGCATTGTGTAAAGAATTTGAGCCTGTGATGAAAGCTAAGTTTGAAATGAGCGCCATGGGAGAGATGAAGTTCTTTCTCGGTTTACAAGTAGATCAGACACCAAATGGTATCTTCCTGCATCAGACCCAATATGTAGGAGATATCCTTAGTCGGTTTGACATGGAAAATGCAACGGTTGCTGGGACTCCACTTGCCACGAACCACGATGTCGCACCCGATGAAGATGGTGATCTGGTTGATGCCACTATGTATCGAGGAATGATCAGATCTCTCATGTACCTCACAGGTTCTCGTCCTGATATTATGTACGGCATGTGTCTCTGTTCCAAATATCAGGCAAAACCTAAAGTGAATCATCTAATTGGGGTAAAGAGGATCTTTTGTTATCTGAAGGGTACTCCACCACTTAGGTTGTGGTATCCTCATGATGATGACTTTGAGCTTACAACATATAGTGACTCGGATTACGGTGGTTGGAAGATGAATTACAAGTTAACATCAGCGGGATGTCAGTTCTTTGGAAGACATTTAGTCACCTAGCAGTGTAAGAAGCAGACGTCGGTTGCTCTATCGACATGTAAAGCCGAATACGTTGCCGCTGCAAGTTGCTGTACTCAAATCATCTGGATTCAACAGTAAATGCGAGACTACGGTTTGTAATTTTCTAACACCCCTATCTTTGTTGATAATTCTGCTGCAATTGTTGTCACTAAAAATCCGGTCCAACACCCAAAGACTAAACATATAGGTATTAAATATCACTTTATACGTGACTGTTTTGAAAAGCAATTAATCGATGTTGTTAAAATTAATACGGATTTTCAACGCGCTGACCTCTACACAAAAGCATTTGCTAAACCTCGGTTTTTGTATCTCTTAGTCGTCAATGACGTTAAAAAGAAAAGAGAAGTGATTCCAGAAGAATCTAGTTCTTAGTCCATCTTTATGTTTTCTTTAGTTTTTTAATTTTAATATTTCTTTATTTTATTTTCCTGTCTTTAAAAATCTAAAAACACAAAAAGGTTTTCATTTTTAGAATATTAGGGGGAGAATAGGTTTAGTTTCAGTAGTTAGTATTTAAATTACTCAAAAAAAACGAGGGCGGGCAGAAAAGCTGAAAAGCAAAGACATCAAATCTGTGAGATTGATTCAAAATTATGGAAAATAATAGTACACAAGAAACTAATTGTTTGGGACGTCAAAAAGACTTAAATATTCAAAATGTCATATTTAAACTACAAGTCTGAGAAGGATAAGCCAAATAAAGGAAAAATGATAGTAAACTAGTCTCTTACTGAGGTTACATAGAGAAAGTAGGCCTAGGGGTTGCTAGTACATTATACGATGTGTCGGTAGATTCAACACAATAGACGAGTAGACCTCATTGGTGAAACAACTTAAAACTAAATAGTTCAACTAGCTGCGGGTCTCCATCTTATCCCTGGTTAACACAATCAATGCATTTCCAATAAGGGGTAATGAGCAAAATAAAGGCCACAAATGTGTACGGATAACCATAAAATGAGCAAAGCACATGAAAAAAATGTTAAACGCAATCAAGCTAACGACTAATGTTGTTGGTGCGAAATGTGTAAAAGAAAAGTGCTCAAACAAGAAGATAGGTTGTGTGCCTCTCTGCTGTGCGATGGCACTGACCTGAGGATAAGCATAACCTAAATATTCTAGAATTCATTGTTGTTTATTCCTCTCTGTTGTGCGATGGCACCGACCTGAGGCTTGGCATCTCTTTGAAAGCTCTTAGAATAGTTTCTTCTTGTCTAAACCCGTAGACCGCTCAAAAAATCTCCTGAGGAATGTTGATTACCATATAAGCGTGGGAACCACAAATGTTTTTGAAACTATATATATATATATATATATATATATGTATATATATATATATATATGTATATGTATGTATGTATGGATTTAAGTGGACAAATATACTGACAATCATCATGGCAGCAATCCTCAATAGTCAAAATCATTATGTGCTTCTTACAGTTCTAGTATGATTTCCTGTAAGGGTGTTTGACTCTTAGAAAAATAAGAATAAGTTAAACAAACATATGCAAAAGGGTCCCAAATGATTATGTTTATGCCTGTATGATCCATAAGAGTCTTTCTAGATAAGATGTAAATGCTTCATGCTGTTCTCTTCAGAGGGAGAAATCTTTTAAGAAAAATTAAAATGTTTTCAACCCACCTCAAACAAAACCACAAAAATAAGTTCTGTTTTATTTCAATTCAAGTTGTTTTCTGTTTTATCTATCAATTAGGTGTTAATGTCGGACTATGTAACTAGATGAACTCTATGAATCATAAATTAAAAGGGTCACGTCTGAGGTGCCAAATTAAAGTGAATTTAAAAGGATCATATCTGAGATGATCAAGGTTTGAAAATTAAAAGGGTCACGTCTGAGGTGACCAAACGATTTCAATTAAAAGGATCACGTCTGAGGTGATCAACCGGTTTTAATTTAAAAGGATCACGTCTGAGGTGATCAAATGATTTCTGTTAAAAGATCATGTCTGAGATGATCATCAGTCATAATGTTATATATATCAAAAGTTAAATTTGAGTGTGTGGAAATGGATGAAGTCAAACTCATAAGTATGAATCGCACGATTGGATCATGAGTATGAACCAATCGCATGATTGAATCATAAGTATGAGTCAATCGCACGATTGAATCATAAGTATGAGTCAATCGCACGATTGAATCATAAGTATGAGCAAATCACACGAATGGACCATGAGTATGAGCAAATCACACGAATGGACCATGACTATGGGGCAAACCATGCGATTGGATCATAAGAATGAACCAATCGTATGACTGGATGAAGGAGTCTGAGTCAGTCGCACGACTGAACCCCAGTCGCACGATTGAGTCATGCGCATGGTTCCCGTCGCACGACTGAACCCCAAAAATATTAAAGGAGGCTCAGTCAGTAGTAAACCCTACGCTACTTCAAATTCTCAAAACCGCCCAATACCCAGACACTCTGCCCAAATTTCCAATATTTGTGATTACTCTCCGATTCTATATCTGACCATATAGTCTTCATCTTCAGGTACTTTACGGACAAAATCGGAACAAATGAACGGTTTAATCGAACCTAATCGACCGAAATTGTTAAAACTAATGACCGTGACTAAAACCCTAAAATAGACCACTTTAATGGACACAAAAGTTTATTTAAATAACATTAGGTGCTATTTCGAGTCCTTGCAAATCAAATGAATCTAAACACGAAGTCTAATTTAAGGTTTTGACAAAGATTCAAATTTATGGTGTCGAACAGTGCAATATACGAATGGACAGGCTGATGAACTTCAGTCGCATGATTGAGCCAGACGTATGATTCAATCGCACGATTGAATCAATCGTGACTCAGTCGTACGACTGAGTCAACCGCATGGTATAGCACACGACTAAGTTCAGTCGCAGGCTCAATCGTACGACTGAACTCAGTTGTATGGTTCAATCGCACGATTGAACCAGTTGGTCAAAATCAGTTCAAATTCAATTGTTATCTCTTATGAACGGATCTAACGTTTATGTTTCTTATCTTGCAGCAACATGGCTGAGAGATGGACTATGAGCACCAAGCACAACATTTGTGCTCATCTGGATGCTACTTCCCGAACATGTCTGAGTTTGACAGGATCATTTCTTTTCTACATAGATCGAGGATCTACAGGGCCACCTCCACTCCCGGCACACCAAATAGATCGATTCAGTAGGCATTCTGGGAGAATGCCTCCGTCGAACGATCAGCTAAGCCCTACTGTAATCTTCGGACAAGATATTGAGATGAGGGAGGACGACTTGAGGTGTGTCTTGGATCTGGGTGAGGACGGAGCCCACCCAACCAAGCTACATCCCCTAATGGTTCGGGGATGCTTCTTAAGGATCAAGTACGCTGGCGACATCAATGCCGGCGTGATGAACAAGAGTAACATGTTCCCCCAATTTAAGTATTTGGCACATGTGATCCTTAAATGCATCACCTCAAGGCGTGGAGGGTTCGACGAGATGTCGGACCAAATCCAAAACGCATTTTTTGCGCTGGTACTGAACCACCCGTTCAGTTTTTCCCGCATGTTCTTTACTCACTAGACAGAGAATATCGAGGCCAAGGGCAAGGAATGCTTCTGTATGTATCCATGATTCTTAGAGATAATTATAGATCAGGAGCTTCCTCAGCTGCCCAAGGGGAAACGACTTTGCCATTCTCTTAGAGGTGATGGGTGACACCACCTTGGGCCGAATGAAGGTCTACCGCGGGAAGCAGGTGAAGCCCCCGGAGAGGAGACTCTTCGGCCATCTGGTCAATGAGGGATACGTGGCGCCAGCTCGTATGAAGTGGCATCACAATGATAATGATTCCGACATCAAGCCTATTATGATTCCTGCTGATGACGACGACGACAATGACGACCATGACAATGGTCAAGGTGGTGGAGATTCAAGCCCCAGTCAATCACGGGCCACTGACACGTCTACCATATCTCCACCACCTCCACACAGTAGTACTTCTGCTCCCGGTGGATTGGAGCAGGCTTCCATCCACCGGGACTTCCTCATTGATGAAGAGGAGGGTGAGTCGGATGAGGAGCCTCTAACGAGGATAGTCGGTAGCCGAGTAGTGGATGCCAAAAGGGGAAAAGGGCGGTTGGAGGACGCCAGGCTGGGGTTGAGGGTGCTGAGACTGATAATGCCACTTATCACCTCCCCATCCAATCAGCCCAGGGGAGCCCTGATTGCTAAGGGCTCAAGGCTGAAGAGAATGGCCCAGCCTCACGGCAAGAAGGGCAAGAGGCGAAGGATAGTGTTGATGACCTCTTCTACTACCACAACAACTACTACCACCACTCCCACCACCACTAGCACCACTCCTACTACCACCACACCTACCTCCACAGCCACCACTACTGCCACCGCCACAGCTACCACTACATCTCACCACCACATCTACCATACCCACATATGTTCCACCACAACCCACCTCCATACCTAGTCACACATACACCACATCCACCACCACACCTACCATACCCCAAACTGGCCCTTCCACATCATCGATACCTCCACAGGGATCTCCTCTGCCTACTGTTGGGTTAGAGGAGCAGCTGGCTAGCCTCAACTGTCTGGTGCTCAAACTGCTTGCAACAGAGGACATACGAGCTAACCAGATGAACTAGTTGATGGCATTCAACGCTGCTCAGGGTAAGTAAATAGCCCTGTTGACTGAGAGAGATGTAGCTCAGAGCCAACAGCTCGCCCATTTGACTGAGAGAGATGCTGCTCATGAGAGAGCATTAGCCAGAGCTCATCATACCCTCACTGCATAGAACGAGCTGCTGATGGCTTCTGTGAAGAGGATCGAGGAGGTTGAGAAGAAGAACGAGAAGCTTCTGCTGAGACTGAAAGGGACAAAGAGTCAGCCCATGAAGATAAAGGGTGATGGTGATGGTGATGATAGAGATGATGACGATGATGATTCCTCTGATGATGATGATGATGATGTTGAAGCAGGAGGAAGTGGGAAGGATAAAGAAGGAGGAGATGATGATAAGCATGAGCATGAAGGTGATGCATCTGCATCAGCCTCTAATCCATCTACTTGGAAGAGGCGCACAAAGTGCAATCAAGATCAGCGACCCTCTTCCTTAGCTCCTCGAGCTGAAGAATCGAGCGATCAAGGCAAAAGTAATGATTAAATGTCTTTGTATTTGCAAACTTTTGTACTTGAATTATGTATTACACTAATGTAATTAATGTTTATTAATGTTTAATTATCTTTATTACTGATGTGTGTGTGATTTTGTTTTGAATGCTTAATCAAACAGATGAAGCTCAACAGACAGACGACTATGATGTCGCGCCCCTTCAGCAAATCAAGACTCGGCTAACCATGATTC
Organism: Flaveria linearis; assembly: GCA_024085815.1. Lineage (NCBI taxonomy): Eukaryota > Viridiplantae > Streptophyta > Magnoliopsida > Asterales > Asteraceae > Flaveria > Flaveria linearis. The sequence continues at coordinate 8,260,527 of CM044012.1, read as the reverse complement.
TTGATTTGCAAGAGATCGTTCAAAAATCTATGAGCGACACTTCCTAAGAGGGAGAGATCATTCATGATCTTACAGACGAGTAGCTAGCAGACATGTTTCGACTCAACCCTGATAAGCTAGTCAAGGATGCTCCCGAGGTTGATATTATGAGTGATGAAGACCTGCAAGAGGTGGATGAGATTGAGATTGAGGATATCACTACAGAAGAGTATCCTCAGTACACTGACCAATAGGGAAATGTTATCCCTGACTTGGGTGAAACATTTGGCAGTACTACGTTTGAGAAACTTGATAGGACTGAAAAGGAAAAAGAGAAAGAAGAAGGGAAAGCTCAAGCTACGGATGCTAATGTTGATATTAAGAAGGCTGAGTGGGCAGTGTGCTTAGCTGAGATGAAAGCCCTACGAGTACCTCCAAAGTCTAATCCCTACACCAAACTCTATCGAGTGAAGAAGCATCATAAGGTGTCAGACAAAATTATCAGTTGGGCATATTTTGAGGACTTGGATATCTATGCGGTTAAGAGAGAGAAGGGGATTGAGTACTTCTGATATCCTCATGATCTGAAGACTCTTCCCGGTTTTGAGCTAAACAGGCTTACCTGTTTAGACCTTTTGTACGCCAATCCGAAGAAGATGTCGGGTTGGTTTGAGATAGCGCTCAGAAGGAATACCACACTAGATGGGTCAACTTCAGGCCTCAACAGGCTAAACGGTTCATACATAAGACCGAAGTTGATCCTATCAATGGAAGACCTAAAGTCGTGCTGAAGTGGAGTCCTCCGCGCACAATGTCGAAGATCGGACTAAGGGAAATACCTCAGGACTTCACTCCACACTTCAAGTGGTGGTATTATGACTGGCGAACGGGTGAAGCGGTCATAGTTTTACACAAAGACGGGCAAATAGAGACTATCCGGGTATTTGACCCTATGTGGCTGACCAACTTGTCCACAGATGATGTATATACTCTCTACAAGTGGCCATTATTTTATGAAACGCAGGACATCATACAAGCTCAATAGTTTCAACATGTGATACGACTCTGCTTTGCATTCGAGATACATGCGAGAGTCACAACAGAAGAGAAGTACAAGATGTTCCAAGAGCACGTGAAGAATGTTAGACATTAGACTAAACTAGGTGCATGGGGGAGTTTGTTGATACATCTTGATGTACCTAGTTTATGTTCTCAAATGTAAAAATCTTTCATGTCTTACACTTATGTAATTCAATGTAATGTAGTGATTGAATGATATATGAAATGCATTGTGATGTTTATGTGTGATTGATTATGTCATGTTATCATTATATTAAATGTGATTCACATGTATGAACTAAATATATACTTTTGATGTTGTTTTACATAGTTCTAAGTCAATAAGAACTTAGAATTATGTTTAACTTTGAGACATAAGATTGAATGAACCATACTTATGGCCCATACACATGAATGAACCATACTTATGGACCAGTCGCATGACTAAACCAGGCGACTGGATCAGTCGTATGATTGAGACATAAGATTGATTCAGTCGCACGACTGAACCTTCAGTCGTGCGTATGAGTTAACCGCATGATTCAGTCGCATGACTGAACCATGCTAATGGTTCAGTCGTACGATTGAACACTAAAACCTATAAATACCACATAATTCGTGGAAAAACATAACACTTCGAATACTTTCGTACCCTAGCCGTCTAGAGCGTCCCAAGTCGCAAATCCAAGTTCATAGTTCGTTCCTGATTGATTCCAATATGTTCTTAACGTTTGTTACATCGTTAGATTGATCGGTTATTCGTTCTCATTGATTGGATTGCCAATCAAATAGAATTCCGTGCTATTTGATCTAGTTTCGCGCAGAATCCGTTAGTACTCCATACGTACACGGTCCTAACAACAACTACTCAAGATAGAGTCAATTTGGTAGTTGAACTAGTCAATCCATCTGCGACACTTCCTATAACAAGCTTCTCCATCCTGGATCTATCTTATCAATTCCAAGTAATCCCAAGACTAAGAATTCATAAAGAGCATCGAGTTGAAAATGTCATTGGCAATGTAGATGCAGGTGTCAAGAAAAGAAGTAGGGTGAATGAAGCAAACATCTATTTGTTTTCATGCTTTCTTTCACAACTAGAACCAAAGAAAGTTGATGAAGCCTTAAGAGATAACACTAGGTAGAAGCTATGCAAGGGGAGCTTCTTTAATTTACTAGAAAGAAGGTTTGGAAACTTTGTGCACTTCCTAAAGGGAACACTTTAATAGGGAACCAATGGGTTTTCAAAAACAAGAAGGATGATAGGGGTATTGTTATTAAAACCAAAGCCAGACTTGTGGTAGAAGGGTACACATAAGAAGAAGGGATTGATTACAATGACGTATTTGATCCTGTGGCAAGGCTTGAAGCAATCAGAAATTTTCTAGCATTTGCTACATCCAAATACTTCAAGGTGTTTTAGATGGTTGTCAAGATCCATGAGCTACTACTCAGTTGTTACACAAGACAAGACTATCTATACTAACGGCTGCTATGTTCTTCCTTTTGGAGACAACATAGTACTAAAGCTGCCTTGCTATACATTCTGAACATAGGATAGTTTATTCTTATTGTTTAGATTTAATAGTATAAAGCGCTCATACTTGTGTAGTAGAGGCAAGCTTTTTGTTGATACATGTCAATATACCTAGTTTATGAGCGTTAATGTAAAAGTCTTTCATGTCTTACACATGTGTAATTGATGTAATGGTTTAAATGAATGATATAAAATGCATTGTGATGTTTGATTTATATTTTGATTATGTCATGATTTCATTATATTGAATGTGTTGCACATGTATGAACTAACTATATAGGTTTGATGTTGTTTGATAGTTCATGCTAATGGCCCATGCTAATGGACCATACACATGAATTCATCATGCCTATGGACCAGTCGCACGACTGAACCAGGAGACTGGATCAGTCGTACGATTGAGACATAAGACTGACTCAGTCGCACGACTGAACCGTCAGTCGTGCGTATGACTCAGTCGCATGATTCAGTCGTACGACTGAACCGTGCTAATGGTTCAGTCGCACGAATGAAGACTCCAAACCTATAAATACCACTTAATTCGTGGAAAAACAAAACAATTGATAACACTTCGAATACCTACGTACCCTAGCCGTCCAGAGCGTCCCTGTTCATTATTCCAACTTCGTAGTTCGTTTCTGATCAATTCTTATTCGTTCTTAACATTATTTCATCGTAGAATTGATTAGATTGTCATTCTCACTTATTGGATCCCTAATCAAATAGGATTCCGCACTATTTGATCTGGTTTCATGCATTATCAGTTAGTACTCCGTACGTACACGGTCCTAACAAGTGGTATCAAAGATTTGGCTCTTGATTTTGCATGTGATTCGATTAGCTTTTGGTGTTAAACTTAACGTTTTCATTCAAAAAGGTTAATTTTTTGAGTCAAAAGGTGTTTTTGAAGTTTTCTGTCCTTAAAGTTTCGATTGTTCACTATACTGCAGATTAGGGTTCTTGAAAAATCATGTTTTTGTGTCAAAGTGTCAAAATTTTGCCAAAACAGCAGCTTTCAGTCACACGAATAGTTCGTTCGTACGATTGAACTCATTCATACACTCCATTCGCACGACTGAACTCAGTAGCATCCTTCATTCGCACGACTGAACAGCTCCAGTTGTTTGAGTCCATTCGTCTAGTTCATACGCACGACTGAATCCAATCGCATGATTGAATTCATTCGCACCCTTCATTCGCACGAGTGAACCGTCAGTATAGTCCATTCGTTCAATTGAAATTGTTCTGTTCTCCAAGTCTCAGCTTACACAAATGGAAGATCAGTTTGCTGCGTTTACTACCGAGAAGGACTCACGCATCCAGAACCTTCTGCTTCTGGAAAATGAGATAGGAAATCACAATAAACCGCTGAAGCTTATAACGTTAGATGATTATCCACAATGGAAACAGTGGTTCGAGTTTTACTTAAATGGAGTTGATCCCAATCTGTGGACTTCTATTAAGACTAGTTACGTGGTACCAGTCAGTGCTAATGGGGTTAAACTTACTTTGGGGGGAATGAGTGAATCATAAAAGACTTTGCATAATGCTAAAAAGAAAGCTTATGCCCTGCTGACTCAGTCAATACCTAAAGACATATTTCATCAATTCTCTGAGAATAAGAAGGCTAAGAAGCTATAGGAGGCCTTGGAAAAGAGGTATGAAGGAAATGCAACATTAAAGGCACTGAAGGCTAAGGCTCTCAAGAAGGAGTTTGACAATTTCTCAACAATTGGGAATGAGATCCTGGAAGACATAATTGACAGGTTCTATCATCTCATGAGTGAATTGCACACTCATGGTGTAACCACATCACTAGAAGATAAAGTCTCAAGTTTTGCTGATGGGTTACCTAAAAAATAGGATTCATTTGTGTCCAATCTCATACAGAATGACATTTTAGCAATGTTGGACATAAATGACTTCATCTTGAAGTTAAGAGAAGAAGAGCTGAGGATGAAGTACAAGTCAAAGAAAGGATCCTAGGTTTAGAATCCTTCACTCTACAACTCAGTTTCGTCTCCAGTTGTTTCAGGAGCACCTCTACAAATGGCTTATGTGTCCAATTCATCTTCTACTGCATCATCCACAGCTTCAGCACTAGAAACATCAGGATCATCTCCTACACATTGTAGAGTGCATGAAGCCAATTCTAGAAAGTTGAAGACCGAGAATCTCGGTAATATCACTGTGGAAGTTGCAAAGGAGCACATGGATCTTCTTGCAGTGGTTGTCCAATCCCATGATGGTTTAGTTGCCGGGAAGATTGGAAATTGTCACCTTGCAGATGAAGACTACGAGCAGGTTGATGAAAATGATCTAGAAAGAATGGATATTATGTGGGCCTTGGCAAGTGCAGTCTGAAGAGCTAAAAAGTTTGTCAAGAATACAGGACAGAATCTAGTAGCCACAAAGGACATGACGTTTGGTTTTGACAAACCAAGGTAACATGCTTCAACTGTGGTGAGAAGGGGCACTTTAAACATGAATGTGTAAAGCCCAAGAAAACAGGTAATGGAAACCCATTTTCATCATTCACCCATCAAGACAAGGAACAAATTGGAACGACTTCTTCAAGCAAGGATACAAAGGCTCTTACAGCTCAAGATGATGAAGGACAAGACTGGTCCTTCAGGTTTGTTTCTCCTGGAGAATCAAATATTGCCTTTGTTGAAGCAGTAGATAATGAGTCTGCTAGTGAAAGTGAGAGTGCAGCTGAGGAAGCAATGTCGGATATTGAAGAAGCTGTGAACGTGGTAAATCACCTGGTTGAAGAAGATCTTAGAGCAACAAGTACACAATCTCCTATCATAAAAGAATCTGATTCTGCTTTGATGACTAACTCAACCGACTCATCACAGGTAAGTTCTCTAGACAAGTTATTTGATAAACATGATTGTCATGACTGTGATAAGTTTAGAGAAAGCATTGACTTGAAATTTGCTAGGTTATCAGAACACAATGATAACTTAGTAAATGATTTACAACTATGCACTGAGGCTAATCATATTTTCAAACAAAATGAGTGCAGTTTTAAAGAAAGGATAGAACTTTTGTCAAAACAACTAAGGAAAATCAAGGTTGTTGCAGTAAATCAATCAAATGATATAAAGTTGTATCTAAATTCTTTAGAAGAGATCAAAAAGGAAAAAGCAGTTTTGGAAGTCGAGGTAAATTCATTAAAAAAAACTGCATAGTTGGGCTAGTTCTTCTCACATAGTTCAAAACTTAGTGAAAGAACGAAATAATAGGGAAGGTATGGGGTACAAGGAAGTAGCACCACCACATGAAATCCTTTTAAATACAAAGTGTAGACCTGTAAATGACAACCCAGTAAAGGATTATGTAGTCTCCACTCCTCTGGTTAGTGATCCCGATTCCACAGTCAAACATGTACAGCAGATCACTAAACAGAAGGAGGCTACTTTGAAATCTAAAGGTAAGATGCGTGTGGTGAATTTGGATGAACAATTTGAAATGGTTAATGTAAAGTCAGCTTCAAACATGTCCATTTCTAAATCTAAAATGACCAAAATAGTTAACCAATCATGTGCTCCACATCAAAGTCCAACTAAACAAAAGGCTAAAGATGTACAAAATGTTAAAACAATTAATTTTACTAATCAGACTGAAACATCTAAGAAGGAATTCATTAAATCCAAACAGGAAAAGGTCACACCTGTGCAAAACTCAAATCCTCATAAATATTTTCCTCAATCTGTAGAAGTAAGATCTTGCTACAATTGTAGAAACGAGGACATATCTCTTCAAATTGTCCTTACTATCAGACTCCTAAAAAGAAAATTTAACATAATGATACCGAACAAAGTTTTCCTCAATGGAGATCTACTACTCCCCCAAAGAGTATTAGTGAACCTAAAGTTCAAACAATAAGCCATTCGTCTGTCTATCACAAACAGGCCTTACACAAAACTGGCTTATGGAAAGAAAAGTCAAGTAATCTGTCTGATAGTAAGGAAATTAAGAAGAAAGATATGCCCTCATCTTTTGAAGGTCAATAGGTTGAGTTTATTATATATGATTCCTCTGAGACACCCAAGCCAGTTAAGGCTTGGGTCCCAAATCTGAACTGATAAGTTTCTTTGAGTGTCGCTATAGTGCAATCATAAATACATGGATTATTGATAGTGGAGCGTCCAGACACATGACAGGGAACTCGTCTCTCCTTTTTAACGTTAGACAAATTAACGGGGGACATGTTTCATTTGCTGTGAACAATGGAGGCTACATAAAAGCACAAGGCAAAGTAGGAAATGAGAAAGTTAAGTTTGACAAGGTCAACTACGTTCAGCAACTATAGAACAACTTACTTTCTGTTTCCCTGATCTGTGACAAAGGATTTAAGGTTGTATTCGACAACAAGAAGTGCTACATGTTGAAAAAGAACTATGTGATTGAGGAGGATAAAGTTCTTATGACAGCTTCAAGATACAACGATTTGTATGTCGTGGATCTATCAAAAGCATCCACAACTGATCACACGGTTCAATGCTTCTTGTCAAAGGCAACTGAGAAAGAATCAATCTTCTGGCATAGGAGAATGGGACACATTAATCCAAGGAAGATGAATCATTTGGTACAGAATGATTTGGTTAAGGAGTAACTGTCAAAAACTTCCAACTTCCTGATTTTTGTGTGGCGTGTAAGAAAGAGAAATAGTCCAAGAAAGCTCACAAGTCCAAGAAAGTTCATTCAATTGATCTTCCACTCAAGCTTTTACACATGGATCTGTTTGGTCCAATCAGTACACAGAGCATTGCTGGTTATAGATATTGCTTTGTAGTAACAGATGATTACTCAAGGTTCTCTTGGGTGATGTTTCTGAAAGCCAAATCAGAAACTGCTGACTCATTCAAACAGTTGGTTACTACCTTGGGATCACTCTACAAGTTGAAAGTATGACAGATCCAATCAGACAATGGTACTGAGTTCAAAAATTAGTGGATGGAGACATACTTTAAAGAAAGGGGAATTGTACATCAATTTACTTCTGCCTACACTCCACAAATGAATGGCGTTGCTGAAAGGAAGAATGGCAGCTTGATAGAGACCGCCAGAACAATGCTAGCTGACTCGAAACTGCCAGTTCAATTTTGGAATGAGGCGATAGCCAATGCTTGCTACACGCTCAATCGAGTCTTAGTGGTGAAACGACATAGGAAAACATGTTATGAAATGCTCCAGCGACATAAACCCAATCTGGAGTATCTAGAACCGTCTGGCGCACCATGTATGCTGCTGAAGAAAACTCAGACAGGAAAGTTTAGTGAGAAGGCAGTAGAAGGTATATTTCTTGGATACAGCATACCTGACAAGAGAGTTTATAACAACTCAACAGGTCAGTTAGAAGTGTGGTGCAACGTTGATGTTCAAAGATTCACCACCACCTGCTGAAAAAGTACCGTCATTTTTCTTTGATTATGATGTCTTTTTTAAATCCTTCAATCTATCATCTTCTCCCACTGATGATGAGTTATCAACTAAAATGATGTACGAGGTTGTCAACTCACCACCATAAGACTCAACAGCATCGATTCCACTAGATGATTCCTCTAATACTTTATGGGGAGCTCTTGATGTAAGCGACTCATCTTCTGATGATGAAGCAGTTGAGACTGAAAATGTGGAACACGCCGAACAGGTTCCTACTAATTCAAGTACACCCACAACTGAACTAGAAGCTTCCGAAGCATCGGAACCTCATACTCCAACAACACATGAGATTCCAAATCTGGATAATGAGGTAGTTGTTCCCACCACTCCCAGATCTCAACTTCATGTATATCATCCTCTGGACAACGTCATAGGGGATGTACAATCGGGAGTACAGACCAGAAATCAGCTATACTCTGCTGATTATGCCTCTGTCATGGAAAAAGGCTATCTTCACGATGGTGCGTATCGATGTTTTGTGTCTCAATTTGAGCCAAAATATGTTAGTGAAGCCTTAAACGATAAGGCATAGGTTAGTGCCATGCAAGAAGAACTTCCACAGTTTATGAAACTAGGCGTATGGTCACTGGTCGATATACCAAAAGGTGCTAAGGTCATTGGCACTAAATGGGTCTTCACATGCAAGAAAGATGACCAAGGGGTCATAATTCGAAACAAGGCTCGACTTTTCGTTCAAGGTTTTAGACAAGTCGAAGGAATCGATTACAATGAAATGTTTGCACCGGTGGCTAGAATGGAAGCAATCCGTATCTTCCTAGCCTATGCATCATATATGAAGATGAAAGTCTATTAATTAGATGTCAAGAGTGCATTCCATCATTGGGAAAATTGTGAGACAGTGTATGTCAGTTAACCCAAAGGATTTGACGATCCCTACCATCGGGACAGTGTTTACAAGCTGGATAAGGCTCTCTACGAGCTCCATCAAGCCCCGAGAGCATGGTATGAGAAACTCTCAACTCATCTGGTTAAACATGGTTTTCGCAGAGGAGTTATAGACTGTACACTATTCATCAAAGAAAAGGATGGAGACTTACTGCTTGTACAGATTTATGTTGATGACATAATCATCGGGTCCAAAAATGAAGAGTTATGTAAAGAATTTGAGTCTGTCATGAAAGCAGAATTTGAGATGAGTGCAATGGGGGAGATGAAATTCTTTCTAGGGTTACAGGTGGATCAGACACCAAAAGAAATCTTTCTACATCAGACCAAGTATGTAGGTGATATCTTAAGTCGGTTCGATATGGTGAATGCTTCAGCAGTGGAACTCCACTTGCCACGAATCATGACGTGGCACCCGACGAAAATGGTGATCTGGTTGATGCTACAATGTATAGAGGAATGATTGGATCCCTGATGTATCTCACAGCATCTCGTCCTGATATCATGTATGCAACGTGTCTCTGTTCCAGATATCAGGCGAAACCGAATGTCAACCATCTCATTGGTGTTAAATGGATTTTTCGCTATCTGAAGGGTACTCCAACACTCGGGTTGTGGTATCCTCATGATGATGATTTTGAGCTTACAGCGTATAGTGACTCAGATTATGGCGGATGCAAAATGAATTACAAGTCCACATCAGTAGGATGTCAATTCTTTGGTAGACGGTTAGTCAGCTGGCAGTGTAAGAAGCAGACCTTCGTTGCTCTCTCAACATGTGAAGCTGAATTCCTTGCTACTGCAAGTTGTTGTTCAAAATCATCTGGATTCAACAGCAAATGCACGACTACGGTTTGCAGTTCTCTAACACTCCTATCTATGTTGATAATTCTGCTGCTATAGCCGTAACCAAAAATCCAGTCCAGCATCCTAAAACTAAACACATCGGCATTAAGTATCACTTTATACGTGATTGTTTTTAATAGCAATTAATCGATGTTGTTAAAATTAATACGGATTTTCAATGCGCCGACCTCTACACTAAAGCATTTGATAAACCTCGTTTTTTATATCTATTAGAGGTCAACGGCGTGAAAAGGAAAAGTGATGTGATTCCAGAGGAATCGAGTTCGTAGTTCGTCTTACTTTTATTTTCTTTTATTTTATTTTTCCTTATTCTCTCTGGTCTTAAAAATCCAAAAATACAAAATGATTTTCCGTTTTAGAATTTTAGGGGGAGATTAGTCTAGGTTCAATATTTATTCAGTATTCATTTACTTAAAAAAAGGGCGGGCAGATAGGCTAAATTCAAATCAAAACTCTGAGATTGATTCAATATCATGGAAAATGATAGTACACAGAAAATTAATTGTTTAGGACTTTAATAGGACTGAAAAGATCATAATGTTATATTAAATTACAAGTTTGAAAAGTCTAAGCCAAATAAAGGAAAAATGATAGTACACTAGTTTGTTACTGAGGTTACATAGAGAAAGTAGGCCTAGAGGTTGCTAGTTTATTGTATGTTGTGTCGGTAGATTCAACACAAGAGACAAGTAGACTTCGTTGGTGATAAAATTTAAACTAAATTGTTCAACAGGCTGTGGGCTTCCATCTTATCCCTGGTTAACACAATCAACGCATTTCCAATAAGGGGTGACGAGCAAATAAACGCCACAAATGTGTGTGGACGACCACAAAAATGAGCAAAGCACATGAAAGAATGATAAACGCAATCAAACTAACGACTAAGATTGTTGGTACGTTATGTGTAAAACAAAAAATAATTGCTTTTACAAGAATATAGGTTGTGTGCCTCTCTGCTATGCGATGGAACTGACCTGAGGATAAGCACAACCTAAATATTCTAGAATTCATTGTGGTTTGCGCCTCTCTGCTGTGCGATGGCACTGACCTGAGGCTTTGCATCTCTTTGAAAGCTCTTAGAATAGTTTCTTCTTGTCTCAATACCCGTAGACTGCTCAAAAATCCCCTGAGGAACGTTGATTACCATATAAGTGTGGGATCCACAAATGGTTGTTAAAATAATACAATTTAATCACCAATGTGAGTCAAAAGTCTGTGTATCGATTTAAGTGGACAACAGTATTGATAATCATCACGCTGTAACTCTCGACAGTTAAAATCATTGTGTGCCTCTTACAGCCCTAGTATGATTTCCTGTGAGCGCTTATGACTTTGAGAGTAACAAGGATCATCAATTTAAAGATATATCCAAGAGTTCCAAATGATTATGAAACACCTGTATGATTCCATTTGAATCTCTCCAGAGATGATCAATCAAACTTAAGCCGTTCTGCTCAGGGGGAGAAATTGGATAAATGATAGTTTAATAGTTTTCAACCCACCTCAAACAAAAAACACAAAATATGTCTTGTTTTGTTTAAGTTTTAAGTTGTTTTCTATTTGTAGTTATTGTCTTTCATGTCGGACTATGTAACAAGATGAAATCTGTGATTCATATTTTAAAAGGGTCACGTCTGAGGTGAGAAATTGTTTTGTTGTTAAAAGGATCACGTCAGAGGTGGTCAATAGTTTTCTAAGTTCAAATGGTCATGTCTGAGATGATCACTGGTCAAAATGTCTTATCAATAAGTAAAATGTATAAGTGTATGAATGGTCATAAGGTCAAACTCATAAGTATGAGCCATTCGTACGATTGGACCATTCTTATGAATCAGTCACACGAATAGGGCATGAGTATGAACCATTCACACAATTGGACCACAAGACTGAACCAATCGCATGAATGGAGGTGACCGAATGAGTAAGTCGCACGACTGAAACCTAGTCGCGTGACTGAGTGTGACCGACTGATCCAATCGATTGAAGAGTGCGAATGGATCCAGTCACCAGATTGAAGACAGATTCAGTATAAATAGGGCTAAAGTCGGTCGCATATGTACATCACCCCTCAATCGCCATAAAATCGCCCGAAAGTAGAGACACTCTGCCAAAATCTGATTAAATCGATTTCTTCTTACCATTGTGATACTGACATGTTGTTACATCATCTTCAGGTAATTATCAACCAATATCGCATAAAATGCACGGCGAAATCAGACCCTAACAGGCCCAAAGTGTTTAAAATCATGACATAAGTCATAATCATCAAACAGACCATATAAACATGCAAATTGGTTAAAATGAAAGACATAATGTGAAAATTAGAGTTCCTACGAGTCTAAAGAATCTAAACGCAATGTTTAACTTCCAGTTTTGACCAAGATTCAGGATTAAAGTGTCGAATAGAGAGGTATGCGACTGGTCCCTCCGAATGAATTTCAATCGCATGATTGAACTGAGCGAGTGACTCAATCGGCCGAATGAGCCAGGCGAATGAGCACAACCGCACGATTGAACTCAGCCGCATGCTCAGTCGTCTGATTGAACTCAACCGCATGCTCAGTCGCCCGATTGAACTCAGCAGCATGCTCAGTCGTCCTATTGAAGTCAGTCGCATACTCAATCAACCGACTGAACTCATTCGTATGGTTCAATCTCACGATTGAACCGGACTGATTTCAAAACAGTTTAAGATTCAAGTGTTTTTGTTATATCTCATGTTTTATGTGTCTTGTGTTATAGAAACATGGCAGATAGGTGGCTCATCAACACCAAGCACAACATTTGTGCCCACTTGGATGCCACCACTCGAAATGCTGCCGAGTTTGCTGGTATTATTGCATTTCTGAGGAGATCAAGGATCTATAGAGCTATATCTGCACCTTGCACGCCCTACCGGTCTATACGACAGGCCTTCTGGGAAGGTGCATCAGTTGACCAATCTACTGAGCCTTACTGTATACGAAGCACCATTTTGGGCCAGGAGATTGAGGTCACAGTAGTAGATCTTAGACGTGTACTGGACTTGGTAGATGATGTTGCCTACCCAACCAGGTTACAACCTCTTACCATAAGGGGATGCTTTCTACGGATGAGGTACACAGGGGACATCAACGCAGGTGTGCTCAACAAAAGCAACTTGTGTCTGTAGTTTAAGTACCTAGCACATGTAATTCTGACGTGCATTGCTTCACGAAGGGGTGGATTTGATGATCTATCTGACCAAATCCAGAATGCCTACATGGCACTGGTGCTGAATCACCCCTTCAGCTTCTCCAACATGATCTTCTCCTACTTCATCGTGAACTTAGAGGCCAAAGGCAAGGAAGGCTTCTGCATGTACCCAAGGTTCCTACAGATGATCATTGATGAGAAGCTTCCTTCGGTGCATAAGGAGAGTCATGATGCAGTCTCGCTAGAGGTGATGGATGATACCACCCTAGGACGGATGAAGGTTTATCGGGGAAAGTAGGTGAAGCCCCTGTTAAGGAGGTTGTTTGGGCATTTGGCCCAAGAGGACTACGTGGCGCCAGCGAAGGGAAGTGGCGTCACGATGAGAGTGACTTGGATGTTGAGCAGATTGCTCTACCCTCCGATGACTCTGACGATGATGATCATGATGCTGATCAGGGAGGGGATGGTCAGGGCGGACCCGAACCAGCTCCTATTCACCCTGAATTCCAGATGGAGAAGGATGAGGAGTCTGATGAATAGCCTCTGGTGCGAACGGTGGGGAGCCGTGTCGTAGCCACAGAGAGGGGTATTAGGGCATCTGGTGGACGCCACGGGGAGTCTGGCGATGCTGCTGTTGCTGATACAAATCCATCATATACCCCGGACCCGCCCAGCAGCCAAGGGGGAGCTACTGTGACTAAAGGATCGAGGAGGAAGAGAATGGCTCACCCCTATGGAAAGAAGGGGAAGAGGCTAAGGTTTACATTGACCTCTACTGCTGCCACAGCCACCACCTCATCCACCACAACTACCACCACCACTATCACACCACCTATCACTACGTCACTCCCATCCACCACCACTACAGCCTACCATCTACCACCCACTCACATACCACCATCCATGTTCACCAAAGCCACCACTACAGCTTACCCTTCACCACCCACTCATACATCACCACCCATATTTACCACAGCCACCACTACCACCACCAGCCACCAAGCCGGTCCCTCATCACAAACCACATTCACCACTGGACCTACTCTACCCTCCATTGGGGTAGAGGAACAGCTGGCAGCTCTTAACCGTATGGTGCTGAAGCTGTTAGCGGCTGATGAAGAGAAAGCTGCCCAACTAAGTCAGCTTGTGGAGCTAAATGCCACGCAAGCACAGCAGATTACTCACCAATCACAGCAGATCGCACAACAATTTTTTTTAGCGCCGCATATTTCCCAACTCCAGGAGCACAATGCCAAATAAGTGAAGAGGATTGAAGAGTTGGAGACATCTAATAGGTCTATCATGCTCAAGCTAAAGGGATCAAAAGATGAGCCTCTGAAGATCAGAGAAGGTAATGATGATGATGAAGATGATGTTGATAGTGATGATGATGAGATAAGTGAATATGGAGAGACAAGAGGAAGGTAGGATGATGATGATGATGATGATGATAAAGGAGATACAACTGCATCTGCCTCAGCTCAAGATCAAGAGAGAAGAACAAAGAGAAATAAAGACCAAGGAGCATCATCTTCTGCCCCACCTGCTGACAAGCCAGCTATTCAGGGCAAAAATCAATCATCTCATCAAGATGAGTATTATATTACTCCCCTTCAGTAAATCAAGTCTCAACTTATAATGATTCTTGATTTGCAAGGGATCGTCAGAAGGTTAGTAAGCTATACTCCTGAAGAAGGAGAAATCATTCATGACCTTACTGATAAACAGCTTACTGAGATGTTCCGGCTCGACCCGGACGAGATTGTCAAGGACGCTCCTACGTTCGAAGTTACAAGTGATGATGAGCTGAATGACATAGATGAAATCAAGATAGAGGATGTGTCTGCTGACCATTATCCAGAGTACACTGACTGAGAGGGAAATAAAGTCCCCAATTTGGGTGATACTCTCGGCAGTGATACATTTGATAAGCTGGATCAGATGGAGAAAGAGACAGAGAGAAATGAGGGTCAAGCCCAGCGCTGAAATGGCTGAATGGGCGGCCTGTTTTGCTGAAATGAAAGCACAGCGTGCGCCTTAAAAGCAGAATGCCTACACAAAGCTTATAGAGTCAAACGTCATCAGAAAGTGTCTGGCAAGATCATCGCGTGGGCGTATTTTGAGGATCTTAACGTTTATGCAGTTAAGAGGGAGAAGGGAATAGAGTACTTCAGATTTCCACATGATCTAAAGACTATTCCTGGTTTTGAGCTCAACCAGCTGGCACGCCTAAATCTGTTATATGCTGATAAGAGAAAGATATCAGGTTGGTTTGAGGCAGCATTAAGGAAAGAATACCACACCAGGTGGGTAAACTTCAGACCTCAACAAACGACGAGGTACATCTGTTGGTCTGAAGTGGATCCCATAACTGAAAAGCCTAAGATAGTGCTGAAGTGGAGTCCTTCGCGCACAATGTCTAAGATTCCTATGCGGGAAATGCCTCAGGACTTCACTCCACACTTCAAGAGGTGGTATTATGATTGGAGGACGGGTGAGGCAGTCATAGTGCTGAATAGAGAAGGAAAGATAGAGACTATTCGGGTATTTGACCCCATATGGCTTACCAACTTGTCAGCTAAGGATGTGTATACATTATACAAGTGGCCACTTTTCTATGACTCACAAGACATTGTACAAGCTCTCCAGTTTCAACATGTCATAAGACTCTTTTTTGCATTTGAAATACATGCAGGAGTTAAAAAGGACTTCACTCCACACTTCATCTGAACGTTTTGTGTGTATTGATCAACCGCTTGATCATCCTCAACATCCTCATGTTGGGTGCTATGGTTCTTGATCCTCCTCAAGATCCACTGTTCTACTGCTAGTTTCTTCCATAAGGAACTTTGCTTCTAAGAATTTACCCTTTCTTGCAACAAACACCTTTTGTTCCAGTGCATCATAGAAATAATATCCCATAGAATCTCTAGGATATCCAACAAAGATACACTTGGTGGATCGGACTTCCAATTTGTTTGGGGTGGGAGTTTTAACATAAGCCTCACAACCCCAGACCCTTAAGTATGATAGGGATGCAACTCTTCCATGCCATATCTCAAAAGATGTCCTTTCAACCTTTTTGGTTGGGGCCATATTTAGAATACGGCCCGCGGAGAGCAAAGCGAAACCCCAAAATGATAGAGGCAATATGCTTCTAGCCATCATAGATCGGACCATATCCAATAAGGTTCGATTCCTCCTCTAAGACACACCATTATGTTGTGGTGTTCCAGGTGGAGTGAGTTGTGAGACAATCCCACAACTCCTAAGATGATGTTGAAAAGCATCACTTAGGTATTCACCTCCTCTATCGGTGCGGAGGACTTTAATCGACTTGTTGAGTTGATTTTCTACTTCATTCTTAAAGATTTTGAACATTTCAAAAGCTTCATCTTTGTGCCTTAATAAGTACACATACCCATAGCGACTATAATCGTCGGTAAAGGTAATGAGTATCTTTCACCATTCCTAGTCATTGGCTTAAAAGGACCACATACATCCGAATGTATGATTCCTAATAAATCTTTTGCCCTATCATTAGTTCCACTAAAGGGTGCCTTAGTAATTTTTCCTTGTAAACAAGATTCACATACATCCAATGAATCAAATTCATTTGTTTTTAAAAGACCATTCTTTTGAAGTGTTTGTATACGTTTCTTGTTTATATGACCAAGACGACAACGCCAAAGATAGGTATCACTCAAATCTAACTTGAGTTTCTTGGTGTTAGATTGGTATAATGAACTATTTAAAGTATTTTCATGAACCAATTCATAAATACCATTAATGGGAATAGCTTTAAAATAGAACATATCATTTAAAGAAACATGAATATCATTTTCAACAAAAGATAATACATAATCATAATGTCTTAATTGGGATACAGAAATAATGTTCCTAGTCAAACTAAGAGCATACAAAACATTCTTCAAAATTACATCCAAACCACTTGGATGTTTTAGGATGTAGTCCCCACGAGCTTCAACTTTGACTTTAGCTCCATTGCCCATGAAGAGGCTAACATCCCCTTGATTGAAGTCCCTGCTTCTTTTGAACCCCTGCAACAAATTGCAAATATGAGTTCCAAATCCGGTATCCAATACCCATGTGTTAGAAGATGTAATATTAAGATCAATATGAATCATTTATATTGTACCTGAGGTCTGCCCGGCATCCCTCTTTGCTTTCAACTCTTGGAGATGGACAGGACAATTTCTTGCCCAATGTCCAATCTCCCCACACTTGAAGCATGGGTCATTAGTAGCAACCTTTTGCTTCTTCTCTTGTGGTTTGGGTGGCACCCTTGCCACCCCTTTCCCCTTTCCCCATGCGGGTCCCTTACCCTTGGCAACTTTTGCCTTGGGTGCGGGATGAGGCCTTTTCTTGTTCCCACCTTCATTGATGGTAAGAACGGGTAAAACCCTTTTACCCATGGCTGCCTCGGCCGTTTTGAGCATTGAGTAAAGCTCACCAATTCTTTTGTCCTAAGCATTCATGTTGTAGTTCAACATGAACATCTCGAACTTCTTGGTAAGGCCATTAAGGATCAAATCCGTGGCTAGTTCCTTCGAGACGGGACAATTAAGCCTTTCGCGGCGGTCAATGTGGCTTTTCATCTTAAGTACATAAGATGAAACCGATTGGTTGTCATCCATACGACATGCATGGAGTGCTCGAACCGTTTCGAAGCGCTCAACCCTCGCTTGCTGTTGGAACGTTTCCTTCAGCTGGGTTATCATGTCATAAGCTCCGTGATGTTCATACTCCTTTTGGAGATCCGGAGTCATGCTTGCCAGCATGAGGCAAGACACTTGCACGGAGTCCTCAGTGTACTTCAACCAATCGTTATAGGCCTCCTCATCATCCTCAGTAGGTTGATCGGGGATAGGGTCGTCTAAAACATATGATCGTCTCTCTTGCTTGAGAACGATTCTCAAGTTTCGATACCAATCAATGAAATTGTTATGATGCATACGTTCCTTTTGGAGAATCGCTCGTAAAGATTGGGTGGACGTGGATGAGTTATCATGATTATCATTGTTGGTGGCCATCTACAAAATTTAACAAAGATCGATTTTAGTATTTTTGATATTGCTAATTTTTAATAATTAATTAATGCCTTTTAAGGTCGTTTTCATATTAAAATCTAGAACCCCAACATTACATTTAAATTGTGGTTAGGTGACCTTTATCCCACGATTTAAATTAATAAGGTGGCCAACGATTGACGGTTGCAACCATTTGCAACTTTTAGAGGTATGGGATCGACTTGAAACATCATATGTAAAGTCGGCATGTTAATCATATCAACACCATTTGGAAACCATATTGTAGGTGATCCATTTAACATAGTTTGCAAATCAAGTTACCCTACTTGCACACACATGTGAGTTTTCCAACATAAGTGGTTAGGTGATCTTTATCCCATAAATGTGGTATCCCCACCTCAAATCACAAGTTCCCTCAAAATGGTTAGGTGACCTTTACCCATTAAGAGTTTCCAAGTGACTCAAGTGTTGTGCAAAAGGACGGTGTTAGACTTGTTATCTAAGAAATTTATAGTTTTCATAATCTTGGTTTAGAAACTCTATGTACCTTATATTTGCATGCTTTCAAAAACAAGGTACCCTATGGTTCACTTTTAATAAAACCTCTTTTATTAAAACCATTAATCCTTTTAATAACTTTTTATTAACCACTTAATGATAAAGAACCATCAATTTTCAGCTTGTTAAGTTTGTTAATGAGTTTGTAATGCATGTCCAAATATCAACCAAACAATCAAACAACAATCATTCAAACAAGCATAAACATATAACATGAGTGCATAACCATAGCCACTAAGTTGACCACACTTGTTTGCCATCACAAGTGTTGTCATAAGGTCTTTCCTAAGGGTTTATAATGACACATCAAATGTGTCCATGGACTTCCACTTGAATCCATATCCAAATACTTCAAGGTCCATGTCTTTGATGACCATCTTTAGGTCTTCATCTTGTGCATCTTCCTTTTACAAAATTATATCCTAATACATTTTTATAATAAAAGAAATGCACCTAATCTATTTATTACATAACTAAATGAATAAATAATTGCAACCCAAATAATAAACATAAACATTACAACCCAATTGAATGAATAAAACAACCATTCCAATCATCCAAATAACATAAGGCCAAAGGCTAGGTTATGCACACTAATAACCAATGATCATATCATCCAAAACTATAATGAAACCCCACTAAAAAACATGAAATTTCAGCCAACATAAACTGAAAATTCAGGTTTTCTTTGTCCAAACAAAGAAATAAACAACATACATGTCTTTCAAAGTTTTAATCACAAGCATGTGTGACATAACTTTGAAAGTTTGGGGATTCATAACACATGAACATAGCAGCCCCTAAAAGGGTTTTAAAGTCCATAAAACGAATTTTTAAAAGACAATACAAGCTAGCTATCCACATAACCGGCTCTAGATGCCATTGTTGGGTTTAATAGAACACAAAACATAGTTTAACCATTTAAACTTTGTAAAATGCAATGGAATAATAGCTTTATAACCTTGTTTATAAGCTGAAAATTTCAAGTTCTATTTGATGTTATAAGTTGTAAACAAACCCAAGAGCAAAAGGATCTTTTATATGTGAATGAAACTAGCTATGAAACATAAAACAAACATTATGGACAACCACATAGAAGCTACCATAATCTACCTTTGAGCTGCCAAAAGTGACGAAATGTGGATAATATGGATCAAGAAATCCGACCAACGCACCAAGGGAGGTCCTCTCAAGTTTGTATACCCCAAGCTTGATAGCAAACAACTCTTGTTAGGAAGAATCAACACCAAAATTAGCCAAAAACTCCTTCTTCTTGGATGCTGCTGCCGTGAGCAATGAAAGAGAGAGGGGAGAGTTTTTGGGTCAAGTTTGCATGTATTGAGAGTTGTGTGTTGATGAGTGCAAGACTAGTTAATAATATGTATTCTCAAGAAGCAAAAGAGCCAATCAAAATAAATTGGGGCGGACGAATATGGTTTTGAAAAGGGTTTCCCCCTTAAACTAAAATACACATTATTTATCTAGTCATCTAACTAGATATACAATTAACCTTTTAATTGTATAAGTTATACACTCCTATTATTATTTGATGTTATCTAACTTACTTAAATAACACTACAAATAATGTTATTGAATAAAATATTTTAATAAGTTGTTCCATCTCATATGCAACTTATTTAGAAAACCCATTTTCTAAATTGGTGTAAATATTTAATTGCATGATCATATCATCAATTAAATATTAATTGGTGTTTGCTAAGCTTGTTATTGGGTATGACCCGACTTGGATCATATCGTACTAACCGCATCAATATTCTACGTGTCTTGGACATATTGAATCCTACAGATTCCGCACTATTTGATCTGGTTTCACGCATTATCAGTTAGTACTCCGTACGTACACGATCCTAACACTTTTCAAGCAAATTGGTTTATCAACCATTGATAAAATGAGAGTGTTAAAATCCACAACCAAAAAATAAAAGGACAACATGTAATTGGACACTAGAATAAAACGTCAGAGAATGGTCAAAATAGATATAAAATAGTGGGAAAGAAAGGAAGTAGAAAAACGAGATTTGGAAGGAAATAGCCATTTCCCAAGAATCGAACCTTGGAGGGTGTAGGGTTCAAAATGCATGAGCAAACCACTAGGGCACCCATCTTCTTTGAGTTTAGCTTGCAAATAAATATTTTATGATGATGTTAAACTCCAAAAGAAAAGGATAAAAAATTATGCTCCAACCATCACATGCCACCTATTACCTTGGCACTATTTTTTTTTAAAGTTTCTGATTCATATATATTGTGCCAACCAGCAATTCAGCTCATTATGTGTACCACCCCTAAACATACTTTCAATATGATTGATGCATTTTAGAATTAATTTTCAGTGATTAGGCGTTCTAGTCTAGCAAGTGTATTTCGTGTATAGATTTCATAATTAGTAGTAGTTAAATTTTATTATCACATTCGGGATATTACGACGAACACGAGCGTTGGTGATATCATGCAGCATGTAAATTAGACTAAATACCTCTAAAAAATTTTAATATAGGTTTGTTGTAAGGCCATGTTCCCGGGACGCTTACGGTTCGGACCGTCATCACATAAATCATTTTAAAACATACATTACATTTGCAGTGGAATTTAAAAACTTTCATTTATAATTAAAAACATGTCATTTTATTACATTACATCATTCATTTACATATCAAAATTCAATAACATGTTAAAATATGGATGCTAGCCTCAAAACGCTCCCACTAGCTTATGCATCCATGTCTGCCACTCCTCAGCATCAACAGATACCTGCCAATTATCAATAAGTCACCGATGCTGAATGAGTTCTAGTTTTATAATAAAAATACTTTACTCCTTTGAAAACCAAAACTTGACATTCTTTCATGGTCATACATCATACGTACACATTGATAATAATTATTATTATCTTCATCATCGTTCGTTCATTTCTTCTATACATTACTTACCCTTATATGAATCCTGTTTCATGCAATACCCCCGACTCATGCTCGAAAGCTGATACTGTGTTGGGGTCGGTAAACAAACCCTCGACTCATCTCCGAAGACTGACACAGCACTGGGATACACGACAAGGATCCTATCTCGTATGCAACACCCTCGACTCATGTCCGAAGACTGATACTATGTCGGGGCCTATAAATAAACCCCCGACTCATGTCCGAAGACGGACATAATACCAGGGCGGGCAACAAAACCTCATCTCCTTCACATGTCATTCTGTCTCATGCAATACCCCCGACTCATGTCCGAAGACTGATACTATGCCGGGGCTTAAAGACAAACCCTAGACTCAGGCCCGAAGACTGACACAGTACCGGGGTACGCGACACGGATCTCATCATCCGTTACTTCTATACTTATCATTCGTTATCTTCCACTTTCATTACATAATACTTTACGCATGCACATTCATACATATACCACGTAAAGTCATAACATAATAAATAACGTAATACAAATGTTTGAAAACCGTTTAACGAAGACTGAGTCGGGGTGCACATAATCATGCATTCATCAAGCATAAGCCATCACATCACCAAAGAACCTATCTTAACCATCTACTTCTTAAAACCCCTTAGAAAATTCTATGTCCAAAATGAGGCACATTGAACATTTCAGGCGCATGGTCATAAAAATTTTAAGTATAAAACAGTATGGGCGTATTAGCACTATGTAGGCGTATGAGCCCTGCTTAGGTGCATTACCACCATGCATGCGCATGAGCAACTCTGGGCGCCTGGGCACTTTTTGGGCGCATGATCCAATACCTAGGCGCATAGGCACATTCCCTGGCTGCATGGGCCACTGTTTAGGCGCATGGCCTACACTTAGGCACATCAATACTCATTCTGGGTGCCTGAACTACTGTTCAAGCGCATGTCCACTATTTGGGCGCATGAGGACAGTTAGGCGCATGGAAACATTCTGAAGTGTTTTCTATTCTACAATCAGCACCCGAATACCATTCTAACACTTCCCAACATAGATCTAATATATATAGGCACATAAGACATACTAACAACAATTCTAACCACCAAAACAAACTTAAAACATACATATATGGAACATCCTGCGAACAACAAGCAGAAAACCCACGGTTACATTTAAACACGTTTGTTCGGTACTAATAGCCCAAGAAGTTGAAAATCAGTAAAAAACGGGGTACCAGAGCTCACCTTGAACAACCTTTAAGTAATTCACTTCCACCAGCAATTTCAGCTCCTAAAACCCACGAAATCAAGTACTTGGCACCACAAATCTCGGCCTAGAAGCTGTGAATTTGTTTGAAACTGAACATATGGTCAAGAAAACTCACCTTTTGCAGCTTCTTCTTCCTTTCTCTCCTAAGAACTGATCCTTCTCCTTCTTCCTTCCTTTTTCAGCCGATGGTAAAGGTATGGAAGAAGAAGTGGGTGGCCATACCTTTAAAAACATAGAATAATGGGTTTTGTACTTTGTACACTTTACTCTTTTCTACTTGTGTCCATATTATTTTCTTTCTAGATACTTTTCTTTGTCCTTATTTTAAATAAAATTTAGGGTGTTACAAGTCCACCCCCCTTAAATAGGTTTCGTCCGTTTCGTCCCCGAAACCTGTCGCTTCTCGAACAGTTACGGGTGACACTGTCTCACCTCTTCCTTGATCTTACACGTAGGCTTAGTCCCCTTCCAGGCTCCACTATACTCTCATAATTGAAACCACCATTCTTCTTAGCGCTTCCCTTCCTTCTATCAGAGATGGCCATTAGTTGCTCCTCGTACATGGTTCATTCGTCCATCTTGATATTCTCTAGCGGCACGATCGTATTCTTATTGATGGAGCACTTTCTCAGACGAGATACATGGAACGTCAGATGAATTCCACTTAACTCATTGGGTAGCTCCAGTCGACATATCACTCCTCCTATTTCAGCAACGATTTGGAATGGCCCTATGAGCAACACTTAAATCCATCTAAGGCATTTTCAAGCACATGAGCCTTATGTAGGCGCATGGTCAACCTGTTTGGCATGTTTCTAACACATTTTCAGTCCTAATCATTGTATACTCTTATTCTAAGCTTATGACAACTTTTTCTAAGCATAAACATCATATAACAACCATGACACATCAACATATACGCCCAAAACATACGGGTATATATACATGATAATTATAAAACTATTTTAATATATTTTCATCCCCAAAAACACTTTAGAACATGTAAAAGATGGGGTCTAGAACTCACCTATGCTGCTTCCAAGCTCAAACTCTTTAACTTGAGCCTTTCAAAGAACTCTAAGTTCTAAACATGTCAAAAACACATACCCGAACACATGTACACACATAAGAACATGTAAAAATCATTTTCATGGTTGAAAATCCATTAAAACCAAACTAATTGTGCTAAATTTGCTTACCTTGGTTGGGTTTAGCTTCTTTCTTACTCTAAACCAAAGATCTTCCTGCTCTCACTCTCCCTAAGATGGTCGACTGCAGTTGGTACGGGTGTTGTGGGCGGCCATCCCACCTTTTAAACATAATAAAAACAAGTTTTGTATTTTGTAAACTTTTACCCAATCCACTTCTATTTAATTTTATTCCTTACAAGATACTTTTCTTTTCCCCTTTCTTATTTTCTTTTATTTGTCTAAAATTTTCGGGTGTTACAACGTTGAAAGAAGATTGCCTTAACTCTGAAAGGATGAGAGGCCTGGTCACGGAGTTGGGAGAAAATACTCATGAAGTGAGAACCCGCTTTGGGCGGATGTGGATTCCCTAATACGGAGATCTAGGAGACGAATTATGGACGAAGCTCATAAGACTCGATACTCCACTCATCCAGGTGCCACCAAGATGTATCAACACATGAAGAAGGACTACTGGTGGCGGGGTATGAAGCGAGACGTGACGAAGTATGTGAGTAAGTTCCTTACTTATTTGCAAGTGAAGGCAGAGCATCAGAAACTATACGGGAAGATCCAACCGTTGGATATACCCGAGTGGAAGTAGGAGCACATCACCATGGATTTTATTACTAAGCTACCTCGTACGGCGAGGGAATGCAATACCATTTAGGTGATAGTTGATCGACTGACGAAGAGTGCTCACTTCCTACCGATCCACGAGACATACTCATCTGAATGATTGGCGGATCTGTTCATGAAGGAGATCGTAGCTCGTCATGGTGTGCGGGTGTCTATCGTGTCGGATCGTGACACCCGGTGTACATCAGAGTTTTGGAAAACATTTCACGATGTGATGGGGACGAGGCTACACATTAGCACGGCTTACCATCCTCAAACATATGGTCAGTCTGAGAGGATGATTCAGATGCATGAGGATATGCTTTGAGTATGTGTGATCAACTTTGGAGGGACTTGGGATGATCACTTAGTGTTAGCAGAATTCTCATACAATTACAGTTAACATGACAGCATTGGCATGCCATCTTACGAGATGCTATACGGTAGGAGGTGTAGGACACCCGTATGTTAGGGTGATATTGGAAAGAAAGATTTTTGGAAGCCTTAAGGTGATCGAGGCCATAACTAAAAAGTTAGAGAGGATCAAATCTTTCATGAAAGTGATGAAGGATCGACAAAAGTCGTACGCCGATAAGAGGAGTAGACCGATCGAATTCAAGATGGGCGACTGAGTTATATTAAAGGTCTCACCTTGGAAAGGAATCATCTGGTTTTTTAAGAGGGGAAAGCTAAGCCTGAGGTATATAGGAGAGGTGGCCCATAGGTTAGAACTACCTGATGAGTTAAGTGGAATTCATCTGACATTCTATGTATCTCACCTGAGAAATTGCTTAGCTGATGAAGATATGATTGTACCACTGGATGGTATCGAAGTGGATGAACAGCTCAATTATATAGAGAAACCGGTGGCAATCATTGATCGAAAAGAAAAGAGGTTGAGGAATAAAGTGGTTCCACTGGTGTATGTGAAGTGGAAACATGAAAAGGGTTCGGAGTCTATGTGGGAGACTGAAGAAGAGATTAGACAACATTACCCATACTTATTCGAAGAATGACGGGTTTCGTGGATGAGACCTATTTAAAGGGGTGGACTTGTAACACTCGGAAATTTTGTCAAGTAAAAAGACATGAAAAGAAATAAGAAAGAGAAGAAAAGAAAAGTACTTTTGTAGGAAAAGAAAAGAAAGAGGCCAAGGTAGAGGGGGTGAAAGTGCAAAAGTACAAAATCTAATATTCTAATATATTATGGGGGATGGCCGCCCATAAAGCCTCCATCCCATCTGCATTTTACGACCAAACAAAGAGAGAAGAAGGAGAAAGCAGAAGATCTGCGGTTTTAGAGAGAGAGAATTGCTGAATTTGGCCTTGGTAAGCAAATATTTGTATAATTGGTTTGGTTTTAAGGATTTTTGACCATGTAACTGAATTCTACATGTTCTTATGTGTGTATATGTGTTCGGGTTATGAGTTTTCACATGTCTAGGTGTTAGAAATCCTTGAAAGTTTGTTTTCAAAGGAGAGGTGTTTGGAAAGCTGTAAAAGGTGAGTTTCTAGACCCTGTATTTTACTTGTTTTTAAAGATTTAGGGGATGAAAATGCATGTAAAACATTTTTAAAACTTTTGTGTGTATGACCATATGTATATATGCTTGTATGTTGGTATTTTATGGTTGTGCATGCTATGTTAAGGCTTAGAATGGTAGTGAGAGGCTTAGAACATGTTAAGATGTCGTTTGGGACTGAAAAATGTATTCAGAATATATACGTTGATGGTCATGTGTCCAAACAGGTCCCAAGCGCCTGAAAAATGGCCTTAGAAAGCCTAAGTGTATGTTGATACGCCAAAACAGTGTCCTGGTGCGCCCAAATAGTACCCATGCGCCTAGAAAATGCCTTAGAATTTCTAAGTGTACGCTGATGCACCTAAACAGTGCCTCATGCGCCTAACTTTTTGGCTGAAACGCCTAAGTATAGGGTGATGCGCTCAAATAGTGCCCACGCCCTAGAGGCACACGCGCCTAGGTGTTGAAACGCCTAAGTAAGGCTCATGCGCCTACATAATGGAGAAATGTTCAAACAATACTCATGCACCCAAATAGTGCTCGTGCGCCCAAAGACTTAGAAAATTTTCCTGAATTTTTAGAAAAAACAAAATTTTAGGGTTTGACCCTAGTTTGACCTATGGACTGTTTTGGCCTATTTTAAGCATGAATATGTGAGGGTCTATGAATAGAATATGCATGATGTTATGATAGATGTATGATATGCATATGTGCATGATGTGTTATCTTTTATGATTTTCAAAACATATATATTATATTATAATATATGTTAAATATTATGTTATGACTTTACGTAGTATGATGTATGTATGAATGAACATATAGTATAACATAACGAAACATAATGAAAGAAAGAAAAGGCTTCCAAGCGGATTTAAAGGAGGATCACAACTCTTTAAGAGTTGTCAGCTCAACTATGTGTATTATAGCATGCGATTTTGGCTAACCCATGAGGGTTCACACATAGGGGGATCAGTCTTGGTGACTGATCCATAGTACGAAACGGGATCCTTGTCATTCAACCCCAGATATGATATGGCTTTGTGCCAAGATATGATATGGCTTTATGCCAGATAGAAATGAGGCTTTGTGCCCAGAATGGTGGCTTCAGGCCATGATGGGGGGAAAGCTTGACAGGATCTAGAATCAGTGAAATATAAAGTATGAAACGAATGAAATAATAAAGTACAAAACGAACCAGATGGTAAACTATGAAACGAACAAAAAGATAAAGTATGAAACAAACGATTATGTGAGATAATGAATGATCATATGCGAAAGTAAAGAAAGTATTTTTATGAGAAGAGTATTTTCATGTACGAAATGTATAAAGTATTTTAACACATTAAAACTAGAACTCACTCAGCAATGCTGACTTTTATGCATTTTTAGTTGGCAGGTAATGGTTGCTGAAGATGGCTCGCGGGAAGGCTACTTGATGGGGCAAGACTGGAATCCATTCACACATACTCTTATTGTTGTTTTGTAGTGCAATTAAAGGATGCTTTCTCTTGTAGTTTAACGATGTTGTATTCCATAACAACAGTAATCATTAATAAAATGAATGGTTTTTGTTAATGACTTCCACTGTGATATTTTATGAAGTGTATATTATTATGTATGTTTAGTGCTATGAATGACCAACTGTAAGGTCTCTGGGAACGGGGCCTTACAAGTCCTGGCTAGCCTATTCTAAAGTTAAGTTTATACCGGTTAACCCATAGGGAGAACTGAGCCTCTAAGAGTGCACCATACCATCTGGATGGTTCACCATAGTGTCTTATAAAAACTTGTCACATGACACAAGTGATCCCTCAGGATCTCAGTGGGGTACCCTTCCTGTCCGGAAGGCACTGTGTGGGGGGGATTCCCCAAGTAGATCTACCCATATAAAACAAGCGGTTCACAAAATAATTAATGATTATGATACAAGTATAAGTAAGTATTAACATTATCCACAACATATAAGAATCGTAAAATAGAACAGTAATTGTTTTAGTTCAAACAGAGCATGCTTCATCCCAAATCAGTGGTAAAAAGGGGACACGAGAACTCACCTGGTATCCTTATATAGATTCTGAGCTCGGTATAAATTGAAGGACTCCAACAATGCCATTCTAATTTGTACGTATAAGATTTATGTTTAGCATTAGCACGATATTTTTATATGCGTGCGGTTGAGCTCTTTAGTTATCTTAAAGTTGGTGATTAGTATCCTTTTTGTATCTTAGCTTTTGTTCAAGTATTTGTTGTCATGTACTAATTGGTGTATATTAGATTAATTAATGTTTTTATTTGAGTAATGATTCTTAGTACAATAATTATAGCAGTAATGTGTGATATTAGGGTTTCCAACCTTAATAAATAATTATTGTTGATGATATTAGTAATCTATAATGCTCCAAATAATGCATTAGATGTTTCAGTAATATTTATATTGTTTATACCTTTATCCTAACGTTAAATTGACTACTGCTAGAATAACACGAATACGATAATAGTTGTCATTATATTGATCAAGGGATGATACTAATAATATTTTTGCCAATTAGTTCGTATTAGTCATAATAAGATGATGGTTTATTATAGTATCTATAAGTCTTTCGTCTTACATAAATACATGTAGATGTCGGTTTACCTTAAGTATTATTGTATATATATGCACGATTGTATTTGTATGTATTTTACATCTCGAAGTCTTGTAAAGATTTTATGTGGCATGAGGTTCTTATATGTTTCTAATATCTTTTGTTTATATGATAATATTACCAAATTTGTTTTACATCATGTTCTCGGTCACGTCTTTTCTAATATTCATATTCGCTCTTGACCATTTTCAAACTAATTTACATTTTCATACATATTTGTAGCTCAACACACATAAGTTAATATATTATCACTATATTTATATGTATATGAATTTCTAGCGCACGGTTATACCTAGCATTTCAGTTTTGCATCCTGGAACCCATTTGTTTAAGTCGAATAAATATTGTTGTTGCCCCTAGATTTTTGTTAATCTTACGTATCTTTTATCGTGTTAGAACTCAACGTATTGCATACACATGTGAATTATCAACATTTTTTAAATAGGTAACGTGTGCAATTATACCTTCCCCTCAGTTAACGTACTCGAACCCACTCGTACTCGACTCGATCTTATCATGTTTTCGTCCAGTGGATTGTTCGACCCGGGTTTGGCTCAAACACGTTGACCAGTTTGACCATCAGCTTTGACCAAGGTTTAACCTAGTCAAAACACACTAAAATTATATACAAACACTACTACATTGTTAGCTCATAACCAAGCGCAATTATAACCGCAACATACATTACCAAACACCACGGTTATGACTTTTACCACCACATGCAGCCACTGTCCGCCATGAACCGCCTCTTGTCAGGACTAGAACCTCCTGGTCGGCTAGAATCCTCACTGGAAATAACCCAACTTCACCACATCCCACAGATCATGTCTAGAATCTAACATAGAACCACAAGAGCAGCCTTAGATCACCATCACTAGCCTTTACCAACATCATCACGTTCGATTTACACCTCCATCACCAAAACACCCACCATCACTGTCACTTACCAACCCCTATCATAACCATACCACGGCTACCATCACCATCATCACCACCGTAAGCTACAACCATGATCATTACCACCGCCTTAGGTCGCCTAAACCCTAGTCAACACCGCCACCATCGCTACAGCCGCCTTCATCACCGTCGGAACCCAACAACCACTACCACCGTTCCCATCACCATTAGCCCATCACCACTGTAGCATCCCTCACCGACAGTCCCAAAACAACACCATCACCACGACCAACAGCAGCCATAGTCACAATCACAGCTAATAACCATTAACCACCAACATCACCACCATCACCAGCCTCAGCACCATCATCACTGCCACCACCATCATCTTACCATTGCCATCACAACCATCACTGTTAGAGACTCTTGAAGATTAACACGTAGTCTTTAGATGTCTTTTGTATAAGTTTTGTCATAGTATAAGGATTGTTTATGTAAATAGTTGTTCCTTAGTTTATTGATCGTATAAATAGCTTAGATGTGTTTTGTGCAGGTAGACTAGACTAGACAAGTTTAGACTAACGAATTTGTTGAACTTGTAACTGCTACTTACACTTGTAATTGTCTTTGCTTCTATCAATGAATTGCTATGAATTTTTATTGATTGTTTGCATTAATTTGATTACATTTGTATTTGTTTGATTGAAATGCATTATAACATCATCACAGATCGATTCATTTGATCCTACAAATGGTATCAGAGCTGTTGGTTCAGCGATTGAGTTTGTACGAACTTACAAACTCATAAATCACTTGAATCTGTGATTGATAAGCAATTTGATTGAAATATTGTTGATTTCAGTTGTGTTTCATCACTAGAAACATGAACTGAATCACAATTTACAGTACAACTAGTTCAAAATCAGTGAATTGAAAAAATTTGTGTTCGAACCTGTTCTTCACAGTCGAACTAAAAATCTGAACAAAATAGTGATTTGTTGTTGATAATTGAAGAAATTGAAGTTTAAGGATAGTTAATCAGTCTAAAAACTACCTAATTGGAAGTTTTAGATCAATTCATCAAGTTTTAAAGAATTCAGAAGAATTGAGTTTGTTATGTTCATAAGAACTTGTTGAAATTGGCGCATTAGGGTTGAAACACTACTAAAAACAATTGCCTAAGTGTTAGGTGCTTAACAACTGTTCAGGTTTTTAGCACTGTTTGGGCGTTTTTGAAGTAGGCGTTTTGACCACTATTGAGACGTTTTTCAACTGTTTGGGCAGTTTGAAATTACTCAGAAACCAAGTAATTCTAGGCGCATCACAACTATTTGGGCGTATTTGAACTGTTTAGGCGTCTGACAACTGTTTGGGCGCATTTCAACTGTTCAGGCATATCAAAATTGGGTGTTTTTGAGAATTATTCTAAAGCAATCCCTTAGGTGTTTTTGTGTCAAAAGTCAGAAGTATCACCACTGTTGGGACGTTTCAGTACTGTTCAGGCGCATCAACTTCGACACTTACAAAAAAATTTTAAAAAATTTTGAAAAATCCAAAAATATTATTAGTTCATAGTTTTAATTCAAAAACTTAAAAACAACAAAAACATTTCTTCTTCTTAAAAACAAATATAAAAACGGTGAAATCTGAAGATTCTAAAAACAGAGTTCCTAAGTTGAAAAACAGATCAGATTTTAAAAATTGGTCACTTAGGTTAAAACATCACCTGAATTCTATTGATACTAATCTTTAGAAATCAATAGAAAAAGGACCCCACATTCCTATTACTTCTGATGGGCCTGATAAAGGGTTTGTATACACCAAAGACTCTCCAGAACCTTATCCTGAAGATGGATTGCAAGGGCATGATCTGAAGAAAGTCAAGAATGATATTAAAGCATATTCTTTGATGTGTGAAGGACTACCTCTTGAAGTCCTTACCATGCTTGATGGATATCAAACAGGATATATTATGTTTAAAGCCTTAAAGACAATCTATGATGGTGGAAAGGAGATTCAAAATCTCAAGCAGCAAAAGTTGAAGAGGTAGTTAGAGTTGTTTCAACATTGTTCTGGTGAGACCATCAACCAAATGATGAACAGATATGTGCAACTCACAACAGAGATGTCAACAGCAGGCATTAAACATGATCTTGAATATCTAAATCTTAGACTTCTCAATGCTTTACCATGATCATGGAAACGAACAGTAACTCTGTTAAAGCATATAAAGAAATTCCCCATGGATCTTGATTTAATTGCCAAAATAGAGTCAGTAGAGATTAATGAAAGTTCAAGAAACAATGACAGAACTGCATCAATGTCTCAGTATCAATTTGTCGCATCTACTGCTAATACTGTTGAGAATGGCTTTGTGGCAAAGAATGAAAAGTCATCAGAGGAAAAGGGAGACTTATTAATTGGAGCAGGATTCTTTACTGATTCTTCATTTGCAATCGCTCCTTCTTATGCAACACAACCTCAACCTCAGTCTCCTCCTAATTCTCAAAGTTCAAAACCTCAACTTGAGACTCCACCTTTTTACTCTGCTAAATCTAGCAAAATTAAAGATGTCATAAACATCCTACTAGAGGATGAAGAGTCTAAAACTACCATTACTGCTTTCATGGAAAGCTTTCAAGCATATCAGGGTAGTCATCTAACATAATTGGATCTTGTTATCCAGGATTTATTTGAAATGGATCCAGAAGATGTAGAAGAAATGGATCTAAATTGGCAAATGGTGATGATTGCCTACAGAACTCAGAAACACTTGTATGTAAACAAGAACTACAAGCCTAGTGCTAAAAAGACTGTTGGGTTTGACAAGTCAAAATCGAGATGTTTAACTGTAATAGTTATGGACATTTCTTAGGGAATGTAAAGCCCCCAGAAACAATGGAGGAAATGCCCAAGCTAATACAAGCAATCAGAGGTTTACACATCTCAGAAGACATTCCAAAAGCCATATCAAAGGCTTCCAATGCTTGAACTTACAGAGGAATCTAAGTCATTTGATAAGCCAAAGAAGGCTCTAGTAGTCAACATTAGGGATGGATATGACTGGAGTGCGTATGCTGAGCAATTTACTAATAATCTAACCTTAAGTTTATCTCTTATTGCAGAAGTTCAAGGTGAAGAAATCTTGAGACTGAAAAAGATGATTATGACTGGAGTGATAAAGCTAATCCTAAAGAGGATTTAGATGATATTGCTTTGATGGCACAGTCTGATCAACCTAAGGTTGAAACTTCATCCTGTAACTCTGAAAATTCTTCACCAAAATATCCAGAAATACCATCTGAAGTGAGAGAGAAACTTTGCACCAAATCTTGCTTTGAGCATGTCGAATACTATTAAACATATTAATATGAAATCTGTGAAAAGCTTAAGCAAGAGGAGTCAATGCACAATAAAACTAAAATCTGACAAGAACATAGCAGATGAAAAGATCATTTCTTTACAAACATCATGGAACAAAACCTTAAAAGAATTAGAAATTGTATCTAAAGAACTTGAAGAGATGACTAAAAATCTGGAATAAGAGAAAATAGCACATGATACTACTCAAATTGATCTGCTAAGGTGAAAAGTTCAAAATGATTGTGAAACAACTGGTGAGTGAAAGAAAAGATAAATAAAAAGCAGTATTAGGATTCACTCATGAACCAATGCCTGAATCTATAACCAACATTCTACTAGAATACTTTAACACGCATGATCATTCTCCAGAAAACAAGGCTAAACTGAAAGATTTCAAAACAAAAATAAGATTTCTAACAATGAAGAAGAGAAAAGCAATGTAGAAATCTTTGAGGAAAAAGATGTTGAAAAGATTAAAATGGTCATCCAATCAAAATTAAATCATATGAACCAAAACAGAATGTTAAGAAAACTTGTGTTCCAACAGAATCTGTGTTGGAAGAAGTAATAACTAAAAACAAAGAAAAAGCAAAACAAGAAGATGGAACATCAGAAGATTCAAACTCTTTTGATCTAAAAGAGAAAGATAATGAAAAAGAATCTTCACCTGAAGATGTTCAATCTCAAGTTAAACCAAGTTTCTCAAAATCAAGGAATCAACGAAGAAGAAGAAAAGCAAATAAGGCAAAAACTAAACAAAATAAAAGTTAAGAAAATCTAACAAAATCAATAAATCAAGCAACTAAAATTAAACCAGTTAAATTTGTGTCTGCTTGTTTGTTAAACATGAACACACTTCAAGAAGTTAAACTGAGTCCTAAGAACAAATCAAACTCTGATCTGAAGACGGGTTTAGATTCTAAGTCTTCCACTGTTATTAAAAGATTTGTTTCTAAGGAATCAAAGAAGGAAGTTCATGTGCAGAAATTAAAAATTAATGTTCAAAAGAACAAAGTGTTAAATCAAAAGCAAAATTTAACAAATCAAAAACAACAAAATAACTTTTTAATGCCAAAATATAAGCAAGAATCAAATGTTGCATCAACTTCAAAAGTTTATAAGCAATTGTTTAAAATACCACAGAGGTACTGTGACATTTGTGATATGTACAATCACAAACTGCTGAGTGATTTTTCAACAAGTACTGTCATATCTGTGATATGAGAAATCATTTCACAGCAGATTGCTATTTCAAATAATACTGTACCTACTATGATGAAAGAACTCACAACACTGAAAATTGTTATTTTAGAAGGAGTTCACCTAGGAAAGGATTTTCCAATTCACAATTAAGCAAAGGTTATGTTAATCCTCAGTGTTGGAAAAGTCAAACTGATGGATTTCAAAGATTAACTAACCAACCTTCCTTAGGTTTGTGATCTTTCTAAAGAAATGATTATGTGAGACCTAAACAAGTCATGAAAGATCAATTCATACCAAGAGCTGTAAGAATGAATGATAAAAATGTTAGAAATAAACATTTTTCAAAAATCAATCATTCAACTGGTATGAATGTTTACAAAAATCATCAACAACATGTGCATAACAGAATTAGTAAATTCATTACAAACAAACCTGATGTGAATACACGTCATTTCAAGCAATTTACCATTGTTGATAAATTTGGAAAACCCAAGACCATCTCGGCTTGGGTAGATACCTCAACTTAATTTCTTTGATGTGCAGATACGCCCGAGAAGACCACTAAACACATGGTATATGGATAGCAGGTGTAGCCGGCACATGACAGGCAATCCTGCCTTACTACAAGACTTTAAGTTAAAGGATGGTACACATGTCGCCTTTGGAGGTGATGTTGGTGGAAAAATAATAGGAGAAGGAACAGTATCCAATGGGATAATAAGCTTCGATAAAGTCAAATTCTGTTCACAGTTGAAATTTAATCTGTTAAGCGTTTCCTAAATCTGTGATAAATCATATTCTGTTCTATTTGATGATTCTTTCTGTTATGTTTTGAAGCCAGGTTTCCAGATTAGCAAGGATTAGGTGATTGTAAAAGCTGATAGAGATCAAGATGTATACAAGCTGGATATGACTCAAGTTGATCCATCAACAAAAACAACTAGCCTTATTGCTAAAGCATCAAATGACGAAAGTGAGCTTTGGCATAGACGTATCGGGCATTCCAAATTCAAGAACATGAACAAGCTTGTAGCCGGAAATCATGTTATTGGCCTTCCATCTAAGAAGTTTGCCACTACTAATCATTGTTCAGCATGTTTAAAGGAGAAGCAACATAGAGCATCCTATAAGTCCAAGCAGATAAACTCAAATTCCAAACCACTTTAGATGTTGCATATGGACCTTTTTGGACCAACCAACATCAAGAGTATTGGAAGAAAATCTTACGGTTTAGTTATCATAGATGACTATACAAGATTTTCATGGGTTTTCTTTTTAAATGCTAAATCTGAAACTGCTGAATTATTAAAAGAATTCATCATGAAAGTTAAAAATCAATTAGATCAAAAAGTGAAAATAATAAGAAGTGATAACGATACAGAATTCAAAAATGCTAATATTGACATGTTTTGTGCAAAAAAAGGAATTGCTCATTAGTTCTATGCTCCCAGAACTCCTCAACAAAATGGAGTTGCTGAAAGGAAGAAGACTGAAGCTGCACGATCCATGTTAGCAGATATAAAAATTCCGATCACTTTTTGGGATGAAGCAATATCAACTACGTGTTTCGTTCAGAATAGAAATTTAATTGTGAAAGATAAAATGAAAACTTGTAACACCCGAAACTTTTGATTAGACGAAGAAAAA
This sequence comes from Flaveria linearis, assembly GCA_024085815.1. Classification (NCBI taxonomy): domain Eukaryota; kingdom Viridiplantae; phylum Streptophyta; class Magnoliopsida; order Asterales; family Asteraceae; genus Flaveria; species Flaveria linearis. The sequence continues at coordinate 8,224,650 of CM044012.1, read as the reverse complement.
TAATAATAAGAAAAGAAAAGAAAGTATCTTGAAAGGAAATGAGAAAGGAATAAAAGTAGAAGGGGTATTGTGTAAAAAGTACAAAGAAAAGAGAAATATCTGATATACATAGGGATAGCTGCCCACTCTTTTCTCGCAATCCCAAATCATCGAACACTCTAGAGAGAGAAAGAGCAGAATACAAGATTCTGAAGGAAGAACCAGAAGAAGAAGAAGACTGATTCCAGGTACCGGGTTCCACGGCGACCGACTTTGAAGAAGTCATACCCAGCAACACAATGTGAGTTCTAAGACCCCTTCTTTTACGCATTTTTGAATGATTTTAGGGGCTGGGACACATAGTGAAACTGTTTTTGAGCCGTGAGCGCTCAATTTGTGTATGTATGTATGTATGAGTATGAGTGTGTGTATGGTCCTCTTAGACTGCTATGCCTAATGTATGTAAGATTTCTAGGACAGATAGATGAATTTCAGCGTGTAGATCGTATGCGTACTGCTGATGTATGTTTCAGAAGTCATTCTTATGATATGCATGATGTTTAGTTTGTTCTAAGTAGCTGATATGATAAATCAGTGCTAATGTATGTTGAGATGATGATTGGGAGCTGACAAACAGCATAGGTTGAGTGTAGGGTGAACTGGTCATCCGCATGGACCAATGCAGATGACCAGAAAAAGGCGGGTAAGGCAAAATTTCTCATCCGCATTGACCTAATGCGGATAGGTTAGAATGCGGATTAAAGCATTCTTCATCCGCATCGATTTAATGCGGACAAAACAGGAAAAATGGCCAAGGCAGTACTCGGCCGCATTGATCTAATATGGACAAGTCAGGAAGAATGGCCAAGGCATCCTTCAACCGCATTGACCAATGCGGGTAGTACACGAAATACGATTAAGGCATTTCCTCATCCGCATTGACTATCGCGGATGGCAAGAAATGCGGATGGACTGAAGAAGGAAATGCGGATAAGGCATTCCTCATCCGTATTGACTAATGCGGATGACCAGCGAAATGCGGATGAACTAGATTATGAATGCGGATTAAGCTTAGTAAGATTTGATTTATTTGGGTAAACGAGTAACATTGGCATGATGATGATGATGATGTTGCATGGGTATACCTACTGTTTACCATATATGTATGATGCTTTGTATGATGATGAATGAATGTTATGTGTATGTTCCTTATGATTATGCATGTTTGTCTTTCCGAATCTTTACGAATTATGGAAATGAATGAATGAAGTATTATGTAACGTAAAGTGAAAGATAATGAAAGAGGAACATCATGATGAATGCATGTATTAATGAATGAATGAAAAGAAATATGATGATGAATACATGCATTAATGAATGAACGAACTAAGTCTTGCAAGCATTGGATAAGGAATAACGGGTCTTTCTTTATGATTGACCATACGCATGGTACCTCTACCGCTTACCTACTAGTACTGTGGCATACGCTTTGTTGTTCATTTATTGACTTCGGCCCAGTAGCTAAGACTGATCGGGGTATAGCATATGGTATTGGTACAACAGATATCCAGTGTGCAATTAAAGATGGAACGGGATCCTTGTCATTCGACCACAGTAATCATAGCCGAGTGCTATGAAGTGGGTAAAGCCTGACAGGATCCATAGGATAATTTAAAGATAATGAGGTATAACGGATAATGAAGATAATAACAAATATTATCTTTGTGTATGTATGATGTATGATCATGTGAAAGAATGTTTTATAATGGAAATAAAATATGTTTATTATAAAACTAGAACTCACTCAGCAACGCTGACTTTTATGTGTTTCCAGTTGGCAGGTAGTGTTGCTGGGGATGGTACGAGGCGACTACTCAGCTCGTTGGGGATGGCATTCTCCTTTTGATAATGCTGCCACGCAATAGGATGCGGGCTTATAATGCATGCAACACATTATGTTACATGTAAGTGTCAGGTGTTCCTTGAGGATCCCGATAAACAAGATTATTTAAGGAGCCTTCCTTAAGTATCCTGATAAAAGGGATTACTTAAGGAACCTTCTTTATGATGAAAATCATAAAGTGTCTATACTAGAGGTCACTGTATATGACCATTTTGTAATCAGTGACGATGTAATCTTTTGTACTAGCTTTTATGATGAAATGAAATGTATCTTTTGAATGTTTCCGCTGCAAAAGTTTATTTATGATGTTTATAAATATATACCAAATGTGTGCTTTATGTGCAATGAACGACCAGCTGTGAGGTGCCTGGGAACGGGGGCCTTACAAGTTGGTATCAGAGCCAAAGTTTAAGTGAAATGGGTAAATTTTCCAAAATAAACCTAAACTTAAACTAAAAATAGGACAGACATGAAGAGAATGCCATTTGAATAGTTGCGTGCCATCAGGTATTTTCTTAAAGATTAATTGGTATTATGTGCGCATGTGATGTGATTTATGTGTACTGTTAGATTTAGATACTAATGTAGTCAGGACGGGTGATGCTCAGGGTGCGAAGAGTAAAGTAAGTGGCTAATCACAACTGGCCACTGTAATTAGGGACTTACTATGCTTAACATAAACTGAGCTATTTCCTTGAATGATCGTGTTAGTATTTGAACCTTTCAGTGTGAGATAGAAAATGGCTGGTGGTAGATCTTCCAAAGCTTCCCTGGGTGGAGGCGGTGGCGGATGTGGTGCTGAACCACATGTCACGAGAGGAAGACCTTGGGTAGAGAAAGTGGTTCATGAGGAAACCGAGACCCCTCATCAGGAGGGAGTAGACGAGAGCGCCAACTTGAGAGCCTCGGTAAAAGAGGCAGTGGTCGAAGAGGTGCATCAGGTCATGCAGACGATCTTACCATCTGTGGTGACCGAAGTAATTAAGGCTGTCAGGGAAGGTGAAAGAAAAAAGGGGAACAGGTCCTCAGGAAGACAGGAGCAACAAGAGCCGGAAACGGTTCTATCTGATAATGAAGAGGAAGAGGAGGAGGAGCCGGTACGGGAGACAACACGGGGTTGTAACTACGGGGCGTTTATGAGATGCAAGCCCCCTACTTTTGATGGTTCTGGCACTACGGCTGATGCTCACCAATGGGTGAGAGAAATAGAGGCTGTCCTCGATATTAGTGATTGTCAGGAGGACAAGAAGGTGAAGTTTGCTACCCACTCTTTCACGGGGTCGACTTTGTGCTGGTGGGATAATATAGTCCAAGCAGAGGGTAGCAGGGCCATAGGGAAAATGAAATGTGCCAGTTAAAAAGATGGTGATCGAGGAGTTCAGTCCTTGTCGGAAAATGGGCAAAGTCGAGAGAGAGTTTCTGCAGTTGCAGGCGGGGACGATGACCCACCAACAATACACCACCAAGTTCAATGAAATGGCGCGGTGCCGGATCAGGTGATGCCGGTGTCTCGAAAGATCAATCGGTATATTCCGGGGCTGCCAGCTGACATCCGCAGGCATTTGGTTACTGCTCGACCGAGCACCTTTAGGTCGGCAGTGGATTTGACTGGGAGATTATATGATGAACGGGCTGTGGTGGTAAAGGCTGAGATTAGTAAGAAGGGAGGTGGTGAGATAAACTGGCAGGGGAAGAAGTTTGGTCGAGGTGATACTTCGACAAGTAACAAGAAGACAAGGGTTGATGACCGCCGTGTGGTCATGTCAGGAGCTGGGTTGAGGAAGTGTGGCCAGTGTGGAAGAGAGCACTCGGGGGAGTGCAAGAGGGGATCAAATATCTGCTTTAAGTGTGGAAAGACAGGGCATATGGCCAAGGATTGTCGGACAGGTAAATGTTTTAACTCTGGGGAAAGTGGTCATATGAGCAGTGACTGCAAGAAGCCGAGGGCTGAGGGCTCAGGGGTGAAGAAGGCGGGAGGAGAAGAACCGAGGGCAAAGGCCAGGGCATTCACGATGACGCAAGAAGAGGCTAGGACGGACCCTGATGTTGTGTCCGGTACGTTTCTGGTGAACCAAACTTTAGCCTCTGTATTATTTGACTCGGGTGCCAGTAGGAGTTTTATTTCTGCTGCCTTCTGTACTAAGCCGCCTGTTAGTAGTAGACGTGTTGATGTGCCCTTTGATGTAGAAACTGCCATAGGTAAGTCTACTAGGATCTCTGAGGTGATAGAGGGTTGTGATGTTGAATTGGAGGGCCACAAATTTCTGGTTAGACCGTTTGCGATGACTTTTGGTGGTTTCGATTTGGTGCTTGGGATGGATTGGTTGGCGGACTTTGAGGCGAACATCATGTGTCGTAAGAAGATGATTCAATTGACAGCACCCGGCGGTGATTCAGTGATAGTTTATGGTGATCGGGTTACTACGATTCCGAAAGTGATCTCAATGGCTGTGGCGGGAAAATGTATGAGGCGTGGGTGCAGCGCCTACTTATGTTATGTAAAAGATGTAGAACCGCCAACACCACAGCTATCCGATGTTCTGGTGGTGTGTGATTTTCCAGACGTGTTCCGGGAAGACTTATCGGGATTGCCACCTCACCGAGAGATCGAGTTCCAGATTGACCTGATACCGGGTGCTCAACCTGTCGCCAAGGCACCGTATCGGTTGGCCCCGACGGAAATGAAAGAGTTGATAGAGCAGTTGCAAGAGCTGTTGGATAAGGGGTTCATTAGACCGAGTATCTCGTATTGGGGTGCTCCGGTCCTGTTCGTAAAGAAGAAAGATGGTAGTATGAGGATGTGCATCGACTACCGCGAGCTAAATAAGTTGACAGTGAAGAACAGATACCCCTTGCCGAGAATCGATGATTTATTTGATCAGCTTTAAGGCGCCAGTTGGTTTTCACAAATAGATCTTCGATCGGGCTACCATCAGCTGAAGGTGAAGGAGCGGGATATCCCTAAAACAGCCTTTCGTACGCGCTATGGTCACTACGAGTTTCTTGTCATGTCTTTTGGTCTGACCAATGCGCCGGCTGCTTTTATGGATTTGATGAACCGAGTGTGTCGGCCGATGTTGGATAAATCAGTGATTGTATTTATTGACGATATCCTGATTTATTCAAGAAGCGAAACGGAGCATGCCGGTCACATTCGAGAAGTATTAGAGACGTTGAGAAGGGAGAAATTGTACGCCAAGTTCTCCAAGTGCGCATTCTGGTTGCGCGAGGTTCAATTTTTGGGTCACGTGGTTAATCCGGAGGGAATTATGGTCGATCCGGCAAAGGTGGGAGCAGTAATGCAATGGAAGTCTCCAAAGACGCCATCCGAGATCCGTAGTTTCTTGGGTTTGGGGGGCTACTACAGAAGATTCATTCAAGACTTCTCCAAGATTGCTTCTCCACTGACCAAGTTGACCCGGAAAGATGTGAAGTTTGTATGGGGTCAAGCTCAAGAGAAGGTGTTTGAAGAATTGAAGACGAGGTTGACCCAAGCTCCAGTATTGGCATTACCTGACGGAAGCGATGACTTGGTAGTTTATTCCGATGCTTCCTACCCGGGGTTGGGGTGCGTATTAATGCAAAGGGGAAAGGTGATAGCCTATGCATCCCGACAGCTGAAAGTTCATGAGATTAATTATCCTACTCATGATTTGGAGCTAGCAGCTGTTGTCTTTGCATTGAAGATTTGGAGGCACTATCTATCCGGGACGAAGTGCACCATGTTCACGGACCACAAAAGCTTGAAGTACTTCTTCGAGCAGAAAGATCTAAACATGAGGCAAAGGCGATGGTTAGAGCTGATAAAAAACTATGATTGTGAGATCCACTACCATCCGGGCAAAGCCAACGTGGTGGCGGATGCCCTTAGCCGAAAGGAAAGGCCCGAGCCGATTCGGGTGAAGGCGTACCAGCGGATCATGACCTCTGACGTGATGAAGCAAGTCAAAGAGTTCCAAGATGAGGCACTGAAAGAAGATCATCTTAACTCTGAAAGAATGAGAGGTTTGGTCGTGGAGTTAGGTGAAAACACAATTGGTGTTAGAACCCGGTTTGGGCGAATGTGGATTCCTCGGTACGGGAATCTATGTGGAAAGATCATGGATGAGGCCATAAGACTCGATACTCCATTCACCCCAGTGCTACCAAGATGTATCAAGACATGAAGAAAGATTATTGGTGGTCGGGTATGAAGCGTGATGTGGTGGAGTACGTGAATAAGTGCCTGACTTGTTTACAAGTAAAGGCAGAGCACCAGAAACCTTACGGGAAGATCCAACCGTTGGATATACCTGAGTGGAAGTGGGAGCACATCACCATGGATTTCATCATGAAGCTACCACGTACCCCGAAAGGGTATGATGCTATATGGGTGATAGTTGATCGTTTGACGAAAAGCACCCACTTCCTACCGATCCGCGAGATGTATTCATCTGAAAGATTGGCGGATCTATTCATCAAAGAAATTGTAGCTCATCATGGCGTGCCGGTGTCCATCGTGTCGGATCATGACACCCGTTTTACATCGAAATTCTAGAAGAGATTCCATGACGCGATGGGGACGAGACTACATATCAGCACGGCTTATCACCCTCAGACGGACGGTCAGTCTGAGAGGACGATCTAGACACTCGAAGACATGCTTCGGGTGTGCGTGATCGATTTTGGAGGAAGTTGGGATGACAACCTGCCATTAGCTGAATTCTCATACAATAACAGCTATCATGCCAATTTTGGCATGCCACCTTATGAAATGCTATATAGTAGGAGATGCAGGACACCCGCTTGTTGGGGGGATATTGGTCAGAAGGAATTAGGAAGCGTCAAAGTGATCGAGGCTACGACTGAAAAGCTTGAAAGGATCAAGGCCTATATGAAGGCAGCCAAAGACAGACAGAAGTCGTATGCCGATAAACGACGCAGGCCGATCAAATTCCAGGTGGGTGACCTGGTTATGTTAAAGGTCTCGCCTTGGAATGGAATCATTCGGTTCCGAAAGAGGGGCAAGTTTAGTCCGCGGTACATAGGCCCTTTCCGAATCATTGCTCGAGTAGGAGAGGTGGCCTATAGGTTGGATCTACCAGATGAGTTAAGTGGAATTCACCCGACCTTCCACGTATCTCATCTGAGGAAGTGTTTGGCGGACGAAGATATGATCGTCCCACTCAGGGACATCGAGGTAGATGAATGACTCAAGTATGTAAAGCAACCAGTGGCGATCATTGATCGCAAGGAGAAGAGGTTAAGAAATAAAGTGGTTCCCCTTGTTTATGTACAGTGGAAGCACAGAAAGGGATCTGGGTCTATGTGGGAGACTGAGGAAGAGATGAGACAACATTACCCACGTCTGTCAAGGAGTAGCAGGTTTCGGTTACGAAACCTTTATAAGGGGGGTGGACTTGTAACACCTGAAACTTTTGATTAGACGAAGAAAAATAATAATAAGAAAAGAAAAGAAAGTATCTTGAAAGGAAATGAGAAAGGAATAAAAGTAGAGGGGTATTGTGTAAAAAGTACAAAGAAAAGAGAAATATCTGATATACATAGGGATGGCTGCCCACTCTTTTCTAGCAATCCCAAATCATCGAACACTCTAGAGAGAGAAAGAGTAGAATACAGGATTCTGAAGGAAGAACCAGAAGAAGAAGAAGACTGATTCGAGGTACCGGGTTCCACGGCGACCAACTTTGAAGAAGTCATACCCAGCAACACAATGTGAGTTCTAAGACCCCTTCTTTTACGCATTTTGAATGATTTTAGGGGCTGGGACACATAGTGAAACTGTTTTCGAGCCGTGAGCGCTCAATCTGTGTATGTATGTATGAGTATGAGTGTGTGTATGGTCCGCTTGGACTGCTATGCCTAATGTATGTAAGATTTCTAGGACAGATAGATGAATTTCAGCATGTAGATCGTATGCGTACTGCTGATGTATGTTTTAGAAGTCATTTTTATGATATGCATGATGTTTAGTTTGTTCTAAGTAGCTGATATGATAAATTAGTGCTAATGTATGTTGAGATGATGATTGGGAGCTGAAAAACAACACAGGTTGAGTGTAGGGTAAACTGCTCATCCGCATGGACCAATGCGGATGACCAGAAAAAGGCGGGTAAGACAAAATTTCTCATCCGCATTGACCTAATGCGGATAGGTTAGAATGCGGATTAAAGCATTCTTCATCCGCATCGATTTAATGCTGACAAAACAGGAAAAATGGCCAAGGCAGTACTCGGCCGCATTGATCTAATATGGACAAGTCAGGAAGAATGGCCAAGGCATCCTTCAACCGCATTGACCAATGCGGGTAGTACGCGAAATACGATTAAGGCATTTCCTCATCCGCATTGACTATCGCGGATGGCAAGAAATGCGGATGGACTGAAGAAGGAAATGCGGATAAGGCATTACTCATCCATATTGACTAATGCAGATGACCAGCGAAATGCGGATGAACTAGATTATGACTGCGGATTAAGCTTAGTAAGATTTGATTTATTTGGGTAAACGAGTAACATTGGCATGATGATGATGATGATGTTGCATGGGTATACCTACTGTTTACCATATATGTATGATGCCTTGTATGATGATGAATGAATGTTATGTGTATGTTCCTTATGATTATGCATGTTTGTCTTTCCGAATCTTTACGAATTATGGAAATGAATGAATGAAGTATTATGTAACGTAAAGTGAAAGATAATGAAAGAGGAACATGATGATGAATGCATGTATTAATGAATGAATGAAAAGAAATATGATGATGAATACATGCATTAATGAATGAACGAACTAAGTCTTGCAAGCATTGGATAAGGAATAACGGGTCTTTCTTTATGATTGACCATACGCATGGTACCTCTACCGCTTACCTACTAGTACTGTGGCATACGCTTTGTTGTTCATTTGTTGACTTCGGCCCAGTAGCTAAGACTGATCGGGGTATAGCATATGGTATTGGTACAAAAGATATTCAATGTGCAAGCAAAGATGGAAAGGGATCCTTGTCATTCGACCACAGTAATCATAGCCGAGTGCTATGAAGTGGGTAAAGCCTGACAGGATCCATATGATAATTTAAAGATAATGAGGTATAACGGATAATGAAGATAATAACAAATATTATCTTTGTGTATGTATGATGTATGATCATGTGAAAGAATGTTTTATAATGGAAATAAAATATGTTTATTATAAAACTAGAACTCACTCAGCAACGCTGACTTTTATGTGTTTCCAGTTGGCAGGTAGTGTTGCTGGGGATGGTACGAGGCGACTACTCAGCTCGTTGGGGATGGCATTCTCCTTTTGATAATGCTGCCACGCAATAGGATGCGGGCTTATAATGCATGCAACACATTATGTTGCATGCAAGTGTCAAGTGTTCCTTGAGGATCCCGATAAACAAGATTATTTAAGGAGCCTTCCTTAAGTATCCTGATAAAAGGGATTACTTAAGGAACCTTCTTTATGATGAAAATCATAAAGTGTCTATACTAGAGGTCACTGTATATGACCATTTTGTAATCAGTGACGATGTAATCTTTTGTACTAGCTTTTATGATGAAATGAAATGTATCTTTTGAATGTTTCCGCTACAAAAGTTTATTTATGATGTTTATAAATATATACCAAATGTGTGCTTTATGTGCAATGAATGACCAGCTGTGAGGTGCCTGGGAACGGGGGCCTTACAAAACTCCTTATGAGTTGATGTTTGGCAGGAAACCAAATATAGATTTTCTTAAATCTTTTGGTTGTCCAGTTATGCTTCTAAATTCCAGTGATCATCTAGGAAAATTTGAAGCAAAATCTGACAGTGGATTTTTCATTAGATATTCATCTGTTTCAAAAGCCTATCGAGTTTATAACTCTAGGACAAATGTTATACTTGAAATATTCAACGTTAAATTCCTTGAAAATTCATTTTCATTAGTTTTAAATGGTCGTGCATGGTTATTTGATTTAGATTCATTGTCAAACTCATTTCAATCTAACTTGTTTGATCAATTTAACTTGCTTAATTCTACAGATAAGAAGAAATCACAAGGAGATCTTGGCTCTTTCAGTGATAATTCAGTTTCTGACGACCCAGATGATTTAAGCCCAAATTACCCATTCTTCTCTTTTATCAAGGATTCAACTATTCGATTCAATGAAAATGATCATTCACATCAAGATGAAGATCATTTAGTTTGAGAAGCTCAAAATGTTTTACAACCAATTCCTAATGATGGTACCGAATTTGTTTAACCTGAGTCTAGAATATCATCTATCTCTGGTGATGTAGTTGATTCCGGTAATCTTGATTACTTTATCAACTAACCGACTCAAGTTCCAAATTTCAATCCACATTCTTCAAGCCTATTACATCAGGTATCCAACTTGAATCAAACAAATCTGGATGTTCATGTTCAAGGAAGGGAGATTATGACATCTCATGTTCACAAGAACCATCCAACATCTTAGATTATTTGACCATTGAATGATAGAACCACGAGAAGCAAATCAGAACAAGCAAACCTTTGCTTATATTCGTGTTTTCTTTCTCAAATTCGTTTTTTCTTTCTCAAATTCTCAAATTCAGTTACACAAGGATATACTCAAGAGGAAGGCATAGATTATGATGAAGTATTTGCCCCAGTTGCAAAACTTTAATTAATTCGTGTCTTCCTGGTGTATGCTTCATTCATGAAATTCAAAGTGTATTAAATGGACGTAAATGGTGCATTTTTGTATGGTCCAATCACCGATGATGTGTATGTGAAGCAACCTCCGGCTTTTGAGGATGCAGAATTTCCACATCATGTGTACAATCTTAGCAAAGCTCTGTATGGACTCCATCAATCCCCTAGAATCTAGTATGAGACATTGTCACAACACTTAATCCAACATGGATACACGAGAGGGAAAATCGATCTAATTTTATTCATAAAGAAGGATGCAGATGATCTCTTATGTGTGCAAGTGTATGTTGACAATATCATATTTAGTTCTACAAGTCCAAAACTATGCAATTAATTTGAAGAAATCATGAAGTCTCGTTTCCAAATGAGTTCTATAGGAGAAATCAATTTCTTTCTTGGACTTCAAGTCAAGCAGTCTGAAGATGGGATCTTTATCAATCAAGAGAAATTTGTTGACAAGCTCTTGAAGAAATTCAAACTGCAAGACTATCAGTCTATTAGAACTCCAACAGATGTAAACACCAAGATTGAGCCTGATCCAAAAGGAAAATCTATCGACCAAACTTTATCCAGATCTATGATTGGTTTGTTGATGTACCTTACTGCATCTCGACCAGACATAATGTATGATGATTATGTCTGTGCCAGGTATCAATCAGACCCGAAGGAATCTCACTTAATTGTTGTCAAGAGAATATTCAGATATCTGAAAGGTAAACCGGCTTTAGGGCAATGGTATCTTTATGAAGGAAACTTTGAGTTATATGGGTATACTGTAAGTGATTATGGTGGATGTTGTCAAGATAGAAAATCTACCACGGGTGGGTGTCAATTTTTAGGACCCCGACTAGTCTCTTGGCAATTTAAGAAACAAACAAATGTCTCCCTTTCAACCACAGAAGCTGAGTACATAGCTACTTTAGTTGGATGTTCTCAAATCCTTTGGTTACAGAACCAACTGCTGGATTGCAGGTTCAATTTTCTTAAAACACCAATTTACATTGATAACACGGCTGCTATGTTCATTACAGCTAATCCGGTCCAACATTCAAAAACAAAATATATCGAGATTCGATATCATTTTCTCAGAGATAACTCTAAAAAAGGTTTAATCATTTTGATTCAAACTGCAACTGAAAAGCAGTTGGCTGATCTATTCACCAAAACCTTTTTACCAGGCAGGTTTGAATATTTGGTTGAGTCAATTGGTCTTATTAACCATGTTTGAAAAATTGGTTTTGAATCATATAAAGATAAGAACCCTCCCTTAAAAGAAAAAGATAAATTAAAGATCCACTGTCAAAGTTGATTGCCTGATTGTATATACTGTGTGTGTGTGCTCTATATGAATAAGCAATTACAAAAATAGAAAACTGCAAAAAGAAAAGATAAAAATATAAAATGAAAACTTATAAAAATTAGTTTGGTGTTCATTTTATTTCTTTTAGGATTGAATCAGCTTTGATCAGTTACATACTTCACTTGATAATAAAGTCTGACGTGATCAGATTTGATGTGTAGGTAAGGTCAAGCACTTATACTGAAAAAGTATATTCTTGTGATTCAACTAAATCTTCTATGCATGTTTGTGTGTTCATCTTAGTACTAACGAGTAGTATTAGCTTATCAGATTGATTGCTTGTAAAGTTGCAAAACTCACACCAGGTGGTGATATGATTAGCCTTGAGATCTATTGCAAGTATCATCACACTTCTTTGTTATGAGTCATCATAGACCTAAAGTGATGAGATATCCTTTGTTGTAAGTCATTATAGACCTGTATATTCTCTCTTGATGATAAAAGATGCCAATGTGCACAACCCATTCAAAATAGATGGTTAGAGGTTATCAAATGGTTATCCATGATATCTCATCTAAATTATAAACATGAACTCTGGTTATGAATATATGTCAGGTTTCTAAGTTGAGAAAGTGTACTTACTTGCATATCTTGATGATAGTTGATATCTCCATGTCTATGTGTGAGCCATATCATGCCATATCTAATTCAACTTTAATCAATCCAAAAATTGAAAAAGTAAGTGTGTTGATTCATTTACCAAAAATACTCACTATCTGTCCTTAGATCTTGTATCTCCTTTGCTGCAAGATATGCTGACCTGGAACACACTTGATCAGGATTTAATCATTGTCTATGACTATTCACAACATATTTTATTTTAATGTGCTGATCTTAACGGATATGATCTCACTACAGACAATGATTCAAGTGTGAATATTAGATTTTTATTCTGCTTTAATTTTGATTTTTGCATGTTTCTGTTTGTAGGCTTATTAACAAATGATTAGTATGATCTTCATGTGAAAACTCAAGAAACTTCTAAGTTTTATCAAACTTAAAAGTTTAGGGGGAGTAAAAAGTAAGAGTATTTAAGAGAAAATAATTCAAAAATCAAAATCAAATTTAATGATTTGGATGGAAAGGACGAGGCTGAAAAGTTCAAGTATGTGTGTGTTTGTCAGCATGTAAAAATGAACCTGGAACAATTTAAATTTGGAAAAGCTTCTTGCAACATAATCATATCAGATTATTTTGTTAAATTTAGAGAGTAAAATGACGGGAAATTGTTTTTAAAAAATAAAATAAAAAATAAAAGTGCTTAAATGTAAAAAGTTCAAACTTGAAGGTCAAATACGTATATTTTGGGGGGAAAGTCAAAATTTGACAAAATGTTTAAATATTAGTATGTGAACAGTACTAATGTGTTTAAACGGTGTTCAGGTGGAAGATGTGAAAAAATACAAGTGTAAGAAATCTCATGCGTGTAAATAGTGGTCAGAAGTCCAAACAGGAGCATGTTGGATTTCAGAAAATTTACAAGTGTTGTAGGCGTTTTAACATCCTCATGCGCCTAAACAGTGTTCATAAGTCTGAAAAGTTGGTTAAGTGTTATGTGTTTCAACAAACCTCATGCGTCTAAACAGTACCAGGCTTTTCAAGGTTTGGGCGTTTCAAGTGAAATATTCAAGTGTTAGGCGTTTTAGCTAGTCTCATGCGTCTGAACAGTGCAAAAGTACCTAAACAATGCTTATGCGTCTGAACAGTGCTCATGTGCCTAAGCCCATGTGCACAAACAATGCTCATGCACTTAATCACTTGGTGAAAATTTCAACATCATGCGCACAAACAGTGCTCATGCGCCTAAATTTTTTGTCTTATTTTCAGACTCATGCACACAAACAGTGCTCATGCGTCTAAAATTTTACTCTTAGTATAAAAAGAACACTTTGTGTTTTTCATTCATTCATTCACCAAAGTCCCCTGAACTTACTCTCGATCTCGGTTACACATATTTCCTAAAGTTTGATTGTTGTGTTTGATTCATGTGATTGATAGTTTGTTTCTAAGATTCTAAACATAAGTTCATAATCGAATCAACACAATTTCAAGATTCAAAGTCAAAATTGTATAGGGCGTACGAACCCTAAAATCAACTGAAATTTTGAATATTGTGAATTGAATGTCAAATAAGAACTAAAATTGAGTTGAAAATGTTGATATTGAAATGATTTTGAGCATGTTAACTCATTAAACATCAATTTTCATCAACATTGTATCGATGATGATTCATCATCAGTCAAAACAATGAAGATGAATAGTCAATAAATTTTGAATTTTTAATTAAAATAGAAAATTCATAAAAATTCAATTAGTTAATATTTGCTTGATATTTTTTTAATGAATTGATATGTTTAAAACAATTTAAGCCCTAACTTGAGTATGTTATGTTTTTGAAACATAATATATAGATACTTAGTCATTTTCTAAGTATAAGTTAGATTAAAAATTGTTTAAAACATAATAATTCATTTAAATTCAATCAACATTTATTAAATTCAAAAAGCTTAAAATCAAATTGACTAAAGTTCTTGTTTTCATTTGTGTAGATAAATGAATTAAAGTTTGAGCCAAAGCACAATATGGCTGCATTACTAAATGAAGATATACAAGATGCAGTTAGTTATGAAGAGATGATAAGATTCCTTCTAAGGACTAAATATGTCTATGCTATGTGTTACCAGCAAGTGGTCAATGCAAGACTAATCAGAAAGTTCGGGAACACAGCATAAGTTGAGATGAATGATGAATGAAGGAAGGTCTTAAGAGGCTTTGTAACTAATGATAGAATGATAGAAATTTCAAAAGATTCTATCAGAACCTCTTTGAGATTAGGTAAAAATGATCCAGAGGATCCATCTGAATTAACTTTCAATGAATGCAGAGAGACATTCATGGAAATAGGTCATCCTAATCATTTTCCTAAAAAGCAATTACTTGGAGCTAGAGTCTTTAATCATTAGAAGCCCTTGTGCTACATTTTCCAACATTGCATGTCTAAAAAGAGTGCTGGATGGACTTCTTTCCCAATAGACATTGCATCTCCAATAGCGGCACTTGCTAGAAATAGAAGATTTAACATGGCCAAGTGGATCATGAATGGGTTTATCTTTAACCTTGAAAAAGGCATTAGGAACAAATGCCTAATGTATCCAAGGTTCTTATATATGATTATCAATGAAGAACACCCAGACTTCCATGTTTATGGTGTAGGTGGAGATATTCTAGAATTTGAGCACATGTCTGAGATATCAAACAAGAGATTGGCTATGATTACTGTGCTCAGAATGTATCAATGTTTGAGTACATGAGGAACATTGCTAATGATGAAGTTGATATCAATATAGATCACTTCCACTTAATTGAAGGTGAACAAATAGATCTAGCTGATCTTATTGATGAAGTTCCATAAATTTTATCTGATGATGACGAAGATGATGAAAATGATGAAAATGATGAAAATGATGATGATAATAAAGATAACGATGATGATGATGATGAAAGTTCTTCAAGTAGTGATTGTGATGATGATGGTGCTGATGATGCAGCTGAAGCTCATCAATCTGAGAGTAATGAGACAACTATCTCTGATCATGCTGAAGAAAGACATGATATTGATGAAGGAACTTCTGCTGGTATTGCTCATGATGAAGAAGTTAATGAAGCTCATGTTGATGATGAGATAGATGCCAATGTTAGTAAAGAAAATGTTCAAAATCAAGATTTTGGATTTGATTTTATAGATGCTATGATTTCTGAGCCAATTTTTCAAAGTTCCACACCAATAGAAGCTGAAGAAACACCAGTTACTACAGCACACAATGTGTCTATACAAACTAAGGATATTCTTGATGTGGATGAGCTTGAAACTTTGAAAGAAACTTCTATTGCTCAAGAAAAGACCATTGTTGAGTTAAAGGAAGAAAATGTGAAGTTAAAAGAGATAATTCAAAAGAAAGATGATGAGATTGCTGCTCTTGTAAAATATAAAGATGAAAATATGAAAAATTTTGAAGTGATGATTAGAGACTATGATTTAATGGAAGAAAAGTGTAAAAAGTTGAAAGAAGAGCATGAAAATATGAAAGAGGAGTTGGCTAAATTAAACGAAAATCAAAAGTCTGATTCTCCAGAGATAGTGATTGTATCTGAGATAAATCCAATTGAAATTGAGAAAATTCCTGAAGCTGACAAAGGAAAGAGAAAAATTAATGATGTAGATATTTCAGTTTTACCTAAAACAATTCAAAAGACTGCTAAAAGTTAAGAAGAACAAGAGGAATATGTTCAAGAGAAGATTGGAGCTCTTGATGACTGTAGGATTCTATGTGCCCAAGACACTTAGAATATTGATGTGGTTAGTATGTTATGATCCAAGTCGGGTTATACCCAATAACAAGCTTAGCAAACACCAATTAATATTTAATTGATGATATGATCATGCAATTAAATATTTACACCAATTTAGAAAATTGGTTTTCTAAATAAGTTGCATATGAGATGGAACAATTTATTAGGATATTTTATTCAATAATATTATTTGTAATGTTATTTAAGTAAGTTAGATAACATTACAAATTAATAATGGGAGTGTATGGATTATACAATTAAAAGGTTAGTTGTATATATCTAATAAGAGGACTAGTAAACAATATATGTGTGTGTTATCATCAATTAAATAAAGAAAACCCACCTTGTTTTCTTTCAAATGACCGTCCCCTTTGTCTCCTTTTAGTTGGAGACACACATGCAAGGTTCCACTAACTTATTCTCTTGAGAATCACACACACATGCAATTTTGTCTACTCTCCACTAACTAGAAATATGCTCTCCCTTTCTCATTACTAAACACATACAACACAAGACCACATTCAGCTCTCTTTCTCTCCTTCTTCCTCTCTAAATACTACAGTTTTTTTAGCAAGGAAAAGAAGGTTTTCAGCAGGAAAAAAGAGGGTTTTGAAGTAGTTTTTTGGTGTTTTCTACCTAGCAAGAAGAGGTGTTTGCAATTAGCTTGTGGTATACAAGCTTGAGGGTTCCTTCCTTGGAGCCTTGGCCGAGTTCTTGAGCATCCAACAACCCTTTTCTATCGAGTTTTGCTGCTGTAGAAAGGTAGTAAATCAGAGCTCATTATAGCTGTGATTTTATGTGCATTTACATATGTTCATAGCTTGTTTATTCACATATTATGATCCTTTGTTATATGGGTTTGTTTTATACATATATTTGACATCTAAAACATGATTTTTTGGTTTATAATCATGTGTGAAAACATAAATATCCGCTGCGTTTTTCTGAAAGTTTAAATGGTTAAACTATGATTTTATGTTCTAACAAACCCTACAATGGCATCAAGAGCCGGTTATGTGGATAACTTGCTTGTTCTTGTTCTTTAAAATTGGTTTTAAAGGATAATAATCAACTCATTAGAGGCTGATTTTGGTTGATATAGTAAACCCCAAGTCTTTCAAAGTTATATCTTCATGCTTATGATTAAACTTTGAAAGATAAAAATGTCAATTGGTTGATATATTTGGATGTTGTTTGTTTTGACAAACAAACTTTAATTTTCAGTTTATGTTGGCTGAAAATTTGGGGTTTGATGGGGTTTATTTTTTTATTGAATAATGTTTATGATTGTTCATATGATAGTTCATAACCTAGCCTTTGGCCTTATGTTATTTGGATGATTGGAATGGTTGTTTTAATTCATTCAATTGGGTTGTAATATTTATGTTTATTATTTGGGTTGTAATTATTTATTCATTTGGTTATGTGATAAATAGATTAGGTAGATTTCTTTTATTAGAAAAATGTATTAGGATATAATTTTTGTAAAAGGAAGATGCACAAGATGAAGAACCAAAAATGGACATCAAAGACATGGACCTTGAAGTATTTGGATATGGATTCAAGTGGGAGTCCATGGACACATGTAATGTGTCATTACAAACCCTTAGGAAAGACCTTATGATAACACTTGTGATGGCAAACAAGTGTTGTCAACTTAGTAGCTATGGTTATGCACTCATGTTTATATATTTATGCTTGTTTGAATGTTTGATGTTTGATTGTTTGGTTGATATTTGGACATATATTACAAACTCATTAACAAACTTAACAAGCTAAAAATGGATGGTTCTTAATCATTAAAAGTTAATAAAAGGTTATTAAAAGGATTAATGATTTTATAATAAAATGGGTTTTATTAAAAGAACCATAGGGTATCTTGTATTTGAAAGCATGCAAATACAAGTACATAGAGTTTTCTAAACTAGAATTATGAAACCTCTAAATATTCAAATCCCTTTTAAAATAAGTCAAACACCATCCTCTTATACAACACTCGAATCATTTGAGAACTTGATGTGGGATAAAGGTCACCTAACCACATTAGAGGGAACTATGAGTTTGAGGTGGGTTTGCCATATTTATGGGATAAAGGTCACCTAACCACTAATATTAGCAAATCCACACGTGTGTCTAAGTAGGACGACTTAATTTGGAAATCATGCATTAGGATCACCAAAGCATGACGTACAAAGGGTGTTGATGGGATAAAGCTGCCAAACAAACATAAGATGTTTAACCGATCCCATACACTAGAAATTGTAATAGGTTACAATTGTCAAACGTTGACTACCTTGTTAATTTAAATAAAGGGATAAAGGTCACCTAACCAATATTTAAATGTAACGTTGGATTCTAAATTTTGACTATTAATTGTCTATGAGACAAAAAGGGTATTAATAATCAAAATACAATGATATTAAAAGTACAAAAAATTGAACTTTGTATAATTGTAGATGGCTAACAACAACAACGCAAACCCGACCGTCCATAATCTATCACTAAGAACAATCCTTGAAAAGGAACGTCTAAACCATGGGAACTTCAAGGATTGGTACCGAAACTTGAGAATCGTTCTCAAGCAAGAAAGGAAGTCCTATGTGTTCGACGATCCCATTCCCGATCAACCCGATGAAAATGACGTTGAGGCCTTTGCCGAGTGGGTCAAGTACACCGAGGACTCTGTGCAAGTCGCATGTGTCATGCTAGCAAGTATGATTCCCGATTTGCAAAAGGACTTTGAGAACCACAATGCCTATGACATGATCACCGAGTTGAAGGAAATGTTCCAACAACAATCAAGGGTGGAGCGCTTCGAAACGGTTCGAGCACTCCATGCATGTTGGATGGACGAGACCCAATCGGTGTCATCTTACATTCTTAAGATGAAGAGCCATATTGATCGCCTCGAAAGGCTTAACTGTCGTGTGTCCAATGAGTTGGCAACGGATTTGATCCTCAACTCTCTATCCAAGTAGTTTGATAGCTTTGTTATGAACTATAACATGAATAGATGGGACAAGAGCATTGGTGAGCTTCACTCAATGCTCAAAACGGCCAAGGAGGGCATGGGAAGAAAGGTTCTACCAGTCCTTACGATCAATGAAGGAGGTAGTAGGAAGAGGCACCTCCCCGTCCCTAGGGCAAGTGTTGCAAGAGGGAAGGGGCACGTTAAAGGGAAGGGTAAGGGTAAAGAAAAAATGGAACCGCCCAAACCGGAAGAAAAGAAGCAAAAGGTTGCTCATGATGACCAATGTTTTGAGTGTGGTGAGGTAGGCCATTGGAAACGCAATTTTCCAGTCTATCTCAAAGCGTTGAGATCAAAGAGGGATGCGGGGCAAACCTCAGGTACAATCTTTATGATACATGTTGAGCTAAATGTTATTTCTTCTAATATATGGGTATTAGATACCGGATGTGGAACTCATATTTGCAATTTGTTGCAGGGGTTCAAAAGAAGTGAGCATTATGCAAAAGGGGAAATTAGTCTCTTCATGGGGAATGGTGCAAAGGTTCACGTGGAAGCCCAAGGAGACTACATTTTGAAGCATCCAAGTGGTTTGGAAGTTATTTTAAAGAATGTTTTGTATGCTCCTAGTTTGACTAGGAACATTATTTCTGTTTCCCGTTTAAGACAATGTGATTATGATTTCAAGTTTGTTGACAATGATATTCATGTTTCTTTCAATCATATGTTTTATTTTAAAGCTATACCTTGTAATGGTACTTATGAATTGATTCATGAAAACACAACATATGATAGCTCAATGTACCAAGCAACCACCAAAAGGGTCAAATTAGATTTGAGTGATTCCTATCTTTGGCATTGTCGCCTTGGTAACATAAACAAGAATCGTATGCAAAAACTCCAAAAGAATGGTCTTTTGAAAACTAATGAAAATGATTCATTTGATGTATGCAAGTCTTGTTTAAAAGGTAAAATGACAAAGGCCCCTTTTAGTGGGACTAATGAAAGGGCAAAGGATTTATTAGGAATCATACATTCGGATGTATGTGGACCTTTTAAACCAATAACTCGGAATGGTGAAAGATACTTCATTACCTTTACCGATAACTATAGTCATTATGGGTATGTGTACTTATTAAGGCACAAATATGAAGCTTTTGAAATGTTCAAAATCTTCATGAATGAAGTAGAAAATCAACTCAACAAAACGGTCAAAATTCTTCGTACAGATAGAGGAGGTGAATACCTAAGTAGTGAATTTCAAGAGTATCTTAGAAGTTGTGGGATTGTCTCACAAATTACTCCACCTGGAACACCACAACATAATAGTGTGTCTGAGAGAAGGAATCGGACTCTATTGGATATGGTTTGATCTATGATGGCTAGAAGTACACTACCTCTATCATTTTGGGGTTTCGCGTTGCTCTCCGCGGCCCGTATTTTAAATATGGCCCCAACCAAGAAAGTGGAAAGGACACCTTTCGAAATATGGCATGGAAGGGTTCCATCATTATCATATTTAAAAGTTTGGGGGTGTGATGCTTATCCTAAGCAATACACTCAAAACAAACTGGAAGCCCGATCCACAAAGTGTATCTTCATTGGATATCCTAGAGATTGTATTGGATATTATTTCTATGATCCAACAGAACAGAAAGTGTTTATTGCTCGAAAGGCAGAGTTCTTGGAAACTAAGTTTCTTTCAGAAGAAACTAGTGGAAGAGCAGTGGAACTTGAAGATGTTCAAGATTCACAAGACGATACACAATTGGTTGATACTAGCAATCAACATGAGGATGTTGAGAATGATCATGTGGATGATCAAGATACACAAAATGTTCACAAATCTGGTAGAATTAGTGTTCCTCCTGAGAGATATGGATTTTTCATGGATGGATGCTATGTGGTAGATTCGGATGAACCAACCACATACCATGAGGCAATGTCAAAACCTAATTTTGACAAATGGCAAGAAGCCATGAACGTTGAGATGCAATCCATGTATGATAACCAAGTTTGGGAATTGGTTACACCACCTCTGAAGTCCAAGATAGTTGGAAGTAAGTGGGTTTTCAAGAAGAAAACCAATATGCATGGAAACTTGGATACCTATAAAGCTAGACTTGTAGAAAAAGGTTTCACTCAAACTCAAGGGGTTGATTATGATGAAACTTTTTCGCCTGTGGCAATGCTAAAGTCTGTCAGGATATTGTTTGCCATAGCAGCATATTATGACTATGAGATTTGGCAAATGGATGTCAAAACTGCTTTCCTTAATGGATATCTTGAGGAAGATGTCCATATGAAATAGCCTGAAGGTTTTGTCGATCCAAAACATCCTAACAAGGTATGCAAGTTAAAGAAATCAATCTATGGATTGAAACAAGCGTCAAGAAGTTGGAATCACCGTTTTCATGATGAAGTAAAGAAATTTGGCTTTATCAAAAACGCTGATGAAGCTTGTGTATATAAGAAAGCTAGTGGGAGCATTATTATTTTCCTTGTATTATATGTCGATGACATTCTACTAATTGGAAACGACATTCCAACCTTGGAAGGTGTAAAAACCTAGCTTGGAAGCTGTTTTTCCATTAAGGATCTTGGTGAGGCCACCTATATTTTGGGAATAAAGATCTATAGGGATAGATCAAGGCGGTTAATAGGTTTAAACCAAAGTACATACATTTAAAAGATCTTGAAAAGGTTCAAGATGAAGAATTCTAACAAAGGTTTGGTACCTATTCAAAAGGGGACTATATTGAGCTCATGTCAATGCCCTAGTTCAAAGGTTGAACAAGAAAGAATGAATGGAGTCCCATATGCATCTGCTATAGGATCCATCATGTATGCAATGATATGTACTAGGCCAGACGTTTCATGTGCTCTAAGCATGACAAGTAGATATCAACAGAATCCTGGTAATAGTCATTGGATGGCTGTTAAGAGTATTTTGAAATACCTTAGAAACACTAAGGATATGTTCGTAATATATGGATCTGGTGAGGAGGAGCTCGTTGTAAAGGGTTACACGGATGCGAGTTTCCAAACTGATCGAGATGATTCTCGATCACAGTCGGGATATGTCATTATTATGAATGGAGGAGCAGTCTCTTGGAAGAGCTCAAAGCAAGATGTAGTGGCACTATCTACAACAGAATTAGAATACATCGCCGCTTCATTGGCAGCTCAAGAAACTGCGTGGCTTAGGAAGTTCATTGCTGATCTAGGGATTGTTGCTACCATTCAAGACCCCCTAGAGATCTTTTGTGACAACGAAGGTGCGATTGCTCAAATCAAGGAGCCTCGTGCTCATCAAAAGACTCGGCACATTGAACGGAGATTCAACCACATAAGGGATGAAGTTGAAAAAGGGAAGATATGTATTCGGAAAGTTAACACCGATCAAAACATTGCGGATCCATTCACGAAACTCCTAGATAGGTCAAAGCATGAAAGTCATACTTATGCCTTAGGACTTTGATATTCTAGTGATTGGACTTGATCAAATTTTGTATTTGGATATGTGGAACTCTTTATTATTTGAGTAAAATTATTTGGTTATAAAGTTTTCAATTAATGTTCCAATTTAGCATGTTTAATCCATGAGTAAATTGTTTACTCTAAATTCGTAGTCGTTCATACTTGTGGGAACACTGTGAGGGTAAGATTATTATGAACTTGGATTGGTTGATATTCATAAGGATGAATATAGAGCAATGGGTTGCTACCAAGGTTCATAGATATTTATGGGATACAAATATTAGACTAACCCGCATCTTAAATTTTACTACATGGAATCTTATCGATTGATCATAAGTAAATTTGAGTAAAGGCGAATATCATTTGGTATCCTTCGACCTGAGATACATATTGGGTTTTGATATTCACCAAGTATTATACCTTGAGCTAATTCTTCACTGTCCTGAAATAGTGGACAGTACATAAGGGTATGTTCAGGTATAACACGAGGTGTTTGTGAGAAACGTATGCAGTCAAGATGGAATTTGTTCCTCTTATTCGTTGAGAGTTAGATGTCTAAGGCCTGATTAAGTTAAATCAACAAGGAATGATCATTCTGTGTCCTTGGATTTAACATGACATCTGTAACAAAAGGATAAATGATTGATTCACCTAAATCATTTCAAGTAGGGTACTTGAATAGGATGATGATAATTGAATGGCTATAAGTCATGCGTGTTAAGGGTAGTAAACCGTTATTAGGCGGTATTTACTGCTTGCATCAATCTTCTATGAATCTTGGGCAAGTGGGAGATTGTAGGATTCTATGTGCCCAAGACACTTAGAATATTGATGTGGTTAGTACGTTATGATCCAAGTCAGGTTATACCCAATAACAAGCTTAGCAAACACCAATTAATATTTAATTGATGATATGATCATGCAATTAAATATTTACACCAATTTAGAAAATGGGTTTTCTAAATAAGTTGCATATAAGATGGAACAATTTATTAGGATATTTTATTCAATAATATTATTTGTAATGTTATTTAAGTAAGTTAGATAACATTACAAATTAATAATGGGAGTGTATGGATTATACAATTAAAAGGTTATTTGTATATATCTAATAAGAGGACTAGTAGACAATATATGTGTGTGTTATCATCAATTAAATAAAGAAAACCCACCTTGTTTTCTTTCAAATGACCGTCCCCTTTGTCTCCTTTGAGTGGGAGACACACATGCAAGGTTCCACTAACTTATTCTCTTGAGAATCACAAACACATGCAATTTTGTCTACTCTCCACTAACTAGAAATATGCTCTCTCTTTCTCATTACTAAACACATGCAACACAAGACCACATTCAGCTCACTTTCTCTCCTTCTTCCTCTCTAAATGCTATGGTTTTTTCAGCAAGGAAAAGAAGGTTTTCAGCAGGAAAAAAGAGGGTTTTGAAGTTGTTTTTTGGTGTTTTCTACCTAGCAAGAAGAGGTGTTTGCAATTAGCTTGGGGTATACAAGCTTGAGGGTTCCTTCCTTGGAGCCTTGGCCGAGTTCTTGAGCATCCGATAACCCTTTTCTGTCGAGTTTTGCTGCTGTAGAAAGGTAGTAAATCACAGCTCATTATAGCTGTGATTTTATGTGCATTCACATATGTTCATAGCTTGTTTATTCACATATTATGATCCTTTGTTATATGGGTTTGTTTTATACATATATTTGACATCTAAAACATGATTTTTTGGTTTATAATCATGTGTGAAAACATAAATATCCGCTGCGTTTTTCTGAAAGTTTAAATGGTTAAACTATGATTTTATGTTCTAACAAACCCTACAATGACATCGAGGATGAATTTGATGATGACTGGTACAATGAAGTACGAGAAGATGAAGACATTGTTGAAGCTAACATTGAATCAACTTTTTCACCAGTAAAGACTCTCAAGATGAGATACCTGTTGATTTTTAAGATAGGTATAACTACTTGGTGAAAATAAAATACAATCGAGTCTTTCTGGATGGCTTGCTGAGTCAGTCACTCCAGTAGATCCAAATAAGATTGTAATTGAGCATGGTGAATAGAATCCACTCTAAGAGAGTATAAATGTTGAGGAAATACCATCATCTGAATTGCCCCATCCTGATCCGGAAGATATGAGTATTACAGCTTTAAGATCATGGTTGCAAGCAAGAAACTATCCTTGGAAGAGACTTAAGATATTACAATCTGAATCTCTAAGGAATTTGGTTAGAAGCTTCCAAGAGACAGAAAAGCAAACAAACAAAATGATTGTACTTGATACTTACAATCCTCAATATTTGGAGATTACCAAGAGGACGAGAATTTTGAAACCTCAAGAAATCAAGTCTATGGCTATGAAGTCTAATGTCTATGAAAGGAGAAAGGAGTTGATGAAGATGTTCCCTGAGACTGAAAAACAAGCTTACTCAGTATCACTTGAGCAAAAACAGTTGTTTAACAAAGCAAGATTGACAGGTGATATTATGAGAAACGTGTCACAAAAAGGACAATCAATCTCTAAATTGCTAAATGCAATGTTTGCTCCTGACACAACAAAGGAAGTTAAAATAGTGGCTAGGAAATATGATGAAGTTTTTGATGCGTTCTTGAACAAAAGGGTGAATGTTGTGTGTGATGTATATCATTTCTTCTCAAGAATCATCAAGCTTCCTGTACAAGACCTAAAGGAGTTGAATAAGCTGCCTTTGATCAATCCTACGGGAGCAAAAAGTGGTGATATTTTTGTAGAACTGCTGAATAGAGGAATCACCAGAGCAAACTCTTTCTTGCAGATAAGGTGTGATTAAGAAGATAAAGCATATTTTGATGAGTTGAAAAGAAAAAGAAGGAAAAGTGGTTCATCTGTAGAAGAAAAAAAATTCTTACATGAATTTTGTGATGAATACTTTGAAAAAGTCACAACTCCAGGACTGAAGGTGATTGATGGAACACAAAACTCCAAACCAATCTTAAGATGGTTTTATAATTCGGATACATTTGAGCTGAAGTTAGTCCAAAACCTAGATAATTGGGATGAGGACGTGATTACTTTATTTGGAGTATTTGAACTCAAATTGTTACATCCGAGTTATATATCATTTCTATCAGTTCAAAGGTTTGAAAGCGTTTCTCCTGAGATTGCTAAAAATGACAAGAAATACTTCTTATCCATCACTAAAGTCATGAAAGCTGCGATGGAAAGAATCTCATTGAGGAAAGCCTTAGCGTATGCCAATATTGTCAAGAAGGATATCAAGGATATAGATTTTATGAGGATATCAAGCAAAGGAGTATTGGAGGTTTATACAAAAGAGAGTCCAAAGCCAATTGACTTGTATGCTAATGCTGACATTACAGGGTTATCTAAAGATACATTAGAGATTATGAATAGGATGGAGATAAAGACTAATGAAGCAAAACCAGAACAAGGCATCTTAGATAGCAAGTTCAAGTCAGCTATAGCTAAAGCCTTAAAAGAATAAGAGATTACAAAGAGAAGCCGATGTTCAAGATCAAGGAAGAACCAGAAGAATTCTTTGATCTTTGAAGATGAAAGAGAGAGAAGGCAAAGAACAAAGAGAAGAATGCTAATTGAAGAAAAGAAAAGACAAAGCTCTCAAGACAGAAGATTTCGAAGACTGAAGATGAATGTCAATCTTAAGGGGAGTATTGTTAGAGTCTCTTGAAGATTAACATGTAGTCTTTAGATGTCTTTTGTATAAGTTTTGTCATAGTATAGGGACTGTTTATGTAAATAATTGTTCCTTAGTTTATTGATAGTATAAATAGCTTAGATGTGTTTTGTGCAGGTAGACCAGACTAGACAAGTTTAGACTAACGAATATGTTGAACTTGTAACTACTACTTACACTTGTAATTGTCTTTGCATCTATCAATGAACTGCTATGAATTTTTCTTGATTGTTTGCATTGATTTGATTACATTTGTATTTGTTTGATTGAATTGCATTCTAAAATCATCACAGATCAATACATATGACCCTATCAATCACCTTCACTATCACCATCCACCATCGACATCCAACACCACCATCACCACCGACAACCATCTTCATCGCCCCCTCTGTCGACCACTAATAACACTGCCGATGCAACCCAGCCACCCGGCCGACATCAAACCCCAATCACCGTAGATCACTGATACCTCTAACCACAACCCATGCGACTACTAACATCACACCAACAACCATCACTACCTACCTAACTCGAATTGACAACACCATCACCACCTTCAAAACCCGCCTCCAGCCATCGTTCGCCTTTGAAGATCAAGTATAGGTTGGACTCACCTTAGATTAGTATTTGTATATATTTCTATATAATAGGATGTATGTTAGATTACTTTTGTAAGTTGATTAGTTTAATTAATCACCTTTTGTACTCCAGCGAAACTGTGAGCGAAACTGTAGTTTCGCTCACAGTCAGCTGTTAGTCTACCCAGCAAAACTATTATTTCTGTCGGGTGAAACTATAGTTTTGGCAGCACAGTTTCGCAATTAACAAAACTGTCTGTGAAACTAAGATTGCTATATATAGAAATCATCTTGTTCATTGTTTGGTATCCTCGCAAAAACCCTAATCGAATATCTGTGTTGCAAGTGCCTTTTGTAAGCTGTTTCTTATTGATATATATTGAGCTTATCTTATTTCATTTGTATTGTTGTTTAATGGGTCATCTTTGAATACATTTTGGTCTTTATTGTTCTTCTAAATCATTATGTGTGTTGTT
This sequence comes from Flaveria linearis, assembly GCA_024085815.1. Classification (NCBI taxonomy): domain Eukaryota; kingdom Viridiplantae; phylum Streptophyta; class Magnoliopsida; order Asterales; family Asteraceae; genus Flaveria; species Flaveria linearis. The sequence continues at coordinate 8,197,161 of CM044012.1, read as the reverse complement.
AGTTTCTGGTATTGAACGATTCAAGCTTTCTTTTGCATTGAAAATTTGATCATATGGACCAACAAAATGGTATCAGAGCCTTAGTGCTCTTGATTGTTTGAGGTTTTTGGTTGTTTTTGTTCAATACCAGTATTTATTCATTTCTAGAGCAAATTTGAGTGTATTTGATATGGAAGTTGATTGAATTCTATTTGTTTTTGGTTGGGAAAGATTTATGAATCATCAGATCTCAAATCCATTGAGATTTGGGTGATTTCAGGCTGTTTTCGGGGTTTAAAGGGTTTTCAAACTCATACAGCAAAACTGGTGTTCTGCCAGCGAAACTATCATCTTCTTCCAGCGAAACTACTGTTATCTCACACTTGTTGTTTTTTGTTTACTTTTCTGTGAAAGTAGAATTTTTGAACGAAAGTTCATCAGTGCTTGTGTTTTATTCCAAGTGAAATTGATGCCGAAAGTATCCTGAACGAAAGTTCAAGTTTGTTTCATGCGAAACTCTCAGAGAAACTAAGCATTTGACTGCTTCTGGCTGGCAAAATTGCTGTCGAAACTCAGCGAAATTACCATTTCCTACAAAATTACCTTTTTCTTCAGTGAAATTAGCATGTCAAAGATGACTTCTCTCACTCTTGCTGATCTAGAGAGTGTTGCTCCCAATAGACCTCCAAGACTCATAAACGGGGACAATTTTGAAGACTGGAAGAGATGTCTCAAGGCCTTCTTCTTCTACACCGATCACAACCAATGGGACTCAATTATCACTGGTCCGCACAAGCCAACGGTTACTGTCGGTGGTACAGCATCTCAAAACATGGACTCTTCCACACTCATCGAGAAAGATCAGAAGCTGATATTTATAATCGATTTGCTGAACACAAAGATGCAAAATCTTTGTATGATGCCTTGTGTGAGTTCTATGATGGAAATGAAGATCTTAAGAAAGACAAGAAAGCCCAAGCTCAGAAGGAGTTCAATTCATTTGTCGGACATAAAAATGAAGACCTGACTGACATCACTAATCGATTTTTATCTATATCAAGTACTCTAAAGAAGTATGACGATCAGTTGGGTAATCATGAGCAAATGAATAAGCTCCTAGACTCTCTTCCACCTCAATGGAGCCTACAAGTGAGAATGCTGAAGCAAGATAGAAACTTTGCTGACTATAAGCTGATGGATGTAATTAAAAAGCTGAGGTCCTTTGACATAGATCTGAGAAGGAGGGAATTTAATCAGACTATGATGCCTACATCCGGCTATTCTCAGAATGCCGCATTACTGTATTCCGCTACAAGCTCTCCAATGCAGGCATCTCATCAAGGAGGAGTGAACACCGGTGACTACTCTGGAGGTTGTGGTAATACAGGGAGAGAGCAAGGGAACTCGAAAGCAACTGTTGAAAATTCTTTTCCATCTGAGACAATGGCTCTTTTTGGCATATTCGATCAGAGTTATGAAGCACTAGTAGCTGGGGATTTGAAAGGTAAAGGAATGAAGATGGAGGATATGTATCAGGTGGATCCTAATGATCTTAAAGAGACTGACATTCAATGGCAAATGGCGATGTTGACGCTTAGAGCCCGAAGATTTATGGAGCGAACTGGAAAAAAGAATTTTTGAGGTCAAAGTTCTAACTCCAAACTAGGTTTTAATAAGTCCAAGCTGAGATGTTTTAATTGCAAACAGTTGGGACACTTCAAATGCGTATGTCCACTGCCAATTTTCACTGACCCCAATAATTCAGGAGTTCCAAGATTGGTTTCAAGTGGGGGTAAAAATGATGCGAGTCACAAGAAAGAGACCGCATTGATTTCTAACTTTGATTGGAGCGCTGAAGTTGAAGAGACAAGAGAAAAGGTTAATCAAGCACTGGTAGCTGAGATTATGGAAGAGGTGATGAAGGTGAATTGTGAGGAAGACTTTGGTATATTCAAGGAGTTTAAGAGTGAAATTGAAGTGGTTGAGGAGATGAAAGAGAATGAGAAGACGAAAGAAGGTGATATGAAGGAGTTTGGGAAGCAAGGAAGTCAAGCCACTGAGCTAGAAAAGAATAAGGATGATGCTGCTACCATTGTTGAGGAAAACAAGTTGAGTACTCCGGTGTGTCAATGTGAGAAGGCTCTTACGGCTGAAAAGGTGGTGATGGGACTTCCCTATGAGGTAATTCAAGATATGTGTTCATCAGCTTGCAAAATCAGGTTATTTAGGGTCTATAAAGCTAATCGTTTATTGATTGATAATGAAAATGATTTGAAAAGAATTAATGAGGAGCTTAAAACAAATGAGTCAAAATATTTTTTTAAATTAAACGAGGCCTTAAAAGAGAATGATCGTTTAAAAAGAATAGTTTTGGAAAGAAATGTTGAAGTTAATAATTTGACTGAAAGGGTTGCTCTTGCTGAGTTTGAAACAAGCAAGCTTCAGTCAAAACTTGATAAATGGACTATATCGGGAATGAAACATGACGATTTATGTAAATCTCACTGGGGGGCTAGGATTAAAACAGGTTTGGGATATGAAAATGCTAAGCTTTATCCTCCTCCTAGTACTTACTGTTATTCACCTATGCCTGTTCCCCATCCTTTTAATGATTTGACCTAAATAGATACTAACGGCATGTCTGCAGGTTTAGAAGGTGTGAACCCTATGCATGTTCATGAGGACTACGATTATGGACCGACTAGCGGGCTTGGATGCTCTAGACTTAGTACACCTGAACCTCGGCATTTTGTTTTAGACCATAAATCTAGTTTAAATTCTGTTTTTGTCTCTAGTAATGTTGTAAAAGACTCTATTTCTTCATGTTCTAGTGATATTTCTATTTCCTCTTTGAATTCTGCGGATTGTGATGTTGCTACATCTTTTGATTGTGTTGATCTTGTGACTGATATCACTGTGAAGAGTGATAAGGAAATTAAAATTAATTCTTTTGAAAAATTCTTTTCTTACCCTATTCCATCTTTTACTCCATTTAAAATTTATGTGTCTCATTACAGGGTTACATCTTCATCTGAGGCAAGTACAAGTGGTACTAGTACCACATGTATTTCAGATGACATCTCATCTTATTCTGTAAATAATCATTCTTGTTGAAATAAAAACTGTTCTATTGACGTATATGAGAAATACAGTGATGTTGATTCTAGATTATCTGAATGTGATGAGGAAATATGCATTGATAAAATCACAACCTCATTACATAATAGACCTAGATTAAAACCACATTGTTTTCGATGTGGTAAAGATAATCATGTTTTTAAGCACTGCCCTCTGCTTCATCATAGACATGCTAATAGAAATTCTGTTAGGAATAGATTAACTCAATTAGTTAATAATTTCTTTTGTAAGAAATCTATTTCTCCTAAACCAAAAGTTGTTCAAACTTGGGTTCCTGTTTCACCTGGTTAACTTTTTCTGATATTCGTGCAGGAGTCATCCACTAAAGTTGTAAATAGTGTATGGCATGTCGATAGTGGATGCTCCAGACATATGACGGGACATAAAAATCTATTAACTAACTATCGAATAATCAATGGAGGTTATGTTGCATTCGCTGGCAACAAGAAAGGAGGGAAAATGATCACTCAAGGCGAAGTTTCCAACGGCTCTCTTACCTTAGAGAAAGTCAACTACGTACTCGAGCTTGCATTCAATCTATTGAGCGTCTCTTAGATTTGTGATAAAAGTATTCTGGTCTTATTCAAGTCCAATGAATGTCTCTTTTTGAAATCTGAGATTGATATTCCATATAATATGGTACTAATGCGGGCTCCAAGGAAGCATGATACATATCTTCTTGATATGAGTTCAAAGGATTCAACATCTACTGTCACCTGTCTTCTGTCTAAAGCTTCCAGCTCTGAGTCTTTCCTATGGCATCGCAGATTGGGCCACGTTAATTTTAAAAATATAAACAAATTAGTTAAAAACAATCTTGTTAGGGGATTACTTTTAAAAGACTTTTCTGTGGTTGAAAAATGCATGGCGTGCGCAAAGGGAAAACAACATAAGAAACCACAAACCTAAAATTGAAAATAGCATATCCAATCCCCTCGAGTTGTTACATACTGATCTATTTGGCCCAATCAGTGTTAATCAACTGCAAAGAAATCTTTCTGTCTTATGATTACAGATGATTATTCCAGATACTCCTGGGTGAGATTTCTTGCTCACAAAGGAGAGACTGCTGAGGAGCTGCAGAAGTTAATTCTTTCGATTGAAACGATAAGTAAGAGGAAGGTTATAGCGATCCGAAGTGACCACGGTACTGAATTCAGGAATCAGATCTTTGATTCTTTCTGTGCTGCCAAGGGAATTTTAAGACAATACAGTGCTGCTAGGACCCCTCAACAGACTGGTGTGGCTGAACGAAAGAATCGCACCCTCATTGAAGCTGCTCGTACGATGCTAATAGAATCCTCCTTACCCATCATCTTTTGGGCTGAGGCGGTGAATTGTGCTTCATATGTTCTCAACAGGGTGTTGATAGTCAAGGACAAGATGAAGACCCCGTATGAACTATTTCATAAGAGAAAGCCTTTGATTGACTTCTTTCGACCATTCGGTTGCTCGTGCACTTTATTGAACACTCGAGCGCAGAAAAAAAAATTTGGTGTCGTGTCTGATGAATGTTATTTGTAGGCTATTCTTCTTCACAAAAGGCTTATTGGGTATATAACAAGAGAACACGTATTGTTCAATAATCATTCTATGTTGATTGGTAGGAATCTAATTCATCCGATGTTCCATCAGAACCAACATGGTTCTTTGACTCTGATACAGTGTTCAAATCATTTAATCTTACTGTTTTTGATGATGATGCATCCATGTTGGTCCATTGGTGATAAATTTCAGTGCTAATGAATAACAATCAAAGTGATATCCCACAGAAGATTGGATCAACAGAGCATAATATATAGATGAGTTTCAAAATAAAACCATAAGATCCAAACTCAAATAATACTAACAAATAAAGGCTCAATGATCTGAAACTAATGCAATTCCAGCCCAGAAGTGCTATGAAAACAGTAATGCAAAAGTGTATTTCGATTAAGGTTTGGCAAAACTTGTTCCCAAAGTTACAAGAGTTGCAAATATATAAACAGTGCTAAATTCACAGGTAGTTTTGCTGGAGCGAAACTACCCTGGCCAGAAATGTAAGTTCACCCGGCAGCGAACAACAGATTCGCCGGGTGACCTTTATTAGCTGACTACGAGCGAATCTATAGATTCGCTCGTAGTTTCGCTGGGTCAGTGCGAAACAAAGATAAAACTAACTAGTCATTACTTACATATATGTAAATCATCTAACATTAGACCTATTACATATAAGATAAAATAAGCTAATCTAATCTCGGTGAGTCCAACCTAACTAGATCATCAATACTCCCCCTAGGTTGGACCTCACCTAGAGGAGTCTTCTCAGTCAGCTCCAGCTTCAACATAAACTTCAGCCTCGAAATTCTCAATGAATGCTCCTGCCCTTGACTTAATCCCGGCCAATGGATTAGTAACATCTTCAGATCTTGCCTCTGATTCACTGTCAACAATAAAGTTCTCAACAAACGCCACTTCATTGACTTCTGTAATAGGTGAATCTATAACTATAACCTTCTCCTGATCTTGGATGGTTTGCTCCTCAGTACAAGCCCCAGACACACTAGCCTCATCTACCACAGGCTTTTCAAACCTTCTTAAAATAGATTGATCCAACTATTTGCTTAAATCATCCACATCCATCCTTGTTTCGTCCGCTTGAATATTTTTCTCGACAGCTCCCGAACTTCAGCTCTAAATCCCCTTGCCTTGTTAGCTACCCTCATAAAGAGGCTAGCTTCTTCCAAAGTTTCAGCTCCAGCTCCTACTTTTATATGATTCTCGCAAAGAATCACCAAGTCATCATCACAAAAAGAAAATACTTCCATTGGATCGAACAGTCTGATTTCTGGGCACCCTTCACTCTAATCACTGCTTCCCCTGTGTTGTTATCATAGAACCATTTCTCGAATGCTTGCAGTCTTGGGGGAAGAGGATCAGGTATCCTAATACCATCAACAATCTTCGCTGGTTTCAGTTTGAGCATGATTTTCCCTTTCCCAGTCACCAAATCAGTGTTTTTCTTTGACCTTTTTCTTTCCATCTTCATGAATCCAAAAGCTTTGAAGTTATCAGACAAACCCTTTTGAATTTCTTTCTCCAGCAACTTGGCCCTTTCACTCTGTTCAGCTCCAAGAATCTCTGCCAATCTCCTTAAATCCCATCTTGGGAGGGTTTTAAAAGCCTTTCTTTTGTGTACATAAGAGATTCGTCCTCCCCTTCTTTCGATCATAAACAACTTGAGCTCAGAATTATATTTCCAGCTGAAGATCTTTTTATCACTCTCTTTTCTTGTTGGGTTTCTGATGTTCTGGAACAGTGGAGTTATCTCCTCAGCCTCCTTTTCTTTAACAAACCAGTCATTTTGATCTAACTCCACCGTTCTAGTTTCAGATGACCCAGTTTCAGCCATATAAGTCACTGGACGTTCATCTACTTCATAAAATTCAGGCTCCGAGCTGTAATCAACCAGCTATTCTTCAATTTCCTCCTCTTCATCCACCAGCTTCATCTCACTTTCTTTTTCTTTCTCCATTCTTTGTTTCTCCCCCACAACTTCCTCACCTGTTAAATCCTTCTCTATGTCAAGCCCCAAATCCACAAAAGCTACATCCATAACCTCCACATCATCTTCCTGTATTCCTTCAGTATCAATAGGTTCTTCATCTTTGTCCTTCCTTTTACTTGATCCTACAGCATTACTAGTACCAGCTGCTGAGCTTGTGCCCTCTCATGCCGCAGAAAATCTTCCCACCCTCAGAAATGCATATTTCGAGGTATCGATGAGATCATTGAGTTCCTCTTCAGATCTTACATCTGGCAGGCCAGCCGCTTCCTTCAGAGAATTTACTTCCTTGAACAATGTCTTAATCAGCTCTTGTTGATCCAGCACCATCTTTGTTAAGCCTTCAATCATATCATCCTTTGTTTTCTCCCTCAACTCCTGGTTTATCAGTTTGGTTTTCATCATGCTTAGTTCATTGTCCACTGAAGCACTGACGTTTCTAATCACATCTTGGTCAAGTTCAGATCTAGCATCTTTTCTTGGTGGATTTTCTGTGAATGCCTGATGCTTGTCTTTTGTTCTCCTCTCTAAGGCTTCAGCATGACTACTTTCTTCAGCTCTCTTCTTTGTTCTCCTCTCCTTCTCAGCTCTCACTTCTTGCATGGCTTCCTCAATTTCCTCCTCAAAGTTATACTCTTTTTCTTTAGCATACCTTTTTCTCTTTTTAACTGTTTCCTCCTGTTTTTCCCTGTTCTCCGCAGCTCTCTTCTCTTATGTTTCTATCACTTTCTTGATATATGCCCATCTCTCAGCAGAATACATGTTTTCCCATAAATGGGTGATCTTCCCACTATGTCATGTCTTGCAGAAGCACAGTCTGCAAATATCCTAGAGCTCATCAGGGCAAGTTTCTTTATTTCTCCATGCTTTAGGATGTTAGGAATCAAATCATTAACTAACATTTGGACGAATCTAGGATACAGTAGCCACTTCTCTTTCTTAACAGCCATGATGTTATCGCACATGCATTCAAAAATCAGTCGGGCTATATTTGCTTTCTGACCTCTGCAAAATATTACTATTGCTTTGGCCCATCTCAAATTGAGACCATCTGATCCTCCCTTCCTATCGTCTAAGCATATGATGAATACGTGAGCTATGTATCTCCATTCATTAGATAGCATGGACTTCTTTATCTCTTTCTTCGAACCGAAGGATGGTCCTTCATACCACATACTTCTGAATCCTTCCATGACTTGATTGTCAGAAAGCTCTACTTCGTCTCCCTGATCACCTTCTAGTCGTAGCACTCTCGCTATGATTTCTTCAGTAATGACAATATCATTCCCTCCTATTCTTGCTCGAATGCAGTTTGGATTGGCTTTGACATGCAGCTTGGCTGATCTCCAGAAGTATTGAATGTGTAAGATGTAGATAGACGGTGAGTTAGTGATAGCATAGTGAATTGGAGACTGTTTCAGCCACTTAATGCAGTCTCTGAACCCTGCAGATTTAGGACTATCTTCGTCTAGAAGTGCTACAGTGTTGTTCTTTTTATCAAACTTGAGATTAGCCATGATCACTGAAAACAAATTAGAAAAGTGTAAGTATACTATAGAATAAATATATGAGAGTATGTAAAAACAAAACAAAAAATAATAAATAAATTCGCTAAGGTGAATCTATAGATTCGCCAGAAGATCAATAATTTCGCTGGGATGAATCTATAGATTCGCTCGGTTCATGTGAACTTTCGTTCAATTTCGCCTGAACATCAGCAAATTTACAGGGGTGATTTTATAGATTCGCTCGACTCAAATGACTTTTAGTTCAAATTCGCTAGAAAACAGTAAGTTCACTAGGGTGAATCTATAATTTTGTCAACGAGCAAAGTTACTGGGTGAATCTATAAATTCGCTTAGTTCAAGTGAACTTTCGTTCATTTTCGCCTGAAGAACAGCAAATTCGCTGGACGAGGGTTCCCGAACCCTAACCCAAGCGAACCTGCAAGATCTCACAATGCGAGGAAGAATACACCGATTAAAGTATTTAGCGTGGTTCGCGACACCTACCAAAACACTTTATAGCGAACGACACGAACTGAACTCAACACTGAAAAGGTAATCTGAAGTTCGCACTATGAACACTAGTTTTCGAGTCTAGAGTCACTGTGTAGAATTACCAGTTCACTGTGCATTTTATAGGACATAAATTCGCTGAAGCGAATCTATAGATTCGCCGGTAACATCAACGTATTCGCTTGACTTGCAACTGGTCGAGCTTACCGGCGAAGTTATAGGTTCGCTACGGCGAATCTTAATTTCGCCCGACTCAAAGACAAATTTTAAAATTAAAATAAAATTAAAAAAGATAAAATAAAAAATAATGATAATAATGAATAATAATAAAAAAGAATGGCCTTTTGAATACTTTACTACCCCACGATATCAAAACTCATGAAAATTAAAAGTAAAAGTAAAAATAAAAGAAAAAAAATAAAAAAAATTATAAAAATAAACATAAAAATAAATAGTAAAAGGATATAATATCATCTTTTTCTCGAAGTTTTTCAGAGGGTCATGACTTAGCGAGATTACTGATATGTTTGTCCGCTTAAACCCATTCCTTGTTCTTTTCAACTCGTGATCTGCAACTGTTTATCATGTTCTGAATTGTCTTAGAAACTCAGCAACTTGGTCGCCACTGATATTTGATAAAGAACTAGTCTTGTCATCAAGGTTTATTGAGCATACTCATTGATTTTGCCTGATCATTATACTGAATTTACTTAAATACAACCACAATGACTAGCATAATATACATATGGGACACTATAATGTACAGATGCAAACACACATATATGCAAGGTATATGTAACACCTGGAAATTTCGGTTTGAAGTTCCATGCGACTGGAGCGTCCAATCGTACGACTGAGGGATGACTGGAGCTCCATACGCATGATAGTCGCACGATTGGAGAGTCCAATCGCATGAAGCTCATGCGGCTGAAGGTTCAGTCGAATAGAAGCTCGGGCGACTGGACTATAGTATTTAAGGGAGAGGGCAGCCCTTACCCTCTCCCCACACTTGCGAAACCAGAGAGAAAGAAGAGAAAAAGGAAAAAAGGCGAACAAAGCTTGGTTCAAGCGAGTTCAAGAGTGCAAAATCTACGTGTAGTGAGTTGAATCGAAGCTCTACTCGACGGGATAGTTCATGTGAGTTCTAGGACCCATCTTTTATACGTTTTCGAAGGATTTTAGGGCTGGAACACATCTGAAAACTATAGTTTTTTTTGGGTTATGGGTGTTTAACCCGTGTATGTATGAATGGGTATGTGTATAGTGTGTTTAGAGTGCAATTTTGGACGTGTATGTGCTTGAATGTTGTCATAGTATGATTCCCTAAGGTTTAGGAGGGTTGATTTGGGCTTAGAATGAGTTTGGAAGGGTTTGAAGGCCGAATGTCACGGCTGCAGTTCGGGATGAACTGCAATCGCTGCCCAGCTAGGGCTAGGCGACTGGTGGGCCAACCGCATGACTGAAGGACGATTGAAGCTCAACCGCACGACTGAGGCTCAGTCCCACGACTGGGGACTTAGTCGCACGATAGGTCATGCGACTGGGACTTCAGTCGCATAGGTCCATTCACATGGTTGTTCAGCCGCACGACTGAGGGTTCAGTCGCATAGAAGCCCATACGTATAGTGTTCAACCGCACGACAGGAAGTCCATTAGTACGATTGGGTGTTCATCCGCATGGATGCTCATCCGCATTGGTCTAATCGCATAGTGTTCAGTCGCATGGAGGCCATGCGACTGAAGGGTGCCCAATCGCCCAAATTGGGCTGTTGTGTACGAGGAGAAGCATAGTTTAATTACTGACCTTCCAGGAAAAGAGTAGAGATGAGTAATGATGTGATAGCTCCCATAGGTGCATGTGATATGGCCGTCGAGGCTTAGAATTTATGTGGGCACGATGATGATAGTGTTGCATGTTTATGTATGATGTTGGTATGTTAAGTATGATGTTGCCATGATAGATGGTGATGACTGATGACTTGTAAATATCGATGTTCCTTGTTTCGATGTATGTTTATCTTTCCGTATCTTTACGTGTATTGTGTATGAAAAGTATTATGTAACGTAAAGTGAAAGATAATAACAAGAGGAACATAATGAATGAATGCATGCATTAACGTATGAATGAATGAACGTAAAGCTAGTAAGCGTATGTACGAGATGAGCGACTCTGTGTCGCAACAAACTCAAAAGAGGTCCTTATTGCGTACTCCGGTACTATGTCAGTGTACGTACATGAGTCGGGGGTTTGTATAATAGGCCCCGGCACAGTATCAGTCTTCGGACATGAGTCGGGGGTATTGCATGAGACAAGATAGTGAGGTGAGCAACTTTTGTTGCAACAGACTCGGGTAGAGTTCAATCCAGGTGATTGACTCAAACGGGATCTTTGTCGCGTATCCCGATGCTGTGTCAGTCTTCGGACATGAGTCGGGGGCTTGTGAGCAGGCCCCGGCACAGCATCAGCTTTCGAGCATGAGTCAAGATATTGCATGAGACAAGATCTAGTTGGATAGTAGAGGATCGCATGCTCCGGTACTGTGTCAGTCTTCGGACATGAGTCGGGTGTTTGTGAGCAGGCCCCGGCACAGTATCAGTCTTCGGACATGAGTCAGGAGTAGTGCGTGAGAGTGAGATGAGACGCATGAGGAACAGATCGCGTGCTCCAGTACTATGTCAGTCTTCGGACATGAGTCGGGGGTTTGTGAGCAGTCCCCGGCACAGTATCAGTCTTCGGACATGAGTCGGGAGTATCGCGTGAGTTAATGAATAAGAGAGATAATTATGAAAGAAAGAAAGAATGAAACGAACAAACGATAATGAAGGTAATGAAAGCTAAAGAATGATTGAATGAAAATAATGAACGGAAGGAACATAGTGATAACGCATGAAACGGGATCCTTGTCACACGACCTCAGTAATCATGGATGTGTGCCATGAAGAGGGTAAAGTGTGACCGGATCCAAATAGAAGTAAAAGATTGAGAATGAATGAAAGTTAAAGATAAAGAATGAACGAGAAAAGAAGATAATAATGATATTATCTATGTGTATGTACGTACGATGTGTGTTCACATACAAAAGTATAGTATGATTTGGAAAGAAGTAAAGAATGGTTTTAATGAAAAGAAAGTATGTATTTATATAATACTAGAACTCACTCAGCAACGCTGACTTTTGATGTGTTTCTAGTTGGCAGGTATGTTGCTGAGGATGGCATGGGGTGGCTACTCAGCTCTTGAGGATGGCATCCATTTAAATAAACACTCTTGTATTGTAATGCGAGAAAACTATGTTTTGTGATGAAATAACATGTTTTTAGTTATTAATGAAAGTTTTAAATTCCACTGCAAAATAGATGAATGATTTAAAATGTTTATGTGTGATGAATGACCAACCGTAAGGTGCCGGGGAACGGGGCCTTACAGTATACACATGAGACACAGACTAGACCTACAACTAATTGATGAGAGCTTCAGGTCAATGCTTTATCATAGCACAGAAGATCATCTAGGCGTGTTGTGAGAGCTTCAGGTCAATGCCACCGCATAGCAGAGAAGATCATCACTCCAGGTCAATGCTTTCGCATAGCAGAGGAGATAAACACACATCTTTTCCTATCTAATGTATGCATGTATATACAATAATGGGCTACTGAGATTATTTAATGTTTGACTTAGAGGGCATTATCACCGAGTCACCATCCTAGTGGGAAACACCATAAGCTTCACATCGATAACCTAATCCCAAAAGTAGACTCAGTACAGGTGCAAGACAGCAATTAGCAACTCTCAACCAAGTTTTAGACAAGACTTGTATCTTTGTGCAGACCAAAATATCATGAGGATAATCCTTATTACTGAGTTATGATCTTTAATTTGGCCGCATGATCACTTGTTTACTTCGTTTTCGGGCTGAGTCTACCATGCATATCCCAGCATAAGATGTTCCCCTCTTTCTTACTTTATTTTCTTGAATTCCAGAGAGAATAAAATTTTAAAAATTTATTATTATCATTAATCTCCCCCGAAATTTTCACTTGATAGTTAATTTAATAGAAAATTTCTGTTTTTCATGATTTCTTAACAAATAAAGTAAAAGAAAAGAAAAAGAGTAAAGAGATATGGGACATATGAATTCTCAAGGCAGACAACAAAACAAGACCAGAAAGAAAATATGTACATATATATAGGTTAAACAGATTCTATTTTCAAGAAAAGATTTGTCAGAAAGATATCAATCCCAACATGGAGATCAGTTCATAAAAACATGGTTTATCAAACGTTTTTGTGAAAAGATTAGCCTTTTGTTTTCTTGTTTCAATGGGAATGATATCAATGAATCCCTTTTCCTGGGCGTCACGGATGGCATGAATTCTTGTTTTGATGTGCTTGGTTCAAGTATGATGAATAGGATTCTTGGCAATTCCAACTGCAGCTTCATTATCACAAAACAATGGTGTATGAAGGAAGTTGATGCCATAATCCATCATCTGATGTTGGATCCAGAACACTTGACAGCAGCAGCTTGATGCAGTGATGTATTCAACTTCCCCTGTGGATAAGGAGACTGTTGTTTGCTTCATGCTTTGCCATGAAACAAGACAATCACCTAGATATTGACATCCACCAGTGACTAATTTTCTATTTATCCTGCAACCACCATGATCACTATCAGAATAAGCATGTAAATCAAAGTTCTCACCTTCTGGGTACCAAAGACCCAAGCGGGAGGAGCCCTTAAGGTAACGAAAAATGCGTTTAATAGCTTTTTCATGTGATTCTTTAGGGTTAGCCTGGAAAAGAGCACAGTAGCACACTGCGAATGTAATGTCTGGACGACTAGCGGTAAGGTACATAAGAGATCCGATCATCGAGCGGTAACGATGAGCATCCACGAACTTCCCATTTTCATTAGGCGTTAAGCATGTTTGAGCAGTGAAAGGGGTCAGTTCTGTGGCTGGGTTGTCCATTTGGAACTTCGTTAGGATTTCTTTGATGTACTTCTCTTGGTGAATAAGAATGCCTTCAGATTTCTGTTCCACCTATAACCCTAAGAAGAAGCACATCTCCCCCATCATGCTCATTTCGAATCGATCCTTCACCACTTCTTCAAATTCTCTACACAGCTTCTCATTTGATGATCCAAAGATAATATCATCAACATACACTTGAACTATTAGCATTTCACCATCAACCTCTTTCTTGAACAGTGTCATATCTATAGTCCCACGAGAGAAACCTTTGCTGAGCGGATACTGTGTCAGGGTTTCATACCGAATACGGGGAGCTTGATGCAACCCATACAATGATTTGTCTAACTTGCACACTTTGTCTGGATGGTCTGGATCCTTGAAACCAGTGGTTGACATACATAGATCTCCTCATCAATGTCTCCATATAGAAAGGCACACTTAACATCCATCTGAAAAACTTTGAAGTTCTTGTGGGCTGCGTGTGCCAGAAAAATTCTGATGGCTTCAATGCGCGCAACTGGAGCGAACACTTCAGTATAGTCTATTCCTTCCTCTTGAGCAAAACCTTGAGCGACTAAACGAGCCTTGTTTCTAATAACAATACCACGATCGTCCGGCTTGTTCCGAAACACCCAGTTGGTACCAATGGGACATTTTTTTGCAGGAAGGTCAACTAATTCCCAAACTTCAGCTTTCTGAATTATTGCAACTCCATCTGCATAGACTCAACCCAACTTGGATCTTCAAGTGACTGTTTATAATTCTTTGGAACAATTTGAGATAAGAAAGCAGAATAGAGACACTCATTAATCAACCCACTTTGACTTCGAGTCCTCACACCATCAGTAATTGATCCAATGATGTAATCATGTGGATGGTCTTTCAAGGTCTTAAAGTTTGTGTTAAGCGTTGATGGATTGGATTGGGGTGTAGATGTGGATTGGATGGTTGAGATGGAGTGGATGAGCTTGTCTGGGAAATGGAATCAGAATGTGGAATTGGGTTGGTAATGGGAGTTGGATTGGAATTTGATGAGGATGGAATATCTGATGGAGAGATTGGGTTGGATGAAGATGAGGGATTAGATGGTGGTGGTGGAGAGGATGGAATATCAAATGATACGTGAGGTAATGAAGTGACATCTGGCTTTGGTTGTGGTGGAATGGGATTGACAGATGTGTGAGGAGTGATGTCATCATCATCATGATTTAGGAGATTGAATGATTTGAAGACGGTGGTATAATCGAAAAACCATGCTGGTTCGCTTCCAATGCTTGTGGAGTTAGATTCCTGCCAATCAACATAATATGATTCTTGCACAATCCGCGTCCATTTGTTGTACACGCGATAAGCTTTTTGTGTCTCTGAGTACCCCACAAAGAAGCATTCATCAGAAACTACTCCAAACTTCATCTTCTGATCTTGAGTATTCAGCAGAGTACAAGAGCATCCAAATGGGCGCAAAAAATCAATCAAGGGTTTGATACCGCGAAACAGCTGATATGATGTCTTCATCTTCTCTTTGACGATTAGTACTCGATTTAGAACATAGGGTGCACAATTTACTGCTTCTGCCTAGAAGATAATTGGAAGCTTTGACTCAATCAGCATAGTCCTAGTTGCTTCCACGAGAGTTCTGTTTTTCCTTTCGGCGACACCATTCTGTTGTGGTGTCCTTGCAGCGCTGAACTGTCTGAGAATACCTCTTTGCTCACAGAAAGAATTGAAGATATGATTTTGGAACTCAGTTCCGTTATCACTTTTGATGGCTTGAACCTTCCTCTTCCCCATAACCTCAATCAATTGAATTAACTTCATTAACTCTTTAGCTGTTTCATTTTTGTGTGCAAGAAATCTCACCCATGAGTATCTTGAATAGTCATCTGTGATAACCAAACAATAAGATTTCTTAGGAATTGACTTTACACTTATTGGGCCAAATAAGTCAGTGTGTAACAATTCAAGGGGATGAGAAATTGAGTTTTGAATTCTAATTTTATGTGGTTTTTTGTGTTGTTTTACTTTAGCACAAGCCATGCACTTCTCTACCACTGAATAATTTTTCAGTGGTAGTCCTTTATTAAATTGTTCTTAACCAACTTATTTAAAATTTTAAAGTTAATATGTCCTAAACGTCTATGCCACTGAAAAGATTCATGAGACGAAGCTTTAGACAGAAAACAAGTCACGGTAGAAGTTGATTAATTTGATCCCATATTCAGCAAATATGTATCATTTCGCCTTGGAGCTCGCATTATCACCAACTCCTCAGGGATAGAAAACTCAGGCTTCATGAATAGGCATTCGTTTGCAAGAAATAGCACTGGAATATCCTTATCACAGATTTGTGATACACTAAGAAGATTGAACGCCAACTCAGGAACATAGTTAACTTTCTCTAAGGTCAGTGAACCATTTGAGATATCTCCTTGGCCAATCATCTTTCCACCCTTCTTGTTTCCAGCAAAAGCCACATATCCTCCATTAATGATTCTATAATTTGTCAACAAATCCTTCAATCCAGTCATATGTCTGGAACATCCACTATCTACATGCCAAACACTATTTACAGCGGCTCTTGATGATTCCTGACATTTGAGAAAAAAAAAGTTAGACTTTGGAAATTGGGACCCAAGTCTTAGTGTACTTAGGTCTTGGAGTAATAGTTCTTCTGCAAAAGAAACCATTCACAAAATCTGTCAATCTAGTTCCAAAAGGTTAAGTCTGAATATTGTTACTACCAGATTCAGGACATTGCTTTACTAAGTGATCATTCTTTCCACATCTGAAACAATGAGATCTCAACTTTGTTTCGGAACAGTTTGATGAAGTAATTTTATCAATAGATATTTCTTCATCATATTCAGACACTTTTGAATCTGAATCACTGTATGAGTCATATGGCTCTTTTGACTTCCCTGTGACGACTTCCACTTTAACTGATTTTTGTTCAATTTTATCCTTGTTATTCTCAGTGGAAGAAGATATTTCTTTATCTTTTGGTTTTGAAATCCTTATCGGCGTAAAAGATATAATTGGATGAGAGAAGAATTTGTTAAAGCAGATTGTTTTTGTTTGACTTTCAGAGACATGACCTGAAAGTTTAGGTTTATCATCCACACAAACATCATTAGCAACATCATCATTTGAATCATCACAGTCAGAAACAGAACATCCTGAATTACTATTACATGTACTATTATCTGAATTTAAAACAGTACTTGACATGACAAATCTACTTAAACTATTGTCTACAAAAGACTTCTTGAAATTTAAACTAGAGTTACTAGAGCTGCCAAGACCACTACTGCCACCATAATCATATTCCTCTTGCACCTCCTTATGGCTTACTCCAACTAAACCTGCAAAGAGACTGTTAGTATCATTCTGTATAATCTCTTGTATCAACTCATTGGAAGGATGAGGAGTGGGTGTAGGAGAATAACAGAAAGTACTAGGTGGAGGATGGACACATACATTATCCTCATGACCTAACCCGGTCTTGATTTTAGCCCCCCTTTGTCTTTTGTATAATTCCTCATGTTTCATACCCGAAAGAGTCCATTTTTCCAACTTATTTTTAAGCTTTCTTGTTTCAAACTCAGCAAGTGTAACTTGTGCAGTCAAGTAATTGACTTCACAGTTCTTTTCCAAAAGAGTTCTTTTCAAATGTTCATTTTCTTTTAAAGCTTCCCTTAATTTAACGAAATATTTTGATTCATTCACCTTAAGTTCCTTGTTTAGCCTTTTTAATTCATTTTCATTATTCTTTAATAATCTATTAGCTTTATATATGCCAATTAAACGTATTTTACAAGCAAAGGAGCACATATCTTCTACAATATCACTAGGAAGACCCATTACCAGTTTTTCAGCCGTGAGAGCACGATCACATTGGCATGCAGGAACGGTTCTTTTGTATTCCTCCATGGCTGCTTGCTTGGCTTCTTGAATCATTTCTTCCATGTTTGGTTCTGATTTCCCTTCTTGATTAACTTCAGCATCTGCAGTCTTTGAGTCATCAGCAGCTCTCCCAGTTTCCATAGCATCATCCTGTTCCTCATCAACTTTCCCTAGCACCTCCTCAACTTTATCATTGACATCCACAGTTTTACAAACCAGACCTTCATGAGCGACTTCATCCTAAACCAAATTAACTCTCTCTTGAACTTTAGCTTCACATTCTTTTACCTTTTTGTTTTCACTAGCTTTGTTATCAGCAGCATCGTCATCATTCTCTTGAATCATACTAACACAAGCTTCTCCACTTGAATCACCGTTAGTAATATCATCACAAGCTTCATCTCTGAATTCTCTAAAAGGATCAAAACAATTAATGTAGTCATTATCAGTATCAGGCACCTCCACTACCTTTGCAATTAAAGCCTGGTTAATTTCTTCCTTTGATTCTTCAATTTCAGCACTCCAGTCAAAGTTTGATAGTAGAGTAGTTTCTTTCTTTGGCTTGACCTCTTCCACCTTTTCCATGATTGAAATGACCTTAGAGTTGCCAGAATTTACTGGTTCTGAGACAACTGGAGATGGACATTCTCTCTTGAAATGACCTAGCTATTTGCAGTTAAAACATCTGAGCTTAGATTTATCATACCCAAACCTGTTATTATGACCCTGATTCCCAAAATTTCTTCTACCGGTTCTATCCATAAACCTTCTAGCACGAAGAGTTAGCATTGCCATTTGCCACTGAATGTCAGTCTCCTCAAGATCATTAGGGTCCACCTGATACATGTCTTCAACAGTCATACCTTTACCTTTCAATTCACCTGCAACCAGAGCTTCATAGCTTTGAACAAACAACCCGAACAATGCCATACTGTCAGATGAAATCTGAGTATTGACTAATGCCTTTGAGCTCGAACCCACGTGTGATGTACCACCAACTGACTTATCTGAACTGACATGACCAGCTAATCCTCCATAACCTCCACAGGCTGCACCATAAAACTAAGAGTTTGCAGCGGATGAAATCAATGCAGCATTCTGAGGTTGAATTATCCCCAACATCATTCCCTGGTTATATTCTCTTCTCTTGAGATCAAGATCAAATGACTTAAGTTTGTTGATTACATCCATGAGCTTGTAATCAGCAAAGTTCCTTTCTTGCTTTAGCAACTTGATTTGGATACTCCACTCTCGAGGAAGTGAATCAAGTAGCTTAGTAACTTGCTCATGGTTTCCTAATTGCTCATCGTACTTCTTAAGAGTGCTTGAAACTGATAAGAAACGGTTTGTTATATCAGTGAGGTTCTCATGCCTGTATCCCACAAATGAATTGAACTCCTTCTCGGCTTGAGCTTTCTTTTCCTTCTTCAGATCATCATTACCATCATAAAACTCACACCATGCATCATACAGATCCTTGGCAGTTGTGTGTTCGGCAAATCTGTTGTAAATGTCATGATGCAAACAAAGAGTCAGTTCTCCAAGAGCTTTCTTGTCCCGGTCAAGTAACTTAATGTCAGTCTCAGTATAAGTACTTGGGTCATTGTTTAGTGATGTGACAGCACCAACAGTAGTTGTCGGTTTGTGAGGTCCATTTATGATTGATTCCTACTGACTGTGATCTGTGTAGAAGAAGAAAGCCCTCAAACATCTTTTCCAGTCCTCAAAATTCTCACCGTTTACAAGCCTCGGTGGCCTTTTAGGTTGACTACTCTCTAAATCAGTCATGGTAATATTTGTTGAAGTCATCATTTTTCAAATGGTTTATAAGTTCGCTCAAATCACTAAATTCGCTGACTTTCTGTAAATTCGCTTGTAAGTTCGCCAGCAATTTCACTCGTAGTTTCGCTTGTAAGTTTCGCTTGACAAACTAGCAACATATTCACTCGAATCAGTGCTATGGAAGCTCTAGTTCGCTCAACAAGTTCGTAGAACTAGTAGAACTTTCATTCTAGCGGTAAATTCGACAGCATCTTCGCTTGAGAATTAGGCAAGAAAGGTGAACTTTCGTTCAATGAGTCCAGATTCGCTAGAACCACACGGAAAAATTTGACAAACACTTAGAGAGATAGATTCGCTGGGAATTTAATAGATTCACTGGATAATCGATAGATTCGTCCAATGAACAACAACTCCTGTTCGGTCAGAGAAACAATCTGAACTCACCCAAATCGCTATGAATTAGTGATTGGATGATTGGGATATCTCCCTACAACAAGAACAAAAGTTTTTCTATGGATTTCTGAAAGCATAACACACTTTGATGGTCAAAAATGAATGGAACAGTAACTTTTCTTCAAACCCTCTCAAAAACCCATAAAAAAACTCAACAAATCAAGAGCACAATAGCTCTGATACCATATTGTTGGTCCATTGGTGATCAATTTCAGTGCTAATGAATAATAATCAAAGTGATATCCCATAGAAGATTGGATCAACAGAGCAAAATATATAGATGAGTTTCAAAATAAAACCATAAGATCCAAACTCAAACAATACTAACAAATAAAGGCTCAATGATCTGAAACTAATGCAATTCCAGCCTAGAAGTGCTATGAAAACAGTAATGCAAAAGTGTATTTTGATTAAGGTTTGGCAAAACTTGTTCCTAAAGTCACAAGAGTTGCAAATATATAAACAGTGCTAAATTCGCTGTTAGTTTCGCTGGAGCTAAACTACCCTGACCAGAAATGTAAGTTCACCCCGTAGCGAACAACAGATTCGTTGGGTGACCTTTATCAGCTGACTACGAGCGAATCTATAGATTCGCTCGTATTTTCGCTGGGTCAGTGCGAAACAAAGATAAAACTAACTAGTCATGTAAGACCCCGAATCCGGAAACCTCACAAATTGGCCATTTTGCATAAAACCTTATTTTTAGTTCAAAACTGACAAAGTGTTAGTTATTTAAGCAGCGGAATTATAACAATGTTAATTATATAAACAAAAACTAAAGCACCAACTTAGAGTCAAACCCGGATTTGTACTAGAAGTTCTTTATTTACAAATCATTGTCTTAACAAAATTTACTCTTTTATTTTTACACAAAACATAAAAGTTAGTTGAATCTTTACAGGATGTCAGTCTTCACCCTCCAAGTAGCTCCTAATCTGGTCTTGCCCTAACACTTGATTTACCTGCCAAAACAATCTAACATACATACAAAAGTCAGCTTCGCTGAGTGAGTTCTAGTTTTATATAAATAAGAAAATATAATCTTTTATCCTTTCATATAATGAACACGCATACATCATACTACAAACATTACTTGCATCACATTAGGCACGTTCGTTATCTTTCATTCTTTCATTACGTTTCACTTCATCATGGGCGAGATTTGCACAAAGCAAGATCTCCAGTTGATTGACAACAAATGCCAATCCCTGTCGGTACACATGAAAATGGTAGCTAACCCCCGACAGTTGATCCACACTGCAAGGCACGTAGCCTGCTCATGAATACGGATCCATCATCATACATCAGACTCACAGAAGTGAAGTCTATCATAGTGCTTGCAAGACTTTTCATCATCAAACGGGCCCGGGGGTAACATTTGTTAAGTTCCACTTCTTATTAGCATCGTCTTCCATTTAATATATATAATACTTAGCTTATTAAGTACACACGTACCAAGTACCAGTCATCATAACGCGTAACTGTATCTATTTAATTGTCACATTTTCTTTAGATCATTCTATCTATAGGCAATAAATATACGTAGTTCACAGTTATTACTTTATCAAATCATATAATGAATTATTTAAAAATAATCTTAATTACAAATCATATGGTATGTATGTCAGCCCCAAAACAGTAAAGCATGTATAAAAGAGGGGGATCTAGAACTCACCAGGATCGTTGAATGCCCATAATCGTCATCCACTTGGATTCTCAAGTAATGTCATCATCATAATCGAGTCGCCATCTTTTGCAACGAAACCTTAACCATCATCCTAGGATCATCATCATCATAACATTCTCATCCTCTTTCAAATACATCATCACCCTAAACTTATCTACCACTAACTACTAAAGTCCCTATCATCATAGCTAACCAATAATGTGCACATCTTGTTATCATCAAGGATTATCGTGACCATCATATTCGGGAAAAACCTTTACCATTTGCATGCTACGCCATCATCAACAACATCATCATATAACACCATCATCATCATTCATGCACCACTTTGCACTACAACCATCCTTACTGTGAAGATACCATTTCCATATTCAAACTCCATCTTCATCTGATCAAAACTATAGCATAAGGAACATTACCACTACCTAAGAGCTATTAACATCATCATTAATGTGTCAACATAATCTAAACATCCTTACCATCACCAGACATCATCATCTTCACCATCCTTATGATAGTCCACACAATATACATCCTAATAAATGTTACCATCATGAAGACCATAAGCCATACCACCATATATACATCATACCATCAATCTTTTCTTTTTCATAAAACTACCGACAAATACCAATTTACCTTTGTGGAGAAATCACCATCCGAGCATCATCAACATCGCACCAACCATCGAACCAACATACCACCAAGACCATAACCTAAACTAGACCCACCACAGCCACCATTATCATCTCGAATAACAGCAACAACAACGACAGACAAAATCACAGCCAATGTTCACCACAACTGACAACAACACAAACACAATCACAGATTACCTCACCATCCGCAGCCCTCACCACCATCAGCGGGTGTTGTGGTTGTTTTTCTATCGTGAACCGCCACAGTCACCATCACAGCCATCGACAACCATCACCATCATAACCTAGCTGAGAGTTGTGGTGGTCTCCGACCACGAACCACAACCATCACAATCAACACCAACAGCCACAGCCGACATCACCACCAAACACCTCCACAATCACCACTTGCCATTACCGCTGCATTATCACCGTAGCACCAACCCAACCGACAACCTAAATCATGATAACCACTAGCCATTACTGCTTCCACCATGAACACCCCAACCACAGCCTACACAGCCGCGACCACCATCACCGCGACTTTGTCTCCGCGGCACCACCCATAGCCACCATCGTGAGCCGACGGGGCTTATCCGGGGGGGGCCCTGTCGTGAGCTTCAAATCGGAGAAAGGGGAAGAAAGGGGGTCACCATCATCACTAAATCATCATCATACTTGAACCTCTTGCTCCAACCGATCTTCATCGTAACACCACCGTCGCCCTGCACAGAACCAGGGGAGGGGTTCGATTGGGGTTGGGATGCAGCTGCCGAGAGGGGGGGGGGTGTGAGGTTGGTTCTCTGATCATCGCCTTGGCCGGAGCAGGCTGCCGGAGCTCCGACCGTAGCCACGAAGGTCACCGGAGGAGGGAGGGGGAAATCGCTCGGTGGAGAGGGGAAGGAGAGGGTGAGCGGCCGATTGGGGAAAGGGGGCTTTAGGGTTTATTTTTATAGTTTCATAAATTGTCCATTTTTGCCCCTCAACTCCACAAACATTTAACTTCGGCCCTCAACATGTAAACTTGATCCTATCTCTCCAAGTTTGAGTCCTTAATATCGCTAGCGTTATCATTTGCTAATTTGGTATACATCCGATAGAAATTTGGGGCATTACAAGTCTATCCCCCTTATTTAGGTTTCGTCCACGAAACCTGTTGGTCCTTATACAACGTAGGATAATACTTTCTCAATCACCACGGATTCTCATGTTGCTTCTAAACATGTTCCACACACACCATATAAGGTATGATCTTCTTTAGCCGCCAACACATAGCCTTTGCAACCTTCAAACGTCCTAATGCACTCCTCTTATGGATCAATTTCATTAATGCAAACGTTATGACTACGAACCCTAATTCATGAGTAATTATATTATCATCTTGTATTTAACCTTATGACCATTGTTCTGCCGTTATATATATATATATATATATATATATATATATATATATATATATATATATGTATATATATATATATATATATTCAGTCAGATCTTTGTGTGGAACGCATGGTTCTAGGTTTTCGACACTTACTGATATCATTATCACCAAGGCTCATGTTCACCTTCCTTATTTAGTTCATGTTCACATTTATTAACTAACTTCTCACTCAGTCTTGGTGTCATTTCTTGTGAACCTTACCAAGGGCAAGATTATCTTCAAGGAGTACTGAACAAACTATATGTAGTAATCCATCACTTCCGTAAGCTACAGATTTCTAACATCATCCTTGGGGAAATTTTTACATTACTGCTTCAATTTTATCAATTCTCACGATTTCAAGAATTATACTTCATATGACTAGAACATTCACTCTAGGAATGTTGCTCATAAATTATTTTCCATCTTGTCCTTGACACCTCACGGATGTGACATGAATGGCCTCCCTTACTCTTAGAGTTGATGAGTATGTCCTCTATAATCACTATCACTAACCCATTGAACATCGATCAGTAACCCTATTCATTTAGTCCATAAATACTGCAAGGAAACTCATAGCACCCAAACTATGACTGAAATGTTATCTTTAGGGTGTCATGCTCTTCAACCTGTAGCTGTTGATGATCCAACCGACTATCGATCTGTGAAAACCATCTTGCCTCTCGTAAATGGTGGAACGGTTTGTCAACTCATGTTGATAGTTGCTTACCGTTCATCATCAGCTTATTCAGCCATCTGCGGTCCTCACACGTCTACCTTCTTCGATCTTCCTTTGTGATAACACCGAAGTATTATCTAGACGAAATAATCAATCTGACCCTTTATCAAGGCTGTCTTAAAGCCATATCATTAACTCTTTCATTCCTGACAAAACCATCGGTACGGTGACATAACTACGAGTTGAGTCCTAGATGACAAGTTGATCTCAAACTCTTTCTTCAAACTCCGAGAAGGTCCTCCGGGGTCATATTAGGAAGACATGCTATATAGCTACGTCTGTCAACTTTAAGACTTCGCCCTTAGCATCTTTTATTTACGTAGGATATGCTCCTCAACCTTATTTCATAGACTTTTCTATCTCATTATTAGGATCATCCCTGAAATCATGCAATTCTAATTATCATAAGTCATGACCATACTTCCATCATGTACAAACCAACGGGTCATATTTCCATGTTGTGCAGTATCAGTCCCGTATGCAGCTAGTCGATTCATATCCAAGACCATGTTACGTCCAATTAGGGTAGTAACATGCAATCCAGAAGAAGGCCCTAACTTTCCATTACTATTTTACAGTCATTTACAGACTCTTCTATCCAAATAGCTTTACTAAAGGTAGTTCCTACATTATCACTTTACCTTCTTAAAACATCTCATCAGTCATTTAAGCTACCTACAAGATTCAGACTATTAACTTTATCGTTCAAGGTAATGGTCCAGATCATGACAAGTATTGTAAGTTTTCATCCCTATCAGTAATTCCTTGCTGAAACACCATGCAAAGAAATACTCGTCTAAAGAAACCTATTCCCCTGGAGGTCTTATACCTTAAACCGTTAACTCTTCTCACTTGTGAGTTAGCCCATGGGTACAACACTTCTGAATTCCTGGTTATGAAGTCTAGAACTTTATTATATGTTTTTGCTAGTATCGCTGTCAAGTCTCTAATGGTCTCATCGGGGAATCACACCCCTCGTACACATCTGTCAACTTTCCACTTCCTATAAGATTCAGAATGTCAATATGGTCTGTCAAGGCAAGTCTAGATCATGACAAGTTTCGTAAGTTTTTTAATAACAGTGGCCAGTTGTGATTAACTACTTACAGAACTTCTCATGTCCTAAACTCTCCTATCTTGAACCACGCTAACACTCGAACCTACTATCGCTATTCTATGCATGTATAGATCACGTAAATTCAAGTAAGCACAACAATCAATGTTATCATACCCTATCCTTGATTCTAACTTCTGTAACAAGGCACTACCTATCAGGATAGCATTTACAAGATATTTGTTACCTCTTGGCAGGGAGCTTCTTGGACTGGCATCCTTTTATTTGGTCCCATTTTCTGTTTAAGTTTAGGTTTATAAAATAGTTTTCCCCAAATCTCTTAAACTTTAGCTCTCATACCAACTTGTAAGACCCCGAATCCGGAAACCTCACAAATTGGCCATTTTGCATAAAACCTTATTTTTAGTTCAAAACTGACAAAGTGTTAGTTATTTAAGCAGCGGAATTATAACAATGTTAATTATATAAACAAAAACTAAAGCACCAACTTAGAGTCAAACCCGGATTTGTACTAGAAGTTCTTTATTTACAAATCATTGTCTTAACAAAATTTACCCTTTTATTTTTACACAAAACATAAAAGTTAGTTGAATCTTTACAGGATGTCAGTCTTCACCCTCCAAGTAGCTCCTAATCAGGTCTTGCCCTAACACTTGATTTACCTACCAAAACAATCTAACATACATACAAAAGTCAGCTTCGCTGAGTGAGTTCTAGTTTTATATAAATAAGAAAATATAATCTTTTATCCTTTCATATAATGAACACGCATACATCATACTACAAACATTACTTGCATCACATTAGGCACGTTCGTTATCTTTCATTCTTTCATTACGTTTCACTTCATCATGGGCGAGATTTGCACAAAGCAAGATCTCCATGTTGATTGACAACAAATGCCAATCCCTGTCGGTGCACATGAAAACGGTAGCTAACCCCCGACAGTTGATCCACACTTCAAGGCACGTAGCCTGCTCATGAATACGGATCCATCATCATACATCAGACTCACAGAAGTGAAGTCTATCATAGTGCTTGCAAGACTTTTCATCATCAAACGGGCCCGGGGGTAACATTTGTTAAGTTCCACTTCTTATTAGCATCGTCTTCCATTTAATATATATAATACTTAGCTTATTAAGTACACACGTACCAAGTACCAGTCATCATAACGCGTAACTGTATCTATTTAATTGTCACATTTTTCTTTAGATCATTCTATCCATAGGCAATAAATATACGTAATTCACAGTTATTACTTTATCAAATCATATAACGAATTATTTAAAAATAATCTTAATTATAAATCATATGGTATGTATGTCAGCCCCAAAACAGTAAAGCATGTATAAAAGAGGGGGATCTAGAACTCACTAGGATCGTTGAATGTCCATAATCGTAATCTACTTGGATTCTCAAGTAATGTCATCATCATAATCGAGTCGCCATCTTTTGCAACGAAACCTTAACCATCATCCTAGGATCATCATCATCATAACATTCTCATCCTCTTTCAAATACATCATCACCCTAAACTTATCTACCACTAACTACTAAAGTCCCTATCATCATAGCTAACCAATAATGTGCACATCTCGTTATCATCAAGGATTATCGTGACCATCATATTCGAGAAAAACCTTTACTATTTGCATGCTACGCCATCATCAACAACATCATCATATAACACCATCATCATCATTCATTCTCCACTTTTGCACTACAACCATCCTTACTGTGAAGATACCATTTCCATATTCAAACTCCATCTTCATCTTATCAAAACTATATCATAAGGAACATTACCACTACCTAAGAGCTATTAACATCATCATTAATGTGTCAACATAATCTAAACATCCTTACCATCACCAGACATCCTCATCTTCACCATCCTTATGATAGTCCACACAATAACATTACCCAAAACATCCTTATAAATGTTACCATCATGAAGACCATAAGCCATACCACCATATATACATCATACCATTAATCTTTTCTTTTTCATAAAACTACCGACAAATACCAATTTACCTTTGTGGAGAAATCGCCATCCGAGCATCATCAACATCGCACCAACCATCGAACCAACATACCACCAAGACCATAACCTAAACTAGACCCACCACAGCCACCATTATCATCTCGAATAACAGCAACAACAACGACAGACAAAATCACAGCCAATGTTCACCACAACCGACAACAACACAAACACAATCACAGATTACCTCACCATCCGCAGCCCTCACCACCATCAGCCGGGTGTTGTGGTTGTTTTTCTATCGTGAACCGCCACAGTCACCATCACAGCCATCGACAACCATCACCATCATAACCTAGCCGAGAGTTGTGGTGGTCTCCGACCACGAACCACAACCACCACAACCACCAGAATCAACACCAACAGCCACAGCTGACATCACCACCAAACACCTCCACAATCACCACTTGCCATTACCGCGGCATTATCACCGTAGCACCAACCCAACCGACAACCTAAATCATGATAACCACTAGCCATTACTGCTTCCACCATGAACACCCCAACCACAGCCTACACAGCCGCGACCACCATCACCGCGACTTTGTCTCCGCGGCACCACCCATAGCCACCATCGTTAGCCGACGGGGCTTATCCGGGGGGCCCCTGTCGTGAGCTTCAAATCGGAGAAAGGGGAAGAAAGGGGGTCACCATCATCACTAAATCATCATCATACTTGAACCTCCTGCTCCAACCGATCTTCATCGTAACACCACCGTCGCCCTGCACAGAACCAGGGGAGGGGTTCGATTGGGGTTGGGATGCAGCTGCTGAGAGGGGGGGAGGTGTGAGGTTGGTTCTCTGATCATCGCCTTGGCCGGAGCAGGCTGCCGGAGCTCCGACCGTAGCCACGAAGGTCGCCGGAGGAGGGAGGGGGAAATCGCTCGGTGGAGAGGGGAAGGAGAGGGTGAGCGGCCGATTGGGGAAAGGGGGCTTTAGGGTTTATTTTTATAATTTCATAAATTGTCCATTTTTGCCCCTCAACTCCACAAACATTTAACTTCAGCCCTCAACATGTAAACTTGATCCTATCTCTCCATGTTTGAGTCCTTAATATCGCTAGCGTTATCATTTGCTAATTTGGTATACATCCGATAGAAATTTGGGGCGTTACAAGTCATTACTTACATATATGTAAATCATCTAACACTAGACCTATTACATATAAGACAAAATAAGCTAATCTAATCTCGGTGAGTCCAACCTACCTAGATCATCAGTCCATCTCCCATGTTAAAACAAACGTTATCCCTCTAACTCGATTATCAATCGAACCTCCTGTCCCTCCAATCACACTAGCAAATGATGCTACATTAGTTGATGTTGCATCTTCCTCATCCTCATTTGATCTTCCACCCCCACCTGTGTCAACATCTCTTCCCTCATCACCTACATGTACCACATCCCAACAGACATTTCCCATCCCCCCCAAATTCACTCTACGTCACCATCTCCTTTATCCTCTTCACCTTTAACTATTCACCAACAATCCCTTAGCCAACCATCCGCTCACACCCCACCCATGACTGCCGATTTCAAAACCTTGAAAGATCATCCATATGATAACATAATAGGATCTATCACTGATGGAGTTCAGACACAGAGTCAATCTGGTTTGATTAACGTCTGCTTATTTTGTTGTTTTATATCACAAATCGTCCCTAAAAACGTTCATGCAGCTCTTCAGGACCCTTACTGGGTTGCATCAATGCAATTAGAGCTGCAACAGTTTAGGAAACTCAAGGTGTGGACTCTGGTCGATCTTCCACCAAACAAATGCCCCATTGGAACGAAATGGGTGTTTAAGAACAAACCTGATGACCGGGGTATCGTGGTTAGAAACAAATCCAGACTGGTAGTCCAAGGATTTGCTCAATAAGAAGGGATCGACTACACCGAAGTCTTTGCGCCTGTCGCCCGTCTAGAAGCTATCAGAATATTTTTGGCGCATACTGCTCACAGGCAATTCAAAGTCTATCAGATGGATGTGAATTGTGCATTTCTCTATGGCGACATTGATGAAGAGATATATGTGTGTCAACCACCAGGTTTTGTGGATCCAGAGTTTCCAGACAAAGTATACAAGCTTGATAAGTCTCTTTATGGTCTTTATCAGGCACCTCAAACCTGGTATGAGACTTTAACATAGTATCTTTTAAGCAATGGTTTTTCTCGAGGCACCATCAACATGACTATATTTAAGAAGGAGGTAGATGGTGAGATACTGATCATGCAAGTCTACGTTGATGATATTATCTTTGGCTCCTCCAATCCAAAATTATGTCGGGAGTTTGAGGAGGTTATGCGAAGCCAATTTGAAATGAGCATGATGGGAGAGATGTGCTTTTTCCTCGGGTTGCAAGTTGAACAAAAGCCAGAAGGAATTCTCATTCATCAAGAAAAGTATATTAAAGAAATGTTGAAGAAATTCAAGATGGATTACGCTTCTTCTGAGATGACTCATTTTACTGATCAAACATGCCTCTCTCCTGATAAGAACGAGAAACCAATTGATTCTCATCTTTACAGATCCATGATTGGTTCCCTTATGTATCTTACAGCAAGTAGTCATGACATCACCTTTGTTGTAGGATAATGTGCTCGATACCAAATAGCTCCTAAAGAGTCTTATGAAAAGGCTATCAAACGAATTTTTTGTTATCTATGGTTGGAATTTTGACTTACATGCTTACTCTGATAGTGATTCCAATGGCTGCAGGTTAAACAGAAAGTCGGTTACTGGAGGCTGTCAATACTTGGGCAATTGTTTGGTTTCATGGCAAAGCAAGAAACAGACCACTGTCTCTCTCTCTACAGGAGAAGCAAAATACATTGCCTCCTCCAGTTGTTGTTCTCAAGTGTTATGGATTCAGCACCAGATGATGGACTATGGGATCAACTTTATTCATACCCCGTTGTTCTGTGACAACAAAGCAGCCATCGGCATTGCCAAAAATCCTATTCATCATTCCCGAATCAAGCACATCGAGACACGGATTCATGCAATCCGTGATGCTCATGAAAAGGGTTTCCTTAATATTATTCCCATTGATACAAAAAATCAAAAAGCAGATCTTTTCACGAAAACTTTCGATAAACCTCGTTTTTATGAATTGATTTCCATGTGGGATTAATATCATTTTAAACCTGTCTTTCCTCAAAACATTCTGTGTTTATATTGTTTATATTTCTTTCGTAACTTTCTTCCTTTTCTTTCTTTCTTTTCTTTTGCTCCACCGCCCTTCGCCATTCTTTCATATTTAATAAAAAATAAAAATAAAAATAAAAATAAAAATAAAAATAAAAAAAATTTTGCATGTTAATAGCTTTTAGAATTTTCTTTTCCTGATAGTTGTAGAAATTTCAGGGGAGAATAATTATAAATAACCGCTTCTTTTGTTTCCTTTTGCAGAATTTTTGCCCTCTTGAGATGTTTGAACAATATGAACGAGGTCAATAGTATCGTGTCTGGATTTTCTTGATAGGCTCAGCCTGAAAGCAAAGTAGATAGTACTCCTATAGCTTAACTAAAAGAATAAGAAACATGATTACTCGGATAATCCCCTTGACATCTTTGTCCTTCATAAAGTTTCAAGTACTCGTTCAAAAGGATTGAAAATGGGGTATTTCTGTGTTGTTTTGCTCTTGTCTTATATATCCTTGTTTCTAAACATTCCCATCTGTTCTCTAAAGCTTTACGCTTATCCATCTTTGTATCATAGAAGCTTCTCTGTGTACTGTTGTGTCCTGTTTGTGCTCATGTCCTCTACTGTACGGTAGCACTGACCTGGAGTGATGATCTCCTCTACTGTACGGAAGTACTGACCTGGAGCTCTCATCAGCACAACGTGATCATCTCCACTGCTGTACGATAGTACTAACCTGGAGCTCTCATCGACACAATTTGAAGAACTCCTCTGCTGTATGGTAGTACTGACCTGGAATGTTCATCAGTACAACTTGATGATCTCCTCTACTATACGTGAGTACTGACCTGGAGCTCTTATCAACTGTTGTCAATTGGTATCTTGCTTCTTCTGATAAAGGGATCTTTATTGTATGTCAAAAGAATTAATCAATCAGTAGGTGTCATTCGTTCAAAATATCATGAGGACAGGACGAGTTTCTTTGCCAAATGTCTGTGGGGACTGAGTCTTTCTATGTCTTCTTTTAAACTAACCGATAACATGATAACAACATGTACGGTTTACTTGTCGAAAAAAAGAAGGCATGAACTTAAAAAGGACAAGTATATCTGCAATCTCACCGAACTATGACTCTCCAGAAGATTTCTTCAGCTTCCCGTTCTTCTCTAAGATCTTTTCTTTCTTCTGATAAAACTATATGATGTTTGGTGTGATCGTGTGGGGCCTTTTTCTTTTGCTTTTCCTCTCTGGCTGTGTTTATTTCGTCTTTGGTTTCTTTTATCTTATTTTATTTTATTTTATTTTATGTTTATTTTTATTTATTTTTATTTTTATTTTTTATTTAAAAAAAATGAATTAAAAATTAATTAACCAAATGAAACTTAAATCTTTAATATTAATTTTAGGGTTTTCTGCAAAATTATACTTTCGCAGGTAGTTTCGCTATGCGAAACTGTAGCTTCGCCTGGCGAGACTGCAGCTTCACTGACACTTTGGTCTTCATTTTTCGGTCTTTCGCCCTGGTTCTTTCGCTCATTTTTTACTCAGCAAAACTATAGTTTCGTTCCAGCGAATGTATATAACTTCTGCGAAACTACTACTAGCGAAAGTGAAGATTCCTCTATGAAACTACTTACTATTTAGGTCTCTCTACGAAACTGCGATCTCATTTTCGCAGTTTTGAATTTTTTTTAGGTTTTTATCCGGCTTTTCTCTGCAAATCTTCGCATTTGTGTTGTTTTGATGTGGTTTTTCACTGACTTACCATCGCAAGTGAGTTTCGAACTCAAGACCATAGTATTTTCTAGGTTTTTATCTTCCATTGTGGATTATTTTGATTGAGACTCTTCATTTTCCAGTGAAACTGTGTAGTTATGCTGTCCGAGCGAACTTAACAGTTTCGCTAAACGAAACTCAGTTTCGCTGTGCCGAAACTATAGTTTCGGCCAGTCGAAACTACCATTCTGTCATGCTGAAACTGTTAGTTTCGGCTGCCGAAATTGTCTCTTTCTCTTGTCGAAACTAAAATAATTTCAGCGAAACTACAGTTTCAGCTAGCGAAACTATACCTTTGATATATTATTATTATTATTATTATTATTTATTATTATTATTATTATTATTATTATTATTATTATTATTATTATTTATTACTATCTTTTTTTATATTATTTTTGTATATTTCTTGCTAACTTGGTCTACTTGGTCTTCAGTTTAAATGGCTACTCTCAAGTTTGATGAGAGGAACAACATCACAGCCATATTAGATGATACTCATCCGAAAGCAGCTAGGTTTAGAGATTGTATCCGGTGGCTGCAGAGATCCCCGATTGCATACGCTATCTCACACTCCACTACCATATATGAACTACACATTTGAGATTTCTGGCATACTGGTGAGTATGATACAAGGGGATACTCACAGAGGATCATAGCCAAAGTACTGGAGAACGAGCTGATTATTACTGAAGATGTTATATCTAGAGTATTGAGGCTAGAAGAGGACTCTGGAGAGGAGGTTGAGTTGTCTGATCAGGAGGTGTTTGATGCACTTTGCTCAATGGGATATGACGGTCCTCCTTTCAAGACTAGAAAGGAAATCAAAAATTCATTTCTGTCCAAGGAGTGGAGATACATAGCTCATGTGTTTATTATGTGGTTAGATCACCGTAAAGGTGGATCAGATGGGCTGAATCTGGATTGGGCAAAAGCAATGGTGATTTGCTATAGGGAGAGAAGGCAAATATAGCCAGTTTGATATTTGAATGTATGGCTGAGAACATGATGGCACTGAAGAAAGACAAATGGCTGCTATATCCCTGATTTCTTCTGATAATCATAGACGACCTAATCCCTAACATTCCAAGACACGGAGAAGTGAAAAGTTTAGTGTCGATGAACACATGCATCTTTGCTGATTGTTGTGCAATCAGGCACGACTTCAGTGGGAAGATTACACACTTATGGGAGAATATGTATACTCCAGAGCGTTGGGCATACATCAGGAAAGTTATAGAGTCTGAGGATAAACGTGGAGAGGAGACTAGACATAAACAAACTGAGACTGTAAAGAAGAGGAAGAGATACGCCAAAGAAAAGGATTATGTGTTCGAATATGAAGTACATGAGATGGCGTTTGAGGCTAGGGCTGAGAAGGAGAAGAGGGCAAAGAAGAAAGCCGATGCTAGGGAAACTGAGAGGAGAACCAAATAAAGACATCAAACCTTTACTGAGCCCCCACAAATTGAAAGAAGGGCAGGTTTAGATGAGGATGTAACCAGGAATCTTAACACCTCTCTCTCCAATGAATTGAGTATGATCGAGACTAAGCTGACTAATCAGGAGATACGGGAGAAGCAAAAGGATGAAATGTTGGAGGGAATGACTATGATGCTGATTGATCAAAGCAAACTGATCAAGAGACTGCTGGAGGAGGTTAATGAGTTAAGAGTTGCAGCCGGCCTGCCCAATCAGCTAACTCAACATGAGTTAGATGATTTGACTGACATTCCAAGTACCCATTTCTGAATGTGGGTACTTCTTCCAGAGCAGGAGAGGGCACATCTGGTGCAGGAGTAGAAGAAACTGGCGGGTGAGAAAGGAGGACTGAGGATGAGAATGTTGAGCATGTTGAGGAGGTGATAGAGGCTGGATTTATTGATACAGGTATGAACCTAGATGATTTTCCTGGAGAGGAAATAATGGGGAAACAGAGTGAAGCTACTGAGCAGCCTATAGAAAAGGGGTTGGTAGATGAGGAGGAAGAGGATGAGCAGCTAGTTGATTACGATTTAGAACCTGAATACTATGAGGTGGATGAAAGACCTCTAACATATGTGATCCAAAACGGGGACAATAAGAATGATGTGATTAAGATAGAGAAGGCAGATTGGTTTGTGAAAGAGAAGGAGCCAGAAGAGCTGACTCCCCTATTCCAAAACATGGAATGGTTGAGTAAAAAGGAGGGTGACAAGAGGATAGTTAGCTAGAAATACCACCTCGGCCTCAAGATGTTCATGATCAAAAGGAGAGGGGGAGGGATTACATACTTGCACAAAAGGAAGGCGTTCAAGACCTTGCCTAGATGGTATCTAAGAAGGTTAGAAACTTTGCCTCTGCTTGATGCTGATTTGAGTGAAAGAGCCAAGTTGCTAGAGAAAGAGGTTAAGAATGGACTGAATGACAACTTCGAGGCATTTGGGTTTATGAAGGCATAGAGGAAGAGGTCCAAGAAAGACAAGGATTGGGTGACGGGTAAAGGTAAGATTGTGCTGAGTGTGAAGCCACCAAAAACTAGTCATAGAGTTAGATTGGCAGCCCCTTCCCCCAATGTCTACAAGAATTTGAGAAATGGTTTTATGATAACAAAACGAGGGAGGCGGTGATCAGGGTGAAGGGTGGTATAGAACACAGACTTTTTGACCCAATGGAGCTTTTTGGATTCTCTAATGAAGACTTGCTTGTTCTCTGTGAGAATCATATCAAAGCAGGACTAGGAGATGATACGAGGAAGGAGGCAAGCCTGTTCATGATAGTGGCTAACAAGGTGAGAGGAGTAAGGGCTGAAGTAAATGAGCTAGCAGAAAAAGTAAGGGCTGATAATGATCTGAACATGGAAATCCAGGAGTTGACAAAACAATTTGCATAAGCTAGTGCTCGTCCCGAAGGAGCTGATGAAGCGGGAGGTGACCAAAGTGGATCAGTTGCTGAAGCTCACCAAAAGAAGACTGCATAAGCTAAGACAGATTATTAGGTGCAGGAGTGGGGGAAGCTGGAGCTGAATAGAGACATCAAGACAAGCGAAGTCGGTGAGATCCAACCTAGGGGGAGTATTGAAGATCAAGTATAGGTTGGACTCACCTTAGATTAGTATTTGTATATATTTCTATGTAGTAGGATTAATGTTAGATTACATTTGTAAGTTGATTAGTTTAATTAATCACTTTTTGTAGTCCAGCGAAACTGTGAGCGAAACTGTAGTTTCGCTCACAGTCAGCTGTTTGTTTAACCGGCGAAACCGTTTTTCTACCGAGCGAAACTATAGTTTCGGCAGCACAGTTTCACAGTCAGCGAAACTGTCTATGAAACTAATACAGCTATATATATAAGTCATCTTGTTCATTGTTTGGCATCGTGGTAAAAACCCTAATCGAATATTTGTTTTGCAAGTGCCTTTTGTAAGCCGTTTCTTATTGATATATATTGAGCTTATCTTATTTCACTTGTATTGTTGCTTAATGGGTCATCTTTGAATACATTTTGGTCTTCATTGTTCTTCTAAATTATTGTGTGTGTTGTTAGTTTCTGGTATTGAACGATTCAAGCTTTCTTTTGCACTGAAAATTCGATCATTTGGACCAACAGCCTTCAATTTACACCACCCTTGTTGTGTTTTGGTCAAAACCATCCCGACCTTCGTGATCGGGGCATCAAGGAGAGTCCAGAAAGGTAGGGCACTTGCTGCCACTCGCCAGGAACCGCCGTCACCGGTCGCCGGTTGCCGACAACCGGAGAATGGAAGGGGAGAGGGAGGGCGGTTGTTGCATCCTTTTCTCTCTACAAACCCTAAAATGAGAGAAAGAGGGATTTATATAGTAGGGGTTTTAGTGATGGGTTTCTTAATATGTCGGTTCGCATTACGTTCGGATCAGTTTCTCGTATCGCTATAAATTTTATTTCACGATAGTTTTAATTATACTAAATGTTATAAATATTCCAAGATTATTTATTTGATCATAGTTAAAATTTACTTGATAATTAAATGAGTTCCAACATGTATGTATGTATATATATATATATATATATATATATATATATATATATATATATATATATATATATATATATATATACATATATCACGTATTCAACACGTTCAACTTTAAGTGTTTTCTCGTATGAGCGTTGTTATTATTATTTTAGTATTAAAATATATGTAATTAAGTATTTAATAATATTTTGTACGTTAATTTCCACTTCAGAAGCGTTAAAACTTTATCTATAAAAAATACTCGTTTGTAAGTTTATAATAATCATGTCATAACTTGTTACGTTCATCTGGTTATTGTTCAAGCTTAGAATTACTGAATCGGGCTTCAATGGGCCTTAAATGGGCCTTGTTTATAAGTTTGGGCCTTTATTAGGCTTAAAGTGCTAGTCCTTATCCAAGTTTCTTCAGTAAGCCCAAATCAAACTGGACCTTTATTGGGCCTTGTAATACTTTAAGGTTTCTAATTGGGTTGGATTTCTGGGGTGTTACACTGAATGATTCATTCATAATAGCTTTAGGAAAGGACAGCTCGTTTCTTCATCATACAGCCTGAAATAAGACTTGATTATGGCTGGGGTGATGAAAACTATCTACAGAGCAACCTGATTGTGTTGCATGTGAAGGTGCATGGAGAAATCTGGCAGATTTTGGGGTATAGGGTTGGCCATTTAAGAAAGCTTTGGGACGAAGAAAGCTAAGAACAAAAAGGGTCTGTGGGTGAAATTAAGGTTAGAAGTTTGAAGATGAAGACCAAGAAGAAAGAGGGGAACCTTTGTAAGGCCATATATATGGTTGGATTTGAGACAAAGTTAATGCAAAAGGAAAAACTTTGAAATCCGAATGTCGGCCCACCTCTTTAAAAGTGCAAAAAAGTAGTCATCTTGGAAGTATATAATCTTCCGAAGGTAATTTGTCTTTGGAAGTTTTGAGAAAACTTTCAAAGCCAATTTGACTTTAGAAGATATTCCTTAGTTTGACTAGAATTGCTTCAGAAGAAAATTACTTAGAGTAATTTGCTTCTGAGAAAAATCTGGTTTCGGAAGATATTAAAGCTCAAAAGTTTTATTCAAAGGATAAATAAAGCTTTAGAGAGTTAATTGCTTTTGGAAGAAAATTATCCTTCAAAACATATAAGTACTTAGAAGCATATTGAGGCTTCAAAAGATAAGAATTTCTTCCAAAGGTAAATTTCTTAGTAAGTAGTTATTAGTTTTGAAGACATAATTTTTTTCCGAAGTCAACTTAATGTCTTCCAAAAGAAATATATCTTTAATTCTTAAAACTCTATGGAATATCATTTAAAAAAATTCTCCCAAGGTAAACATGGCTTATATGAGTGATGATATAGACAACTTAAAAGAGACACATATTTGAAAAATAATGTTGAATCAAAAGCTTTTATGAACAGATAAACATATTGTTCATTTGTGTTAACTTTGACTAGTTTTATCAATCCATTTATAAAATTATCTCATATCCAATGATACCTGATGTTGATGTGTTTTGTCTTTGAATGTTGCATAGGATTCTCTGTAATAGAGATAGCACTATTGTTGTCTATATCGATGGGAGTCTCCTTGAATTCAAATCCATAGTCTAGCATCTGATTTGGAATCCAAAGCACTTGAGCACAGCAGCTTGCAGTAGCAATGTATTCAGCTTTAGCAGTTGATGCAGACACACAGGATTGTTTCTTGCATTGCCATGAGAATTTCCACCAAGGAATTGAAATCCCCCAAATATAGACTTTGTATTCATGTTCCAGCCACCATAGTCATTATCTATATAAGTATACATATTAAAGTCATAATTCTTTGGATACTAAAGTCCTAGCTTGGGAGCTCCTTCTGAGGCATCTAAGAATCCTTTTTTGTAACAACATGTAAATCTTGGGGTTGGCTTGATATCTTGCACAAATGCATATGAAAAACATAATATCAGGCATGTTGGTTATGAAGTACATAGGAGACCCAATCATATTCCTGTAGAGATGATCATCAACACACTCCTCCTCAATGATCATCAACACACTCCTCCTCAAGATCAAGTCCTAGGAAGTGGTTTCTTGCTATGGGTGTCTTAGAAACCTTGCACTCAGTCAGATGAAATCTTGTTAGTATGTCCTGTGTATACTTTGACTAGTTTATGAAGATGCCATTGTCAACCTGCTTTACTTGAATTCTTAGAAAGAAATTGAGTTCCCCATGGCACTCATTTCAAATCTATTCTTC
This sequence comes from Flaveria linearis, assembly GCA_024085815.1. Lineage (NCBI taxonomy): Eukaryota > Viridiplantae > Streptophyta > Magnoliopsida > Asterales > Asteraceae > Flaveria > Flaveria linearis. Next base: position 8,158,611 of record CM044012.1, on the reverse strand, counting down.
ATCAGCTTCTCAAAGTCCATATAGAGCTTTGGATTAGTTAACCCAAAGATGATGCCATCTACATAAACTTGAACTAGCATTAAGTCATTCCCTGTTCGTTTCATGAAGAGTGCGATGCCAATAGTACCGCTCTTGTAGCCATGTTGAACATGATACTGTGACAGTGTCTCATACCACTTTCTTGGAGCTTAATGCAGCTTATAAAGAGCTTTCTCGAGCTTACTGACATAATCAAAATGATCTGAGTCTGCAAACCTAGGTGGTTGCTTATCATACACTTCCTCATCTATCACCCTATATAAAAATGCACACTTGACATCAAGTTGGTTGACCTGAAATCCTTGGATACAACAATAGCAAGGAATATCCTAACCGCTTCAAGTCTTGCCACAAGAGCAAAAACATCTATGTAGTCAATCCCTTCTTCTTGAGTGTACCCTTGAACAACTAGTCTTGCCTTGTTCTTGATTACAAGTCCTCTGTCATCCTTCTTATTCCTTCACTTGCTACCTATTGATGTCTTCCTATAAGAAAGAAGGCATAGGTTCCTTTTTGTCTCTTGAATTAAAGCACCTCCTCCTATATTGCTTCAATCCCACTTCCATCTTTCAAAGCTTCATCAATTTTTTTTGTCTCAGTCTGGGATAAGAAGTAAGAGTATAGACAAATATTTTGTCATGGGTTTGTCCTTTTGTTGTCACCCAAATCTTAACATCTCCAATGATGTTAGTCGTGGGATAGGACTTGTGGATTCACAGTTGAGGAATCATATCAAGTTGGTTTGACGCATCTAAATTTGTGAAATTTAGATCTAGTGATTGAGTATCACCCACCACATCAGCACACTTATATGAGAAACTTGATCCAATGAGTGTGCGACATCATTGATTTTTTCTAAAGTGGAGAGGTTGTCAGCATTATGAAGTTCTTCATCACTTTTACCATCTCCATCTTTTCTTACATTAGAAACCCCTTCATTTGAGTTTTGTACCTATATGCTAGAATTTATATGCACCTAAGATGTATCAGCTGAAGAGTTTGTCAAGGTTTGGCTGACAGGATTTCCATCTGTAGGGTTTGTTACCATAGGAGCTAAAGGAATTCTATCACTTGGTCTTCTTAGCTCAAATCTTGGGTTAGGATCTCCTCCTGATATGTTAGTTGTAGATCTTGATAAGTATTCACAAGATTTATTAAAACAGTTGGTAACCAAATCAAGATCAAATAGCCAATCAGGACCAGAACCTTTCACACTAGGTGTGTGCTCATTGAAGGTCATATTGGCTGACTCTCAAGTAATCTAGTTATAAGATTGTATACTCTAAAAGCCTTAGCTTGGGAAGAGTATCCAATAAAGTGTCCATCATTTGATTTCTCAACAAATTTGGCTATATGATCTCTGGTATCCAAGGTGATGCACGAACATCCAAATGACCTGAGAAAACCAATGAAAGGTCTCCTTTTTTACCATAGTTCATAAGGAGTCTTACAATGAGTTTTGACTACTAAAACTCTATTCTTAACATAGCAGGCTGTGTTGACTGGCTCTGCCCAGAATGTGATGTGTAGTTTAGAGTCAGTGTTGTCTTGTATTCTTTTCATCACAAAATCCATCAAGGATTTGGTTCTTGAATTCAATTTCTTGATCACATCTTATGATCTTGACCTTGTGATCATATTGATTCTTAATTTCAGAATGAAGTTCTTTTAGATTTCAAGGGTCTCATCCTTAGTTCTAAGAAAGAAGACCCAACTATACCTTGTGAAGTCATCTATGATCACCAAACAATAGGAAGTTCTCCTAGACTCATTACACTAGTAGGACCAAAGAGATTCATATGTAATAAGTGTAAGGGAGTAGTGATGGAGTTCTTTTCCTTTGGCTTGTGAGACACTTTATGTTGCTTCTCTTTCTAACATGCAACACAATGGTCATCACTTGTAAACTCTTTCTTTGGCATTCTAGTTACCAAATCATTCTTAATTAATTTATTCATGTTCTTAAAGTTATACAAGAGTAAAGACTCGTCACTATTGGATTTAGATAGAAAGCAAGAAACTTCCCCAGATGGGGAGGTTTCCTTCAAATCCATCCTATACATGTTCCCTTTCCTATGAGCTCTTAGTAGGATATGCTCTTGAGTAATAATCACCCTAGGCTTGAGAACAATGCACTCATGCTTAGTGAAGAGCATGTTATGTCTCTGGTCACAAAATTGAGATACACTCATGAGATTGTATCCAAGCTCTTTAACCTAGATTACCTTCTCAATGTTGATCTTAACATTTGTGAACTTGCCCCTTCCTATGATGTAACCACCTAATTCTCCTCCAAAAGCAACTAAATTTGCTCCAAGTTTTGAAGCAAAGAGACATTGCACGTCATGTGCCTTGAACAACCGCTATCAATGATCCATATATTTCTTTTGGTCTTTAGATGTTCTTACATATGATTAAGAGATTATTAGTTATATCTTGAAACCCAATCCTTGCTGGTCTTAGGCTCATCAAGATGAACTGAAGATAGTTCATGAGTTATTGATCCTATATGCAGGCTTTGAGGATCTTTGATTGTTGATGATGAAGAAACTTCAGTCACATGTCCTTCCTTTCTCTTCCACACCATCTTTGGAAGATTAGGCTTGGCCTTTAAAACTTTAAAAGTTTTGATAACTTTGAAAGTTTTGGAGACTAAATCTTCAGAAGCATTCCTTTATTCCGAGATCAAATTTTCTTCCGAAGGCAAATTTCCACCTATATTCTTCTTGACCACATTGGAGCTTCTGAAGGAAAGTGATTTTCCTATCGAAGTTGTCTTATTTTTCTCCCTCTCAGAAGTCTTCTTCTTGTTCATAGGGATGGTACTCTTGGAATTATAGATGCAATCCCTAGCAAAATGAGTACCACCACCACACATGATGCATTCAACAGGCATACTTCTGAGGGTCTTCTTTTGAGGAGTCGGTTAAGCTGGATCTCTTTCCACTTCCTTTTTCATCTTCTTAGATGATGTAGCAGGCTTCTGAACGTAAGGCTTGCTTGAAACCGGATGGTTCAGACTGTGGAATAGTGATGCACATTTGATCAACCTTCTTCCCTTGACCAGGATGGTTTGAACTTAAACTAGGACCCCTGTTACTAGAGTCCATAGTTCAGTCTTCATTTTTCACCACTTCAAATCTAGCAGAAATAAAGACTTGTTTTTAGTTGGAATTGAAAGTGGCCTTGACTTCTTGGGCTTTCTTTGATTTTCTTTTGGTTGTCCTGATCAAATTCTTTCTACCTGACTTGGCCATCCTTGGTTCTTTCTTCTCTCTAGGAAGATAGTGACCCTTCTTAGGATGATCTTCCTCACTCAATACATATTCATCCTTCACTATCTCCTCTTCATCTTCATCGTCTTCTTGGATAGGGTCAATGAGGGGCAGCTCATCTTGACTAGTTTCACACCTTGGAGATCTTACAGATAGTAATATGTATGGAGGAGCTATCATACTTGAATCCAATCCCTGCCTATTCTGATAAAAAGTCTTTGCATGAAAGGATGATGATATGATGTTGTTAAAAGTTTCCTCTTCAAGAACACACTTTTCTGCTCGGGCATTGCTGATCAAAAGCTCAGCCTGGCATTCAGTTAACTTGGTAATGAGATCTTTGATTTGAGTCCTGTAATTTGTGTGCTCATGCTTAAGAGTTGAAATTGTTGTTTTTAATCTTCTATTTTAAGTTTATAGTCATTTTCAGCTCTTTTGAAATCAGCTTTTAAAATATTCAAAGACTCAAGATCAGATCTCACTTCCAAGTTATAGGACCTATACATGTTTACTTTAGCAATGCCTTCAGGTGTACAGAGATGTTCTAATACCATGGCTTTATCATGGTCAGCCATCAAGCTTGATTTAGAGAAACATCCTCAACCTGAAAGCTCCAATCAAAGCCTTCCTTTTCAAAAGCAACAACATCTTGTTGTTTTGGTTGACTTGGCTTCTAAGATCTGGGAGCTACATCAATGTAGCTTGGTCTGGATTGTGCCTGGCCACCATTAGTCCATAGTGCCTTGCACTCACTAACAAAATGCCCTATCAGGTTACAGTTATAACACTTCACTTTACTTTTATCCAATGCAAACATTCCACTGGTTCATTGCTGGAAAACTTTCTTCCTTTTCTTTTATAGAACTTCTTGGCTCTATGAATAAAAAAGCCATTTGCTAGACTATATCCATATACTCCAGTTCATCTAGATGGATACAGTCCTAGTATTCAAGAGTGAAGAGAAAGTTGTCACAACTCAGTAGCAGACATAAAGGCTTGAGATAAGCTTGTCTCTTAGAATGGGCTTCCTTGGATGTAGCTCTCCCTTAGTGTCTCGAGGAAGGTGATGAAAGGGCCCTTTTGTGAGTTGTCAGGGTAGCAGATAAGATGATGTTATGGTTCTCTACTATCCCTTTGAACCACATGGAGGGTTGAACTCTTTTGATTGTTGGAAGAGTTGCTTGATGTATTTTGTATGTTCATCTTCATCAGATATCCACTAAGGATACCATACATCTCTACCGGAGTAAGGACGAAGAAGTTTTTAGTTCTCTTAATGGCCACACAGTAGTGAGTCTGTTGTCTAGTAAGAGAGAACATGGACTTCCTCATAATGTCCATATTCTCAAGCTTAACTCCAACATCCATGAGAGTATTTACAATCTCAACATACCTAAAGTACTGTTGAGTCAGTTTCACCTGATTTGATGGGTGAAGTTCTCAAATTGCTGCTTCATGAAGTTCTTCTTCTTTTATATAGCTACATTAGACCCCTCATACATAAGCTTCAGTGCATCCTAGAGCTGCTTAGCAGTTTTACACTTCTTGAAGCCTTTGTATATAGTGTTAGGAAAAGTAGTTTGGAGAGAGGTTATGGTCTTCTAATCTATATCAATCTTCTTCCAATCTTCCTCAGAATAATCAGCCACTTTCTTTGGAATCATCCCACCTACAGTAGTGGCTGAAGATGTGCTTAGGATGTGACGTCTTGAGATAAAAGATCTCCACATCATGCTGTCTTGAGACTTGATGAAGCCTTCCATTCTTTGACACCAAGTATCAAAGTCATCAGAGTGATCAGTCAATATTTTTTATGGTACTGGTTTCCATGTCAGACTTAGTAAGAGTTCCTATTGGAGCTGGTAAGTGTTTTGTGAAACTGAAGGGATTTAAGATGGTGAGATCTTACAATCAAGAGCCTAAAAAGCTCTGATACCAATTGCAGGACCGTTGTTGGGGAGCAATGCAACAGTTTCATAAGATTAGAGATATTTGAACACTTAACGTATCAAATAGGGAACCGGCTAAATAAAACAAAGAACAAATGTAAAGAACACAAGCAGAACTCAAGTATATGGTTTTCAAGAATGATGTATATTGCTCGCAAGTGTTTTACAAATGTTAAAAAGCTTAGTCCTAAAGACTATTACCTGAGATACTTTATACTACATCCTACAGCAAGCCATACTTTAGAGGCCAACTGGAACACTAATCTAGATAACAAGATTAGTGTACAGTCAAAGACAGATTGCCTTTTGATTAGAAAGGTAGATTGCCTTTTGACTAGTGATTGTGATATGCCATAGCTCATATGCTAATCTGCAGGACCTTAGAAGGGTATGCACTTACAACACAACAACACAATTGAGGAGAGTTCTTTAGAACACTTAACAGATCAAATAGGGAACTGGTAACTTATATGAAAGATGCTAAGAACACAAGTAAAAATAAGACAGAACAAGATAGCTAACAACACAAGTACATGGTTTTTTGAGAATGTTGTATATTGCTTCTCAAGTTCTATTACAAGATGTTACAAAACATAGATTCAAAGTTACAAGTACTTGAGATACTTTATACTACATCCTACAGTCAGCCATACTTTGAAGGCCAGCGGGATACATAAGACTAGACAACAAAATCAAATGTAAAGTCAAAAGGCAGATTGCCTTTTGACTAGTGACTATGACATGCCATAGCTCACATCTTAATATATTATAAAAAGGATAAAAGTACATAAAGTAGAAAGCTCAGACTCAAGACCTCAATGTATGGTTACCAAAAGCATGGACCTTTTCACCAACTCATGTAAGTTGGTGACTGAACAGAGTTGTAGCAGAAGGGTGGTCCAGGTTTATGGTAAAGTACATGAGATAAAAGCATGTACATAAAAGTCTTTAGAAGAAATCTGCCTTCACTATTTGGCTTTGGAAGACTTTGTCTCTTAAGCTTTGGAAGACTTCACTTTTGGCTTCAGAAGATGTTGGTCTTGGCTTCGGAAGATTTTACACTTAGAATAATTTTCTAGTGCAAGGTGTAAAACTTCCGAAGCATTTCTACTTTAGTTCTTTAGTGCATTCATGCAGAGAGACTTTGGATGTTTTGGCTGCATTAGACTTATAGGGATCCTTACAAACTCCCCCTAGGCTGATGCTACCAAAACATTTGAAGATCTTCAGCTGTTGACAGTCCTCATCATGATGATGACCATGCCCTTCTTCATTAAATGGTCAGGATCACTCAGACTCTCATAGTATCTTCTTATCTCAAAGAGATCATGCAGAGGTAGGTTGAATAGGTCTTGCCATGTGTAGACATCTTCACCACCTTGATCTCTGATCACATGCCATCTTTCTGGATTAGTTGTGAAGGTCCAGGATAAGATGGGTCTCTCAGATGCAAGAGGAGCCACTTCGATTGGAGTTGATTGGGCTGCCTTTTCATGCACTTCCTCAGGTTGATCTGACTCATCCTGAGGTATAGAGGTGGATGATTTGGACTTTTTCTTCTTCTTTGACTTTGGGTTAGAAGCTGTCTTTTTCTTCCTCTTTAAGGACTTTAACTGAGAAGACTGGTCTGTGGCACCTTGTTAATCAGTCTTGTCTTGCTCAGTTGGGTGTTCCTCCCTCACAGGTTTAGAGGGAGAGGGAGTTTGACCCTGTTATGGATCAGCAGATGAAGCTTGATGAGACTCAACAGGAGGTCCAGGTTGTGTTGTCTCAGGTTGTTCAACCTTAACCTCCACTTCAGGAGGAGCTTGACTTGGAAGGGAGTGTAAGTCAATTAGCTCTCCACTTTTGATCTTCTGCTTGATTACCCTGATATGCTCATCCATTATGGATAGAGACATAGGGCCAAGTCTCCTTCCGGAGAATCCATACAGCTTCAAGAAGCTCATCATCTTTTGTCTGTCAGTAGACTTCTTCATACTCTTTTAGATGATAGCTCTTGGCTTTGCATCTTCTTCCCTCATCTTTCTCTTTGTTGCCTTTTGTTCTTTGACTACTTGAAGTTCAAGTTGTTTAAGATATTCAAACTCAATGTACTTAAAGGACAAGGGAAGAAGTGCAGATGCCTGGTAGAAACCTGTGGAACTCATATAGTTGATCATATTTTGCCTATCTGTTTCTTTGTCTATCTGAGGTTCTTGTGTAGCTACCACAGTCTCTTGTACAGGACTTTCTTAAACTGGGGGGAGAGTAGGAACATGCTTGTATAATCTTTACTATCTCTTCTCCTCTTTAATTTGGAGAAGTATCCATGCATCCTCTGCTTCCTTCCTCTCTCTTCACATTTCCATGTCAGCTAGTTCATTAAGTTCCTCTAAGGGGAGAGATATGATCTCATCAATGTCATAGTTCCAAGTCTGCAGGTAAGTAATCCTAACTGCCCTCAACTTATCGTATTGAGTGTTTGGTCTGGGGGCAGCCCTGATTGCAGCTTGCATGAATCCTGAAGACCCAGAGGAACTTTCTCCCCTTAGCTTCCTCTTCCTCTCTCTCTCTCCTTCTCAATCTCCTCAGGTGTTGGAATCCTTTTCCCTTTGTCACCCACAGACCTTTGTGACACAGGGTGGAGAGAGCTTTGGTCTTCATTCCTTGGTGTAGCATCCAAGCTCTAGCCAGAGAGAGATTGTGATACACCTTCACCAGCAGGTCTTTAACTGAGTGAATGAATTGCTAAACTATTTGTTGGTGTGATAGGGCTCTCATGCTCTATCACTTGGCCTTCAATCAAGGTTTTCCCTTTAAAGCTAATCATAGGGTCTGCCTTAACATCCAGTTGACCAATGATATTACCTAATTACCTTTGTCTCCTTCTTAGACTGAACTCTTCAGTAATTCTATCTTGAATCCTTTGTGCCAGCCTGCCAGCTTGTCTAGATTGACTTAGGTTGACAAGTGGCATGTTGATCAGGTCAAGACCTTCATAGTAGCTCAAGGTCTGAAAGTTGAATACCTCTTGCTGCCCTTGAACTCTTTGACGAATGAGGGCTCTTCTATCAGCATCATATCTCCACCCAGTGATGTAGTTTGAAGTTCCTTAGGGTGGAGATGACATAGCCCTTGGAATGCCTTCCTCAAAGAGACTCTGAATAAAGGAGTCTATAGAGTCCACATCAATATGAACTTGAGGAAGTTGCTAAGTATGCATAATTGCAAGTGAGGATGGTGAGTCCTCAATGTCCATACTCCTTGAAGAACTCCCAGGTTATGTGACTGTAATGACTTTCTCCCCCTTTTTGGTAGCATCACCCTCTTGCATAGGGGAGCTAGGAGTTAGGCCAACCATATTCATAGGTTCTTGTGTTCCTTGTTCAGCTCTTCTTAAAGGTCTCTTTTCTAGTTTTTCCCTGAGATAGGATATCTTAAGTTGCTGATCATTGACCCTGTTATGCAGGGTAGTCACCTGAGATTCAAGGTGACAAACCTCAAAGACTAAATAGGTCTTAATGATAACTTTAGTTGAAGTGTAAACGGGCTGAGTTGCCATGGTTAAGGTCTTAATGATATAATCACTTACAGAAGTGAGAGCCTCTTCCATATGGACCTCCTGAATAGGTTCAGAAAGATCCAACTCAGTAATGGGTGACTGATGTGGGCTAGACATAGGGGACTCAGGAGCACTCATCTCTCTTTGAGTAGGGGAAGAGTAGAGAGACTCATGGTACTGACTGAAACCTAATTCTTCATCAGTATATAATTCAAGGTTGGGAATGGGTGGTTTAAGTCTAAAGGCTTGGGATGGTAACTGACCCCTGAAGGTTGTTCACTTGAGTGTTGAGACTCAGAGTGAAGGCTTAAGGCAGTTGGGCTTGTGAGCTCATCAGGCTGAGCATGAGGAACCTCAGCACTGATTCTTAAAGAGAAGCGAGTGGTTTGCTCCTCAGGGGAAGTGAGAGCTCTAGTATCCACTTCCTCCTGTATGGATAAGTGTATGGGTGCCTGCACAAACTCAATAGCTTGAGCAGGGTTTCATTTGGATTTTTTTTGGTAGGTGAGGGTGATTTGTGAGGGCCTTTTTGATAGTTGAAAGGTAGAAGGTGTGGGTTCAACACTAGCTTGTGTTGCTAGGTTGTCTCCTTGAGCAATGAGCTCTAACATTTTGGGGACAAGGGCTGTTTCTACCCCTGAGAAGCCTACAGTTGGCTTCTTTATGATTTTAAAGATGTCGGGCTTCATCTGTCCCACTTTAAGAATCTTACCTGTTTCTCTCAACTGTGAGCCCAGTTCACAGTTGAGAATGTATTGAACATATCTAGGAAACATGTAATACTCTAAGGAGTCCAAGTTAGTAAGCAAATTTGTGTAAACAAACTGAGAGTACATGAACTTGACCCCTTTAACCATTCCATGCACTATAAAGGAGAGATCCTCAGGAATCTGGTCCCACCCTCCATGCTTGTTTGACAAGCTATGGATAACCACATGGAGCAGGTATTTCCATTGGGATAAGACCTTCCCTTTTCTGAAGGTCTTTACAGAAAAATCTCCCTCATAGCCCATCTGCTCAAAGGAATGATTAACAGATTCCTTTGGGAAGCACAACTCACATTCTTCATAATCCAGCTGAAGATGAGTGTTGATGACGGCCGGAGTGATGAAGATTGTCCTTCCTTGCACTGTGGCAGACAGTGCCTTCTCCCCATCCATGATGACCTCTTGGCAGGTCTTCCAAAATTCAAGCAAATGATCCTCATAGAGAGTAGGATCAATGGTTAGGGAGGTGAAGTAGTTGGATAAAGCTAGAAAACAGCAAACCTCTGAGAAACTATCATCTTTCTTAGAGTTCAACAGAGCAACCTGGTTGTGTTGCCTGTGAAGTTGCATGGAGAAATCAGGGTTGTTTCTAAGGTTTGGATTGGCCATTTGAGAAGCTTAAGGGTGAAGGAAGGTGAAGAACAAAGATGGTTTGGGAGAATTTAGGTTTAAGGAATAGTGCAAATGAAGAAGATAGTGAAGGAGGGGGGAACCGTTGGGTATTTATGTGAAAAGAATTTGAAACAAAGTTAATGAAAGAGGATAAACTTTGAAATCCCGAAGTCGGTCCCACCTTTGAAAAGATTTTTTCTTTTGCCCAAAAAGTAGTTTTCTTGGAAGTCGAGAAATCTTCCGAAGGTTATTTTGCTTCGGAAGTTCTGAAGAAAAGCTTCCGAAGGCAAATTGTCTTCGGAAGATATTTCAAAGACTTTTTAGAGAATTTTGCTTCGGAAGAGATTTAAAATTCAGAGTTCTTATTCTAAGATGAATGTAAACTTCCGAAGGTAAATTACTTTCGGAATAAAATTGTTCTTTTAAAACATAAAAGTACTTAAGTTGATTTTAAGCTTTGGAAGATATTTTAGAAATTTCTTCCGAAGGTAAAACTACTGAAGTAGATATTTGTTTGCTAAGACATAAGTTTCTTCCGAAGGTAATTTTAAATCTTCCGAAGGTAATTTTAAATCTTCTGATGGGTAAAGAGATCAAAATTTTCCAAAAATCTAAGAAATGTCTTTCAAAAAGATTTTTTCTTCCAAAGAGAACAAGGGCTTCTGAAGGTGATAAAATAGACAACTTAGGACACATAGGTTTTATGCTTATATTTGTCTTACAAAACAAAATAAAACAGAAACCTTTTAGTCTAACATGTATTGTTTATAATATTAACAGATACTAATTATTTCTACTAGTATTCTTTACTTTGTAATAACACATATTATTTCACTGTCAAATCTACTATTTGTTTTAACGAATCCAAATACAAGTATGTTGATAACAAAACAAGATTGAAATCTACTGCGACACTAAAATCCTCTTATGGAATATATTTCAGGTCAGAGTACTACTTCCCATTTACAAGCTTTGTGGTTATTGTTGAACAATCCATTCCGAAAAACCAACCACGAGGTGATATAGCATTATTAATAATTTAATAATAGTTCAGGCCTTATTTATCGTCTACTATTTTATTATCAGAAGCTAGTTTGCTTTTGAAACAATCAGATTTATACATGGTTAATCGTATGTCACCTTATCAAGAACACGAGACAAAGTAAAGCTCGTGATGCTAACTGTAATCCATCAAGTACTACATCAATTTTTGTATATAGAGAAGTTTTAGAGATTTGTAAACACTTATGATTAAGTTTTAGAAATAATATGATTAAGTTTTAGAAATAATATGATTATGATATGATTAAGTTTTAAGAAAAGCTATTCAAAGTTAATCATCCCATAGCTGATACAAGATATTTAAACCTTTGTTCATCAAAAGCTTTGGTAAATAGATTAGCATATTGTTCATTTGTGTTAACTATGACTAGTTTGATTAATCCCTATTCAAAGTTATCTCTAATCAAATGATACCTGATATTGATGTGTTTTGTCCTTGAGTGCTGCACAGTATTTTCTATGATTGATATAGCACTATTGTTGTCTATGTGGATGGGAGTCTCCTTGAAGTTAAATCCACAGTCCAGCATATGATTTTGAATCCAAAGCACTTAAGCACAGCAGCTTGCAGCAGCAATGTATTCAGCCTCAGCAGTTGATGCAGACACATAGGATTGTTTCTTACATTGCCAAGAGACTATCCTTCCACCAAGAAATTGTCATCCCCCTGATGTAGATTTTGTAGTTATGTTTCAGCCATAATCACTATCTGTATAAGCATACAGATTGAAGTCATAATTCTTTGGATACCAAAGGCCAAGTGATGGAGCACCTTTGAGATATCTTAAAATTCTTTTGATAGTGATTAGGTGTGACATCTTGGGGTTGGCTTGATATCTTGCACAAATACATGTAGCAAACATGATATCAGGCCTGCTAGCTATGAGGTACATAAGAGACCCAATCATTGCCCTATAGAGATACTCATCAACACACTCTCCCTCAAGATCAGGTCCAAGGGAGTGATTTCTGGCTATGTGTGTCTTAGCAACCTTACAATCAGTCATGTTGAATCTTTTAAGTATGTCTTGTACATACTTTGACTGACTTATAAAGATACCATTGTCAACTTGCTTCACTTGAATTCCTAGAAAGAAATTGAGTTCCCCTATGGCACTCATTTCAAACCTGTCTTTCATCAGCTTTTCAAAGTCTTTGCAGAGCTTTGGATTAGTTGACCCAAAGATAATGTTATCTACATATACTTGAACTAGCATTATGTCATCTCCTATTCCTTTGATGAAGAGAGTTCTGTCAATAGTACCCCTTGTGTAGCCATGCTGACAGAGATACAGAGATAGAGTCTCATACCACTTCCTTGGTGCTTGGTGCGGCCCATAAAGACCTTTATCAAGTCTGCAGACTTAATCAGGATGATCAGGATCCGCAATCCCAGGTGGTTGTCTGGCATACACCTCTTCATCAATCTCCCCATAGAGAAAAGCACACTTGATATCAAGTTGGTAGACCTTGAAGTTCTTGGATGCAGCAAAAGCTAGAAATATCCTGACAGCTTCAAGTCTTGCTACATGAGCAAAAAAATCTACGTAGTCAATTCCTTCTTCTTGAGTATACCCTTGAACGACTAGTCTTGCCTTGTTCTTGATGACAAGTCCTCTATCATCCTTCTTATTCCTAAACAGCCATTTGGTTCCTATGGTAGTCTTCCCTTGAGGAAGAGGGCATAGGTTCCAAACCTTTTGCCTTTTGAATTGAAGCAACTCCTCTTGCTAGCTTCAACCCAACTTCCATCCTTTAGAGCCTCATCAATATTCTTTGGCTCTATCTGGGACAAGAAACAAGAGTGAAGACAAACATTTGTGAAAGGATCTCAGCCTCTAGTTTGATCAATTAGGTTGTATTCGCAGCAGATTTAGCACAAGAATTAGAAATTATAACAAGAACACAAGAAATTTTGCATGTAACAGTAAGTCATAGAGAGAGAGAGAGAATTTGCAAAAAGTTTTTTTCAATTAGATCACACGCTTCGGCAAGGATTACAATTAGGTCATCTTCCTTTTATAGGAAGAATGACGTCAGCTGATGTCACTTGACAGTGACATCAAACCGTTATTTTAACAAACTACTGAAACTAACTTAACTACTGAAGATGTCAAACAGCTGATATCTTCTTACAAAATGCTAAGTGTTAAAACTATTACAAACTACTGAAAAGAAACTACTGATAACTACAATGACTGAAGAACAAACTCTTCAGTCATTTTACAAACTACTGAAATAGAAAAGACAACTACTGATAAGAAAAAGCTGAAAGGAAAACCATCACAACAACTGAAGAATACTTCTTCAGCTGTTGTGACAAACTCTGAAGCTTTGGTACTTGTTCTTCAGACTTTAACTTCAGATGTTTCATCAGCTGATGACTTCAGTTGTTGTCATCAGCTGATGTCTTCAGTCTTTGTCATCAGTCTTTGTACATCAGTTGTTGATCTTTAGTACTTCAGTCTTCAGCTGATATTCTTCGGTACTTGAGTCTTCAGTACTTGAGGCTTCAGTACTTTGAGTCTTCAGTACTTGAGCCTTCAGTACTTTGAGTCTTCAGTACTTAAAGTCTTCAGCTGTTGTTCTTTAATACTTTGATCTTCAGCTGTTGAAGTCTTCAGTCTTTGTCAAACGGCTGATGATGCTTTCAGCAGTTGTTATGATGTCTTGTGGGACTTAGAAGTTTTTCTGATCTGGCTCATTGGTTCTTTTGGTCCAACAAACTCCCCCTGAACCAATGCAGCCAAAACCTCTAAGCTTATTGTTGGTCTCACTTATTGTGGCAGAATGATTGGTCTATTTCCTTCTGGATTAGTTCAGAAGTTGACCCATAGAAGCACTGGCCTGGGAAGAGGTCTCAAGAATCTGATTGGCAAAGGATGGAAGGGAACCCTGTCTTGGGGAACTGGACACAGGGCTGTTGTCCCATCCATGAGACCTACTTCCCAACTATGAGCCTGTAGGATTCTCTGGTGTAGGCTTCTAAAAACATTACTTGTTCCTCCATTGTAAGCTCCTCTTCCTCACCCTCAAACAATCCTTCAGGTCCATAGAGCTTTGAGATGTATTTGGCCTGTTTTCCATTTTTGAGCTCTACTGTAGTTATCTGTCTGTATGCAAACTCATCCGGGTGATTACCCTCAAGCAACAGATAGAGCTCATCCTTCTTGATATTCTCAAGCCTCTTGTAGACTAACCCCTTTTTAACCACCCTATTCTCCAACATCTTTTGTGGTGGCAGGTTAGCCTGATAGGCCTTCTTGAAATCTTCAATGATCTCCTAGGGTGATACTATAATGGCCAAAGTGATCACTTCATCTATAATCTTCTTTACTTGGCTATTGTATCTCAGTGGAATGTCTTTCTTAATGATCCTATGAGACACCCTGGGATCAGGCCAAGTTCTCACTTTATCCCTTTGATATTGATATGTGTGCTTTAAAGTGAATAGTCTCAGAGCTTGTTTCCTCATGTTTATTATGGATGAGGAAGCAGTATAAGCTTTATCTACTCTTTTCAGCATCTCATTATCATGTAGCTTTTGCTGCTGTTCTTCTTCAATCTTTACCCTCATAGTTTCCATCTGTGAGGTGGGAGTGATGGGTAAAGATTTGGCTTTAGGCAAAGATAGAACTGAAGAGAGAGGTAGTCTGTCTTCTTCCTCATCATCCTCGTCTTATTCTCCTTCTAGCCTCAACACCCTTCTCTTCCTCTTCAGGGTGCATCATCGGCTATGGGTTTTGATAATGAGGGGGTTGGTTTTATGGGTGGTGGTTTGGTTTTTGGTGTGGGAAATTAGGAAGGCTGAGCTAGTAGTTTTGATATGAGTGAAGTTTTGGTTTGTTTTGCTAGCTCAGTCCTGTTCCCAGCACTGGCTTCACTCAGGGCTTCTATGACCAGCCCTTTTGTAAATACCTTAGACGAACAGATCTTGGTGGTTATTGCCAAGATGCTGTCCCTGGGCCATGATTTAATCTCCAAGACTGATCTCCCTAGATACTTTGAAATGAATCTTGTCATAGCCTCAAGTCTCTCTTTCTCCTCTTGGCTATAACAAGACCATCGCTATTCAATCTCTTTCACCTCCAACTTCCTTATTTCTTGATCTAGCTCAGCAGTGTCAGTGTCAAGGCCTTGCCTGAACAGCTAATCAATGATGTTATCCATTGACCTACTATGTTCAGCATCAGCCTACTTGACAAGGACAGCTAGATCTTTCTCCTTCTCTCCCTTCTTCTTCTTGTATGTGACATGAAATTTTTTGACTTTCAGTCACTTTCTATAATTCAGCTCCCTTCTCCTTCTCCTTCCCCTTCTCTGTCTCCACCACCAACTCCCTCTCATAAACTACCTCATCCTTAACTTCTTTCTCTTTTACTTCCTCCTCCACTCTCTTTCTCTTAGCTTTCACTAAAGTCTCCCCCTTTTTGGTTGCATTGGTTGCAAGGGGTTGACTGTCAGAAAGCTTCTTCATCACAACAGCTTCCACTAAAGGCTGTATAGTAGAGGGAAGCCTCTCATCAAGGGTTTTGATCACAATATTTGTGATAATAGGTGTGATGAGAGGCAAGGAATTTTGAAAGATAGCAGCTAATTGCTCAGGGGGGTTCTGTCCCTGAGAACTAGTGCCAGAAGCAAGGGTAGGTGGCTGAGTTTGTGGAAGTGGCTGAGTGTTTATGAGACCTTCAGGTGAAGGTGCCATCTGTGGGTGTATGGTGGCAGATGGACTTTGTTCTTGAGTCATTTTGGCGAGTAGCTCTTTGAGTCTACTCACCTCATCCTCAAGAATAGTGTTTTGAGCTACTACATTGTAGAAAAAGCTCAGGTCATCATCAGTTGTAACTGAATCACCTGACCTCCTGATTGAATCAGGATGTACATGTGCTGAGTGTGGCTCAGTGATCACATGTGCCCCTAGTTCTTGGTTCTGGGGACTTCCAGCCTTCGGATTGGATCCATCATCGGCAGTTACCTCTGGTGAGGACTTAGAGATGGTACCAGCTTCTTCCTGTTCATATGTTGATACAGGGGAAGTGGCAGCCTCACCAGTTGTCCTATCTCCTTTGTCACACTTGGAGATGAGACATTAGATTCCCTATGTTGTGGACTCCCATCAACACTTGTATCCACCCTCTCTGTGGTTGGAGTTTTCCCAGTTGTGATTGGTTTCGGGGGAGAGGGTGGAGTGTTAAGATGAGTCAACACTTGTGCAATTATGAATGTAGTGCTTTGAGGGGCGGTTGCAGTGGGAGATGGGGTAGAAGCAGTATGCACCTGGGGAGATTGGTGCGTTTCAATGGCAACCTCCTCAAGTGAGAAAGGTTCCAGATGTGTAGGTGCCCCTGATATGGTTGCATCAGGATCCTGTTGAGAGGATGCCTGAGCGGTTATAGTTGGTAGAGTCATGGTAATTGCTGGGGGAATCTTCCTGCCCTTATTGTGCAGGGGCATCCTCAGGGGACTCATCTCCCTGAGTAGCCTTTTGGTTTTCTTGGATTTGGGTTTGGTGGGGACTTTGGATTTTGAGGTGGAGGCTATGGGTTCCAGCTGCGTGGGTTTGCGCAGCTTGGCAGCCTTTTCAACGTTTGGTCAGTGTTGTGCCTGGATTATACCTCAGGGAATACAGCCATGGCAGGGACTCCAAGGCCAACAAGTCCCTCAGCGTGTAGCTGGTTCTCTATTATGGCCACTATGAACCGTGGATATAAAATCCAGCGGTTAACAAAAGGTTTTGTGGCCATATCCTTAAGTTCCAAAAAGATTATTTCAGAAAAATTTAAGTTTTGTTTCTCAAGGATAGAGAATAATACCTGCTGCCACCTTGATGACATTTGGTCCCATGAGGAGGTCTATGGGGCAAAGCAAACATTTACCATGTGGAATATAAGTCGTTCGGCATCATGGGAATGTTTCTTGAGTAGGGTAGAAGCATGAAGGTCACCCTGATAGTCATGGTGTGCAAAAGAAAGATCAGTGGTGCCTTTTGGATATTTGGTTGGGAAGGTGGCATCATCCAATTTTAGGGTTTGGCGGATGATTGCTGGATTGATAACCACCTTCTGGTTGTTGACGAACGACTGGAGAGAGACCTCGACGTCGTTCTCTCCAGTGTGCAGGGTGACGTTCGTCCAAAACTGGGTTAAGGAATCGGCATATATGGTAGGATTTATGAGAAAGGCCGTTTGGTAAGGGGAATCGACCATAAGATCAATGGCGTTATAAAACTTGGTCCAAAAGGGTGATTTGGTGAGGTAGGCAACACAGTTGTGTCTTGGCTTGAGCTGCATGGTCGCCATTAATGGGATGAGAGAGGTTTCAGAGTTTTTGAAATATTAGGTTATGAGGGAATGAAAAACTCTGAATGTAGGGTTGGGTATTTATAGGGTATGGAAACGGCTGAAAGAAAATGACTGAAGGTTTTGGTATTAGTCATCAGTTGTTGAAACGACTGATGACATGGTTTTAACCTTCACAAGTTCTAAACATCTGAGGACTTGGTGTTAGTCATCAGTAGTTGAAACTACTGAGACCTTGGTTTTGTCCTTCAGATGTTGCAAACGACTGAAGACTTGTTGTTAGTCATAAGTAGTTATAAACTACTAAAGACATGGTTGTCATCTTCAGACGTTGTAAACAACTGAAGACTGGGTGTTAGTCATCAGTAATTATAAAACTACTGAAGACATGGTTTTGGCTTCAGTTGTTGTAAACAACTGAGGACTTGGTGTTAGTCATCAGTAGTTTTAAAACTACTGAAGACATGGTTTTGTCCTTCAGTTGTTTGGTATGAAACAGCAGAAGTTGAAATCAGCTGAAGAGTAAAATTACTCATCAGCTGTTGTCGTCAATTCAGTTGTTTCATGCTGACCTCAACATTTACTCATCAGCTCTTTGGCTGACTTTCAGATGTTTCATGGCCTTCAGCTCTTGGGAATATTTATTCTTCAGCTCTTGTGAACAAATGTTTATAAGATCTAATGAAATAAATTATTCTTCAGAGCTTATGAACAAATATTATCTTCAGTACTTATGTGTAAGATTACACATCAGTACTTGTGAACAAAATTTGTTCTTCAGTACTTATTTGGTTGAAAAATATACATCAGTAGTTATAACAACATCAGTAGTTGTAACTACATCAGTTGTTTTCAGCAAATAATGTACTTCAGTATTTTGAAGTATTTTAGTCTTCAGTAGTTAGGAAAAATGCTGAAGACTAAATAATTCATCAGTACTTATATTTGACTTTTGCATACTAATGCTCATCAGTACTTGTGAGCTGAGAACATCAGTGTTAGTCAAATTATTCTAGCTGCAGCATACCAACCTTAGTACCAAATTTTGAAATGTGGCACTATCTAAAGGCTTAGTAAATATGTCTGCAAGTTCATTAGCACTAGGCACAAACTTTGGATCAATCAGACCTTTTTCATAGCAATCTCTAATAAAATGATGTCTGATCTCAATATGTTTGGTCCTAGAGTGCTGGAATGGATTTTTAACAATACAAAGAGCTGAAGCACTATCCATTAGTAATGGAGTCTTAGTCTCTGTAATGCCATAATCCAAGAGTTGATTCTGAAGCCAGAGTACCTGGGATGTACAATGTGCAGCAGTAATGTACTCAGCTTCAGCAGTGGATGTAGCAATTGAAGTCTTTTTTACTCTGCCAAGAAACTAAACAATTGCCAAGGAATTGGCAACCACCAGAAGTGGATTTTCTGGTGACTTTGCATCCTGCATAGTCACTATCAGAGAAAGCAACTAATTTGCAAGAATGCCCAGTAGAATACCAAAGACCTAGTGATTGGGTACCTTGCAAATATCTAAAGATCCTTTTGACTGCAATCAAATAGGATTCCTTAGGTGCAGCCTGAAATCTAGCACAGGCACATGTTGTAAACATAATGTCTGGTCTAGAAGCTGTAAGGTACATCAAGGACCCAATCATACATCTGTAAAGGGTTTCATCAACCTCTTTACCTTTCTGATCAACATCCAGTTGTATGGTGCTGCTCATGGGAGTAGAACAGGGCTTACAGTTTTGTAAATCAAACTTATTCAACAGATCTTTTGTATATTTGGACTGATGAATAAAGGTTCCATCAGCCCTTTGTTTGATTTGCAACCTAGAAAGAACTGTAATTCCCCCATGGCACTCATTTCAAACTTTTGCTTCATTAGCTTAGTGAATTCATCACACAACTGGGATCAGAGGATGCAAAAATTATATCATCAACATAAATTTGAACAAGGAGCTTATGTTGTCCCACATTCTTTATAAATAAAGTTTTATCAATGGAGCCTCTAGTGAAATTATTTTGTAGAAGAAAAGTTGATAATGTTTCATACCAGGCTCTAGGAGCTTGTTTCAGCCCATAAAGAGCCTTATCAAGCTTATACACCCAATCAGGATGTTTATTGTCCTCAAAACTTGGTGGTTGACACACATAAACTTCCTCTTTTATTTTACCATATAAAAAGGCACTTTTGACATCCATTTGAAAAACTTTAAGATTGTGAAAGGCAGCATAAGCTAAGAACAATCTAATTGCCTCCAGTCTGGCTACAGGAGCAAAGGTTTCATCATAATCGATGCCTTCCTCTTGTGCAAACCCCTGTACAACCAGCCTGGCCTTGTTCTTAACAATTTGGCCCTTTTCATCAGTTTTATTCCTAAACACCCATTTAGTGCCTATTGCACACTTACCTTGGGGTAAAGGAACAAGCTCCCACACTTGCTACTTTTTGAACTGAAGAAGCTCAAGCTGCATTGCTTCAACCCATCCATTGTCTCTTAGTGCAACATGATAATTCTTTGGCTCTTGCTGACTGATGAAGAGAGCATAGAAGTAGAAATTGGACAATTGACTCCTGGTTGAAACTCCAGCATTGATATCACCAATGATTTGAGACATTGGGTGATTCTTCAGCTCTTGATAGACAATAAGATCAGTGCAAGTGTTTGTAGGACCTTCAGCAGCAACAGATGGTGATGTGGATTCTTGAAACCAAGTAGGAGATGGTAACTCAAATGAAGTAGAGGATTCAGAAATCTCATCAGCATTTGTTGTGGATGGAGCTGCTGAAGCTACAGGAACATCAGGTTTAGTGGACTCAGGCAGATGGTCACTAAACCTGAAAAGGTGAGTACTGGCTACATCATCATCAGTACCACCAAGTGGAGAACTGTTGACAGGAACAACAGCTGGAGGTTGATAAGGAACATATTACAGTATGTCCAGATCAAATAACTCCACAGGGTTTTGTGGAATCTTGTCCTTTGGAGATTCATTAAACTTCACATGCAAAGTTTCTTCAACCATCTTTGTTCTGCATTGAAAACTCTGTATGCCTTGCAAGTTGATGAATAACCAACAAAATACCCTGCATCCACCTTTGAGGCAAACTTCTGGAGTGGATTGCTTGTGTTGAGAATGAAACAAGGACACCCAAAGGCTCTAAAGAAGGAAATCAAAGGGGCCAAATGATGGAGTACTTCATAAGGAGTCTTCATCAACCTCTGATTCACTAATACTTTATTCTGCACATAGCAAGCTGTGTTGACAGCTTCAGCCCAAAAGGTCAGTGGCAATCCTGAGTCAGCCAGCATTGACCTTGCAGCTTCAATGAGGGTCATGTTCTTTCTCTCCAACTCCATTTTGTTTAGGAGTTCTTGGAATGCTGAACTGCCTTTTGATTCCCTTTGACAGATAGAAGTCATCAAGTGTGTGATTTCTAAACTCTGTGCCATTGTCACTCCTCACACACTTGACTGGAAGGGAATACTGCTTCTCCACATATAACACAAAGTTCACAATAGCTTTTGCAGCTTCATCTTTGGAGTGCAAGAAGAAAATCCATACAAATCTGGAGTAATCATCCACAATTACCAGACAGTATTTCTTCTTTGCCATGCTCATCACTCTGACAGGACCAAAAAGATACATGTGCAAAAGTTGCAAGCAGGCATTGGACTTTGGTTCTTCTATAGGAGGAAATGAGACTTTGTGTTGCTTTCCCTTTAAACAAGCAGTGCAGTTATCTTCACATTTGAACTCCTTCAAAGGCAACCCTCTTACTAATCCATGGTGTATCAGCTGATTCATGTTTTTGAGATTCACATGACCCAGCTTCTATGCCATAGAGTAGATTCTTGAGAAGAAGCCTTGGGGAATAGGCAAGGATGGCTTGTTAGATCAATTTTCTTTGAAAGATCTAAGGCATATACTCTTCCTGTCCTGTTGGCCTTTAGGAGAGTATATTCATCCAACACCTTGTCAATCAAACTCAAAACTTTGGATGACAGAATCTGACAGTTCTGGCTGGTGAAAAGGGCAACATGGCCTTTATCACACATTTGACTGACACTCAAGAGATTGTACTTGAGATTCTCCATATGGTTAACATCATCAAACCTTATTTCCCCATTGAAAACAAAGCCTTTGCCAATGATGTAACCTTTTGCATCATTGCCAAAGGAAACAAACCCCTTCTTTCCTTGAGAGTAGTCATTAAGAAGTGAGCTGCTTCCTGCTATATGCATGGATCCTCCACTGTCTACATACCAGATGCTTCTTTGGCATGTTGAAGAACCCTGCATTCATCACAACAAGTTAGTTAGTTTTTGAGACCCAAACCTTTTTGGTTTTGGGTCTGTTCTCATCAACAGATATGATACTAACAGGTTTGTTATGTGTGACAGCCTGAGGTGAAGGAGATGGTGTAGAAGAGGAATCCTTTGGCTTGGATTTCCTTTTCTGTGGTTTCAGCACAGGAGCATCTAATTGGTTGACTCTTCCCATTAAATGTTGAACCATCATAACAAGTTGTGTCTGATTTTGTGATAAAGCCTTCAGCTCATCAGACACATTAGTGCTTGCTTGTGATGGATTCCTGTGTTGCACCATCTTCTTTTGAGCAACCTCAGCTGTTGCCTGATTAACCCCTTCCTTCTTTTTGGATTTCTTTTTGGACTTAGGGGTTTCAGGTTTTGATGTTGCGGTACAAACTTGGTCTCAAACTCAGTTTTCATTACATTCAATTTCTCTTTAATTTCTCCTTTTGTTTGAGTTTGGAGCCCTTTTTGTACCAGCAATCATCAGTAAGATGATTGAACAAGCCATATATTCACATGGCTTCTTCTTCATCTTTAGTTGATCATCTACTGAAGAAGATGAAACTACTGAAGACTTGTTCTTCAGCAATTTGCTATCAGTACTTGCAGTTTTCTTCCTTGCAGTACTTGCTTTCCTGATATCTTCTTCAGTAGTTTTCAAACCCTTTCTACTTGCAGTTTTCTTCCCTTCAGTACTTGCAGTAGTTGGGTTTGAACTTTAGGTGTTATCACTTGCTCTCTAGTACTTTCAGTACTTTTAGAGACAACACCTGAGTTGATCAACTTTTTGATCATGTGACAGTAGCATTTGAACCATCAGCTGTTTTAGCATCAGCTGATTGGTTTTGTGAGGAATTAATGCTGACTTCAACCTCTGATGATGTTGTATCAGATAGTAGGTCACATGATGAGAAGGATTGGTTATTGCTTTCTCCATCAGATTCTACTTCTGCTCTAGAAGTAAAATCTGTAGGAGAAGCATGTGATTATAACCAATGCCAAACTTCACATTGGAAGCTGATTGCTTACTCAGAAGCATTTCAAAACCCTTGCAGGATTGTACCCAGCGATCACACTCTACCTGGGTAGCTGCAAGTGTTTCCTTGAGGTCTCTGTACTTCTCTAGAAGTACCTCTTCCCTAGCCTTATCATCTTTGATTTGGCATTTAAGTTTATAAATCTCATCATTTTTATCATTAAGCACAGACTCAATTCAGCTTTTCTTTTGGAAAGGTTTTATCAATTAAAGCTACATTTGCTTCTCTAATAGATGCAAATACAGCTATGCAAGATTCAGAACATAGCTTGGCTTTGGCCTCAGAAGATACCTGTGATGAAGCATTGGAGGATGAACCATCAGCAGACTCCAGGGCCATGAGAGCAAGGTTCCCAAAAGGATGATCACCACCATGTTGACCAGCACCAGGAAACAGTTGTTCATGACTAGATAAATCATATGGTAAACTACTCCAGTCAACAACTCCTGGGGTGAATAAGCTGTGTTGTTGAGGTTGGGTTTGATGATGAGATTAGGAAGGTTGAGGCTCAGGGAGAGCATGTGGTTGCTGAGCAGTGGGTGCTTGAACTTGACTTGGCTGAGGCATGTAGTAGTAGGGGTATGGGTATGGCATATGACTTGAGGAACAAAGTATGCAGGTGATGATTGTGCTGGTGACGGATGACCAGAACTGGTGGAATGTTGCCCTTTGTTCTATGAGCTATTGCTTGGAAAAGTCACAAAGGGTGCAGAGGTATTAGATCCAGATGATCTACACTCTCTAGCAAAGTGTCCAAGCCTATGGCACTTGTGACACCTCAACTTGCTCTTGTCAAAACCAACTTTGGTTTTGCCAAAGAGACCAGGAAATTTCCTGCCAGTTCTCTTGTAGAACTTTTGAGATCTGATATTTATCATTGTCATTTGACTCAAAATATCCATCTCTTCCAGATCATCATCTGGAATGCCCTTCAGATCCTCCATTAGAAAACACAAGTTAAAACTGCTACCTCCTGAACTACCATCAACACCAACAAAAGCATGTTCAGAATTGGTAGAGAAATCAATATGCTCATCATAGGCACTCTCTGATGTAGCATATTCTGACTCTTGACCTATCAGTATAGCATTGCCTGATACAAAGTCATCAGTGAGCTTGCCAGATGATGACAACTTCCTTTTCTGTTCTATCTCTCTCTCAAATGAAAGCAGTTTCCCATGAAGTTGGGTGAGAGATAGAGTGCTCAGATTTGCACTAGAGCATAGGACAATAGTATAAGTGTCCCATCTCTCAGGCAGGGATCTGAGAAATCGGTTGTTCATCTGGCTATTGGAATACTCTTGTTTAACCATTTTCAGCTCAGAAATAAGACAAGAGAATCGCTCAAACTGTTGAGTCAGTGTCTCACCCTTTCTATGAGAGAATGTCTCATATTGTTGGGCGAGGATTTCCCTAGTGTTTGCTAAGACCTCATCGGTTCTTCCAAATTGTTCCTTCAGAGCAACCCAGAGATCATGAGCAGTTTCATGATGCATCAGCCCTGAATAGAATTCATTCGGCAGTGCCATGGCCAGAATTCCATGGGCTTTAGCATCAATTTTGAACAGCTTAAGATCTTGTCTGAATAAAAAAAGAAACAAACAAACAAACAAACATACCCGGTGAGGAGCCAGTATTGTGAGGATCATTTGTTGGTGTCGCCATCTCAGATTTCAAGCAAATTCAAGGTAAACAAAACAAATCCAGCTCAAAACCACGAGAACCTTAAGTTTAATGGCCAGAAGCAGCAGAAACTCAATCTCTATAACTAATTCTTGCAAATTTGCTAATTCGATCAAGCGTAGATAGCAAAAGAGCAGTTTCAATGATCAATCGTTAAATTGATCAATGATTAACCGGCTCTGATACCATTTGAAAGGATCTCAGCCTCTAGTTTGATCAATTAGGTTGTATCCGCAGCGGATTAGCACAAGAATTAGAAATTATAACAAGAACACAAGATATTTTGCATGTAACAGTAAGTTATAGAGAGAGAGAGAATTCTGCAAAAAGGTGTTTTCAATTAGATCACAGCTTCGGCAAGGATTACAATTAGGTCATCTTCCTTTTATAGGAAGAATGACATCAGCTGATGTCACTTGACAGTGACATCAAACCGTTATTTTAACAAACTACTGAAACTAACTTAACTGCTGAAGATGTCAAACAGCTGACATCTTCTTACAAAATGCTAAGTGTTAAAACTATTACAAACTACGGAAAAGAAACTACTGATAACTACAACGACTGAAGAACAAACTCTTCAGTCGTTTTACAAACTACTGAAATAGAAAAGACAACTACTGATTAGAAAAAGCTGAAAGGTAAACCATCACAACAACTGAAGAATACTTCTTCAGCTGTTGTGACAAACTCTGAAGCTTCAGTACTTGTTCTTCAGACTTTAAATTCAGATGTTTCATCAGCTGATGACTTCAGTGTTGTCATCAGCTGATGTCTTCAGTCTTTGTCTTCAGTCTTTGTACATCAGCTGTTGATCTTTAGTACTTCAGTCTTCAGCTGATATTCTTTAGTACTTGAGTCTTCAGTACTTGAGGCTTCAGTACTTGAGTCTTCAGTTTTAAGGCTTCAGTACTTGAGTCTTCAGTACTTGAAGTCTTCAGTTGTTGTTCTTTAATACTTTGATCTTTAGCTGTTGAAGTCTTCAGTCTTTGTCAAACGGCTGATGATGCTTTCAGCAGTTGTGATATCTTGTGGGACTTAGAGGTTTTTCTGATCTGGCTCATTGGTTCTTTTGGTCCAACAATTTGCATCATGGGTTTGTCCTCTTGTTCTTACCCCTGAATCTACTTTTCCAATGATGTTTGTGGAGGGGTGAGACTTGTGGATGCTTAGCTGAGCGATCACAGGAAGTTGCTTAGATAGATCTAAATTAGAGAAATTCTAATCTGGCAATGAGGATTCACCCTCCACATCAGCACACTTATCAAGATTGACTTGATCCAATGAGTGTGTGACATCATTAAGATTTCTTCAATGGAGTGGTTATCAGCATCAAGAAATTCCTGATCACTTTCACAACCACTATTCTCTCCAATATTTAAAGCTCCTTCATGTGAGTTTTATGCCTCTAAGCTAGAATTTGAAGGCACCCTAGAGGTATCAGCAGGATTTGTCATTGATGTGCTGGTAGAAACTTCATTTGCAGGATTAGTTACCACTGGAGCTGAAGATGTGTAGCTTGAAGGTCTTCTTAGCTTAAATCTTGGATCAGGATCTCCTGTAGGTAATATATATGTGGACCCTGAAACATGCTCACAAGATTGTTAAAACAATTGGTAACTAAATCAAATCAAATAGCCAATCTGGACAAAACCTTTCATACTGGGAGTGTGCTCATTGAAAGTCACATTGGCTGACTTCTCAACTACTCTAGTTCTAAGATTGTATACTCTATAAGCTTTAGTTTGAGAAGAGTATCCAATGAAGTGTCCATCATCTGATTTCTTGGCAAACTTGGCAATTTGATCTTTGGTATTCAAGATGGTGCAATGACATCCAAATGACCTGAGAAACCCAATAAAAGTTTCCTCTTGTGCCAAAGTTCATAAGGAGTCTTACTATATGTTTTAACTACTAAAACTTTTTTTGCACATAGCTTGGCAGCTTAGAGTCAGACAACATAGTTCTTACAGCTTAATTAGTGTCCTGTTTCTCCTCTCAGTAACACCATTTTGCTAAGGAGTCCTGGGAGCACTATATTGTCTTGTAATACCTTTTCCATCACAAAATGTATCAAGGATTTGGTTCTTGAATTCAGTTCCTTGATCACATCTTATGATTTTGACCTTGTGATCATATTGATTCTTAATTTTTAAGATGAAATTCTTTAGAATCTCAGGGGTCTCATCCTTAGTTCTAAGAAAGAAGACCCAAGTGAATCTTCTAATGTCATCTGTGATCACCAAACAATAAGAGGTCCTTCCTAGACTCATTACACTGGTGGGGCCAAAGAGATCCATATGTAATAAGTGTAGGGGATTAGTGATGGAATTTTTTTCCTTTGGCTTGTGAGATACCTTGTGTTGCTTCCCCTTCAAGCATGCAACACAGTGGTCATCACTTGTAAACTCTTTCTTGGTATTCCAGTTACCAAATCATTCTTAATTAATTTATTCATGTTTTTAAAGTTTACATGGCACATTCTTTTATGTCAGAGGAAAGACTCATCACTATTTGCTTAGATAGAAAGCATGAAACTTCTCCTGCGGGAGATGTTTCTTGTAAATCCATCATGTACATGTTTCCTTTCCTAGGGGCTCTGAGCAGGATGTGCTCATGAGGAATGACCACCCCAGGCCTAAGAACAATGCACTCATGCTCAGTAAACAGCATGTTATGACTCTGATCATATAATTGGGATACACTCAGAAGATTGTACCTAAGCTCCTTGACAAAGTTTACCTTCTCAATGTTGAGCTTACCATTTGTGGCCTTACCCCTTCTAGTAATGTAACCCCCTTCATCTCCTCCAAAGCAACTGGTCCTCCATCAATTCTTTCAAACTTTTAGAGTAGTGACCTATTGCATGTCATGTGCCTGGAACAACCACTGTCAATGATACATACATTTCTGTTTGTCTTGAGTTGTTCCTGCATAAAAGAGATGGTTAGTTACATTTGGAAACCCAAGCCTCATTGGTTTTGGGCTCATCAAAGAAGTTGAAGACAATAGAATAGTAATTGATCCTATAGTCATGCCAGAAAGATGATTTGCTGAAGTTGATGAAGAACTCTCAGTCACTTGATCTTTCTTTGTCTTCCACACCACCTTTGGAAGCTTAGACTTGACCTTCAATACTTCAGAAGTTTTTATTACAAACTTTAGAAGTTTTGTTGACTGACCTTCAGAAGATCTTGCTTTCACTGTAGCAAGCTTTAATGCTTCTGAAGTATTCCTTTCTTCTGAGACCAAATTTTCTTCTGAAGGCAAATTTTCATTTGTCTTCTTCTTCATTTTGGAGCTTCCGAGGGAAAAATATTTTCCTTCCGAAGCTTGCTTTTTGTTCTCCAAACTCTTAGAAGTTCTTTCTTGGTAATGTGGAGAGTACTCTTTGGATTGTAAACACAATCTTTAGCAAGATAAGAGGTACTCCCACACATAACAGGGTCCATTTTCTTCTTTCTAAGAGTCTTCTTTTGTGAACAAGACTGAATTTGATCATATTTCTTCTCCACCTTCATCTTTTCAGATGTTGTGGCAACTCTTGTACGGATATAACTACCTTTGGAGCTTGATGGTTCATGTTGTACAGCAGTGGTGCACAATGATCAGCCTTCTTCTTGATGATGGGATGATTTGGACAAGAACTAGAACTCTTGTTGTTGGAGTTCAAGTTTGTTTTTCAGCTTTAACCACTTCAAATCCTGAAGAAATAAAGACATGTTTCTATGCAGAGTTGAAGGTGGCCTTGATCTCTTGAGCCTTCTTGGACTTTCTTTTGGCCTTCCTGATCAAGTTCTTTCTTTTGGACTTGGTTATCCTAACAGCTTACTCTCCTCAGAGGGATGGTGACCCTTTTTAGAATGCTCTTCTTCACTCTTCTAAGAGCCATTCTTCACCATCTCCTCTTCATCCTCTTCAGTCAAGGGGTCTATGAGGGCAAGCTCATCTTCACAAGTTCCACACCTAGGAGATCATATAGACAAGATTGTGTATGAAGGAGCTATCTCACTAGATCCTAGTCCCTGCTTATTTTGATAACAAACTTTTGCATGCAAGGATGAGGATATTATGTTCTTGAAGGTCTCTTCTTCAAGAACACATTTTTCTACCTTGGCTTTGCTGATCACAATCTTAACCTGGCATTTAGTTAACTTAGTTATGAGGTCTTTGATCTGAGTCCTGTAGTTTATGTGCTCATGTTTAAGAGTTGAAATGGTTTTCTCTAAGTCCTCTATCTTAAGTTTATAATCATTTTCATCTCTTTTAAAATCAGCTTCTAAGATATTTAAGGACTCAATATCAGATCTCATTTCTAAGTTATAGGACTTGTATCTATTAACTTAAGTAATACATTCAGGAGTATAAAGATGTTCCAATACCTTGGCTTCATCATGATCTGCCATGAGTGCTTGGTTTGGAGATGCATCCTCCACCTGAAAACTCCAATCAAAGCCTCCTTCTTCAACAGCAACTGCAGCTTGCTACATTGGCTTCTCATTCTAGAGAGCTTTCTCAGTGTAGTTTGATCCGGCTTGTGTTTGGCCACCATTTGTCCTTGGTGCCTTGCACTCCCTAGCAAAGTGTCCCATCTGGTTACAGTTGTAACACTTTACTTTGCTCTTATCCAGCCCAAACTTTCCACTGGCTGCATTGCTTAGAAACTTCCTCC
This sequence comes from Flaveria linearis, assembly GCA_024085815.1. Classification (NCBI taxonomy): domain Eukaryota; kingdom Viridiplantae; phylum Streptophyta; class Magnoliopsida; order Asterales; family Asteraceae; genus Flaveria; species Flaveria linearis. The sequence continues at coordinate 8,129,350 of CM044012.1, read as the reverse complement.
CTATCCACTTGTAGAACTTCTTGGCTCTGTGAGTGAGAAGAGCCATCTGCTGAACTATCTCCATGTACTCCAGATCATCTGGATGGATACACTCCAGATCATGAGAAGAACTTGTCTCTTGGAAAGGATTTCCTTAAGTGTAGCTTTCTCTTGGAGTCTTTGGGAAGGTGATGAAAGGATCCTTTTTTGAGTTGTCAAGGTAGCATATAAGATGGTGTTGTGGTTCAACGCTTTCCTTTTCAACCACACGGAAGGCTGAACTCAGTTGATTGCTGGAGTTACCAGATGTGTTTTGAATATTCATCTCCATCTGGTATCCACTGAGAATACCATACAACTCTGTAAGAGTAAGAGTCTTAAGGTTCTCAGTCCTCTTGATAACAACATAATAATGTGTCCATTGTCTAGGAAGAGAGGACATAAACTTTCTTACAATGACCCTATTCTCAAAAGTTACTCCAGCATCCATTAGAGTATCCACAATCTCAACATACCTAAAGTATTATTGAGTCATGGTCTCACCTACTTTGAAGATAAAGTTTACAAACTGTTGCTTCAGTAGATCCTTCTTATTCTCCTTTTCTTCATTGGACCCCTTATACATAAGCTTCAGTGCTTCCCATAGTTGCTTGGTAGTTTTGCACTTCTTGAAGCCTCTCTAGGGAGTTTGGAAGAGCAGTTTGAAGGGCTATCATGGCTCTTTGATCAATCTCTATTCTTTTCCTGTCTTCCTTAGAATAATCAGCCACAGCCTTTGGAATCATACCACCACCAATGGCAGAAGTGGTGCTTGGTATGTAAGGTCCTTAAAAAATAGAGTCCCACATCCTGGAGTCTTGAGACTTGATGAAGCCTTCCATTCTTTAACACCAGGTATCAAAGTCTTCAGGAGTGATCAGTGGAGACTTTGTCATAGTTCCAGTTTCCATATCAGCTTTAGTAATAGCTAACCATTTGATTTGTTAAGTATTTTATATGTGTGAGAGATATTAAGATGGTGAAATCTTATATCAAGAGCCTGGAATGCTCTGATACCAAATGCAGGACCTTAGAAGGGTATGCACTTACAATACAACAACACAATTGAGGAAGTTCTTTAGAACACTTAACAGATCAAATAGGGAACTGGTAACTTATATGAAAGATGCTAAGAACACAATTAAAAATGAGACGGAACAAGATAGCTAACAACTCAATTATATGGTTTTTCAAGAATGATGTATATTGCTTCTCAAGTTCTTTTACAAGATGTTAGAAATCATAGATTCAAAGTTACAAGTACTTGAGATACTTTATACTACATCCAACATCCAGCCATACTTTGAAGGCCAGCTGGATACATAAGACTAGACAACAAAATCAAATGTAGAGTCAAAAGGCAGATTGTCTTTGACTAGTGACTATGACATGCCATAGCTCACATCCTAATATATTATAAAAAGGATAAAAGTACATAAAGTAGAAAGCTCTGATTCAAGACCTCAATGTACAGTTACCAAAAGCATGGACCTTTCACCAACTCATGTAAGTTGGTGACTGAACAAAGTTGTAGCAGGAAGGTGGTTCAGCTTTATGGTAAAGTACATCAGATAAAAGCATGTACATAAAAATCTTTGGAAGAAATCTGTCTTCACTCTTTGGCTTCGGAAGACTTTGTCTCTGAAGCTTTGGAAGACTTCACTTTTGGCTTCGGAAGATGTTGGTCTTGGCTTCGGAAGATTTAAACTTAGAATAATTTTCTAGTGCAAGGTGTAAAACTTCCAAAGCATTTCTACTTCAGTTCTTTAGTGCATTCATGCAGAGAGACTTTGGATGTTTTGGCTGCATCAGACTTATAGGGATCCTTACATAATCTATTACAAAAAGGATAAAAGTACAAAGTAGAAAGTTAAAGACTCTAAGAGGTTAATCTACAGTTTACAAAAGTATGGAGATATCACCAACTTGTATAAGTTCATGACTATTTAGAGATGGCAGTGAAAAATTGTTCAGCTTTTGTCTAAAGCATGTCAGAGAAAGCATGTCTTCTCTGTCTTCAGAAGAAATCAGTCTTTTGGCTTCAGAAGACTTTGTCTTGAAGCTTCAGAAGACTTCATCTTTGTATTCAAAAGAAATGGTCTTTTGGCTTCGAAAGATTTGACACTTAGAGAATTTCTTAGTGCTTTTGTCAAATCTTTTGTGTTAACTTTTCTTGTACTTCAGTTTGCATGCTGGAAGTTTTTGGTTGCATCAGCATGTAAGTTACCTCTTACAATGAAGCAGTTGGAGATGTACTTGCATTTCAAGCAACCTATCATATGAACATGTACCAATATTATCATTCATACAATTATTATTTATTTATTGAATCCAATATCTTAATTGGGACACTGATGAATTGATTTTTCATGTAGGTATAAGATGGTGTTTGTACCATTCAAAAGGGTTGATCATCATCGAAAAGTGTTACATTTGGAGGAGCTTTGATTAAGAGGGAGAACATTGAGTCATACAAATGGATTTTGGAAGCGTTTAAAGAGGCACACGACAAACAGCCAAAGATGGTTCTAGCTGCTCAAGATCCGCAGTGACTGTAGCGGTTGAGGCAGCCCTACCAGAATCATCTCACCGTTTGTGTATGTGGCATATAAAGGACAAGTTGCTAGTTAAGGTATCCAATAATGGCATTAACTTATTAATATGGTATTCTGGCACATGATCATTTTTAGGCGAATTTAGTACGAATATATTTGGCAACATCAACATATTTTTGGGGATATTTGTTGAATACGGATCTCAAAAAGCGTATTAATAAACAAGTTTGGAACACGAATCTCGTACCATGTCAATTTGAGGAAGGGTGGGTAATGATAGTTGATGAATTCAAGTTACATGACAACAACTGGTTGCAAGATATGTTTGATATCAAAGAACAGTGGATTCTAGGATTTTATAGGGATCTCCCCATGTGTTGTTTGATGAAAACAACATGAAGATCGAAGAGCTCAAACATATTTTTTAGGAGATATGCTAATCTAGAAAAACACATTTCTACAATTCATGGTTTTTATGAGGCTGCTATGGATGATCAACGATACAACCAGAAAAAACTTGATCATGAGGCAGCCAATAGCACACCTTCTTTTAAGACAAACCTCAAATTAGAGCGCTACGTTGCTAAGGTGTACACACATGAAGTGTTTTTAGAAGTCAGAAAGAAATTTTGGAAGGGTGACACGTCATGTGTTATTAAATATTTCACCACAGAATATGATCTAATTGTGTCAAACACAATCTACACTTCTGCTAACTTTTACACATAATATGACATATATTTGTCTTACAAAACAAAATAAAACAGAAACCTTTTAGTCTAACATGTATGTTTATAATATTAACATATACTAATTATTTCTACTAGTATTCCTTACTTTGTAATAACACATGTTATTTCACTATCAAGTCTACTATTTGTTCTAACGAATCCAAATACAAGTATGTTGATAACAAAACAAGATTGTATCTACTGCGACACTAAAATCCTCTTATGGAATATCTTTCAGGTCAGAGTACTACTTCTCATTTACAAGTTTTGTGGCTATTGTTGAACAATCCATTCCGGAAAACCAACCACGAGGTGATATAGCATTATTAATAATTTGATAATAGTTCAGGCCTTATTTATCGTCTACTATTTTATTTTCAGAAGCTAGTTTGCTTTTGAAACAATCAGATTTATACATGGTTAATCGTATGTCATGTGACACCCGGAAATTTTACGTTACGAAACTCCGTTAGTCTCGTTGAGTCTTGCATACACATGTCTTGAGCACACACTGGTTATGATTGATGAATTTGTGATTGTTATGGATAATAGATCACCTTTGGATATTTCTTTCCCAAAGGGAAACTTTATTTTCATGAAACGCTGGATATTATGAATTGGACATGTTCTTGATGTTAGGATCATGCTAGAGTATTTATTAAGGATGCTTATTGTGTTGAAATGTGTTAATTGGTTTGTATGGAACTTGATGATCATGTATGATGTTGAATGATGATTACTAACTAGGACATCATGTTTGGGACTGGAAATTGATTGTTATGATGTACGTTAACCATGCTTGAGGTATGATTATGTTACTTAAAGGAATTACAACTCATAATGTCACCAACGGGTTTAAACGGGCCAACCGGTTCAAACATGTCTATTTTTCTGAAACCTTGAGTCTTTGGTTATGTGTGCTTAGGATTCCACATGTCTGTTTGCACGTACTTATGTACTTACATGATCTAGGTAACCTCTGAAGGTTGTCAGTTCATTTATTCTCCAAGTAAACTTAAATAGTTGTTACGCATACCACGTGAGTTTACAGCCCCATTTTTACTTTACACTCTTTTGGGGGGAGAGAAACATGATCCTTTCATAAACGTTACATTACATTGGATTTTTGGTAATACTGCATATACCTGATACTATGGTGTTATACTTTGCCCTTTGGACCGTTAATATGCAAATAGCGAGCTGATTGTTAGTAAATCTACTGGGTTTGACATCCCCCACCGGGCTAGTCGCGCTAGCTTGACTGGAGGTCAAACGCGTGAATGTCAGCCTGTTTTACAGTGTTGTGGCGGGGAAACCACAGCCGGGCCTACGTTATTACTATTGATTACATGTCAGCTCGCGGTCGCGACTTTATACACATAGTGATTGCTATGGGCTAGCTACCCATTATATGCTTTGATTACTAATCCGGAATTTCATTACTGATACTTACTATTTTCTGATAAACCTGTGAACTCACTAGTCTTGTACTGACTTTGCATGTTTTCTCTCAGGACATTGAAATGGCACGTTTAGGAGCACAGCATCCACTGTATGTCATTCCGCATTCATCCAAACTGTTTTCAAGATTTATTTTCATTTACATTACATAACTTGGATTGGACGCGTGTTTGCGTATTTCAAATTATTGTTAAATGTTTTTCTGTTTCGCTTCCGTAATACTTATATACAGATGGTTTATTCCAATATTATTAAGAATTTATACATTTTGTAGTGTCGAGTCGTTTGGTGTAACTGATGCTTATCTGAGATCCTGGTTATGTTACACACCTAGCGGTAAAACCCCGTTTGCGGAAATTGAGGGTGTGACAGAGTGGTATCAGAGCATAGTTATAGCGAACTAAAAGACTGTGCATCTCATTTGCATTGCATTTTAGACTATAGCTGGATTTACATTAGTTACACACTCATAGATTACTAAGCTATACTTACTTAATTGGTTGCCTGAGAACTTTTGCTTTAACGTATCCCTGTGAGCTTACGATGACAGGGATGGTGGCTCCGAGTTGCTGTGAGTCACGGAAGGGGTTACTTATGAACCCGAACATTACCGATCCTTTCGTATACTTTGATTGATCGACCCCGATATAATACTTACCTATTTGGTACTCCTATCGTTGATGACCACTGTACTTGACAAGATATGTTAGCCTGATAGGAGGAGTCGGGGGTGATCATGCAAAGAAAATTACCATTACGGGTGCACACGTAATTGTAATTTGTCGTGCATGCTAAGTCCGGTGAATTTGGTCGGGTGGGTAACGTTGTAGTCAGTATAAGTCATCATTTCTACACCTTGAGCAAGAAAGTCCCGATTTTCATAGAACATAGCTACTGATGTGGAAACTATCCTTCAATTCTACTTGTATAAATGCTCACTCTTACCTCAGATTCGGATGAAATTCAGACCATGACATGTGTCCTAATCCATGGATTCGAACTGATCTTCTAGCTCGTCTATTACTTTAATTCTTGGACCTCTCTTCCTTTTCATTCAAGACAAAAGGTTATTTTCATATGACTGATAGCTTTGGATTTTGATATCTGGTTGGATATTTACTTATTTATGTATATGGTAATTAAAGAATGTCTGGAAGAGGACGTGGACGCGGGAGAGGTAACATCTCCATGATGCCTGCAGAATTGGCGGCGCTAATCAATCAGAGTGTTACCGCAGCGTTGGCAAGCCAACACCCTCCACAACAGAATCCCATTGGACAACCAGCTTGCACCTATAAGTCCTTTATGGACTGCAAACCTAATCCATTCAGGGGAACTGAGGGAGCAGTAGGACTGCTCCGTTGGTTCGAAAAGTTGGAGTCGGTGTTTGAAATCTGTAATTTCCTGCCGAGTAGGGTGAAATATGTTGCTGGTACCATGGATGGTGCTGTACTGAGCTGGTGGAATATGCAAGTCCAGATGTTGGGTGTTGAAGCTGCAAATGCCATGACTTGGGAAGAATTCAGAGTTTGCTGAAAGAGAATACTGTTCCAGAGATGAAGTGCAGAAACTAGAAAACTGAATTCTGGAATTAAAAATGGTGGGTTCTGAGGTTGAAGCCTACACGACTCGTTCCCACGAGTTGGCTACCTTATGTCCTACTATAATCAACCCGGCTTACAAACAAGTTGAAAGGTACATCGATGGACTAGTACTGGAAATACAGAGCATGGTCACCACTGCTAGACCAGCTACCATTCGAGAAGCTGTCCAACTGGCCCACAAGCTAACTGACCAGGCTGTCACTCAGGGTAAACTGCCCCCGTGTGGTGTTGCATCTGGTTCCAACGATAACAAGAGGAAATGGGAACCATCTGCCAGCGGGAAGCAATCTTCATCCTCTACTCATCAAACCCAACACAAGAAGTTCAACCGTCCAATATTCTCATAACATGGGGAATTCGGGTGGCTATCATGAAAATCTTCTGAAGTGCAATAAATGTAAGTTTCATCATACTAGGCAATGCATAAGGAACACTTGTGAGAGGTGTGGAAAGTTGGGCACGTTGCTAAAAACTGCAGGGTAAACCTCTCGGGAAAAACACCTCAGCAGCAGCAAAACTATAATCGTACTGGGTGTTATGAATGCGGTCAACCCGGTCACTTTAAAAGGGAATGTCCAAAGCTAAAAAGGAATGAAAATAGCGGTGCTACTGATAAGTCTAACGACAACAATAATGGTGGTAGGGGCAGAGCTTTCATCATGGGCTCAGGTGAGGCTCGAAACGACCCTATTGTAGTATCTGGTAGATTCCCTATTAATGGATGTTACGCCTCTATTTATTTGACTCCGGTGTGTGATAAAAGTTATGTATCCATAAAATTTAGCAAAGTACTAGGAATGGTACCTACTAACTTGACTTCTGAGTACGTCATAGAAATAGCCGATGGTAAGACAATAACAGCAACCAAGTGTTTAGAAACTGTAAGCTAGGCTTATCTTGACACACCTTCTGCATAGACCTTGTACCTGTCGCACTTGGTAGCTTCGATGTAGTAGTCGGGATGGATTGGTTATCCAAGAACAGTGCTGAGATCATTTGCAAGGAGAAGTGGATCAAGTTACGATTTCGGATGATGAAATTCTTACAGTGGAAGGTGATAAGGTGGGTGCGGTGGTCGGCATCATATCATATATTCTGAAGGCTCAGAAATGTCTTAGGAAAGGCACTTTGCCTTGTTGGCACTTGTTACTGAAACGAAGACGGATGAAAGGCGAGTTGAAGATATTCTAGTTGTGAGAGACTTTCCCGAGGTATTTCACGAAGACCTACCTGGCCTTCCTCCACACAGACAGGTAGAATTTCAGATTGAATTAGCACCGGAGCGACTTCGATCGCTCGGGCGCCGTACCGTCTGGCACCGAACGAACTATAAGAGCTGTCTAAGCAATTGCAAGAATTGTTAGACAAGAGATTCATACGTCCCAGCTCTTCACCCTGGGGAGCTCCAGTGCTTTTCGTTAAAAAGAAAGATGTAACCTTTAGGATGTGTATTGACTACCGCGAGTTGAACAAGGTGACGATCAAGAACAGGTATCCACTTCCGCGTATCGATGACTTGTTCGACCAATTGCAAGGAACAAGCTACTATTCCAAGATTGACTTGAGATCGGGTTATCATCAGTTAAGGGTTCGAGAAGAGGATATTTCGAAGACGGCGTTCCGGACACGCTATGGACACTATGAGTTTACTGTAATGCCGTTCGGACTGACCAATGCCCCGCAGTTTTCATGGACCTCATGAATCGCATCTGCAAGCCTTATTTGGATAAGTTTGTCATGGTATTCATTGATGATATACTGATCTACTCCCATAATAAGGAAGATCATGAGGAACATTTGAGAACCATACTGGAATTGTTGAGGAACGAAATAACTTTATGCCAAATTCTCAAAATGTGACTCTGGATGCGCGAAGTGCATTTCCTTGGGCATGTGGTGAACGACAAGGGTATACATGTGGATCCATCAAAGATTTAATCCATCAAGGATTGACCGGCACCGAAGACGCCTACCGAGGTGTGACAATTCCTTGGTTTGGCAGACTATTACAGACGATTTATTGAAGGGTTTTCGAAAGTGGCACAACCTTTGACTGCCCTGACCCATAAGGGAACTGTTTACAAGTGGGGTAGCAAGAGAGGAAACAGCGTTCCAGACGCTTAAATACAAACTCTGCAGCGCACCAATCCTAGCCCTACCAGAAGGGACTGACGACTTTGTTGTTTACTGTGATGCTTCCATCCAAGGTTTGGGATGCGTACTGATGCAACGTGACAAAGTCATAGCTTATGCGTCTAGACAACTCAGGGTGCATGAGAAAGCCTACACAACGCATGATTTGGAATTGGGAGCTGTAGTATTTGCCCTGAAGATCTTGAGACACTACCTATATGGAACCAAGTGCATGATTTATACGGATCATAAGAGCCTCCAGCACATATACGATCAGAAGGAATTGAATATGCGATAATGACGGTGGTTGGAATTACTCAATGACTATGATTGTGCAATCAAGTATCCTGGGTAAAGCTAATGTGGTAGCCGAGCCCTTAGTCAGAAAGAAACATTAAGACCTCGTCGGTGCGCGCATTACAGATGACCATACATTCTGATCTACCTGTGCAAATCAAGGCTGCTAAAAGCGAGGCCTTAAGACTAAGAACCTGAAAGCAGAATCCATGCGAGGCATGGAGAAACAGTTGGAGATCAAAACTGATGGAATCCGTTACTTCATGGAACGGATCTGGGTGCCACTGTATGGGAAATTGAGAGAGCTCGTAATGGATGAAGCTCAAAAAACATGTTACTCAATTCATCCAGGTTCAGATAAGATGTATCAGGATCTAAAGGAGTTTTACTGGTGGCCCGAACATGAAAGCGGTGATCGCCGCATATGTAAGCAGATGCTTAACTTGCTCCAAAGTTAAGGTGGAATACCAGAAACCATCTGGCTTACTCCAGTAACCAGAAATCCCAGTGTGGAAATGGGAGCAGATTTCAATAGACTTTATTATGAAGATACCCAGGACTCCCAGCGGATGAAACACCATTTGGGTTCTAATAGATCGCTTAACAAAATTCGCACATTTTCTGGCAATCCAGGAGACGGACCGAATGGAGAAACTGACACGCATTTACTTAAGAGAAATAGTCTCTCGGCATGGCGTGCCAGTATCTATTATATCTGATCGTAACGCTCGGTTCACTTCTCATTTCTGGCGGTCATTACAACGATCATGGGAACACGACTAGATATGAGCACTGCGTATCACCCGCAAACCGATGGCCAGAGTGAGCGTACGATCCAGACACTAGAAGACATGTTGTGTGCCTGTGTGATCGATTTCGGCAGCAGTTGGGAAACTCATCTACCATTAGTTGAGTTCTCCTACAATAACAGTTATCACACCTCAATTAAAGTCGCACCATTTGAGGCACTTTATGGACGTAAGTGCTGGTCACCTGTATGTTTGGCAGAGGTTGGAGAAAGCCAACTTACTGGTCCGGAACTGGTGCACGAAACAACTGAAAAGATTGTACAAATACGTAATCGGATAGCAGGGCACGTGATCGATAGAAAAGTTATGCTGACAAGCGTCATAACCATTAGAATTCCAGATTGGCGACAAGGTACTTTTAAAAGTCTTGCCGTGGAATGGAGTAATACGTTTTGGCAAGCGTGAGAAGCTAAGCCCTAGATACGTGGGGCCATTTGAGATTGTCAAACGGATTGGCCCAGTAGCCTATCAGTTGAATTTACCTGAAGAACTCAGGGGGATACACGATGTGTTTCACGTATCCAATCTAAGGAAATGTCTATCTGATGAATCATTGATTGTGCCATTGGAGGAACTAAAGATAGATGACCAATTACATTTCATCGAAGAACCAGTGGAGATCATGGATCGAGAAGTCAAAACCCTAAAACGTAGCAAGATCCCTATTGTGCGTGTTAGGTGGAACTTAAAGCGTGGACCAGAGTTTACCTGGGAACGCGAAGATCAAATGAAAAGAAGTATCCGCAACTGTTCAACGATCAAATTTCCAATTCCTAAGATACAGTTGTAAGATATCTTTTCCTTCAAGACGAAATTCCCTTCAACATGGGGAAATGTCACAACTCTTGCGAAACCTTAAGAACCTTACGTTCCTTTATTTTGATTTATTTTCTAATCTCTCGGAAACCTTAGCACGTCTACGTGCTGGATAACTAATAGTTTGCTCACAATGCTTCGTTTACTCACGATGTACGTTGACCCAATGTTCCAATTTTCAGGACGAAAATTCTTTCAACATGGGGATAATGTGACACCCGGAAATTTTATGTTACGAAACTCCGTTAATCTCGTTGAGTCTTGCATACACGTGTTTTGAGCACATACTGGTTGTGATTGATGAATTTGTGATTGTTATGGATAATAGATCACCTTGGGTATTTCTTTCCCAAAAGGGAAACTTTATTTTCAAGAAACGTTGGATATTGTGAATTGGACATGTTCTTGATGTTAGGATCATGCTAGAGTATTTATTAAGGATGCTTATATGATGAAATATGTTAATTGGTTTGTATGGAACTTGATGATCATGTATGATGTTGAATGATGATTACTAATTAGGACATCATGTTTGGGACTGGAAATTGATTGTTATGATGTATGTTAACCATGCTTGAGGAATGATTATGTTACTTAAAGGAATTACAACTCATAATGTCACCAACAGGTCAAACGGGTCAAACGGGTCAACCGGGTCAAACATGTCTATTTTTCTGAAACCTTGAGTCTTTGGTTGTGTGTGCTTAGGGTCCACATGTTCTCTGTTTGCACGTACTTATGTACTTACATGATCTAGGTAACCTCTGAAGGTTGTCAGTTCACTTATTCTCCAAGTAAACTTTAAATAGTTGTTACGCATACCAGGTGAGTTTACAGCCCCACTTTTACTTTACACTCTTTTGGGGGGGGAGAGAACATGCTCCTTTCATAAACGTTACATTACATTGGATTTTTGGTAATACTGCATATACCTGATACTATGGTGTTATACTTTACCCTTCGGACCGTTAATATGCAAATAGCGAGGTGATTGTTAGTGATCTACTGGGTTTGACATCCCCCACCCGGGCTAGTCGCGCTAGCTTGACTGGAGGTCAAACGGGTGAATGGTCAGCCTGTTTTACAGTGTTGCGGTGGGGAAACCACAGCCGGGCCTACGTTATTACTATTGATTACATGTCAGCTCAGTCGCGACTTCATACACATAGTGATTGCTACACATAGTGATTGCTATGGGTAGCTAACCATTATATGCTTTGATTACTAATCCGGGAATTTCATTACTGATACTTACTGTTTTCTAATAAACCTGTGAACTCACTAGTCTTGTACTGACTTTTGCATGTTTTCTCTCAGAACATTGAAATGGCATGTTTAGGAGCACAGCATCCACTGCATGTCATTCTGCATTCATCCCAAACTGTTTTCAAGATTTATTTCATTTACATTACATAACTTGGATTGGACGCGTGTTTGCGTATTTCAAACTATTGTTAAATGTTTTTCTGTTTTCGCTTCCGCAATACTTATATACAGATTGGTTTATTCCAATATTATTAAGCAATTTATACATCTTGTAATTGTCGAGTCGTTTGGTGTAACTGATGCTTATCTGAGATCCTGGTTATGTCACACACCTAGCGGTAAAACCCCGTTTGTGAAAATTGAGGGTGTGACATGTCACCTTATCAAGAACACGAGACAAAGTAAAGCTCGTGATGCTAACAGTAATCCATCAAGTACTACGTCAATTTTTGTATATAGAGAAGTTTTAGAGATTTGTAAACACTTATTGTGTATTTGTATGTTATTTAATTATTGTCATGTAACTACTTTTGTCAAGCTTACGGTAATCTATCAGGTACTACGTCAAATTTTCATATGCTTATATGTTCTATGCTTATTAGTAGTAAGTAATTATTTATAATTGTACGTATTTTAAATTTAATTTTTTTTAACTCACGTAATACACGAGTCGTTAGTCTATTTTACTATAATTAGAAACACTTTCTTTATCTTGTAAAGATTGAGGTGTTACAAAAGCCCTAGAACTGAGGATATAAATGTAGATCCAATCATACACACCTAAAGGTGTTAGCTTTTTCATCATATTCGGTTCATAAAAATGTTTATACATAAATCTAATGTAGATCTATACCAAAACATATGAAAGTTCATACCTTTAGCTTGAATCCTTGCTTTCTCTCTCAAGAACACAAGAACACATACTCCATTTCTATAGTTAGCAAGCTTTGATCGTAAGAAAGACAAAGGGGCGGTCCCTTTAGGAACCTTGAGGTATCCCATACTTTCCTTATGTCACCTTTGGTACTCATACCTTTCCACAAAGAAATGAAATCATTTTTCTAGGTGTTTTAACCGGACTTCTATAAAACTCCAGGGAGTTATAGCCAATTTCTTCATGCACCCACCATTACTCGTTTTCAATTGGTAAAACGTATCTTCGGATATGTTAAAGAACCATTTCTTATGGTTTTACATTTAATGAACCTTATACTACCAAGCTTGCTGGTTATTCAGATGCTAACAAGCTCGATGTATTGAAACATATATTTTATGTACATTAATTTATATGTACCCTTAATTAATGTACATAGTGTACATAAAGCTATGGAAACATATTAATATTACATTTTATTCCTTAAGGTAAAAATAATCTTTCTAAAAAGTCTTTATTTTTAAACCATTTTACTATTGTATTTCATATACCAACAAAAAGAAAACCAAAATACTAGAGGCTATTACACTAGTTCAACTGGTTTGTTTAAATAAATTAGGAGTGACCGGTAAATAATGGTTTTTACTCTGGTCCACAATAGCGGATAAAAAGGTAGTTATCCACTAAAATATTCATAACCCAATTTGCAGATCTATATTAGATTCAAAAGTGTACCAAACCCTATTAATTGTTTTCGTAACCAAGTTTCATGGACACTTTTTTCAATTGGAGTATGAATACAATTGTGTAATGGAGTGTCTAGAAAGATAAAAATCGACTAAGAACAAAAAAGAAAAAGTAAACGAACCAGTGACTTGTAAATTTCAAGTTATACTTAGTCGCCAGAACGGTCAATCAACGAAACAGCCACTTTTGTATAGTTTATGTGCATACATAACGGAAACAGTGTATCGAATTCATCATCTGAATTCAGGCATCAAACTAATTAAGAATCTATAAAAGAATCACATGTATTGATGCAGTGTAATGATGGTGATTGCAAGGCTGACTCAATCACCAAAACAATTTGAATTAACAATCCAAGAAGCCTTAACGTGCAGACATATACAGAACATATACAATTAGCGTAGAAGCAGAGCTTTATTACCTTGAGTATGAATTGCAAGCTAATCAAAACCAAATAAACTTGAGGTGCCTGAACTGCTTGATCTATAATCACACTAAACAATCCAGAAAGAAGCAACAATAGGAGTCCCGTAGGGGATTGTTGGTATGAATTACCAAACTTTAAATCAAAACTTTATGAAGCAGGATACAAAAGAAAGAAACAAATTGATTTAGTTGGTACTTGGGTCCGACAAAAGGAAACATATAGTAACTGTTTGGCAACGACAGTGGGTGGTGTGCAGTGAACAATCAACAGAATGAAAAGGCTGAAATGTGATGGTCGGTTTCAAATGGTTCATCAATGATGGCAGGTCAACATGGCTCACATAGGAAGAAGAGAGAGCAGATTGAGAGTACAGAAGGGGTGTCATGAGCTGAAGTCAATGGTTGAAGATGTATAAATCGACTTTTCAAGAGTAGGGGAGAAGAGATGGCATCCCGTGCTCCTCGCAATGTCGTGGCAAATGGGGATTAAACCCCTTTTCTTTGCGAATTTGTTTCCGGAGGTGGGACCAAAAATTTTAAAATTTGAACTGTACAAATCACAAATGGGTTGGTTAGGTCAACAAACAATCCTCTCCATGTTCACCTTTTCCTTTAGTTAATATATGTGTACTATATTCAAGTATTAACTTATCGTTATTAACACCTCAACTATTCGACCTACCTTCCCCCCACCTCCCTAACCATTCTAGTATGCCATCAATTTTGGCATCAATTTTTCATTATATTTTGGAATCTGTTATATCACGCATTAAATCATGAACATACAACTAATATTATAAGAATGAGATAGTGTGCAAACATTACAAAGTTTGGTCAAGAAATGACCCATGTGTATTACATGCACTAACGAAAACACCTTTTTGGAGAGTTGGATTTTACAATCACAAGTTTTTACTGATGTTGAATGGATCCAATGATCTCATGTTCAAACCTAGGCATCACCTTCCTTGCTCTAGGGACACTATGATTTACCTACCCCATGCAATACCAAACAGTCATACTACTTACAAAGAATTTCCCTTTAATATTAACCCTACAAGAAACCTACTGCATATATAATACAACACCATACAACTTGCATTACTTTTTACCTTTAATGGAGATTTATAACCTTATACTTCTCTTTTTAAAACGTTAGACTCTTTCATTGACGAGGGTTCTGATCGTCTGTTTGCTATGCCACATGATAACTAATGTTTCTCTGTGTAGCGATGACCTGGAAACTCCACCATGTTGCAGGTTCAAAGTGCAACTTCGAGATTTACATCTTGCTATTTTAACTTGGTTTAAGAAGTGCCTATCATTGAGCTGTGGTATATTCATCAAAAAAAAGAAAAAAAAAATCAATTTTTAAAATAGGCTCATATGTACTGTACATATGTACACTTGCATACACATGTATACATAAATCAACCATGTGACCAAGGTGGCCCAATAACCAGAGGTTCTAATCCATTAGAGAGAAAGGTGTTTAAATGTGTTGTTGGATGTGCGTCTTAGCCTTTCCAGGAAAAAAACGATGTATGTACATATATGTGATTTTAAGAAGTGCTCCAAGACGGAAAATATTTCGCAATTTTTATTGGATGGAAATAGTATAATTCCATTATCATTTACCTCAGGAATATCAAAATCTCTGTCTTTAGCATCACATATATCCAGGGACAATTTTCGAAGCATCGGCAGCTGTTTTCATCATAATACAATGTTAAATATATACTACTATATAGAAAAAGTTGACGTTGTATCCAATGCATCTAAACAAACAAACAAACAACCCAGTATATCCCACTCAAGAGCAGGGTCTGGGAGGGGTAGGTGGTGGCCAGTCTTTCCTCTATCCAGATAGGTAGAGAGACCGCTTCCAAAGAGACCCCTGGCTCGATACAAAAGCTATAACGCTAGCGAATCACCATATAATCAAACGTACGATATATGATATATGGTATATGGTACAAAAACCCACATACCTTGGGGAGAGCATCACCAATAAATCCTTTCTGAATCCCAGAACCCTGAATTTAAAGGTTAAAGTAAGCAGCCGAGTCTAGAAATAAGGTTTGCAAGTTGAAACTGAAGTCTCTCTCATGTGGTTTCAACAGAAGTCTCTCTCATGTGGTTTCAACAGTAGTTAGAAACTAAAGATCATACTATTGTCATGTTGTTATTTTTACTATTTACAATTAACATCTTATCGAATTGTGGACTTGGTAATGAAGATAGTTAAAGGGAGCTCACATTGTGGCGCAACAATACATCTTCAAGGGCATGGCAGTCAAAAGAGCCTTGACACCGTTACTTGTCACCTGTCCACATTCCTAGAAAAGTACTAACAAGAATCAGTTGCATGAATCCCCTTTTTGTAGGCAGAAAACGATTTAGAAGGTGAAATATTGGCGTGTATGATAAAATAAATTCCAACTATATCGTTAAGAGATAAAAGCAGGATCATAGGTAAGTCATTATATGAATACAACGTAAAATTTGAATAAAGTTAAGCTATATATGTTGTTTCCCTCTGGGAGAGTACACTCGACAGAAAAGGTCATAAAAGTATCAGAATGATTGACCAAAAGAATACAATATTTCTACTTTGCATGGAGATGCATTAACAGCTTTCTGAAACTATTATCTATGGGATACAAATTTTATGTAGAAAGCTTACAGGCATTAAATTGAGTTCGTGATATAACCCATTTACTTAATAATGGGTTGAGTGGTAGTATTTCAAGCGGGCCAAATGAGAAATCTTAGCTAAAAAGGAAAACGGTTGAAAGCCACCCAAAGTCTAATTTATCGTTCACAAACTCTTGAATTATTTATTCAAAGATTTATATTATTCTTGTTTCTGGAATCACAGTTAACTGATGATTATTATAAATTATTTAAAAAACAGGGAATAAGGTGATTTCAGGTCCACCTAACCTGGTCCGACCTGGTTCAACAAGCATTAGAAATGACAAATTTCAACCATAACTTTTTAATATTTACAATTAAAAGATTCCATGATACATCATTTACAATTAGCATTTCAGTAGACATGGCTGGAACTGCTACCAACCCATTAGCTGAGTGTTCATTTCACCATTTTAAGCATTAATAAAGCACATAATAAACAAGACAAACAAGAAGACATTTTAAAGCATTCAAATTTTTTAAACACGCTTCACTAGAGTAATATAATAGAGGTATTAGTTGCAAACCTCTAGATGAATACATATCAAGCCCGGCCAGCCACTTGAAATGATCTTTTGCGATTCTACAAACGCAAAACAAAAATTACAATAGAGATCATATGATACGAATGTTAAGTATAAGGGTCAAAGAATAAGCCTCCTATACTATTTGTCTATTCTAGAAGGGGTGTTAATGTCAATTCTAAAAGTGGCTGAGAGTTTGTTAGGATTTGAAGGTTATATGTAGGGGAGCATGGGTAGGGGAATAATTACGTTTTGTTATCATTCGGTTGGGCTCCATTCTTGGAGAAGGGGGTTTTCCCTTGGTGTTATTGTGTTCTTCTCATTTTCATTAACAAAGAAGCTCTCTTACATTCTCTCTGTTTCACTTGATTCCTGTGCTTGTTCTTAATTCACTGCAATTATCTATCATTGGTCCGACCTGCCCGCAACTAGCGACGATGGTGTCTCATTCCGATCGTCTCGATGCGCATGATCAGCATTTGTCGCAACTGCAATCCACGGTATCGACTTTACAGTCGTCGGTAGAGTCTGTTCATACGGAGGTGGCTGATTTGAAACAACTCATGCTATCCTGGATGAACAAACAGGACAAACGCCCTACCACCTCCGTTCCGTTGGGTTCTACTGCGGGAGGGGAAGGGGTGTTCACTTCCTCCGGCGGCGAGGGACCTTCGTCCCCTAATCTCGAGTCCTCGGGTCCGTCTTCTGGAAATACTGATGTTCCATGGGCGGTTAAGAAGGTTAAGCTTCCTGAGTTCCACGGGTTTGATCCTCAGGGATGGGTTAAGAAAGCTAACCTCTATTTCGATATCAACAATACTCCACCAGAAGCTCGTATCCGACTTGCTCAATTGAGTATGGTAGGAGTGGCACTGCATTGGTTTACCATTGTTATCGAGGTCAATCCGTCAATTTCATGGACGGACTTACAAGAAGAACTACTTAAACGATTCAGTGGCCTGGAAATTCAAAATCTCTATGAACAACTCGCAACCATCCAACAAGGTGAGTCAATTTTGGACTACATTGATGATTTTGAGTATTTGCTATCGCTGGTTCCTCGTTTGCCTGAATCCCAGGCGCTGGGGTATTTATTGCCGGCCTTCGGGATGATGTCAAACAGAGGGTTCGCTTACAGCGCCCTAACTCGCAGTTGGACGCAATGTACTTGGCCAAGGACGTGGAGGCCATGCTCCGACCTACCTCGGCGTTGGGATCGTTAGCCCGATTTCGTTATGCGGATAAGGCAGGGTTCCATCATTTTTCGGAGCCCAATCCATATGTGGGCCGGGGTAATTCCATGGGCTCTTCTAGCATCAAATCGGGGGAAAGGCCCATTCATAGTACACGATGGGAGGGTTCGAGGGGATTTACCCCAAATCGGGCGGATTCATCTCAGTCTTCTCCGATTTCAACGGCTGCTTCCCGAGATAGAGGGATGAAGTCTCTTTCTCGTTCGGAGTATGACGAACGTCGGCGAAAAGGTTTATGTTTCCGTTGTGGTCAGGTATATGGTCCCGCTCATAAATGTCCGGAGGGTCGCCTTCGGGTGCTGTTATTAGGGCAAGATGAGGAAGAAATTTCCGAGGGGACCAATTAGCACTTGACATACCAGCTCCTTCTGATAATCAATCGGATTTGGACTCTCCTACGGGTGCTTGTATGTCGTTAGATCTGGAAGGTATGTCCACAGTAGCAGGGGGGTCGAAAACCCTCAAACTAGAAGGTACTCTCATGGGATCCCTATTAGTATGCTGGTTGATAGTGGTGCAACACACAATTTTCTTTCTAGTCAATTAATTGTGGCGTTGGGGCTGGCGGTTGATACCTTTCAGGGTGTTCGAATTAAGTTAGGAGATGGTCATTACGTTTTGGTTACCCAACGATGTAAGAATGTGGAAATATGTGTGGGTTCTTGCATTTTTACAATTGATGTATTGGTGTTTGATATTGGGAATTTAGACCTCATTTTGGGTATGGATTGGCTCAAATCCTTGGGAGAAGTCACTCATGATTGGTTACATTCGTGGATGAAATTCTCGCATCATGGCATTATAGTCACCTTACACTGGGTTTCTAACGGGCAACCTTCACCCGCGGCTTTGCAGCAATGGTTATCCATGGAAGACGATTCTTCCATGTCTCCTGAATCTTCTTCATGTTGGATGCTAGACAACACAGAGGCATGTTCATTATCGATGAATCAATCTGCCGAGCTGCATTCTTTGTTAGAAAAGTATTCGAAGCTATTTTTGAATCCAACCGGTTACCACCGGCGAGACCACATGATCATAGCATTAAGCTGCTGTCTTTTGATCCAATAGCGGTTCGTCCTTACCGCTATCCGCACGCCCAAAAATCAGAAATTGAGCGCCAAGTCGAGGACCTTCTCGAGCGGGGTATGATTCGTCCGAGTCAAAGCGCTTATTCTAGCCCGGTGATCTTGGTTAAGAAAAAAGACGGCTCGTGCAGGATGTGCGTGGATTATCGCGCCCTCAACAATGCGACGGTTCCGGACAAATTTCCAATTCCGGTTGTTGATGAGCTGCTGGACGAACTGTTTGGAGCCAAGTTTTTTTCTAAACTAGACCTTAAATCGGGATACAATCAAATTAGAATGAAGGAAGATAGCATTGACAAAACGGCTTTTCGCACTCACGACGGGCATTATGAATACCTCGTAATGCCTTTCGGCTTGACAAACGCGCCGGCTACTTTTCAAGCTATCATGAACGATGTGTTTCGCTCCATCCTGCGCAAGAAGGTGGTCATCTTCTTCGATGATATTTTGGTATACAGCACTTCTTGGGAATCTCACATGCATGATTTGCAGTTGGTATTTGATATCCTCACCACCAATAACTTTGTCATCAACAAGAATAAGTGCTCTTTCGCCAAGACCACTGTGGATTATTTGGGGCATGTGATCTGTGGACAAGGGGTGACTATGGATGCCTCAAAAATCTCAGCGGTGCGTGATTGGCCGGTTCCAAAAAACATTAAGGGGCTGCGAGGGTTTTTAGGCCTAACTGGGTACTACCGAAAGTTTATCAAGAACTATGGCAGCATAGTTCGTCCGCTCACAGACTTAACAAAAAAAGATGCTTTCAGGTGGAATGATTCTGCTCAACAAGCATTTAGTCAACTCAAAGATGCTTTGACTTCAGCACCGGTGTTAGCGTTACCCGATTTTAATTCTCCATTTGTGGTGGAATGTGATGCCTCGGGTCGAGGAATCGGGGCGGTGCTTATGCAACAGAATCGACCCATTGCTTACTATAGCAAGGCATTGAGTGACAAGAACCTAACTAAGTCGGCTTATGAACGGGAAATGATGGTGCTTGTTCTTGCTGTCCAACATTGGCGACCGTATTTATTGGGTACGAGGTTCACCATTTATACAGATCAGAAAAGCTTAAAGTTTCTTCTCCAACAGAGAGTTTCGACTCCCGACCAACAAAACTGGGTGGCGAAATTGTTGGGTTACGATTTCGACATCTTTTACAAGCCGGGTAAAGACAATAGAGTAGCTGATGCGTTGTCCAGGAAAATGGAGAGTGGAGAATTTAACCAATGTATCTCTTCTCCAATTTGGGTTCAAGGTGCTCTGTTAATTGAAGAAGCCAAAGCCGACACTTCTTTACAACAATTACAAGCTAATTATATCAAAGACCCATCCAAGTATCCTGGTTATGAAGTAATTAATGGTCTCCTGTATTATCACAAACGCTTGGTGATCTCTAAGAACTCTAAGTATCTCTCGGCATTATTACATGAGTTTCACACCACCCCGTCGGGAGGACATTCAGGTTATTATAGAACTTATCGAAGGTTGGCAGCAAATCTATATTGGAGTGGGATGACCGCAACAGTGAAACGTTTTGTTCGAGAATATGACATCTGTCAAAGATGTAAAACGAGCACCACTGTTCCGGCAGGACTTCTTCAGCCTTTAACCATACCGGAAAGAGTTTAGGAGGATCTCTCTATGGATTTATTTCAGGACTACCAACATCAAGAGGATACAATGTAATTATGGTGGTGGTCGACCGATTGTCGAAATACGCCCATTTTATTCTCTTAAAACACCCGTACACGGCTTCGAAAGTGACAGATGTCTTTGTTAGAGAAATTGTTCGCTTACATGGGATACCAAGTACTATCGTAAGTGACCGAGATCCTTTGTTCATCAGCAAGTTTTGGCAGGAAGTTTTTCGAGCTCAAGGTACCAAATTACATATGAGCTCATCGTATCACCCGAATCCGATGGGCAACGGAGGTGATTAATCGTTGCTTAGAGTCATATCTCAGATGTTTTGCAGTAGACCAACCCAAAACATGGGCTTTATGGCTACCTTGGGCGGAATACTGGTACAATTCTTCGTTTCACTCATCAACAGGGGTTACTCCTTTCGAAGCAGTATACGGTCGAACTCCTCCTACCATTTTCTCGTATGCAATTGGGGAAATTCGGTGGAAGCAGTCGCAAGGGAATTACAGGATCGAGACGAAGCTATCCGTCAGTTGAAATCACATCTCAGTAATGCCCAAAGTGCAATGAAAATTCAAGCAGACAAGAAGAGGAGGGATGTGCAATTTATGGTGGGAGAATGGGTTTATGTCAACTCAAACCATATCGTCAATCATCGGTTACTTCCCGAATTAATCAAAAACTCGCTCCAAAATTTTTTGGGCCATTCCAAATTTGTGAGATGATTGGGCCGGTGGCATACAAGCTTCGTCTTCCGGAGTCGTCAAGGATACATCCAGTGTTTCATGTGTCTCTCCTCAAAAAAGCCATTTCGGAAGACGCCGAGGCTACTCTTCCTCCGGAATTGGAGGATAGAACAAGTGAAATTGCAGTTCCCAAAGACATTCTGGCTGCTCGGATGGTTCGAATTCAGGGAGCTGCGGTGGAACAATGGTTGGTCCATTGGGAAGGACAACCGGTAGAAGACGCGACATGGGAAGAAAAAGAATGGGCGCAGGGCCAATTTCCTAATCTTCGTCTTGAGGACAAGACTCGTTTTGCAGGAGAGAGTAATGATACGAATGTTAAGTATAAGGGTCAAAGAATAAGCCTCCTATACTATTTGTCTATTCTAGAAGGGGTGTTAATGTCAATTCTAAAAGTGGCTGAGAGTTTGTTAGGATTTGAAGGTTATATGTAGGGGAGCATGGGTAGGGGAATAATTACGTTTTTGTTATCATTCGGTTGGGCTCCATTCTTGGAGAAGGGGGTTTTCCCTTGGTGTTATTGTGTTCTTCTCATTTTCCATTAACAAAGAAGCTCTCTTACGTTCTCTCTGTTTCACTTGAATCCTGTGCTTGTTCTTAATTCACTGCAATTATCTATCATCATATATACGCATGAAGATGATATACATTTAGTTATATACCGGTGGACAGATATCATACATAAAGAACAAAACAAATACAAAGGGTAACCCCAAAAATGATATGCGAAGATAAAATTAAACCAAAAATCATACGATCAACCATTGAAGGTGTGTAGTATATATCGTCAGTAATGGGTTGCAAGCTCGAGGTAGATAGAGTATAATGTTACACATGCATACCCTCTAGTACAGTCTAATACTTTTTAGATAAATTTCATCAGATACCAACCATAAGTGAAAGGGGGGAAACAACCTGCAGCTTTGATCTCGAAAAGAGAAACCAAGGGCTTGATAGTGGTTTAGTCAAGACATCAACAAATTGCCTCCAGGCTAGGTCAATTGGTTAAGAGTTATGCACCTTAGAAACTATGAATCTGACCCACCTTCGGATAAGATCAGCTCTACCCCCCCCCCCCTCATATCGTCTCCCATGAGTCTTACTAGTCTTCTACAGATCAGCCATTAACCCCCCCCCACCCCCACCCCCACCCCGCACCCCCACCACCACCCGCACCCCCACCAGTATCTAGTATCAGAACCATACCACGGCTCTTGTTCTCCCTTTTTAAGGTTGATGATTAGTATGCTTGTGACTGCCGACTTAGTGTGGACCTCTCACATCTACAAAAGTCTTGACAAACAAACTGGTCCGACATACTAGATTCTCATCGACTCGATGGCTTGTATGAGTGGTAAGTCGAACAAGAGGTCATGGTAAAGTCTCTTTTGTATAGGCTAGGAAACTCAGTAATTGTCGTAGAAGTCTAAACCCATTTATATAGCAAGATACAAGTTTGTCCTGTTCTAGTTCTATGTCTAGTTTTAAAAAGTCTTCTTCGTCTAAGACTCCAAGATTGATCAATTGTATGAAATATCATACTTGTCTGATGAATCTAAAAATCCCTATCACTAATATGCCTTTAGTAAACCCCTATAGTGACTTTTCTAAACCCAGTAAGACTTATGGGAGACGATATTTTGGGGGGAGGGGGGGTATGGCTGATCTATAGAAGACCGGTAAGACTCATTGGAGACTCAAAATTACAATAGAAGAAAGAATCAGAACTAGAGAAGACTTAAAGTTATAAAGAATAGGTCTAGTGTTGATCTGATGCAAATCCATTAACCAAAGGGACCTCTAAAGAACTATTAGTTTATTCTACGAGGGGTAAGAATGTAAAAAGTGGCTAAAAGGTTTGTTAGAGAATAGATATTATATATAGTAGAAATAAAGAAGAATGAGGTATGCGTGAGTTTGTTAAGATTTGTGTGGCTCCTACTTTTAGTATGGAGAGCGAGAATTGCTCTGGTGTGTTTCTATAATTCCTTTTGTCATCTTCCTTGAATAGCAAAGTCTTTCGCTTATTTTCATTTGATTACATCATTTGATTTTTGTGGGTTCTTCTTAGAACATCCTATCTGTTTTGGTATTGTATCATTGGTCCGACCTGCCCTGACTTGTTGGAGGTTTTTTCCCATTCTTCATGGAGACTCGTACCAACACTCGCCTCGATGCACAAGAAGCTCATATCCGGCAGCTTCAGAGTGATGTTGCGGATATCACGAAAACCTTCGAGGTTTTGGATGATGATCGTGCAGAATCGGGGGAATTCCGGAAGGTGGTGCTGTTTTGGATGAAACAACAGGAGAAACAAGCGGTGCCGAATTCCCGTACAACTTCAGGTGTATCCGGTGGATCCTCTCCTTCCGGGGGGTTCGGAGCGGGTTTCTCGCCGTCGGGTCCGCCTCCTGATTCTTCTACAACGGCTTCTTCTCTTCCGTGGGCTGTCAAAAAGGTGAAACTACCTGAATTTTTCGGGTTCGATCCTCAGGGATGGGTTCAGAAAGCGAACCTCTATTTTGATCTCATAACACACCTGATGATTCACGAATCCAATTAGGGCATGATTGGGGTTGCCCAACATTGGTTCACTATCATCACTCAGGTCCGTTCTTCTCTTACTTGGCCGGAATTTCAATCGGAGTTATGGCAACGTTTCAGTGGGTTGGAGATTCAGAACCCTTACGAACAATCGGCTACAATACAACAGTCGGATTCCATTTACGATTATATCGATGATTTTGAATAATTGTTATCCTTGGTTCCACGGTTGCCGGAATCTCAGGCACTGGGCTACTTTGTGCCCGGTCTCAAATCGGATGTGAAGAAATGGGTGCGTCTTCACCGCCCTCAATCGCGGTTGGATGCAATGTATTTGTCCAAAGACATCAAAGCCATGCTCCTCCTACTTCCGGCACTCAATTGTTGAATCGCTTTTGTTATTTGCATCCCTTTAGGTCCTCGAGTTCGGAATCCACGAATAGGTTTCCTTCACTAGGCCGCTCTGAGCCCAACCCATCCACTTTCTCTAAACCTAGGCCTCGCATTTTCAGCCCACGTTCGGATTCTTCTCGTTTTATGGCTTCTTCGAGGTCGTCTTCTCTTAGCGAAGGGGGTTCTTCGGTTCAAAGTGATCGAGGTCTTGTCTCTCTCTCGAACCGAATGGGAAGATTGTCGCAAGAAGGGTCTGTGTTTCCGCTGCGGTCAACAATATGGCCCAGCTCACAAGTGTCCAGAGTGTAAATTTGCGTGTTGCTCCTTGGCGATGATGAAAGTGGCCTGCCGATAGGAGACCATTTTGCTCTAGAGTTGACGCCTGTTTCTGACGAAGATAACACTTCCCTTTCCGTTATAGGTACGTGCAATGTTATGGAATTTACTGGAACCCTAGCCACTTCTGGGGATGCCAACAATATGAAATTGGAGGTAGTCTTGAGCGTATCCTTGTTTGTATGTTGGTGGATAGTGGTGCATCTCACAACTTTATTTCCTGTCGTTTGGTGGTGGCTCTGGGGTTAGCTTCGGTTTCCTTCAGTGGCATTCGAATTAAATTGGGTAATGGACATGTGGTTTTTGTCAATGAGAAATGTGTTGCACTTCCGGTGGTTGTGGGTCCGTGTTCTTTTATAATCGACGCTTTGGTCTTCACCACTGGTTCGTTGGATTTCATATTGGGTTTAGAATGGTTACAATCACTCGGTGAGGTCGTTCACGATTGGCAGAATTCTTGGATGCGTTTTGTGCATCACGGGCAGAGGTGCAATTACAGGGGGTAAGGATGAATCAGCAAGCGCCTATCGCCTTCCATCAATGGTTGTCATTGGAAAAGACTCATTGGCAGATTCTTCTCCGTCTCAGGGTTTCTTCATTGATCCCTCTTCTCTTCCGGTAAGTTTGTTAACATCACACCATTCGGATTTATTAATGGTTCTGTCCCCCTTTGCCATGGTTTTTCAACCCCTGTCAGCACCTCCCTCTGTACGACCACAGGATCACCAGATTGTCTTAGCCACGACAGACCCAATCTGTGTCCGTCCATATCGTTACCCTCATATTCAGAAATCTAAGATTGAACGCCAAGTCCAGGAATTATTGGAATTGGGTTTAATTAGACCGAGCAAAAGTGCATATACAAGTCCAGTCATTTTGGTATGCAAGAAAGACAACTCCTGGCGTATGTGTGTGGACTACCGCGCGTTAAATCGTGTCACCATACCAGATAAATACCCAATTACCGTGGTTGAGGAACTCATTGACGAATTACATGGTTCTCAGTTTTTCTCTAAATTGGACCTTAAGTCGGGATATAATCAGATTCAGATGCAGCCGGAAAGTGTGGATAAAACCGCATTTCGCACACATGATGGTCACTACGAATATTTTGTAATGCCTTTCGGCCTTATGAACGCTCCGGCAACCTTTCAAGCAATTATGAACGACATACTTCGCTCTCTTCTCCTATTCAAAGTGGTGATCTTCTTTGATGATATTCTTGTTTACGGTCCATCATGGGAAGCCCATTTACAAGATCTCTCGGAAGTTTTTCAGATTTATCTTCTAATCATTTTAAAATTAATCCCCAGAAATGCAGTTTTTGTCAGCAAATTGAGTACTTGGGACACATTTTGGATGGCCAAGGGGTCTCTATGGATCCTAAAAAGGTTAATGCGGTGATGGATTGGCCGGTCCCTAAGTCTGTTCATGAACTGAGGGGTTTTTTGGGGTTGACCGGTTATTACCGCAAATTTGTCAAGAATTATGGCACCATTGCCCGTCCTTTAACCGCACTCACCAAGAAGGATGGTTGTACTTGGAACCCGATAACGCAGGAGGCCTTTGCCCAATTAAAACAAGTTTTAGTCTCTGCCCCGGTTTTAGCTCTTACGGATTTTACATCTCCGTTTGTCATCGAATGCGATGCATCGGGTTGTGGCATTGGAGCTGTTTTAATGCAGCACAACAAACCCATTGCTTATTTCAGCAAGGCCTTCAGTGGCCGGACTTCAGTAAAATCAGCTTATGAACGTGAACTGTGGCGTTGGTTTTAGCTGTTCAACATTGGAGACCGTATCTTTTGGGCACAAAATTCGTGGTTCATACGGACCACAAGTTTGAAATTTCTGCTCCAACAACGTGTTTCTTCTCCGGATCAACAAAATTGGGTCGTTAAACTATTGGGCTATGATTTTGATATTGTTTATAAACCTGGCCGAGAGAACAAAGCAGCGGACGCATTATCACGTCGCTCTGATACGGGTACTCTATTCCAAACTCTTTCTTGTCCAGTTTGGGTGCAAGGGTCTCTCCTTTTGGAGGATGCTAGACATGATCCAGACATTGTTTCCTTGACTCAACAATGTCTTTCCTGCCCGGATAAACATCGCGGTTATACTGTGAAACAAGGAGTTCTATTTTATTACAATCGTTTCCCGGACTTCGAAATTCATTCCTGCTCTTTTTCACGAATTTAATGTCTCGGCCACCGGGGGGCACTCGGGTTTCTAACGAACCTATCGACGATTGACAGCTAACTTGTATTGGCCAGGTATGACATCGTCTATTAAACACTTGATTCGTGAATGTGACGTATGTCAAAGGTGTAAAGCTAGTTCGGTAGTTCCAGGGGGGTTATTGCAGCCTTCAGAGATACCTTCTGTGGTTTGGGAGGAGCTTTCTATGGATTTTATCACCGGGTTACCTCCGTCTAGAGGTTTCACGGTCATTTTGGTTGTCGTGGATCAATTATCTAAATATGCTCACTTTATTCCTCTTAAACACCCCTATACAGCTAAATCTGTGGCTGATATTTTTGTTAAAGAAATTATTCGTCTGCATGGAATTCCACAATCGATTGTCAGTGATCGGGATCCACTTTTTCTTAGTAAATTTTGGCAAGAGATTTTTCGCTCCATGGGGACAAAACTTCAAATAAGTTCCGCTTATCATCCGGAGACCGATGGCCAAACTGAGGTGACTAATCCTTGTCAAGAAACCTATCTACGATGCTTTGTAGTCGACCAACCCAAAACATGGATTATTTGGGTTCCATGGGCAGAATTTTGGTATAATACCACCTTCCATGTGTCGACCGGTACCACTCCGTTAGAAGCAGTGTATGGTCGACATCCCTCTTCGGTGTTTCAGTTCATACCCAGGGAAATTAGAGTGGAGTCGGTCGCGACCGCGATGAGGCTTTGAAATAACTAAAGCTCCACCTCACCACCGCTCAAGGATCAATGAAAATGCAGGCGGATAAGAAACTTCGAGATGTTCACTTCTCGATTGGTGAATGGGTGTATGTGAAACTCAAACCCTATCGACAAATGTCAGTGGTTAGCCGTATCCACCAGAAGTTAGCCGCCAAATTTTTTGGTCCATTTCAGATAATTGACAAAGTTGGATCTGTCGCATATAAATTACACCTTCTGGAGATATCTAAAATTCATCCTGTTTTCCATGTTTCGCTTCTCAAAAAGGCAGTTTCAGCTCCTGTTGATCCGGTTCTTCCACACGAATTGGACATGACAGATTCTCAGCCCTTGTTACCAACTGCAATCCTTTCAAAGCGAATCTTCAAGGAAGGATCGGCTTCCACCAAACAATGGTCGATACAGTGGCAAGGCCAATCACAGGATGACGCTACATGGGAGGACTCATCTTGGGTCACAGGCCAATTTGGTGATATCAATCTTGAGGACAAGACTATTGCAGAAGGGAGTAATGATGCAAATCCATCAACCAAAGGGACCTCTAAAGAACTATTAGTTTATTCTAGGAGGGGTAAGAATGTAAAAAGTGGCTAAAAGGTTTGTTAGAGAATAGATATTATATATAGTAGAAATAATGAAGAATGAGGTATGCGTGAGTTTGTTAAGATTTGTGTGGCTCCTACCAAAGTTTAAAAGAACGGAATCAAGCCTCGAGGCGTTTTCCCTTCGCCTCACGAGGCGTAAGCCTCGAGGCGAAACGAGACATAAGCCCGAGGCGGAAATAATAAATATATATAAAAATATAATTCTTATAAAAAAATAAGTATGATTTATCTAGTCACATACTAGTTTTAATAAACAACAACATATTAATTAGCTATCTTGCAAACATTTGAACATGTTTAACAGATCAAGTTGTATTTTAATTAAATAAAATAAGAAAATATTTTAATTAAATAAAATAAATCAAAAAATATAAATATAAAAATAAACAATTGAAAAGAACTCTACAAAGAAGAAGTCTGCACTTCTTCAGTCCTTCTGCAGTGATTAGCAGCTCTTTGCTAATCAGCAGCAAATATAGTACTGGAAAACTTGTATATTTAGTATTTTTTTGTTGCATTTTAATCATCTTGTTCATCTTCCTTCTTCATCCTCCCACACTCCTTGAAACAACTTCTGCAACCTGCAACTCCGGCGACCTGCAACTCCGGAAACATGAACATGCCAAAATTTTCGCCTCAACGCCTCAAATCGTCCCGCCTCGGAGTTTTTTCCACCGCCTCACCCCTTTGAGGCGTACATACCAGATGAACCCCATGAGGCGCCGCCTCATGTACGGTTTCTTACCGTTTCGCCTCGAGGTGCACCTCGAGGCGTACGCCCGGCCGTTTTTTTAAACCATGGCTCCTACTTTTAGTATGGAGAGAGAGCATTGCTCTGGTGTGTTTCTGTAATTCCTTTTGTCATCTTCCTTGAATAGCAAAGTCTTTCTCTTATTTTCATTTGATTACATCAATTTGATTTGTGTGGGTTCTTCTTAGAACATCATCTGTTTTGGTATTGTATCATGATCCCGGTGGTTGACACCCTCCATTGTTGCCGCTGAGTGAGTTCAATTAACCTCTCACGAGTTGGGCCTTGGGAGATCGAGCGTGTAGCATGAATTAAATTCTTCGTTCGAGTGTTGTGCCTCTACCTAAATTAAATTCTTCGTTCGAATGTGTGTTCCGCCTTTGACTACCAAGACACGCACATTGATAGTTCATCATTCTCAGCCATTTAGTTAGTATGTGTGCAATGAGCATCTACATAAAGATAGGGTCTAACTTTTAGATTATGGAAGCTTCGGACACATGACAAGGAACAACCGTGCATTCAAAATAAAAGTTATGTTTCTTTGGTAAGTTTTGTAAGAGATTAGTTGATGCGGGCCCAAGTGTTGAAGACCTGGCCTTAATGTTTTTGGAGGCCCAAGACCGCGCTGCACGAAAATGGGCATAACCTGGGCTAAGAGCCTCCATTTCTGACGTGCTACCGGTCAAAACGACCGGGGAAACGAGGGCTACGTCACGGTAACCAGCTGTAGGCGGGTTATCCCGTTATTTTTCCAAAATAAGGCCTCTAAATGGGTTTTTGGGTCACTTTTATGTTTTTTTCTAGTTTTTCGGTTTTGTTTTGGGCTTTGTTTGGCCCATGGTTGTTTGTTTTAGGCCCGTTCGAATTTTGGCTTGTTATTTAAGTTGTCTTGATGTAATTTGGATGGTCACTTGATCATTTCTGCAATTAAAAGTTTGTCTTTTCAAATTCGTGACTTTTGGGGTCGAAATTGGGGTTTGGGTGAAGAACTGAAGATCATCACGGGTATTCGCAGAATCAACGTGTTTGAGCTTCGGTTTCATTCCGTGCGCTACATCAGTTGGTATCAGAGCCGAATTCCTGGCGCAAAATGCCTCCAAGAAGAAACACCAGGCCAATCGATGAAGTTTATGAACGGGAGTTGGAGCTACGCTTTATGGCAAAAGTGGAGCAACGATTGGATCAAGTGGTTGATCAATTGACTGATCGGATGGTTGACTTGATGAATCGTAGAAGGCAGTCTCCCAACAATACAGATGGGTCTGATTTCGACAATCCATTTTATGATGATGATGGTTGGTCTTCCGAAGGGAACCCAGAAAGGCGACCAAGGCGAGAACATGGAAATGGAAATGGAGGTTGGGACACTAGGATTAGAGTTGATATCCCAGAGTTTGATGGGATTAGTTTGAACCCACCCAGAAGGGTTTATTGATTGGCTGGCTACCGCAGAGGAGGTATTTGAATTCAAAGAGGTGCCTGAAGACAAGCGGGTGCCTTTGATCGCTACCAGGTTACGTGGTAGGGCATCAGCGTGGTAACAACAGTTGAAATTGACACGCAACAGGGTTGGAAAATCAAGGATTGTGGCGTGGGCCAAGATGAAAAAGTGCATGCGTTCTAATTTTTTGCCTCACAATTTTCAACGTTTGATGTACCAGCATTTGCAGAATTTGAAACAGGGGTCTAAATCGGTTAATGACTACACAACCGAGTTTTACCAATTGATTGCTCGAAATGATATCCAAGAATCTGAAGAACTTGTTGCTAGATATATTGGGGGTTTGAGGGTTTAGATCATGAACTCTGTAAATCTTTTCGATCCATTAACGATTGCTGAAGCACACCAACGGGCGTTGGCTTTTGAGAAGCAAAACCTTCGGGTGGGCGGTTCGTATTCTTCTACCCCGGTTGGTGGAAATTCTAGATCGGGTAGCGGGGCCAATCGTGCTGAGTCCAATCAACAGAGACCTATGGAGACTAATACCGGTCCACCTCCTAAGGGTGCTAGTAGTAGTGGCGCTAAGTGTTTTGGTTGTGGGGAGACAGGCCATCGGTACGCTGAGTGTAAGAAGCCGGGTAAGCGCCATATGTTTGTTGAATCTGAGGATGAACAACAGGAAGATTATAAAGATTCCCCAGTATTTGATGAGGAGCCCGAATATGAAGAAGAATTTGTGACTGGAGATGTTGGAGTGAACTTGGTGGTTAGACGAGTTTGCTATGCGCCAAAGGCAGATGGCGATGACTGGCTTAAATACAACATCTTTCACTCAACTTGTACTGTCTTGGGAAAGGTTTGTACCTTTGTTATCGATTCGGAAAGCTGTGATAATTTAGTCTCGAAGAAGCTGTCAGAAAGTTAGCTTTGAAGACAGAGAATCGTTCAAAACCTTATAAGCTCCAGTGGCTCAAGAAGGGTGGTGAGGTAATGGTTTCTAAACGAGCTCTTGTTTCCTTTTCGGTTGGTATGACATACGGGGATGATGTCTTGTGTGATGTGGTACCCATGGATGCATGTCATTTGTTGTTGGGTAGACCTTGGGAGTATGATCGCAGTATCGAACATAATGGGCGATCTAACACTTATAGCTTTTTGTTTGGTGGTGTGAAAATTACCCTAGTTCCTAGCAAGCCGATGGAGTTATCCACGAAGTCGTCAGGTAATCTTTTAACTCTTAGTCAATTTGAAGATGAATTGGAGGAGGCAGAAAATGTTTTTGTGTTGATAGGGAAGGAAGTGCCTGAAGGGGTTGGAATTCCTGATGCTATGATTCCTTTACTTGAAGAATTTTCTGATGTTTTCCCTAACGAGTTACTTGATGGATTGCCACCTTTGCGTGACATCCAACATCACATTGATTTAGAGCCTGGTTCACAATTGCCCAATAAGCCACATTACAGGACGAGTCCGGGAGAGCATGAGGAGTTGCATAGACATGTTGAAGAGTTGGCTTCTAAAGGCCATGGTCGTGAAAGTATGAGCCCTTGTGTTGTTCCTTCTTTGTTGACCCCGAAGAAGGATGGCACTTGGCGTATGTGTGTTGATAGTCGAGCCATCAACAAGATTACTGCGAGGTACAGGTTTCCTATTCCCCGAATCGATGATTTACTTGATCAGATTAGTGATGCTACTGTTTTCACGAAGTTAGATTTGAAAAGTGGATACTGCTAAATTTGTGTAAGACCTGGAGACGAATGGAAAACTGCCTTCAAGACTCGTGAGGGGTTCTACAAGTGGTTGGTAATGCCCTTTGGTTTATCAAACGCACCCAACACTTTTATGCGTGTAATGAATCAGCTGCTCAGGCCATTTATTGGGAAGTTTGTGGTTGTATATTTTGATGATATTCTTATTTATAGTGTTTCTGTCAGTGAGCATGTCATACATGTCAGACAGGTCTTGGCCTTACTTTGTAGGGATAGTTTCTATGCAGTTGTAAAGAACTGTGTGTTCATGACCCCTAAAGTTCTGTTTTTGGGGTATGTTGTTTCTGGTGACTTGATACAGGTGGATGAATCTAAAGTAGCAGCTGTTCAAGACTGGCCAAACCCTACTACCATTGCTGAAGTTCATAGCTTTCATGGCCTTGCTTCTTTTTATAGAAGGTTATTCCACATTTCAGTTCTATTATGGCCCCAGTGACAGACTGCATGAAGGGAAAAATATTTGTTTGGACAGAAGAAGCTAAGCGGCTTTTCAAGTTGTAAAAGACAAGCTCACTACAGCCCCAATTTTGGTATTACCTGATTTTTCTCATGTTTTTGAACTTCATACAGATGCATCAAAGGTTGAGATTGGCGGGGTTCTCAGCCAAGATGGTCGGCCTGTTGCTTATTTTAGTGAGAAATTGTCAAGGCCAAACTTGAGGTATAGTACTTATGACCAGGAGTTTTATGCAGTGGTCCAAGCTGTAAAGCATTGGCGTCATTATTTGTTTCATAAAGAGTTTGTTTTGTTCACTGATCATGACTCTTTAAGGCATATTCGCACACAAGACAAGGAATCCCATAAGCATGGGCGCTGGTTGGCATTTCTTGAAAAGTTCACTTTTGTGGTCAAACACAAGATTGGTGTTTCAAACAGAGTTGCTGATGCTTTAAGCAGAAGGAGTAATTTGCTTGTTTCTATGAGAGTTGATGTGCCAAGTCTTGATGCCATTCGTGAGCAGCTAATCATTGATCCATATTTTTCAGTTGTTATGCAGGGTATGCAAACCGGGCAGAAGTCAGATTTTCTTTTACATGATGGTTTTCTGTTCAAAGGAAATCAGCTATGTATTCCTGATTCTAGCCTTCGCTTGCAAATTATTAAGGAATTACATGGGGAAGGGCATGTTGGTCGTGATCGTACTTTACAGTTGGTGCAAACTTCTTATTTTTGGCCTACCATGAGAAAAGAAATGGATCGTTATGTTAAGAGATGTCGCATTTGCCAAGTTTCAAAGGGCACGACTACTAATGCGGGACTCTATATGCCTTTGCCAATTCCTTCGCAGCCATGGGTTGATATTAGTATGGACTTTGTGTTGGGGTTACCTCGTACCTAGAGAGGTAATGATTCTATTTTTGTTATTGTTGATCGGTTTTCTAAGATGGTTCACTTTATTCCTTGCAAGAAGACATCTAATGTTGTCAATTTAGCTCAACTTTTCTTTCGTGATGTGTATCGTTTGCATGGGCTGCCTTCTTCTATTGTGTCTGATCGGGATACTCGATTTCTAAGTCATTTTTGGCGTACATTATGGAAGATGGTGAATGCTCAACTTAACTTCAGTAGTGCTTACCATCCACAAACAGACGGTCAAACTGAAGTTGTTAATCGATCACTTGGTAATTTGTTGCGGTGTTTGGTTGGTGATCATGTGAAAGTGTGGGATCAAAAACTGTGCCAAGCTGAGTTTGAATCATGCTGTTAATCGGAGCACCGGATTTAGCCCATTTCAGGTGGTTTACTCATCTCAGCCCCGAGGACCACTTGATTTAATGTCACTTCCAATTTTTGGTCCTGTTCCAAAGAAAGTTCAAGATTTTGTAGAGGGGTTGTATGAAGTTCATAAGGCATTTCATGATAATTTGGCCCAAGGCAATGCGAAGTATAAGAAGGCCGCTGACCAAAAACGTAGGCATGCTGATTTTGAAGAAGGTGATTTCGTGTGGGCTATTTTAACTAAAGATCGTTTTTCAGTGGGAGACTACAACAAGCTTTCAGCCAAGAAGATTGGGCTTGTTGAAATTGTGCAGAAGCTAAACCCCAATGCTTACAAGCTGAAATTGCCTAGTCAAATTCGTTGTTCAGACGTGTTTAATGTGAAACATTTGTTGCCATACTATGGTGACTCTTCTGATGATGAACCTGTTGTGAATTCAAGGGCGAATTTTGTCTACCCAGGAGGGAATGACGCTGGCCCAAGTGTTGAATACCGGGCCTTAATGTTTTTGGAGGCCCAAGACCGCGCTGCACGAAAATGGGCATAACCTGGGCTACGAGCCTCCGTTTCTGACGTGCTACCGGTCAAAACAACCGTGGAAATGAGGGCTACGTCACGGTAACCAGCTGTAGGCGGGTTATCCCGTTATTTTTCTAAAATAAGGCCTCTAAATGGGTTTTTGGGCCAGTTTTATGTTTTTTTCTAGTTTTTCGGTTTTGTTTTGGGCTTTTGTTTGGCCCATGGTTGTTTGTTTTAGGTCCATTCGAATTTTGGCTTGTTATTTAAGTTGTTTTGATGTAATTTGGATAGTCACTTGATCATTTCTGCAATTAAAAGTTTGTCTTTTCAAATTCATGATTTTTAGGGTCGAATTTGGTGTTTGGGTGAAGATCATCACGGGTATTCGTAGAATCAACGTGTTTGAGCTTCGGTTTCATTCCGTGTGCTACATCATTAGTCTTGGGAATCTCTTCTGAGATTTCCTTAGTCGCAACTGCTCATAGTTATAATAAATATCTTTTAGGGATAAACCAATTTCTTAGTTGCAACGGCTAAAAAGTCTCTTTTAGTTGCAATTGTTTTAACTATTCAAATTTTCTCTCAAGGTCTTTTTGGTAACCTTTTAATGGTCATTAAGAGATAGCTTTTGAATGACCATTAGGAGGTTACCAAATAGCCCCTTAGTTGCAAATACTTAATTAATTTTCTTAATGGCAACCACTGCTTGATGTCTTCGTTGCAAATACTCAAAATGTTGCTTTTGGTTGCAACTCTAATTTATACATGCTCATGATTACTTGCAAATTTTGCTAAAACCCAAAAATTTCACTATTAAATTTTTATTTGTGTTTTTGATTGTTGAGGTGTGAAGGCCTTTAGGCTTTCGGATGGAGTTATAGGCCTGGCCCATTGAAGCTTCTTTTAACTCTAATTGTCTTTATATAGAGAGCACGTAGTTGTATTGTAATCTTGTCCCTTGAGCTTAATAAAATACCTAGTTGCAGAGAGTGGACGTAGGTCATCTTGACCGAACCACTATAAATTCTTGTGTTTTTATTGCTTTCGTGTGCGTACATATAACAGTGTGTTTATTTCCGCTGCATAAAGATACCTAACAACTGGTATCAGAGCATCAGGCTCTTGATTACTATTAAAATCTTCACTTTTTTTTGAAATTGTTGTCGCCGCCATCATCTGGGTTTCTGCCGCCGCCACCATCAGGGGTTTCTGTCGCCCCCGCCTATGGTTTCTATCGCAGCCGCCACCTAGGGTTTCTGCCGCCGCCACCGCCCCCACCTAGGGGTTCCCCCCCCAGGGTTTCTGCCGCTGACTAAATCGCCTAGGTTCTGTGCCCGTCAAGGGTTTTGGTTGGAAGTATCAAATCTTGTTTGTCTATCCTTTGTTGATTGATTATCAACTGTTTAGCATGCCAGTTTCGTTTGTTTTTTGTCTCTGGTTTGCTATTATGGCTGAAAACGGGAAGACTCTGATCGAAAAGTTCAATGGCACATTTTGGTTGGTGAAAAATGCAAATAGAGGC
This sequence comes from Flaveria linearis, assembly GCA_024085815.1. Lineage (NCBI taxonomy): Eukaryota > Viridiplantae > Streptophyta > Magnoliopsida > Asterales > Asteraceae > Flaveria > Flaveria linearis. The sequence continues at coordinate 8,093,112 of CM044012.1, read as the reverse complement.
ATTACTGTGTTAAAAGGATTTGGATATGGTACTGGAAAAGAAACCGGAGAGTATGGAGAAAGCTGAAGAAGCAGTTTGGAATTCCAAAGACAAGAAGCTAGAGCGGCTATTATGTTATCTTTGACGAAAAGCATTGCTTTTAACATCATGGAAGAAACCATTGCGAGTGGTATGATGTTGGCTCTGTCAAATACGTATGAAAAACCGTCTGCAGCTAACAAGGTATTCTTGATGAGGGAACTGTTCATAATGAGAATGAAAGAGGGAAGCTCATTCACCTCCCACATTAATGATGTGATGTCTATTCTTTCCAGATTAGAATCGGTGAAAATAAAATTCAATAATGAGACTCGAGCTTTGGTGTTGCTATCTTAACTGCCTGCTGGTTGGTCCGAGACTGTAACTGTTGTTACAAATTCTATGGGGGCTAACGACATGACATTTGAAAAGATCCGAGACATTGTGATAGGTGAAGACACACGTCTGAAAAGTCCAAATGTTGGATCATCTTCTGAAATGTTACATGTTGGCAGGGGAAGGGAAATAGTCGAGGCAGTGGGAGTCGGGGGAAGAGTTCAACTCGGAATCGGAAAAATGTGAAGTGTTGGATCTCGTTAGGATGGACATGTTAAGAGTTAATGTCAAAACAAAAGTCTGAACACTTCTGCTGAGGATGTCAATAATGGTGACGCGTTAATTCTTGAGGCTGAAAACAGTGTGGATTCTTGGATCATGGATTCTGGTTCTTCGTTTCACGTCGTACATAGCGGTGAAATGATGGTGAATCTTAAAATTGGTGATTTTGGGAAGGTACGTCTCGCTGATGGTAGAATGCTTGATGTAATGGGCATGGGTGATATTGATTTGGTGACTCCATTGAGAACTACATGTAACTTGAAGAATGTCAAGGTGATTCCAGGTTAAAGGAAGAAATTAATTTATGTTAGTAAATTGGATGAACAAGGTCTGGAAGTCAAGTTTGGTGGTGGTAAATAGAGGGTAATCAATGGGAACCGGGTGATTGCCCATGGTAATAAGCATGGGTCATTGTACATGGTGGAGGTACCTGCAGAGGGACTGATCAACCCGGTTAAGCAAGTCAAAGTCAGGTTCGCTAAATCTGTTGCTAATAGAGTTTATTTTGCAAACATGAAGTCTGGAGCAATGATTGTAGCTGAATGGAGTCATAAGTCGAAACCAGTAAGAGGATTTTGTGACAGTGGGAGCATGGGGCATGTTCCGGGTACAGTCAAGAAGAATCGTAGGGTTTTGAAGACTACGACTGGAAAAATCTCTCCTGGTGATTGTTTGCTGGATTTGGAGAGTGCTAGTGGTTCTCGGTGTATCTCAGAATCTGGTGGATCGTATAAACCAGTTGAGACAGAGGATGGGTCGTTGGCGGAACTTTCCATGACTGGGTTGGAGCTCGGGGGAGCTTCAACGGGCCCTTTTAAGTAATTGATGAGAAGGTGCAACTAGAGGATTTGGATTGAAATCTTAGCTTGTTCTTTGGAATTGAAGGCTTGGAGGATTTCTGTTACTTGAAGATTACTGATGACAAGGTTGCTTTGTACTTAGATGGCTAGCTGGAGCATTCGCAAGGCCTTCAAGTGGGAGATTGTTTAGGGGTGAAGGCCTTTGGGTTTTCGGATGGAGTTATGGGCCTGGCCCATTGAAGCTTCTTTAAACCCTAATTGTCTTTATATATAGAGCATGTAATTGTATTGTAATCTTGTCCCTTGAGTTTAATAAAATACCTAGTTGCAGAGAGTGGACGTAAGTCATCTTGACTGAACCACTATAAATTCTCGTGTTCTTATTGCTTTCGTGTGCGTGCGTATAACAGTGTGTTTATTTCCGCTGCGTAAAGATACCTAACGTTGATCACTCAATCACTCGCTTCACATTTGGGGTATCATTTCACGTCTTGGAATTGTTAATTCCATTATCATCCATGTTCATAATCGTTTGAATTCACTTTATAAAACTAATGCAAATGCAGGCTAAACAAGACTAAACTGACTTGAATGCAGAAGAAGACTTGAGAAAAGAAAATGAAAGAAGATAACTAACTGCAACTAGCATTTCTTTTAGTCAAGTGTGCCACAATAGTGATGTTTTTATATACATTTGGTCAATAGCTTAGCCATTTTTTCTTTAGACTTTTATGTGAATCTATTTTCCTCTAAAGCTTGGTAGACACGTAAATTTTCATGAAGCTTTTTCTTTTTTTTTACTTTTCTTACTTATTTAATTTTCATGAGGGCGGGCCTTGGCGCAGCGGTAAAAGCTGTTCCTAAGGGACCGAAGGTCTCAGGTTCGATCCGTGGAAACGGCATCCCCACAAAATGTGGGGGAAAGACCGCGTACATCTTCCCTTAAATGGGACGGACCCTCCCTGGACCCTGCGAAAACGCGGGAGCTCTTTGCAGCACCAGGTACGCCCTTTTTTTTACTTATTTAATTTAGTTTAAAAATAGAGGGCGGGCCTTGGCGCAGCGGTAAAAAATTTAGTTTAAAATGGAATTCTGAAAATTTGTTTTACTTGACTTTTAATATATATTTGATAATCTGTATATTTTATTATTTATTATAGATCGATAGAAAGTAAGTAGTCTGGCATTAAAGTGTACGAGATACAAAGTGGTTTTTCCGTGTGAAGTGTACGAGATACAAAGTGGTTTTTCCATGCGAAGTGTACGAAATTATTACGCAAGAAGTAACGTTTTGGATGGAATTATCATGCAAAGGTTGAAGCACATGGGATAAAATTACCACGTAACGATAAAGGTATTCTTGCATACTAATTCCATGTTTGCATGATAACTTCAAGATAGTGTAAGTCTTATTGCGTGATTATTACTTTTATAATTCCACGCTCGCACTTTGTACACTTCGCACGCAAAAGCCACTTTGTATTTTAATATTTTCCTATATGTATATGTATCGTCCTATTAGTGATGTAAAAATCGCTAGGCGCTAGTCGGGCGGTGGGGTACCGACTAGCGATTAAGCGAGATTAGTCAGTTTGGAATTTTTATATATAATTTTCAATTTTATATCTACATACAGGCATTTTTATATGTGATTTTTATAAATATGTTTGGTTTAATATATATATATAAATAGATCTTGCCGGAATTTTGAAAATTTTTCCCACGGGAAAAATGCCGCTTAGAAGCTGATTAGCAGCCGACTACGGCCGAATTTTTCCCGATTTTGATCTGTTTAACCGTTTTGGCTCTGATTAGGAAAATCCAATAGGTGAGGTGGCGATCACGGACAAGTCATCGATTAATCAGCCGACTAGTCCGATTTTTACAACATTGAACCCCTATAACTAACTCTATAAGCTAGGATTCTCCTTTATTACTCTTCTACATCCACGCAGCACATAATGTTTTATTTATTTTTCAAAAGACTTCTGAATAAACATGTAACCTCCTCAACATTGCCAAATTTCATGCAAGCAAATAAAGGAATAAGATGATGGCTTTAAACCTGAATTCAAAAGTTTGCATCCCAGTAACGAAAGCTCAATCAAATTTGCACAATTCTGACTCAGACTAATCAAATCAGCATTGCTCATCCATGGTGCTACTCTTTCAAGTCTCAACTTTTTCAAATTTGGCATGCTGACATTAAAACTACAAGAAGATATCTCACCAAGACAATGGCATAATGTTAATGATTTTAGGTGTTGCAGGGATTCCAGCATATTTACTATGAGATCATCAGAAATCACCTGCCACAGATCAGCAAAGACAGTGACCTTAATTTCGCTGAATACAAGATTATATACATCCTTTTTGTGCATATCTGCATACCTGAAAATACAGAACTACAGACTCCAGTAAAGGACAAGTAATAGGGAGATTTTTCAGCCCATCATGGCCCAACAATCCACCTAAGCCCACTTCTATTGCTTTAAGCAATGAAATGGCAGGCTTCAAATCCTCAAGAAACAAGTAAGAAAATCCCCACCCAACACTAATTTCATCTAACTTGCACAACTTCCCAAGCTCAAGGTAAAGGTATTTGCTTTCAGTTTTACTTCCTTGCTGAAGCAAATTTTTACATCCTCTTGCTTTTAAACACTTTAAACCTGGATTTTTGTCTATAACATTAGCCACGGCAGCAGCAGAAACCTGAAAATCAAAGCATTGATTAATAAAATCCACACAATGAGGACAAGTATATAGTTTTCCTTGACAATATTCACAAACCTTGGTATTGGAAACATCAAGCACCTCCAATGAAGAACCAAAGAAATTAAAAAGGCAATCAACGACTTCAGTGTCCCTCAAACAAGGATCCTTCAGCATGTAGGCTTGAGACATTAACTTGAATAAAGATGTCATGTTGATTCCTGTTTAGAGAGTACACTTTTGTCTTAACTCAAAATTGCTTGAAAAGGAAAACATTTTGAAGGACCGAAGATATGAATGTGTGTGACCACCATAGAACAACATAGTTGTCATTAAAAGTAGTTCAGTCAACTTAGGTAACCTTTCAGCTTCTTTTATTACCTAACTCATCACATCTGCTCTCGAAATCACTTGCAAATCTTCAATCTCAAAATAACATTTACAAATTTGATACGAGGGCGATGGCTGCAGAACCACCCTAGGCCACCAAAACACACCAAAACTGTAATATCGTAGCAGTAATAACCTCCTATTTTCTTCATATGGTGATATGGGTTCCTGACTTGCAACGCAGGCCCATTATCCTCTTTAGGATGTTACTTCATAAGCTTGTACCAAGAATTGAGTCAGTTTTTTAGTGTACCTCTATAAGGTACCTGTACCTTATGTTTTGAAGTTTCTTAAGGACAGAAAATCCCTTGTTCTTGCAAATGTTCTATTTTTCTTTTAATAAAAGTTGATACGACTGCCGCCCTCACTAACCATGGCACAAACAACAATGCTCTTTTAAATCCTATCAGTAAGAGTCTGTTTTTTGAATTGCTCTCTGATCAGAGCTTAGTTTCAAGGGTAATCAAATTCAACATCTTGACCTAAAGGACTGGATCAAGACCGAAGGACCGGAAGCACATACCAAGAAGAGAAGGCAAATAATCCAATGGTAGCAATCTCAGACAAACATATCGCACCCATGAAAGAAGAAGATTCAATGACTTTTCAACGTCCTATATTTAACTCCACACAACATACAATATGGGCAGTGAAGATCAAGGTGATTTTCAATGTTCGAGTCTAGGAAGCAACTAAGCCAAGTGTGGATGCCAATCCATAAAAGAAAAATATAGTGATCACTTACTTGTATCAAGCAGGAGGACGGAGAGCCGACCACCACCGCCTAGCCCCACCTTCGCCTACCCATGAAAGAGAGAGAGAGAGAGAGAGAGAGAGAGAGAGTCGATCATGTGAAAAGAGGGGTCGAAGAGAGAGAGAGAGAGATACACAGTAAGTGATCACCGTGTGGTCGGCTCATCCAACACTAGTGCGAAGAGAAATGGGCTCAATGCCGATCCTTGGTGGAGTCCCACTTCCACTGAGAATGAGTCTGTGTCTCCTACCGGTGCTCGCACACATGTTTTTGCCCCGTCATACATATCCTTAATTAATTTGATATACCTCTCTGGTACCCCTCTATATCGTAGACTTTCCCAAATTAGTTGTCTCGGTACACTGTCATAGGCCTTTTCTAGGTCGATGAATACCATATGGAGGTCCCTTTTCTTTTCTCTATATTTCTCCATTATCCGTCTTATGACGTGTATGGCTTCTGTTGTAGAGCGTCCTCGCATAAATCCAAATTGGTTTATTGCTATCTAGGTTTCCCGTCTAATTCTCGTGTCAATAACTCTTTTCCATAGTTTCATCGTGTGACTCAGTAGCTTTATTCCCCTGTAGTTTTCGCATCCTTGGATATCTCTTTTTTTCTTATATATGGGGACTATGACACTGGTTCTCCACTGGTCTGGCATCTTCCCTGTCTTAAAGATTGTGTTAAACAGATCTGTTAGCCATTGGAGACCCCCATCACCCAGGCATTTCCACACCTCAATTGGTATGTTGTCTGGCCCCACCGCTTTAGCCCTTCCCATTTTCTTCATAGCTCTTTTAACTTCGTCAACTGTGATGCTTCTACAATAGCATTGATTTTGTTGCGTTGTTTGGGTTGTTCTATCTATCTCAGTTTGTTGATTTGGATTTCTTATGTTAAATAGGTTATCGAAGTAAGTTTTCCATCGCACCTTGATATCTTTCTCGTTCACCAAAACCTTTCCATCCGCAGCCTTTATGAACTTGACCATGCTTAGGTCCTGTCTTCTTCATTCTCTTGCCTTGGCTATCTTAAACATGTCATGCTCTCCTTCCTTCGTCTCTAATCGCTTATACATCATTTCATATGCCGTGTTCTTTGCCTCTGACACCGATTTTTTCGCTTGTCTCTTAGCATCCTTGTACTTTTGTTTTAGCGCTGCGTGTTCTTCCTCACTGTTACATCGTATGAGCTCTCTAAAACTTTGTTGTTTGATACGTATCTTCTCCTGTACAATTTCGTTCCACCACCATGATTCCTGATGACCAGCTGTCCTTTTTGTTGTAACTCCAAGCGTTTCTTTAGCTGCTTGTATGAGCCTAGTTGCCATAACCTCCTGACCGGCTTGTCGCGTGCACTAGTCAAAGATAGTATTTGTATAGTTCCTTAGTACCAAAAATATGTAGCAAATGGTAAGAAGGGTGTCGAATCACAAGGAGTATGTGGTTTGTGTTTAGACTTGAATTGGACTATCGAGTTAATTATGAAGCTTGCTATTTTGTTTATAAAAGCTTTAATATGTTTACTTGAAATGGTGTTGGGACTTTATCCAACACAAAGGAATGAACAAAACAAAAAGATTGCTTAAAAATGATTAATAAAACTTGAGAAACATAGAACAATGGTTAACAAAACAAAGTTTAATAACAAGGTTCACCCCCGGTTGATATCATAAGGTTATGGTTCTACTAATCCAACTAACTTGCATCAAAGGTATGATTTATGTTAATGAGTTCATCGTTACACGGTTTAGGTGTCAAGAATCGTCAACGTTAACACGGACAATAATACACTTCATTACACTAGAACATTCAAACTCTACATATACATAGCACACATGAACAACTCCATTTCTCAAAGACAAATTTCATAATCATTCATTCAATTTGGAAATTCAAGTTAAGCTCAAAGTACTAGCATAAATGTTTCAAGCAATCAAATACAAAACACAAGGATGCAATCTAGTTTTCAAATGTTAACAAACCATAGTCTTACAATATGCAAACCGGGGGAAAACCCAAAGAAGATTAGCCTCTCATGTTGTTTGAGGCTTGGAATCCGGGTGATGATCTTGTTTGCAATTCCATATCACTTTGATTTTGCTTGACTTTGTTGATGATGAAAAGCTCCAATTGTCAAAAATTTCTTCTCTAAAGCTTCATGGGTGATTGATGATGATGAAGAAGCTTGAGGGTGATGAAGAAGATGGTTAATGATGAAGATGAGTGTTGTTGGAGACAAAACAAAGTGAGTGGATCATAGCATGTTGCAGGGTGGTCTCTTTTCCTCATTTTCCTCCCTATTATAAGGCCTTTCCAGCTGCAACTTGAAAAGCCCCGTTTAAACAAGTCAAATGAAACAAGTGGGCATTAAAAATCCAACAGGAGAATTGAGAGGGCGTCGGCGACGGGCTATTAGGGCGTCGGCGACGGGCTCCAGAAACAGCAGTTTTTTCCTTTTGTTTGTTTCGCGTATCCGACTGTTCCGGGCTCCATTCCAACATCCCATATGACCCCCGGAGTGTACTTTTAATTGTTCAGGCCCTACAAACACAAACCACATCAAAATAGATCATTTGAACTCGAAGTTATGCTATAAATATGCCGTTTTGTGCTTTTAAACCCGAGCTTTTACCCGCGCATCACATCCCCACACTTATCTTTTGCTTGTCCTCAAGCAAACTACCATACAATATTTTTCAAAACATTACAAGACATTTAGAATTTCTCACCTTCTATCAAGTTAAGGTCCAAAGTCATACCCGCTTCTCAAGTTCATAAGTGAATGATATATGTAATAATAAACCAAGACTTGCCTAACTAATCCTACCATGCTTTAAACTCTTGCACTCATGTTTTATGCCCCTCACAATGATACGCTCCTCTCGGCTATTTTTTGGACTAGCATGTGATGTGCTAGTATGTTTTTCACTCAAAACCATATGTAATAATGTGAGCATAAGCTTGTAAAGCAATCGTGCCTCCACTGCTTTAATGGAATAATTCCCAGATCAAAGGACTTTTGTGGTTTTTGGGCTTAGGCTTGGGTGAGGAATAAAGCTTTGTTTAGTGGCTAATGTGATGAGAAATCCAAAACAATACAAACTACTAATAACGGTATTCGGGTAATTTCTATCCCAACGCTTTTCTTATTCTATTTTTTTTTCTTTTTCTTGACATCTTTTCTTCAAACACGATGTATATATTCTTTTCATTTCATTTTTCTTTTTTTTTATTTTTTATTTTTTTTTATATAACTAAAAAACACTAAGTTGATTAACACATGGAAAAATCAATTGGATTCTCATCAAAATTTTCAAGAGGATAACTCTTTGATGCTCGGCTAGTGGGTTGACAAACGAAAGGACAATTTATTACACACACTTGTGTTTGCATAAATAGGCTCAAAATTGGCAACTAGGGGTATAGTTTTGTAATCTTTATGGGTAATAGGGAATAATCGGGGATCCTAATGCCTTTTCATTTCCGTTCACATATTCTTTTGCGGTCTTAGCACGTATCAAACCATACAAGTTCTACCAATTAATCGCACAATGATCACACTAACAAATGAACTTTAATATATATATAAGTGATCTAGCAATCTAGGTAAGTATGGCTCAAAACTCACATGATGGAGGAGAAATGGGTTGCCGACATGTAGCATGTGTGACTATTTTAAAGCATGCTAAAACTAGCTAGGCATCTCACTTAAAGTTTTCTTTAAAGGCACTTGGTGAGACTATTCTGCAGTCCCAGGTTCTCAGTTTCCCTCGATCTCCCAATCTTACCATCACATTTTCCTTCGAGAGATAAGTGGTTCCTCTCAAGTTCAGCACCTTCATGGAAGGGAACAGTCAAGCTGATTAAATTTACCGGGTCTGCTTCTAGAACGGGCCTTGAAAAAAATCGATCCATATGATAGTAATAGTAGTTGCCCTGGCCCAAAGAATCAAATTGGGCGATCCTGTTCATCGTCTCAAAAGACATCACCATAGTACCCGCACCGGTTTCCCCTGATAACCTCCATTGGTCCCTGATGGTCGAATAGTCTGTCCACGGGGTAAACTCTTGATAGCTTCGACCTGCTTCAAGATCCCGGTGATGCCTTTCCTGTTCTTGGAGAATGTAGGCGTTGTTTACAGCCATTTGTTAGGCTGTTGCTAGGGCCATCCAACGCCTGTCTTCTAACTGCTCCCTTTCCATCCTTCGGGCTTCTTGTTGTGCCCAATGTTCCTCTTGCTGCAGCCTCCACACCCTTTCACTCTCTCTTCTTTCTTCTTCCACTTCTCTCATTTCTCCCATCAGAGCAGACACATTGTCATATGTCTGCCTGTGCCCGACCTGCAAAGATTCCCAACCCGGCTGCCTTCGTCTCACAATGAATTCAGCTACATTATCAGACACCTGTCGATGTTGACGGGCAGTTCGCCTTCTTGAGGGCCTTGTTTCCTCGGGTTGTGCCTCTTCTTCCTCCATGGCTTCAAATTCATCCGGTGAAGGAGCATCTGGGTCTCTTGCAGTAAAAGACTGTCCGGTTTCAGTATCCCGGACAACAAATGTAAACCCTTGCTGTTCAACAAAAATCTTTGATGCTCTCATCTTCTTAAAATCAAAGTAGTCCAAAGGTTTACTGACCCAGAGTGCCTCTGGAGGAAGGCAATCTTGTTGCACGATCATAGCACTAATCAACCGAATATATGGGACCATTTTCCTAGCATATAGCTCCCTTGATTCCCAAATATTCATCATCACTATATGTCTCCATGAGAGTTTGGGGCTTCCATAAAGTAAAGAGTGTAAAATTCTGCAGTCCCAGGTTCTCAGTTTCCCTCGATCTCCCAATCGTACCATCACATTTTCAAGGGAGATGTTTTGTAGAATTTTTCCTTCGAGAGATAAGTGGTTCCTCTCAAGTTCAGCACCTTCACGGAAGGAAACAGTCAAGCTGATTAAATTTACCGGGTCTGCTTCTAGAACGGGCCTTGAAAAAAATCGATCCATATGATAGTAATAGTAGTTGCCCTGGCCCAAAGAATCAAATTGGGCGATCCGGTTCATCGTGTCAAAAGACATCACCATAGTACCCGCACCGGTTTCCCCTGAAAACCTCCATTGTGATGGATGGCTGCTTTTGTTTTCAAATCTTAATGAAGCCATCCATTCGGCCACCGCCCCCAAATAAACCCGGTGTGTATTTGCGGCACACCAATCTAAAGCTCTCTCCCACCCTAGAGCTTCGAATTTTTGTGTTATCCCTATCTTTGAGAGCTCTTCAGTATTAACCACTCTCTCCGGCACACACACACCTGGGACGCCATACTGGACCTTTGCCATTTTCCACTTCCACAGACGGATTTCAGTAGCTCTATTGTGAAAGTCGGATAATCGTTTTTGGGCGTCGGATTCCCATTTCTCCCCGATTTTGTCATTCTTGTGTTGTGTCCACTGCCAGTCTTGGCGAAATAGCCTTGCATCATCATCAGTAACTGAGCTTTCTTGTTCCCAGTTCATCACCCTACGAGAGGATGAACTTGTAGCTCTTGAGGTCTTGCTCCTTTTTCTACTCGCCATTGAACTACAACACAACAATGAAATACACCCATTAATTACTTGCATTCAAACAATTCCAACAAATAGGCATAGATCATGGTTTTGTAAGCATATGCTCCTCTTGCAATTTTGAATAAACAAGAATGTTCTTGACAAACAATATGTTGCATTATCTTCAAAATTTTAAGTTTATTTTCAACATTGAGGTTTTCTTTTATGTTTATCCATGACATACTATCATATGCTTACAACCATGTATACAAATTTTCATAACTTTCATCCTTGTTCTATGCCTATTCCTCAAGAATACTTGTGCTAGAACCCTCTCCCCACACTTGTTTTGTATCTACATTTATCATACATAATCTAAACTCAACCAAAGGTTCCTACTCAACAATCCATACATATTCAAAACTAGTTTCACTAATCACATTCATGTTCAAGAGACAATTTCTACAAACTATGTAATGCTAGTAATAGAATGAGAAGAAACCATACCTTATGTGCTTAGAGTTTCACCCAACAAGTTGCAATAGAAAGATACTTGAAGAAAAACCCAAAAAATCCGAATTTTGCACCTTAGATTTCTCTTTAACAACAAGGAATTAGCAAAAACTATGTTAGGGGTTTTGTTTCTCACGAAAAACTAAACACCTTGGACACAAGAATGGTTGGATTTGGTTAGGTTTGGAAGAAGTTAGGTTATGGAGGAGATTTAGGGTTCTTGAGAATTTTTGGAGAAGAAGAGAGAAAGAGTTGGAGTGGTTGGATGAAAATGGGAGTGGGAGTGTGTTTTGGGGTGAAATAAGGGTTGTGGTGGGTAAAAAATCCGTAAGGGGGGTTTTGGGTGGTTGAGAATGGGTTAAAAGTTGAAAAAAATACAAAATTTTACGTATCTAGGATGCAAGGGGCGTCGGCGACGGGGCTTCAGGGCGTCGGCGACGGTGCTTGGATTTGCAGTTTTCGTCTACGCCTTATGTTGCTGTCTACGGGGGGTGTGGTTTACGGGGTCTGCGTCGGCGACGCACTCTTTGCCCGTCGGCGACGGGCTTCTGAAATGCATTTTTTTTTATTTTTTTTTATTTTTTTATTTAAAAGACAAATATAAATAAACATCACACAAAAATTAACACATACTTAACACACATGAAATATGAAAATATGTAGATACTTATATATATATATAAATTACATACTTATATATATATATAAATATTAACATATAAAATATATAAAAAAAATTACACACACCATAGAAAAAAATAAATAAATAAATAAATAAAAATATGTAGATATATATACCTTATACCTATATATATATCACCCCTCCGAACACGCGTGTATTGTCCCGAATACACACAAGTCGCACACGCAATGGGATTTTGCGACTCGGATTTGGCTTGGCAATTCTAAATAAGGTTGAAAAGGTCTATACTAAACTAAGCGATGCAAAGCAGCAAATATGTACAAGTTACCTCTCGTGGGTTGCTTCCCACGCAGCGCTAAGTTTACCTGTCGTTATCCGGACTTTGCGGTGCTGTGATCAAATCGGTACCTCATCAAGAGTGCTTAACAACAAGCACTCGGATTGTTTGTCCACCCCATTTATGTCATTTGGTTCAAGATATGGTTTAAGACGGTGCCCATTCACCGTTTGCCTTAAATGGTCATCAAAATCTTCAATCTCTACATCTCCAAAATCGCCCACCCGGATGATCAAATATGGACCCGTCCATTTACTCTTCAGCTTTCTGGGAAATAGCTTTAGGCGTGAGTTGTACAACCATACCTTTTGTCCAGGCTTGAACTCCTTCAAACGAAGCTTGGCATCATGAACCCGCTTCATCTTGTCCTTGTATGCAGATGCGGTTTCATAGGCTTCGTCCCTGATCTCTTCTAACTCATTCAGCGCCAATTGTCTTTGTTTACCTGCACACTCATAATTCATATTAACAGTTTTAACTGCCCACAAGGCACGATGAGTTAATTCTACAGGTAAATGACAACCCTTTCCATAGACCAACCGGTAGGGAGTGGTTCCAATAGGCGTCTTGTAAGCGGTACGATACGCCCACAAGGCATCATCTAGTTTAGTTGACCAATCCTTGCGATCGGGTCGTACCGTTTGTCATTTACCTGTAGAATTAACTCATCGTGCCTTGTGGGCGGTTAAAACTGTTAATATGAATTATGAGTGTGCAGGTAAACAAAGACAATTGGCACTGAATGAGTTAGAAGAGATCAGGGACGAAGCCTATGAAACCGCATCTGCATACAAGGACAAGATGAAGCGGGTTCATGATACCAAGCTTCGTTTGAAGGAGTTCAAGCCCGGACAGAAGGTATGGTTGTACAACTCACGACTAAAGCTATTTCCTGGAAAGCTAAAGAGTAAATGGACGGGTCCATATTTGATCATCCGGGTGGGCGACTTTGGAGATGTAGAGATTGAAGATTTTGACGACCATTTAAGGCAAACGGTGAATGGGCACCGCCTTAAACCATATCTTGAACCAAATGACATAAATGGGGCGGACAAACAATCCGAGTGCTTGTTGTTGAGCACTCTTGATGAGGTACCGATTTGATCACAGCACCGCAAAGTCCGGCTAACGACAGGTAAACTTAGCGCTGCGTGGGAGGCAACCCACGAGAGGTAACTTGTACATATTTGTTGCTTTGTATTGCTTAGTTTAGTATAAACCTTTTCCACCTTACTTAGAATTGCCACGCCGAATCCGAGTCACAAAATCATATTGCGCGTGCGACTTGTGTGTATTCGGGACAATACACGTGTGTTCGGAGGGGTGATATATATATAGGTATAAGGTATATATATCTGCATATATTTTTTTTTTATTTGTATTATTTTTTCTATGGTGTGTGTGCTAATTTTTTATATTTTATGTGTGATATTTATATATATATATAAGTATGTAATTTATATATATATAAGTATCTAAATATTTACATATTTCATGTGTGTTAAGTATGTGTTAATTGTGTATATTTTATGTGTGGTATTTATATATATATAAGTGTGTAAATTCAAAAAAACAAAAAAAAAAAAAAAAAATCATTTCTAGGGCACGTCGCCGACGGGTAAACAGCGCGTCGCCGACGCCCCTCCGTAGATCAAGCCCCCCGTAGACAGCAACATAACGCGTAGACGAAAACAGCATCATGCACAGCCCGTCACCGACGCCCTATGAGCCCGTCGCCGACGCCCTTCCTGTCCAAGATTCGTAAAATTTTGATTTTTCTTCAAATCTTAACCCATTCTCAACCACCCAAACCACTCTTACGGATTTTTACCCCACCACAACCCTTATTTCACCCCAAAACACACTCCCTTTCCCATTTTCATCCAACCACTCCAACTCTTTCTCTCTTCTTCTCCAAAAATCCTCAAGAACCCTAAATCTCCTCCATAACCTAACTTCTTCCAAACTTAACCAAATCCAACCATTCTTGTGTCCAAGGTGTTTAGTTTTTCGTGAGGAACAAAACCCCTAACATAGTTTTTGCTAATTCCTTGTTGTTAAAGAGAAATCTAAGGTGCAAAATTCGGATTTTTTGGGTTTTTCTTCAAGTATCTTTCTATTGCAACTTGTTGGGTGAAACTCTAAGCACATAAGGTATGGTTTCTTCTCATTCTATTACTAGCATTACATAGTTTGTAGAAATTGTCGCTTGAACATGAATGTGATTAGTGAAACTAGTTTTGAATATGTATGGATTGTTGAGTAGGAACCTTTGGTTGAGTTTAGATTATGTATGATAAATGTAGATACAAAACAAGTGTGGGGAGAGGGTTCTAGCACAAGTATTCTTGAGGAATAGGCATAGAACAAGGATGAAAGTTATGAAAATTTGTATACATGGTTGTAAGCATATGATAGTATGTCATGGATAAACATAAACGAAAACCTCAATGTTGAAAATAAACTTAAAATTTTGAAGATAATGCAACATATTGTTTGTCAAGAACATACTTGTTTATTCAAAATTGCAAGAGGAGCATATGCTTACAAAACCATGATCTATGCCTATTTGTTGGAATTGTTTGAATGCAAGTAATTAATGGGTGTATTTCATTGTTGTGTTGTAGTTCAATGGCGAGTAGAAAAAGGAGCAAGACCTCAAGAGCTACAAGTTCATCCTCTCGTAGGGTGATGAACTGGGAACAAGAAAGCTCAGTTACTGATGATGATGCAAGGCTATTTCGCCAAGACTGGCAGTGGACACAACACAAGAATGACAAAATCGGGGAGAAATGGGAATCCGACGCCCAAAAACGATTATCCGACTTTCACAATAGAGCTACTGAAATCCGTCTGTGGAAGTGGAAAATGGCAAAGGTCCAGTATGGCGTCCCAGGTGTGTGTGTGCCGGAGAGAGTGGTTAATACTGAAGAGCTCTCAAAGATAGGGATAACACAAAAATTCGAAGCTCTAGGGTGGGAGAGAGCTTTAGATTGGTGTGCCGCAAATACACACCGGGTTTATTTGGGGGCGGTGGCCGAATGGATGGCTTCATTAAGATTTGAAAACAAAAGCAGCCATCCATCACAATGAAGGTTATCAGGGGAAACCGGTGCGGGTACTATGGTGATGTCTTTTGAGACGATGAACCGGATCGCCCAATTTGATTCTTTGGGCCAGGGCAACTACCATTACTATCATATGGATCGATTTTTTTCAAGGCCCGTTCTAGAAGCAGACCCGGTAAATTTAATCAGCTTGACTGTTCCCTTCCGTGAAGGTGCTGAACTTGAGAGGAACCACTTATCTCTCGAAGGAAAAATTCTACAAAACATCTCCCTTGAAAATGTGATGGTACGAGTGGGAGATCGAGGGAAACTGAGAACCTGGGACTGCAGAATTTTACACTCTTTACTTTATGGAAGCCCCAAACTCTCATGGAGACATATAGTGATGATGAATATTTGGGAATCAAGGGAGCTATATGCTAGGAAAATGGTCCCATATATTCGGTTGATTAGTGCTATGATCGTGCAACAAGATTGCCTTCCTCCAGAGGCACTCTGGGTCAGTAAACCTTTGGACTACTTTGATTTTAAGAAGATGAGAGCATCAAAGATTTTTGTTGAACAGCAAGGGTTTACATTTGTTGTCCGGGATACTGAAACCGGACAGTCTTTTACTGCAAGAGACCCAGATGCTCCTTCACTGGATGAATTTGAAGCCATGAAGGAAGAAGAGGCACAACCCGAGGAAACAAGGCCCTCAAGAAGGCGAACTGCCCGTCAACATCGAGAGGTGTCTGATAATGTAGCTGAATTCACTGTGAGACGAAGGCAGCCGGGTTAGGAATCTTTGCAGGTCGGGCACAGGCAGACATATGACAATATGTCTGCTCTGATGGGAGAAATGAGAGAAGTGGAGGAAGAAAGAAGAGAGAGTGAAAGGGTGTGGAGGCTGCAGCAAGAGGAACATTGGGCACAACAAGAAGCCCGAAGGATGGAAAGGGAGCAGTTAGAAGACAGGCGTTGGATGGCCCTAGCAACAGCCCAACAAATGGCTGTAAACAACGCCTACATTCTCCAAGAACAGGAAAGGCATCACCGGGATCTTGAAGCAGGTCGAAGCTATCAAGAGTTTACCCCGTGGACAGACTATTCGACCATCAGGGACCAACCAGAACAGGTGCAACAGTCAGTGCATTGGCCCCAGGGCGTGGCGTCCAGCTTCATTCCCATTCCTGCGCCACCACCAACTGAAGGGGGAGCATTTGACAACTTCAATGAGATGTTTTCTGCTCTGACTGGCTATCCTTATCAACCATACCCGCCAAGAGATCCAAATGAGCGCTACCAAAGATAGGCGGCGAGGTATGATTTATGTGTTTGTACAGTTTATTTAAATGTTTATGTGTGTTTGTTTTTTTTTTCTGTTTCTTTTAATTATGTATTTGTCTTTGTTAAATGGTTATTGAAGTTCCACAATTCATGCTAATTGATTGGCTGTCAAAGAGGTGAGAAGCTTGCTTCTAAACAATTTTTTACAATTGCAGGTTTTGTGCTACTTGGATTGAAAAGCTAATGCCAAGAAAAAATGAAGAAATCCAGGTGCACATGTTCCTTTCAGCATGATTATCTTAGTAGTTTGAATAAGTGGAACGTTGTTTTAGGCCGGGAACACCTTTGGGGAAGAAATTTGTATCACATCTCTTATGTTTTGAAAAGATTTTCACCCACATTGAGGACAATGTCAACATTAAATGTGGGGATGGGGGAAAACTAGAAAAATTTTCAAATTTTCAAATACTTTTTGATCCTCATTTTATGCAAACAACTTAGATTGTCAACAAAAGATTTTCAAACCGAGAAAATTGGGTAAAAGGTCGTCAGTCATGGTTGCCTCGAATAGTCTCACCAAGTGCCTTTAAAGAAAACTTTAAGTGAGATGCCTAGCTAGTTTTAGCATGCTTTAAAATAGTCACACATGCTACATGTCGGCAACCCATTTCTCCTCCATCATGTGAGTTTTGAGCCATACTTACCTAGATTGCTAGATCACTTACATATATATAAAAGTTCATTTGTTGAGTGTGATCATTATGCGCTTAATTGGTAGAACTTGTATGGTTTGATACGTGCTAAGACCGCAAAGGAATATGTGAACGGAAATGAAAAGGCATTAGGATCCCCCATTATTCCCTATTACCCATAAAGATTACAAAACTATACCCCTAGTTGCCAATTTTGAGCCTATTTATGCGAACACAAGTGTGTGTAATAAATTGTCCTTTCGTTTGTCAACCCACTAGCCGAGCATCAAAGAGTTATCCTCTTGAAAATTTTGATGAGAATCCAATTGATTTTGTCCATGTGTTAATCAAATTAGTGTTCTTTAGTATATATATAAAAAAAAATTGAAATGAAAAGAATATATACATCGTGTTTGAAGAAAAGATGTCAAGAAAAAAAAAATAGAATAAGAAAAGCGTTGGGATAGAAATTACCCGAATACCGTTATTAGTAGTTTGTATTGTTTTGGATTTCTCATCACATTAGCCACTAAATAAAGCTTTATTCCTCACCCAAGCCTAAGCCCAAAAACCACAAAAGTCCTTTGATCTGGGAATTATTCCATTAAAGCAGTGGAGGCACGATTGCTTTACAAGCTTATGCTCACATTATTGCATATGGTTTTGAGTGAAAAACATACTAGCACATCACATGCTAGTCCACAAAATAGCCGAGAGGAGCGTATCATTGAGAGGGGCATGAAACATGAGTGCAAGAGTTTAAAGCATGGTAGGATTAGTTAGGCAAGTCTTGGTTTATTATTACATATATCATTCACTTATGAACTTGAGAGGCGGGTATGACTTTGGACCTTAACTTGATAGAAGGTGAGAATTTCTAAATGTCTTGTAATGTTTTGAAAAATATTGTATGGTAGTTTGCTTGAGGACAAGCAAAAGATAAGTGTGGGGATGTGATGCGCGGGTAAAAGCTCGGGTTTAAAAGCACAAAACGGCATATTTAAAGCATAACTGTTGGGAAACAAGCGGTCTCAAGGATCCCCAACAACCCTCCCAATGCTAACAATAGAGAAATATAACTGAACACAAGAATATACGTGGAAACTCCAAAACCGGAGAAAAAACCACGGGCCTCCAGAGAGAAAGATCCACTATGCGACA
Source organism: Flaveria linearis (assembly GCA_024085815.1). Taxonomy (NCBI): domain Eukaryota; kingdom Viridiplantae; phylum Streptophyta; class Magnoliopsida; order Asterales; family Asteraceae; genus Flaveria; species Flaveria linearis. Next base: position 8,074,594 of record CM044012.1, on the reverse strand, counting down.
AATTGTTACAATCACATAGACTAATCTCTCAAGCCTCCCCCCGCCCAATTACACCCACACTCTCCAAAGTGTTTAACTAAAAACTTTCTACACTCTAAAACAAGAGAACTAGAAAAGAAAGAAAGAACCAAACACTTCAAGTGTATTTTTGGTTGGGGCACTTTGAAACCAAAGCCTTGGACTTCTTTTATAGGCTTGAAGTCCTCCCAAGCTTTCATCCTTGCACCAATGTGGGATGGGAACATTTTCATATAGCCAAAAATCCTAACAATCTCCACCTTGGATATATGAAAAAACAACCACATTAAAGTAACACCGTCTTTAACCGACGATCATACTCCACCATAAAAGAGTATCGCCACTTAGAATAGACCATTCTAAGAATTTCTTCTCGGCACATGTTGAAAAAACCTGCTGAAAATTTATGGTGCAACTTCCCCCCTTGGCATACCTGGAAGTTCATCAGCCATCAACATTAATTTTTCACCACACATCTTGCATCTATGCCAACCCAATGCCCATGTGTAAATCCGTGAACCCGCTAACAAAATTGCATCCCCTTTCATGGTAGCGCGGGCATACCATAGGGATGACATAACCTCAAAGGCAATCATCATCGTCAACAACGACGAAGACATTGTTAGCTGACTTGGAGCTGCTAGCCGAATCTGCTCCACCTGGACAATTTCTCTTGACATGCCCAGACTGTCCACACTTCCAGCATACAGGAATCTTCTGTGAGTGCTTCTTCTTCCCGTTCCCGCATATTAAAACTGTTCCTTCTGACGAAGTATGACTGCTACTTCCTAGTCTTTTCTCTTCAGACAATAGCTTCTCAGTAACATCCGCATACTTCAGGGTTTCTTTCCCATACATCAGAATGGGCTTCATATGCTCATAGGAAGATGTCAAAGATAATATGAGCCTTAGTGCTTTATCCTCATCTTCAACCTTCACTCCAATAGCCTCCAGTTCTGACACGATATTATTAAGAACACTTAGATGATCTGAAATTTTTGTATCTCCATCCATACGAAGGGTATGAAATTGTTCCTTGAGATACAACCGATTTGAGATGCCTTTGCCTTGATACAACTGCTCAAGCTTCTCCCACAAATCCTTTGCAGTTGATATCCCATGCACATTTGCAAGAACATTCTTTGCTAGACACAAACGAATCGCACTTGCTGCTCTCAAATCCAAATCTTCCCATTCTTCATCATCGTCTTTACTGGTTCCGCTTGAATCCTTGCTTGAAACAGGGGTCGGTTTCCCCTTCAATGCCTTGTGTAACCCAGATTGAATCAACACATCCTTGACTTGAACTTGCCACAAACCAAAGTTGATTCTTCCATCATATTTCTCTACGTCGAACCTCATGGGACTGTATTTCGACATCGTATCCGTTTCTTCAAAGACAATATTGTATACTAGAAAATATACACCAAGCCTATAAGCAGTTACCCAACAAAGGATTCCCAGGAAAGAGAGGTGGGTCACAATGGACACACTTAAGTACCAAGTCTTTCCTAGCCAGAACCTTCTCAGGACAAATGCATATATCCGGCTCCTGTATAATTCTATCGTATACAAAACAGTCAACCGAAAACCCGTTTCTGAAGTGGAAGATCAGACTAAGCTGCAACCACAGAGCATACTACGAACCTTCTAAACCGAGACCTCCCCCAAAACCTGGAGCTCTGATACCACTTGTTGGGAAACAAGCGGTCTCAAGGATCCCCAACAACCCTCCCAATGCTAACAATAGAGAAATATAACTGAACACAAGAATATACGTGGAAACTCCAAAACCGGAGAAAAAAACCACGGGCCTCCAGAGAGAAAGATCCACTATGCGACAAATTGTTACAATCACATAGACTAATCTCTCAAGCCTCCCCCCGCCCAATTACACCCACACTCTCCAAAGTGTTTAACTAAAAACTTTCTACACTCTAAAACAAGAGAACTAGAAAAGAAAGAAAGAACCAAACACTTCAAGTGTATTTTTGGTTGGGGCACTTTGAAACCAAAGCCTTGGACTTCTTTTATAGGCTTGAAGTCCTCCCAAGCTTTCATCCTTGCACCAATGTGGGATGGGAACATTTTCATATAGCCAAAAATCCTAACAATAACTTCGAGTTCAAATGATCTATTTTGATGTGGTTTGTGTTTGTTAGGGCCAGAACAATTAAGAGTACACTCCGGGGGTCATATGGGATGTCGGAATGGAGCCCGGAACAGTCGGATATGCAAAACAAACAAAAGAAAAAAATATTGTTTCTGGAGCCCGTCGCCGACGCCCTAATAGCCCGTCGCCGACGCCCCCTAAATTCTTCTGTCGGATTTTTAATGCCCACTTGTTTCATTTGACTTGTTTAAACGGGGCTTTTCAAGTTGCAGCTGGAAAGGCCATATAATAGGGAGGAAAATGAGGGAAAAGGACCAACACACAACATGCTATGACCCTCTCACTTTGTTTTGTCTCCAACAACACTCATCTTCATCATCTTCATCATTAACACTCATCTTCATCATTAACCATCTTCTTCATCACCCTCAAGCTTCTTCATCATCATCAATCATCCATGAATATTTAGAGAGAAATTTTGACAATTGGAGCTTTTCATCATCAACAAAGTCAAGCAAAATCAAAGTGATATGGAATTGCAAACAAGATCATCACCCGGATTCCAAGCCTCAAACAACATGAGAGGCTAATCTTCTTTGGGTTTTCCCCCGGTTTGCATATTGTAAGACTATGGTTTGTTAACATTTGAAAACTAGATTGCATCCTTGTGTTTTGTATTTGATTGCTTGAAACATTTATGCTAGTACTTTGAGCTTAACTTGAATTCCCAAATTGAATGAATGATTATGAAATTTGTCTTTGAGAAATGGAGTTGTTCATGTGTGCTATGTATATGTAGAGTTTGAATGTTCTTGTGTAATGAAGTGTATTATTGTCCGTGTTAACGTTGACGATTCTTGACACCTAAACCTTGTAACGATGAACTCATTAGCATAAATCATACCTTTGATGCAAGTTAGTTGGATTGGTAGAACCATAACCTTATGATATCAACCGGGGGTGAACCTTGTTATTAAACTTTGTTTTGTTAACCATTGTTCTAAGTTTCTCAAGTTTTATTAATCATTTTTAAGCAATCTTTTTGTTTTGTTCATTCCTTTGTGTTGGATAAAGTCCCAACACCATTTCAAGTAAACATATTAAAGCTTTTATAAACAAAATAGCAAGCTTCATAATTAACTCGATAGTCCAATTCAAGTCTAAACACAAACCACATACTCCTTGTGATTCGACACCCTTCTTACCATTTGCTACATAGTTTTGGTACTAAGGAACTATACAAATACTATCTTTGACTAGTGCACGCGACCGGCTTGTCTTGTGAGAGCTTCATGTGACTTATCTCTTACTTCATTTGCTTTCTTCATCTCCTTGATGTCATTGTTAGATTCTTTCATCATGTTCATAAGAGCATCTAACTTTGCATTCAACGAGTCATCTCCAACACCTTGGCTTCCCGATGGTCCACCTTGATTATTGTTGTAATTTCTTTGGAAGTTACCATCCCGATTGTAGCCTTGATTACCTCCTTGATTGTAGTTGTTCCTTTGGTAGCCACCTTGGTTGTAATTTCCCCCTTGATTGTTCCCTTGGCGGTTTTGGTAGCCTTGTCCACCTTGGTTTGCCGGTTGGAAGTTTGGGTTCATTTGGTTTGAAGGATTACCATACCTAAGGTTGGGATGGTTCCTCAAACCCGGATGGTAAGTGTTGGAGTTCATGTCAAAAGGCTTCCAGTCTCCATAAACTTGATTCACCTCTTCGGTTCCTTCAGCCATGTTTACTTGACAACTATCGGCTCTATGACCAATGTCCCCACATTCTTCACAAACCGCGAATTGCACCGCATTTACATCTTTCTTCTTCATGCGAGTTAACTCCCTTTCCAACGCGGCTATTCGATCCTTTGCACTTGAATCAATGTCGGAGGTGGATTTTGGAATAGGGTGCTTTGCTTTCCTATCTGCGGATTCTTCGGCTCTTGAGTTCTTACTCATCCTTTCAAGGAACACCCAATCCTCTTCCTCGGGGTTATTCAGCAAGGTTCCATTGCTAGTAGACTTAAGGTATTTCCTTTCTTCTTTTGTCAATCCGTTCACAAAACTCTTCACTAGCTCCCAAAGCTCAATTTGGTGATGTGGACACTTTCTTATCAACTCTTTGAAACGAGTAAAAGCTTCATGAAGTGGCTCTCCGGATTGTTGTTGGAATGTCCGGATCTCGTCCCTCATTTCATCCGTTTTGGCCATTGAATAGTATTCGTCAAGGAAGACTTGTTGCATTTCTCCCCATGTTCGAATACTATTAGCCGGCAAGGTTAAAAACCATTGCTTTGCCTTGTCCTTCAATGAAAATTGGAAAAATCTTAAACGCACCTCATCTTGTGAGAAGTTGTGTCCTCCAATTGTGCCACATATGTCGGAGAATTCGGATATATGTGTGTAAGGCTCCTCCGTTGACATGCCATGAAAATGAGGTAAGATGTTGATGTAGTTGGGCTTGTAATCAAATGAACGCCTTCCCGGAGTCGGTGGAACAATAGGAGAGACATTGTCCGATATGATGGGTCGGAACCTACCATTTACACCTTGTGTTCTAGCTCGTTCAGGTTGTTGGCGTGGAGGACCATTCACTTCTTGATGCATTGGGTATCTTCTTTGTGGTCCTTGATTAGCTACACCGACAAACTGAGGAATTTGGTTTGGGTTGGCATTTATGTTTGGATTCCTAAATTGGTTTTGTCTATGTTGACGGTTGTAGTTGTAGTTCTCATTCTCCATATACCCATGGTTCCATTCATCATAATTATCACCTTGGTAGCCATAATCACCATCATACCCTCCTTCATTGTAGAACCCCCCATTGCCTTCATTGTCATACTCATAATCATCACTATCACCCGTGTGATAGGTGTGAACACTCACCCGCTCGGGTGATTGGTAAGATGGAACACTAAATGGCTCATCCTCATGAATGGCATTTCTTAGCTCATCTAAGTTTGGTGGGCCAAAGTGACCCATGGGGTTTTGGTTCACATGTTCAAAAAGTGGGTTACTATGGCTATGGGTTTGTCTACGGTTTGGGTTGGGGTTACGGTCATTAGTGGGTGGTGGTGGTGGATTTTGTGGAATGTTGTGTTGTGGTGGGGGTCGGTTGTTACTACCTCCCTCCATTTGGTTGGCTCGGTTCCTTCTTGCAAAGCGTTCAATTTCCGGTTCAAACACCAACGGAGAGGTTCTTCTGGATGCTCTAGTATGCATGCACTACCTGTGATCTACACAAATAACACACCCAGCATAACAAGGGAAAAGGAATGATGCAAAAATAACCAAACAATTAAACAGAAAATCACAAACTAGTCAACACAATTCTATTCGCAAAGCGCACTACTCCCCGGCAGCGGCACCAAAATTTGACCGGCTTGTCGCGTGCACTAGTCAAAGATAGTATTTGTATAGTTCCTTAGTACCAAAACTATGTAGCAAATGGTAAGAAGGGTGTCGAATCACAAGGAGTATGTGGTTTGTGTTTAGACTTGAATTGGACTATCGAGTTAATTATGAAGCTTGCTATTTTGTTTATAAAAGCTTTAATATGTTTACTTGAAATGGTGTTGGGACTTTATCCAACACAAAGGAATGAACAAAACAAAAAGATTGCTTAAAAATGATTAATAAAACTTGAGAAACATAGAACAATGGTTAACAAAACAAAGTTTAATAACAAGGTTCACCCCCGGTTGATATCATAAGGTTATGGTTCTACTAATCCAACTAACTTGCATCAAAGGTATGATTTATGCTAATGAGTTCATCGTTACACGGTTTAGGTGTCAAGAATCGTCAACGTTAACACGGACAATAATACACTTCATTACACTAGAACATTCAAACTCTACATATACATAGCACACATGAACAACTCCATTTCTCAAAGACAAATTTCATAATCATTCATTCAATTTGGGAATTCAAGTTAAGCTCAAAGTACTAGCATAAATGTTTCAAGCAATCAAATACAAAACACAAGGATGCAATCTAGTTTTCAAATGTTAACAAACCATAGTCTTACAATATGCAAACCGGGGGAAAACCCAAAGAAGATTAGCCTCTCATGTTGTTTGAGGCTTGGAATCCGGGTGATGATCTTGTTTGCAATTCCATATCACTTTGATTTTGCTTGACTTTGTTGATGATGAAAAGCTCCAAGCTAGTTGTTCCTTGAGATAAGATATCTACAGGTTCCATATCAATTCAATTACATCTACAGGTTCTTGTGTCCTGGTTGAGTTTCTCTTAAGGGTCTCCTAGCTAGTTGTTCCTTGAGATAAGATATCTCAAGTTGCTAATCATTGACCCTGTGTTGCAAGGTAGTCATTTAAGATTCAAGATGACTAACCTTGGAGACTAAATAGGTGCATGTTTTGGACAGTTTTTGCACCTTTAGTCTCAGATTCCCCTCATTTTCATCAGAAGAATCACTAGGGGATGAGAGAATGGGACCAAGGTCCTCTTCCTCATCACCAGCATGGTGTTCTTGGCTGCTAGATTTCCTCTGCTCAGTGACAACTTCAGTTGAAGTGTCAATGGGCTGAGTTGCCATGGTTGAGGTCTGAATAATGTAATAACTTGCTGAAGTGAGAGCCTCTTCCATATGGATATCCTGAACATGTTCAGAAGTATCCACCTCAGTGATAGGTGACTGATGTGGGCTAGACCTAGATGACTTAGGAGCACTCATCTCCCTTTAAGGAATGGTGTAGTAGGAAGACTCATGGTACTCAATGGCATCTAAGTCCTCATCAGTATAGAAGTCAAGGTTGGGAATTGGTTGGTTTAAATCTAAAGCCTGGGGATGGTAGCTGTCCCCTGAAGGTTGTTCACTTGAGTGTTGAGACTCAGAGTGAAGGCTTAAGGCTGCTGGACTTGTGAGCTCATCAGGTTGAGCATTAGGAACCTCAGCACTGATTCTTGAAGTGAAGGTAGTGGTTTGCTCCTCAAGGGAAGTGGGAGCTCCAGTGTCCACTTCCTCCTGTGTAGGTGAGTATATGGGGGCCTGCACAGACTCAATAGCTTGTGCAGGGGTTTGTTTGTGTTTTCTTTGGTAGGTAATGGTGATTTGTGGCTGTTTTGGTGGTTGAAGGTCTGGGTTCAACACTAGCTTGTGTTACTAGGTTGTCACCTTGAGCAATGAGCTCTAACATTTTTAGGACAAGGGCTGTTTCTACCCCTGAGAAGCCAACAGTTGGTTTCTTCAAGATTTTAAAGATGATGAGCTTCATCTGTCCCAATTTAAGAATATTACCTGTTTCCCTCAACTATGAGCCCAGTTCATAGTTGAGAATGTATTGAACATATCTAGGAAACATGTAATACTCTAAGGGGTCTAAGTTTGCTATTAAATTTGTATATACAAATTGAGAGTACCTGAACTTGACCCCCTAAACCATTCCATGTACTATGAAGGAGAGATCTTCAGGAATCTGGTCCCATCCTCCATGCTTTTAGACAAGTTGTGGATGACCACATGAATTAAGTACTTCCACTTAGATGAGACCTTCCATTTCCTGAAGGTCTTTACAGAGAAATCTCCTTCATAACCCATCTGCTCAAAGGAATGATTGACAACTTCTTCATCACCCAACTGAAGATGAGTGTTGATGATGGCCGGAGTGATGAAGACTGTTCTCCCCTGCACTATGGCAAACAGTGCCTTCTCCCCATCCAAAATGACCTCTTGGTAGGTCTTCCAGAATTCAAGCAAATGATCCTCATAAAGAGGAGGATCAATGGTAAGGGAGGTGAAGTAGTTAGACAAAGCCAAGAATTTGCATACCTCTGAGAAATGGGGATCTTTCTCAGAGTTTAATAGTGTAACCTGATTGTGTTGCCTATGTAATTGCATAGAAAAATCTGGGTCATTTCGTCTGTCAAGGAGTCACATCCTGTACCATGAAGCTCTAGTCAACATCTTGAGCTATTGCAGCTGTTTCAGTTGTCTTTTCTTCGGACTTTGAGGTTGAGGGATGTGTGGAGGCCTGTGGGGTTCCCGGGTTGTTTCTGGGAGCCTTGCATTCCCTAGCAAAGTGACCCAGTTGGTTGCAGTTGTAGCACCTTGCCTTGGTCTTGTCAAACCCAAACTTGCTGTTGACAGGGTTTTGAGGGAATTGCCTTCCAGTTATCTTGAAGAACTTCTTCGCTCTGTAAGTTAAAAGAGCCATCTGTTGGACAATGTCCACATACTCTACAGCATCTGGACTGAAGCACTCAAGGTCATCAAAGCAATATTGAAAATCACCAGAGTGTCCACTTCCAGAGACAAAGGCACAACTATCCTGAAAGGAGTTGTGTTGAGCCTGTTGAGACTTTGGAGTCTCAGGTAGAGTAATGTAGGGTCCATTTTGCGAGTTGTCAGGGTAGCATAGCAACTAATGTTGTGGTTCTATGCTTTCCCTTTCAACCACATGAAGGGCTGAATTCAGTTGGTTATTGGAGTTACCAGAGGAGTTTTGCATGTTCATATCCATCTGGAATGCACTAAGGATACCATACAACTCTGTGAGAGTAAGAGTCTTAAGGTCTGATGTTCTCTTGATCACAACACAATAGTGTGTCCATGGTTTAGGAAGGGAAGACATGAACTTCCTTACTATGTCCCTGTTGTCAAGAGTTACTCCAATATCCACCAGAGTATCCACTATCTCAACATACCTGAAGTATTGTTGAGTCAAGGTCTCATCGGCCTTGAAAGTGAAGTTTTCAAACTGCTGCTTTAAGAGATCCTTCTTGTTCTCTTTAGTTTCCTTGGATCCTTCATACATGTGCTTCAGTGCATCCTATAAGTCTTTAGCTGTCTTGCATTTCTTGAAGCCTCTGTAGATGGAGTTTGGAAGAGCAGTTTGAAGAGAACTCATAGCCCTTTGATCAAGCTCTATTCTTTTTCTATCTTCTTCTGAGTAATCCTCCACATTTTTTGGAATGATACGATTACCAGTAGCAGAAGTAGTGCTTGGTATGAAAGGACCATTAACAATGGAGTCCCACATCCTTGAGTCTTAACACTTGATGAAGCCTTCCATTCTTGTGCACCATGTGTCAAAATCTTCAGGGTGATCAGTGGGGACTTGGTCATGGTACCAGTTTCCATATCAGCTTTTGTGAGAGCGGCCATTTGAGTGAGTGGGTTGTAGGGAGGAGTGAAAAACAAGTTGATTTGGATGGTTAGATCACGCAATCAAGAGCCAAACAAAGCTCTGATACCAATTGCAGGATCAGTATTGGTCACTTAGCAACTGGCTTTTCTCTCAAACTCACCTAGAACAATACTAAAAAAGAGTCTTAACAAGAGTTGATCACAATATAACAAGTAGAAAATAATAAACACAAGCTGTGAATTTTCAAGGTACTTTTATATATTGATTCTCAACTCAAAGGATTACAAGACTCTTGAAAGCACAAATCTCTATCTAATATGTTACAATGAGAACTATATATAATACTGCCTACAGCCGGATATACTTTGATACCAGCTGTAAACCTATAACCAAAAGCCTATACTACAAGACTATAGGTTAAGGTATCTCGGATATTTTATCTGAGATTTGGTAGTCAGGACATGTCCCTGACTTACCTTTTGTCACCAACTAAGGTTAGTAACATGTACTATCATAAAAAGGTAAATAGTGGAATAAAGTATGGTCAACTATATGGCTCTTTAGGAAGAAGTCATGCTGTATCAGAAGTCTGCAGCGGATTGTCAGAGACCATACTTATGTCCACTGGTTCATAGCAGTGTCTTCCGAAGGTTAAATTGCTTCGAAAGAATAACTTCTTCCGAAGCCACTTATACTTCGGAAGACTGCTTCTTCCGAGGCTTGGAAACTTCTTCTTTGTCTTTAGAAGTAGAGCTTGTCTTCAGAAGTTGATCTTTCACTTGTCTTCAGAAGAACTCTTCAACCTTCGAAAGTTCTTATACTTAGCTTCGGAAGCCTTTGAATGTAGCACCAAAATTGACTAAGTGAAATGGTTTTGGTTGCACCAGCCTTTATCATGATCCAACAAACTCCCCCTAGGCTGATGCTACCAAAACTTCATTTCCCTCTGCTTCTCAAAACTTTCAGCACCAAGGAAAGTAGATACCTATCTGTTTGCTTGCTTCTTAAAACTTTTAGCACCAAGGAAAGTAGATACCTATCTGTTTGCTTGTTCTTCCTTGATGTGATGCTGAGAAGTTTGTACAAATCCTTGGTAGACATGAGCTTATGAAGGTGATAGACTAGACAACTTAGGAAGACACTACTTCTTCTGACGGTTAGTTGGCTTCGGAAGAACAACTTCTTCCGAAGCCACCTATACTTTGGAAGACACTACTTCTTCCGAGGCTTGAGGATTTCTTCTTCGGAAGTTCTCTTCTGATCTTTTCTTTGAAGTCTTGAACTTCTCAAGTGGACACTTTGTCTTCGGAAGCAGAATTTGTCTTCGGAAGTTCAGCTTACACTTTCTTTTCGGAAGAACTCTATTTCCTTCGGAAGCTCCATACTTAGCTTCGGAAGCCTTTGTTAGATGTACCAAAATAGACCAAGTGATTTGGTTTTGGTTGCACCAGCCTTCTTCTTGATCCTACAAACTCCCCCTAGGCTGATGCTACCAAAACCTCACTTGTTTCTGCTTCTCAAAACTTTTAGCACCAGGGAAGGAAGATATTTATCAGTCTCTTTGTTCTTCCTATGAGTGGTGCTAAGAAGCTTGTACAAATCATTCATGGACAGGAGATCCAGTCTGTCCTTTTGAATGATATGTACCCTTTGTTGTGGCCCTCTAAAGAGAGATAGTTGATGAGAGCTATAGTCATACTCCCATCTAACTATTGGTTCTAATTCAGGTCCTTCCACCATCTGTAGAAAGGCTGTGCCTTTGGTGGTTAACCTTTCCTTGTCTTCCTTCTCTTTCAGTTTCAACTCCTCTCCAATCTTAGATTTTATGGTTAGCTCAGCAAGATGAAGGCTGCTAACATGACTTCTGATATGAGCAGCGGTTTCAGAGTTGGAGGGATTGGAGAATGGTTTCTCTGCTAACTCAGTAATGTCAAACCTGCTAGAGTGTAACAGAGAGGAGGCGTTCAACATGTTTCTTTCTCCATTCTCTATTTCCACAACAAAGTTGTGAGAAGGTTTATCGAACCTCCATTGAATTATTTTCTTTCTAGGTACAAGAGGCTGACTAGGAATCTTGTCCCCTTTCTTTATGTCCAGTAGAGTCACTAGCTTTCTTCTCAGTTTCTTCTCCTCATCATTTAATAAATCAGAGTTAAGACCAAGAAGTGTAACAGCATGGTTCAATGTTCCTCGGGGCAGATCAAGAAATTCATTTCTTGTGAGGGAACGTGAAGATCCATCAACATAGGTTAAGTTGACAGATTCTTCCTCACAGGAAATGTCTCTCAGGGTTGTGCAGTTGATGAGCCTCTTCTTGATAGCCTTGAACTCCTCTAAGGAGAGATGTTTGGAAGGCTGAGGGGATGGTTTGGAAGTTTGTTGGGTAGGTTATGAAGTTGTGGTTCTGAGGAGTGTTTTGGGTTTGAGGATGGGTAGTTTGGGTGGTTGAGGTGAGGAAGTGGGTAAGGGTACTTGTGTAGGCTCAGGTGTGTAGGGTTCAGGTTTGATGGTGAATGAAGAGGGAATTGGTTCAGGTTGGGGCTGAATGGTTGGTTTGATGGTTGTCCTCTGTCCCCTTTTATACATCTCTCTCCTTTTGCCCAAACGGATGTCAGCCTTGATTTCACTGATAATCCATTGGAGTGTCTTTTCAGACATGGGTCCCACCTGCCTGCCAGAGAAGCCGTGAGCTTAGAGATAGTCTTTCATCCAGGCTTTCTCACCTATCTTCTTGGTTGCAGTGAGCCTCTCTTCTTCTTCCTTCTTCATCTTCTCCCTCATCTTTTCTCTAGCAGCTCTCTTTCTCTCATTCTCCAGTTGATCCTGCTCTTTGTTGAAGAGCCATAGGATCGTATCATCATTGTGTGGAGATAGTTCTTGAAGAGAGAATCCTCTGGAGGTCAGGAAAGATATCCTTTCCTTTCTGAGCTGCAGATCAGCCTCCTTCTTTTCCCTTTCTCTTTTCTCTTCCAAGGCCAACCTTGCTACTTCTTCTGTTTGTTCAATCTGCAACCTGGTTGCCTATTCTAGCTTGACTAACTCCTCTAATGGTAGCAGGGGTATGTTCTCATTGGCAGCTCCCAGCTTGATGAGCTGGTCAATGATCTCCACTCTCTTTTTATGGTTGACTGCCTCCTGGTTGATTGCAGCTGCTTTGGAACTGACAACTAACAACTTCCCAGTTGGAAGTCTACCTTTTATTTTGAGCTTCTCAGTCCTCTCCTCCCCCTGAAGCTCTTCCGCTGTTATTTTCTTCTTTCCTTTAACATCTTCGGAAGTGTTTGACTTTGGTGGTTCTTGGACAGAGAATTTGGATTGAGGTAGAGGTGGTGAAGATGTCCGAGCTAGTGGCTGGTTGAGAAGGTCCTCACTATCCACCTCAGATGCTAGCTCAAGAATTGCATCTGTGATGGTTAGATCCTTGGACAAAGAGAATAGTCCTTCCATAGCTTCCATCTCAGCTTCGGAAGACTCAGATTGTTATTCCGAGGCTTTGACTTGTGCTTCAGAAGTTTGAGGGAGTGCACTATCTGTCACAACTGTTTCAGTTGCTGGGCCATCAGTCCTTATTTCCCCTTTGAATTTAATCTCAGGTTTCATTTGGACCTTTGGTTGACCAACTTCCTCCTCAGTGGTAGAAGGTGCACATGTCCTCTGAAGCTCTTCAGCTCCAAAGTATATTATAGCCATATCAGGGCTAGGCTGATCTAGAGAAGATCTCAATAGAAATTGGGAAAAAAGTCTATAGAGATCTTTGAACATCCTTGAGTCTATTTGCAGTATGACTTGGGATGGCTCAGGATAGATAGTTGTAGTTAGAGCCGAAGAGGTAAAAGTTGAAGCTTGGCCCTGTGGTTCCTTAGTTGTTTGTCTCTTAACACTCTCCCCCTTTTTGGTAGCATCATCTTGAGAGCTAGATGAGCTAGAGGAAGAATCCAATGAGACTGGAATAGGTATGTGCCTAACAGATCTCTCAATTTGTTTCTCAGCTAGTTGAGCATTGAGACTTTCAATCTCAAGTTGCTGAGTGGCAGACCTATCTTCTAAAGTTCTAACCTTTGATTCAAGGATGGAGACTTTAGATAATAGGTCTTTGAGAGTGAGTTGCAGTCTTCCCTCATCTTCTTTTGAAGAATCATAGGGAGATGAGGTAACATACCTAGTATGTTCAGCCTCACCACCAGATGTGGTTTCTTGGCACCCTGGTTTCCTATGCGTAATGATGTCTATTTCAAAGTCATCAATGGGCATGGTTGCCGCAGATTCAGTCTCAGAGATGTTACCACTGTCCTGAAGTTTCATTGAGGCGACTTTAGTAGTGGGAGCTGAATCTGCATAAGTCCCCTCAACATCAGTGGGACTCACCTCAGTTGTGGGTTACTGATGGAGGCTAGAGAAAAGTGATCTCTCTAGGCTCTGTTGATCTTGGAGAGGTGTTGTAGATCAACTTCATTGCCATGGAGGGATGTTATCTCTTTATCAGTTTTGAAGAGAAGGTCAGTAAAGGATAAAGGCATTGTGCCTATGGCTGGACTGTCCTTTTGTGGCTTCTCAGAGGAGTGTAGAGACTCACTCTGAGGGCTGTAAGCTTGGGTGTCGGGCTCATGGGTTTGAGACTGAGGAAACTCAAATCCCATATTGAGGTCAATTATGAAGGCTGGTGAGACCTTAGACTGAGTGGGAGCCTATTGTTCCACTCTAGTCTTTTTGGCTTGAATAGGAGGAGCTTGTTCAATCAGAGTAGATTGAACAAGGGTTCGTTTGGGGCGTCTTTTGTAAGTGATTTTGATGGGGTGAGAAGGCAGTGTTGGCATTGTGGCTGCAGGTGCTGGTGTGGGTTCATCACCTGTGGGGTTAACAGGGATGTCACCAGGAGCTATATGCTCAATCATACCTGGAAGTAAAGAAGTGTACCTTCCAACGAAATTGGTGGATACCTTCTTCAAGGTCTTGAAGATGGTAGGCCTCATATGAGGGACGATCAGAGCAGCAGCACAGACAAGCTGACTCTGGTCCAATTCACAGTTGATGATATGCTGAAGAAATCTGGGATACATAAAGAATGTTTCCCTCTGAAGATTCCCATTGAGATTAGTCAGCACAAATCTTGAGTAGTTGAAGCCCAGGCCTCTCACCGGTCCATGAACTAAGCATCCTAGTTCATATAGGATTTGGTCCCAACCCCCAGATTTGTTTGACAGACAGTGAAGGACAATGTGTAGGAGGAACTTCCAGTTATAGGAGAAGTTGAATTTGTAGACTGTCGACCTACTCACGTCTCCACCATATCCCATGAGGATGTAAGTGCTGTCTAAATCTGGTTTGGGGAATTCTGTAGGAGCTCCATCATCATGAAGCTCGAGATGCTCCCTGATGAGTTGTTTAGTAATGACCAGCTCTTGTCCACAAATGCGAGACCGTATCACACGAACTCCATTTAGGGTTTCAACTTGACCGTTTTCCTAAAATTCAGCCATATGATTTGAGTAAACGGTAGGGTTAACGGTCAAGGCAGTGTAATAAGATGATTGGGTAAGAAAGGGAATGATATCTGAGAAGTCAGCATCTCTTGAAGAATCAAGAAATGCGGCTTGGTTGTGCTGAGGGTTGAGTGCCATTTGGGAAAGGTGAGAATGGATGAATTTGAGCTTAGGTGAAGGAGGCTTTTAGTGCAGTAAATTGGTAAAAGAAGATGAAATTGAATAGTCGGAATTGTTTAAATGGGAGTGGAATGGCGGTAATGGGGGTAAGGGAAAGGTGAGGTTATGAAATGACAGTGGCGGTAAGGGTTAAATTTTAGTTAAATAATCCGACATCATTAACAAAATCTTTACTTTTTACAGTGTGGGGCCCAAAAAGATATCCGTTACACAGTAAAATCTCTCTTCCGAGTGTAAAACATTTCCGAAGTTAATTTGTCTTTCAAAGGCAGTTCTTTCTTCTGAAGCAAAACTTTGCTTCCGAAGGTAAGGATTGCTTTCCGAATGGAGAGTTTTATAAGCTTCGGAAGTAGATCTGATATGAAATCAATCGCTTCTTCTGAGACTAAAAACTCTTCAAAAAGAAATTTTTCTAGGGAGGAATTGGCTTTGGAAGATATTGAAGAATATCTTCCGAGAGTTAATTCCTTTTCGGAAGAAATTTACACTTAGAACATTTCAAAGAGATCTTTTGTAACAGGGCTTAGATTGTATTGACACAAGACATTACACATTAAAAAGCTTTCAGAAGAGGTAGTTTAATCAATGTTTTGTCATCCCAATAGCTGATATGAGATATTTAAACCTTTATTCATCAAAAGCTTTGGTGAACAAATCAGCATATTGTTCATTTGAGTCAACTTTGATTAGCTTGATTAGATTTTTCTCATGAATATCTCTAATGAAATGATACCTGATATCAATGTACTTTGTCTTGGAGTGCTTTACTGGATTTTTAGTGATGGAGATAGCACTGTTGTTGTCAATATGGATAGGAGTACTCATAAAGTTAAATCCATAGTCTAACATCTGGTTTTGAATCCACACCAGCTGAGCACAGCAGCTAGCAGTAGCAATGTATTTAGCTTTAGCAGTTGATGTAGACACACAGGATTGTTTTTTGCATTGATATGAGATGATCCTTCCACCAAGAAATTGACATCCTCCTGATGTTGATTTCTTGTCAATGTTACAGCCACCATAGTCACTGTCAGAGTATCCGTAGAGATTGAAATCACTATTTTCTTGGATACCAGAGACCTAGTTTAGGTGTTCCTTTGAGGTATCTGAGGATTCTCTTTGCAGCAGCTAGGTGAGACACCTTTGGAGCAGCCTGATATCCTGTACAAATGCAAGTAGCAAACATGATGTCAGGTCAACTAGCAGTAAGATACATCAGAGAACCAATAATTGCTCTATACTGATGTTGATCAGTATCCTCCCCCTCAAGGTCAAGACCAAGATTATGGTTTCTGGGTATGGGTGTCTTGGCTGGTTTACAATCCTTCATCTCAAATCTCTCTAAGATGTCATTAACATACTTAGATTGATTGATAAAGAACCTTTCCTTCAATTTCTTCACCTGAATTCCAAGGAAAAAGTCCATTCTTCCCATGGAACTCATTTCAAAATTCTTCTTCATAATGCTCTCAAAGTCTTTACACATTTGGTCATTTTAAGAACCAATATGATGTCATAAACATAGACTTGAACAAGCAAAATATCCTTTCCAGACTTTCTGATGAAGAGAGTCTTGTCAATGGTACCTCTAGTGTAGCCATTCTTCAGAAGAAATTGAGACAGAGTCTCATACCACATCCTAGGTGCTTGGTGCAGCCCTTATAGAGCTTTATCTAATTTGCACACATAGTTGGGGTGTTGTGGGTCTTTAAATCCTGGATGTTGGCATACGTAGACTTCCCTATCTATATCCCTATATAGAAAGGCACACTTGACATCAAGTTGGTAGACAGTGAAATTCTTGGATGTAGCATAAGCAAGGAAGATCCTAATTGCCTCTAGTCTTGCAACAGGTGCAAAGACATCAGTATAATCGATTCCTTCCTCTTGGGTGTATCCTTGAACCACTAATCTTGCTTTGTTCTTGATGATCAAGACTCTATCATCTTTCTTGTTTCTGAAAACCCATTTAGTGTCTATGGGTACTTAACCAGATGGTAGTGGGCATAGATTCCAGACCTTTTGTCTTCTAAATTGAAGCAGCTCCTCCAGCATCGATTCAACCCAACTACTATCTTTCAAGGCATCTTCCACCTTCTTAGGTTCCATCTAGGATAAAAAGCATGAGTACAAGCAGACATTCGCATGATGAGTCTGCCCTCTTGTTCTCACACCTTTAGAGACATCCCCTATGATGTTCTCAACTAGATGAGTATTGTCAACTAGATGAGTATTGTGAATCCTTAGCCGAGGAATCACTTTCAGTTGTAGAGATAAATCCAGATTTGCCATATTCTGCTCAGGAACTGGGGCACTTTGACCAGCAGCTGTTTCAAAGTCATTCAATGAGGACTGATTGAATAAATAAGAAACATCATCAATTATTGGCTGTGAATCAGTATTAACAGTTGCATATTCCTTCATAATGCTGCTTCCTTCAGCCTGGTGTTGTACAGTGTCACCTGATGAAGTTGAAGGATCAATAGGTGAGTCACTGGTTGAGGCTCCACTATCTCTTGAGATGGTTATACTTTTAGTTCTGCCAATAGTGGGAGCTTGATTTGTTGTGGATCTTGGAAACTTGGAATAGGTCTGGGTAACTAAAATAGATGATTGTCTTCAGAAATGCTTTGAGTACCTGTTCCAGCTGAAACATTCTCACAAGATGGTTTAGAATAGTTTGGAAACAATTCTAAATCAAAAATATGATCAGGGCCATTCCCCCTAACACAAGGAGTGTGCTTATTAACAACTATATTCGATGATTCCTTAAATTGTTGAATCTTAATGTTGTATACTCTATAAGCTTTAGAGCTAGAAGAGTATCCAACAAAGATGGCATCATCTGACTTTTCAGCAAACTTTGCCAAATTGTCTTTTGTGTTAAGTATGGTACACCTGCAGCCAAAGGACCTTAGAAAGCCAATGAACGGTGGCCTCTTGTTCCATAACTCATAAGGGGTTTTTCCATGTGGCTTAACTAGAAGAACTTTGTTCTGCATATAGCATGCAGTGCTGACTGCCTCTGCCCAGAATGTTAGAGGTAGTTTGGAATCAGCTAACATAGTTCTAGCAGCCTCAATAAGTGTCCTGTTCCTCCTCTCAGCAACACTGTTTTATTGAGGAGTTCTGGGAGCACTATATTGTCTGGCAATCCCTTTTGAGTCACAGAATGAGTCAAGAACAAAGTTTTTAAACTCAATCCCTTGATCACTTCTAATAATCTTAACCTTGTGATCAATTTGATTTTCTATTTTAAGAATAAAAGATTTTAGTGTTTCAGCAGTTTCATCTTTAGTTCTTAAAAAGAATACCCATGTAAATCTTGTAAAATCATCAACAATCACAAGACAGTATGATTTCCTTCCAATGCTCATTATACTTATGAGACCAAATAGATCCATGTGCAATAAGTGTAATGGAGTAGTAATAGAGTTAACACTTTTGGATTTATGAGATGCCCTATGTTGCTTACCTTTCAGGCATGCAACACAGTTATCTTTGCAGAGAAATTCCTTTGTAGGCAAACCATGTACCAAGTTATTTTTAGCCAATTTATTCATTGTCTTAAAATTTACATGACACATACGTTTATGCCAAAGTGTTGACTCATCACTATCAGCTTTGGAAAGAAAGCATGATACTTCACCCATTGGGGAAGCATTGTTCATATCTAGCTTGTATACATCCCCTTTCCTAGGAGATCTAAGAAGTACCAATTCCGGAGGAATTGTCATCCCTGTTTGAGAATAATGCACTCATGTTCTGTGAAAACCATTTAGTGCTTTTGATCACAAAACTGAGAAACACTTAGTAGATTGTGTTCAAGCTGCTTGACAAAGTGAACTTTGTCAACCTTTAACTTCCCGTTGGATATACTCCCTCTACCAAAAATATATCCTCCGGCCTCACCTCCAAATTGGACAGGACCTCCATCAAAATGTTGAAATTGTTGAAGGATAGATCTGTTCCCTGTCATGTGCCTGGAGCATCCACTATCCACAATCAAAACATTGTTATTTTTGTCATATGGATGTTCCTGCACATAAGATGAGATGATTAGTTTTGATTGGAAACCCAAACCTTGTTGGTATTGGGTTCTTCTAAAGATAGTGACATAATTGAACCAAAGGTTAAGCATGGGGATTCAATGTATGTCTTTGAAGAAGAGGTTTAGGCTACACATCTTTCTTGATCTTCCAATCTATCCTTTGGTTGATCATAGAAGATGAGCTTGTTAAAGCTTTTGCAGCATGACATTCTTTTGAAGCTTCTTTCTTTTGGAAGAAGCCTTCTCCACCTTTTCTTTTGAAGTAGTCTTCTTCTGAAATGGTTTCAAGGAAACTTTCTTGTTCTTCCGAACTTTGACAGCTTTTGCTTCTGAAGCCATTTTCCCTTTGGGGGAAGTGTTTTCTTCCGAAAGTGACCTTACTTCGGAAACTAGCTTTCCCTTTTCATCACTTGAACCATTTGATAAGGTCCAAATGAGAAACTGTAACAACCCCTCCTCGACCTCTACAAAAGATGTGGAAATTTTTCTAACTCATACGCATGAACAGTGCTCATGAGCCTAAACAGTGCTCATGTGCCTGAACAGTGCTCATGTGTCTAGGAGTTTGCTGGAAAATGGCTAAGTGTTAATATGCCTGAATAGGACTCATGAGCCCGAACAGTACTTATAAGCCTGGAAAAAATGCCCCCGCGACTAAGTCCTGGGCGTTTCAGCAGCCCTTATACGGCCGCACAGTTGTCATGAGGCTGAACAGTTGTCTTATGCCCGCATAGTGTCTTACGCCCGCACAGTGTCTTACGCCCAAACAGTTGTCATATGCCTAAACAATGGTAATGCGCCTAGAATTTTTCCTGTGTTTTCGTGTATATATTTAACTTCTGATTATTTTTCCACACTTATTTTACATCTATTATGGGTATCTTACAGTGTAGAAACTTATTCTTGTATAAGAAACTACCATTCGAACGAATATTAGAAACAATCAAAGTGTTTCCACACTTAGACGAATTCGAGTAAAATATACCCATGCAACCCGCGGCTTAACAAAATAATAATAATAATAATAATAAAAGAATACGAATACAACAAATGAAATAAATAAAATATATACAATCTGCATGGCCGCCCCAAACCCACGAACCGAATGCAATTGGTGAAACCCCAAAAACCACTCCCACACTCAACCGTTCACTCCTTTCTATACATGCAAAAATCCCGATTCCTTCTCCACTTCATTCTAATATCTCACTTTCTTCTCTCGGGTTCTCTCCATTTTCTCTCTTTCATTCTCCCATCCGTGAACACTCACACACACAAATCTCTCTTTTCTCTAGCATGAATAAGAGTCTCAGCTTTCTTTCGAAGATCTTGTGCTCATCCTAGCATTCCAACTAGTTATTTGGTAAGTATTAATGAACTCCCATTTTCTAAATTATAATATTTTCACCTCTATCTTACTAAAAACATCCTACACACTGTTTAACAGAAGATTCTTAGCCGAACCTCATTCTCTTTGGAACTCAACCTGCGTACGAGGTATCACTCTTGTAAACCCACGAGCCTAAGGTCGATATACAAGGATTCTACCTTGTATATCCTCAAATTATGTGTCTAAGCCACACTTAACCGTATGTTTCTATGATTAAACCTTGAAATCTGTCAAAAAACAGTGAAATAAACATATTTACAATCTGGGTGTGAGGTTACAAAGGATACAATAACGATCGAAACATAAATATAATAGTTACAATAGTGCAAATAGTGTTAAAACACCCGATTAAGGTCATGATGTTAGGAGACCGAGGCTTAATAGTAGATTTCTGTAAGTCTAGGACTTATGAATGCTGGGATTATGGATGTAAATGTTTGGGAAAATGTGGTAAGAATGTATATGGCTACGCTAGACTAGTTCGGTGACCCGAAATACGGAAAGATATCCTATAAAACAAGCTAAAACATGTACAACTTAGGACCTAAGAATTTTCAGGCCTTAGAATAATTATTTTAGTAATAGAAATCGAATTTGGTGAATTTTTGGATTAATATGAAATTTCTATGAATTATTTAGCAAACGTAAACATAACCGATAACTAGAAATTTGTGTTTTAAATATCACCAAGTAGGATCTGATATTTTGGGTTCAAACAGGTTCAAATAGGCATTTAAAAAGCTTAAGAAAATATTAGGGGTCAAAATTTGTAAAGGGACAAACTTCAGGGTAGAAAATGTAAATTATGAAACTTGAGGGGTCAAAAGTGTAAATTCTGCATTTTTGCAGAATTTCAGCAACCTTATGACCAGAAACTTATATTAGGTTCATTCATATGATAATAAACTTATAAGAACCATAAAACTTGATGTACACACGTTAAAACCTTAACTTTCCTAAAAAGGAAACTTTTTGACCCAAACCTCTAAGAAACAAAGGCATGTACGCCCTCACTATAACTGACACTAAATTATGTTCCTAATAAAGTAGGAATCTATAGCTTATTACTTGAATTATGATTATAGGGTGCTAGGACTTGAAACTATCTGTGATTGTGGAACCTGACTGATATCTAGGTGAGTTCTCGTGTCCCCCTTTTTACTTTGGTTTTGGGGAGAAGCATGCTCTATTTTAAACTGAAACTATTATTTATGATACTATATAATGCATATGTTGTATTTTGTTGATACCTGCTGATACATGAATCACAATCATTAATTCTTTTGTGAACCGCTTGTTTATATGGATAGATCTATTTGGGGAATCCCCCACACACAGTGGCTCCCGCTACAGGGAGGAACCCCCACTGAAGATCTAAAAGGATCGTTGTGGCATGTGACAGGTTTTGTAAGAAACAAATATGGACCATCCTGGCAGGTACGGTCCACTGCTATGAGGCTCAGATTCTCCCTGCGGGGTTAACCGGTACAACATAACTTTAGAAGAGGCAAGCCGGGACTGAGTGCAGGGTTGATTGTGACGCCACAACAGCTATAATAGATACAAATTCTTTAACATGTGGACTTTAAGGGTCCCTTTTATTTTCTGAAACAAAACCGCTTGAACTCACCAACTTTTTAGTTGACACAATTTATTTTGAGCATGTTTCAGGTAACCTTTGATGAAGGCCTAGTTGATTTGGAAGATGCATGGATGACTTAGCACCCTGACCTCATGGCATTATGGACTTTGCTTAGAACTTTGAACAATTTGTAGTGAATGATACTTTAAATTATGTACTTTTGACATGAATCAATGGATGTAACCGGGCTAAGCCATTTAGTCCCGGATTTCATTTTAGTTATTATAATGCCATGTGATTATCTCTACTTGTGTGCTCTTATGATGGTTTGTTTCCGCTGCCACATCCGTTGCTAGTCTATGACGTCCCACCCTCCTTGGGCCGGGGTGTGACAGAAACCTTCCCTGAATCCTTCTTTATTAACATTATTTTCATAATGTGTGCTTGCAGGATTGTAGTAACAATCTTTAGTCATGTGATTTTGCAGACCACACATTATGCATGTAATGTTAGTCTTCTGGGAATGTGAAGATTGCTATCTCTTGTGTTCTTTCTTTTCATCAGCAACCTTTCCCTTTAACTTCTAATCCTTTGGTGGGACAGGAGTGTTGATACTACACTCCTTTCCTGAGTCAGAAGTACCTACCACTTGAAATCCAGCTGAGATGAATACACCCTTTTGTTTTGAGTCAATCTTCAGCTTAGATTCAGCCACTTTCTTAGCAGTTCTTATGGCTGCTTTAGCTCTACTTCTTCTAGCTTTAGTGGTTAGGGTTTGATCTTCACAAGGAGAGGTGGGTTGATTTACCTGTTCCTTCCCTGTGGTGGCCTCTATTATTGCATCATTCTTCAACTCAGAAGAAAATGGGTCAGCAGTTGGGACCTCTTGCTCTTCAGTACCACATCTAGGTTGTCTGATAGACTCATAAGAGTGTGGTGGAGCAATTTCATTAGTCCCCAACACTCCTTTATTATGATAACAGATTTTGGAGTGGGAGGATGATGTAATAATAGCTTGGAAGTTCTGCTCAGAAATAGCATACTTCCTAGCTTGAGCCTCAGCAGTGATAAGCTGGAGCCTCTGACAATTTGGATATCAGATCTTTTATTTGAGTCTTATAGTTTGAATGTTCATGTTTTAGTAAGGTAACAGTTTTCTCCAACTCCTCAATTTTTCTTTGATAGTCAGATTCAGCCCTTTTAAAATCAGATTTTAAAACATTTAGAGACTCGATATCAGATTTAATCTCTATATTGTAGTCCTAATACAATTTAACCTTAGCAATACATACAGGAGTACAGAGATGTTCATATACCTTACTATCATCTGTTTCTGTCATGAGAGCTTGAGCAGGAGTCACATCTTGCACCATAAAGCTCCAGTCAACTTCTTGAGCAATTGTAGCTATTTCAGTTGACTTTCCAATTGGCTTTGAGGTAGAAGGATGTGTGGAGGCCTGTGGGATTCCTAGATTTGCCTTGGGAGCCTTGCATTCCCTTGTAAAGTGACCAAGTTGGTTACAGTAATAACACTTTGCCTTGGCTTTGTCAAATCCAAACTTGCTGGTAGTTGGATTCTGGGGAAACTGCCTTCTAGTTCTCTTAAAGAAATTCTTTACTCTATAGGATAAAAGAGCCATTTGTTGGACTATGTCCACATACTCTACATCATCTGGACTAAAACACTCTAGATCATCAAAGCAGTACTGAAAATCGCCAGATTGTCCACTTCCTGAGACAAAGGCACAACTGTCCTGAAAAGGACTGTGCTGAGCCTGTTGAGACCTTGGGGTCTCAGGAAAAGTGATGTAAAGTCCAGATGAGCAAGATGTCTGCTGGTTGTATTTCAGGAGCTGTTGAGGTTGGGAGGGTCCTGAGCCTTCAGCAACCATCAATGCATTGCTAGCGGGGAGACTTGAGGACCTGCTTGTCTGATGACCCTTTTTTGCTTTCCATCTCCAAACAGTATCCATCAAGAATTCCGTAGAGTTCGGTCATGGTGAGTGTGTTCAGATTTTTTGTTCTCTTGATAGAGACACAGTAGAACGTCCACTCATTAGGAAGTGCACTCATGAACTTTCTTGTGAGGTCTCTAAGTTCAGGAGTGATTCCCACAGACTGAAGGGAAGAAATGAGATCCATGTACCTGAAATATTGCTGGTTGAGAGTCTCTCCATCAATGTAGGTGAAGTTCTCAAACTACTATTTCAGTGAGTCCTTCTTGGAGTCATTAGAGCAAGAGTACATCTGAGTAAGTGCATTAAATAATTCTTTGGCTGACTTGTAATGCTCAAACCCTACTATAATGGAATTGGGTATTGCAATCATAAGAATAGTCATTGCATTGCTATCAATATCCATCTTCTTCCGGTCCTCATCAGAGTAATCTTCAACAGCTTTCTCTATCATGGCATCATTTCCTCCCGATGTAGCCACCTTGGGTTTGTACGGGCCATTGACGATAGATTGCCACATCTTGCTATCTTGATATCTAATGAAGCCTTCCATGCGTCTGCTCCATGATCTGAAGTTTTCAGGGGTGATGACAGGTGCTTTAGTCATCGTCCCTATTTCTACTTCGGACTTATTGAGGGCCATTTTGAGTGAGTTGTTAGGAGGAGTGAAAAATAGGTTGATTTGGATGGTAAGATCTCATAATCAAGAGCCTAAAAAGCTCTAATACCAATTGCAGGATCGGTGTTTGTCACTAAAACTTAGTTTTCCTCTCAAACTCACTAATACTACACTCAGATCAGATGAAGAAGAGTCTTTTCTAAGAGCTGATAATAATATACTAAATAACAAAGAACACAAGGATATAGTTTTCAAGGTATTTGTATATATTACTTCTCAACTCAAAGTGTTACAAGACTCTTACAAGCATCTTTTTTGAGTTACAATGAGAAACTATATATAATACTACCTACAGCCAGATATACTTTGATACCAGCTGGGAACCTATGACTAAAGCATATACTACAATGCTAGAGTTAAGGTGTCTTAGATAAAGTATTATCTAAGATATGGTAGTCATGACATGTCCATGACTTACCTTTTGTTACTAACTAAAGAAGTAACTGTACTAACTAATAAAGGTGAACAATGGAATAAAGTATGGTCAACTACATGGCTTTTGAGAAAATGTCATGCAGTATATCAGAGGTCTGCAGCGGACTGTCAGGAGGACCATACTTATGTCCACTGGTTCACAGTACTGTCTTCCGAAGGTTAGTTGGCTTCGGAAGAACAACTTCTTCCGAAGCAACCTATACTTCGGAAGACACTACTTCTTCCGAGGCTTGAGGATTTCTTCTTCGGAAGTTCTCTTCTGATATTTTCTTCGAAGTCTTGAACTTCTCAAGTAGACACTTTGTCTTTGGAAGTAGAATTTTTCTTCGGAAGTTCAGCTTACACTTTCTCTTCGGAAGAACTCTGTTTCCTTCAGAAGCTCCATACTTAGCTTCGGAACCCTTTGTTAGATGTACCAAAATAGACCAAGTGATTTGGTTTTTGTTGCACCAGCCTTCTTCTTGATCCAACATATGGTTTTGACCTTGTGATCACATTGATTCTCAATTCTTAAGATGAAATTCTTCAGAGTCTCAGAGGTCTCGTCCTTAGTTCTAAGAAAGAAAACACATGTGAATCTTGTAAAGTCATCTATGATCACCAGACAGTAAGAGGTCCTTCCTAGACTCATTACACTAGTAGGGCCAAAAAGATCCATATGTAACAAGTGTAGGGGTGTAGTGATAGAGTTTCTTTCCTTAGGCTTGTGAGATACCTTGTGTTGCCTCCCTTTCAGGCATGCAACATAATGGTCATCACTTGTAAACTCTTTCCTTGGCATTCTAGTTACCAAATCATTCTTAATTAGCTTATTCATGTTCTTAAAGTTTACATGGCACATTCTTTTATACCAAAGAAAAATATCACTATTGGCTTTAGAGAGAAAGCATGAAACTTCTCCTGAGGGAGATGTTTCTTGCAAATCCATCTTATACATGTTCCCTTTTCTGGGGCTCTAAGCAGAATATGCTCATGAGGAATAATCACCCCAGGCTTGAGAAAAATGCACTCATGCTCAGTAAAGAGCATGTTATGACTCTGATCACAAAATTGGGATACACTCAGAAGATTGTACCCAAGCTCCTTGACAAAGTTTACCTTTTCAATGCTGAGCTTACCATTTGTGACCTTGCCCCTTCTAGAAATGTAACCTCCTTCATCTCCTCCAAAAGCAACTGGTCCTCTATCAATCCTTTCAAAGTTCTGGAGTAGTGACCAATTATCTATCATGTGCTTGGAGCAGCCACTATTAATAATCCAGACATTTTTGTTTGTCTTGAGTTGTTCCTGCACACAGAAAATGATTAGTTACATTTGGAAACCCAAGCCTCATTGGTCTTGGGCTCATCAAAGGAGTTAGAAGGTAATGAAACAGTAATAGATCCTATGGTTGTGCTCTGAGGATCTGTTGCTGTTGTTAATGGAAAACTTTCAGTCACTTGGTCTTTCCTTGATTTCCACACCACCTTTGGAAATTTGGACCTAACCTTAATCATTTCGGAAGCTTTTGAGACTTCGGAAGTTTTGATGACTGAACCTTCGGAAGATTCTGCTAGCA
The DNA here is from genome assembly GCA_024085815.1 of Flaveria linearis. NCBI lineage: Eukaryota > Viridiplantae > Streptophyta > Magnoliopsida > Asterales > Asteraceae > Flaveria > Flaveria linearis. Next base: position 8,048,042 of record CM044012.1, on the reverse strand, counting down.
CTGCAGCAGACTTTAGTGCATTGGAAGTATTCCTTTCTTCCGAGACCAAATTTTCTTCCAAAGGCAATTTTCCACTTGCCTTCTTCTTTCCTTTGGAGCTTCCAAAGGAAACAGATTTTCCTTCCGAAGCTGAGTTTTCTTAGATCTCTTGGGAGTCTCCTTCTTGGTCACATGAAGAGTACTTTTTGGATTGTGTGGACAATCCATAGCAATATGAGAAGTACTTTCACACATAACACAACTTATCTTTTTCCTCCCAAGAGTTTTCTTCTGAGAACAAGGCTGACTTTGATCACTTCCCTTCTCCACCTTCATCTTTGCAGATGCTGAGACAATCCCTTTGGGTTTAGGACTGTTCTTGGAGTTAGATGGTTCAAGCTGTGTAGCAGTGGTACACAAGGGATCAACCTTCTTCTTGATGCTGAGATGTTTTGAACATGAACCAGAATTCTTGGTAGAAGAGTTGAGTTTATGTCTTTAGTCTTGACCATATCAAATCCTGCAGAAATAAAGACTTGTTTCTGCTTGGAGTTGAAAGTGGCGTTGATCTCTTGAGCCCTCCTGGCCTTTCTCTTGCTCTTTCTGATCAAGTTCTTCCTCATAGACTTGGTCATCTCAGGCTTCCTGCTCTCCTCAGAAGGATAGTGACCCTTCTAGAATCCTCCTCTTCACTCTTCTCAAAGAAATTCTTCACTACCACTTCTTCATCCTCTTCACTCAAGGGGTCTATGTGAGGAAGCTCATCTTCACAAGTTCCATACCTAGGTGATCTTACAGACAAGATTGTGTGTGGAGGAGCTATCTCATTAGATCCCAATCCCTACCTATTTTGATAACAAACTTTTGCATGCAAGGATGAGGATATGATTTTCTTGGAGGTCTCTTCTTCAAGAACACATTTTTCTATCCTGGCTTTGCTGATCACAAGCTCAGCCTGGCATTCAGTTAACTAGTTATGAGATCTTTGATCTGAGTCCTGTAATTTGTATGCTCATGTTTTAAAACTGAAATGGTTTTCTCTAAGTCCTCTATCTTTAACTTATAATCATTTTCAGTCTTTCTAAAATCAGATTTTAGGATGTTCAAGGATTCAAGATCAGATCTCATCTCTAGGTTATAGGACCTATATCTGTTGACTTTAGCAATACATTCAGGAGTGCAAAGATGTTCCAATACCTTGGTTTCATCATGGTTAGCCATTAATGCTTGGTTTGGAGATGCATCTTCCACCTGAAAGCTCCAGTCAAAGCCTCATTCTTCAACAGCAACTGCAGCTTGCTGCTTTGGCTTCTCATTCTGGGTAGCTTTATCAGTGTAGTTTGGTCTGGATTGTGCTTATCCACCATTTGTTCTTGGTGCCTTGCACTCCCTAGCAAAGTGACCCATCAAGTTACAGTTGTAACACTTAACTTTGCTTTTGTCCAGTCTAAACTTTCCACTGGCTGTATTGCTAGGAAACTTCCTTCCTGTCCTCTTGTAGAATCTTTTGGCTCTGTGAGTGAGAAGAGCCATTTACTGGACTATCTCCATGTACTCCAGGTCATCTGGATGGATACAGTCCAGGTCTTCAAGGGTGAATAGGAAGCTTCCATAACTTTCATCAGAGGACACAAAGGCTTGAGAAGAACTTGTCTCTTGGAATGGGCTTCCTTGAGTATAGTTCTACCTTGGTGTCTCCGGGAAGGTGATGAAAGGACCCTTTTGTGAGATGTCAGGGTAGCATATGAGATGATGCTGGGGTTCTATGCTATCCATTTCAGTCATATGAAGGGCTGAACCCATTTGATTGCTGGAGTTATCAGATGAACCTTGCATGTTCATCTCCATCTGGTATCCACTGAGAATGCCATACAACTCTGTCAGAGTGAGAGTCTTAAGGTTCTCAGTTCTCTTGATTACAACATATTAATGTGTCAATTTCCTAGGAAGAGAGGACATAAACTTCCTTATAATGTCTCTGCTCTCAAGAGTTACTCCAACATCCACTAGGGTATCCACAATCTTAACATACCAGAAGTATTGTTGAGTCATGGTCTCACCTGTTTTGAAGGTGAAAATTTTAAACTGCTGCTTTAGAAGATCCTTCTTGTTTTCCTTGGCTTCATTAGAACCCTCATACATTAGTTTCAATGCATCCCACAGCTGCTTAGCTATTTTGCATTTCTTGAAACCTCTGTATACAGAGTTTGGAAGAGCAGTTTGAAGGGCTGTCATGGCCTTTTGATCAATCTCTACTCTCTTTCTATCTTCTTCTGAGTAGTCAGCCACAGCCTTGGGGATCATACCACCTCCAGCAGCAGCTGAAGGAGTTTTTGGTATGTAAGGTCCAGAGACAACAGATTCCTACATTCTTGAGTCTTGACACTTGATGAAACCTTCCATTCTTCGGCACCAAGTGTCAAAGTCATCAAGAGTGATCAGTGGGGACTTTATAATGGTTTTAGTTTCCATATCAGCTTTAGAGATAACTGCCATTTGAAGGGTTAAGTATTTTTGTGTGTGTGAGGGATCTTAAGATGGTGAGATCTTATATCAAGAGCCTGAGAAGCTCTAATACCAATTGCAGGACCGTGTGAAGGGCTTATGCACTTGTACAACACAATAACACAAAGAGGAGAGTGTATGTCAACACTTAACAATTTAAATGGGGAACTGGTAAGAATGAGTTTAGAGAACTAAGAAACACAAGATGTAAACGAGACAGAAACTAGAGCAACACACAAGCAGTTGGTTTTCAAGGTTAATGTATATTGATCTTCTAGTTCCTTACAAAGTGGTTTACAAAGTTCAACCCAAAACTTACTTAGTTACAAGGACTAGAAAATACTTATACTATAACCTACAGTCGGCCATACTTTGAAGGCCAGCTAGATATATGAACTAGACAGCAAAAATCCATGTAGAGTCAAAAGGCAGATTGCCTTTTGACTAGTGACTATGACATGCCATAGCTCACATCCTAATATATTACAAAAAGGATAAAGTACATAAAGTGGAAAGTTACAGACTCAAGACCTCAATGTACAGTTTACCAAAAGCATGGACCTTTTCACCAACTCATGAAAGGTTGGCGACTTATTAGAGTGGCAGCGGAAAGTGGTTCAGCTTTAGGTAAAAAGTACATTAGATAAAGCATGTAATATAACAGTCTTGGAAGAAATCTGTCTTCAATTGTTGGCTTCGGAAGACTTTGTCCTTGAAGCTTCGGAATACTTCATCTTTTGGCTTCGGAAGATATTGGTCTTGGCTTCGGAAGATTTCACACTTAGAATAATTTCTAAGTCAGTGTGAAACTTCGGAAGCATTCCACTTCAGTATATATGTGCATGCATGCAGGAAAGACTTTGAGTGTTTGGGTTGCATCAGCCTTACTAATATCCTTACAATAATTGAGCCGTTCATCCACCATGATATCCTCCAGTGGTATAACCATGCCTTCGTCAGCTAAACACTTCCTCAGATGAGATACATGGAATGTCTGATGAATTCCACTTAACTCCTCAGGCAGTTCTAATCGATGGTCAACCTCTCCTACTCATGCGATGATTGGGAAAGGTCCTAAATACGTCGGGCTCAGTTTACCTGTTTTCTAAACCTAATAATTCCCTTCTAAGGTGAGACCTTCAACATAACTCGGTCGCCCACCTTGAATTCGATCGGTCTATGCCTCTTATCAACGTACGACTTTTGTCTATCTTTTGTTGCCTTCATAAAGGCTTTGATCTTTTCTAACTTCTTTGTCGTAGCCTCGATCACCTCCACACCTCCTAACTCCTTCTGCCCAATGTCCCCCCAACATATGGGCGTCTTACATCTCCTACCGTATAGCATCTCGTATGGTGGCATACCAATGCTGGCATGATAACTGTTGTACGAGAATTCTGCTAACGGTAAGTGATCATTCCAACTCCCTTCAAAGTCGATCACGCATGCTTGGAGCATATCCTTGAGCGTCTGGATCATCCTCTCTGACTGACCATCTGTCTGAGGATAATAAGTCATGCTAATGTGTAACCTCATCCCTATCGTCTCATGGAATCTCTTCCAAAACTTGGATGTAAACCGAGTGTCGCGATCAGACACAATAGACACTGGTACACCATGATGAGCTACAATCTCCTTAATGAACAGATCCGCCAATCTCTCAGATGAATACGTATCGTGGATCGGTAGGAAGTGAACACTCTTGGTCAGACGATCAACAATCACCAAAATGGTTCGTACCCCCTCGCCGTACAGGGTAACTTCGTTACGAAGTCCATGGTGATGTGCTCCCACTTCCACTTGGGTATATCCAACGGTTGGATCTTCCCATCTGGCTTCTGGTGCTCCGCCTTCACTTGCAAACAAGTAAGGCACTTACTCACATACTCCACCACATCGCGTTTTATTCCCGGCCACCCATAATCTTTCTTCATGTCTTGATACATTTTTTTGGAACCCGGATGAATCGAGTATCGAGTTTTATGAGTCTCATCCATAATTCGCCCCCGTAACTCCTCGTATTAGGGAATCCATATCCGTCCAGAGCGGGTTCTCACTACGTGAGAGTTTTCTCCTAATTCCGTGACTACACCTCTCATTCTCTCGGAGTTAAGGTGATCTTCTTTCAACACCTCTTCTTGAAATTCTTTGACCTGCGTCATCACATCCGAGGTCATCACTAAATGATACGCCCTCACCCGAATCGGCTCGGGTCTCTCTTTTTGGCTAAGGGCATCAGCCATAACATTGGCCTTACCCGGATGATAATGGATCTTACAGTCATAATCTTTGATGTAACACTTGTGAATTTTCATATTATATTTGTCAACAAACAATCATAGTTATGTTGCAAGCGTGACTTCATGACTAAGTTTTTAGATAAATACTTAATGGCTAAGACTTCAGATGCAACTTAATAGTTAAGTTATGGATAAAACTTAAACAATTAAGTATTGGATAAAACTTAGTGCCTAAGTTTAGATAAAGAATAGGATAAAACTTAACGGCTAAGTTTTGGATAAAGCTTAATAGTTAAGTCTTGAATAAAATATAAAACTTAATAGCTAAGTCTTGAATAAAATATAAAACTTAATACCTAAGTTTTGAATATAATATAAAACTTAATGGCTAAGGTTTGAATAAAATATAAAACTTAATTGCTAAGTTTTGGACTTAATAATTAAGTTTGGATAAAACTTAATAAGTAAGAAATACTTAATGAGTAAGAAATATCCATATATAAATAGATGCTTCTAGCTTCATTTCATTTCATAATTTTTTGATCGTCTTCCCTACTTTCACACACGAAACTCTTTACTACCTTTTAAACACCACAAAGATAACCCGAGATTAGGAAGCCGGTGTATATGCTCTAGACAACAAGTATAGGAGTTTTGAATTAATCAAGGTGTTAGAAGCTCGTGACATAATCCTTACGTTACTTCGAGGTTTAGAAACACAAGTTTATCAAGTTTAGAGGCTCTGTTCAACTTACCAGGTGAATACGTTTAATTCTTTCAAAACATTCAAATGATTTTATTTTGCGAAAATGACATTAGTGCGTTAACCATGTTAATGGATAGAGGTATTCTGCTAAAACATTTAGACCAGAAGTATATGTATGTTTGATCAAATTATATCCTGAGGATGGGTGAAAATCCCATACTAGGGCTGGTTCAGACTCAACGCAGATCCGAAGAGTACCGTAGTAAGACTGCATGAGCACCAATACTAGTATATATGGAGGGGGACTTCCAGTTGAAATAGACTGCTAAATGTGTGGTTTACCAATTTATGATTAACTGTTTATCGTTATTCATGCTGAAATTTTTGTGTCAAATTAAATGTATTCACCAGCTTTTCACTGATGAACTATTTTCAAACCTTTTCAGGTAAACATGATTAAATATGTTTAGTCAGGTGTTAGTGCTAGACGGACTGTGAATCCTAGGCATGAAAACCCAGTGATGAACATATTAGCAAGAATAGTGCTGGAAGGACTAAAGTTTCCTAGGCATAGATCTTGTGGCAAGTTTTCAATATCTGTCAGTAGATAAAAAATTTTGTAAACATTGCGTTGAACAATGTTATGTAAAATTATGGGTATTTATTTCCCAACGAATATATGAAAGTTTGTTTTTATATAAATCATCAGAGTTATTTTATTTTATAAAATGAATTGTGAAATGGTTTTCCACTGCGTAAACATCTTTCAAAACAAGCAAATAAAAAGTGAACAATGACGCGTACCAATCGGTCGCACTCCCGGGGTGCCCTGAGGCCGGGGTGTGACAGGTTGGTATCAGAGCCACAGGTTTTAGCGAATTAGATACTTGCCTTAGTATCTAGGCTTTAACTAATATTAGAAATATTGCCTACTAAGAAAAAGTAGCTAGATGCCATGATATTTAGGATATCGAAAAAAGTATTATACCGACATAATTAACGAACCTTATTTCTCATAAATGATGGAAGTACCTATCGAAGTATCCAATAATACTATTTACTATAATTTTGAATCTTAGTATTAAGATACTCCTACTTATTCTCATTGTAGAATGTCAAACAACAACGATAGTATACCCGCGGTGTATACCAGAGGGAATCGTAAAATAGTAAACGAAGATGAAGATCGTGCGACCCAGAAAGCTGAAATACAAAAGATGATCGCCGAGGGAATTAAAGATGCGATTCCTACCATAATCGTGACATTAAAAGAAAAAGAACCTCCCAGTCAAACTAACGAAGTTTCAAATCTAGAAAGAAAGATGATGATCGTCATAGCTCGAGTGGCGAAAATTTCAAAGATGAAACGCCTAAGAAAAGGAAGAAACAGGATGGATGTTCATATCGAACATTTCAAGCGTGTAAACCTACTGAGTTTTCTGGCGACGACGGTGCAATTGCAGCCATCCGGTGGCTAGAAAAGATCGAAGCAGTCTTAGCCATTAGTAAGTGTGCTAATGAGGACATGGTTCTGTTCGCCTCACATTCTTTCAAAGATGAGGCATTGGAATGGTGGAACTCTATTATTCAGTTAAAGGGATGAAATAAGACTTATGCAATGACTTGGGATGAATTTCGTGCATTGGTAACTCGAAAGTTCTGCCCAATGAACGAAGAGGAGAAAATCACTAATAAATTTCTGAATCTTCGAATGGTTGGTTAGATAACAAGGGGTATGCTACCAAATTCTTTGCATATGCCCAACTCGTGCCATATCTTGTGACACCCGAATGCAACATGATCAGTCGCTATATTTGGGGTCTAGTCAATGAAATTCGTGATATAGTGAAGGCGGTCATGCCACAGACAATAGAGTCTACAATAGAGTTAGCTGGACTTATGACCGATGGAATGGTTAGAACCCAGGAAGAGAATAAGAAGAAAGAGGTGGCCTATAAACCAAATATAGAGGCAAAGAAATTTGATAAAGGGTCAGGAAAGAAAGAAGATTCATACTCTCTCCCTAGATGCAAAACGTGCGGGAAGAGACACACAGGAAGATGCAGATCCACTCTATTCTGTAACCACTGCAAGACTTCAGGACAGACTTCTGAGACTTGCTTCAAGAAAAGGGTGATAATTTAGTTTAACTGCAATGAACAAGGGCACTACAAGTCTAAATGCCTAAGGCTTAATAAAGAAGGTGGTGCTGGAGGATCTGGAACCAAGACAGATCCTGGTGTGAAGAAGACAGCAGGAGCATTTGTGATGAATACTCGTGAGGCTGCTGACTTGCCGGACGTCATTACCGGTACACATCTTATCAATAATGTCTATGCTAGAATTTTATTTGATTCTGGTGCAAACCAAAGCTTCATAGACTATAAGTTCTGTAGTTTATTAAATGAACCTCTAGTAAGGTTAGACAAATCCTATGAAGTTGAAACCGCAAACGAAGATCTAGTTAAAATCTCAGAATCCTTAGATAACGGTAGGATTACTTTTTCTAATCATGTCATCCATATGAAACTTTTGCCTATGACATTAGCGGGATTTGACGTGGTACTTGGTATGGACTGGTTGGCCTCGAACCAAGCACATATCATTTGTAATCAAAAGCTTATTAAACTCTATGCGCTACTGGAGAAGAGATTATTGTCAAAGGTGACAAACCAACAAATCATGTTGGAATAATCTCAATGTTAAAAGCAACCAAATGCTTAAGGAAATGATGTTTGACATATCTGATCACTGTATCAGATAGCAAAACGAAGAAAAAGATTGAAGACGTGCCAGTTGTAGCCGAATTTACCGACGTCTTTCCAGATGAATTGTCGGGGATCCCACCTGATCGAGAAGTTGAATTTAGAATTGATCTTGTACCGGGTACATCACCAATAGCTAAAGCCCCGTACAGATTAGCTCCAACTTAAATGAAAGAATTAAACCAACAGTTAGATGAACTGTTAGAGAAGGGATTTATCCGATCGAGTTCTTCGCCTTGGGGAGCTCCAATTCTTTATGTTAAGAAGAAGGATGGATCAACGCGTATGTGTATTGATTATCATGAGCTGAACAAGGTAACCATCAGAAATCGGTATCCACTTCCTCGAATCGATGATCTATTTAATCAACTTCAGGGAGCGTGTTACTTTTATAAAATTGATCTAAAATCAAGTTATCATAAGCTCAAAGTTCAAGAAGAAGATATTCCTAAAACTGCATTCTGAACTAGATACGTACATTATGAGTTCACAGTTATGCCCTTTGGACTCACTAATGCCCCTACAAATTTTATGGACATGATGAATCGAATTTGTAAATCTTAATTAGATAAGTTCTTAATCATGTTCATAGATGATATTCTTATCTATTCCAAAACTCGAGATGAACACGCGAACCATCTTAAATACTACTTGAGGTACTCAGAAATGAGAGATTGTATGCTAAATTCTTGAAATGTGAATTTTGGCTTACGGAAGTACAATTTCTTGGCCATGTTATTAACGCTAAAGGCATTCAAGTAGATCCTTCCAAGATTGAGGCTATTTCTAAATAGGAAATCCTTGCATCCCCATCCGAAGTTTGTAGTTTCCTTAGATTGGCTGGATACTACCGTCGATTCATTCAAAACTTTTCTCGAATCGCTGCCCCTCTTACATCTTTGACTCGAAAATCCACAAAATACGAATGGGGACCAAAACAGGATGAAGCATTCAAGACCCTTAAAGAAAAGTTAACAAATGCACCCATCTTAACTTTGCCAGAGGGTACTGAAGATTTGTCATTTATTGTGATGCTTCATACATTGGTCTTGGATGTGTGTTAATGCAAAGAAATAATGTTATCGCTTATGCATCGCATCAACTAAAAACACATGAGAAGAATTATACGACTCATGATTTGGAGTTGGGTGCCATAATCTTTGCACTAAAGATATGGAGACACTATCTTTATGGAGTTAAATTTACTATTTACACTGACCATAAGAGTCTAAAATATATCTTTGGTCAGAAGGAACTAAACATGAGACAGAGGAGATGGATGGAAATCCTAAGCGATTACGATTGTGAAATCTGTTATCATGAAGGTAAAGCCAATGTTGTGGCTGATGCCTTGAGTAGAAAAGAAAGAGAAAAGCTAAAAAGGGTTTGTGCCTTAAAGCTTGATCTTCAAATTGATTTACTTAGTCAATTGAAGAATGCTCAGAAAATAGCCCTACAAGAGATAGAAAAGGAAGAAGGAATGAAGGGAATACTTGATCAGTTAGTCAAAGGAGATGATGAACTGATTAGATTAAATAAGAGAATTTGGGTGCCAATTGCTTGTAACTTGAGAGAAAGAATACTTGAAGAAGCTCATAAGTCTAGATATACAATGCACCGGGGAGCGATAAAATGTATAAAAATCTAAAAACTAACTACTGGTGGATAGGTATGAAAAAGAGCATTGCACTATATGTTGCAAAATGTCTTACATGCTGTCAAGTTAAGGCAGAACACAAGAAACCTTCAAACTTGAACTACCTGTCTGGAAATGGGAAATGATAACCATGGATTTTATTACTAAACTTCCTCAAACAAGTCGGAGGAATAATACTATCTGGGTTATCATTGATCGACTAACTAAGTCCGCCCATTTCATTCCAATGAAAGAAACATTTAGCATGGATAAGTTAGCATAATTGTACGTCAATGAAATAGTAACTTTACATGGTGTGCCACTATCCATCATGTCAGATAGAGATAGTTGTTTTATGTCTCAGTTCGGGCAAAGTTTTAAGAAAGCGTTAGGAACTCGATTAAACCTAAGCACTGCTTATCATCCGCAAACGGAGGGGAAAAGTGAAAGAACGATCCAAACACTAGAAGATATGCTTTGAGTATGTGTGATAGACTTTGGAGGCAGTTGGGATAATCATCTACCTCTAATGGAATTCTCCTATAACAATAGCTATCACTCAAGCATCCAGGCAGCGCCATTTGAAGCCTTATATGATAGAAAATGTAGAAAACCTGTGTGTTGGTCTGAAGTTGGAGAGAATCAAGTGTCTGGACCTGAAATAGTCCAAGAGACAATTGGTAAAGTACTACAGATCGAAGAAAGATTGAAGACAGCTCGTGATCGTCAGAAGAGTTATGCTAACAAAAGACGTAAGCCACTAGAATTTAATGTCGGTGACAAGGTGTTACTAAAGGTGTCACCATGGAAAGGTATTGTACAATTCGAAAAGAAGGGAAAGTTAAGTCCTCGATTTGTTGGACCCTTTAAAATCTTAAAACGAATCGGACCAGTAGCCTATCAACTAGAATTGCCAAATGAGATGAATAGAGTACACGATGTATTTCATGTGTCCAACTTACGTAAATGTTTGGCTGATGAATCGCTAGCAATGCCATTACAAGATGTAGAGGTTAATGAAAAGTTCAAATTTATCAAACAACCTCTTCAAATTGAAGATCGTCAAGAAAAACATCTAAAGAGAAGAAAGCTAGTATTGGTAAAGGTAAAATGGAACTCAAGACGAGATCCTGAATATACGTGGAAACTAGAGTAAGAAATGAAAAATAAATATCCACACTTATTCCAATAAATCTCAAGGACGAGATTTAAATAAAGGTGGGGGGAGTATATAACACTTGCGAAATTTCATATTATATTTGTCAATTAAAAAATCATAGTTATGTTACAAGCGTGACTTCATGACTAAGTTTTTAGATAAATACTTAATGGCTAAGACTTCAGATGCAACTTAATAGTTAAGTTATGGATAAAACTTAAACAATTAAGTATTGGATAAAACTTAGTGCCTAAGTTTAGATAAAGAATAGGATAAAACTTAACGGCTAAGTTTTGGATAAAGCTTAATAGCTAAGTCCTAAATAAAATATAAAACTTAATAGTCAAGTCTTGAATAAAATATAAAACTTAATAGCTAAGTTTTGAATATAATATAAAACTTAATGGCTAAGGTTTGAATAAAATATAAAACTTAATTGCTAAGTTTGAGACTTAATAATTAAGTTTGGATAAAACTTAATAAGTAAGAAATACTTAATGAGTAAGAAATATCCATATATAAATAGATGCTTCTAGCTTCATTTCATTTCATAACTTTTTAATCGTCTTCCCTATTTTCACACACGAAACTCTCTACTACCTTTTAAACACCACAAACATAACCCGAGATTGGGAAGCCGGTGTATATGCTCTAGACAACAAGTATAGGAGTTTTGAATTAATCAAGGTGTTAGAAGCTCATGACTTAATCCTTAAGTTACTTCGAGGTTCAAAAACACAAGCTTATCAAGTTTAGAGGCTCTGTTTAACTTACCAGGTGAATATGTTTAATACTTTCAAAACATCCAAATGATTTTATTTTGCGAAAATGGCATTGGTGCGTTAACCATGTTAATGGATAGAGGTATTCTGCTAAAACATTTAGACCAGAAGTATATATATGTTTGATCAAATTATATCCTGGGGATGGGTGAAAATCCCATACTGGGGCTGGTTCAGACTCAACGCAGATCCGGAGAGTACCGTAGTAAGACTGCATGAGCACCAATACTAGTATATATGGAGGGGGACTTCCAGTTGAAATAGACTGCTAAATGTGTGGTTTACCGTTAATTTATGATTAACTGTTTATCGTTATTCATGCTGAAATATTTTTGTGTCAAATTAAATGTATTCACCAGCTTTTCACTGATGTACTATTTTTAAACCTTTTCAGGTAAACATGATTAAATATGTTTAGTCAGGTGTTAGTGATAGACGGACTGTGAATCCTAGGCATGAAAACCCTGTGATGAACATATTAGCAAGAATAAGTGCTGGAAGGACTAAAGTTTCCTAGGCATAGACCTTGTGGTAAGTTTTGAATATCTGTTAGTAGACAGAAAATTTTGTAAACATTGCGTTGAACAATGTTATGTAAAATTATGGGTATTTATTTCCCAACGAATATATGAAAGTTTGTTTTTTATATAAATCATCAGAGTTATTTTATTTTATAAAATGAATTGTGAAATGGTTTCCGCTGCGTAAACATCTTTCAGAACAAGCAAATAAAAATTGAACAATGACGCGTACCAATCGGTCGCACTCCCTGGGTGCGCTGAGGCCGGGGTATGACATTTGATGAGTTCTAACCATCTTCTCTGCCTCATGTTAAGATCCTTTTGCTCAAAGAAATACTATAAGCTCTTGTGGTCCGTGAAGATGGTGCACTTCGTCCCGTATGAATAGTAAAAACGGGCCCTAGAACTCACCTATGATGCTCCAAAGCTCAACTCCTTTAACTTGAACTTTTCGTTAAACATTGCTGTGGAATTACATTAACAAAACCATTCATTTCATTAATAAATACTATTGTTAAGCAATACAATATTGTTAAATTAGGAAAGCATCGTTCAATTGCATTACAAAACAACAATAATATTATGCGTGAATGGATGCCAGTCATGCCCTACCGAGTAGCCTCCCCGTGTGCCATCCTCAGCAACATTACATACCAACGGAAAATGCATAAAAGCCAGCGTTGCTAAGCGAGTTCTAGTTTTATAAGTATTAAAAATACTCTGAGTGTTTTATATACAAAAATAGGGGTTCTCAAATACCATTCATTACTTTCGTAAGCGAGCACACATCGTACGTACATTCAAACTATATTTATCGTTCATTTCGTTCTTTTATACTTTCATTGTTATCTTCCATCATCATATGCATACTTTCATTTCATTATTTTATTAACATTCTCTTTCATATACATACTTTCGTTTTGTACCGTTCATCATCTTTTATACTTTCATACACATACTTTTTTTTCATACTTTTTATCATCTTTCACTTTCATACGGATCGATGTACAATAACCCGAACATTGTGCATGAAGCTGATGCTGGGCCTGAGGTCTACAAATAGACCCCGAACATTATGCACGAAGCTGACCCAACAACCTAGGGCAAGTCATCTCTCCCTCTCATCCGGACCAATGTGCAATACCCAGAACATTGTGCATGAAGCTGATGCTGGGCCTGAGGTCTACAAATAGTCCCCGAACATTATGCACGAATCTGACCCAGTCACCTAGGGCATGCTACAAGGGTCCCGTCAATCTCAATGATTGACCCTGTATGCATCCTTCCGGTTATTTAAACCGTACACAGTTGAGCTAACGACAACATGGTCGTGCACCTCCTTTCTATTTACTTGCAAGCCATTCTTTCATTCATTACGTTCCACTTTTAATCTTTGTTATCTTTCACTTCATTACGTTATACTTTACGTTAATTCATACATACTTCATATTACGTAAATTCATAACATAATACATGACATATTTAATATAATATATATGTTTTGAAAACTGTTAAAAGATAACACATTACTCACATATGCATATCACATCATAATCCTCATTACATCAACATACATACTTTAATCATAGCCAATCACATTGTAGGATTCTATATGCCCAAGACACATAAAATATTGATGTGGTTAGTACGTTATGATCCAAGTCGGGTTATACCCAATAACAAGCTTAGCAAACATCAATTAATATTTAATTGATGATATGATCATGTAATTAAATATTACACCAAATTTAGAAAAAAATAGTTTTCTAAATAAGTTTCATATGAGATGGAACAATTTATTAGGATATTTTGTTCAATAATAGTATTTGAAGTGTTATTTAAATTAGTTGTATAACACCAAATAATAATGAGAGTATACTACTTATACAATTAAATAGTTAATTGTATAAGGTAGTTACAAGACTAGACAATACATGTGTGTGTGTTAATGTTTAATTTTAATAGAAAATTAAACTTAAATACACCCCAATTTTCAGCCTTGTGGCCGTCCAACACATCACACACATGCATGTGTGCATGTGCCTTGATTCCCTTGAGTGGAAGACATATATGCATGCTTGTCATATGTTTCCACTCACTTTCCTTGAGAAGAACACACACACTTGCCATTGTCTCCACTAACTAGCCTTAAAACTCTCATTCTCATCAATTCTATGTATGCAACACAAGACCAAAATTCTGCTCTCCTTCTCTCTAAAAAGCCACTGGTTTTCAGCAGTGAAAAAAGGGTTTTGGAGCTTGTTTTTGGTGATTTCTACCTAGCAAGAAGAGGTGTTTGCAAAGGGCTTGGGGTATACAAGCTTGAGGACTTCTAATCTTGAAGTCTTGGTCGTTTTTCAGCATCATTCATCCTCCCTTTCTGTCAAATTTTGCTGCTGGAACAAGGTAGTTTTCACAGCTCTATGTAGCTGTGATTTTATATAGTTTTATATATGTTCATAGCTTGCTAATTCACATAAATGATCCTTTGTTCTTTAGGTGTTTTATACATTAATATGGTCATCTAATGAACATATTTTCAGCTTATAAAAGGGTTATAAAGTTGTAATTCCGTTGCATTTTCAGAAAGTTTAAGAGGTTAAACTATGATTTTATGTTCTAACAAACCCTTCAATGGCATCAAGAGCCGGTTATGTGAATAGCTTGCTTGTTCTTATCCTTTAAAAATCATTTTAAAGGATGTTAATCAACTAATTAGGGGCTGATTTTGGTTGATTTAATAAACCCCAAGTCTTTCAAAGTTATATCTTCATGCTTATGATTAAACTTTGAAAGATAGAAATATCAATTGGTGATATGTTTGGTTGTTGTTTGTTTGGACAAACAAACTCAAATTTTCAGTTTATGTTGGCTGAAAATTTAGGGTTTGATGGGTTTATTTTGTTTATTTAATGTTTATGATTGTTCATATGATAGTGCATAACCTAGCCTTTGGCCTTATGTTATTTGGATGATTGGAATGGTTATTTTAATTCATTCAATTGGGTTGTAATATTTATGTTTATTATTTGGGTTGTAATTATTTATTCATTTGGTTATGTAATAAATAGATTAGGTGCATTTCTTTTTATTAGAAAAATGTATTAGGATATAATTTTGTAAAAGGAAGATGCACAAGATCAAGACCCAAAGATGGACATCAAAGACATGGACCTTGAAGTATTTGGATATGGATTCAAGTGGGAGTCCATGGACACATATAATGTGTCATTACAAACCCTTAAGAAAGACCTTATGACAACACTTGTGATGGCAAACAAGTGTTGTCAACTTAGTAGCTATGGTTATGCACTCATGTTTATATGTTTATGCTTGTTTGAACGTTTGTTGTTTGATTGTTTGGTTGATATTTAGACATATATATTACAAACTCATTAACAAACTTAACAAGCAGAAAATTGATGGTTCTTAATCATTAAAAGTTAATAAAAGGTTATTAAAAAGGATTAATGATTTTAAAATAAAATGGGTTTTATTAAAAGAACCATAGGGTATCTTGTATTTGAAAGCATGCAAATACAAGTACATAGAGTTTTCTAAACTAGAATTATGAACCTCAAATATTTAAATCCCTTTTAAAATAAGTCAAACACCACCCTCTTATACAACACTCGAATCATTTGAGAACTTGATGTGGGATAAAGGTCACCTAACCACATTAGAGGGAACTTATAAGTTTGAGGTGGGTTTGCCATATTTATAGGATAAAGGTCACCTAACCACTAATATTAGCAAATCCACACGTGTGTCTAAGTAGGATGACTTAATTTGGAAATCATGCATTAGGATCACCGAAGCATGACGTACAAAGGGTGTTGATGGGATAAACATGCCAAACAAACATAAGATGTTTAACCGATCCCATACACTAACAATTGTAATAGGTTACAATTGTCAAACGTTGACTACCTTGTTAATTTAATAAAGGGATAAAGGTCACCTAACCGATATTTAATGTAACGTTGGATTCTAGATTTTAATTATTAATTGTCTATGAGACGTAAAGGGTATTAATGATTAAAATGTAATTTTTCAGAAATACTAATAAGAACTTTGTTAATTTTATAGAATGGCCACAAACAACAACAACACAAACCCGACCGTCCATAACCTATCACTAAGAACAATCCTTGAAAAGGAACGTCTAAACCATGGAAACTTCATGGATTGGTACCGAAACTTGAGAATCGTTCTCAAGCAAGAAAAGAAGTCCTATGTGTTAGACGATCCCATTCCCGATCAACCCGATGAAAATGACGATAAGGCCTTTGCCGAGTGGGTCAAGTACACCGAGGACTCTGTGCAAGTCGCATGTCTCATGCTAGCAAGTATGATTCCCGATTTGCAAAAGGACTTTGAGAACCACAATGCCTATGACATGATCACCCAGTTGAAGGAAATGTTCCAACAACAATCAAGGGTGGAGCGCTTCGAAACGGTTCGAGCACTCCATGCATGTCGGATGGACGAGACCCAATCGGTGTCATCTTACGTTCTTAAGATGAAGAGCCACATTGATCGCCTCGAAAGGCTTAACTGTCATGTGTCCAATGAGTTGGCAACGGATTTGATCCTCAACTCTCTATCCAAGAAGTTTGATAGCTTTGTTATGAACTATAACATGAATGGATGGGACAAGAGCATTGGTGAGCTTCACTCAATGCTCAAAACGGCGAGGCGGGCATGGGTAGAAAGGTTCTACCGGTCCTTACGATCAATGAAGGAGGTAGTAGGAAGAGGCACCTCCCCGAACCTAGGGCAAGTGTTGCAAGAGGGAAGGGGCACGTCAAGGGGAAAGGAAAAGGAAAAGCAAAAGTGGAACCACCCAAACCAAAAGAAAAGAAGCAAAAGGTTGCTCAAAATGACCCGTGTTTTGAGTGTGGTGAGGTAGGCCATTGGAAACGCAATTGCCCGGTCTATCTCAAAGCATTGAGATCAAGAGGGATGCGGGGCAAACCTCAGGTACAATCTTTATGATACATGTTGAGCTAAATGATATTTCTTCTCACATGGGTACTAGATACCGGATGTGGAACTCATATTTGCAATTTATTGCAGGGTTCAAAAGAAGTGAGCATTATGCAAAAGGGGAAATTAGTCTCTTCATGGGGAATGGTGCAAGGTTCACGTGGAAGCCCAAGGAGACTACATTTTGAAGCTTCCAAGTGGTTTGGAAGTTATTTTAAAGAATGTTTTGTATGCTCCTAGTTTAACTAGGAACATTATTTCTGTTTCCCGTTTAAGACAATGTGATTATGATTTCAAGTTTGTTGACAATGATATTCATGTTTCTTTCAATCATATGTTTTATTTTAAGGCTATACCTTGTAATGGTATTTATGAATTGGTTCATGAAAACACAACATATGATAGCTCAATGTACCAAGCAACCACCAAAAGGCTCAAATTAGATTTGAGTGATTCCTATCTTTGGCATTGTCGCCTTGGTCACATAAACAAGAATCGTATGCAAAAACTCCAAAAGAATGGTCTTTTGAAAACTAATGAAAATGATTCATTTGATGTATGCGAGTCTTGTTTACAAGGTAAAATGACAAAGGTCCCTTTTAGTGGGACTAATGAAAGGGCAAAGGATTTATTAGGAATCATACATTCGGATGTATGGGACCTTTTAAACCAATAACTAGGAATGGTGAAAGATACTTCATTACCTTTACCGATGACTATAGTCGTTATGGGTATGTACTTGTTAAGACACAAACATGAATCTTTTGAAATGTTCAAAATCTTCAAGAATGAAGTAGAAAATCAACTCAACAAACGGTCAAGATTCTTCGACAGATAGAGGAGGTGAATACCTAAGTAGTGAATTTCAAGAGTATCTTAGAAGTTGTGGGATAGTCTCACAACTTACTCCACCTAGAACACCACAACATAATGGTGTGTCTGAGAGGAGGAATCGGACTCTATTGGATATGGTTCGATCTATGATGGCTAGAAGTACACTACCTCTATCATTTTGGGGTTTCGCGTTGCTCTCCACGGCCCGTATTTTAAATATGGCCCCAACCAAGAAAGTGGAAAGGACACCTTTCGAAATATGGCATGGAAGGGTTCCATCATTATCATATTTAAAAGTTTGGGGGTGTGATGCTTATCCTAAGCAATACACTCAAAACAAACTGGAAGCCCGATCCACAAAGTGTATCTTCATTGGATATCCTAGAGATTGTATTGGATATTATTTCTATGATCCGACAGAACAGAAAGTGTTTATTGCTCGAAAGGCAGTTCTTGGAAGCTAAGTTTCTCTCGGAAGAAACTAGTGGAAGAGCAGTGGAACTTGAAGAGGTTCAAGTTTCACAAGACGATACATAATTGGTTGATACTAGCAATCAACATGAGGATGTTGAGAATGATCATGTGGATGATCAAGATACACAAAACGTTCGCAAATCTGGTAGAATTAGTGTTCCTCCTGAGACATATGGATTTTTCATGGATGGATGCTATGTGGTAGATACGGATGAACCAACCACATACCATGAGGCAATGTCAAAACCTAATTTTGAGAAATGGCAAGAATCCATGAACGTTGAGATGCAATCCATGTATGATAACCAAGTTTGGGAATTGGTTACACCACCTCTTAAGTCCAAGATAGTTGGAAGTAAGTGGGTTTTCAAGAAGAAAACCGATATGCATGGAAACTTGGATACCTATAAAGCTAGACTTGTAGCAAAAGGTTTCACTCAAACTCAAGGGGTTGATTATGATGAAACTTTTTCGCCTGTGGCAATGCTAAAGTCTATCAGGATATTGTTTGCCATAGCAGCATATTATGACTATGAGATTTGGCAAATGGATGTCAAAACCGCTTTCTTAATGGATATCTTGAGGAAGATGTCCATATGAAACAGCCTGAAGGTTTTGTCGATCCAAAACATCCTAACAAGGTATGCAAGTTAAGAAATCAATCTATGGATTGAAACAAGCATCAAGAAGTTGGAATCACCATTTGATGATGAAGTAAAGAAATTTGGCTTCATCAGAAACGCTGATGAAGCTTGTGTATATAAGAAAGCTAGTGGGAGCATTATTACTTTCCTGGTATTATATGTTGATGACATTCTACTAATTGGAAATGACATTCCAACCTTGGAAGGTGTAAAAACCTTGCTTGGAAGCTATTTTTCCATCAAGGATCTTGGTGAGGCCACCTATATTTGGGAATAAAGATCTATAGGGATAGATCAAGGCGGTTAATAGGTTTAAACCAAAGTACATACATTGAAAAGATCTTGAAAAGGTTCAAGATGGAGAATTCTAAGAAAGGTTTGGTGCCTATTCAAAAGGGGATTATATTTAGCTAATCTCAATGCCCTAGTTCAAAGGTTGAACAAGAAAGAATGAATGGAGTCCCATATGCATCTGCTATAGGATCCATCATGTATGCAATGATATGTACTAGGCCGGACGTGTCATGTGCTCTAAGCATGACAAGTAGATATCAACAGAATCCTGGTAATAGTCATTGGATGGCCGTTAAGAGTATTTTGAAATACCTTAGAAACACTAAGGATATGTTCTTAATATATGGGTCTGGTGAGGAGGAGCTCGTTGTAAAGGGTTACACGGATGCGAGTTTCCAAACTGATCGAGATGATTCTCGATCACAGTCGGGATATGTCTTCATTATGAATGGAGGAGCAGTCTCTTGGAAGAGCTCAAAGCAAGATGTAGTGGCACTATCTACAACAGAATCAGAACACATCGCCGCTTCATTGGCAGCTCAAGAAGCTGCGTGGCTTAGGAAGTTCATTGCTGATCTAGGGGTTGTTGCTACCATTCAAGACCCCCTAGAGATCTTTGTGACAACGAAGTGCTATTGCTCAAATCAAGGAACCTCGTGCTCATCAAAAGACTCGGCACTTGAATGGAGATTCAACTACATTAGGGATGAAGTTGAAAAGGGGAAGATATGTATTCGCAAAGTTCATACTGATCAAAACATTGCGGATCTATTCACGAAGCTCCTAGATAGGTCAAATCATGAAACTCACACTTGTGCCTTAGGACTTCGATATTCTAGTGATTGGACTTGATCAAATTTGTATTTAAATATGTGGAACTCTTTATTATTTGAATAAAATTATTTGGTTATAATGTTTCAATTAATGTTCCAATTTAGCATGTTTATCCATGAGTAAATTATTTACTCTAAATGTCCGTAGTCGTTCATACTTGTGGGAACAAGTGTGAGGGTGAGATATTATGAACTTGGATTGGTTGATATTCATAAGGATGAATATAGAGCAATGGGTTGCTACCAAAGTTCATAGATATTTGTAGGATACAAATATTGGACTAACCCGTATCTTAAATTTTACTACATGGAATCTTATCGATTGATCATAAGTAAATTTGAGTAAAGGCGAATATCATTTGGTATCCTCGACCTGAGATACATATTGGGTTTTGATATTCACCAAGTATTATACCTTGAGCTAATTCTTCACTGTCCTGAAATAGTGGACAGTACATAAGGGTATGTTCAGGTATAACACGAGGTGTTTGTGAGAAACGTATGTAGTCAAGATGGAATTTGTTCCTCTTATTCGTTGAGAGTTAGATGTCTAAGGCCTGATTAAGTTAAATCAACAAGGAATGATCACTCTGTGTCCTTGGATTTAACATGACATCTGTAACAAAAGAATAGATTATTGATTCACCTAAATCATTTCAAGTAGGGTACTTGAATGGGATGATGTTATTGAATGGCTAAAAGTCATGCGTATTAAGGGTAGTAAACCGTTGTTAGGCGGTATTTACTGCTTGCATCAATCTTCTATGAATCTTGGGCAAGTGGGAGATTGTAGATTCTATATTCCCAAGACACATAAAATATTGATGTGGTTAGTACGTTATGATCCAAGTCGTGTTATACTCAATAACAAGCTTAGCAAACACCAATTAATATTAATTGATGATATGATCATGCAATTAAATATTTACACTAAATTTAGAAAAAAATAGGTTTTCTAAATAAGTTGCATATGAGATGGAACAATTTATTAGGATATTTTGTTCAATAATATTATTTGAAGTGTTATTTAAATTAGTTGTATACACCAAATAATAATGAGAGTATACTACTTATACAATTAAATGATTATTGTATAAGGTAGTTACAAGACTAGACAATACATGTGTGTGTGTTAATGTTTAATTTTAATAGAAAATTAAACTTAAATACACCCCAATTTTCAGCCTTGTGGCGTCCAACACATCACACACATGCATGTGTGCATGTGCCTTGATTCCCTTGAGTGGAAGACATATATGCATGCTTGTCATATGTTTCCACTCACTTTCCTTGAGAAGAACACACACACTTGCCATGGTCTCCACTAACTAGCCTTAAAACTCTCATTCTCACAATTCTATGTATGCAACACAAGACCAAAATTCTGCTCTCCTTCTCTCTAAAAAGCCACGGGTTTTCAGCAGTGAAAAAGGGTTTTGGAGCTTGTTTTTGGTGATTTCTACCTAGCAAGAAGAGGTGTTTGCAAAGGGCTTGGGGTATACAAGATTGAGGACTTCTAATCTTGAAGTCTTGGTCGTTTTTCAGCATCATTCATCCTCCCTTTCTGTCGAATTTTGTTGCTGGAACAAGGTAGTTTTCACAGCTCTATGTAGCTGTGATTTTATGTAGTTTTACATATGTTCATAGCTTGCTAATTAACAAAATGATCCTTTGTTCTTTGGGTTTGTTTTATACATTAATATGGTCATCTAATGAACATATTTTCAGCTTATAAAAGGGTTTATAAAGTTGTAATTCCGCTGCGTTTTCAGAAAGTTTAAGAGGTTAAACTATGATTTTCTGTTCTAACAAACCCTTCACACATCATATAAGTGTCTATCTCAATATCATGCCTCTTAAAACCCCTTATAAGATTCTAAGTTCAAAATAGGCGCGTGGGACATTTCAGGCGCATGAGCCTGAAATTTTCTAAGTAAAACAGTCTAGGCGCTTCAGCACTATGCAGGCGCATGAGGACTGCTTAGGCTTTTTCCACTATGCAGACGCATGAGCCTCACTTAAGTATTTCAATACTTTGGCGCATAAGCCATTTCGGGCGCATGGACACCATTTGGGCGCATGGGGTGCACTTAGGCATATGAGCCTAATACTTTGGCGCATGAACTACTGTTCAGGCGCATGGGCTTTACACTTGGGAGTTCTAAAGCACACTTGGGCGCATGGGGTACTGTTCAGGCGCATGAGCCTATACTTAGTATTTCCAGGCAATATTTTAGGCGCATGGACACTATTGGGGCGCATGAGCCCAGTACTTAGGCTATTATAAGGCACAATTTAGGCGCATGAGGCTATTCTAAGGCATAATTTAGGCGCATGGGCCCTATTTGGGCGCATGGCCAACTGGGTTGCCTATTTCTAACTTATTTTCAATCCCAATCACTATCCTAACATGTTTGTGACTTATATCTATCTTTCTAAGCATGAACACACATAAACAACCATAAGAACATCCAAACACATTCATATATACATACGGTTACATACTTAACATTTGCAAAAATGTTTTACATGCATTTTCAGACACAAATAACTTTTAAAAACATAAAACCAGGGTCTAGAAACTCACCTATTGTAGCAAACAAGCAAAAACTCCTCCAACCTTGCTTGTACACTAGTTCAAACGCCTAAACAAGCCAAGAACACACAACCCGAACACATAAAAAACATAAGAACATGTACTTTGGTTTCTTAGTCGAAACACAACCAAAACCAAGCCAATTATGCAACAAATCCTTACCTTGGTTGAGAACAACCTCTTTCTCTATCAAAAATCGAAGAACACTCTGATCTTCTTCTTCTCCTTTTTCAGTCGACAAAAGCAGATGGAATGGTATATATATGGGCGGCCATATTTCAAATATTAATGAAATATTTGACATTTGTACTTATTTACACTTTGGCCCCCTCCTCTTGTGCTCTTTTTTCCTTTCAAGATGTTTTATTTCTCTTTTTCTCATTTCTTTTCTTTTCTTTTATTGACAAAGTTTCCAGGTGTTACAAGTCTACCCCTTTAAGAGGTTTCATCCTCGAAATCCGTCACTCTTCGAATAACTGTGGGTAATGCTATCTCATCTCTTCTTCATTCTCCCATGTAGACTCAGAACCCTTTTGGTGTTTCCACTGCACCCGCACAAGTGTAACCACTTAATTTTTCAATCTCTTCTCTTTTGGTCGATGATTGTCACTGGTTGCTCTATATAATTGAGTCATTCATCCACTTTGATATCATCTAGTGGTACAGTCGTATCTTCATCAGCTAAGCACTTTCTCAAATGAGATACATGGAATGTCAGATAAATTCAACTTAACTCATTAGGTAGCTCTAACCTATAGGCCACCTCTCCTAGCAATGATTCGGAAAGGTCCCATATACCTCGGGCTCAGCTTGCCCCTTTTCCTGAATCGGATAATGCCCTTCCAAGGTAAGACCTTCAGCATAACTCGGTCACCCACCTTGAATTCGATAGGTCTACGCCTATTGTCGGTGTATGACTTTTCTCTATCCTTTATTGCTTTCATGAAGGCCTTAATCTTCTCCAACTTTTCAGTTGTAGCCTTGATTACCTCAAGGTTTCCCATTCTTTCTACCTGATGTCACCCAAACATACGGGTGTCCTATACCTTCTACCGTATAACATCTCATATGGTGGCATACCAATACTGGCATGATAACTGTTGTTGTATGAGAATTCAGCTAACGGTAAGTGATCATCCTAACTTCCTCCAAAGTCGATCACGCATGCTTGGATCATATCCTCAAGGATCTGGATCGTCCTCTTAGACTGAGCATATGTTTGAGGATGGTAAGCCGTGCTAATGTATAGCCTCATTCCCATCGTATCATGGAATCTCTTCCAAAATTCGATGTGAATCGGGTGTCATGGTCAGACACGATAAACACCGGCACCCCATGCCAAGCTACAATCTCTTTGATGAACAGATCTGCCAGTCTCTCGGATGTTTACGTCTCGCGGATCGGTAGGAAGTGAGCAATCTTGGTCAGACGATCAACTATCACCCAAATGGTATCGCCCCCTTCGTCGTATGAGGTAACTTCATGATGAAGTCCATGGTGATGTGCTCCCACTTCCACTCGAGTATATCCAATGGTTGGATCTTCCCGTATTCTTTTGATGTTCAGCCTTCACCTGCAAGCAAGTAAGAACTTACTCACATACTCCACTACATAACACTTCATTCCCGGCCACCAGTAATCTTTCTTCATATCCTGGTACATCTTTTTGGCACCGGGATGAATCGAGTATCAAGTCTTATGATCTTCATTCATAATTCGTCCCCTTAGATCTCCGTAACGAGGGATCTACATCCGCCCAAGGCGGGTTCTCACTCCATGGGTATTTTCTCCTAACTCCGAGACTAGACCTCTTATCATTTTAGAGTTAAGGCGATCTTTCAATCTGAGGCCTAACTCGTCCCCGATCGGCTCGGCTCTCCTTTCGTCTGAGGGCATCGGCCATAACATTAGCCTTACCCGGATGGTAATAGATTTCACAGTCATAATCCTTGATGAGCTCTAACCATCTTCTCTGCCTCATGTTGAGATCCTTTTGCTCAAATAAATACTTTAAGCTATTGTGATCCGTGAAGATCGTGCACTACGTCCCGTATAAGTAGTGCCTCTAATCTTTAACGTGAAGACCACAACTGCTAACACCAAATCATGGGTAGGGTAGTTGACTTCGTGGGTTTTCAACTGTTGGGATGTGTAGGCTATTACCCTTCCATGTTGCATCAACACGCAACCCAGTCCCAAATCAGAAGTATCCGAATACACCACTAAGTCTTCACTCCCTTCGGGTAATGTCAAGATAGGAGCTTGGTCAATCTCTTCTTTAACTCCTTAAAAGCACACTCCTGTTCTCAACCCCACACAAACTTCACATACTTAAGAGTCAATTTAGTCAAGGTGAGGCTATCTTGGAAAAGTCTTGAATAAATCTTCTGTAGTAGCCCGCCAAACCCAAGAAACTGTGAATCTCAGATGGCGTCTTTGGAGACTTCCATTGCATCACCGCCTCAACCTTTGCCAGGTGCACCATAATTCCTTCAGCATTCACCACGTGACCCAAAAATTAAACTTCGCGCAACCAAAAAGCACACTTAGAGAACTTAGCATATAACTTCTCTCTTCTAAGTGTCTGCAATACTTCGCGTATATGGCTGGCATGTTCTTCCTCATCTTTCAAATAATTAGGATATCATCATAAATACGATCACTGATTTATCTAACATCGGCCGACAGATCAGTTCATTAAATCCATAAAGGCAGCTGGCGCGTTAGTTAAACCAAAATACATAACGACAAATTCGTAGTGTCCATAACGTGTACGACAGGCTGTCTTAGGAATGTCTTACTCCATCACCTTCAATTGTTGGTAACCAGATCAGAGGTCTATCCTCGAGAACCAACTGGCACCTTGGAGCTGATCAAACAAATCATCAATCCTCGATAACGGGTACCTATTCTTTATCGTCAACTTGTTCAACTCTCGGTAGTCGATGCACATCCTCATACTACCGTCTTTCTTTTTAACAAACAAGACCGCAGCACCCCAAGGAGAGATGCTTGGTCGGATAAACCCTTTATCCATCAACTCTTGCAGTTGAGCCATTAGTTCCTTCATCTCAGTCGGAGCTAATCGATACGGTACTTTGGCAACAGGTTAAGCACCAGGTATCAAATCAATTTGAAACTCAATCTCGCGATCCGGTGGCACACCTAGTAAATCCTCTGGGAATACGTCCGGAAAGTCACATACCACTGGTACATCAGACAATTGTAGTACTGACGCGTCCACGTCTTCATGTAGGCCAGATAGGCACTACATCCATGTCTCATATACTTTTCTGCCACCGCCATCGAAATCACCTTTGGAACTGTAGTGATGCGATCACCGTAGACCGTCATCGAACTTCCATCTGGTGCGATTAATCGAATCATCTTCTTGCGACACACGATGTTTGCTTTATAGGTTGCTAACCAATCCATCCCTAGTACTATATCGAATCCGCCTAGGGGATCATATGTAATTTAGTAGAAAACCTATGACCTTATAGTTCTATGGCATAGTCCTCTATCATATCAGTAATTCTAGTAGACTTACCAATAGCAGTTTCTACGTCAAAAGTTTCATCGATACTTCTACTACTAACAGGTAGCTTAGCATAAAAAGCAGTAGAAATAAAACTCCTACTAGCACTAGAATCAAATAACACAGAGGCACAAGTTTGGTTTACTAGAAACATACCTGACACGACGTCAGGATCCACTCTGGCCTCCACCCGTGTCATTGTAAATGCTCTAGAAGCTGTCCCCTATCCTCCATCTTCCGTTCCCTTCTTCGCTCTGAAACTCTTGGCCCTTGGCTTCTTACACTCCCGACTCAGGTGGCCTACCTCACTATAGTTATAGCACCTTGCCACCCTACAATCCTTAGCAATATGGTTAGGCTTCCTACACTTGAAACAAATATTCAATCCCAACCTGCACTTGCTAGTATGCTCTCTCCCACACTTACTACACCTCTTCATCCCTGAGCTAGTTGCCACCACCCATCGATCATCAACCTTTGTCTTCTTGCTATTTGGGGTGAAACCACCACGCCCAAATTGTTTCCTGCACCAGTTTCTATCACCACCACCTGTCTTCTTCATCTCAACCACCACAGACTCCTTTCGCTCGTCATACAACCTACCCGCCAGGTCTACCACCGATCGAAAGGTATTCGGCCGGCAGCAACCAGATGCCTGCGGATGTCAACCGGTAATCCTTGGATATACTTCTTGATCTTCCTTGACACCAGCGTCACCTAATCCAGAACCAGTCTCACCATTTAATTAAACTTGGTGGTGTATTCCTTGTATGTCATGGTGCCTGCCTCAAGCTGTTAGAACTCCCTCTCTATCTTGTCGAGTTCCCGGTGAGGATAGAATTCCTCAATTACCAGCTTCTTCAACTCTCCCCATCTCATCCTCCCAATAGCCCTGCTGCCCTCAGCTTGGACAATATTGTCCCACCAACACAGAGTCGAGTGAACAAAGAGTGAGTGGCAAACCTCAACTTTTGATCCTCCCTGTACTCACTAATCTCCAATACTACCTCCATCTCTCTCACCCAGCGGTGAGTAGCAGCAGCATTGCCATTTCCATCGAACGTTAGGGGCTTGCATCTTTGAAATGCCCCATAGTTACAGCCTCGTGCAGTTTCCTGCACAGCTTCTTCCTCCTCTTTCTCACCAGAGATAACCATCTCAGTCTCCGCTTGTTCTCTTTCTTCTCTTACAGTGTTCATCCTCTTTTCCTTCCTTTCATCCTCCCTCACAGCCTTAATCACCTTAGTAACCACAGACGGTAGGATCATCTGCATGACTTGATAAACCTCCTCCACTACTGCCTCTTTCACCGAGGCCCTCAAGTTCGCACTCTCATAGACGCCCTCATGCTTATGAACTTTAGGATCTGTAGGGGTTGTTTCAGCAGTCCTAGCCTTATTCCTTATGACACGCAGCTCAGTACCACGTCCACCACGTCCTCCACCTTTTGAAGCCTTAGAAGATCTACTCCAGCCATCTCTAAACACTATAAGATTCAAACACTAACACGGTCATTCAAGGGAATAGCCCAGTTTATGTTGAGTATAGTAAGTCCCTAATTAAAGTGGCCAGTTGTGATTAGCCACTTACTTTACTCTTCACACCCCAAGCATTTCCTATCCTGACTATATCAGTATCTAAATCTACTAAGAGCACGTAAATCAATTAGCACACGCACATCATGCTGGTTTACATTAAGAAAAGAAATACCTGATGGCACGTTGCTACTCAGGTTGGCATCCTTTTTTTCCTTTAGTCTCATTCTCAGTTTAAAATTAGGTTTTTGAAAATATTTACCCAATTCACTTAAACTTTAGCTCTGATACCTACTTGTAAGGCGCCATTCCTGAAGACCTCACAGTTGGACAATCATCGCATTATTATATAAAACAATACACATTCATAAAACATTGCAACGGAATTATATTAACAAAACCATTCATTACATTGATAAATATTGTTGTTAAGCAATACAACATTGTTAAATTACCAAAGCATCGTTCAATTGCATTACAAAACAACAATAATATTATGCGTGAATGGATGCCAGTCATGCCCTGCGGAGTAGCCTTCCCGTGTGCCATCCTTAGTAACATTACCTGCCAACTGAAAATGTATAAAAGTCAGCATTGCTGAGTGAGTTCTAGTTTTGTAAGTATTAAAAATACTTCAAGTGTTTTATATACAAAAATAGGATTCTCAAATACCATTTATTACTTTCGTAAGCGAGCACACATCATAGTACATTCATACTATATTCATCGTTTATTTCGTTCTTTTATACTTTCATTATTATCTTTCATCATCATATGCATACTCAGTCCTTTGCTCTAACCAGCTGACCGTTCACGACATCCCTTGCTTCTCGCTGCGAGGGCGGAAAGGAATTGGAATTGAATACACTTCTATTTATTGCACTAACAAGGGACGAGACAATCAACAACGAGAAAAAAACTACCAAATGGAAACCGGAGCTACTGGTAGTCCCGATGGGATGAAATTTCATTCTTTTCATTAACATTCTCTTTCGTATACATACTTTCATTTCGTACTGGTTCATCATCTTTTACTTTCATACACATACTTTCTTTTTGTACTTTTTATCATCTTTTACTTTCATACGGATCGATGTACAATACCCCGAACATTGTGCACGAAGCTGATGTTGGGCCTGAGGTCTACAAATAGACCCTGAATATTATGCACGAAGCTGACCCAGTCACCTAGGACATGTCATCTCTCCCTTTCATCCGGACCTATGTGCAATACCCCGAACATTGTGCACGAAGCTGATGTTGGTCCTGAGGTCTGCAAATAGACCCCAAACATTGTGCACGAAGCTGACCCAGTCACCTAGGGCATGCCACAAGGGTCCCGTCAATTTCAATGATTGACCCTGTATGCATCCTTTGGGTTATTTAAACCACACACAGTTGAACTAATGACAACATGGTCATGCACCTCCTTTCTATTTGCTTGCAAGCCATTCTTTCATTCATTACGTTCCACTCTTCATCTTTGTTATCTTTCACTTCAATACGTTATACTTTACGTTCATTAATACATACGTCATATTACGTAAAGTCATAACATAATACATGACATATTTAATATAATATATACATTTTGAAAACTGTTAAAAGATAACACATTACTCACATATGCATATCACATCATAATCCTTATTACATCAACATACATACTTTAATCATAGCCAATCACATCATATTAGTGTCTATCTCAATCTCATGCCTCTTAAAACCCCTTAGAAGATTCTAAGTTCAAAACAGGCACATGGGACATTTCAGGCGCATGAGCCTGAAATTTTCTAAGTAAAAACAGTCTAGGCGCTTCAGCACTATGCAGGCGCATGAGGATTGCTTGGGCGTTTTTCCACTATACAGGCGCATGAGCCTCACTTAGGCATTTCAACACTTAGGCGCATGAGCCACTTTGGGCGCATGGACACCATTTGGGCGCATGGGGTACACTTAGGCGTATGAGCCTAATACTTAATTAGGCTCATGAACTACTGTTTAGGCGCATGGGCTTTACACTTGAGAGTTCTAAAGCAACACTCAGGCGCATGGGGTAACGTTCAAGCGCATGAGCCTATACTTAGTATTTCCAGGAAATATTTTGGGTGCATGGACACTATTCGGGCGCATGACCCCAGCACTTAGTCTTTTCTAAGGCACAACTTAGGCGCATGGGCCCTATTTGGGCGCATGGCCAACTTGGTTGCCTATTTCTAATTTATTTTCAGTCCTAATCACTATCCTAACATGTTTGTGACTTATATCAATCTTTCTAAGCATGAACAACACATAAACAACCATAAAACATCCAAACACATTCATATATACATACGGTTACATACTTAACATTTGCAAAAATGTTTTACATGCATTTTCAGCCCCAAATAACTTTTAAAAACATAAAACCGGGGTCTAAAAACTCACCTATTATAGCAAACAAGCAAAACTCCTCCAACCTTACTTGTACACGAGTTCAAACGCCTAAACAAGCCAAGAACACACAACCCGAACACATAAAAACACATAAGAACATGTACTTTCGGTTTATTAGTCAAAAACACAACCAAAACCGAGTCAATTATGCAACAAATGCTTACCTTGGTTGAGAACAACCTCTTTCTCTCTCTAAAACCGAAGAACACTCTGATCTTCTTTTTCTCCT
This sequence comes from Flaveria linearis, assembly GCA_024085815.1. Classification (NCBI taxonomy): domain Eukaryota; kingdom Viridiplantae; phylum Streptophyta; class Magnoliopsida; order Asterales; family Asteraceae; genus Flaveria; species Flaveria linearis. Next base: position 8,017,347 of record CM044012.1, on the reverse strand, counting down.
TTTTCAGTCGACAAAAGCAGATGGGATGGTATATATATGGGCCCCTCGTCTTGTGCTTCTTTTCCTTTCAAGATGTTTTATTTTATCTTTTTCTCATTTCTTTTCTTTTCTTTTAAATGACAAAGTTTCCAGGTGTTTGTAACGCCCGGCAGTTTGACTTTTTGGTAGGTTATGCGACTGAGCCTCAGTCGCATGGAATTGATGCGACTGGAGGTTCGGTCGCATGCTATTCGGCCGATTGAAGCTCAACCGTACGATTAGAGTTCAATCGCCCGACTGAAGGTTCAACCGCATGAAGCTCATGCGACTGGGGTCCAGTCGCATGGTGTTCATGCGACTGAAGGTCCAATCGCCCCTGCACTTCGGGCGAGTGAGCTGTAGGTATAAAAGAGGAGCAGCTCTCTTCTCCTTCCCAACACTTGCATTTTTCAGTCGGGAAAGAACAGAGAGCGACAGAGCAGAGGAGGAAAAGAGAGAACGGGGTGATTCAGGCTCGGATTTTGTCGAGAAGCTAGTCAAGTCGAAGCTCTTCAACTCCAACCTGATAATGTGAGTTCTAGGACCCCTCATTTACATGTTTTCAAACGATTTTGGGGCTGGAACACATCTAAACCCAAGATTTGTAAAAGTGTATAGTTGACCCATTTGGGTGAAATCTTGATAATGTGTTTAAAGTATGATTTAGGACCTCCACATGTTTATATGATGTCCTAGTATGATTCCCTAAGGTTTGGGAGGGTTAATCTGGGCTTGAATGGAGTTTAGAGGGGTTTTTCAGCCGAGTGTCGCGGCTGCTGCTCGTGATGAACTTCAGTCGCTGCCCAGTTAGGGTTATGCGACTGAAGGGCCAGTCGCACGATTGAGAAAGGACTGATGTTCAATCGTACGATTAAGGCTCAGTCGTACGATTGGAGCTCAGTCGCATGACAGGCCATACGACTGAGGGTTCAGTCGCATAGATCCATTCGCCTAATAGTACAGACGTACGACTGAGGGTTCAGTCGCATAGATCCATTCGCCTAATAGTACAGACGTACGACTGAGGATTCAGTCGCATAGATGCCCATTGCATGACTCAGTCGCATGGAGGCCATGCGACTGGGGTATGTTCAATCGCCCAAATAGGGCTGATGTGAATGTGGAGAGAAGTGTATGTATGATATATGTAGGCCAAGTATGATGTAGCCTTATATGATAGTAATGACTGATGAATAGTAAATACCGATGTTCCTCGATTTGATGCATGTCTATCCCTCCACGGTTTTACATGTTATCACTAATAGATAAAATGAAAGTATTATGTAAAGCACAGTGAAAGAGTAATAAAGAAAGTGAAGGAACATTAATAAAAGTTAACAAGTCTTGCAAGCATATAGGAGTTACACGACTGTGTGTCGTTAGCTCAACTGTGTGGTGGGCTAGCTACCCATTGACGCACACAGGGCCAATCGATTAAGATTGGCAGGACCTTTGGGGCGTGCCCCGGATGATCGGGTCGGCCTTGTACATAGTACCCATAGCCCTTTCGAGGGAACACAGTTGACCCTTTGGGGGATACACATAGCCCTTTCGAGGGAACACAGTTGACCCTTCGGGGTATATAGATGGCCCGTCATCCGTTTCCCATCGCGCACTTAGTTGGGTTATCGCTCACTGGTCCACATAGAAAGTGAAACATAAAGATAAAGTTTACAGACAAGGCATATAGTACAGAGAACGAACGTTATTTGTTCACACAGTTGATGCGTGATCGCATATACAGTACAGTATAGTATAATACAGAAAAGGGTATTTTTATATACTACCTATAAAACTAGAACTCACTCAGCAACGCTGACTTTTTATGTGTTTCCAGTTGGCAGGTAGGGTTGCTGAGGATGGCACGAGGCGGCTACTCAGTTCTTTTGGGACGGCACTCACCTTTTGATTATGCTGCCACATCATGTGTTGTGGGCCCGTAATGCACGCAACACATCATGTTGCATGCAAGTGCGAGATTTCTTGAGGATCCTGATAAACAGGATTATTTAAGAAATCTCCTCTATAATGTAAAATATATTTTTGAACTTAATATCTTCTACTAGAGGTCACCGCTTATGACCATTTTGTACACAGAGAAGATAGAATCTTTTGTAATAGTGCTTTTGTAATGTAATGCAACATTAGATGATTTTGTAATTGGCGTACGTTGTATTAAATGGCAAAAGTACTTATAGTAAAAGAAAAGTTTATCTTGAATGTTTCCGCTGCATTGTTTTATTTAAATATATGCGATGAAAGACCAACTGTGAGGTTCCCGGGATCGGGGCCTTACAAGTTGGTATCAGAGCCAAAGTTTAAGTGAAATGGGTAAATTTTCATAATACACCTAAACTTAAACTGAAAATGGGACAGAAAAAGGGAAGAGTGCCATCTGAGTAGTTGCGTGCCATCAGGTATTTTCTTAAAGTTAATCATGATTACGTGCGCGTGTTATGTGTTTATGTGTACTGTTAGACTTAGATACTAATGTAGTCAGGACAGGTAATGCTCGGGGTACGAAGAGTATAGTAAGTGGCTAATCACAACTGGCCACTGTAATTAGGGACTTACTATACTTAACATAAACTGAGCTATTTCCTTGAATGACCGTGTTGGTGTTTGAATCTTTCAGTGTGATAGAAGATGGTCGGTGGTAGATCATCTAAAGCTTCACGTGGTGGTGGACGTGGTGCTGAACCGCGTGCCACGAGAGGAAGACCTAGGACAGAGAAAGTAGTTCATGAGGAAAACGAGATTCCTCATCAAGAGGAGGCAGAAGAAAGCGCAAATTTGAGGGCCTCGGTAAAAGAGGCAGTGGTCGAGGAAGTGCACCAGGTCATGCAGACGATCTTACCGTCTGTAGTGACCGAAGTGATAAAGGCAGTACGTGAAGACGAGAGGCGAGGGAGGAATCGGTCCTCAGGTAGACAGCAACAGACGGAAGCAGATTCGGTACTATCTGATGATGAAGAGGGAGAGGAAGAAGAGCATGTATGGGAGACAGCCCGGGGTTGCAACTACGGGGCATTTATGAGGTGCAAGCCCCCAACTTTTGATGGTTCTGGTACGGCTGCGGATGCTCACCAATGGGTGAGAGAAATGGAGGTGGTCCTCGATATTAGTGATTGCCAAGAGGACAAGAAGGTGAAGTTTGCTACCCACTCTTTTACGGGGACGGCTTTGTGCTGGTGGGACAATATTATCCAGGCCGAGGGTAGCAGGGCCATTGGGAAAATGAAGTGGTCCGAGTTGAAGAGAATGGTGATCGAGGAGTTCAGTCCTCGACGGGAGATGGACAGAGTAGAGAGAGAGTTCCTGCAGTTGGAGGCGGGGACGATGACCCACCAACAATACACCACCAAGTTTAACGATATGGCGCGGTTGGTGCCAGAACAAGTGACGCCGGTGTCTCGAAAGATCAACCGGTATATTCAGGGGTTGCCAGCTGAAATTCGTTGGCATTTGATTTCTGCCCGACCGAGCACTTTCAGGTCGGCAGTGGATTTGGCGGGAAGGTTATACGATGAACGGGCTGCGTTGGTAAAGGCTGAGGTTAGCAAGAAGGAAGGTGGAGAGAGAAACTGGTGGGGAAAGAGGTTTAGTCGAGGTGATACTTCGACGAGTAATAAGAAGACGCGGGTGGATGACCGCCGTGTGGTCACGTCAAGTTCAGGAGGAAAGAAGTGTGGTAAATGCGGGAGAGAACACGGTGGGGAATGCAGATTGGGGATGAACGTATGTTTCAGGTGTGGTCAACCTGGCCACATCGCCAGAGACTGTAAGAAGCCGAGGGCTGAGGCTTCAGGGGTAAAGAAGACGGGAAGTAAAGGTCCGAGATCAAGCGCCAGGGCATTCACAATGACGCAGGAAGAGGCTAGGACGGACCCCGCTGTAGTGTCCGGTACGTTTCTGGTGAACCAAACTCTAGCCTCTGTATTATTTGATTCGGGTGCCAGTAGGAGTTTTATTTCTGCTGTTTTCTGTGCCAAATTGCCTATTAGTAGTAGACATGTGGATATACCGTTTGATGTAGAGACTGCTATAGGTAAAACTACCAGGATTTCCGAGGTAATAGAGGGTTGTGATGTGGAATTAGAGGGCCACAAATTTCCGGTTAGACCGTTTGCGATGACGTTGGGTGGTTTCGATTTGGTGCTCGGAATGGATTGGTTGGCGGATTTTGAGGCGAACATTGTGTGTCGCAAGAAGATGATCAGTTTGACAGCGCCCGACGGTAGTCCAGTGACAGTTTATGGGGATCGGGTTACTACGATTCAGAAGGTGATCTCGATGGCAGTGGCGGGGAAATGTATGAGGCGGGGAAATGTATGAGGCGTGGATGTAGCGCCTTCTTATGTTACGTAAAAGATGTAGAAACGCTAACACCACGACTGTCTGATGTTCCGGTTGTGCGTGAGTTCCCAGACGTGTTCCCGGAAGACTTATCGGGATTGCCACCTGACAGAGAGATCGAGTTCCAGATAGATCTGATACCAGGCGCCCAACCTGTGGCCAAAGCACCATATCGATTGGCCCCGACAGAGATGAAAGAGTTGATGGAGCAGTTACAAGAGCTGCTGGATAAGGGGTTTATTCGACCGAGTATCTCACCTTGGGGTGCTCCGGTTCTGTTCGTAAAGAAGAAGGACGGAAGTATGAGGATGTGCATCGACTACCGCGAGCTGAATAAGTTGACGGTAAAGAACAGATACCCGTTGCCGAGAATCGATGACTTGTTTGATCAACTTCAGGGTGCTAGTTGGTTTTCACGAATAGATCTTCGATCAGGCTACCATCAACTGAAGATGAAGGAGCAGGATATCCCTAAGACAGCTTTTCGTACGCGCTACGGTCACTATGAGTTCCTCGTCATGTCTTTTGGTTTGACCAATGCGCCAGCTGCTTTTATGGATCTGATGAACAGGGTGTGCCGGCCGATGTTGGATAAATCAGTGATTGTATTCATCGATGATATCTTGATTTATTCGAAGAGTGAGACTGAGCATGCCGGTCACGTTCGCGAAGTTCTGGAGATGTTGAGAAGGGAGAAATTGTACGCCAAGTTCTCCAAATGTGCTTTCTGGCTACGCGAAGTTCAGTTCTTGGGTCACGTGGTAAATCCGGATGGAATTATGGTTGATCCGGCAAAGGTGGAAGCGGTGATGCAATGGAAGTCTCCAAAGACGCCATCTGAGATCCGAAGTTTCTTGGGTCTGGCGGGCTACTACCGAAGGTTTATCCAAGACTTTTCAAAAATCGCTTCTCCACTAACCAAGTTGACCCGGAAAGACGTGAAATTTATATGGGGTCAAGCTCAAGAAAAGGCGTTTGAAGAACTGAAGACGAGATTGACCCAAGCTCCTGTTCTGTCATTACCCGAGGGAAGCGAAGATCTGGTGGTTTATTCTGATGCTTCTTATTCGGGATTGGGGTGCGTGTTGATGCAGAGGGGAAAGGTTATAGCTTATGCATCCCGACAGTTGAAAGTTCATGAGGTTAACTACCCTACTCATGACTTGGAGCTAGCAGCTGTGGTCTTTGCATTGAAGATTTGGAGGCACTATCTCTACGGAACGAAGTGCACCATCTTTACCGACCACAAAAGCTTGAAGTACTTCTTCGAGCAAAAAGATCTGAATATGAGGCAACGGCGATGGTTGGAGCTTATAAAGGATTATGATTGTGAGATCCATTACCATCCGGGCAAAGCCAACGTGGTGGCGGATGCCCTTAGCCGAAAAGAGAGGCCTGAGCCAATTCGGGTGAAGGCGTACCAGCTAATCATGACCTCCGACGTGATGAAACAGGTCAGAGAGTTCCAAGATGAGGCTTTGAAAGACGAACATCTTAACTTTGAACGAATGAGAGTTCTGGTCGCGGAGCTGGGTGAGAACACGACGGGTGTTAGAACCCGGTTTGGGCGTATGTGGATTCCTCGTCTTGGGGATCTGCGAATGAGGATTATGGATGAAGCTCATAAGTCTCGATACTCCATTCATCCCGGTGCCACCAAGATGTACCAAGACATGAAGAAAGATTATTGGTGGCCGGGTATGAAACATGACGTGGTGGAGTATGTGAGTAAGTGCCTTACTTGTCTGCAAGTGAAGGCAGAGCACCAGAAGCCGTATGGAAAGATTCAACCCTTGGATATCCCGGAATGGAAGTGGGAGCACATCACCATGGATTTTATCACAAAGCTGCCACGTACCCCGAAAGGGTACGATACTATATGGGTGATTGTGGACCGTCTGACGAAGAGTGCTCACTTCTTACCGATGCGCGAGACATATTCGTCCGAAAGGTTGGCCGATCTTTTCATCAAAGAGATTGTGACTCGTCATGGTGTACCGGTGTCGATTGTATCTGATCGCGACACCCGGTTTACATCCAAATTCTGGAAGAAATTCCACGATGCTATGGGGACGAGGTTCCATATTAGCATGGCTTATCATCCTCAAACTGATGGTCAGTCTGAAAGGACCATTTAGACTTTGGAGGACATGCTCCGGGCATGTGTTATTGACTTCGGGGGAAGTTGGGATGACCACCTGCCGTTAGCCGAATTCTCATACAACAACAGCTATCATGCCAGTATTGGCATGCCACCCTATGAGATGCTATACGGTAGGAGATGCAGGACACCCGTCTGTTGGGGTGATATTGGTCAGAAAGAGTTGGAAAGCGTCAAAGTGATCGAGGCTACGACTGAGAAGCTTGAAAAGATCAAAGCTTATATGAAAGCAGCCAAAGACAGACAGAAGTCGTACGCTGACAAACGACGCAGGCCGATTGAGTTCCAGGTGGGAGATCGGGTTATGTTGAAGGTCTCGCCCTGGAAGGGTATCATTCGGTTCCGGAAGCGAGGCAAGTTAAGTCCGCAGTATATAGGCCCTTTCCAAATCGTTGCTCGAGTAGGAGAGGTGGCCTATAGGTTGGATTTACCAGATGAGTTAAGTGGAATTCACCCGACCTTCCACGTATCTCATCTGAGGAAATGTTTGGCAGACGAGGATCTGATCGTTCCAGTGGAAGATATTTAAGTAGACGAACGGCTCAACTATGTAGAGCAACCAGTGGCGATCGTCGATCGCAAGGAGAAGAGGTTAAGTAATAAAGTGTTTCCCCTTGTGCGTGTACAGTGGCGGCACAGGAAGGGATCCAAATCAACGTGGGAAACCGAAGAAGAAATGAGACAGCTTTACCCACGATTGTTCGAGGAATAACAGGTTTCGGGGACGAAACCTAAATAAGGGGGTGGACTTGTAACGCCCGGCAGTTTGACTTTTTGGTAGGTTATGCGACTGAGCCTCAGTCGCATGGAATTGATGCGACTGGAGGTTCGGTCGCATGCTATTCGGCTGATTGAAGCTCAACCGTACGATTAGAGTTCAATCGCCCGACTGAAGGTTCAACCGCATGAAGCTCATGCGACTGGGGTCCAGTCACATGGTGTTCATGAGACTGAAGGTCCAGTCGCCCCTGGACTTCGGGCGACTGAAGGTCCAGTCGCCCCTGGACTTCGGGCGACTGAGCTGTAGGTATAAAAGAGGAGCAGCTCTCTTCTCCTTCCCAACACTTGCATTTTTCAGTCGGGAAAGAACAGAGAGCGACAGAGCAGAGGAGGAAAAGAGAGAACGGGGTGATTCAGGCTCGGATTTTGTCGAGAAGCTAGTCAAGTCGAAGCTCTTCAACTCCAACCTGATAATGTGAGTTCTAGAACCCCTCATTTACATGTTTTCAAACGATTTGGGGCTGGAACACATCTAAACCCTAGATTTGTAAAAGTGTATAGTTGACCCATTTGGGTGAAATCTTGATAATATGTTTAAAGTATGATTTAGGACCTCCACATGTTTATATGATGTCCTAGTATGATTCCCTAAGGTTTGGGAGGGTTAATCTGGGCTTGAATGGAGTTTAGAGGGGTTTTTCAGCCGAGTGTCGCGGCTGCTGCTCGTGATAAACTTCAGTCGCTGCCCAGTTAGGGTTATGCGACTGAAGGGCCAGTCGCACGATTGAGAAAGGACTGATGTTCAATCGTACGATTGAGGCTCAGTCGTACGATTGGAGCTCAGTCGCATGACAGGCCATACGATTGAGGGTTCAGTCGCATAGATCCATTCGCCTAATAGTACAGACGTACGACTGAGGGTTCAGTCGCATAGATCCATTCGCCTAATAGTACAGACGTACGACTGAGGATTCAGTCGCCTAGATGCCCATTCGCATGACTCAGTCGCATGGAGGCCATGCGACTGGGGTATGTTCAATCGCCCAAATAGGGCTGATGTGATTATGGAGAGAAGTGTATGTATGATGTATGTAGGCCAAGTATGATGTAGCCTTATATGATAGTAATGACTGATGAATAGTAAATACCGATATTCCTCGATTTGATGCATGTCTATCCCTCCACAGTTTTACATGTTATCACTAATAGATAAAATGAAAGTATTATGTAAAGCATAGTGAAAGAGTAATAAAGAAAGTGAAGGAACATTAATAAAAGTTAACAAGTCTTGCAAGCATATAGGAGTTACACGACTGTGTGTCGTTAGCTCAACTGTGTGGCGAGCTAGCTACCCATTGACGCACACAGGGCCAATCGATTAAGATTGGCAGGACCTTTGGGGCGTGCCCCGGATGATCGGGTCGGCCTTGTACATAGTACCCATAGCCCTTTCGAGGGAACACAGTTGACCCTTCGGGGGATACACATAGCCCTTTCGAGGGAACATGGTTGACCCTTCGGGGTATATAGATGGCCCGTCATCCGTTTCCCATCGCGCACATAGTTGGGGTATCGCTCACTGGTCCACATAGAAAGTGAAACATAAAGATAAAGTTTACAGACAAGGCATATAGTACAGAGAACGAACGTTATTTGTTTACACAGTTGATGCGTGCTCGCATATACAGTACAGTATAGTATAATACAGAAAAGGGTATTTTTATATACTACCTATAAAACTAGAACTCACTCAGCAACGCTGACTTTTTATGTGTTTCCAGTTGGCAGGTAGGGTTGCTGAGGATGGCACGAGGCGGCTACTCAGTTCTTTTGGGACGGCACTCACCTTTTGATTATGCTGCCACATCATGTGTTGTGGGCCCGTAATGCACGCAACACATCATGTTGCATGCAAGTGCGAGATTTCTTGAGGATCCTGATAAACAGGATTATTTAAGAAATCTCCTCTATAATGTAAAATATATTTTTGAACTTAATATCTTCTACTAGAGGTCACCGCTTATGACCATTTTGTACACAGAGAAGATAGAATCTTTTGTAATAGTGCTTTTGTAATGTAATGCAACATTAGATGATTTTGTAATTGGCGTACGTTGTATTAAATGGCAAAAGTACTTATAGTAAAAGAAAAGTTTATCTTGAATATTTCCGCTGCATTGTTTTATTTAAATATATGCGATGAAAGACCAACTGTGAGGTTCTCGGGATCGGGGCCTTACAGTGTTACATCAGTGAGAGAGAAGATCTGGAGTGGTTGCGGAGAAGAATCGTTGACGTCATGGAACAAAAGAGAAGGGGGAGCGGTGGGGTTAAGGTGCTGGTGATGGTAGTTGTACTCAATACATTAGATTGGGTAATCAATCTATGTATGAACTTGTACAATGTGCTTTGTTGCTTTGTTGTATGCCTTTTAAAGTACAGTGTAATTTGTGTTTCTTTAAGAAGGAAAATAGAAGAAAGTCAAAAAGATTTGGGTTCTTAAGTTTTTAAATGATGGAAGTGCAAAGAATTTTTTTAATAATCTTCTCACCTAACTTTACTTCTAAAATGTAAAGAAATGAATTAAAAAAAGCACAAAAAATCTATACTTTCTTTTTTTTCCGACTCCGAAACACGAAGTTGTAATATGTAATTTTTTTTCTCTCTTTCTTTTCTCTCCTGAATTTACTGTCTCTTTATTTCTTTTCTCTTATTAATTTTCTTTCTTTTCTTTTCTTTTCTTTTCTTTTCTTTGCTTTGCTTTTGTTTATTAAACTAGAGAACGTAGTTGGAACAATAAAACTCGTACATAAAAATGGATGTGTTAATAAGAAACTGAGCACAGAGGAACAAATGACTTGTATATCAAAATAAGCATGTTACAAGGACATGCTCATGTAACTTGGAATTTCCAGGTCAATTTTGTTTCTACAAATGATATTTATATTATCTATTAACTCCTCATGTTTACTTGATTAGACACATATTGCAAGTTACGTGTCACATGCATGATTTCTTGAGCTCATTAAACAATTATGTCAGGATTAGACATATTTTGCTCAAAAGGCTCGACCCTTAATCTTCTCAAGTTAGAAAATAACGATAATAACAATGATAATAACACTATATTATTTAAACACTAATTACCTAATTATATATATAATGCAAGACCGGTTAAGGGTATTGTTGGAGCTATAAAAGATAGTCTATATTATCAACACAGTGAAAGTCAACAAAAGTCAACGTCACGGTCAAAGTCAACAAAAGTCAAACCCGATACGTTCGAGACGAGGAACCGAGACGAGACGGTGAAGATTTAGATGACTAGGAGTTTTATTGTAATAAATATATTTTGTGTGAACTAAATATATTTATCTTGTTTTTAGTCATTTTTATGCTTAATATGTAATTTTGCATTAATTAGCCTAAGTTTAAGGAGTTAAGTGCAATTAGTGAATATTAGTCTAGACTATAAATAGATTAATTGTCATTAGTGTTGAGATGGTTGGATGACCAATAGATTGAGTGATTACTTGTAAACATATTATTAGCCATTTATAAAGATCAAAGGGGTTTTGATTGTGATTATCATATTTTGATCTATAATCTTCATGATTTGATTCAAGTGTGCTTATTTCTGGATTTATAGTGGTTAATACAAATAGTCTCACAATGAGGAGAGTGTTAGAACATTTAATAGATCAAATAGAGAACCGGTTTATAGAAGACATTAAGAACACAAGTAAGTAATAAGACAGGACAAAAGAACAAGAACGAGATAAGTATGGTTTTTAAGAATGTTATATATTGCTCTCTAGTTCTATTACAGGTGCTACAAATCATAAGATAAAATATAAGAACCTGAGATACTTTATACTACATCATATAGTCAGCTATACTTTGAAAGCCAGCAAGAAATACTAATCTAGATAACAAGATCAATGGGTAGATTGTCTTTTGACTTATAACTGTGACATGCCATAGCTCACATCCTAATATACTACAAAAAGGATAAAAGGTACAAAGTAAAAAGTTACAAACTCTAAACCTTAATCTACAGTTACAAAAGCATAGACCTTTTCACCAACTTATATAAGTTGGTGCGTCTTTAGAGTTGCAACGGAAAGTGGGTCAGCTTTATGCAAAAGTTGATCAGAGAAAGCATGTCTTCTCTATCTTCAGAAGAAATTAGTGTTCACTTTATTGGCTTTGGAAGACTTTGTCTTTGAAGCTTTGAAAGACTTTGTCTTTGAAGCTTCGGAAGACTTTGTCTTTGAAGCTTCGGAAGACTTCTTCTTTGGCTTTGGAAGATTTTACACTTAGAATATTTTCCCTGAAGAGTGTAAAACCTCCAAAGTAACTTCTGCCTTGTAAATCAGTGCATGCATGTTAGAAACTCTTTGGTTGCTTTGGTTGCATCAGCCTTTCTAATACAACCTTACAAAAACCCCTAGGCTGACGCTACCAAAACAGAGAAGGTTATTCAGATATTGACAGTCCTCATTAGGATCAAGACCATTCCTTTTTCCATCAATTGGTCAGGATCCCTCAGACTCTCATAATACCTTCTCATGTCATAGAGATCATGCAGAGGTTGATCAAGTATGTCTTGCTAGAAATAGACATCTTGACCTCCTTGATCTTTGATGACATACCACCTGTCTGGATTTACAGCAAAAGTCTAGGACATGATGGGTGTTCCAGCTGCAAGAGGTTGTGCTTGAGTTGGAGTTGGTTGAGCAGCCTCTTTTTGCACTTCCTCATGCTCTGATTCATCCTGAGGCATGGAGATGGATGCCTTTGACTTCTTCTTCTTAGAAACACTTTTCATGACTATCATTTTCCTCCTCTTTGAAGTCTTTAACTGAGCTTTTACAATATATCGTCTTTGGTTTAAACAATCTTTTAAATACCTTCGCTTGATGTACATTTTGAAATTTAAAACAAAGTTTAACGTGCTTATAAAGTACTCAAACGCGCAACATCACGCGTGCACAAATACTAGTTACTTTACGTTATCAAGAAGGATACCTAGCATATTTTGACTTTCCTAATAAAAAGAAGTCTACTTCATTTTTTATGTTTCTCATCAAGAACACAAAAAATATAATACAAATGGTGTTTCTTTAGTTGATAGGCGATTTTAATTTAGCTCATTGAATGAAAATACTACTGACATTAATATAACAGAACTAGTGATTTAGTTTAGTTGGATTGATTTACATGGAAAGAAAAATCATAATAAATATCAATACATGTTGCTTCGTACTTGAATAATTGATAAAAGGTTTAATGGGAAATGGTTGTAGGTAGAAATTAAACATAAGTGGCAATCCGATCATCAAAAGCAATAGGGCTATTAGTGATAACTTAGTTATCAATGACAACCAAGTTACTGTTAATAAAGTTTTGTTAAAGATTTTCTTGTTAATGTAACTGAATAACTTTTGACGGCTATACTAGCCAAATCATATATTAGTCATCAATTGTATCAAGGAGCACGTAGCTCAATGGTATCAATATGTTGAAATGATGTCCATCTTAAGTAATAAGGGTTTAAGTACCATTATGAGCAATAATATACATTTAGGAGTAAATTGTGGATCGGTCTGTTCTTTCTTATAGAAAAAGAAAAAAAACGGAAAAAAGAAAAAGATAATTCCAGGGTTATAAAAATAACACTAGGAGATGTGATAAGATGCACTTGGCCTTCTAGTTCAATTACATAGGGGTGATGGTTCTCGGTTTCAAAATGATTCAATGGGTTTTCTCACAATGGTAGGTGGGTTTCCTTCTCGATTGTGTTTCTAGGTGAGTGAAACATGGGATGTCAAGATAAGTATGAATGGTTAACATTATATCTTAGAAAGACTCACTGCCTCACTCGAGCATGATGATAGTTTCAAACACCGTCACCGTTAAGAAATTACAAGACATGCGAGAAGATAAAGACAAAAATATTAGTTCATCATGTGTGCATTGTTATCAGTTGCCTCATTTTGTTATACAGAGCTATGAATCAAGCTAGTTAAAATACCAAAATAAAAATAAATCATGTACAACAAAATTAAATGCACCGCTCACTACCTCCTATAACAACGAGGCACGCAATACATATTCATTTCGTTATCTAAATGGTTTAATATCAATTCGTTTCAACCATACAATAATGAATGCGATACCAAACTCTCTTTATAACTCCAACTTGTATTTCACAAGTCATAGTAACTTAATTGCCTATCCACACAACGTCCTTTTCTCCATTGGAATATATATATATATATATATATATATATATATATATATATATATATACACACACACACGTATATATACATGACCGTTTCGTGTATCTATATCCTTTATTACTAATCATCAGGCCATCTTGGTACTCTGGTAACGGAGGTAGCCATGAGCGGCGGTTCTTGTTCAGAAGATCACGATGATCAAGGAGAAGAGGGGTGCAATGGTAGGAGTGAACTTGTACATGATCATAAGTTGACGGATAGTGTGCTTGAGGCTGAGAATGAAGTTCATGTCAATTTCTTGAGGAGAATAAAAGACAGATTTCACAGGTAAAATTTACTTCTTTTTTCATTTATTTCAACATCATTATTATTGCATAGCATAGATATATATTTTTCCTACCTTGTATCGTACACAACAAAATATATATAAAACTTCTATAATGATGATAAACAACTAAATCATTTGAATCAAAATGGAGACGAACGATTATTTGTAGTATAATCTGAATATTTAGGTCATAGGTTTAATAAACTCTTCAACATTAGAGTTTGTAACAAATTTCTTCTAATGTTATTCTAATTGTATTAATTAATGTAGTTTAAAACATCCGATCTGTATATATTAAAAATGATTAATTTGAGTAGAGTAAGAAAATTGATTTATACTTAGTAGAGTAAGAAAATTAGGAGGCTAGGATACTTGTGCAAGCTCCTTGCTAGCTTCAGTTTTTATCAGCCCTATCGTTTAAATAAAAAATATATTTACTACATACGTACGGTAAGTGTAATTGGGTGTTAATATTTTTGTATTTTCATGCATAACATTGTATGTATTAAAATTTGTGCATAATATACGTATGTATGTATGCTAGTGTATGTATGTGAACATTTATATTTCATTAAAAATATTGAGAAGATATACGTAAGTTTTTATCTTTTTATCCGGATGTTGTCAAGTATGAGTGTATAGAAATATATAAAGAGAAAATGCCACCCTCTTAAGGAACCTTGTGATATCTTCTCTTTCTAATTATACAATTTCCCAAATCTTTTAGAAGTTAATAACTCTCATACGTTATTATTTATTAACAAATTACATCGCGAAATGAATCATTATTTAAAAAAATTCACCATGTCGAAACTGATTTGATATTCGTATATGTAATCTAATGATATTGCATACATATAATATGAATATATATTAAATAAGGAGTGTTTACATAAAATTCATGTCACAAACCCTGTTGGTATAATACAACAAAAACCATCTTAAGACCACAACTTCGACTTAAAATTCACGAATTGTCAAAAGTTATCACTGAAATAACACATGGTCAACCTTCGAACTATCCTGAATATTAACATATAAAATAACTAACCAATCTGTTTCAAAATAAATATGTACAATATTCATCACCAAGTTACAACGCCATAGGCTGTTTTATTATGTATGTAGTATGGAACTTGTGTTTTGTGTAGATTTGGCCTTAATTAATACATTATGTCAATATATTTTTATAACTAGCATATATCTCATGCATTACACATGTTGAATTATTAAATAAACAATGATAATTCACTATACTCTTCTTGTTATTGAATTACATATTACATTATATTATATTAAATTATAATAAAGGAAAATTACTATTATAATTCACAAATATCCAAATTAATACTTATTTATATACAACATTTGATTAGTATTGGTGTTTTTACTATCTTTATCAAAATTCAAATGTTTTAAGTCTATTTCTACTATTAACTTTACGTTACTATTAATAAAAAAAATAATTAAACCTGATAACATTAAGTAATTTACATTATAGAAATTAAAACATGAAAATTGAAAAAAAAAGGAATTGGAAAATAACTTATGAATCATATTTTAAACTTATTAATAAAATCTTTGTCTTTCTTTAAATTCATAAAAATTTTTAGTTTATAAATATTATCAAATAAGATGCTAAAATTATAAATAATGTAATTTTTATAAAATGTTTGTTAATGAATTAATAAAAAATTATTAATTACAAAAAGACTAATTTATTTTAAATCACAGGACAAGTAATATTTTGAAAATACAGAAATTTATTATCAAACATAAAAAAGTCCAATTTTACTAATAAAGTGGCCTAATAATTTGATAGAAAGCTAATAATATGACATGTGACAGAAGTGGTATAAGCATTGGACAAGTGGTATAATTTTTATTACTTTATTATAATAGAAAGACATGAGTATCAAAAGAAGATATTGGTTGTGGATAGAAAAGCCATACCCCTTACGATTTAATAATCTATGATGAATGTATATGTTTGTCTATATGCTCAACAACGTGTGGTTTTAGTGGGTCTTCTCGTAGCAAATGATTATAACTCAGAGTTGATATCGCTCGTTATTTTTTCGTTTTGTTTATAATCAATATTGTGAGCAAATCAGGTAAACATTTGATGATTATGATATAGGAAATGTTAATAATAACAAAATTAAAAGTTGAGAATAGTATTTGTAAAATTTTAAGTATACAAGTAAATGAACCAAACTATTTGACACAAAGTTTGTTTATAATCATTCGTAATAAATGAATGAATTAAATTAACGAAAATAAACATATTATTTGTTCATTCATTTATGTTCATCAACTTATATTCGTTCATATATGATCATTTGTTTATGTTTGTTCCATTTTGTTCTTTTATTTAGATATGTTAATATATTATTTATAAAGGGTATGCCGTGTTAATATTTAAAGTAATGGGGGTATTATGTTAAAACTAGAAACCTCATTGAGCGGCATTTTAATTTCCACTAATACATGTTTTCTCCAATGTCTATCAATAACTAAAAAGATCATGATCTATTAGACTTGTTGATTTGTATTCATAAATCATCATTTTACTTTTTAATGAATGAACATAAATAAACATGAATATTTCAATTTTCTTTACGAATGAACATCACCAAAAACTCGTGTTTGGTTATGTGTTCATGTTTGGTTAAACTTAAAGATACTAATACGAACATGCTGATTTTCATGTTCATTTTATTCATTTACAGTTTTAGTTATAAATAAAATTAAATTATAAAAACTTTGAATCACACGCGTGAAATGTAAAACATAAAAAATAATAATTAAGTTGATCTAGAGTCCGCACGTTACAATGGGGTCGTTAAACGAAAAAACATAGGTGTAAAAACATAAAGCCACACAAGTAGTTGCTGCGTATATCGCAAAATTAGACCAAAACGAAAATTTTATAAAAGATAAAAAGTATAGAGCGAAAGTTGAAAGTAAATAAATGTTAGGATTAAATTATAACAGATGTATAACTATAAGGTTAAAAACAAAATATTGAAGATAAAAAACCCAGTGAGTTACAACCAAATAAACCAAAAACTCAAATAACAATACAAGAGAAAGTTGAAAATTAATATATAGCTAATATTAGTTATTATTAACCAAAAGTTTTAATTTTAATTTAATAAAATATAATTTAGTGATTTTTTAAAGATTATTATTCAAACATGACGCTATTAGATTTAGTGGTGAAGATAATGATTGATTGATTTCATTAAATACTTCACCTCCTCAACTGCTTTGTGACAGGTCACATTCACGCATTAATTAGGATATGGTTGGCAATCATATTCGTGATTCAACAGTGTGTTTGACTGATCGTAAGATTTGTTTGGATAGGTTATTGCATTTTATGTGTCATTTTTTAAAGAATAAATTAATATTTCTTAAAAATAATAGTTTTTATTCAAAATTTTTATAATATTTATTTTAGTTTAATGGTTTCAACTAAGTAATAGTTTTCATCAACTCTGTTATGATATTCTTGAATCTTGTTAAAAGTTGCTCATGTGCCCCTCATATAAGATGCATTTTAGTTAATTTAACTTAAAATAAAAAAAATATTCTTCCATATAAGATGTTTTGTTGCTGTCATTATAACCCATAAAACCAAATGCAATCAAATAAAAAATACAGCAAATATATACAGTGAAGAAATCTTCATGATGAAAATATACGTTTTGCCACCATTAAAATCAAACAACCATAATATCGAACAAGAATGGCAGTGAACAAAAATATGGAAAAAAAAGTAATGTAAACTCATCATAAACCTAGTCTGTATCGAACCCGTAATCTTGTTTTGAAGCGTACCATAACGAAACAACCTTGATGATCGATTCTTCGAATGATCAATAGAGGAGTCGCAGGTCTGTGAATCTGATTGATGAAGAGTCATGGCTTGCGAAGCCGGTCGATGGAGGAGTCGTAGGTTGTGACGTCGATCAATCAAGAGTCTCAGCTTGAGAAACCAATCGACTGATGATTACAAGTTATGAAATCAATCTATTGTAGGTGTAGAGTCTAGAAAATGGAAACCGAATACATTTTTTCTAGATAAAATGAGTAAAATACCCATCATGTGAGGGGCACATAGGGGACTTTTAACGGAATCTATGGATGAGGTTAACAGAGTGGATAAAAACTATTACTTGATTGAAACTATTAGACTATAATGACTATTTTTAAGCTTTTGAATGAAAATAGTTATTTTAATCAAATTATAAGGATGAAAATAGTAATATACTTTTTTTAAAAAATAACATTAACTATATTTCCCTCCGGTGTTACATGACGAGAGTTTTACAGCAGAATTTTTGTCGTTTCTCTCTAACGCTACATGACATGATTTTGTTTGTTATCAAGTTCTAACCCCGTGCATTTTGTACTTTTTTGAATTAACAAATGAAAGTTATTCCTCTATTTAGTCCACAACGCCTCAGCTCGTTGAAAACCATTAAAACAATTGCCGAAAACGTTTTCGATAATACCAATACCGACAATGATGTATTTGCTCATAATTTGTTGGGTAAGTCATGGTATCGTAACGATAACTTTACTCGCTAGAGTCTACTATAAATTAATTTACTAAATAATTATATTTGAACATTAACAAAAGCGAAGACAATCTTACATTCATTTCTTAAGAAATTAATGAACAAAAGTTGTTAAAAAATTATTAGAAAATAAACCGAGTTAAAAGCGCATATTATATATGGTAGAGGGGTGTAAATGCAACTAAAAAAACCTACATCATTAATTTTTTTGGCAAAACTATATAACAATACTATTATGGATAAAATCTAAAAGAGTTTACTATTCCTCAAAGTTGAAGTTGTGTTATACACACAAATAGGGTTGAGAATGAATGTTAACAATTTGTTATCACGATACCCATTTTAATCCATCAAGATCAATCAATAACATTATTTTTTGTCTGAATAACACTATTATACATATAGAACATTTTTTATATATATGTGTAAATGTTCAAGTATAAAAAAGTCAAGACATGTGGAAGTTATCTATACATAAATATTGTTTGATGTAAGTGTAACTTACACCTTTCTTAATTTTTGACAATTATAAATTTACACATATAGACAAAAGATATTTAATTGTATATGTGTAATAATATAATTTAGAAAGAATTAATAGTTCTAAGTGGTCTTGATGGGTTAACGAAGGTTACCACAACAATAATAGTTTAAGATTAGTTTCCTTTCTTGTATATACATATATATAGGGGAAGGTTAAATTAAAAATTATGTATTGCCTAAAAAGTGGAGAACGTGTTGTCTTGTTTGATGTTGTGTTGTCTGTTTTAAAATTTATGTTATCTGATTGAAGTTTATACTGCTTGTTTTTAAATTTGTGTTGTCTGATTAAACCTTATCACGTCTGATTGAGTTTATTAAGTCTTTTTGACATTTTGTTTATGTTTTATATTAGTAAAATACAATTTTTTAGTTACGGAGATTGGTTTACCGTCGATAACAGATCCAACTATAGGCTGAGTTGATTCCAACGTAGCTTGAATGAGTTCAATCGAATGTTCATTTGAGCCAGTTTTGAGGTGGTTAAAAGCATTCATAGGATAGTTGAACAAAAATTAGTTTTTATTTAAACCTATACCTACATATGTATATGGGAGGGTTTTTTTGTTAACCCTCTATTATTACGATAACTTGTTTTAACCCATCAAGTTCAATCAAAATTGTTATTTTTTGGTTGAGTAATATTATTGAAGATATACAACATAGATGCTCTGTGTAAATACAAAAGTGTAAACGTTAAGAATGTTGTGAGTTACACTTATATATATATGTAGATGTATATGTGACTTATACATGTTTTAACTAGAAAATAGGGTTAAATGGTATTTTGGTAAATAGAAATGAGGTGGTGACATGTGAAAAAACTAAAAAATAAAGTTAAAGGGTATTTTGGTCTACTAACCATTTAATCTAATTATAGTTCTCCTTTTTAAAATGCAGCACATCTATTTTACACACAATCTTCGCCCACAAACCCTATCAACAACTAAGCTCTAAATACAACCAAAGCCTAGAGATCTCTCGTCGTCTTGAACTCCATAATTACATGCAACAACTAATCGACGATTAGAGGTGTTAACTTGAGCGATGGTGTTATTTAGTAGTGTTTTAAGATAATGATTTGGTAGTCAACGATAGTGGTAATCAGAGATAATGAATAGTTATATGGTGATGAACAGAAGCACATAGTGGTTATCACTAAAAGACGGTGGATGATATTAATGAATGATGATACTCGAATGTCATTCGGTTTATCACACTCAGTTCGTTACTTAGATCGTTCAAGCATAAACAACATAAATTGTTGTTTAAGAGCAAAACAACACAAAACGTGTTATATTAACGCAAAACAGTACAGAACATTAAAACAACAAAGAAAGTGTTGCTTGTTGTTTTGACATAATACATCACAGTAATAACACATGATATTTTGTTGTTTTAACGCAAAACAACAAATAACATGTTATGCAAAACAGGTACAAAACTGTGTTGTTTTACACAACACAACACAGTTCTATGCTCGTTTTACGAAATACAGTACAAAAACATTAAAATACAGCATAGTTTCGCATTGTTTGGTTTTTTGTTTTTTGAAAAACTATGGTAATACTATACTCAATTTAAAGAGAAAAAGAAGTTTAATTTTATGGTGTAATTTGTTTTAAAAAATAATCTAGTATGAAAAAATTATAAATGTTTAAAAAATTAAGTGAACTTAAATAAGTCAACAAAAGTGAGTACATACCCAAAATATACTTTCACTTTTTTTTCCTATATTTTTCATATCAACCATTGATTAACAAATAAAAAGTTAAGATTATTTATTAGCATTCTTAGATAACTATCATTTTTTAAGGGAACTTCCTTACATAGACGTACACACGTATACATACACACATGAAAGAGTTCAAATGCACATTAAAATAAATTAAATAAACTTCTAAACTAAATTGAAGCCTTAGATTTGCTTGGTATTCATGATTCTAGTTTCATGAATAAAAAAATATAGATTTGTATTTGTGTGTGACCCTTTCAACATCATCTTGAACCATGTTTTGGATTTTAATCAAATAAATAGCTTAGATTTAGTTTGAGATTTTTTAAATTTCTTTTGATTTTCAAATGTAGTCTATCCTATGTATATATATGTATATATGTATGTGTGTATATATATAAAGTTTTACGGCTAAAATAAATAAACAATAAAACTTTAATATTGAAAAAAAGGTTTATATAACGTAACTTATTATCCTAAAAACCAAGAGTTTCATAATCGGAAATGTTACATAAATGTTACGTAATTAAAAAAAAAACTAATTTATGTAACATAATAGTATTCTAATTAAAGTTCATCAAAGCTAAAATAATCGTGTTCTTTATTAGGGATAACTATAAGACAATTATTACTATAATCAGGATGATAATATTTACTCAATAAAACTCTTATATCAAGTGTTTGTTAGGAAATTGTTTGGACAAAATAATTATAGAAAAAGAATGGTTACTTTGAAAAATCTAAATAAGTAAGAACTATGAGAGCTCGCAAGAAACAATCAAAATTATTATTTATCTAAATATCTATTGTTATTATTAAAATACAATGCGGTTATATAATGTGCAAAATTACATGTATTTGCATTTTTTCTAAAGTTATATATGTGTCAAGAAGTAATTACGTCTACTGTTACTCATGCCTGAATTGCCTAATTTATAGTAAAATGATACAGCTTAGAATATCTTTTTGTGTAGGGATGGGATCGAGACACCAAAGATTGAAGTGAGATACGAGAACTTATCAGTTGAAGGAGATGCTTATGTTGGTGATAGAGCTCTTCCATCTCTCTATAATGTCATTTATAACTCAATTGAGGTACACTTTCTAACAGCCTCGTTTTTTTAGTTATTATGCTTTTTTAAAAACTATGTTCTCTTGCTGATTAATATCAAATACAAAATCGAAGAGCATACTACAATTGATTAGACTCACCCCTACGAAGAAGAGGAATGTGAAGATCCTTCAATCCATTAATGGAATTATTCGTCCATCAAGGTATCTCTAGCTATTTTTTTCTTTTAATTTAATATAAGTACGGTGATAATTTCATCGTGCTAAAATACTATAAATTCTCTACTCTACTAAAAATATTACCAAATACAGGATGACACTGCTTTTAGGTCCACCAGGTGCAGGTAAGACCACATTGTTGCTAGCGCTTGCCGCGAAACTTGATCATGGTCTCAAAGTAATATTATCCTTACTAGATCTTTTTTAAAAGCTTCGTTGTGTTTGTTCATTGTCTAAAGATGGTTTCTTGAAGCAGGTGTCTGGAAATGTTACATATTGTGGCCACAAACTGCATGAATTTATTCCTCAACGTACATGTGCTTATATAAGTTCTAATAACCTTCATACTGGGGAGATGACTGTCAGAGAAACACTAGATTTTTCAAGACGATGCTTGGGTGTTGGGCCAAGATATAAGCTACTTACGAATATATTGAACGAGGATATAGTACTAGGAACTAAAGTGGATCCATATAATGATACGTTCATGAATGTTACAACACTCCCGGGCAGAGATACTAATTTGATCACTGATTATGTTCTTAAGGTTATTACTGATTTCTCATATTTCCTTTAGGTAAATTGCAATAAATAAAATATATTCTAACGCCATTTCTAATTTCAGACTAAACATAAGTGTATGAAAATGGTTATGTTAGGTTGACTCGAAAAAAACTTGTTACGTGATGACAACTTTTTGAAACCAATTCTTAACTTTACATACTAGTTGAAATAAAGTGAAAGTATGTTGCATATTGTAAGTTTTACTTCATAGGTGGAAACTTAAGTTGGAAACAATTATATATTCTTATTAGATACTGGGGTTGGAAACTTGTGCTGATATAATGATTGGGGATCAAATGAGAAGAGGTATCTCTGGAGGAGAAAGAAACGCGTCACAACTGGTATGTTATGTTTGTTCACACAAGTCTATTCATTTAGAAAACTGTCATTTTTTTACATCTTTTCACATAATTGTTGAAAACACACTTTCTTAATTTTACAACTCGAGTAATGTTACCACATGCAATTAGAGCATTAATTGGTTTGCATCATTATCTTCATATTTAACCAACAGATCTAATTTCAACCTATTAAGGAAGATTTGTATACACTTGCAAACTCCATCCCTAGGAAATACACTAGGCTCCAAGATCTTTGGATTAAATTATTGCACCATTAGGTTTCAAAATTATGCTCTTACTCCCTATGGTTTACGATCCATCTTAATTAACTCCAACCCACTAACACCATTACAAAATTCCGTTAAATAACAAGGACATTTTAGTCACTTTAGTAAAAGGGCAAATATTGTAATTCACTCTAACTTCTTTATCTTCTTATCTTCTTATTATAATAAAAGGGTAAATGTGTGTGACACGTGTCAGCACCACATTCATTCTAATCAAACTTTTTCCGCTTCTCTCTCTTATTAAATAACTGCATTAATTATTAATAATATTATACATTTTACATTTTTACATTATAATTAGTTTTTAATAAATTAAGAAAGAGATATGTTTATTAATTTATTTATAAAAATATTTTTTTTATAAAAAGAATTTTTTTTCTAAAAAGTCAAATTATTTTACGTAATATTTTAAAATTGGTTTTTCTAAAGTAATCTTCTTATTATAATAAAAGGGTAAATGTGTTTGACACGTGTTAGCATCACATTCATTCTAATCAAACTTTTCCCGCTTCTCTCTCTTATTAAATAACTGCATTAATTATTAATAATATTATACATTTTACATTTTTACATTATAATTAGTTTTTAATAAATTAAGAAAGAGATATGTTTATTAATTTTATTTATAAAAATATTTTTTTATAAAAAGAATTTTTTTCTAAAAAGTCAAATTATTTTACGTAATATTTTAAAATTGGTTTTTCTAAAGTAACTTTTTATAAAATAAAAATAATTAAAATAGGAGTTATAGTAAGAACATTTTTAATAATAATTTTTTTAAAACGTTATTTTAAAACAAAATGTTTAATTTATCTTTGAAAAAACAAAAAGAATTTTGAAAGTTCATATGATTGTTTTATTACTTATAGTTATTACTTATATGTAATTCCAATGATATCATGCTTAGTATATTGTTTTATATATTTTTATTATACTTAATATTTTATTTTTCAATCCGTGTAATACACGGGTTTACTAAAACTAGTTATGATATATAGTTATAAATTTAATAATAAAAAGAATACCATAAATAACTCTCTCTTTACTCTCTCTCCGATAGCATAGTGCTAACCATCACAAAAGCAACGTCCGACGACCACCTCCAAGCACCATGTGACGAACATCACTACCACCACCACCACCACCACCACCACAGACACTCACTAGCGCTCCAGTATTTCTCCCTTACTATAATCTCTAATTTATACATGGTGGTGGCTTAATAGAATCCCTAGTCAAGCAACTGCCACCACTACCACGCCCCAACACCGTCAGTGACCACTCGTGCTTTCCAAACCCCGACCAAAACCGCCTTCCCCGACCCCTATAACATCCTTGTTTTGGGACATTGTTTTGCATTAAGAGTTTTCTCTTTTAAAACGATGGTGATGAATGTTGGTGGAGAACAATGTTAGGGTTTGATGTAAAAGGGTGAACAATGGTGGTGGTTTAGGGTTTAATCGATGGGGCGGGTTGAAGGCTCAGGCGGGAATGAGAGTTGTAAGGTTTTCAGGGGGGGGGTCGAATGGTGGTGGTGTTGATTTAGCCAAAGCAATGGATGATGATTTGGTGCGGTGGTGGTGTTAATTCAACCAGAGCAATGGATGTTGATTTAGTGCAGTGGTGGTTGGCTCTTGCTAATTGGAGGGAGATAGTAGAGGAGTGGTGATACTGGTAGATGGTGGACTAACATTTCTAGGGGCCTAAGCAAAATAAAATTTTGAGGAGCTCGTCTATATATTATTCTTATAAATTTGTGTCTCGGACCAGTGACACAACAAAATTGTTTATACTATGCCAGAAAACAACTTAGGTAGAAAACAACTTAATTAACTGAAATAAAATCAATTGCAAATGTATTTTAGAATAAAACAAACAACAACAGATTCAACTGAAAAAAGGATAATAGTAGATTAAAATGATTAAGCACAAATCAAGATCAAACAGTAAAACTTAGTAAATTAGGTGATTAATTGCAAAAAAAGAATTTTAAATTGATAAACCTAAAAGAACCGTCAATGGTGATAAGTCGATGAACCAAGTTTTGTAAGTCAACCTTGATGAACCACTTTTTGTAAGTAAAACTTGATAAACCTTTAATCAATTTATTATCCTTCTCATTTATCTCTAAAAACATAAATATTGATTGGATAACATATATTTTTAGCTTAAATATAGATAAAAGTATTTTATTCAATTTTGGGGCTCTGCTTTAGTTGTATGTACTGTAGAGACGCCCCCACGTTTGGTGGTGGTGGCCAGTGGCGGCGTCGGAGATGGTGGTGTTGGATGGCGTTTAAAAGGGAAGATTGGTGTGTGTAAGATAAAGATTATAAGTGAAGTCTAGTTTTTTTGAATAAAGTAGTTTGATTAAATTACATTATTAGTTCCTAATAGTTAGATGATTAAAATTCCCTTGATGAATTTATTTAACAATTTTAGTGAAATAGAGTTGATTGAGATGGATTCCAAACTATAAAGAGTAAAATTATGATTTTAAAACCTTTAGAGAAAAACAATTATTTGGACTAAAACATCGAGAACAGAAGTGAAGTTTACTCCGAAGTTTAATATATTCCAACTATAACTCTATAATATGAAAGAACTTATGTCCACTAATTTATTATATTTGGTAATAATCTAATTTGGTAATAATCTAATTGAGAAATGATTTAGGTTTTTTCTATTCATTGATAATACACTATTTCTATTCTCCGGAGGGACATCCTACTAGCAAAGTGGTGTATTTCAAAACCAAAAGATTGGTGGTCCTGATCATATAGGAGGCAAAAGTGATGATGTATCTATCTTAAGATTCTAAGAATCACTATTAAATAATATACACTATTTTCATATTTGCTATGATATACTAGAAATTAAAACATAATCGAAGAAGCTCATTATTTATTTACACCTCTACAATCCACCTAATATATATATATATATATGTATGTATGTATGTATGTATGTATGTATGTATGTATGTATGTATGTATGTATGTATGTATGTATGTATATATGTATATATGTATTTATGTATAACTGTATATATATTGCAACATAAAGAGAGCCATATCTTGAGTAAACCACTACTTAAAGAGTAAACTTACAAAAATATTGAAGATTAATTAAAATTTATTTTTATTATTGAAATGATATTATTATACACATACAACACTATTGTCTTTTATATATATATATACATATACACACACACCTATATATAAACACACATATATATATATGTGTGCGTGTGTGCGCGTGTGTGGTGTATGTTTTAAAAAACAACCACATGTAGTTTGGAACTACATACATGAACACTTTAGTTTACACATATACATAAAAATCATATTGTTGTATATTTGTAATTAATAATGTTATTTTAACAATAAAAATAATGATTTTGGATGATCATAACCAGATAACTAGATTTCGTAAGTTTACTCTGTAAAATTAGTTATCAAATGTCTCATTTCTTATATACATATACACAGACACATCTATATCTATATCTATATCTATATATATCTCTCTCTCTCTCTCTCTATATATATATATATATATTATATATATATATTATATATATATATACATATATATATATATAGTCGAACACAAGTTAAAGGCAGGTGGTGCAGCATGAAGCTGGTCTGGTGTTTTACCAAAACAGTATAAAGTTTCATGTATGAGATATCGCATTTTTGATGCAAGTGTAAAGTTTGTCGGCTTTGAATTTTTGACGGAGGTAACTGAAACAATTTCTTCTCCCTCTTAAGTGCAATACATTATACCCTTACTTACAACCTTTTTTATGTTTGTTTAAAGTTTATATTGTTGGAATCAGTTGTATCAAAGTAGACAATGAACACAATGTTTTTTTGGAATTCCATGACTCTTTTAATATATTAACTCAAACGAAAACTTGAACCAAGAACTACAATACCCTACCCATCTATTTATACTAAAAGACTTGTTTCATAAGACTTAATAAAACTCTAACTAGAAAACTAAACTAAACAAATAGTAAAATATTCTAAACATTATTTAACCAAAACAAACTTCAAATAAATAAACTTATACCGCGTACATCTTCCCTTAAATGGGACGGACCCTCCCTGGATCCTGCGAAAACGCGTGAGCTCTTTGCAGCACCAGGTACGCCCTTTATATATGTCAAGATTGAATCGTCATAGTTGGCTCATCCTCTCGCGCCGAATTTGCTTCTTCATTCTTTCGCGTAGGACACTCGCTACATAATGTCTAAACTCTTTGCAATTAAATGTCTTACTTTACTTTTAGGTAAATGTTCAAATAAAAAAGGTCTTTAAACTTAAAGGTGCGAGAAGTAATCTCAACCTATAATCTCCTTAATTAATGGTTGAGATCAAATTTTAAGGAAGAAGTTTGTGATATGGGTATTTTAGATGGCCATTGTTTTTGACTTTTTTGAAGTTCTCCATTATTTAAAACATTCACAACTTTATATATAACATTATTTTTTATAAAAATTACACTATAAAAAGGAGCGTTTTTTAATCTTTAAAATGATTATAGTGTTGTTAAAAAAAGATGATAATTTTATTACATATTTAAACTCATATGATTTTTGCTCGCCATTATGTCTTTATTACAATTCATTATGTCTTTCTGTTAGTTCTTGTGGTTTTTTTATTTACTATTACGTTTTTCTAAAATGATCAATTCTAGAAAAAAATATAATGGTGGAATAACATTATTGTGTATTTCTAGTATGTAAAACACAATAATAAATTAACAACTAACTAATATAATACATTAAAAACAATGACAAAATAACATAACGTCTCATTGTGTTTTTTAACGTTATTGTTTTATATTGAACACTATGAGTTTTGAAAAATACATTGGTGAAATAAAATTATTATATACTTCTAATTGTAAAACACAATGATAGATAACAAGTTTATATATTCTATAAGAAACAATGAAAAACAACACATTGTCTTATCTTCACCATTATAAGTTTTGAAAAATACATTGGTGAAACTATATCATTGTGTACTTCTAATTGTACAATCTATGGAAACAATGCCAAGGATAATACAAAATGATCTAAAACGTAAAACAAAACACATATAACAAATGATGTAAAATATATGACACAATTAAACTGCTATTTGACAAAATGTACGTATAAGACACAATGACCAGAATGCCATCCTCTTTGAAACAATAAAAGGACACGTGACAAGCCCACAATCCTTCTTAGACTTTCTAGATGAAGTACCTTTTTGATTATAACAATATAACCCTACCTTTACTTTTATCCCAATTCTTACCATCTCTTGATCATCAATTTAGAGAGTAACAACTTGCTTTGATCATTATAACTTGTCTCATCTTGCGAATTGATCCGTTTCTCATAGGCTTTCAACCTACATATCGCTTCCTCGAATGTCATGGTCTATTTGAATACTATCGAAGTATGGCTTAATGAAGGAAACAATTCGAAGATACTTGGCATCAAATCCAACAACTTGCAAACTATTACCTCATCATTAAGACTTGACCTGAGGCTTATGAACTTTGAAGCAAAACCATTTAATTTTACAGCAAAGTCTTTATTTGTGCTTGTCTCCATTCGAAGTTGCTCGAGTTCTCTCCTTAATGTAGCCAATCGTGTCTTTTGAACCCTGCCAGCACCAAGAAATCTTACCTGCAAAGCCTCCTATATATCTTTTGCTTGACGGTTGTTTGTCTTTTCATCAACCGGCTCCACCAGGTTAGTCACATGCCACAACCCTGGTGCATCCAACATAGGCTCCATCAAAATAATCCATGTGTTGTTTGTTGATATCAATCGTGGAAATTGAAACAAAGCACTATTTTTTCTTGAATGGAACAAGTGTTGCATCACCATGTAGATTATTTGCTTCTATCATGTTCACTTTAAAAGATCTTGAAGAGAAATCCTTGCTTCTGAGCCTATACCTTTTTTTCTTTGCTGTTCTTGAGAATCCAGCTTCTGAGCCTCACCGACCGACATACCCCCTGCTCACCGGCGACCTCCGCCGGCCTAACCCCACCGACGACCAACTCGCCTCTATCTCCGCCCTCACCACTGTCGCCTTCACACTAGTCACGCACCCCACCTCCACTTCCGCCCTCACCACTGTCGCCATCACCGCTAGTCACCACCGCCCGCGCTTCCCCCTGCTCTCTATCTCACCACTAGCCACCAGCACCACCACCACCATCGCAGCCACCTCACAGCCTCACCAGCCGCGTGGCGACTATCGGATCTGTCTGGGGTTTTACGAGAAACCATAAAATTGAAGGATTCTTGATCTGACCAGCGTGTGTGAAGGTGGATTCAACTTGGTAACCCTAGAAAGTTACGGGTTGTATCTTGTGACTGATTCTAAAATAACTTTGTAACCCTAGAAGGTTACGAGTTGTTGTTCCTCTTGGCTTTCTGTGAGGCCTCGCTCGGCGAACCCTAACTTGGGAACCCCTCACTGTGAGATCTTTCCACCCTTTGATATTTCCCGTTTAGTGCTAAAATAACCTTGTAGGTTGCTTTAAATATATATATATATAGTTCTTTCGTCTAGATTGTTTGGCTGGGTTAGGAGTACCAGCATTCTGGTTTAAATAGGGAGAGCCATCCCCTATTCTTGTGCCTGTTACAGTGTCTTGTGACTTGATATATTTCTGCTGTTGGTTTTGATTGTGTGTTACCTGTGTTTTGTTGATCTTGCGTGAGTGACTGCTTTTGTTTATGCTTTATTAGTGTGGCAACCTCTTTTTAAGGTGTTTCTTGTCACGCTGAGTGAGTGAGGT
This sequence comes from Flaveria linearis, assembly GCA_024085815.1. Classification (NCBI taxonomy): domain Eukaryota; kingdom Viridiplantae; phylum Streptophyta; class Magnoliopsida; order Asterales; family Asteraceae; genus Flaveria; species Flaveria linearis. The sequence goes on along the minus strand of CM044012.1, from coordinate 7,987,348 downwards.
ATACTAGGTAACAGGAGACATTATGCTGCCCCTAGATCATGTTCGGTGACGAGAGATGCAACTATACGGAAAAAGGGTTATAGATTACGACTGGCATCGTGGAATGTAGGAACCCTTACTGGTAAGTTATTAGAGTTAATAGATGTGTTAAGGAGACGTAGGGTTCAGATAGCGTGCCTCCAGGAGACTAGATGGCGGGGTGGGAGGGCAAAGGAGTGTAATGGGTATAAACTATGGTATTCAGGGTCAGATGGAACCAAAAATGGAGTAGGTTTTCTAGTTGCCAAAGAACTTCAGGATAATGTAGTGGAGGTTAGAAGATACGACGATAGACTTATGTTGTTAAGGATAATAATAGGGGACGAAGTAGTGGCTGTAGTTAGTGTGTATGCACCACAAGTTGGATTAGGGGAAACGGAAAGAAAGAAGTTCTGGGAGAGTTTAGATCACGTTATGGGAGACATACCGCGACAAGAAAAGATATGCATAGGAGGAGATTTTAATAGGCATATCGGTAAGGACAACGATCATTTCCCGTTGGTGCATGGAGGCTTTGGGTATGGTCTGAGGAATGATGTCGGTAGGGAGCTTCTTGACTTTGCACTAGCGCATGAACTAAGCATCATAAATTCGTTTTTCAAGAAAAGAGACTCACATCTAATCACGTTTAGCAGCGGCGGGAGACACACACAGATAGATTATTTGTTGATGAGGAGGAAAAATCGTAGCGCGTGGAAGGACTGTAAGACAACAGCGGGACAGACAGTAATCACTCAACATCACATGTTGGTGGTAGATCTACGACTGAAGAGAGCAATGGTCCAACCAACTAAGAGAAGTAGACCGACAATTAGATGGGGACAACTCAAAGACGAAAAGATTACCATCTTTAGAGATAAAATCATACCAATGAACCTGAGTGGGCCACAGGAAGACGCCAATCAAAAGTGGGAGGCTATGGCAACTAGAGTCATTCAAGCAGCTAAAGAAACACTTGGGACTACAACAAATAGGACAGTCGGTCATAAGGAATCCTGGTGGTGGAACGAAAATGTACAGGAGAAGATAAGAATTAAACAACAAAGTTTTAGAGAGCTTTTACACTGTAATAACGAAGAAGAACGAGACGAGCTAAAAGATAAATACAAAGAGGCTAAACGAGAGGCGAAAAAGTCTGTGTCAGAGGCAAAGAACACAGCATACGAGAGGATGTATAAGCGATTAGAGACGAAAGAGGGTGAATATGACATGTTTAAGATTTCCAAGGCAAGGGAACGTAGAAGACAGGACCTGAGAATGGTGAAGTTTATAAAGGCCGCGGATGGTAAGGTCTTGGTAAGGGAAAAAGACATCAAAGGGAGATGGAAAACTTACTTCGATAACCTTTTCAACATAAAGAACCGTAATCAACAAACGGAGATCGATGAAACAAATCAAACGACGCAACAAAACAAGTGTTATTGTAGAAGCATCACAGTCGATAAAGTTACGAGAGCTTTGAAGAAAATGGGAAGGGCTAAGGCGGTGGGGCCAGACAACATTCCGATTGAAGTGTGGAAGTGCCTTGGAGATAAGGGCCTACAATGGTTAACGGACTTATTCAACACTATCTTTAAGACAGGAAATATGCCAGAGCAGTGGAGAAGCAGTGTCATAGTCCCATATATAAGAAAAAAGGAGATGTCCAATGTTACGTAAATTATAGGGTAATAAAGCTATTGAGTCACACGATGAAACTATGGGAAAGAATTGTTGACACGAGAATTAGACGAGAAACTCAGATAGCGGTAAACCAATTTGGATTTATGCCAGGACGCTCTACAACAGAAGCTATACACGTCATAAGGAGGATAATGGAGAAATATAGAGAAAAGAAAAGAGACCTACATACGGTATTTATTGACCTAGAAAAAGCTTATGACAGTGTGCCACTGAAACTCATCTGGGAAAGTCTACAACTTAGAAGGGTACCAGAGAGGTATATCAAAATAATACATGATATGTATGACGGGTCAAAAACGTGTGTACGAGCACCTGTCGGAGACACAGACTTCTTCCCGGTGGAAGTGGGACTCCACCAAGGATCGGCATTGAGCCCATTCCTCTTTCACAGTGGTGTTGGATGAGATGACCAAGTCTATACAAGAGCTAGTCCCATGGTGTATGCTGTTTGCAGATGATATTGTCTTAATATCAAAATCTAAGACGGTGCTTAACGAGAGATTAGAACAGTGGAGAGCAGCACTAGAACACAGGGGCTTAAGGATAAGTCGCTCTAAGACAGAATACATGCATTGTAACTTTAGTGGTGAGGCCGAAGAGGACACCCAAATAAGTATACAGGGCATGGCGGTCCCCCGGACGGGTAGGTTCAAATACCTTGGCTCGTATATACAGGAAGACGGAGAGATACACAGCGATGTAGCCCACCGTGTGCAATCAGAATGGTGCAAGTGGAGAGCAGCATCAGGGATTCTGTGTGATAAGAGGTTCCCACTAAAACTAAAGGGAAAACTATATAGAATGGCAGTACGTCCAGCTATGCTATACGACACAGACTGTTAGGCCATAAAGAAATCGCAAAAGAGACAAATAGAGGTCGCAGAAATGCGAATGCTGAGGTGGATGTGTGGACACACAAGATTGGATAGGATCAGAAACGACGTTTTTGGCCGGAGGCTAGAGGTGGCATGTATCACACATAAAATACGAGAGGGAAGACTAAGATGGTTTGGGCACGTGAAGAGAAGAACAATGGCAGCACCTGTTAGAGCAGTAGAGAACATCAGCGTAGAGGGTAGGAGGAGTAGAGGTAGACCTAGGCGGACTTGGGATGAGATTATTAGGCGAGATATGATAGACTTGCACCTCTCTGAGCACATGATCGAGGATAGGAGTGAGTGGAGGCGTCGAATAAAAACTAAGGACTCTTAGTGGGATTTGTGGGTGGGACGGGTTATGGTTACATGTGGCGGGACCTCCCGCGTCAGGTGTAGTTTTTCGTTCATCTACCCTTTTTGGGTGTTACACGTCTCTTTTTATGATGTGCGCACTATCTAATTCTGTATGTGTTATTTACCTATGTGGTGCATGATATGTATTATGATTGTTATGGGTACTGCCTTTGTTAGCGAGTCGGGAGTCTCTTCGAAAGTGGTCTCTCTATCTCTCAGGATAGAGGAAAGACTTGCCACCACATACCCCTCCCAGACCCTGCTTTTTAGCGGGATACACTGGGTATGTTTGTTTGTTATATATATATATATATATATATATATATATATATATATATATATATATATATATATATATATAATACCTTGGTTGGTATCTACGGTAATTTTTTATTATCATTTTATTATATCATTATTTGAGTTATACACTTACTATTAATAATGTAACACAAAGGAATCCGTTACATGTGATTTGTTAGTTGCTTTTTTACACATATCTTCCGGCTTTATGACATATATTATTACTCTATCAATTTAGTTGTCACAAACATTTGGCTACTATGGTCCACAAGGCCATATTTCTACACTAATACACTTTATTTCTCTTGTAAAAGATTGAAGGTTCTTTAAATTACTTTTATAATACTGAGATTTTGTAATCGTATGATTTAACTATTATTATACGATTCATATTAACTTTCTGTTGCATCTCATTTTTTATTTAAATAAAGTTATTATGTGATAACCTTTTGTTACATATGAAAGTTCTACTTTAAATTTAAGTTTATTTTTAAGAACTTTTGACATTTAATATTTAAAAACCTTTCATACCTACTAAATTACAAGTGCAAAAACATAATATTTTATAAAATTCCAAATAAACTATTGTTAAGTACTTTAGTATATTTATGTTCTCAAAAAACATATATATGTATATGTATACGCATGCGCATACGCATGCGCATACGTATGCGCATACTACGCATGCGCATGCATATATCCGTATACGTAGCGCATGCGCATGCGTATATCCGTATACGTAGCGCATGCGCATGCGCATCCGCATGCGCATCCGCATGGGCATCACGCGCATGCGCATGCGCATCCGTATCCGCATGCGCATGCGCATCCGTATCCGTATGCGTATCCGTATACGTATACGTATCCGTATACGTATCCGTATATGTGCATGTATGTATATGTGCATGTATGTATATGTGCATGTATGTATATGTGCATGTATGTGTATATATATATATGTATAGATTTTGAAAACTATAGAATATAAACTCCCCAAGCACAAAGGTATTATTCCTCAAAATTTATAATTTAATTATCAAAATTACCTTTAAACATATTTCATTTTTCTCGTATAACTATTAAAGTATAGTGCTCATAAAATTACGAATACATCGTTATAACATGCTTATTTTTATCTATTTTTCAATATAGTTTTTTTGGAACTAACCAGGGTGAAATATTGTAATTTTTTTTTCTTTTCTGCAACAATTATTGCTTTTTATTTTAAATTTAAAAATAACTTTCCGATATGTTTATCTCTATCTATGTTTTAATTTAGTTTTCGGTTAAAGTACTCAAGCTACACAACAAGAAAGTTTTAATTCTAGTTTAAAATTAAAAACAACAAATGAAACACAATTAACATTGATAAATTTTACAGGAGAGATGTTAGTTGGGCCAGCAAATGTGTTTTTCATGGATGAAATATCAACTGGACTAGACAGTTCAACCACTTTTCGTATGACCAAGTTCTTAAGACAGATGGTTCAAGAAATGGACTTAACAGTGGTGATATCTCTTTTGCAACCAGACCCCGAGACATACAAACTTTTTGATGATGTCATATTGTTGTCAGAAGGTGAAATTGTGTACCAAGGTCCTTGCGAAAATGTTTTAGAATTTTTTGAGTGCATGGGATTTAAGTGCCCAGAAAGGAAGGGGGTAGCTGACTTCCTTCAAGAGGTAACTTCAAAGAAAGACCAAGAGCAATACTGGTTCAACAAAAATCAACCTTACCAATACATCACGATCACAGAATTTGCACGGGCGTTCAAGTCTTTCCACGTTGGACAGGAACTCGTAAGAGATATTAACATTCCTTATGATAAGTCCAAAACACATCCTAATGCTTTGGTAAAGGAAAAATATGGAATATCAAATCTTGAACTACTACAAGCATGCTTCGATAGAGAGTGGTTGTTATCAAAGCGTAACTCTTTTCTTTACATATTTAAGACATTCCAGTTGACATTTATGTCACTGGTAGGCATGGCTATGTTTTTTAGAACTGAAATGCACGTGGGGAGTTTGGAAGATGGAGGGAAGTTTTTTGGTGCACTTTTTTTTGGTCTTCTTATTGTTATGTTTAACGGGATGGCTGAGCTTGCATTGACAGTTATGCGACTTCCTGTTTTTTATAAACAAAGAGATTTGTTGTTTTACCCCGCCTGGGCCTTTGCTCTTCCCATTTGGTTGCTTAGAATCCCTTTATCTTTTATGGAAGCAGGTATTTGGGTGGCTCTTACATATTACACAATAGGTTTTGCTCCAAGTTTCACCAGGTAAAATGACAATGACTTGTGCTAAACTTTATTCATGTTTAGTATCTAACAGTTCTTGTATTTTAGGTTCGCTAAACAGTTCTTGACTTACTTTAGCATACATCAAATGGCTCTCTCCCTTTTTCGATTGATTGCTGCTGTTGCAAGAACAGAAGTAATTTCAAACACTTTGGGTGCTTTCACCATGTTGTTGATAGTCACCCTTGGAGGGTTCATAGTAGCTAAGGGTACAAATTTTAATCCATTATATATTCTAAAATATTGGCGGGTGGGCCAACTTGGGTAAAGAGATTTAACTTTATTAGTTTTACCATTTATCATTAAACACAACCCAAGTTGAATTGCCCACCTCTTTAATGTCATCTATGTTATGGTTTATGTTTTATTTCAAGTATGAAGCAAATTGACAACTCTAGTGATTTAACTTCAGATGATAGCGAGCCATGGATATCATGGGGATTTTATGCCTCCCCAATGATGTATGCCCAAAATGCCTTGGTTCTAAATGAGTTTCTTGATAAAAGATGGAGTGTTGTAAGTTAACTCTAGATGACATTCTTCAACATAATAGAATGTTCTGATTTTTCTTGACAAATATCCGTTTGGTAATCGATTAAAGTCTACTTTTTGCAGCCGAATATAGATCCACGAATTAATGCATCAACTATTGGGACAACCCTTCTCAAATCAAGAAGCTTTTATACAGTGGAGTATTGGTTTTGGATATCTGTTGGAGCCCTCCTTGGGTTTTCGATAATCTTCAACATATTATTTATCGTTGCACTCACATTCTTGAATCGTACGTTATCAAATTTCCATTCATTCTCCTACTATTGAAAAATTGACTGTGTGGCTCCTTTCTTTCAGCCCTTCATGATGCTAAACAGATGATTAGAGAGGAAAATGATATGATGATTTCAATGAATGACAACAGAAAAAAGGTGTACGAAGGTGAGTATGTGCCTTTAGTATCATGTTTTTTAGCCTTATTAAACATGTAAAATATCTTTTGACATGTTGTTAATGATTGTGAAGGTATTAATATGTCAGTGAAAAGCACCTTAGGACGAAATAGTTCAACCAATGGAAGAAGAGGAATGGTTTTACCATTTCATCCTTTATCTCTTGCTTTCAACCACGTGAACTACTACATCGATACACCTTATGTTAGTCACTCTTTTAGAATATGTTAGTCACTCTTTTAGAATATATCTAATCAACACTATTCATACATATTATAAAGAATTAAGCTAAAAGATGAAACTAATTAAAAAAGGAACGAGTCAAATGTGTTGAATGCGTTATATAGTGAAAAACTCATCGAATATGTAATGAGATGCTAATAACCTGGTTAATCACTTTATCAAAATAAGTTTTAGATTATTATTCGAATACCATAGTTTTCTTATCATATCTAACACGTTAATGATCCATAGATAAAAAATGAGAACAAAATATGTTTAAGGGTCAGTCTGCCATCCTAATAATCACTATTATATGACTAGGAGATGAAGTCTAGAGTGGTTACAGATGCTCGGCTACAATTACTCAAGGATGTCAGTGGTGCTTTTAGACCAGGGATATTGACTGCACTTATAGGAGTCAGTGGTGCTGGAAAGACAACCTTGATGGATGTGTTAGCAGGTCGGAAGACTGGTGGATACACCGAAGGAGATATCTATGTTTCGGGATATCCAAAGAATCAATCGACGTTTGCTCGTGTTAGTGGTTATTGTGAACAAAACGACATTCATTCACCAAATGTCACTGTGTATGAATCTCTTTTATTCTCTGCATGGCTTCGCCTATCTTCAGATGTTAATACAAGTACACGTAAGGTATTTACTTTTACGTTTTTATGGCATTTAAGTATCAATAGTTAAGTCTATAATTATGTGCTTACCTTTTTTTACATGTATTGAAGATTATTGTCAATTGTAGATATTTGTTGATGAGTTGATGGAACTAGTTGAGCTTAATCCTTTGAGAAACGCTATGGTTGGGCTTCCAGGAGTAAATGGTCTTACAATAGAACAACGAAAGAGATTGACAATAGCAGTAGAGTTGGTGGCAAACCCATCCATCATCTTCATGGATGAACCAACTTCTGGTCTTGATGCGAGATCTGCGGCCATTGTCATGCGTATCGTAAGAAACACAGTTGACACTGGGAGGACTGTAGTTTGCACAATTCACCAACCAAGCATAGACGTTTTTGAATCTTTTGACGAGGTTTGTAGCATACAAACTATAGCTTGTATGATTAAGTTGTTTATGTGAAAATGGTCAGGTGGGGTTGATTTATAAACACTTATGTTGTTCATTTTGAATATAATTTATAAGTAGTGTGTTGATTGTGTTTTTACGCAAACAATATCAAAAATTAATTCTGAGTTATTGAATAAAATGATTTTAGTTTTTTATTTTAATCGAGAAATTTGATCCGATTGAGATAAAACAAACCTATGAAACCTATTCACTTATGAATGGGTCAGAATTGTCACTTCTAAGGCACCATTTAAAAAATATACATTTCATTGATGCTAATTTGTGGGTGTTGCATATATTTACAGCTACTTTTGATGAAGATTGGAGGACAAATTATCTATGCAGGACCATTAGGTAACCAATCGCATAAGCTTGTGGAGCATTTCGAAGTGAGTGTGTTATATCATTTCACATAAGTACTATATGTACTTGTTATGGTAAATAAAACTAGCTATAGTCATGGGGATTTAAAGTAAAACAATTTATTTGATATAGGCTATTCCAGGAGTTCCAAAGATCAAGAATGGTTATAATCCTGCGACATGGGTGTTGGAAGTGACTTCTTCTTCAACTGAGATTCAACTTAACATTGATTATGCTCAAATTTACGCTAATTCCATCCTCTATCGGTAATTTCTATATCTTATTTCTAGTGTGATAGTTTTCATTGTACATTACTAATCATGGATTATTTAGGGACAATCAAAAACTAATCATGGAACTTAGTTTCCCTCCAAGTGGTTCAAAGGATATTTGTTTTAGAACAAAGTACACCCAACCGTTTATTATCCAATGCAAAGCATGTTTGTGGAAACAACACTGGTCATATTGGAGGAACCCACAGTATAACCTCATTCGCTTTATCACCACCATCATCATTGCTGGTTTATTTGCTGCAATTTTCTACAAAAGAGGTGTAAAAATGTATGGCCCTACATGCTATGCTTCATAATTCCTAGAGAAAACTTCATAAAATAGTAAGGAAGTTTTAAAAGTATCTAATTAGGTCACTCATATTTTTAAAAGTATCTAAAAATTTTATAAGTGACAAAAAAATTTATGAATGACCTGATTAAAACATTCTTGAAACTTGATTATTATTTCACAAAGTTATCCATATATTCACTTAATCTTCGTGATGCTCTTTATGATTTCACTCTAGAAGTTCACATAATTAAGTCAAGGAAACACACTCAATACATTACACTTTCCTTTTCTCATTTGTCATGCCATTGAATTTAGACTGTGTTCGTAGCAAGTTACTTAACTGTTGGTTCGTGTATACAGACAGAAATTACAAGATCTTCTAGATTTGTTGGGAGCTTTATATGCTGTTGCTATCTTCCTTGGAGCCATAAATGAAAACGCTGTGCAACCTATTGTTGCTGTGGAGAGAACAGTTTTCTATCGTGAAAGGGCTGCGGGAATGTACTCATCCTTACCTTATGCACTTGCCCAGGTGATGAAATTAACTACATAAACTTTTTACTACTAAATAAATAAACTAGAGCTTATTTCTATTGAATACTGACACTTTGCAGGTGGTCATAGAGTCTATATATATTGCAATTCAGACTAGTATTTATGTCATCTTTCTATACCCAATGATGGGGTTTGAGTGGACTGCTGCTAAGTTTTTATGGTTCTACTACTATTTGTTTATGAGTTTCTTCTACTTCACTTTATTTGGCATGATGACTATGGCATTAACACCAAACCCCCAGATTTCAGCCATTTTGATATACTTTTTCGTGTGCCTTTGGAACCTGTTCTCTGGCTTCATCATCCCAAGACCGGTATTATGTCATTCTCTACACCCTAGCTTTTCCCTTCTAGAATCCCCATAACAGGGAGAAATCATACCATGAACGGGTTGGTGGCCTGGGTACACAATCTTATCTACTATAATTTTATTCGAGCTTTTTAAACGACTAATGAGATGAATTTTATCAGAGAAATCATATTAGTATAATGGTACTATAATATGCAAAGATATTTGATTTTTAATGAACTGAATACTTGACTTTTGACCCATTGCACCATTTTGGTGTGACTTTTTTTTTTTTTTTTTTTTTTTAACTTAAATAGCTTTCCCACTTAGAGATGAACATAACGTCAAGTATTGCGCTTACTAGTCCAAATTACCAGATTTAGTTATCCATCCTAAAAATGAGCAAGTTTGAATGGTTCTACTTTAAGCTATAAGAATTGTCTTATATCTTAAGACTCAAAATACCCTTGTCGGTCCACCAATCATGTACATTTTTAGTATTGTAATCATGTATCATAAAGATGATAACAAATGCTTCAAAGTAATAAACTTATTTCAAATATGCAGCAAACACCAATATGGTGCAGGTGGTATTACTGGGCAAACCCTTTTAGCTGGACAATGTACGGACTCATAACAAGTCAAATTGGTGACAAAAATTACCTGTTTGACGTGCCTGGATTAAGTAACATGACAGTGAAGGGGTTTCTCAAAGAAAGTTTCGGGTACGATTATGATTTCCTTTCTATGGTGGCATTAGCACATGTTGGTTGGATCCTTCTATTTTTCTTTACTTTCGTGTATGCCATCAAGTTCCTGAATTTCCAGCATAGATAAAATTGGGTCATTCAATTTATTTCTATGTACTCAATTTGTTTTTCACATAGAAATTCACCAAATATATTGAAAATTCGATGACAATTGTAAACCTAAACATAAGGGGGAAGTGCTGTAATATTGTCCAATACCAATGGTAAAGTTAAGTAATAATAAATGGTTGAAGGACTCACCGATTGTTGTGATGAATGACTTGAATGCCAACTAATTAATTTTGCCACTTAGCCTTTTAGTTTATCTAGTTGCGAAAATCTTATTTAAATATTCTTCGAATCTGATTCTATGAGCTTCTAAACGAGGGACATCGTGATTCTATAATGTATTTAAGAAATTTGAATCTTTTATACACAATTTTGAATTATTTGTGTGATGATTTCAACAAAATTACTTATGGATGTATCAGTGTAAGGTTGAATAAACAATGGTAGCAAAAAAGAATAATTTAACATACCAAAAATCCCATGTATTATTTATACATTACTTATATAAAAAATGAGTAAATAATTTGACGAATTCACTGTTTATTCATGTCAATATTATGTTCTTAAGGCGTTAAAATTGTAAACTTGGTGTTTAGACATATCGGATCATAAATCAGATAGCTTGTTCTTATTTAATTAATTATTAGTTGCAGCGAGAGATTGACATCAAGTTAATCAATGAAGAACACTCTCTTGACCAAATTAATAACTCAAGAATAATATAATTTCACATTCAAAAATCATTATAGAAGCAAACTCATATGTGTAGACGTACATTAGGGTTTCGTTTTCACATTGATTAAATACAATTACTTATCTAAATTATATCTAACCAATCTCTAGGTAAAAAAAACAATATGTTCCATTAGAGATTGTTTTAGATGAAGATCTCTCATCATCAACTATTTATTTAGATATTCATTTGATAATACGTCTTCATCAACATAACATCAACTATTATTAGTAGGAACCTAACGTCAACATTAACAACCAATCGGTAGCAATTGTAAGGTCGAAATTTAAGTTCTGAACTTAGGCTAATGTATATACAAACAACTAAGTACAAGTTTGAACATTTCCAAGATGAAATGAATAAACATATGAAGCTAATAGGTCCATACGAAATTATGAATCTCACATGAAACAACTAATTTCATACAAATGTTTTACTCGATTAGTTTCGCACACTTGTGAGTGTACACACACACACATATATATATATATTTGTGTGTGGGTGTGTGTATATGTGTATATATGGACCCTTTACATGTAAGACCTATTGCTCATGCAATTTGGGATCCTCATTTCGTCAACCGGCTATATATATATATATGTATATATGTATATATCTATATATGTATATATGTATATATGTATATATATATGTTGGGTTTGTTGCATGTTTATCAAAGATTGTTTAACCATTTAAACAAAAACGCAGTGGATATTTAGAGATATGAAACATGTTTTAGATGCTGAAAAAAACCATTTTATTTTCAATAAGACAAACCCAAGAACAAGGATCATATATATGTGAAAACAAATGCTATCAAAACAAAATCAATCATAGGGTGTTCTTAGATTACTATCTTTCTAAGAACAAGAATATATGTGATGGATAATATATGAAGAAGATGATGCTATTGCATGGAAGCCTTCAAAGAAGAGGACCTCAAGCTAGTATACCCACAAGCTCTTGCCAAACACCCAACTAGTTAGGAAGTTTGAACACAAAAACCTTCTTCTCCTTCTTCCTTTTGGCCGAGATTTTTGCTAGAGAGAATGGGAGGAAGATTGCATTTGTATGTGAGAGAGAAAAGTGGTTGAGGTGTCTTGTGAAAATGGGTTAATGTCTTGTATTAAAACAAGACAAGGAATCCCAAGGAAGACCACTAAGGGGGCGGCCGAAAATTAAAAAGTGGGTTCCCACCTATTTTAAATTTTTATCACACATTATTTTTTTTGTATAAGTTTATAAAATTAGCAGCTTTTAATTTTATAACTCAACCACACTCTTATTTGTTATTATTTAACCTACTTAAATAATAATACAAATAATTTCTCATGAACAAATTATCCATATAATTTTTTCTATTTCAAATGCAATAATTTAGAAAACCCATTTTCTAAATTGGTGTCAATATTTATTTGCTTGATCATATCAACAAATAAATATTTATTGGTGTTTGTTTAGCTTGTTATTGGGTATGACCTATCTTGGATCATAGCATACTAACCACATCAATCTTGTATGTGTCTTGGGTATATAAGATCCAACAATCTCCCACTTGTACAAGATTCATAGAAGATTGATGCAAGCAGTAAATACCGCCTAACAATGGTTTACTACCCTTAATACGTATGACTAAGTGCCATTCAATAACATCATCCCCTTCAAGTACCTTACTCAAAATTTTTTAGGTGAATCAATCATCTATCCTTTTGTCACAGATATCATGTTAAATCCCAGAGACACAGAGTGATCATTCTCCATTGATTTAACTTTAGCAGGCCTTACACATCTTACTCTTAACGAATAAGAGAGACAAATCCCATCTTCACTACATACGTCTCTCACAATCTCCTTGTACTATACCTGAATTTAGCCTTGTGTACTGCCATGTTTCAGAATAACGAAGAACTAAGTCAAGGTATAATACTTGGTGAATATCGAGACCCAATATGTATCTCAGGTCAGAGGATACCAATGATATTAGCCTTTACTCAAAATTACTTATGATCAGTCAAGAAGATTCCATGTAGTAATATTTGAGATGCGGGTCAGTCCAATATTTGTATCCCACAAATATCTATGAATCTTGGCAACAACCCTTTCCTCTATATTCATCCATGTGAATATCCACCAATCCAAGTTCATAATAGTCTTACCCTCATACTTGTTCCCACAAGTATGAATGACTACGGACGTTTTAAGTAAACTATTTACTCATGGATTAAACATGCCAAATATAAACATTAGTTGAAACATTATAACCAAATAACTTATTCAAGTAATGAAAGGTTCCAATATCGAAACACAAAATTAAAAGATCAAATCCAGTCACTAGAATATTGAAGTCCCATGGCACACGTATGACTTTCATGCTTTGCCTTTTCAAGGAGCTTCGTGAGTGGATCCATAATGTGTTGATCCGTATGAACTTTACGAATACATATCTTTCCCTTTTCAACTTCATCCCTTATGTAGTTGAATCTCCGCTCAATGTGCCTAGTCTTTTGTTGTGCACGGGGTTCCTTGATTTGAGCAATTGCACCCTCGTTATCACAAAGAATTTCTAAGGGATCCTGAATGGAAGGGACCACCCCTAGATCGACAATGAATTTCTTCAACAACGCAGCTTCTTGAGCTGCTAATGAAGTGGCGATGCATTCTGACTCTGTAGTTGATAATGCCACCACATCTTGCTTAGAGCTCTTCCAAGAGACTGATCCTCCATTTAAGACGAAAATGTATCCCGATTGTGATCGTGAATCATCCCGATCAGTTTGGAAACTCGCATCCATGTAACCTTTTACCACGAGTTCCTCCTCACCGGATCCATAGATTAGGAACATATCTTTAGTCCTCCTTAGGTACTTAAGTATGTTCTTAACAGCCATCCAATGACTATTTCCAGGATTTTGCTGGTATCGGCTTGTCATCCTTAAAGCGCATGACACGTCCAGCCTAGTGCATGACACGTCCAGCCTAGTGCATATCATTGCATACATGATAGATCCTATAGCAGACGCATACGGGATTCCTTTCATTTTATCTTGCTCAACCTTTGAGCTTGGACATTAAGTTGTACTCAATATCGTTACTCTTTGAATGGGTACTATACCTTTCTTAGAGTTTTCCATCTTGAACCTTTTCAAGATCTTATCAATGTATGCACTTTGATTTAAACCTATCAGCCGCCTTGATCTATCTCTATAGATCTTTATTCCTAAAAAATAGGCGGCTTCACCAAGATCCATAATGGAAAAACAGCTTCTAAGCCAGGTATTTACACCTTCCAAGGTTGGAACGTCATTTCCAAGTAGTAGAATGTCATTGACATACAATACTAGGAAAGTGATGATACTCCCACTAGCTTTCTTATACACACATGCTTCATCATCATTTTTTATGAACCCAAATTTGATTACCTCTTCATCAAAATGGTGATTCCAACTTCTTGATGCTTGCTTCAATCCATAGATTGATTTCTTTAACTTGCATACTTTGTTAGGATGTTTTGGATCGACAAAACCTTCGGGTTGAACAATATAGACATCTTCCTCAAGATGTCCATTTAGAAAAGTGGTTTTGACATTCATTGCCAAATCTCATAATCATAATGAGCAGCTAAATAATATCTTAATAGACTTTAGCATTGCAACCAGCGAGAAGGTCTCATCATAATCAACCCCTTAAGTTTGAGTGAAACCTTTTGCTATAAGTTTAGCTTTATAAGTATCCAAGTTTCCATGCATATTGGTTTTCTTCTTGAAAACCCACTTACTTTCAACTACTTTGGAGTTAAGAGATGGTACAACCAAGTCCCACACTTGGTTGTCATACATGGATTGCGTCTCAACATTCATGGCTTCAAGCCATTTGTCACAATCCAAATTGGACATTGCATCATGGTATGTAGTTGGTTAATCGGAATCTACCACATAGCATCCATCTACAAAAATCCATATCTTTCAGGTGGATTACTAGTTCTTCTAGATCTGTGAACATTTTATGTGTATTGATCAACCATTTGATCGTCCTCAACATCCTCATGTTGAGTGCTAGTGTCATCCAAACGTGTATCGGGTTGTGGCTCTTGATCCTCCTCAAGATCCACTGTTCTACTGCTAGCTCCTTTCATAAGGAGCTTAGCTTCTAAGAACTTAGCTTCTAAGAACTTATCCTTCTTAACAACAAACTCCTTTTGTTCCAATGGATCATAGAAACAATATCCCATAGAATCTCTAGAATATCCAATAAAGATACACTTAGTGGAACGACTTTCTAACTTGTTTGAGGTGGGAGTCTTAACATAACCCTCACATCCCCACACCTTTAAATATGATAGAGATGGAACCCTTTTCAAAACGGGCCGTAGAGAGCAAAACAAAACCCCAAATTGATAGAGGCAATGAGCTTCTAGCCATCATAGACCGAACCATATCCAATAGAGTTCGATTCCTCCTCTCGGATACATCATTGTGTTGTGGTGTTCCAGGTGGAGATAGTTATGAGACAATAGCACAACTTCTAAGACGATCTCTAAAAGCATCACTTAGGTATTCACATCCTCTATCGGTGCGAAGAATTTTTATTGACTTGTTGAGTTGATTTTCTACTTCATTCTGGAAGGTTTTGAACATTTCAAAAGCTTCATCTTTGTGTCTTAACAAGTACACATACCCATATCGACTATAGTCGTCGGTAAAGGTAATGAAGTATCTGTAGGGATTTAACATGTTTATCAAAGCTCATATAACCTTGTTTATATGAAAAACGCAGCGGATTTTAGTTTTAAAACATGTCAATAAGATGGTTATTAAACCCGTTTAATAAACAACCCCAAACCATGGATCATTATACAAATGCATATAATGAAATGAACATAAGATATTGAGGTATACAACCTTTTGTAGATGCTCAAAATCGACCTTGGTGATGTGAGGGAGATGAGTTTATGTGGCTGAAACTTCAAGCTAGAAGTCCTCAAGAGGTTATACCCCAAGCTTGTACAAAGCACCTTCTTACTAGGTCTTTCAACACCAATTTGAAGAACTCTCCTTTTGATGAATCTTTTCAGCCAAGAACACTTCTTGGAGCTGAAAATTTCCTGCCCTTTTGCTCTTAGAAACCGAGAAGAGAGAGAGAGGAGAGAACTTCTTGTGTGTGTGTGTGAGAGAGGAAAACAAATGCAAGAGTGTTGAAGTGGGTAAATGCTTGCACGGCCTTGGAACTATAAAGGGGACATTCCAAGACAAAAGGGGCGGCCGATTTAGGCTCCCTTTTGTTTCCCTCTTGTTTCAAATTTTATAAAAATATACACTCTTGCACACTTGTTTTATAAAATTAAACCATTTTAATTTTATATCACTAACACACACACTATTATTTGTCATTGTCTAACTAATTAAAAAAATAAACAAATAATCCCACATGAACAAATTATATATATATATATATATATATATATATATATATATATAATCTTGTTCATTTGCAAAAGCAATGATTTAGAAAACCCGGTTTCTAAATTGGTGTTTATATTTATTTGTATGATCTAATCAACAAATAAATCTTTGTCGGTGTTTGTTTGGCTTGTTATTAGGTATGACCCGACTTGGATCATATCACACTAGCCACATCAATTTAATATGAATCTAGGGCAGATCAATTCTTTCAATCTCCCACTTGCACAAGATTCATAGAAGATTGATGCAAGCAACAAATAACGCCTAGCAACGGTTTGCTACCCCTAATGTATATGACTAAGTGCCATTCAATAACATCATCCTTTTCAAGTACCTTACTTGAATATGTTTTAGGTGAATTAATCATTTATCCTTTTGTTCAGATGTCATGTTAAATCCAAGAGACACAGAATTGTCATTCTCCGATGATTTAACTTTAATAGGCCTTAGACATCTAACTCTCAACGAATAAGAGGAACAAATTCCATCTTGACTACATACGTCTCTCACAATCACCTCATATCATACCTGAACTCAGCCTTATGTACTGCCAATATTTCAGAACAGCAAAGTACTAAGTCAAAGTACAATACTTGGTGAATATCAAAACCCAATATGTATCTCAGGTCTGAGGATACAATGATATTCGCCTTTACTCAATATCTCTTATGACTAATCACAAAGATTCCATGGAGAAATAATTGAGAGCGGGTCGGTCCAATATCCATATCCCATAGATATCAATGAACCTTGGTAGCAACCTCTTGCTCTATATTCATACCTTATGAATATCAACCAATCCAAGTTCATTATAGTCTTACATTCATAATTGTTCCCACAAGTATGATCGACTACGGACGTTTAGAATAACTCATTTATTCACGGATTTAAACATGCTAAAATAGAAGAACAAATGAAAATTATAACCATATAATTAAGTCAAATAACATAAGTTCCAATATCCAAATACAAAATACAAAATCAAACCCAGTCACTAGAATATATAAGTCCCATGGCACAAACATGACCTTCTGTAAGGCCCCGATCCCGGGCACCTCACAGTTGGTCATTCACAGCATAAAACATACTTATTATAAATTTAAGCAGCGGAATCAATTTAAACAAAAGACATTCATTTCATTAAGAACACTGTTGCTAAGCAATACATTCTAGTTTATAAGTCACAAAATGTTAGATGAATGAATTACAAAACAACAGTATTGTCAAAAAGTGAATGGATGTCAGTCTTGCCCGCCAAGTAGCCATCCCCGTGTGCCATCCTCAGCAACCTGTCACCTGTCAACTGGAAAATACATAAAAGTCAGCGTTGCTGAGTGAGTTCTAGTTTTATAATTAAAATACTTTATTTTTTATTCAAAACCGTTCCTCATCTTCTTAGGTGATCATACATCGTACGTACACATAGGTAATATTTTTATTATCTTCACCATCGTTCAATTCGTACTTTTATCATTCTTCTTCCGGTCTTTTGCAACACCTAGTTGCTCACCCATTAACGATCCCAAGGATCTCAAGACTTTTGGTCTGTTGTGACATCGAGTCACTCACCCATTACCAACCTCACAGGTTGTAAGTCTTCTGCGGCTTTTGCAACACCAAGTTGCTCACCCATTAGCAATCTCAAGGATTGCAAGGCTTTCGGGCTGTTGCGACACCGAGTCACTCACCCATTACCAACCTCACAGGTTGTAAGCCTTCTGCGAGCTTTTGCAACACCAAGTTGCTCACCCATTATCAATCTCAAAGATTGACCCTGTGTGCATCCTCCGGGGTAGCGAACCCGCATCACAGTTGAGCTAACACCTGCCAGGGGTGTGCACCTCTATTTGCTTGCAAGACTTCCGTTTATTCGTTTACATTCCACTTTCTTTTACCATTAATCTTCCACTTTATTAATGATAATAATTCCTGTCTTGATCATGATCATTCCATGTAAAGTCATACAATATTATTATTAATAAGCCTATTAATAATAATAGTACTGATAATATTAATAATCATATTAATATTAATTCCCATAACAACCCTAATCATAACATTAATCAAAATATTAAGAAAGGGGTATTATTACATTCAACATAATCATTTACATTCGATAAAGTCACAGTCAACGTCCTTGTGAAACCCTACTGCACAGACTCCAAGAAACTCTGTTAAAAAGTCCAAGTATCTGGGCGTATGAGCCCTGTCTAGGCGTTTCACCACTATCGGACTCACCAACTCATACTTAGAAAATTTTCAGGCTCTGGGCGTATGAGCACTGCTGGGCGTATAAGCCCTGTTGGGCGTATGAGCCCTGTTGGACTTTTCATCCTACACTTAGAAAATATTTTCTGGTCATACGACCAGAATCCGGACTTCACCTTTTTACTTAGTTTTCAGACTCATGGGTACTGTGGGACTCATGAGTCCTGTTGGGACTTATAAGTCCCCATACTTAGCAAATTTTCAGACTTATGAGTCTGGTCGTTCTAGGACTATTGGACATATTACATGCTTGGACACATGACCTCACTTAGCCTATTTCTAAGGCACTTCCTTGGGCGTATAAGCACTATTGGACTCATTTAACTTGTACTTAAGTATTCTAAGCCCAAATTTCATACACATTTCTAAGGAAAATTTCAGACGTATTAGTAACCTGTTCATGTGTCTAATTCATATTCCAAATCCCAAACATCATAAAGCCTAGTTCTAAACATGCTCACATGATTCTAGGCATAAACATAATATAAACATAAACATACATACATTCATGTCATACGGGCATCAAACCCAAATTTTATAAAAACATATACATGCATTTTCCAGCCCCAAAACGTTTAAAGCAGGTAAAAAGGGAGTCTAGAAACTCACCTTTGTTGTTCTCTTCAAATTTCACACTCTTCACCCGAGCATCCTCAACTGTTCTAACACCTAAAACACACACACCACACCACCCGAACACACAAGACTCATTTATAAGCACATATACGGGTCTAGAATCATTTAAAGCTTCAAAACTCAAGATTTCTTACCAAAAACTTCGAGTTTTCAGATTCTTCTTCAAAAATCCCGAGAATTTTCTTCTTTTGTGCTTTCTCTCTCTAAAATATCGAATGATATGAAATGCAGACAACATGGGCGGCCATGCCTCCCTTTTTGTACAAAATAAATATAAACTTTGCCTATTTGGCACTTTTGGCCCCTCCTCTTTAGTTGACTTTTTATTTCCTTTCCTTTCTTTCTTTTTCTTTTATTCTTTTATTCCTTGCTGAAAATACGGGTGTTACACCTTCATGCTTTGCCTTTTCAAGGAGCTTTGTGAGTGGATCCGCAACGTTTTTATCAGTGTGGACTTTGCGAATACATATCTTTCCTTTTTCAACTTCATCCCTTATGTAGTTGAATCTCCGTTCAATGTGCCGAGTCTTTTGATGAGCACGAGGTTCCTTGATTTGAGCAATTGCACCCTCGTTGTCACAAAAGATCTCTAGGGGATCCTGAATGGAAGGGACTACCCCTAGATCGGCTATGAATTTCTTCAGCCATGCAGCTTCCTGTGCTGCCATTGAAGCGGCGACGTATTCTGACTCTGTAGTGGACAATGCTACGACTTCTTGCTTTGAGCTTTTCCAAGAAACAGCTCCCCCATTCAGAATAAAGATGTACCCCGATTGAGATCGTGAATCATCTCGATCGGTTTGGAAACTCGCATCCGTGTAACCTTTTACAACGAGTTCCTCTTCACTAGACCCATAGATCAAGAACATGTCCTTAGTCCTCCTTAGGTACTTTAGAATGTTCTTGACAGCCATCCAATGACTATCACCAGGATTTTGCTGGTATCTACTTGTCATGTTTAAAACGCATGACATGTCCGGTCTAGTGCATATCATTGCATACATGATGGATCCTATAGCAGATGCATATGGGATTGCCTTCATTCTATTTTGCTCCTCCTTTGAGCTTGGACATTGAGTCGTACTCAATATTGTCCCTCTTTGAATAGGTACAGTACCTTTCTTAGAGTTTTCCATCTTAAACCTTTTCAAGATTTTGTCAATGTATGCACTTTGATTCAAACCAATCAGCCTCCTTGATCTATCCCTATAGATCTTTATTCCCAGAATATAGGCGGCTTCACCAAGATCCTTGATGGAAAAACAACTTCCAAGCCAGGTCTTTACACCTTCCAAGGTTGGAATGTCATTTCCAAATAGTAGTATGTCATCAACATACAATACTAGGAAGGTTATTGTGCTCCCACTAGCCTTCTTATACACGCAAGCCTCATCAGCGTTTTTGATGAAGCCAAATTTCTTTACTTCATCATCAAAACGGTGATTCCAACTTCTCGATGCTTGTTTCAATCCATAGATTGATTTCTTTAACTTGCATACTTTGTTAGGATGTTTTGGATCCACAAAACCTTTAGGCTGAACCATATAGACATCTTCCTCAAGATATCCATTCAGGAAAGCGGTTTTGACATCCATTTGCCAAATCTCATAATCATAATGAGCTGCTATGGCAAACAATATCCTTATAGACTTTAGCATTGCAACAGGTGAGAAGGTTTCATCATAATCAACCCCTTGAGTTTGAGTGAAACCCTTTGCTACAAGTCTAGCTTTGTAAGTATCCAAGTTTCCATGCATATCGGTTTTCTTCTTGAAAACCCACTTACTTCCAACTACTTTGGAATTAAGAGGTGGTACAACAAGTTCCCAAACTTGATTGTAATACATGGATTGCATCTCAACGTTCATGGCTTCAAGCCATTTGTCACAATCCAAATTGGACACTACATTATGATGTGTGGTTGGTTCATCTGAATCTACCACATAGCATCCATCCATGAAAAATCCGTATCTTTCAGGTGGATTACTAGTTCTACCACTTCTGCGAACGTTTTGTGTGTATTGATCAACCACTTGACCATCCTCAACATCCTCATGTTGAGTGCTAGTTTTAACCAAACGTGCATCGGGCTGTGGTTCTTGATCCTCCTCAAGATCCACTGTTCTACTGCTAGTTCCTTCCATAAGGAACTTTGTTTCTAAGAACTCACCCTTTCTGGCAACAAACACCTTTTGTTCCAGTGGATCATAGAAATAATATCCAATAGAATCTCTAGGATATCCAACAAAGATACACTTGGTGGATCGGACATCTAATTTGTTTGGGAAGGGAGTCTTAACATAAGCCTCACAACCCCAGACCCTTAAGTATGATAGGGATGGAACTCTTCCATGCCATATCTCAAAAGGTGTCTTTTCCACCTTTTTGGTTGGGGCCATATTCAGAATACGGGCCGCGGAGAGCAAAGCGAAACCCCAAAATGATAGAGGCAATATGCTTCTAGCCATCATAGATCGAACCATATCCAATAAGGTTCGATTCCTCCTCTCAGACACACCATTATGTTGTGGTGTTCCAGGTGGAGTGAGTTGTGAGACAATCCCGCAACTCCTAAGATGATCTTTAAAAACATCACTTAGGTATTCACCACCTCTATCGGTGCGGAGAACTTTAATTGACTTGTTGAGTTGATTTTCTACTTCATTCTTGAAGATTTTGAACATTTCAAAAGCTTCATCTTTGTGCCTCAATAAGTACACATACCCATAGCGACTATAATCGTCGGTAAAGGTAATGAAGTATCTTTCACCATTCCTAGTCATTGGCTTAAAAGGACCACATACATCCGAATGTATGATACCTAATAAATCTTTTACCTTTTCGTTAGTTCCACTAAAGGGTGCTTTAGTCATTTTTCCTTGTAAACAAGATTCACATATATCAAATGAATCATATTCATTTGTTTTTAAAAGACCATTCTTTTGAAGTGTTTGTATACGTTTCTTGTTTATATGACCAAGACGACAATGCCAAAGGTAGGTATCACTCAAATCTAATTTGAGCTTTTTGGTGGTTGCTTGGTATATTGAGCTATCATATGTTACGTTTTCATGAACCAATTCATAAATATCATTACAAGGTATAGCCTTAAAATAAAATACATGATTTAAAGAAACATGAATATCATTATCAACAAACTTGAAATCATAATCATATTGTCTTAAACGGGAAACAGAAATAATGTTCCTAGTCAAACTAGGAGCATATAATACATTATTTAAAATTACTTCCAAACCACTTGGAAGCTTCAAAATGTAGTCTCCTTGGGCTTCTACGTGAACCTTTGCACCATTGCCCATGAAGAGACTTATTTCCCCTTTTGCATAATGCTCATTTCTTTTGAACCCCTGCAACAAATTGCAAATGTGAGTTCCACATCCGGTATCTAATACCCATGTGTTAGAAGGAATAACATTTAGCTCAACATGTATCATGTAAATTATACCTGAGGTTTGCCCCGCATCCCTCTTTTCTCTTAACTCTTTGAGATAGACTGGACAATTTCTCATCCAATGCCCTATCTCACCACATTTGAAGCATGGGTCGTTGACAGCAACCTTTTCCTTCTTCTCCTTGGGCTTCGGAGGTTGCGCCCTAACAACCATCTTCCCCTTTCCCCCAACGTGCCCCTTTCCTTTGGCAACAGTTGCCTTAGGAGGGGGTAGAGACCTTCTCCTTCTCCCACCTTCATTAATGGTGAGAATGGGTAAAACCCTTTTACCCATTCCCGCCTCGGCTGATTTGAGCATTGAATGAAGTTCATTTATGCTCTTGTCCCATCCGTTCATGTTGTAGTTCATGACGAACGCCTCAAACTTTTTAGTTAGGCCATTAAGGATCAAATCCATGGCCAACTTCTTTGAGACAGGACAGTTTTGTTGGGTTGTTGGACCTTAACAATGTTGTTTAACCATTTAAACAAGAAAAAACGCAGCGGATTAAATTCTTAATTTCATGTTTTATAATCTGAAATATAGAGTTCATTTCATAGCATCTACAAACCCAAGAACATAAGGATCTTATATATGTGTTCGAACTAGTTATCACCAATAAATAACAACCCAAACAAGCAATACATACTACCTTCCAAAGGCTGCTGAAAAACGTGGATGAGACATCATCCATAAAGGGCTGCAAAACCGTGATATTTGATGAAGAAGAAGTTGCTCTTGAATGGCCAAAACATCAAGAATAGATGCCCTCAAGTGTTCATACCCACAAGCATCATGCAAATCACCTTGTTGCTAGGATTTTGAGCACCAAATCGACCAAGAAGAGGCTGCTGGAACATTCTTCCAGCCGTGAGCTTCCATCAAGAAAGAGAGAACCATTTTCTCTTTTGGTCTTTGCATGTGTGTGTGAGAGAGAAAGCAACTTAGATGGATGGTCTTGCAATAAAGGGTGTGGTAGTTTCAAGACATGAAAAAGGACCAAAATGACCCCATTGGGGCGGCCTCACTTGTTTCAAATGGGTTCCCCCCATTTTTAAAACGCCCTTTTTAATCTATGTTAAACAAAGGTTTAAAATAGATATATATAATTAACCTTTTAATTATATGCACACACTTTTATTATTTGATGTTGTTTAACCAAATTAAACAACATAACAAATAATATCCATGAACAAAATATCCTTAAGTTGTTCTTCCTCACATGCAACTTATTTAGAAAACCCATTTTCTAAATTGGTGTAATTATTTAATTGCATGATCATATCATCAATTAAATATTGATTGGTGTTTGCTAAGCTTGTTATTGGGTATGACCCGACTTGGATCATGATGTACTAACCACATCAATAATCTATGTATCTTGGGCATATAGAATCCAACAATCTCCCACTTGCACAAGATTCATAGAAAATTGATGCAAGCAGTAAATACCGCCTAACAACGGTTTACTACCCTTAATACGCATGACTTAGAAGCCATTCAATAACATCATCCCCTTCAAGTATCCAACTTGAAATGATTTAGGTGAATCAATTATTTATCCTTTTGTTACAGATGTCATGTCAAATCCAAGGACATAGAATGATCATTCCTTGTTGATTTAACTTAATCAGGCCTTAGACATCATACTCTCAACGAATAAGAGGAACAAATCCCATCTTGACTACATACGTTTCTCATAATCACCTTATGTTATACCTGAACATAGCCTTATGTACTGACAATTATTTCATATCAGTGAAGAACTAGCTCAAGGTATAACACTTGGTGAATATCAAAACCCAATATGTATCTCAGGTCTGAGGATACCAAATGATATTCGCCTTTACTCAAATTTACTTATGATCAATCAATAAGATTCCATGTAGTAAAATTTGAGATGCGGGTCAGTCCAATATTCGCATCCCACGAATATCTATGAACCTTGGCAGCAACCAATTGCTCTATATTCATGCCTTATGAATATCCACCAATCCAAGTTCATAATAGTCTTACATTCATATTTGTTCCCATAAATATGACCGACTACGGACATTTAGAATAATAAAATTATTCATGGATGTAAACATGCTAAAAGGAACATGACTCAAGGTATCATAAATATATAGATGAGTCAGGTATTACAATTGTTCCATATTAATAATATTAATACTAAACAGATTAATTCCAATCACTAAAATATCGAAGTCCTAAGGCACAAGTATGACTTTCATGCTTTGCCCTTTCAAGGCTCTTCGTGAGTGGATCCGTAATGTTTTGATCCAAGTGAACTTTGCGAATACATATCTTTCACTTTTCAACTTCATCCCTTACGTAGTTGAATCTCCGCTCATTGTGCCTAATCTTTTGATGTGCACGGGGTTCCTTGATTTGAACAATCGCACCCTCGTTATCACAAAAGATTTCTAAGGGGTCTTGAATGGTAGAGACCATCCTTAGATCGGTGATAAACCTTTTTATCCATGCAGTTTCCCAAGCTGCTAATGAGGCGGCTATGTATTCGTATTCTGTAGTGGACAATGCTACCCTATTCATGATGGAGACGTACCCCGATTGTGATCGAGGATCATCTCAATCAGTTTGGAAACTCGCATCCGTGTAACCCTTTACAACTAGTTCCTCTTCATCAATCCGTATATTAGAAACATATCCTTAGTCCTCCTAAGGTATTCTAATGTACTTTCAACAGCCATCCAATGGCCGTTACTTGGATTCTGCTGATATCTACTTGTCATGCTTAACACGCATGACACGTCCAGTCTAGTGCATATCATCGCATACATGATGGATCCTATAGCAGACGCATATGGGATGTCCTTCATACGATCTTGCTCATCCTTTGAGCTTGGACATTGAGATGCACTCAATATTGTCCCTCTTTGAATAGGTACTATACCTTTCTTAGAGTTTTCCATCTTGAACCTTTTTCAAGATTTTATCAATGTATGCACTTTGGTTTAACCCTATCAACCACCTCGATCTATGCCTATAGATCTTTATTTCTAAAATAGAGACGGCTTCATGGAGATCTTTTATGGAAAAACAATTTCCAAGCCAGGTTTTAACACCTTCCATGGTTGGAATATCATTTCCAAATAATAGTATGTCATCAACATACAATACTAAGAACGTAATTAGACTCCCACTAGCCTTTTTATACACACAAGTCTTGTCAGCGTTCTTGATGAAACCAAATTTCTTGATCCCTTCATCAAAACGTTGATTCCAACTTCTCGATGCTTGTCTCAATCCATAGACTGATCTCTTTAACTTGCATACTTCATCAGGATGATTTGGATTGACAAAACCTTCAGGCTGAACCATATGGACAGTCTCTTCGAGATGTCCATTAAGAAAAGCGGTTTTGACATCCATTTGCCAAATCTCATAATCATAATGAGCAGTTATGGCAAACAATATCCTAATAGACTTTAGCATTGCCAGAGGCGAGAAGGTTTCATCATAATCAACCCCTTGACTTAGAGTGAAACCTTTTGCTACAAGTCTTGCCTTGTAAGTATCCAAGTTTCCATGCATATCAGTTTTCTTCTTGAAAACCTACTTGCATCCAACCGGTTTGGAGTTAAGTGAAGGGTCAACCAATTCCCAAACTTGGTTGTCATACATGGATTGCATCTCTACGTTCATGGCTCCTAGCCACTTGTCACAATCCGAATTGGACATTGCATCATGGTATGTAGTTGGCTCATCGGAGTCAACAACGTAGCATCCATCTATGAAAAATCCATATCTTTCATGTGGAATGCTAACTCTACCAGATATGCGAACGTTTTGTGTGTATTCATCAACCTCTTGATCATGATCAACAACCTTCTGTTGATTGCTAGTGTCAACCAAACGTGTATCGGCTTGTGGATCTTGATCCTCATCAAATTCCACTGTTCTATACGTCATTCCTTCCATAAGGAACTTGGCTTCCAAGAACTCTACCTTTTGAGCAATAAATACCTTTTGCTCTGTTGGATCAAAGAAGTAGTATCCTATACAGTCCTTTTGGATATCCAACAAATATACACTTAGTGAATCGACTTTCAGTTGGTTTGGGTGTTAAGCTTAACATAAGCTTCATAACCCATACTTTTAAATATGATAGCGATGGAACTATTCCATTCCATATTTCAAAAGGCGTCGAATCCACTTTCTTGGTTTGGGCCATATTCAAAATACGAGCCGTGGAGAGTAGTGCGAAACCCCAAAATTATAGAGGTAGTGAGCTTATAGCCATCATAGGTTGAACCATATCCAATAGGGTTCGATTTCTCCTTTCAGACACACCATTATGTCACGGTGTTCTGTGAGGAGTAAGTTGTGAGACAATCTTACAACTTCCTAGATGATCCCTAAAAGTCTCACTTAGGTATTCATATTCTCTATCTGAACGGAGAACTTTGGTAGTTCTATCGAGTTGATTTTCTACTTCATTCTTGAAGTTTTGAACATTTCAAATTCTTCATGTTTATGTGCCATCAAGTACACATAATCATAGCGACTATAATCGTCGGTAAAGGTAATGAAGTAAGTTTCACCATACCTTGTCATTGTCTTAAAAGGACCACATACATCCAAATGTATGACTCCTAATAAGTCTTTTGCCCTCTCATTAGTACCACTAAAGGGTGTGTTGGTCATCTTACCTTGTAAACAAGATTCACACTTATCAAATGAACAATTTTCATTTGTTTTCTAAAGACCATTCTTTTAAAGTGTTTAAATCCGATTCTTGTTTATGTAACCTAGATGACAATGACAAGGATAAGAGACACTTAAACCATTTTAAGTCTCTTGGTGCATGATAGGTATAATGTGTTATTATAGGATGAATCATCATGAACCAATTCATAAATATCATTAGAAGGCATAGCCTTGAAATAATATACATCATCCATATAAATATAAATACCATCATTTACAAACTTTAAATCATAACCATATCATTTTAAAAGGGAAACTTAAATCATGTTCCTAGTCAAACTAGGAGCATATAACATGTTTTGAAGAACAACTTCTAAACCTTTTGAAAGTTTCAAAACATAGTCTCCTTTCTTAAAGTGCTTATTTCTTTTGAACCCTTGCAACAAATTGCAAAAGTGAGTTCCACATGAGGTATCCAATTACCCATGTGCTTTGAGGAAATAACATTTAAGTCAATATGGATTATGAAAGTTGTGCTTGAGGTTTGCCCAGCATCCCTCTTATTTCTCAACTCATTGAGATAGGTTGGACAATTCCCTTTCAAATGACTTATCTCACCATACTCAAAGCATGGATCGTTTTCCGTTACCTTAGGCTTCATAAGCTTAGGTTTTGGAGGTTCCGCTTTGATCTTCCCTTGCCCTTTGCCTTTGATGTGCCCCTCTCCATTGGCAACATTTTCCTTGGGATCGGGAATGGCCTTTCCATTGCCTCCCTTATTGATCTAGAGAATAGGTAGAACCTTTCTACCCATCCCTGCCTCAGCTGTTGTGAGCATTGCGTGAAACTCACCAATGCTCTTGTCCTATCCATTCATATTGTAATTCATTATGAATGTCTCAAACTTTTACTTAGGCCATTAAGGATCAAATCTTTGGCCAACTCCTTTGAGACAGGACAGCTAAGCCTCTCGAGGCGGCCTCAACATCGTCGGGGTCGGGTTGGTCAGGAATAGGATCGTCAAGGACATTTGACTTTGCTCTTACTTGAGAACAATTCTCAAGTTTCGAGACCATTCCATAAGGTTGTTATGGTTCAGATGATCCCTCTCTAAAATAGTTATCAGTGATAGGGTATGGACGGTCGGGGTGGTAGCATTATTGTTTGCGGCCATTCTACAAATTTTACAAAGTTCTTATTAGTACTTCTGAAATATTTTATTTTAATTATTAATACCCTTTATGTCTCATAGACAATTAATAATTAAAATCTAGAATCCAACGTTACATTCAAATAATGGTTAGGTGACCTTTATCCCATTATTTAAATTAACAAGGTAGTCAACATTTGACAATTGCAACCTTTTGCAACTTCTAGCCTTTATGGGATCGGTTAAACATCTTATGTTTGGTCGACATGTTTAATCCCATCAACACCATTGTACGCCATGCTTCGGTGACCCTATGCACATGGTTTCCAATTCAAGTCGTCCTACTTACACACACGTGTGAGTTTACTCATACAAGTGGTTAGGTGACCTTTATCCCACAAATATGTTAAGCCCACCTCAAATCACAAGTTCCTTACAAGTGGTTAGGTGACCTTTATCCCACAAACAGTTCCCAAGTGACTCGAGTGTCGTGTAAAAGGATGTTGTTAAACTTGTTTCCAAAGGGATTTTTAGTTTTCATTAATTCTAGTTTTGAAAACTCTATGTACCTTGTATTTGCATGCTTTCAAATACAAGGTATCCTATGGTTCATTTTTAATAAAACCTCTTTTATTAAATCATTAATCCTTTTAATAACCTTTTATTAACCACTTAATGATTAGATACCATAAATTTTCAGCTTGTTAAGTTTGCTAATGAGTTTGTTTTGCATATCCAAATATCAAACAATAATCATACAACAAACATATGTGCATAACTATAGCCACTAAGTTGACTACACTTGTTTACCATCACAAGTGTTGTCATAAGGTCTTTCCTAAGGGTTGAACACAACACAAATGATGAGATCTCCAAAGACTCCCACTTGAACTTGCATCCAAATGCTTCAAGTCCATCCCTTGTGTCTTCCTTTTGTGCTTCCTTCCCGAGCATCTTCTTTTACAAAATATATATCCTAATACATATTTTCTAGTAAAAGAAAAATACTCCTAATCTATTTATTACATTTCCAAATGAATAAACAAATTACAACCCAAATAGAAACACCAAAAGAATTATTACAACCCATAAAGAATGAATACAACCAACATGACAAGATTACAATCAACCAAATCCAAAACACACATGGTCAAGGCTATGTTATGCACTAATATATGTATCCATATACATCATTTCAAGAACCAAAATGAACCCCATTTGACCCTAAATTTTCAGCCAACATAAACCAAGAATTTAGGGTCTTTTGTCCAAACAAAACACAATCAACCATTTTTATATCTTTCCTTTCAAGATTCAATCACAAGCATGCATGATTTTAACCTTGAAAGGTTGGGGTGTCATCAAATCATCACAAAACAGCCCTAATTTGGTTGTTAAAACCCTATAAAACCAATTTTACAAGGAGAAATGAAACTAGTCATCCACATATCCGGCTCTAGATGCCAATGTTGGGTTTGTTGGACCTTAACAATGTTGTTTAACCATTTAAACAAGAAAAAACGTAGCGGATTAAATTCTTAATTTCATGTTTTATAATCTGAAATATAGAGTTCATTTCATAGCATCTACAAACCCAAGAACATAAGGATCTTATATATGTGTTTGAACTAGTTATCACCAATAAATAACAACCCAAACAAGCAATACATACTACCTTCCAAAGGCTGCTGAAAAACATGGATGAGACATCATCCATAAAGGGCTGCAAAACCGTGATATTTGATGAAGAAGAAGCTGCTCTTGAATGGCCAAAACATCAAGAATAGATGCGCTCAAGTGTTCATACCCACAAGCATCATGCAAATCACCTTGTTGCTAGGATTTGAGCACCAAATCGACCAAGAAGAGGCTGCTGGAACATCCTTCCAGCCGTGAGCTTCCATCAAGAAAAAGAGAACCATTTTATCTTTTGGTCTTTGCATGTGTGTGTGAGAGAGAAAGCAAGTTAGATGGATGGTCTTGCAATAAAGGGTGTGGTAGTTTCAAGACATGAAAAAGGACCAAAATGACCCCATTGGGGTGGCCTCTCTTGTTTCAAATGGGTTCCCCCCATTTTTAAAACTCCCTTTTTAATCTATGTTAAACAAAGGTTTAAAATAGATATATATAATTAACCTTTTAATTATATGCACACACTTTTATTATTTGATGTTGTTTAACCAAATTAAACAACATAACAAATAATATCCATGAACAAAATATCCTCATAAGTTGTTCTTCCTCACATGCAACTTATTTAGAAAACCCATTTTCTAAATTGGTGTAATTATTTAATTGCATGATCATATCATCAATTAAATATTGATTGGTGTTTGCTAAGCTTGTTATTGGGTATGACCCGACTTGGATCATGACGTACTAACCACATCAATAATCTATGTATCTTGGGCATATAGAATCCAACAAGTTTAGCCTTTGAAGGCGGTCGACGTGGCTTTTCATCTTAAGAACATAAGATGAAACTGATTGGGATTCCTCCATCCGACATGCATGAAGCGCTCGAACCGTTTCGAAGCGCTCCACTCTAGCTTGTTGCTGGAACGTTTCCCGCAACTGAGTGATCATGTCATAGGCTCCATGGAGCTCATACTCCTTTTGGAGTTCGGGTGTCATACTTGCTAACATTAAGCAAGAGACCTGGATGGAGTCTTCCACATATCTAACCCAATCATTATAGGCTTCCACATCCTCCTCGTTAGGTTCATCAGGGATGGGATCATCAAGGATGTTGGCCCGTTTTTCTTGCTTGAGAACGATTCTCAAGTTGCGGTACCAATCTATGAAATTGTTAGGTGTTAGATGATCCCTTTGAAGGATCGCCCTTAGGGATTGGTTGTTTTGGTTTGGTACATCGTTATTAGCGTTGTTGTTGTCGGCCATCTACAAGATTTTACAAAGTTCCATTAGTAATCGTTGATATAATTATATTTCATTTATTAATACCCTTTATGTCTCATAGACTATTAATAAATAAATTTTAGAATCCAATGTTATATTTAAATATTGGTTAGGTGACCTTTATCCCATTATTTAAATAAACAAGGTAGTCATAAATGACAATTGCAACCTATTGCAACTTCTAGTGGTATGGGATCGTTTGAACATCTTATGTTTAAAACGGCATGTTTATCCTATCAACACCTTTTGTAAAACATATTTTAGGTGATCCATTCAATATATTTTACAAATCAAGTCGTCCTACTTACACACACGTGTGAGTTTACTACATAAGTGGTTAGGTGACCTTTATCCCACAAACATGGTATTCTCACCTCAAGTTACAAGTTCCCTCAAAGTGGTTAGGTGACCTTTATCCCACTAAGAGTTTGCAAGTAACCTAAGTGTTGTGTAAAAGGATGGTGTTTA
This sequence comes from Flaveria linearis, assembly GCA_024085815.1. NCBI lineage: Eukaryota > Viridiplantae > Streptophyta > Magnoliopsida > Asterales > Asteraceae > Flaveria > Flaveria linearis. Next base: position 7,955,196 of record CM044012.1, on the reverse strand, counting down.
ACTTGTTTTCTAAAGGGATTTACATTTTCACAATTCTTGTTTAGAAAAGTCTATGTACCATATGATTGTATGCATTCAACCATATGGTACCCTATTGGTTCTTTTAAATAAAGCCCATTTTATTTAACAAACCATTAACTCCTTTTATAGAACCATTCTATTTATACTTAATGATTTGAGAACCAATTTTTGTTATAGCTTGTTATAATTGACGGTTTGTTAATCATATCCAAATATTCAAAACAAACATCATCATAAGCATTCAACCAAGCATAAACAAACAATTCACATATGCATAACAAAGCATACTAAGTTGAGCACACTTGTTTAGCCAAAACAAGTGTGTCAAAAGGTCTTGTCCTAAGGGTTAAGAACATGACACATGGTTGACAAAAGGACTCCCACTTGAATCCACATCTTCAAGCATCCTCTTTGTCCATCTTTTCTTCAAGTCTTGATCTTGAGCATCCTTACAAAATATGTATCCTAATACATTTTGTTGGTCCATTGGTGATCGATTTACGTGCTATTGAGATGATAATCACAATAGTATCCCAAGAATACAGAATCAAACAATGCAAAAGTGAAGAAAAGAGTTTCAATATGTAGCCATATGATCCAAACTCAATCAATATCAATAGACAAGGCTCAAAGATAACAAAACAAACACAATTCCAGCCTAAAACGAGCTATAACACAGTAATGCAAAAGTATTTCTCAATTAGGTGTATGCCAAAACTTGCTGCCAAAGATACATCAAATGCATATATATAACCAGACGCAAATTCGCTGGTAGATTCGCTACAGCGAATCTACCCTGACCACTGGTAAGTTCACCCGGCGAGCAACAGTTTCGCCGGGTTCAGCTGACTACTAGCGAATCTGTAGATTCGCTAATAGTTTCGCTGGGTCAGAGCAAAACTAAACTATTACTTACATAAGTCAAGGTTATCTAACATTTCTCCTATTACATCTAAAATGAAAGAAACTAAACTAAACTAGGTGAGTCCAACCTATCTATATCATCAATACTCCCCCTAGGTTGGACCTCGCCTAGAGGGGTCTTCTTAATCAGCTCCATCCAAATCAACTTCGGCTTCAAAGTTCTCTAAGAAAGCTCCTGCCCTTAACTCAATCCCGGCCAATGGATTTGTAACATCTTCAGATTCTGCCTCATCAGACTCAATATCAACAATAAAGTTCTTAGCAAACCCAGCCTCACTTATGTCTGGAACTGGTGAGTCCTTAACTACAACCTTCTCTTGATCTTGCATGCTTTGATCCTTAGTATGAGCTCCAGATCCACTTGCCTCACCAGTAAATCTCCTTTTAATCGAGCTGTCCATCTGCCTCGTCAGATCATCCACGTCCATTCTTGTTTCGTCCGCTTGAACTATTTTTCTAGCCAGTTCCCGGACTTCAGCTCTTAATCCCCTAGCCTTGTTGGCTACTCTCATAAAGAGGCTTGCTTCTTTCAATGTATCAGCTCCAGCACCAACTTTTATGTGATTCTCACACAGAATCACTAAGTCTTCATCACAGAAAGAAAATGCCTCCATCGGATCAAACAATCTAATCTCAGCTCCCCCTTTTACTCTAATCACTGCTTCCCCAGTGTTATTATCATAGAACCATTTTTCAAATGCTTGCAGTCTCGGGGGAAGAGGATCAGGTATCCTAATATGTTCCATAGTCTTAGCCGGTTTTAGTTTGAGTACTATCTTTCCTTTCCCGGTCACCCAGTCAACATCCTTTTTCGACCTCTTTCTCTCCATTTTCATGAAACCAAAAGCTTGGAAGTTATCAGTTAAACCCCTTTTAATTTCCATCTCCAACTGCTTGGCTCATTCACTCTGTTCTGCTCCAATCAAAGGAATCTCAGCCAACCTTCTCAAATCCCATCTTGGGAGGGTTTTAAAGGCTTTTCTTTTATGAACGTAAGATATTCCCCCTCCCCTTCTCTTGATCATAAACAATTTCAGCTCAGAGTTGTATTTCCAGCTGAAAATCTTCTTATCGCTCTCTTTTCTGGTGGGGTTTTTTATGTTCTGGAACAGTGGAGTTATTTCTTCAGCCTCCTTTTCTCTAACAAACCACTCAGATTGATCTAACTCCACCGCTCCGGTTTCAGCTGACCCAGTATCAGTCACATAGGTCACTGGACGTTCATCCACCTCATAGAACTCCGGTTCCGAGATGTAATCTACCAACTGCTCCTCAATTTCCTCCTCTTCATCTACCAGCTTCATCTCCGCTTGTTTTCCTTTCTCCAATCGTTGTTTCTCTCCCACAATCTCCTCACCTGTTAAATCCTTCTCAATATCAAGTCCCAAATCATCAAAATCTTCATTCACAACCTCCACATCATCATCCTCACCCTGTTCTCCTTCAGCATCAACAGGTTCATCATTTTGTCTTTCTCTCCACTCGATCCTGCAGCGTTACTAGTACCAGCTGCTGAGCTTGGGCCCTCTCCTGCCACAGAGAATCTCCCCACCTTCAGAAATGTGTATTTTGAGGTATCGGTGAGGTCATGTAGTTCCTGTTCAGATCTAACATCTGGCAGGCCAGCCGCTTCTTTCAGAGAGTTCACTTCCTTGAACGGTGTCTTGATCAGTTCTTGTTGATCAAGCACCATCTTTGTCAATCCTTCAATCAAATCATCCTTCGATTTCTCCCTTAGCTCTTGATTTATCAATTTGGTTTTCATCATACTCAGCTCATTTGCCACAGAAGCACTGACATTTCTAATCACATCTTGGTCAAGCTCAGATCTTGCATCTTTTCTTAGAGGATTTTCTGTGAAGGCCTGATGTTTGTGTTTCGTTCTCCTCTCTGATGCTTCAGTGTGACTACTTTCTTCGGGCCTCTTCTTAGTTCTTCTCTCCTTCTCAACTCGCATTTCATGCATTGCCTGATCAATTTCATCCTCAAAGTCATACTCTTTCTCTTTGGCATATCTTTTTCTCTTTTTAATTACTTCTTCTTGTTTTTCCCTGTTCTCTGCAGATCTCTTTTTCTCTGCTTCTATCACCTTCTTTATGTATTCCCATCTTTCAGCATAATACATATTTTCCCATAAGTAGGTGATTTTCCCACTGAAATCATGCCTTGCAGAGGAACAGTCTGCAAATATTCTAGAGCTCATCGGGGTTAGTCTTTTGATTTCTCCGTGCTTGGGGATGTTCGGAACCAAATCATCAATTAACATCTGAACAAATCTTGGATACAAAAGCCATTTCTCTTTCTTTAGTGCCATTATGTTGTCACATATGCACTCAAAGATCAGTCTTGCTATATTTGCCTTTTGCCCTCTGCAAGATATCAACATAGCTTTGGCCCATCTAAGGTTAAGACCGTCTGATCCACCTTTCCGATCATCTAAGCACATGATGAAGATATGAGCAATGTATCTCCATTCTTTTGACAGCATGGATTTCTTTATCTCTTTCTTTGACCCAAAAGATGGTCCCTCATACCCCATGCTTCTGAATCCCTCCAAGACTTGATCTTCAGAAAGCTCAACCTCGTCTCCCTGATCTCCTTCCAGACGAAGCACTCTTGCTATGATTTCTTCAGTAACGGCGATGTCATTTCCTTCTATCCTCGCTCGAATACAGTGTGGATTAGCTTTAACATCCAACTTAGCTGATCTCCAGAAATCTTGGATGTGCAAAATATAAATGGAAGGTGAGTGAGTGATAGCATGAAAAATCGGAGATTGCTTCAGCCACTTTATGCAGTCTCTGAACCCTGCAGCTTTGGGATTGTCTTCATCCAATATAGCTATGGTGTTGTTTTTCTCATCGAACTTTAAATTAGCCATGGTTGCTGAAAAAAAAACAAATTAGAAAAGTCTAAGTATACAACATAATAAGTGTGTGAGAATATGTGAAAGCAAAAACAAAAGAATTAATTTAAATTCGCTCAATTAAATCTATAAATTCGCTAAGGTGAATCTATAAATTCGCTAAGGTGAATTTATAGATTCGCTCACATCATATGAACTTTCGTTCAAATTCGCTCGACCTTAGTTAATTTACAGAGGCGATTATATAGATTCGCTGAAATTCAAGTGACTTTTAGCTTAATTTTGTTGGAAAACATTAAGTTCGCTGTGGAGAATTTATAGTTTCACTCGGTTCAAGTGAACAGGCGAAGTTGTTGGGTGAATTTACAAATTCGCTGAATTCAAGTGAACTTTCGTTCAGATTCGCCTGAAGATCAGCAAGTTCGCTGGACGAGTTTCACGAACCCTAACCCAGTCGAACCTGCCAGATCCCACAATGCGAAGTGAAATACACCGATTAAATGCTTCATCGATGTTCGCGACACCTACCTAAAGCTTATCTAACGTGCAGATCCAACAGAAATCGAAACTAAAAGAGGACTCTGAAATTTCGCTCGATGAACTGATATTTTGTTTTTAGGGTTACTGTGAAGAATTTCGCCTTCACTGTAACTTTTATAAGACATAGATTCGCTGTAACGAATCTATAGATTCGCCCGTAAACTCAACATGTTGGTTTGACCATGCAGCTGGTCGAGCTTACTGGCGAAACTATAGGTTCGCTATAGCGAATCTTAATTTCGCCCGATTCAAAAAGCAAATTTTAAAATAAGATAAAAATTAAAAAATTAAAAAATATTAAAATAAAATAAAATAAAATAAAATAAAATGAAATAAAACAAAGTGTCATAAAAATTTAAAATTTTGCCTTTTGAATACCTTATTGCCCCACGATAAAATAAAACTTTACATAAAAGTAAAAATAAAAATAAAAATAAAATAAAAAATAAAAGAGATTAGAATAAAATTAAAGTTAAACGGTTTAAGGATATAATATCATCTTTTTCTTGAAGTTTTTCAGAGGGACATGACTTAGCGAGATTGCTGATATGTTTGTCCGCTTAAACCCATTCCCTGTTCTTTTCAACTTGTGATCTGCAACTGTTTATCATGTTCTGAATTTTCTTAGTAACTCAGCAACTTGGTCCCCACTGATATTTGGTAAAGAATTAGTCTCGACATCAAGGTTTATCGAGCATAATCATTGATTTTTGCCTGCTCACTATACTGAATCTACTTAATGCAAACACAATGACTGACACATACGCATATGAGACACTATGATATACAGATGCAAACACACATAAATGCAAGATATATACTCATGAGATGCAAACTCAACCTTTGACTGACTGACGAGAGCTTTAGGTCAATGCTTTCGCATAGCAAAGAAGATCGTCTAGGCGTGTTGATGAGAGCTTCAGGTCAATGCTTTCGCATAGCAGAGAAGATCATCACTCCAGGTCAATGCTTTCGCATAGCAGAGGAGAAAAACACACATCTTTTCTTATCTAAAGTATGAATGTATATACAGTGAGATTATTTAATGTTTGACTTAGAGGGCGTTATCACCGAGTCACCATCCCAGTGGGAAACACCATAAGCTTCACATCGATAATCTAATCCTAAATGTAATGAAAGTATGTACAGTAATAGGCTATTTAGGATTATTTAATGTTTGACTTAGAGGGCGTTATCACCAAGTCACCATCCCGGTGGGAAACACCATAAGCTTCGCATCAATAATTTAATCCTAAATGGTAAACACAGTACATGAGCAAGATGACAATCAGCAACTCTCAACCAAGTTTTAGAAAAGACTTATATCTTTGTGCAGACCAAAGTATCATGAGGATAATCCTTATTACTGAGTTATGATCTTTAATTTGGCTGCATGATCACTTGTTTACTTCGTTTTTGGGATGAGTCTATCATGCATATCCCAGCGTAAGATGTTCCCCTCTTTCTTACTTCATTTTCTTGAATTCCTGAGAGAATAAAAGTTAAAACTTATCATTGGCATAAATCTCCCCCAAAATTTTTATTCAAAAAAACGTACTTAATAGAAAATTTCTTAATATCGAAAGGAAAGGAAAATTAAAATTATATATGGGACACAAGGATTCTCTAAGTAGACAAACGATCAAGACCTTTGACTCAATTTTTTTTATTATTATTTTTATTATTTTATTTTACAAAAAAAAAGGTTTCAGAAGGATATTAATCCTAGCATGGAGATCAGTTCATAAAAACGTGGTTTATCAAATGTTTTAGTGAAAAGATCTGCTTTCTGCTTCCTAGTTTCAATAGGAATAATATCAATGAACCCCTTTTCCTGAGCGTCACGAATGGCATGAATTCTTGTTTCGATGTGCTTGGTTCGAGTGTGATGAATTGGATTTTTGGCAATTCCAACAGCGGCTTCATTGTCACAGAAGATTGGAGTGTGAAGGAAGTTGATGCCATAATCCATCATCTGGTGTTGAATCCAGAGCACTTGGCAACAGCAGCTTGATGCAGCAATATATTCAGCTTCTCCTGTGGATAAGGACACTGTTGTTTGCTTTTTGCTTTGCCACGAAACAAGACAGTCACCCAGGTATTGACATCCACCGGTGACTGACTTTCTGTTAATCCGGCAACCACCATGATCACTATCAGAAAAAGCATGTAAATCAAAGTTCCCACCTTTTGGATACCAAAGACCCAAACGAGAGGAACCCTTGAGATAACGAAAAATGCGTTTAACCGCTAGCTCATGTGATTCTTTGGGATTGGCTTGATAACGAGCACAGTAGCACACGGCAAATGTGATATCTGGACGGCTTGCAGTCAGATACATGAGAGATCCAATCATCGAGCGATATCGATGAGCATCCACGGACTTCCCATTATCATCAGGAGACAGGCATGTTTGAGCAGTAAAGGGAGTAAGTTCTGGCTTTGAATCATCCATGCCAAACTTTGTAATGATTTCTTTGATGTACTTCTCTTGATGAATAAGAATGCCTTCCGGTTTCTGTTCCACCTGCAATCCTAAGAAGAAGCACATCTCCCCCATCATGCTCATTTCAAAGCGATCCTTCATCACTTCTTCAAAATCTTTACACAGCTTTTCATTTATTGATCCAAAGATAATGTCGTCGACATACACTTGAACAATCAGCATCTCACCATCAACCTCCTTCTTAAAGAGTGTCATATCTATAGTCCCACGAGAGAAACCCTTGCTGAGGAGATACTGCGTCAAGGTCTCATACCAGATTCGGGGAGCTTGATGTAACCCATACAAAGATTTGTCTAGCTTGTACACTTTATCTGGGAAATCTGGATCCTCAAAACCTGGTGGCTGACACACATATATCTCCTCATCAATGTTTCCATACAGAAATGCACACTTCACATCCATCAGAAAAACTTTAAAGTTCTTGTGAGCTGCATGTGCAAGAAAGATTCTGATGGCTTCGATACGAGCAACTGGAGCAAACACTTCAGTGTAGTCTATTCCCTCCTCCTGAGAAAATCCTTGAACAACCAATCTTGCTTTATTTCTAATAACAATACCACAATCATCTGGCTTGTTTCGGAAAACCCACTTGGTACCAATGGGACATTTGTTTGGAGGAAGATCAACTAACTCCCAGACTTTTAACTTCCTAAACTGTTGTAACTCGGATTGCATAGAGTCCACCCAGCTTGGGTCTTCAAGTGCTTGCTTGTAATTCTTTGGAACGATCTGAGATAGAAAAGCTGTATAAAGGCACTCATTTATCAATCCACTTTGACTTCGGGTCCTTACCCCGTCTGTGATAGATCCAATGATGTAGTCATGAGGGTGATCTTTTAAGGTTTTAAAATTAGTGTTAAGCAATGAAGGGTTAAGTTGTGATGTTGATGTGGAAGTGGATGGATTTGTGGGAATTGGATCGATATGAGGGTGTTGAATGGATGAAGCGGTGGATGGTATGGTAGATGAACTTGTAGGATTAGATGAAGATGGTTGAGATAATGAATCAGATGATGGAAGTGGTGGTGAAGGTGGTGAAGGTGGGATATCAAATGAAGTGGGAGGTAATGAGGTGGTTGCAGACGGTTGCGGTTGTGGTGGAGTCAGATTCACAGACGAGTGAGGAATAACGTCATCATCATCGAGAATTGGCAAATTGAATGACTTGAAGACAGTGGTAGAATCATAAAACCATGCAGGCTCATTTCCAATGCTTGTTGAGTTTGATTCTTGCCAGTCGACATAGTAGGACTCTTGCACAATCCGCGATCGTTTATTATACACACGATACGCCTTTTGTGTTTCTGAGTACCCAACAAAGAAACATTCATCAGAGACCGCACCAAACTTTGTTTTCTGGTCTTGGGTATTTAACAGAGTACAAGAGCAACCGAAAGGACGCAGAAAATCAATAAGAGGCTTAATTCCTCGGAACAGCTGGTATGATGTCTTCATTTTGCTCTTGACAATCAATACCCGGTTAAGTACATAAGCTGCACAATTAACTGCCTCAGCCCAAAAGATAATCGGAAGCTTTGACTCGATCAACATCGTTCTAGCTGCTTCAATTAGAGTTCTGTTCTTACGTTCAGCAACACCATTTTGTTGAGGTGTTCTGGCAGCACTGAACTGTCTGAGAATACCCTTTTGTTCACAGAATGAATTGAATATATGATTTCTGAACTCTGTGCCATTGTCGCTTCTGATGGCTTGAATCTTTCTCTTTCCAAGAACCTCGATCAGTGGGATCAGCTTCATCAATTCCTCAGCGGTCTCACTTTTGTTAGACAGAAATCTCACCCAAGAGTACCTGGAAAAATCATCTGTCACAACAAGACTAAGATTTCTTAGCAATTGATTTAACACTGATAGGGCCAAACAAGTCAATATGTAACAATTCGAGGGGATGCTCAATCGAGTTTTGAAATTTAAGTTTATGTGGCTTTTTATGTTGTTTTCCTTTTGCACAAGCCATGCATTTTTCTACCACAGAATAGTCTTTCAGTGGTAGTCCCCTGACCAAATTGTTCTTAACTAACTTGTTTATCAATTTAAAATTGATATGCCCTAATCTTTTATGCCACTGAAAAGATTCATGTGAAGAAGCTTTTGATAAAAGACAGGTCACGGTGGAAGATGATTCTTTCGATCCCATATTTAACAAGTAGGTATCATTTCTCCTTGGAGCTCTCATGATCACCATCTCTTCAGGGATAGAGAATTCCGGTTTCAAGAACAGACATTCATTGGCGAGGAACATCACGGGAATATCTTTATCACAGATCTGTGATACACTGAGAAGATTGAATGCCAATTCTGGAACATAGTTTACTTTCTCCAAAGTCAGGAAACCATTTGAGACATCTCCTTGGCCAATCATCTTACCACCCTTCTTGTCTCGAGCAAAAGCAACATATCCACCATCAATTATTCTAAAATTTGTCAGCAGGTCCTTCAACCCAGTCATATGGCGGGAACATCCACTATCTACATGCCAATAACTATTTACAGCGGCCTCTGAATGTTCCTGTCATAAAAAATGGTTAGACTTTTGAAATTGGGACCCAAGTCTTAGTGTACTTAGGTCTTGGAGGAACAGATTTTCTGCAAAAGAAACCATGTACAAAAGCTGTCAATCTAGTTCCAAAAGATTTATTTTGTTTGTGAAGACCACCTGATATAGGACATTGCTTAATTAAATGATCATCCTTTCCATATCTAAAACAATGGGATCTCAGCCTTGTTTTGGAACAATTTGATGAAGGAACTCTATCAATAGATATTACTTCATCACATTCTGACAATCTAGAATCTGAATCACTGTTCGAGTCATATGACTCGTTTGACTTCTCTGACATAACATTCTCTTTAACTGGTTTTTGTTCACTTTTATCTTCGTTATCTTCAGAGGAAGAAGACGTTTCTTTACCTTTTGGTTTAGAAATCCTTATTGGTGTAAAAGATGGGATTGGATGAGAGAAGAATTTGTTAAAGCAATTAGTTTTTGTTTCACTTTCAGAGACATGACCTGAAAGTTGAGCTGCATCATTTATACACACATTAACATTAACTGCAGAATTTAAAACATTTAAATCATCACGGGTGTTTGAAACAGAACATCCTAAGTTACTATTACATTTCCCAGAGTTTGAATCCAAAATAGTTCCACCAGACACAAAATAATTACTTAAACTAATGTCTACAAATGACTTCTTGGAATTAAAATCATTAATACTAGAGCTCCCGAGACCAACACTTCCACCATAATCATATCCTTCTCGCAACTCCTTAGAATTTTCTCCTTCTAAACCTGCAACAGAGCTGTTAGTATCATTCTGTATAATCTCTTGTATCAACTCATTTGATGGATGAGGAGTGGGCATAGGAGAATAACAGAAAGTACTAGGTGGAGGATATACCAATGCATTATTTTCATTACCCAAACCGGTCTTTATTCTTGCCCCCTTTGTTTTTTGCATAGTTCCTCCCTTTTCATGCTCGAAAGAGACCACTGTTCTATTTTATTTTTAAGTTTTCTGACTTCAAATTCAGCAAGTGTGACTTGTTCAGTTAAATAGTTAACCTCATAGTTCTTTTCCAAAAGTGTCCTTTTTAAATGTTCATTTTCTTTCAAGGCTTCTCTTAATTTAACAAAATACTTTGATTCATTTTGTTTAAGCTCTTTATTGGTTTTCTTTAATTCATTTTCATTCATTATAAGCAACCTATTAGCTTTATATATGCCAATCAAATGAATTTTGCATGCAGAGGAACACATATCTTCAACAATTTCATAAGGAAGACCCATTACCAGTTTTTCTGCTGCAAGAGCACGATCACATTGACAATAAGGAGTGTTCCTCTTGTACTCCTCCACAGCTTCTCTCTTGGCTTCTTCAATCCTTGATTTCATTTTCAACTCCTCGTTTTCACCAGCCAACTTAACCTCTTCCTTAACAGCTTCACATACCAGATCAGTTTGAACAATCTCTTCTTGAACAACAGCTTGATACACACCTACACATTCCTTAATCGTTTGAATGGCTTCAGACCCAATAGATTCACCATTGTTATCAACTTCATTATCAGCTTCACCATAGAACTCCTTGAAAGGATTAAAACTGTAAATGTCCCCATCATCAAGAGCATGTTCCTCCACTATCTCAGCAATCAGTGCATGGTTGATTTCTTCCTTTGATTCTTCAATTTCTGCACTCCAATCAAAGTTGGTCAACAGAGCAGTTTCTTTCTTGGGCTTAGCTTCTTCAACCTTTTCCATGACTGGAATGGTTCTTGAGTTTCCATGATTAACAGGTTCAGTGATAATGGGAGAAGGACACTCTCTTTTGAAGTGACCGAGCTGCTTGCAATTGAAACATCTGAGCTTAGACTTGTCATATCCCAGAGCATTGTTCTGACTCTGGTTTCCAAAATTCTTTCTGCCAGTTCTCTCCATGAACCTCCTGGCACGAAGAGTAAGCATGGCCATTTGCCACTGAATGTCGGTTTCTTCAAGGTCATCAGGATCAACCTGATACATATCTTCTACTGTCATACCACGACCTTTCAATTCTCCAGCCACCAAAGCCTCATAACTTTGCACAAATAATCCAAACAGTGCCATAGTATCGTGTGCAATTTGAGTAGAAACTAAGGCATTTGAACTTGACCCAGCATCCTTATAACCACTTCCTGAGTGAACAATTTTACCATACCCAGAGTTGGCAAAGCCACCATTACCAGATGAACTCCCACAAGTTGCACCATAATAATTAGAGTTTGCAGCGGATGAAATCAATGCAGCGTTTTGAGGAGGGACATTGGGAGACATCATGGTTTGATTATACTCTCTTCTCTTCACATCAAGATCAAATGACTTTAACTTGTTGATTACATCCATCAACTTGTAATCAGCAAAATTTCTTTCTTGTTTGAGTAATTTGATTTGCAGACTCCACTGAGCAGGAAGAGAGTCTAACAATTTACTCACTTGCTCATGATTCCCAAGCTGTTCATCATACTTCTTCAGGTTGCTTGAAACTGACAGAAAACGGTTTGTTATATCAGTAAGTGTCTCATGCTTATATCCCACGAATGAGTTAAACTCCTTCTGAGCCTGAGCTTTCTTGTCTTTCTTCAGATCTTCGTTCCCGTCATAAAATTCACATAAGGCATCATACAATGCCTTAGCGGTAGTATGCTCAGCAAACCTGTTATAAATATTCTGATGTAGGCACAGAATCAACGCTCCAAGAGCTTTCTTGTCGCGATCGAGCAGCTTGATGTCAATCTCAGTATAAGTGCTAGGATCCTGATTTGGTGAAGTGATAGATCCGACAGTTGTTGTTGGTAGGTGAGGTCCGTTAGTGATAGATTCCCACTGACCATGATCAGTGTAGAAGAAGAAAGCTTTCAAGCACCGTTTCCAATCCTCAAAATTCTCTCCGTTGACAAGCCTCGGTGGCCTGTTTGGTTGAACGCACTCCATATCAGTCAGATTCACAATTGAAGTAGACATGATGGAATCAGAAATTAGATTCGCTGAAAAGATGTAAATTCGCTGGCAAGGTCGCCGGTAAATTCGCTAGGCAAACCAACAGCAGATTCGCTCGAATCAGTGCTATTGCTGCTCTAGTTCGCTGAACAAGTTCGCAGAACTAGTAGAACTTTCGTTCTAGTGGTAAATTCGACGGTATCTTCGCTTGAGAATAAGGTAACAAAGGTGAACTTTCGTTCAATGACAGCAGATTCGCAAAAAAAATATATTCGCTCGGGGAATCACAAATTCGCTGGAGGAACACTAAATTCGCCTGACGAACAAACAGCACTTTTCGGTCTGAAAATCACTCTAAACTCATCCAAATCGCTATGAATTAGTGATTGGACGATTGGGATGTCTCCTTACTACTTGAGCAATGGTTTTTCTAAGAATTTCTATGAGTAAAACACCCTTTGATGATGCAAATCGAATGAAACAGTGACTTTTCTTCAAAAACACCTCAAAACCCCAAAAACTCAACAAATCAAGAGCACAAAGGCTCTGATACCATATTGTTGGTCAATTGGTGATCGATTTACGTGCTATTGAGATGATAATCACAATAGTATCCCAAGAATACAGAATCAAACAGTGCAAAAGTGAAGAAAAGAGTTTCAATATGTAGCCATATGATCCAAACTCAATCAATATCAATAGACAAGGCTCAAAGATAACAAAACAAACACAATTCCAGCCTAAAACGAGCTATAACACAGTAATGCAAAAGTATTTCTCAATTAGGTATATGCCAAAACTTGCTGCCAAAGATACATCAAATGCATATATATAACCAGACGCAAATTCGCTGGTAGATTCGCTACAGCGAATCTACCCTGACCAACTGGTAAGTTCACCCGGCGAGCAACAGTTTCGCCGGGTTCAGCTGACTACTAGCGAATCTGTAGATTCGCTAATAGTTTCGCTGGGTCAGAGCAAAACTAAACTATTACTTACATAAGTCAAGGTTATCTAACATTTGTCCTATTACATCCAAAATGAAAGAAACTAAACTAAACTAGGTGAGTCCAACCTATCTATATCATCACATTTTTTCTAGTTAAGGAAAAACTCCTAATCTATTTATTACAATCATATGAATGAATAGATTACAAAAACAAGACTTGAAACAAAAATTAAATTATTACATGCCCAAATGAATATAACATGACAACCAATCAATCATCCACAAGGTCTAGGCTTTGTTATGCATAACCAAAACAATATATATCCAAATATACTAATAAGTCATGATTTTGGCAGCCCCCTTTTAACCCATTTTCTTGGCCAACATTAACCAAGAACAAATGGGTTTTGTCCAAACAAACAATCATCTTATGATTTATATTTTTAAAGATCATTACATGCATAAAGTAACATCTTTAAAATCAAAAGGGGATGACCATAACAGCCCTCTAAGTCTCGGCCATGTGGTGTTATACACCACAAAACCGTGAGTTAGTGAGTATAATATATGTATGCATATGTATAAGTGGCTCTTGATGCCATTGTAGGGATTTAACATGTTTATCAAAGCTCATATAACCATGTTTATATGAAAAACGCAGCGGATTTTAGTTTTAAAACATGTCAATAAGATGGTTATTAAACCCGTTTAATAAACAACCCCAAACCATGGATCATTATACAAATGCATACAATGAAATGAACATAAGATATTGAGGTATACAACCTTTTGTAGATGCTCAAAATCGACCTTGGTGATGTGAGGGAGATGAGTTTATGTGGCTGAAACTTCAAGCTAGAAGTCCTCAAGAGGTTATACCCCAAGCTTGTACAAAGCACCTTCTTACTAGGTCTTTCAACACCAATTTGAAGAACTCTACTTTTGATGAATCTTTTCAGCCAAGAACACTTCTTGGAGCTGAAAATTTCCTGCCCTTTTGCTCTTAGAAACCGAGAAGAGAGAGATAGGAGAGAACTTCTTGTGTGTGTGTGTGAGAGAGGAAAACAAATGCAAGAGTGTTGAAGTGGGTAAATGCTTGCATGGCCTTGGAACTATAAAGGGGACATTCCAAGACAAAAGGGGCGGCCGATTTAGGCTCCCTTTTGTTTCCCTCTTGTTTCAAATTTTATAAAAAATATACACTCTTGCACCCTTGTTTTATAAAATTAAACCATTTTAATTTTATATCACTAACACACACACACTATTATTTGTCATTGTCTAACTAATTAAAAAAATGAACAAATAATCCCATATGAACAAATTATATATATACATATATATAATCTTGTTCATTTGCAAAAGCAATGATTAGAAAACCCGGTTTCTAAATTGGTGTTTATATTTATTTGTATGATCTAATCAACAAATAAATGTTTGTCGGTGTTTGTTTGGCTTGTTATTGGGTATGACCTGACTTGGATCATATCACACTAGCCACATCAATTTAATATGAATGTAGGGCAGATCAATTCTTTCAGTATCTTTCATTGTACCTAGTCATTGGCTTAAAAGGACCACATACATCCGAATGTATGATACCTAATAAATCTTTTTCCCTTTTGGTTTTGCCTCTAAAAGGTGCCTTAGTCATTTTTCCTTGTAAACAAGATTCACATACATCAAATGAATCATATTCACTTGCTTTTAAAATACCGTTCTTTTGAAGTGTTTGTATGCGCTTCTTGTTTATATGACCAAGATGGCAATGCCAAAGGTAGGTGCCACTCAAATCCAATTTGAGCTTCTTGGTGGTGGTTTGGTACAATGAGCTATCATATAATGTGTTTTTACGAACCAATTCATAAATATCATTAATAGGAATAACTTTAAAACAAAAGATGTCATTTAAAGAAACATGAATTTCATTTTTAATGAATGTCAAAACATAACCATATTGTATTAATTGGGCAACTAAAATTGTTGGTACACATGTCCCTAGTTCTAGTTCTAGTGAACTTAAATGTAATTGACTTTCATTTTGTTACACATATGTAATGTTTGATCAATGTAATGAAAACTCTTTGATTGATTATGTATTGGTTGCTTAATGTTTTATATATTTATATCATTGTATGTTACACGCTTATAAGAACATGTTATGTAGGTATACAGTTGTTAGACATAGTTCTGAATTGTTAAAGGTTCAGAAATGTGTTTAACTTAGTCTCATGATTCAGTCGCACGACTGGACCATGCAAATGGTCCAATCGTACGACTGAACCAAGTGATTGAGTCAATCGCACGATTTAGACATAAGACGGACTCAATCCTACGAATGAACCAATCGCACGACTCAGTCGCACGACTCAGTCGCACGACTGAGCCATACGCATGACTCAGTCATACGAATGAAAGTAGTAACCTATAAATACCACTTAATTAGTGGAAAAATGTAACACTTCGAGAATTCACAACCATAGCCGTCCAAGTTCATCCAGATCATCCCTTCCAAGTTCATAGATCGTTTCTGATCATTCCTAGTCTATTCTTAACGTATTCTAATCGTTAGGTTTGATCGGATTAACGGTTTCCCTGATTGGATCGCCAATCAAATAGAATTCCGTGCTATGTGATTCGGTTACATGTTGAATCAGTTAGTACTCCGTATGTACACGGTCCTAAAGCTATGTTAGAAACTTTTGAGTCGTTCAAGGTTCTCGTCACAACATTGGAGTCCCTCTATAAGCTGAAAGTGAGGAAGATTCGTTTAGATAATGGAACAGAGTTCAAGAATCAGTGGATGGATGCATTCTGCAAAGAGAAGGGAATTGTTCATCAGTTCACCTCTGTATACACACCACAGATGAATGGAGTTGCTGAATGAAAGAATCGGAGCTTGACCGAGACAACACGGACTATGTTGGCAGGTTCAAAACTACCAATACAGTTCTGGAATGAAGTTGTTGCCAATGCTTGCTGCACACTTAATCGTGTGTTAGTAGTCAAGCGGCATGGGAAGACTTGCTATGAGTTGCTTCAGAAGCGCAAACCGAACCTGGAGTATCTGGAACCATTCGGAGCTCCATGTACGTTGCTGAAGAAAA
Organism: Flaveria linearis; assembly: GCA_024085815.1. NCBI lineage: Eukaryota > Viridiplantae > Streptophyta > Magnoliopsida > Asterales > Asteraceae > Flaveria > Flaveria linearis. The sequence continues at coordinate 7,938,789 of CM044012.1, read as the reverse complement.
CTCAGGAGGGCAAGTTCAGTGAGAAAGCTGATCAAGGGATATTTCTAGGATATAGCATACCAGACAAACGGGTTTATAACAACTTGAAGGGTCAGGTAGAAGTGTGGTGCAACATAGATGTACAAAGATACACCACCCCCCTTGCTGGAAAAGGTCCATCGTCATTCTTCGATTACAATGGCTTTTTCAAATCCTTCAACCTCCCTCAGCTTGATTCAGATGACGAGATTGCTGCCCAGATGATGTACGACGTCCTAAATACACAGAATCTGGATATCAGCAATATGACACCAGCCAGTGGTGCTTCGGGATCTTCAACACCCGCTCAGGACGAGAATGATGAGTCATCAGATGATGATGAAGCAGCTGAGCCTAACATTAAGCATAATGTCAATTAAGCATAAGTCCTCTAAGGAATGTTGATTAACATATAAGCTTGTGATCCACAAATGTTGGTTGAAATAAAATAACCTAATACATCACCAATGTGTGTTAAAAGTCTGTGTATGGATTTAAGTGGAAAAATATACTGACAATCGTTGTGGATGCATCGCCTGATGTTGAAAACCAATGTGTGTTACATATCAGATCAAGCATGATTCCCAGTTAGAACTTAGAAGTCTCAGATGAATGAGAAACTGTGATATGTAAATATGTTAGTTTCCACTTCACTAAATATATAAAAGTTCCAAGTAATTGAGTTTATGCATGTCTGATTCCATATGAATCTATCTTAGAAATGATGTTAATGCTAATAGGCTTTTCTACCCAACCCTAACAAAATCAAAACCATGTTTATTTTGTTACTTAGTTTAGTCTTTCAAATTATTTGCAAAGTGTGTCAGTGTCGGACTGTGCTATGTTACTCATTGCTATGAATGTCACAAAATGAACTGAACGTTAATCTTAAATCACTTGTTTCTGAAAAAGTAAAAGGATCATGTCTGAGATGATCAGGTGGATAAATGGATCATGTCTGAGATGATCGGGTGGATAAATGGATCATGTCTGAGATGATCAGGTGGATAAATAGATCATGTCTGAGATGATCAGGTGGATAAATGGATCACGTCTGAGACGATCGGGTGGATAAATGGATCACATCTGAGGTGCTCAACAGGTTTTAATCTAAAATTGATCATGTCTGAGATGATCAACTGCTCATAATGTTTTATCTACTATTAAATGGAACTAAGTGTCGAATGGTAAAATGGTCAAAATGTCACAAGTATGGCCCATTCGCACGACTAGACCATAAGTATGGACCAGTCGTACGATTGGATCATACGAATGAGTCCAAATTGTACGAGTGGACCATGCGAATGAGCCCAATCGCACGATTGGAGGTGACCGACTATGACAGATGTCCGAATGAACCTCAATCGTACGATTGGAGGTGAACGATTGGGTGAATCGCACGACCGAGGCCCTGTCGCACGACTCACTCATGCGACTAGGCTCAGTCGCACGACTGGAGGTTGCCCTAGTATAAATACAAGGTGAATCGTGTAGGATTCTATGTGCCCAAGACACTTAGAATATTGATGTGGTTAGTACGTTATGATCCAAGTCGGGTTATACCCAATAACAAGCTTAGCAAACACCAATTAATATTTAATTAGTGATATGATCATACAATAAATATTTACACCAATTTAGAAAATGGGTTTTCTAAATAAGTTGCATATGAGATGGAACAATTTATTAGGATATTTTGTTCAATAATATTATTTGTAATGTTATTTAAGCAAGTTAGATAACATTACAAAGTAATAATGACAGTGTATAGATTATACAATTAAAAGGTTAGTTGTATATATATATATATCTAAGTTGAGGGACTAATTGATACAAATTGGTTAAAAGTTTTGAGTGGGAATATCATGGATAAGAGCATCCATCCGTCCCCTCTCCTCAAACATGATATTCTCCACTTTCTTGTGAACTACAAAAGGTTAAAAGGCTAGTCCACATGCAAGAGACAACACTCTTCAATACGTGCAAGCTTGAACACAACAAATTTATTCTTCCTCTCTCTCTAAGTTACGGAACAAGAGGCAGCAGATATGGAGTTTTTTTGAGCAATTGTGTGTTCAATTTTGGTGTTTTCTACCTAACAAGAAGAGGAGTTTGCATATAAGTTTGGGGTATACACACTTGAGGGTTCCTCCTCTTGGAACCTCGGTCGTTTTCATCCTTCCATTTCTCACGATTTTGAAGGCCTGTTGGCAGCTTATCTTTTGTTTTTTTTGGTGTCCAAGAACAAGCATCTAAGATGCCTACTTAGAGCCTTGTGGGAGTGAGCACTTGACAACTTCTAAGCTTGAAGTTTTGGCCATATTTCAGCCTCCTATCTTCTATCTTTGGTCGACTTTTAGCTGCTGAAAGAGGTAGTTTGGCAGCCCCTTTGTGGCTGTCATATTGTGTTATTTTTATGTACACATAGCATGTTTATTCACATATAATGATCCTTTGATTTATGGGTTTGTTTTATACACTTGTATGGTCACTTAAAGAACATATTTTCAGCTTATAAAATCGGTTTTAAAGCTGTATATCCGCTGCGTTTTTCTGAATGTTTAAATGGTTAAAGTTGATTTTATGTTCTAACAAACCCAACAATGACATCAATAGCCGGTTATGTGGATAGCTTGCTTGTTCTTGTCCTTTAAAAATTAGTTTTAGAGGATGATTATAAACTCATAATAGGCTATTTTGGTTGATTCAGTAAACCCCATGTCTTTCAAAGTTATATCTTCATGCTTATGATTAAACTTTGAAAGATAGGAATGTCAATTGGTTGATATATTTGGATGTTGTTTGTTTGGACAAACAAACCCTAATTTTCAGTTTATGTTGGCTGAAAATTTGGGGTTTGGTGGGGTTTATTTTGTTTATTGAATAATATTTATGATTGTTCATATGTTAGTGTGCATAACCTAGCCTTTGGCCTTTTGATTTGGATGGTTTTAATGGTTGTTTTAATTCATTCAATTGGGTTGTAATATTTATGTTTATTATTTGGGTTGTAATATTTATGTTTATTATTTGGGTTGTAATTATTTATTCATTTGGTTATGTAATAAATAGATTAGGTGCATTTCTTTTATTAGAAAAATGTATTAGGATATATTTTGTAAAAGGAAGATGCACAAGATCAAGACCCAAAGATGGACATCAAAGACACAAAAAAAGGACTTGAAGCATATGGATGCAAGTTCAAGTGGGAGTCAATGAAGACCTCAATTTTGTGTTGTATTCAACCCTTAGGAAAGACCAAATGACCACACTTGTGATGGCAAACAAGTGTGGTCACAATAGTAGCTATGGTTATGCATATTATGGTTGTTAATATTATGCTTGTTTGGTTGTTTGTTGTATGATTGTTGTTTGATATTTGGATATGCATAACAAACTCATTAGCAAACTTAACAAGCTGAAAATTTATGGTTTCCAATCATTAAGAGGTTAATAAAAGGTTATTAAAAGGATTAATGATTTAATAAAAGAGGTTTTATTAAAAATAAACCATAGGATACCTTGCATTTGAAAGCATGCAAATACATGGTATATAGAGTTTTCAAAACTAGAATTAATGAAAACCAAAAATCCCTTTTGAAACAAGTTTAACACCATCCTTTTACACGACACTCGAATCACTTGAGAACTATTTATGGGATAAAGGTCACCTAACCACTTTTAGGGAACTTGTGTTTTGAGGTGGGCTTAACATATTTGTGGGATAAAGGTCACCTAACCACTTGTATGAGTAAACTCACACGTGTGCGTAAGTAGGACGACTTGAATTGGAAACCATGTGCATAGGGTCACCGAAGCATGGCGTACAATGGTGTTGATGGGATTAAACATGCCAACCAAACATAAGATGTTTAACCGATCCCATAAAGGCTAGAAGTTGCAAAAGGTTGCAATTGTCAAATATTGACTACCTTGTTAAATTAAATAATGGCATAAAGGTTACCTAACCATTATTTGAATGTAACGTTGGATTCTAGATTTTAATTATTAATTGTCTATGAGACATAAAAGGGTATGAATAATTAAAATAAAATTTTAAGAAATACTAATAAGAACTTTGTAGATTTTGTAGAATGGCCGCAAACAATAATGCTACCACCCGACCGTCCATACCCTATCACTGAGAATCGTTATCAAAATGAGTAAAGGCCTATGTCCTTGACGATCCCATGTCTCACCAACCAATGCTGTTGATGTTAAGGCCTTTTGATGATTGGCTTAAGCACATTAAGCATTCTATGCTAGTTTCCTACCTCATGTTAGGAATATGATTCCCGAACTCCAATAGGGTTTGGAATAGCATAGGGCATATGACATGATAATCTAGTTGAAGGAAATGTTCCTTCAACAAACTTTAGTAAGATTGCATCGAAACGGTTCAAGCACTTTATGCATGTCACATGGAAGAAACCCAATCGATATCATCTTATATATTCTTAAGATGAAAAGCCACATTGATAGCCTCAAGATGCTTAACTGTCCTATCTCAAAGTAGTTGCCAAGGATTTGATCCTTGATTGCCCAACTAAAGGTTTGAGACATTCATAATAAACTGTAATATGAACGGGTGGGACAAGAGCATCGGTGAAAATTCACTCAATGCTCAAAGCAACCGAGGCAGGGATGGGTAGAGAGAGGTTCTACCTATTCTCTCGATCAATGAGGGAGACTATAAGAAATGGCCAATCTTGATCCTAAGGCAATTATTGCCAAAAGAAAGGAATACATCAAAGCAAAGGTTAAAGCGAAACCTCAAAAAACTAAGCTTATGAGCCTAAAGTAAAGGAGAACGATCCATGCTTTGAGTATGGAGAGATAGGACAACAAAAGGGAATTGTCCCTCCTATCTCAAGGAGTTGAAAATTAAGAGGGATGCTAGGCAAACCTCGAATACAATTTTCATGATTCACATTGTATTAAATGTCATTTCTTCAAACACATGAGTATTGGATACCGGATGTGAGACTCATACTTGCAATTGTTGCAAAGGGGTTCAAAAGAAATGTGCGCTTCAAAGAAGGAAACTCTATTTTGAGACTTACAAATGGTTTGAAAGTTGTTCTCAAAACCTTTTGTATGCACCTAGTTTGACTAGGAACATAATTAATGTTTCCTATTAAAACAATATGGTCATGATTTAAAGTTTGTATATAATGGTATTAAGTTTTATGGATGATGTATTTCATTTTAAGGATATGCCTTTTAATGATATTCATGAATTAGTTCATGACAATTCATCCTATAATAACTCATTATACACATAAAGCACCAAGAAACTTAAAATCGGTTTAAGTTATTATTATCTTTGACATTATCATCTTAGTCACATAAACAAGAATTGGATTCAAACACTTCAAAGAATGGTCTTTTGGAAACAAATTAAAATGTTTCATTTTTGATAAGTGTGAACCAAAAGACTTATTAGGAATGATACATTTGGATGTATATGGTCCTTTTAAGACAATGACAAAGATTGGTGAAAAGATACTTCATTACTGTTACCGACGATTACAGTCGCTGTTATTGTGTGCACTTGATGACACATAAGAATGAAGCTTTTGAAATGTTCAAAATCTTCAATAATGAAGTAGAAAATCAACTCTACATAACTATCTAAGTTCTTCATTCTGATAAAGGAGAGACTGAACCCTATTTGGATACGGTTTAATTCATTAAGGCTATGAGCTTACCACCTTTATCATCTTGGGTTTTCGCACTACTCTCACGGCTCATATTTTGAATATGGCCCAAACCAAGAAAGTGGGTTCGACACCTTTTGAAATATGGCATGGAAAGAGTTCCATCACTATCATATTTAAAAGATATGGGGTAGTGAAGCTTATGTTAAGCTTAACACCCAAAACAAATTTAAAAGTCAATCCACTACGTGTATATTTGTTGGATATCCCAAAGACTGTATAGGATACTACTTCTTTGATCCAACAGAGCAAAAGGAATTTATTGCTCGAAGGGCAGAGTTCTTGGAAGCCAAGTTCCTTATGGAAGGAGTGACACATAGAACAATGGAATTTGATGAAGACCAAGATCCACAAGCCGATACACGTTTGGTTGACACTAGCTGTCAACAAGAGGTTGTTGATGATAATCAAGAGGTTGATCAATACACACAAGATGTTCACAGATCTGGTAGAGTTAGCATTCCACCTGAAATATATGGATTTTTCATGGATGGATGCTATGAGGTTGACTCCGATGAGCCAACTACATACCATGATGCTATGTCCAAATTGGATTGTGACAAATGGCTGGAAGCCATGAACGTAGAGATGCAATCCATGTATGACAACCAAGTTTAGGAATTGGTTGACCCTCCACTTAACTACAAATATTGGACTAACCCGCATCTCAAATTTTACTACATGGAATCTTATCGATTTATCATAAGTAAATTTGAGTAAAGGCGAATATCATTTGGTATCCTCTGACCTGAGATACATATTGGGTTTTGATATTCACCAAGTATTATAACTTGAGCTAATTCTTCACTGTCCTGAAATAGTGGACAGTACATAAGGGTATGTTCAGGTATAACACGAGGTGTTTGTGAGAAACGTATATAGTCAAGATGGAATTTGTTCCTCTTATTCGTTGAGAGTTAGATGTCTAAGGCCTGATTAAGTTAAATCAACAAGGAATGATCATTCTGTGTCCTTGGATTTAACATGACATCTGTAACAAAAGGATAGATGATTGATTCACCTAAATCATTTCTAGTAAGGTACTTGAATGGTATGATGTTATTGAATGGCCATAAGTCATGCGTATTAAGGATAGTAAACCGTTGTTAGGCGTTATTTACTGCTTGCATCAATCTTCTATGAATCTTGGGCAAGTGGGAGATTGTAGGATTCTATGTGCCCAAGACACTTAGAATATTGATGTGGTTAGTACGTTATGATCCAAGTCGGGTTATACCCAATAACAAGCTTAGCAAATACCAAATAATATTTAATTAGTGATATGATCATACAATTAAATATTTACACCAATTTAGAAAATGAGTTTTCTAAATAAGTTGCATATGAGATGGAACAATTTATTAGGATATTTGTTCAATAATATTATTTGTAATGTTATCTAAGCAACTTAGATAATATTACAAAGTAATAATGAGAGTGTATGGATTATACAATTAAAAGGTTAGTTGTATATATATATATCTAGGTTGAGGGACTAATTGATACAAATTGGTTGACAGTTTTGAGTGGTAATATCATGGATAAGAGCATCCATCCGTCCCCTCTCCTCAAACATGATATTCTCCACTTTCTTGTGAACTACAAAAGGTTAAAAGGCTAGTCCACATGCAAGAGACAACACTCTTCAATACATGCAAGCTTGAGCACAACAAATTTATTCTTCCTCTCTCTCTCTAAGTTACGGAACAAGAGGCAGCAGATATGGAGTTTTTTTGAGCAATTGTGTGTTCAATTTTGGTGTTTTCTACCTAACAAGAAGAGGAGTTTGCATATAAGCTTGGGGTATACACACTTGAGGGTTCCTCCTCTTGGAACCTTGGTCGTTTTCATCCTTCCATTTCTCACGATTTTGAAGGCCTGTTGGCAGCTTATCTTTTGCTTTTTTTGGTGTCCAAGAACAAGCATCTAAGATGCCTACTTAGAGCCTTGTGGGAGGGAGCACTTGACAACTTCTAAGCTTGAAGTTTTGGCCATATTTCAGCCTCCTATCTTCTATCTTTGGTCAACTTTTAGCTGCTAAAAGAGGTAGTTTGGCAGCCCCTTTGTGGCTGTCATATTGTGTTGTTTTTATGTACACATAGCATGTTTATTCACATATAATGATCCTTTGATTTATGGGTTTGTTTTATACACTTGTATGGTCACTTAAAGAACATATTTTCAGCTTATAAAATCGGTTTTAAAGTTGTATATCCGCTGCGTTTTTCTGAAAGTTTAAATGGTTAAACTTGATTTTATGTTCTAACAAACCCAACAAATCGGCCTCAGTCGCTCTACTCACCCAAATCGCCCTTTATACGTACGACTTAAAGAACCTCTGTCGAAATTTTGTTCGATTCACATTTACCACATATTCTTGTGTTTAGACATTCTTTATTGTTTATACAGGTAATATTCGAGGTGGTTCATCAATAAAACCAAACATTGACATCAAGAATCGCTCAAATTTTGACCTAACAGTAACCAAGGACTAAAGCGGACAAATAAACTACCTAAATTGAGCTATAAGATCAAACTAAAACTAAAAGATGCTTAATCGGACTATTCCGAGTGTAATGAGCCTAATCATAATGTTTAACATCAAGTATTGCTGAAAAACATGAATTTGAATGTTCAAACAGTCGAATAGGCGACTGGACACACTGATGAACTTCAATCGTACGACTGAGCTGTTCGATTGGCTCAATCGTACGAGTGAGATGGACGAATGGCACAGTCGCACGACTGAACCATGCGTATGAGCTCAGTCGCACGACTGAGGTAAACGCATGAGAAGATATGCGACTAAATCCAATCGTATGACTAGATCTCAGTCGCATAGCTCAATCGCACGACTAGATCTCAGTCGCATAGTTCAATCGCATGACTAGATGTCAGTCGCCTTGTTCAGTCGCACAATTAAACCAATCTTTCAAGTTCATTAACCGAAATTGGTTATCTTAGACAAGTACTAATGTTTATCTGTTTTATGTCACAGATGGCTAGTTGGTGGCCCATGAGCACCAAGCACAATATCTGTGCTCATCTAGATCTTACTTCCCACAACGCTGCGGACTTTTCTGGGATTATCAGTTTTCTACGCCGCTCGATGATGTTTTGAGCGATCTCAGCGCAGTGTACACCATACAGATCGATTCAGCAGATTTTTTGGGAAAACGCTGTTGTAGACAGGTCCACGGAGCCTCACACTATTCGGAGCTCTATCTATGGACAGGATATTGAGCTAACTGAGGAGGATTTACGGACCGTTCTTGAGTTTGGGGACGATGCTAACTGCCCAACGAGACTACATCCCCTTACTGTCCGTGGCTGCTTTATGAGGGCGAAGTACTCGGGGGACATCAACTCAAGTATGCTTAACAAGAGCAACTTGTGCGCCAGTTCAAGTACCTCGCCCATGTTCTTTTATGTTGTATAGCCTCGAGGAAGGGAGGATTTGATGAGTTGTCTGATCAGATGCAGAATGCATTTGCTGCATTAGTTTTGAACTTCCTGTTCAGCTTCTTCAGGATGATCTTCACCTACTTGGTGGAGAACATCGAGGCCAAGGGGAAGGAGAGCTTCTTCATGTACCCGAGTTTTATCCAGATAATCATTGATCAGAAGCTCCCCCAGCTACCAAAGGAGAAAGAGGATGCGGTCGTATTGGAGGTTATGGACGATACGACGCTGGGGAGAATGAAGGTCTACCGGGGCAAGCAGGTTAAGCCCCTAGTGAGGAGACTATTTGGGCATCTAGCCCGGGAGGACTACGTGGTGCCGACAAGACGTAAATGGCGCCACGACGACAGTGACTCCGATGTGGAGCACATAGTCCTCCCTGGTGATGATTCAGATGATGATGACGGTGATGATGGTGGAGATACAGGTTTTGAGACCACTACTGCAGATGTTATATCTCCACCATCCCCACAAGAGGGATTAGAGACGATTGGTTTCCATCAGGACTTTCAGGCCGATGAGGATGAAGAGTCTGATGAAGAGCCTCTCACCCGGACAGTTGGTAGCCGGGTGGTTGCTACGGAGCAAGGTGTTAGGGCGGTTGGTGGACGCCCGGGAGGGTCTGGGGGTCCTACTGTCGACCCATCATATACCCCAGACTCTCCCAGTAGCCGAGGGGAGCATCCGGGTCCAAAGGGACTAGACTGAAGCGGATAGCTCAGCCCCAAGGATGGAAGGCGAAGCGAAGGAGGATTTCCTTGCTTACAACCTCATCAGCCACCACTACTACCACTCCACCACCCACTACCACAACATCACCTACCACTACCATACCACCCTCCACAACCACTACTCCTACACCTCCATCCAATCGTACACCTCCATCCACTCAAACACCTCCACCTATATTCACCACCACCACCGCTACCACCACCCGACACCAAGCCGGACCCTCAACAGTTCCATCAGGATCTTCTCTACCCTTCAGTGGGGTAGAGGAACAGCTTGCAACACTTAACTGAATGGTGCTGAAGCTGTTAGCTGCCGATGACGAGAAGACTGCATAGCTAAGACAGTTAGAGGAGCTTATTGTTGCCCAATCACTGTAGATCTCTTAGCAGGCACAACAGCTACAGGAGCAACCCAGCAGATGGCTGCTCAGAGGCTAGAGCTCACACAACTCCAGGAGCAAAACGTCATATCTTCTAAGAAGATTGAGGAGTTGGAGGAGGCCAAGAAGACCATCCTGCTCAAACTTAAGGGAACTAAGGATGAGCCTCTGAAGATAAGAGAGGAAGATGGCATTGATGGTGATGATGAAGATAGTGATGATGAGGTAGATGACAGTGATGAAGATGATGATGATAGTGGAGATGATCAAGCAAAGGAGGGGCACAATGATGATGATGATGATGAAGATTCAGCTACAAATGCTGCTGATCCTGGTCTGGAACAACGAACAAAAAGAAGACGAGAACATGGATCTACATCAGCCCCTCCATCATCACCTACAGCTGAAGCTCACGAGCAGATTCAAGGCAAAAGTATAGTTTATATGTTTTATTATTCAACTTTTGTACTTGAATCATCTTTCGATGTTTATGTAATTAATGTAAATATTTATTATTTAATGTTTGATTATCTTGATTACATACTAATGATTGTTATGCTACATGTCTAAATCAAGCAGATCCAACATTTCAGCAAGATGAGCACGATGTTGCTCCCCTCCAACAGATCAAGTCTCAACTCACAATGATTCTTGATCTGCAGGGGATCGTCAGAAGGGCTGTGAGTTATACTCCTGAAGAAGGAGAAATAGTTCACGACCTAACTGACGGGCAACGTGCTGAGATGTTTTGGCTTAATCCAGATGAGATCGTGAAGGATGCTCCAAAGTTTGATGATGCTAGTGATGAAGAGCTCAATGATGTTGAGGAGATAGAGATTGAAGACATCACCGATCAGCACTACCCTGAATACACTGACCGAGAGGGAAATGTGTTTCCTGATCTGGTTAACACTCTCGGCAGTGATATTTTGGAGAAGTTGAGTGATAAAGAGAAAGAAGCAGAAGCATCAACTAGCCAAGCCCAAGCCTCGGACGCTGATGTGGATATCAGAAAGGCTGAATGGGCGGCTTGCTTTGCTGAGATCCGAGCCCAACGCGCTACAGCTAAGCAAAGTACCTACACCAAGCTGTACAAAGTTAAGAAGAACATGAATGTGTCAGGGAAGATTATTGCATGGGCTCATTTTGAGGATCTTGGAGTTTATGCTGTAAAGAGGGAGAGGGGAATCGAGTACTTCAGATTCCCTCATGATCTGAAGACTCTCCCCGGGTTCGAGCTCAACCAGCTGGCACGCCTGAAGTTGCTCTACGCTGATTCGAAGAATATGTCAGGCTGGTTTGAGGCTGCACTAAAAGGGAATACCGGACAAGATGGGTAAACTTCAAACCTCAGCAGGCTACGAGGTACCTCTGAAGGTCTGAGGTGAGTCCCATCCTCAGTCAACCAAAGATAGTCCTGAAGTGGCGCCCTCCACGCACGATGTCCAGAATTCCTTTAAGGGATATTCCATAGGACTTTACCCCACATTTTAAGTGGTGGTACTATGACTGGTGCTCTGGAGAGGCCGTCATTGTTTTGGACAAGGAAGGATAGGTGGACACAATAAGGGTGTTCGACCCAATGTGGTTTATCAACTTGTCAGCTTCAGATGTCTATACTCTGTACAAGTGGCCACTATTTTTTGATACCCAGGATATAGTGCAAGCACTACAGTTTCAGCATGTCATACGTCTATGCTTCGCACTCAATATCCATGCTGGGGTTTCGAAAGAGGAACGGGCTAAGAGGTTTGAAGAGTTTAAGAAGGAAGTCAAAGATTAGATAGAACTAGGTCCGAGGGGGAGTTTGTTGGTACACATGTCCCTAGTTCTAGTTCTAGTGAGCTTAAGTGTAACTGACTTTCATTTTGTTACACATATGTAATGTTTGATCAATGTAATGAAAACTTTTTGAATGATTGTGTATTGGTTGCTTAATGTTGTATATATTTATATCATTGTATGTTACACGCTTATACGAACATGTTATATAGGTATACAGTTGTTAGACATAGTTCTGAATTGTTAAAGGTTCAGAAATGTGTTTAACTTAGTCTCATGATTCAGTCGCACGACTGGACCATACGAATGGTCCAATCGTACGACTGAACCAGGTGATTGAGTCAATCGCACGATTTAGTCATAAGACTGACTCAATCCTACGAATGAACCAATCGCACGACTCAGTCGCACGACTGAGCCATACGCATGACTCAGTCGTACGAATGAAAGTAGTAACCTATAAATACCACTTAATTAGTGGAAAAATGTAACACTTCGAGAATTAACAACCCTAGCCGTCCAAGTTCATCCAGATCGTCCCTTCCAAGTTCATAGATCGTTTCTGATCATTCCTAGTCTATTCTTAACGTATTCTAATCGTTAGGTTTGATCGGATTAACGGTGTCCCTGATTGGATCGCCAATCAATTAGAATTCCGCGCTATTTGATTCGGTTACACGTTGAATCAGTTTGTACTCCGTACGTACATGGTCCTAACAGAAATAATGTTCCTAGTCAAAATAGGAGCATACAAAACATTGTTCAAAACTGCTTCCAAACCATTTGGAAGCTTCAAGATGTAGTCCCCTTGGTCTTCAACTTGAACTTTTGCCCCATTCCCCATGTAGAGGCCAACATCCCCATTCTTGAAGTCCTTACTTCTTTTGAACCCCTGCAACAAATGCAAATATGAGTTCCACATCGTATCCAATACCCATGTGTTTGAGCATATTGAATTGAGATCAATATGAATCATGAAAATTGTACCTAAGGTTTTCCCGACATCCCTCTTAGCTTGTAACTCTTTGAGATGGACAGGACAATTTCTTGCCCAATGTCCTATCTCTCCACACTTAAAGCATGGGTCATTCAAAGCAACCTTTTGCTTTTTCTCTGCTGGTTTTGGTGGTGGCACTTTTACTATTCCCTTTCCCTTTCCCTAAACGTACCCTTTACCCTTGGAAACGCTTGCCTTGGGTGCGGGGTAAGGCCTCTTTTTGCTCCACCTTCATTGATGGTGAGAACGGGTAAAACCTTTTTACCCATGACCGCCTTGGCTGTTTTGAGCATAGAGTGAAGCTCACTTATGTTCTTGTCCTACCCGTTCATGTTATAATTCTTAACAAAGATGTCAAACCTTTTTGACAAAGAGTTGAGGATCAAATCCGTAGCCAACTCTTTCGAGACGGGACAATTCAGCCTTTCGAGGCGGTCTATGTGGCTCTTCGTCTTAAGTACATAAGATGAGACCGATTGGGTGTCATCCATACGACATGCATGGAGTGCTTGAACCGTTTCGAAGCACTCTACCCTTGCTTGTTGTTGGAACGTTTCCTTCAATTGGGTAATATGTCGTATGCTCCGTGATGTTCGTACTCCTTTTGGAGATCCAGAGTCATACTTGCGAACATGAGGCAAGACACTTGGATCGAGTCCTCAGTGTATTTCACCCAATTATTGTAGGCCTTCTCATCTTCCTTATTGGGTTGATCGGGAATCGGATTGTCTAATATGTATGACCGTTTCTCTTGCTTGAGAACAATTCTCAAGTTTCAAAACCAATCAATAAAAGTTGTTATGGTTTAGACGCTCCTTTTGGAGAATGGTTCTTAGTGATAGGGTATGAGCGGAAAGGATATCATCGTTTTCATTGTTGTTGGTAGCCATCTACAAAATTTAACAAAGTCCAGTTTTAGTATTTTTGATATTGTCGTATTTTAGTTATTAATACTCTTTTATGTGTCATACATAAATTAAAATTCTAGAATCCAATGTTACATTTAAATAGTGGTTAGGTGACCTTTATCCCATTATTTAAATTAATAAGGTAGTCAACTTTGACAATTGCAACCCTTTGCAACTTCTAGAGGTATGGGATCGACTTAAACATCATATGTGTAGTCGGCATGTTTATCCCATCAACACCTTTTGTAAACCATATTGTAGGTGATCCATTTAACATGGTTTGCAATCCAGTCACCCTACTTGCATACATGTAAGTTTACCAATACAAGTGGTTAGGTGAACTTTATCCCATAAATATGGTATTCCCACCTCAAATAACAAGTTCCCTCAAAATGGTTGGGTGACCTTTATCCCATTAAGAGTTTTCAAGTGACTTAAGTGTTGTGCAAAAGGACGGTGTTAAACTTGTTTTCAAAAGGATTTTTTAGTTTTCATAATTCTAGTTTAGAAAACTCTATGTACCTTGTATTTGTATGATTTCAAACACATGGTACCCTATGGTTTCTTTTATAATAAAATCCTTTTTGTTTAAAATCATTAATCCTTTCAATAACCTTTTATTATCCACTTAATGATAAAGAACCATATTATTTCAGCTTGTTATGTTTATTAATTAGTTTCTTATGCATATCCATATATCAAACAACCAACATAAAATAAACAACCAAACAAGCACAACCATATTATCACAAGTGCATAACCATAGCTACTAAGTTGACTACACTTGTTTGCCATCACAAGTGTTGTCATTTGGTCTTTACTAAGGGTTAATAATAACATATTAAAATGTGTTCATGAAGTCCCACTTGAATCCGCATCCAAATGCTTCAAGTGTCCATGTCTTTGTGTCCATACTTTGTATCTTCCTTTGAGTCTCCAATTTGTGCATCTTCTTTTACAAAAATTATATCCTAATACAATTTTATAATTAAAGAAATGAACCTAATCTATTTATTACATAACCAAAGATTAAAAAAATTACAACCCAAAGATACAAACACAAAGTTATTATTACAACCCTTTGATTAATAATACCAAACATGTCAAAACATTAAACCAAATCTAAAACACACTTGGTCAGGGCTATGTTATGCACCAAAAGATGTATCCAAATACAAGATTCAAGAGCAAAATGAACTCCCTATTTAACCCTTAAAATTTTAGCCAACATAAACCAAAATCTTTAGGGTTTTTGTCCAAACAAAATAATTAACCATTTGACATCAATCTTTCAAGATTTATTCTAAAGCATGTAAAATAAAACTTGAAAGACAAGGGATTCATATATCCAAAACAAATCAGCCCCTAATGGGTTGAGAAAGTCCAACAAAACTAATTTTTCTTGGACTTTTGAAGCAAGTTTTCCATATAAACGGCTCTAGATGCCATTGTTGGGTTTGTTGCATGTTTATCAAAGATCGTTTAACCATTTAAACAAAAACGCAGTGGATATTTAGAGATATGAAACATGTTTTAGATGCTGAAAATAAACCATTTATTTTCAAGAAGACAAACCCAAGAACAATGATCATACATATGTGAAAACAAATGCTATCAAAACGAAATCAACCATAGGGTGTTCTTAGATTACTACCTTTCTAAGAAAAAGAATATGTGTGATGGATAATATATAAAGAAGATGATGCTCTTGAATGGAAGCCTTCAAAGAAGAGGACCTCAAACTAGTATACCCACAAGCTCTTGCCAAACACCCAACTAGTTAGGAAGTTTGAACTCCAAAACCTTCTTCTCCTTCTTCCTTTTGGCCGAGATTTTTGCTAGAGAGAATGGGAGGAAGATTGCATTTATGTGTGAGAGAGAAAAGTGGTTGAGTGTCTTGTGAAAATGGGTTAATGTCTTGTATTAAAACAAGACAAGGAATCCCAAGGAAGACCACCAAGGGGGCGGCCGAAAATTTCAAAGTGGGTTCCCACCCATTTGAAATTTTTTATCACAAATTATTTTTTTGTATAAGTTTATAAAATTAACCTCTTTTAATTTTATAACTCAACCACACTCTTATTTGTTATTATTTAACCTACTTAAATAATAATATAAATAATTTCTCATGAACAAATTATCCATATAATTTATTCTATTTCAAATGCAATAATTTAGAAAACCCATTTTCTAATTTGGTGTCAATATTTATTTACTTGATCATATCAACAAATAAATATTTATTGGTGTTTGTTTAGCTTGTTATTGGGTATGACCTGTCTTGGATCATAACTTACTAACCACATCAATCTTGTATGTGTCTTGGGCATATAAGATCTAACAATATTTATACACACACACACACATATAGGGAAGGGTTCAAATAAGAAGTCACTATTTTGTGAGAACTCTAGAAACCAATATGAGACAATAGTTTTTAATGACAAAATGGTAATTAACGAAAACATAATAAAAAGGTTGTAAGAGTTATAATTAGAGGCTGATGTAACCAAAGTTCTTAGCATGCATACTAAAGTATTGAGAAAGTTACTTTGCACGAATTGATACAACTCAATGAAATTCACTAAGTAGCAAATTTTCTGAAACCAAAAGACTATTTTTTCCAAAGCCAAAGACGAAGTCTTCCAAAACTTCAAAACAGTCTTCCGAAGCCAAGAGACTGATTTCTTTTAAATATAGAGAAGACATGCCTTCTCTAACATGCTTTTAACAAAAGCTAAACTACTTTCTGCTGCCATCTCTGAAGACTCACTATCATATACAAGTTTGTGATATGTCCATACTTTAGTCAACTGTAGATTAAGGTCTTAGAGTCTGTAACTTTATACTTTGTACTTTTATCCTCTTGTAATAGATAAGGATGTGAGCTATGTCATGTCATAGTCACTAGTCAATAGTCAATCTGCCTTTTGCCTTTACATTGATCTTGTTATCTAGATTATTGTTCCAGCTGGTATTCAAAGTATGACCGACTGTAAGATGTAGTATAAAGTATCTCAGGTACCGCTCCTTAAGACTAAGCTTTGTAACATTTGTAAAACACTTGAGAGCAATATACATCATTCTTGAAAACCATCTACTTATGTTCTTATTATGTTCTTTACTTGTGTTTGTTGTTCCATTTAGCCGGTTTATTATATTTGATCTGTTAAGTGTTCTAGTCTCTCCAACATTATGAAACTATTGCATTGATCTACTACACCAGTCCTGCAATAGGTATCAGAGCATTTTAGGATCTTGATTGTAAGATTTCACCATCTTAAATCCTTTTAGTTTCATAAAACACTTACCAGATCAAGTGGTAGCTCTCATAAAAGCTGATATGGAAACCGGTACCATGACAAAATCTCCATTATCACTCCTGACGACTTTGATACTTGGTGTTAATAAATGGAAGTGTTCATCAAGTCTCAACATAGAAGGATGTGGAGATCTATTGTCTCAGGACCTCACATCTTAAGCACTTCTTCAACCACTACTGGAGGTGGAATGATTCCAATGGAAGTGGCTAACTATTCTCAGGAAGATTGGAAGAAGATTGACATAAATTAGAAGGCCATGACCACTCTCTAAACAGCTCTTCAAAACTCTGTATACAGAGGGCTTCGAGAAGTGCAAAACTATTAAGCAGCTCTGGGATGCACTGAAGCTTATGTACGAAGGATCTGATGAAGCTAAAGAAAACGAGAACGACCTTATGAAGTAGCAGTTTGAGAATTCACCTGCAAGACAGGTGAAACTATGACTCAATAATACTTTAGGTATGTTGAGATTGTATATATTCTCACAGATGTTGGAGTTATGCTTAAGAATAAGGACATTATGAGGAAGTTCATGTTCTCTCTTCCCAGACAATAGACTTACTACTGTGTGGCTATTAAGAGAATTACAAACCTCTCCACTCTTACTCTCACAAAGCTGTATGGTATCCTTAGTGGCTGCCAGATGGAGATGAACATGCAGAATCCATCAAGCAACTCTTCTAACAATCAACTGAGTTTAGCCCTCCATATGGTTGAAAGGGATAGTAGAGAATTAGAACATCATCTTATCTGCTACCTTGAAAACTCATAGATAGGCCCTTTCATCACCTTCCTCGAGATACCAAGAGAGAGCTACATCTAAGGAAGCCCATTCCAAGAGACAAGCTTATCTCAAGCCTTTGTTTCTGCTAATGAAAGTTGTGCAACTTAATCTTAACTATTTAAGACTTGCATTGTATCCATCCAGATGACCTAGAGTATATGGAGATAGTCTAGCAAATGTCTCTTCTCACTCCTAGAGCCAAGAAAATCTATAAGAGAACTAGAAGAAAGTTTCCCAGTAATGTAACCAATGGAAAATTTGGACTGGATAAAAGCAAAGTAAAGTGTTACAACTATAACCAAATAAGACACTTTGCTTGGGAGTGCGAGGCACGAAGGACTAATGATGGCCAAGCATAATCCAGGCCTAACTACACTGATACTTGATGTAGCGTACAGAAATAAATCAAAGCTCAAACATGTTGATTCTGCGAATACCCGTGATGATCTTCACCCAACCCCCAAATTCGACCCCAAGAGTCACGAATTTAAAAAAAACAAACTTTAATTTTAGAATTGATCAAGTGTCCTTGCACATTACATCAATATAACTTAAATAAGCAACCAAAATTCAAACGGGCCTAAAACAAACAACCATGGGCCAAACAAAAGCCCAAAACAAGCCTGAAAAACTAGAAAAAGACATAAAAGTGGCCAAAAAACCCATTTAGAAGCCTTATTCTGGAAAAATAATGGGATAACTTGCCTACATCAGTTACCAACGTAGCCCTCATTTCCAAGGTCGTTTTGACTGGTAGCACGTCAGAAACGGAGGCTCATAGCCCAAGTTAGGCCCATTTTCGTGCAATGCGGTCTTGGGCCTCCAAAAACATTAAGGCCCGATCTTCAACACTGGGCCACATCAATACTGCTCACCTTGTTAAGGCTTGCTGCATCATCTATGAAGATGAAGAAGGTAGTGGAAAAAGATCAAGCTCAACCTTCTCCTCTAAAGAAGACCCTTAGAAGTATGCTAGTTGAATGCACCATGTGTTGTGGTGCTACTCACTTTGCTAAGGATTGCATCTACAATACCAAAAGTACCATCCACATAAACAAGAAGAAGATTTCTGAGAAGAAGAATAAGATAGCTTCGGAAGGAAAATCACTGTCCTTCTGATCTATAAGAAGATAGGTGGAAAATCACCTTGAGAAGAAAATTTGGTCTCGGAAGAAAGGAATACTTCTGAAGCACTGAAGTCTATTGCAGTGGATGCAAAAGCTTCTGTCACACCCTCAATTTCCACGAACGGGGTTTTACCGTTAGGCGTGTGATATACCAGGATCTCAGACACAGTCATATCGAACGACACTATATGAATTTAAAGTAAACATTTGACTTCATTCAAAAGAGCATAAACAAAGTTTACATTAGTGCGGAAGCGAGTACATAATCAGTAAATCCATTACAGTACAGTTACAATAGCCATGTTTAGACAAAATGTTCAATGCTAAAAATATAATAGATGAATGCATGTCCTGAGTGCATTTCCTTAGCGTGCATCTTGAGCTTATGCATTCCTGTGACCTGAGAAAACATGCTAAAATGTGTCAGCATAAAGTTGGTGAGTTCACAGGTTTATTCAACAATAAATGTGTTCGTAAGCATTCAGTAGTTTGCGTTTCAATGGTTTAGTATATAGAGCATATCGTTAGGTAGCTAGCCTATGTTCTTGTTACTTAGCGTTTCGAACCGAAGCTGACTGTTTACGTCCTATATGTGTTTGTTGTATCCCCGTCACGTCTCGCAAGACCGTGACAAATGTTGTGTTCAATAATAGACATGTGTGTGTTTAGACCCCAGTAGTACTACACTGGGGCGTTTGTCAGACCCAGTAGTACTACTCAAAATTACCTCGTTAATCCCATTACTAACGATTCGAGTGTGTCAGGACATGTTGTGTGTTTGCACTAACGTAACAAGCGATATCAATAATACTACAACCATTTAAGTAAATCTGTTTTGCATGTTTTCTCCCCCAAAGGAAAGAGAGTAAAATAGGGCCGTGAAACTCACAGATGATGTAATAAGTGTGTAGGATGAAGGTCTCCCAAGTGTTGTTTACAATGCGCTGTCAAACACCTATTGACAGTTATGTTAAGCGTTAATGTTGTGTTCAACATTAATAGACATGTTTAGTCGGGTCGGGTCGCATGGGTTCGGTCGTGGGTGACACACACACACAAGCAGGCATACACGTATCAGACTTTATTTAGATTCCCAAATGGGTTGTCGATATTTTGTAAATGGTTTGGTTCTATTATGTTGAAAAAGTATGTGCTTGTTGATTGCGTTGACTTTAATCTTTGTGGTCAAGAAATGACATTTTATTGATGTTAACTTATCATCACACGATAGACACTTCGCACCCCAGAAGAATTCGCTAACAATGACTCCAATCGCATAACAAGGCTAGACGCACGACTGGACACTTCATTCGCACGAATGGGCCTTCAATCGTACGAATCAACTTCACTCGTACGATTGAACCCTCATTCATGCGACTCAGCATTCAGTCGTACCACACATCACCCATTCACCCGAATCAACAACCAATCGCACGAATGAACCTTCATTCGTGCGGTTGAACCTTCAGTCGGGTGTTACTCAGTCGCACACATTCATTTGGTTGACTCAGTCGCACACACTCCCAATCGCATGCACTAATTCGCACGTCCCAACCCAGTCGCACCACCCAGTCGCCTGATGGGCCCAGTCGCTTGATTCAGTCACATGACTGGCCCAGTCACGAACTGCAGCAGATCGCGATTGCTGGACGGGCTGAACAGCCTTCGGCTGTCCCGTGCTCGGTTTTCACACAATCATGACTTCCAGAAACACTCTCCTAACATGTCTAAGTGAAATGCACACGCTGATTGACCTCACACGCACCCCCACGACCACATGCATTCGGGTTGAACCCGAACACCCGAACCCCATACTTGCAGCAGTGAAACGAGCAATAAAACGGATGAACAAGGTCGCCTACCTACTGGGAACGTGATTTCTCAGCTGTTGCGTGGTTTAGCCGGCGAAAACGGGCTCAATCGGGGTGGTTTTGGTGCTAGGATGTAGACACGGAGAAGAAGAGAGCGTAAGAGAGAAAGAGCAGAGTGTGAGGGTGTTTGGGCTGGTGGATGGGTATTTATACCCAGCCCCAGTTTGCCAATTGACAAGTTTAGTCCCTGCACTTAGGTACCGAGTTCCCGAATTTGTTTCAGTTGATAACGACGTAGATGAGCGAGCTATGTTAATTAAGAGGATTCTTTAGGAAATCTCGTTTATGTGAATCCTCTACAAACACCCGTGTTAGTATTTTATCATAATTTATTTAACGATGTCGGTGGCGGTGTTTGTATACGTTTCGTGTATTAACGTGTATGTGGCAATGATAACGACAACGTTTTGAATAGTGTTAGCCTGAAATTACGGGGTGTCACATCTTCCAAACGTTCAGTCTCCAAAACTTCCAAAGTTGTCAAACTTCTGAAGTTGTCAAAACTTCTAAAGTCTTGTAGGTCTAGTCTAGTCTATCAGAGATGGTGTGAAAGATGAAGGAAGACTATGTGACTGAGTTTTTTAAGCAACAAAAGCCAAAGATCCTCAAAGCTTGAATATACGATCATGTTGGAGCATATATAGACATATATAGTGTGTCCGTCGCTTGACGAATAGTCTAGGCTTAATGTTATACACCTTGTAAACACATGAAACTAGGTCATTCGTAGGAGCATATGCGAATGAGACTCAGTCGTACGACTGAGCCATGCTAATGGACCAGTCGTGCGACTGAGAGATGCGATTGGGACATTCGTAAGACTGAACCATAAGAATGGTCCAGTCGTACGATTGAACCATACGCATGGTCCAATCGCACGAATGGGCCCAGTCGCATCTAATATGGGCCGAGGCCTATATATATACCAGTTTCATTGTGTAGAAACCTAAGGGTTTTTGATAGTGTGCCCGGCGCCCAGGCGCTGCCGGAGGAGAGGGGAGATCATGCTCGATCTCCCCTTGCCAAAAGTTATAATTCTTAAGTTGTAACGAGCTTAAAATCTTTATGTTTTATCAATGAAATCATTCGATTCTTGTTCGTACTATTGTTTATCTTTTGGTTGTTTATCCTTCCATCAAGAATACTCTCGGATGTTCATCGATCCAGTGACTCCACAGATCAAGAACTATAGAACTATCTTCAGTGCATCTTGATAAGCCCAAGACCAGCATGGCTTGGGTTTCTAAATGTAACTAACTGATAGGATCAAATGAATCAATCTGTGATGATATTAGAACACAATTCAATCAAAAACATACAAATGCAATCAAATTACTGCAAACAATTAAGAAAAATTCATAGTCGTTCATTGATAGAAAGCAAAGACAATTACAAGTGTAGTAGCAGTTACAAGTCTATTCTGTCTAGTATTCTACTGCCTACACACATCTAAGCTATTTATACTACCAATAAACAAAGGGACTACTATTTACAAACTAGTCCCTATATTATGACAAAACTCATACAAACGACAAATAAAGACAAATAAAGACAACATGTTAATCTTTAAGAAGTTCTAACAATACTCCCCCTAAGATTTACATGGTCTTCAGTCTTCAAAAAATCATCTATCTTCTTAGCTTTGTCTTCCCTTTTTCTTCAACCTGCATTCTTCTTTTCATCCTTTGTCTTCTCTTTCTACCATCTTCTGTATTCTCTTCTCTTTCATCTTCCATCTTTTTGTCTCTTTCATCTTTTACTTCAAAGAAGTCTTCTGGCTCTTCTTTAATCTTGAACATAGGCTTTTCCTTGTACAGTTCTTGTTCCTTCAAGGCCTTAGCAATTGTAGACTTGAACTTGCTCGCTAAGATACATTGCTCCAGCTTTGCTTTATTAGTTTTTATCTCCATTCTGTTCATAATCTCCAGTGTATCCTTCAATAAGCCTGTAATACTAATATTTGCATAGAACTCAATAGGTTTTGAACTTCCTTTTGAGTATACTTCTAAAACTCCCTTGCTTGATATTCTCATGAACTCGATCTCCTTTATATCCTTCTTTACAATGTTACCATAAGTTAAAGCTTTCCTCAAAGATATTCTCTCCATAGCTGCATTCATAACTTTGATAATAGAGAGAAATACTTTTTATCATTTTCAGCAATCTCTGGAGATACTCTTTCAAAGTTTTGTACATACAAAAATGAAATATAACTCAGATGTAGCAATTTAAGCTCAAATACTCCAAATAGAGTGATCATGTCCTCATCCTAATTTTTGAGATTTCAGACCAATTTAAGCTCAAATGTATCCGAATTGTAGAACCTTCTCAGGATTGGTTTAGACTTTTGAGTCCCTTTAATTACTTTCAATCCTGGAGTGGTGACCTTTTCAAAATATTGATCACAAAATTCTATCAAAAAGTGCTCATCTTCTGCCTGTTTTCCTTGAAACTTCCTATTCTTTTTCAGTGTACTAAAGTATTCCTTATCTTCTTGTGTACATCTAATCTGTAAAAATGAACTGGCTCTTGTGATTCCCTTTTTAATAGCTCAACAAACATTTCACCTCTTTTGGCTCCTGTTGGGTTGATCAAAGGCAGTTTGTTCAACTCCTTTAAGTCTTGAACTGGGAGCTTAATTATGCTTGAAAAGAAGTGATAGACATCATAAAAAGCATTGACTCGTTTAATCAAGAATGCGTCAAAAACTTCATCATATTTCCACGATATGATCTTTACTTGGTTGGTGGTGTCAGGAGCAATCATGGCATTTAGTAACTCAGAAATTGATTGTCCTTTCTGTAAAACATTCCTTACCAAGTCACCAGCAGATTGAGCTTTGTTAAACAATTGTTTCTGATTAAGAGATACTTTATACGCTTGTTGCTCTGATTCAGGAAACATTTTCACTAACTCTTTCCTCTTCTTATAAACTGAGCTTTTCATTGCCATTGACTTAATCTCTTGTGGTTTAAGCATTCTTGTTCTTTTGGTGATCTCCAAATATTGAGGATTGTCAGTGTCAAGCACAACCATTTTGTTTGTTTGCTTTTCAGTTTCTTGAAAACTTCTTACAAGATTCCTTAGAGATTCAGCTTGTAGTCTTTTGAGTCTTTTCCATGGATAATTCCTTGCTTGCAGTCATGATCTTAAAGCAACAACGTTCATATCTTCAAGATCCGGATGGTGCAATTCAGAAGTTGGCATTTTCTCAACATTAATACTTTCTTGTAGAGGATTCCATTCACCGTGCTCAACTACATTCTCATTTAGGTCAACTGGGGCGACTGACTCAACTGTTATGCATTTCTCATAGTTTTTATTGATTTGAGAAACAATCAAGCCATCCAGAAAGACTCTATTATGTTTCATGTTCACCAGATAGTTATACCTGTCTTCAAAGTCAATAGGTATATCTTCATGAGTAGTCTCTATCGGTGAAAATGTTGATTCAATATTGGCTTCTGCAATATCCTCATCTTCTAAAACTTCATTATACCAATTGTCATCAAATTCCTCCTCAATATCATCAAGAGCTTCTATTGTCTCTTGAACAAATTTATCACCTTCTTCTTGCATTTCAACAATCTTTTGTACCTTAGATGAAGGCTTAGGTAAAACTGACACATCTACTTCATCTATCTTTCTCTTACCTTTATCAGCTTCAGATATTTTCTCAATGTCAATAGGCGTTATTTCAGATACAATCATTAACTCTGGAGAAGCAGATTTTTTATCTCCTTTCAATTTAGCTAACTCCTCTTTCATAGCTTCATGCTCTTCAGTTAACTTCTTGTATTTTTCCTCCATCAAATCATAGTCTCTAATCATCACTTCAAAGGTTTTCATATTCTCATCTTTGTCTCTTACAAGAGCTTTAATCTCAACATCTTTTTTTTAATAATCTCTTTTAGCTTCACATTCTATTCTTTTAAATCATCAATAATCTTTTCTTGAGCACTGTTTGATTCCTTCAAAGTTTGAAGTTCATCCATATCAATCACATCTTCAGTTTGTACAGCCACATTGTGTACTGTAATAACTGGTGTTTCTTCAGCTTCTATTGGAATAGAACTTTGAAATACAGGCTCAACAATTATAGCATCTATGAAATCAAATTCAAAAGTTTGATTTTGAACATCTTCTTCATGAATATTGACATCTATCTTATCACCAACATGAGCTTCAGTCATTTCTTCATCATGAGCCATTCCACCACATGTTCCTTCATTGATATTATGTGTTTCAGCACCATGATCAGAGATAGTAGTTTCACTACTCTCAGATTGATGAACTTCAGCAGTATCATCAGCATCATCAGCATCACTGCTTGAACTGTCATCATCTTTATCATCTTCAGTATCATCATCACCATCTTCATCATCATCATCATTGTCTTCGTCAACATCATCAGAGATTACTTGAGGAACTTCATCAACAAGATCATCAGGATCCACTTGTTCACCCTCAATTAAGTAGAAGTGATCTATGTTGATATCAACATCATCATTAGCAATGTTCCTCATGTATTGAAACATTGGTACATTTTGAGCACCAGTGATTATTGCTAATCTCTTATAAGTAATCTCTGACATATGTTCAAACTCAAGAATATCACCACCAACTCCATAAGCATGAATGTCTGGGTTTTCTTCATTGATGATCATTTGCAAAACCTAGGATACATTAGGTATTTGTTCCTAATTCCCTTTTCAAGGTTGAATATAAATCCATTCATTATCCACTTTGCCATATTGAACCTTCTATTAGTAGCAAGTTCCACTATCGGAGATACAACGTCTATAGGAAAAGAATTCCATCCTGCACTTCGCTTAGACATGCAGTGCTGAAAGATATAGCAAAAGAGCTTCCAGTGATTGAAGACTCTGGCTCTAAAGAATTTATTTTTGGGGAAATAGTCTGGATGACCCATTTTAATGAATGTTTCTCTGCATTCATTGAATGTTAACTCAGAAGGATCCTCTAGATCATTATGACCCAATCTCAATGATGATCTGATAGAATCTTCAGACACTTCTATCATTCTGTCATTTGTCACAAATCCTCGAAGCACTTTTCTTCCTTCATCATTCAGCTCAGCTGATGTAGTGTGCTAAAACTTTCTGATCAGTCTTGCATACACAACTGGCTGATAGCACATGGCATAGACATATCTGGTCCTTAGAAGGAATCTAATCATCTCTTCATAGCTGACTGAATCTTGAATGTCTTCATTTAATAAAGTAGCCATATTATGCTTAGGCTCAAACTTTAAATCATTCATCTGCACAATGAAAACAAAGATTTTAATCATTTTAATTTAAACTTGTTGAATTTAAGAAATGTTGATTGAATTTTAATGAATTATTATGTTTTAAACAATTTTAGTCTAACTTTTACTTAGAAAATTTCTAAGTTCACACATTATGTTTAAAAACATAACATACTCAAGTTAGGGTTTAATTGTTTTAAACATATCAATTCATCAAAGATTATCAAGCACATATTAACAATTTTAATTTTTTATTGAATTTTTATTTTTACTTAAAATTTCAAAATTTAATTGACTGTTCATCTTCATCAGTCAACTGATGATGAATCATCATCAAATAATGTTGATGAAATTTGATGTTTAATGTGTTAATGTGCTCGAAATCAGTTCTATATCAACATTATAAACTTAATTTTAGTTTTTGTTTAACAATCAAGTCACAAAATTCAAATTTCAGATGTTTTTAGGGTTCATACGCCCGAATAACCTAAAACACCACCCTAATCAAATTGAACTTTGAATCTTGAAATTATGTTGATTAGATGATGAACTTACATTTATAATATTAGAATCAAACTATCGATAGCATAAATCAAACACAACATTTAGATTTTGTGGTTTATGAGTAACCGAGGGTCGAGAGTAAGTCAGTGAGTTCAGGGGATTTTGTGAATGAATGAGTGAAAACACAAAGTGTTCCTTATGTACTAAGTGTCAAATTTTAGGCGCATGAGCACTGTTTGTGCGCATGAGATTGAAATTAACACAATAATTTAGGCGCATGAACACTGTTTGTGCGCATGATGTTGAAAATTTTACTAATTATTTATTCTCATGAGCACTGTTTGTGCGCATGGGCTTAGGCGCCTGAGCACTGTTCAGTCGCATAAGCACTGTTTAGGCATAAGCACTGTTTAGGCGCTTTTGCCCTATTTAGACGCATGAGACTAGCTGAAACGCCCAACACTTGTAAAGTTTACTTGATACCCCAATTCTAGAAAAGCCTGGTACTGTTTAGGCGCATGAGAGTGATGAAACGCCCAACACTTAACCAAATTTTCAGACTTATGAACACTGTTTAGGCGCATGAGGATGTTTGAAATGCCTAAAACACTTGTGAATTTTCTGAAATTCAACATGCTCCTGTTTGGACTTCTGACCACTGTTTAGGCGCATGTGATTTCTTACACTTGTATATTTTTCACATCTTCCACTTGAACACTGTTTAGACATATTAGTACTGTTCACATACTAATATTCAAACAATTTGTCAAAATTTTTTGACTTTCACTCAAAATTTTCATAATTGACCCTCAATTTTTGAATTTTTAAAATTTCATTTTTATTTAGATTTTCAACAAACAAAATTTAATTTTTTTAATTTCCCTTCATTTTAGTCTCTAAGTTTAAACAAATAATCTCATTTAAAAAGTTGCAAGAAGCTTTTTCACTTGAAAAATTTTATAGGCTCATTTTATATTATTGCAGGACTGTTGAAGGGTACGCACTTACAACACAACAACACAAAGAGGAGAGTGTGCAACAACACTTGACAATTCAATGGGGAACTAGAAAAGTCATTTTGAGGACTAAGAAACATAAGTGTATATGAGACAGAACAAGAACAACACAAGTAATTTATTTTCAAGGTTGATGTATGTTGCTCTCTAGTTCCTTACAAGTGTTTTCAAAGTTCTTACAAATAAGATACAAGGACCAAAGATACTTATACTACAACCTACAACCGGCCATACTTTGAAGGCCAACTGGATACATGATCTAGACAACAAAATCAATGTAGAGTCAAAAGGCAGATTGCCTTTTGACTAGTGACTATGACATGCCATAGCTCACATCCTAATGTATTACAAAAAGGATAAAGTACATAAAGTGGAAAGTTATACACTCAAGACCTCAATGTACAGTTACCAAAAGCATGGACCTTTCACCAACTTATGTAAAGTTGGTGTCTTGTCAGAGTTACAGCAGAAAGGGGTCCAGCTTTATGTAAAAGGTACATTAGATAAAGCATGTGATCAAAAAGTATTCGGAAGAAATCTGTCTTCAATAGTTGGCTTCAGAAGACTTTGTCTTTGAAGCATCGGAAGACTTCATCTTTGGCTTCAGAAGATATCGGTCTTGGGTTCGGAAGATTTTGGTCTTAGCTTCAGAAGATTTCATACTTAGAGTAATTTCTAAGGCAGTGTGTGAAACTTCTAAAGCATTCCACTTCAGTACACTTGTCCATGCATGAAGGAGAGACTTTGGGTGTTTGGGTTGCATCAACCTTACAAATAGAACTTATAAACTCCCCCTAGGCTGATGCTACCAAAATACTTGAAGATTTCAGATGTTAACAGTCCTTATTATAATGATGGCCATCCCTTTCTTCATAAGATGATCAGAATCACTCAGAGTCTCATAGTGTCTTCTCATGTCAAAGAGATCATGCAGAGGCAGATTGAATATATCCTTCCATGTGTAGATATTTTCAACACCTTGATCTATGATGACATGCCATCTTTCTAGATTTGTAGTGTATGTCCAAGACAAGATGGATCTTCCTGATGCTAGAGGAGCTGCATGAATTGGAGTTGGTGGAGCATCCTCTTGTTGCACATCCTCAGGATGTTTTGACTCATCTCGAATTCTGGAGATGGATGCTTCTTTATTCCTTTTCTTTGACTTTGGTTTGGAAACCATCCTTTTTCTCCTCTTTGAACCTTTTAACTAAGAAGACTGCCTGCAGAACCTGATTGATTTTTTGTCTTTCTTAGTTGGGTCTTCCTTTCTCACAGATTCAGATTGAGAGGGGACAGATCCCTACTATGGATCAGAAGTGGAAGCTTGCTGAGGTTCAGCAGGAGATTCAGGTTGTGTTGTCTTAAATGGTTCAACCTTAATCTCCACTTCCTGAGGGACCTGACTTGGTGGGGAGTGTAAGTCAGCAAGTTCACCTCTTTGAATCTTCTGCTTGATTACCCTGATGTGATCACCCATGGTGGACAGAGACATAGGACCAAGTCTCCTTCCGGAGAATTCGTACAGCTTCAAGAAGCTCATCATCTTCTGCCTATCAGCAGACTTCTTCATGTTTTTCTGGATGATGGCTCTTGACTTTGTAGCCTCTTCCCTTAACTTTCTTTTGGTGATCTTTCTTTCTTTGACTATATCAAGTTCAAGTTGTTCGAGGTACTCAAACTCAATGTAATCAAAGGGTAAGGGAAGAAGTGTATTAGCCTGATAGAGGCCTGTGGCACTCAGGTAGTTTATCATGTTGATCCTATCCTTTTCTTTGTCTACCTGAGGTTCTTATGGAACCACATCCTCTTGTACATGACTTTCTTGAACTGGGGAGAGAGTAGGCATATGCTTGTAGAGTCTTTTCTGTCTTCTTTCTTCTTTGATTTTAAGAAGTAATTCTGCATCCTCTTCCTCTTTCTCTCTTTTGACAATTCCATGTCAGCCAGTTCATTTAATTCATCTAAGGGGAGGGAAATGATGTTATCAATGTCATAGTTCCTGGTCTGCAAGTAGTTGATCCTGACTTCCCTTAACTCACCATCCTGAGTATTTGGTCTAGGGGCAGCCCTCATAGCAGTTTCCATGAGTCTTGTAGACCCAGTAGGGGAACTTTCTCCCCTTAGCTTCCTTTTCCTCTCTCTCTCTCTCTCTCCTCTTCCTCAATCTCCTCAGAAGTCAATTTTCTTTTCCCTTTATCACTCACAGACCTTTATGACTCAGGGTGGAGAGAGCTTTGGCCTTCATTGCTTGGTTTAGCTTCCAAGCTCTAGCCAGAGAGAGGTTGAGATGCACCTTCACTAGCAGGTGTCTCATCAAGGAATGAACCTCTGCAGTAGTTGATGGTGAGACAGGGCTCTTAGGTTCTACCACTGGGCCTTCAGTCAAGGTTTCCCCTATGAAACTAATCTTAGGGTCTGCCTCAACATCCAGTTAACTGATGGTATTGCCTGATTGCCTTAGTCTTCTTTTGAAGCTGAACTCTGCAGTGATCCTATCTTGAATCCTTTGAGCCAACCTGTCAGCTTGTCTATATTGGATTTGGTTGACAAGTGGCATGAAGACTTCTTGCTGCCCTTGAACTCTTTGAAGAATGAGAGCTTTTCTATCAGCATCATACCTCCACCCAATAATGTGATTTGAAGTTGGTGGAGATGATATAGCCCTTGGAATGCCTTTCTCAAAGTGACTCCTAATGACAGAGTCTATACTATCCACATCAATGTGAACTTGAGGAAGTTGCTGAGTATGCACAATTGCAAGTAAGGATGGTGAGTCCTCAATATCCATACTCCCTGAAGAACTCCCAGGTTTTGTGACTGTAATGACTTTCTCCCCCTTTTTGGTAGCATCACCCTCTTGCATAGGTGAGCTAGGAGTTAGGTCAATCACATTCACAGGTTCTTGTGTTCCTGGTTGAGCTCCCCTTAAAGGTCTCCCAGCTAGTTTTTCCTTAAGATAAGATATCTCAAGTTACTGATCATTGACCCTGTTTTGCAAGGTAGTCACTTTAGATTCAAGATGACTAACCTTGGAGACTAGATAAGTGCATGTTTATGACAACTTTTGCACCTTTAGTCTCAGATTCCCCTCATCTTCATCAGAAGAATCATTTAGGAATGAGAGAATTTGACCAAGGTCTTCTCTCTCACCACCAGCATGGTGTTCTTGGCTGCTGGATTTTCTGCTCAGTGACAGCTTCAATTGAAGTATCAATAAGCTGAGTTGCCATGGTTGAGGTCTGAATGATGTAATCACTTGCTGAAGTGAGAGCCTCTTCCATATGGATATCCTAAACAGGTTCAGAAGTATCAACCTCAAACTGCTGAAGGGGAGCAACATCATAATCATCGGTTTGTTGAGTTTCATCTGTTCGATTAAACAATCAACAATGCACAGATTAATAATTAATCAAGACATTAACATAAATTATTATTAATTTCATTAATGTAATATACAATTCAAGTACAAAGGTTTCAAATACATAAACGATCTTAATCATTACTTTTGTCCTATACTTGAGGCTCGTCAGCTTGAGGAGCTGAGGACGAGGTTCCTTGATCTTGACTCCTTTTAGTGCGCCTCTCCCTTGTTGATTGAGTCAAGGCTGATGCAGTTGCATCACCTGCTGGATCATCCTCCTCTTCCTCATCATCCCTTAACCCCTTTCCACTCTCTCCGGTTTCCTCTTCATCACCATCTTCTTCTGATTCATCATCACTTGAATCATCATCATCATCACCATCATCATCTCCATCTCACTTAATCTTTAGTGGCTCATCTTTCTTTCCCTTCAGCTTCAACATTATCTTCTTGTTCTTTTTCTCCAACTCCTCAATCCTTTTGGCGGATGCAAGCACTAGCGCATTTTGAGCTTGCAGGGCATTGTGAGCTTGAACTAAAGCTCTCTCATGAGCTTCATTCTTCTTAGTGACTTGGGCAATCTGCTTGCCCTGTGCGTCATTGATCGCCATCAGTTGGTTCATCTGGTTGGCCCTTGTAACACCCGGAAGTTTGACTTTTTGGAGGGATATGCGACTGAGTCTCAGCCGCATGGAATTCATGCGACTGGAGGTTCAATCGCATGATGTTTGGACGATTGAGGGATCAACCGCATGGAACTCATGCGACTGGAGGTCCAGTCGCATGGTGTTCATGCGACTGAAGGTCCAGTCGCCTCTGGACCTTAGGCGACTGAGCTGTAACTATAAAAGAGGGGCAACTCTCTTCTCTTCCCCAACACTTACACTCATTCAGTCGGGAGAAAGAGCAGCGAGCGAGAGAGCAGAGAAAGAAGAGAAAGAAAGAGAGAACGTGGTGATTCGGGCTCAAGATTTGTAGAGTGGCTAGCCAAATCGAAGGCCTTCATCTTCTCCGTGATAATGTGAGTTCTAGGACCCCTTATTTACATGTTTTCAAACGATTTTAGGGCTGGATCACATATAAACCCTATTTTTGTAAAGTGTGTGTTTGACCTATTTGGGTGCAATCATATTTAATATGTTTAAAGTACGATTTTGGGCTTGAATGAATATGTATGATGTCCTAACATGATTCCCTAAGGTTTGGGAGAGTTAATTTGGACTTGAATTGAGTTTAGAAGAGTTTTACAGCCGTAGCTCGCGGCTGCTGTTCGTGATGAACTCCAGTCGCTGCCCAGTTAGGGCTAGGCGACTGAAGGGTCTGTCGCACGACTGAGGGAAGGCTGATGTTCAACCGTACGATTGAGGCTCAGTCGTACGGATGGGGCCCAGTCGCACGACAGGCCATACGACTGAAGGTTCAGTCGAATAAGTCCAGTCGCATAGAAATTCAGTCGCACGACCGAGGGTTAGACGCATAGAAGCCCACACGTATAGTGTCCATTCATACGATAGAAGGATTGGCCACGCGACTGAAGGTTCAGTCGCATAAGTATTCATCCGCATAGACCCATTCGCATGGTTGCTCAATCGCACGACTGGGGGTTCAGTCGTGTGGAGCCCGATCGCATAGTGTTCAGTCGCATGGAGGCCACGCGACAGAGAGGTGCTCAATCGACCAAATAGGGATGTTGTGCAAAGAGAAAAATATAGTCCAATTACTAGCCTTCGGGGGGAAATGCAAGGGTAAGTAATGATACTATAGTTCCCGTAGGTGCATGTGTTATGGCCGTCAAGGCTTAGATGTCATGTTGGGCATGATGATAGTATTGCACGTGTATGCATGACATATGTATGTGTGAAGTGGCCCTATATGACGATAATTAATGACTTGTATTATCGATGTTCCTTGACTTGATGCATGTTTATCATTCCACAGTTTCACGTGCTATCTTTAATAAATGAAATGAAAGTATTGCATAAAGTAAAGTGAAAGAGTAATAAAGAAAGAGAAGGAACATTAATAAAAGTTAACAAGTCTTGCAAGCTTATAGGAGGTACACGACTGTGTGTCGTTAGCTCAACTGTGTTGCGGGCTAGCTACCAATTGATGCACACAGGGTCAATCAACTGAGATTGGCAGGACCTTTGTAGCGTTCCCCAGGTGATTGGGTCGGCCTTGTACACAGTACACATAGCCCTTTCGAGGGATACAGTTGACCCTTTCGGGGGATACAGTTGACCCTTCGGGGGATACACATAGCCCTTTCGGGGGATACAGTTGACCCTTCGGGGGATACACATAGCCCTTTCGAGGGACATAGATGGCCCGTCATCCGCTTTCCATCGCGCATATAGTTGGGGTATTGCTCACTGGTCCATACAGAAAGTGAAACATAAAGATAAAGTTTACAGACAAGGCGTACAGTACAGAGAACGAACGTTATTTGTTCAGACAGTTGATGCGTGTTCGCATATACCGTACAGTATTGTATTTTACAGAAAAGAGTATTTTTATATACTACATATAGAAAGTGTTTTACCACATATAAAACTAGAACTCACTCAGCAACACTGACTTTTTATGTGTTTCCAGTTGGCAGGTAAGGTTGCTGGGGATGGCACGAGGCGGCTACTCAGCTCTTTTAGGATGGCATTCTCCTTTTGATAATGCTGCCACGCAATGTGTTGTGGGCCCATAACGCACGCGACACATTATGTTGCAAGCAAGCGTAAGATTTCTTGAAGATCCTGATAAACAAGATTATTTAAGAAATCTTCTTTATGATGAAAAAATTTTAATGTTTTTATACTAGAGGTCACTGTATATGACCCTTTTGTAATTAGAATGATGAAGTCTTTTGTGTAATGCTTTTGTGATTAATGCAACATTAGATGTTTTGTAATTGACGAACGTTGTATTAAATGGTAAAAGTATTTATAGTAAAGGAAAAGTTTATCTTAGAAATTCCGCTGCACTGTTTTATTAAATTATAGTAAATTATGTATGTTACGTGCAATGAATGACCAACTGTGGGGTGCCCGGGAACGGGGCCTTACAAGTTGGTATCAGAGCCAAAGTTTAAGTAAAATGGGTAAATATTTTCAAATAAACCTAAACTTAGACTGAGAATGGGACAGGAAAGAGGAAGAATGCCATCTGAGTAGCTGCGTGCCATCAGCTATTTTCTTAAAGTTAACCGGTATTATGTGCGCATGTTAGGTGTTTATGTGTTACTGTTAGATTTAGAAACTAATGTAGTCAGGACAGGTAATGCTCGGGGTACGAAGAGTAAAGTAAATGGCTAATCACAACTGGCCACTGCCACTGTAATTAGGGACTTACTATACTTGACATAAATTGAGCTATTCCCTTGAATGACCGTGTTGGTGTTTGAATCTTTCAGTGGGTGATAGAGAATGGCTGGTGGTAGATCTTCTAAGGCCTCACGGGGTGGAGGTGGTGGTGGACGTGGTGCTGAACCGCGTGTCACAAGAGGGAGACCTAGGGTAGAGAAGGTTGTTCACGAGGAAAACGAGACCCCTCATCCGGTGGGAGTAGACGAGAGCGCCAACTTGAGGGCCTCGGTAAAAGAGGCAGTGGTTGAAGAGGTGCATCAGGTCATGCAGACGATCTTACCGTCTGTGGTGACCGAAGTAATTAAGGCTGTCAGGGAAGGTGAGAGAAAAGAGAGGAACCGGTCCTCGGGAAGACAGGAACAATCAGGGCCGGGAGCGGTTATTTCTGATGATGAAGAAGAAGAGGAAGAGGAGCCTGTGCAGGAGCAAGCACGAGGCTGTAATTACGGGGCATTCATGAGGTGCAAGCCCCTACTTTTGACGGTAATGGCAGTGCTGCGGCTGCTCATCGATGGGTGAGAGAAATGGAGGGTGTCCTCGATATCAGTGAGTGCCGAGAGGACCAAAAAGTGAAGTTCGCTACCCACTCTTTTACGGATTCGGCTTTGTGCTGGTGGGACAAAATAGTCCAAGCCGAGGGTAGCAGGGCGATCGGGAAAATGAGGTGGCCGGAACTGAAGAAGCTAGTGATCGAGGAGTTTTGTCCTCACCGGGAAATGGACAAGGTTGAAAGGGAGTTCTTGCAGCTGGAAGCGGGAACCATGACCCACCAACAATATACTACGAAGTTTAACGAGATGGCACGTCTGGTGCCGGATCAGGTGACGCCTCTGTCCCGAAAGATTAAGAGATATGTTCAGGGGTTGCCGGCGGATATTCGTAGGCATATGATCGCGCCCGACCTAGCACCTTTAGGTCGGCGGTGGACTTGGCAGGGAGGCTGTATGATGAGAGGACTTTTGTGAAGGTGGCAGAGGGCGGTAAAGGAAGCGGTGGTGACCGAAACTGGAAAGGGAAGAGGTCCGGTCGGGGTGATGCCTCGACGAGTAATAAGAAGACGCGGGTGGATGACCGCCGGGTGATCATGTCAGGTTCAGGAATAAAGAGGTGTGGTAAATGCGGGAGAGAACACAGTAAGGAATGCAGACTGGGGATGAACGTATGCTTCAGGTGTGGTCAGCCTAGCCACATCGCCAGAGACTGTAAGAAGCCTAGGGCAGAAGCTTCAGGGGTGAAGAAGACAGGGGGTGAGGGACAGAGGGCGAGCGCAAGGGCATTCACGATGACGCAGGAAGAGGCTAGGACGGACCCTGATGTAGTGTCCGGTACGTTTCTGGTGAACCAAACTTTAGCCTCTGTATTTTTTGATTCGGGTGCCAGTAGGAGTTTTATTTCTACTGCGTTCTGTGCCAAATTACCTGTAGTAGTAGACTTGTGGATGTACCGTTTGATGTAGAAACTACTATAGGTAAAACTACCAGGATTTCTGAGGTGATAGAGGGTTGTGATGTAGAATTAGAGGGCAACAAATTTCCGGTTAGACCGTTTGCGATGACCTTGGGTGGTTTTGATTTGGTGCTTGGGATGGATTGGTTGGCGGACTTTTTGGCGAATATAGTGTGTCGAAAGAAGACGATTCGTTTGACAGCGCCTGACGGAAGTTCGGTAACTGTTTATGGGGATCGGGTCACGACAATTCCGAAGGTGATCTCACTGGCGGTGGCGGGAAAATATATGAGGCGTGGGTGTAGCGCCTTCTTATGTTATGTAAAGGATGTAGAAACGCCAACACCACAACTATCCGATGTTCCGGTGGTGTGTGATTTTCCAGATGTGTTTCCGAAGACTTATCGGGGGTGCCACCTGAAAGAGAGATCGAGTTCCAGATTGACCTGATACCGGGCGCCCAACCTGTTGCCAAAGCACCATATCGATTGGCTCCGACGGAAATGAAAGAGTTGATGGAGCAGTTGTAAGAGTTGTTGGATAAGGGGTTTATTAGACCAAGTATCTCACCTTGGGGGTGCTCCGGTCCTGTTCGTGAAGAAGAAAGACGGTAGCATGAGAATGTGTATAGATTATCGTGAGTTAAACAAGCTGACGGTAAAGAACAGATACCCCTTGCCGAGGATCGACGACTTGTTTGATCAACTTCAGGGTGCCAGTCGGTTTTCAAGGATAGATCTTCGATCGGGCTACCATCAACTGAAAGTGAAAGAGCAAGATGTCCCTAAAACAGCTTTTCGTACGCGCTACGGTCACTACGAGTTCCTTGTCATGTCTTTTGGTTTGACCAATGCGCCAGCTGCTTTTATGGACCTGATGAACAGGGTGTGTCGGCCGATGTGGATAAATCAGTGATTGTATTCGTCGACGACATCTTGATTTATTCGAAGAGTGAGAGTGAGCATGTCGGTCACATTCGAGAAGTTCTGGAGACGTTGAGAAGGGAGAAGTTGTATGCTAAATTCTCCAAGTGCGCATTCTGGTTGCGTGAAGTTCAATTCTTGGGTCACGTGGTAAATCCGAATGGAATTATGGTTGATCCGCGAAGGTGGAAGCAGTAATGCAATGGAAGTCTCCAAAGACGCCATCCGAGATCCGTAGTTTCTTGGGTTTGGGGGCTACTACAGAAGATTCATTCAAGACTTCTCCAAGATTGCTTCTCCACTGACCAAGTTGACCCGGAAAGATGTGAAGTTTGTATGGGGTCAAGCTCAAGAGAATGCGTTTGAAGAATTGAAGTCGAGATTGACCCAAGCTCCTGTTCTGTCATTACCCGATGGAAGTGAAGATCTGGTGGTTTATTCTGATGCTTCCTATTCGGGGTTGGGATGCGTGTTGATGCAAAGGGGAAAGGTTATAGCCTATGCATCCCGGCAGTTGAAAGTTCATGAGGTTAATTACCCTACTCATGACTTGGAGCTAGCAGCCGTGGTCTTTGCATTGAAGATTTGGAGGCACTATCTCTATGGGACGAAGTGCACCATCTTTACCGACCACAAGAGCTTGAAGTACTTCTTTGAGCAAAAAGATTTGAATATGAGGCAAAGGCGATAGTTGGAACTTATAAAGGATTATGATTGTGAAATCCACTACCATCCGGGCAAAGCCAACGTGGTGGCGGACGCCCTTAGCCGAAAGGAGAGGTCCGAGCCGATACGGGTTAAGGCGTACCAGCTGATCATGACCTCTGACGTGATGAAGCAGGTTAAAGAGTTTCAAGATGAGCCACTGAAAGAAGATCATCTTAACTCGGAACGAATGAGAGGTCTGGTCGCGGAACTGGGTGAAAACGCGTATGGTGTCAAGACTCGATTTGGGCAGATGTGGATTCCTCGATTTGGGGATCTACGTATGAACATTATGGACGAAGCCCATAAAACTCGAAACTCCATTCATCCTGGTGCTACCAAGATGTATCAAGACATGAAGAAAGATTATTGGTGGCCGGGTATGAAACGCGATGTGGTGGAGTATGTGAGTAAATGACTTACTTGTCTGCAAGTGAAGGCCGAGCATCAGAGGCCGTATGGAAAGATTCAACCTTTGGATATACCGGAATGGAAGTTGGAGCACATCACCATGGATTTCATCACGAAGCTGCCGCGTACCCGAAAGGGTATGATACTATATGGGTGATCGTGGATCGTCTGACGAAGAGTGCTCACTTCCTACCAATGCGCGAGACATATTCATCCGAGAGGTTGGCCGATCTTTTCATCAAAGAGATTGTGACTCGTCATGGTGTACCGGTGTCAATTGTGTCAGATCGCGACACTCGGTTTACATCCGAATTCTGGAAGAAATTTCATGATGCTATGGGGACGAGATTACATATTAGCACGGCTTATCATTCTCAAACTGATGGTCAGTTGGAAAGGACCATTCAGACTTTGGAGGACATGCTTTGGGCATGTGTTATTGACTTCGGGGGAAGTTGGTATGACCACTTGCTGTTAGCTGAATTCTCATACAATAACAGCTACCATGCCAGTATTGGCATGCCACCTTATGAGATGCTATACGGTAGGAGATGCAGGACACCCGTTTGTTGGGGTGACATTGGTCAAAAGGAATTAGGGAGTGTCGAAGTGATCGAGGCTACGACTGAAAAGATTGAAAGGATCAAGGCCTACATGAAGGCAGCCAAAGACCGACAGAAGTCGTATGCTGACAACCGACGCAGGCCGATTGAGTTCCAGGTGGGAGATCGGGTTATGTTGAAGGTCTCACCCTGGAAGGGTATCATTCGGTTCCGAAAGAGGGGCAAGTTGAGCCCAAGGTCTTTCTGGATCATTGCTCGAGTAGGAGATGTGGCCTATAGGTTGGATTTACCAGATGAGCTAAGTGGAATTCACCCGACCTTCCACGTATCTCATCTGAGAAAATGTTTGGCCGATGAAGATCTGATTGTCCCACTGGAAGATATCGAAGTAGATGAATGGCTCAATTATGTGGAGCAACCAGTGGCAATCATCGATAGGAAAGAGAAGCGGCTTAGAAATAAAGTGGTTCCTCTTGTGCGTGTACAGTGGAGGCACAAGAAGGGATCCGAGTCAACGTGGGAGACAGAAGATGAAATGAGGCAGCATTACCCACGATTGTTCGAGGAATAACAGGTTTCGGGGATGAATCCTAAATAAGGGGGGGGGGGACGAAACCTAAATAAGGGGGGTGGACTTGTAACACCCGAAAGTTTGACTTTTTGGAGGGATATGCGACTGAGTCTGAGCCGCATGGAATTCATGCGACTGGAGGTTCAATCGCATGATGTTCGGACGATTGAGGGATCAACCGCATGGAACTCATGCGACTGGAGGTCCAGTCGCATGGTGTTCATGCGACTGAAGGTCCAGTCGCCTCTGGACCTTACGCGACTGAGCTATAACTATAAAAGAGGGGCAACTCTCTTCTCTTCCCCAACACTTACACTCATTCAGTCGGGAGAAAGAGCAGCGAGCGAGAGAGCAGAGAAAGAAGAGAAAGAAAGAGAGAACGTGGTGATTCGGGCTCAAGATTTGTCGAGTGGCTAGCCAAATCGAAGCCCTTCATCTTCTCCGTGATAATGTGATTTCTAGGACCCCTTATTTACATGTTTTCAAATGATTTTGGGGCTGGATCACATATAAACCCTATTTTTGTAAAGTGTGTGTTTGACCTATTTGGGTGCAATCATATTTAATATGTTTAAAGTACGATTTTGGGCTTGTATAAGTATGTATGATGTCCTAACATGATTCCCTAAGGTTTGGGAGAGTTAATTTGGGCTTGAATTGAGTTTAGAAGAGTTTTACAGCTGTAGCTCGCGGCTGCTGTTCGTGATGAACTCCAGTCGCTGCCCAGTTAGGGCTAGGCGACTGAAGGGCCAGTCGCACGACTGAGGGAAGGTTGATGTTCAACCGTACGATTGAGGCTCAGTCGTACGGATGGGGCCCAGTCGCACGATAGGCCATACGACTGAAGGTTCAGTCGAATAAGTCCAGTCGCATAGAAATTCAGTCCCGACCGAGAGTTAGACGCATAGAAGCCCACACGTATAGTGTCCATTCGTACGATAGAAGGATTGGCCACGCGACTGAAGGTTCAGTCGCATAAGTATTCATCCGCATAGACCCATTCGCATGGTTTCTCAATCGCACGACTGGGGGTTCAGTCGTGTGGAGCCCGATCGCATAGTGTTCAGTCGCATGGAGGCCACACGACAGAGAGGTGCTCAATCGCCCAAATAGGGCTGTTGTGCAAAGAGAAAAATATAGTCTAATTACTAGCCTTCGGGGGGAAATGCAAGGGTAAGTAATGATACTATAGTCCCCGTAGGTGCATGTGTTATGGCCATCAAGGCTTAGATGTCATGTTGGGCATGATGATAGTATTGCACGTGTATGCATGACATATGTATGTGTGAAGTGGCCCTATATGACGATAATTAATGACTTGTATTATCGATGTTCCTTGACTTGATGCATGTTTATCATTCCACAGTTTCACGTGCTATCTTTAATAAATGAAATGAAAGTATTGCATAAAGTAAAGTGAAAGAGTAATAAAGAAAGAGAAGGAACATTAATAAAAGTTAACAAGTCTTGCAAGCTTATAGGAGGTACACGACTGTGTGTCGTTAGCTCAACTGTGTTGCGGGCTAGCTACCCATTGATGCACACAGGGTCAATCAACTGAGATTGACAGGACCTTTGTAGCGTTCCCCAGGTGATTGGGTCGGCCTTGTACACAGTACACATAGCCCTTTCGGGGGATACAGTGACCCTTTTGGGGGATACAGTTGACCCTTCGGGGGATACACATAGCCCTTTCGGGGGATATATTTTTGTTCAAATTTATTTTATTTTTGTAGATAGTTTTCTTTAGTTAGTTTAGTTAATATTTCCAAATTCATTCTAAGGCTTAGTTAGTTTATGCTTCCTTAAGTTAGTGCATGTCCGACTCGTCTAGTCCTAAACTTGTTTCGCCTATTTTAGAACCCGAATGAATTTTCTGACAAAGGTTACGTGAGAGATCACAACAAACAGCAACGATCATCGAAGAAGACATTTCGGAAGATACACCATCCGAAGAAGACATGGCTAACTACGACGAGGAAAAGAAAATGACACACTATGCCACACCGTCAATCGATGGTTATGAGTCTAGTGTTGTCCAACCAGCAATAGCGGCCAACAATATCGAGATTAAGTCTAGTATTATCCAACTCGCAGAAAACTCTGTTTAGTTCCACGGATTGCAAGACGAAGACCTTAATGCTCACATCTCACAATTCCTTCGTATCTGTGCAACTTTCAAAATCAACAACAGTTCAGACGATGCTATTAGACTAAGACTTTTCCCATTTTTACTTTGCGGCCGAGCCATTGACTGGCTTGATTCACTTCCTCCTGGTTCTATTACCACATGGGCGGAAATGGCTGAACAATTCCTGTTAAAATACTTTCCACCAGATCGTACTGCCAAATTAAGAAGCAGCATCACAAGCTTTCATCAAGACGACGAGGAATCATTACACACAATATGGGAGAGATATCTCCTTCGGAGATGCACATATCACAGACTTCATCTGTGGCTGTAGTGTCAAATTTTTTATGATGCAATCAGTGGAGCACACAAACAAGCTCTAGACCAAAGTACGGGAGGAGATTTTAGAAGTGTCATGCCAACAGAGGCATACCAAGCCCTAGAAAGAGCAGCTAAGAAGAGCTTTGTTTATAATACCTTAAGAAACAAACCCAATTCTAAAGGCATTCATCAAGTAGGCTCAGAAACACTAATTGCAGCCTAGTTAGATGCCCTAACCAAACGATTCGAGCAATTGCAAGCCGAACTAAAGAAAACTCCAACATGATGCAACACATGTGGAAATTAACGCAAGACCAACGAATGCCCACAAGGCATTATGATGGTCAAAGATGTTGACGACGTAGGAGGCCCAAACAACTCATATAACAACAACTCAAATTGGAAGAGCAATTCGAATTATAGAGAAGCTAGTAACAACCAATCATCATCTGGATTCAACCGTAGGCCACCTTACCAATAATAGAAACCACCATACCAAGGTCCAAGCAGCAGTAACCAAGATCGTGGAGCATCATCAATGGAAGACTTATTGTAACAATTGTTGTTAACCACACAAGCCATAGATGAATACATCCGGAAATTTGATCAAGGAAATGAGGAGAGGTTCCAAAGAAATGAGGCTGACATCAAAAGCAACAAAGCATCATTACAAACCATTGAAAACCAAGTAGGTCAAGATAGCACAACAACTATCTGCAAGACCCCAAGGTGCTTTGCCTAGCAATACTATGACAAACCCTAATGCTCAAGTCAAAGCTATCACCACAAGGAGCGGCAAAACCACTCAAGGTGATCCACCTGCATTACAGACCATCTTTGAAGACACTAAACTCAAAACTCCAAGTAATGCAAGTGACAATCAAAAGCAAAATTATGCTAAGTTTCTAAAGGGTGTATTGTCAAACAAGAAGAAATTGGAAGAGTTATCACACGTACTTTTAAATGAGAAATGCTTAGCAGTTCTTCAAAAAAAAACTACCTCAAAAGATGACTGATCTAGGGAGTTTCGCCATACCCTATCTAATAGGAAATCTTTCTATCAGCAATGCGTTAGCCGATTTAGGCGCCAGCATTAACCTTATGCCTTATGCATTTTTGAAAAGCTAAGCTGAGGTGAACTTAGACCTTCCCGTATGAGCATCCAATTAGCTAAACGTTCTATTAAATATCCGAGGGGCATCATTTGAAACCTCCTAGTTAAAATCGACAAATTCGTGTTTCCCGTTGATTTTGTGATCCTCGACATGGATGATGATAAGAATGTTCCTCTTATCCTAGGTTGACCTTTCTTAGCAACTGCTCGAGCCCTCATCGATGTTTGCACCGGCAAACTGACGCTCTGAGTGGATGAGGAGGAGGTGACATTCGACATAGGACAATCTATGAAGCATCCTCAACATCATGATGACTCACTTTATTTATTGATGTTTGTGATTCAATTATAAGCTGTCATTTGAGGAACCATCATCAAGTTGAAGCTTGCAACACTCAATTAGTAGAAGTCCAAACCACTGAACCCATCTGTGAGGATCAAATCATTCCAGTACTAGAAGTTGACGAAACATCATCTCATCAAGAAGCATTTGAGATCATTAAAAAAGAATTAGAACGCAAAGCCAAACCTTCTATCCAAGATCCTCCCGGTTTTAGAGCTCAAAGAACTTCCGTCCCATCTTGAATACGCTTTTCTTGAAAACACATCTCAGCTTCCTGTCATAATCTCATGCGCCTTATCAAATGATGAGAAGAATAAGTTGCTCAATGTGCTTAAGGCATATAAACGAGCAACTTCATGGAAAATCATGGACATCAAGGGAATCAATCCATCCTTTTACACTCATAAAATATTGATGGAGGAAAAATTCAAATCCATCATTCAACCTCAAAGATGTTTAAATCCGAGCATGCAAGAGGTGGTGAAGAAAGAAGTAAACAAACTGCTAGATGCAGGTTTGATTTACCCTATTTCTGATTCGCTTTGGGTCAGTCCCGTCCAAGTTGTTCGAAAGAAAGGAGGGATGACTTTTGTAAGTAACGAGAAAAATGAGCTCATTTCAACTCGTACGGTTACAGAATGGTGAGTCTGCATCGACTATCGCAAACTCAATGACGCCACGAGGAAGGATCACTTCCCTCCGCCTTTCATCGACCAAATACTCGAGAGACTATCTGGAAAAATGTTCTATTGTTTCCTCGATGGTTTCTCAGGGTATTTCCAAATTCCCATTGCTCGTGAAGATCAAGAGAAAAAGACATTCCATGTCCATATGGCACTTTTGCTTATCTGCGAATGCCTTTTGGATTGTGCAATGCCCCTGCTCCATTTCGAAGATGCATGTAGCAATCTTTCATGACATGATCAAACACTCAATGGAATTTTTTATGGATGATTTCTCCCTCTTTGGGAACTCATTTGAACAATGTCTTGAAAAGTTGGAAAAGATACTGGTTAGATATGAAGAATCTAACCTTGTTTGAATTGGGAAAAGTGCCACTTCATGGTTACTAAAGGAATAGTGTTGGGACATAAGACCTCTCGAGCAGGCCTC
This sequence comes from Flaveria linearis, assembly GCA_024085815.1. Lineage (NCBI taxonomy): Eukaryota > Viridiplantae > Streptophyta > Magnoliopsida > Asterales > Asteraceae > Flaveria > Flaveria linearis. Next base: position 7,894,530 of record CM044012.1, on the reverse strand, counting down.
GAAGTTGATCAAGCCAAGTCGACACTATTTTAAAACTTCCACATCCCACAACCTTGAAGGAAATTAGAAGCTTCCTAGGTCATGCGGGATTCTATCGTCGTTTAATCAAAGACTTCTCGAAAATTACACGACCAATGACTCAACTTCTTGAGAATGATGCACAAATTTATATTTTCCAAAGAATGCATTCAGGCATTTGATTTTCTAAAAGAGAGACTGGTTACCGCTCCAATCATGGTTTCCCCTGATTGGACGCTACCATTTTAACTCATGTGCGATGCAAGCGATTTTACGGTAGGAGCCGTATTAGGACAAAGGAAAGACAAGCAATTCAACCCAATTCACTATGCGAGCAAAACCCTAAATGATGCATAAGAAAACTACGCCACCACCGAGAAAGAGCTTCTTGCGGTAGTTTTTGCATTTGACAAATTCCGCTCGTATCTGATCCTTTTAAAAACAATCGTTTACAACGATCATGCAGCCCTTTGTTATCTGTTCAACAAACAAGATACAAAGCTGAGATTGATTCGGTGGATACTTCTGCTTCAAGAATTCGATATTGAAATTCGCGACGAGAAAGAAGCGGAAAATCTGGCGGCTGATCATCTCTCGCGTCTTGAAGGTTCAAGTCCTTCACAAACCGAGGAATTCAAAATAAACAATAATTTTCCTCAAGAATTCCTTATGAACATCCAATCCTCAATCGATGAACATCCTTGGTTTGCCGATTTCACGAACTACTTGGCAAGCAGGATCATACTCAAAGGAATGACTTATCAGTATAAGAAGAAGTTCTTTACTGACATTAAGAATTACTATTAGGAAACACGTATCTATTCAGAATCAGAGCATGCCAACTTATATGAATATGCGTATATGAAAGTGAAGTGGAATAGATCCTAAGACATTTTCATGCAGGATCCATAGGAGGACACCATGGACCAACCCTAACAGCCAAGAAAGTCTTTTACTCTGGATTCTATTGGCCCACAATATTCAAAGATGCTCATAATATAGTGTGCACCCGTGATGCATGTCAAAGAGAAACCAACATCTCAACACGGGATGAGATGCCTCAGAAACCCATTCAAGTATGCGAGGTATTTTATGTATGGGGTACTGATTTCATGGGGCCATTCCCGGTGTTATTTGGCAATCATTACATCTTGGTAGCAGTAGATTGTGTCTCAAAATGGGCCGAAGCTTAAGCCCTACCTACCAATGATGCAAGAAATGTTGTCAGATTCCTTAAGAAATTATTTTCTCATTTTGGTACCCCCAAAGCTTTAATTAGTGATCGAGGAACCTATTTCTATAACAACCAGCTCGAGGGAGCAATGGCTCGTTATGGAGTGAACCATCGCTTTACAACTTCTTATCATCCATAAGCAAATGGGCAAGCTGAAGTCAGTAATCGAGGTATCAAATGAATCCTGGAGAAGATCGTAAGACAAAATCACAAGGATTGGTCTACCATGCTAGATGATGCATTATGGGCTTTTTTGATAGCCTATAAGACTCCCATTGGCACAATACCGTTTAGACTCGCTTATGGGAAGTCGTGTCATCAACCTGTGGAACTGGAACACAAGGCCTATTGGGCACTCAAAGCAGCAAACCTAGGCCAAGGCCTTGCAGGAAAGAATCGGTTTCTATAAATCCATGAACTAGAGGAATTGAGAGAACAAGCATATGAAAATGCTAGGGTTTACATGGAAAAAAAAAGGAAATTCCATGACTCTTGATTAAAGAACACTAAATGATTTTATGTGGGAGAATGTGTCTTATTGTATAACTCTCATTTATGTCTGTTTCCCGGAAAGCTGAAATCACGTTGGTCTAGACCTTACACTATTAAAAACATGAATCCGAATGGTGCCATCAAAATCGACAACCACGAAGGTTTAAGTTTCAAAGTGAATGGACATCGTTTAAAATCGTATAACGATGGACCAACCAAGATTTTCTCAGAGGAATTGCACCTCCACCCTGACGAAGAATAAGTGTGGGGAAGGGTCGCGCCGAAGACCCGAAACTTAAACATGACACCTGTAAATACATTTTATTTAGAATTTTTAACTTTTTGTAGGACTCATAAGCACAAACACGGGGCCGTGCCTCATGGGACACGCCCCCGTGCCTCTGACAAACAATTTTCCACGATCTCCGCTGACGACTTTGGAACGTTGCAGGTCGAATTTAAGACGTTTTCTGACAAACATGGGGCCGTGCCTAGGGGAGCACACCCCCGTGACCAAATTTCATGACCCGTGTATAAATACCACACTTGTTCCAAGCTTTCATCACACATATTCCTACTTAAAACCTCCAGAAAAGATGAAAGAATCAAGTCACGGAAGCTCTAGCTGGAATCCTACGAAGAAACCGCGCTCTAAAACACGAGAACCAACAGCTCAAGAATACTTCTTTAAGCTACATGAGCTGATCAAGCAATTGACTGAGATGAACCTCATTGCATCTCAACGCCTAGCTGAACTTATCCAAAAGGTTCAGGAAATGGGAGGAGGAACTCGTCTTTGTCAATTGTCAGCTCGTGGAACTAAGCAATCGCACTTCACACTATCCCATCCCAAACCTTCCACACAAAATGTGTGGAGGCTTCTTTTAAAAGCATTCCGTGATGTGTCATGTGCGCTAGTGCGCGTTAAGGAGTCTGGTTTTGCAGTTTCAGATTCTCGGCTTTTAACATATTATGTAACCGTAGGAACTAGAAAAATATAATTGACGTTTAGCTTGTTATAATTAACTCTAGGACTAATTTTGTAGCTTTTATGATGATTTGGAAGTGATAAAACTTAACCGGGTAAATTGCGTAATGTGCGAAACTGAAAACAGAACAACAAAAGACTGAAACCAGGCAGCATAAGGGGAGCACGCCACCGTGCCTACCTGGGCACGCCTTCGTGCTCGAAAAAACATGACACCATCTGACTTTTTCTACCCCTTTGTCTTGTTCCCCATCAATTCCCATTGATGAAAGTCGAAATAAAATCTAGAACAACCCGTATTCACTCCATTTTTCATCATTTTCTCCATTTTTCTTTCTTATTGTCAAGACTTCTTCTAATCCTTCAAGTTGTAATTGTTCAACAAGGTTAGTATTACTAATTCCCACCATAATGATGGTCATTTACATGTAGTTAAGTGACTAGGTCTCTAAACTACCGAAATCCTAACAAGTTATATGTAAACCATGTAATTCAAAGTTCATGGAATGATTAATACTTTAAACCTTCTTATTCAGGTTCATTCTTTTGTTCATTAGTAGTTAATTACCATGTTTAGCTAGTTGTTAGTGTGTTTTTCCTTTCGTTGTTAACAAGACTATCTTCAGAATTTGTGGTTGAATCATTGTTAAGCATATTCAAGTTAAAAGAATTCAATTGTCAAACATGTAGTGATTACACATATATATTTGAGTATCTTGAATTACTAACATGATTAAAATGATACACGTGTAATCTTTGGTTTTTCAAGCAAGAAAATATTAAACCCATACTTAATCAAAGTTTTACAAACAAAACCACGTGTGCTCGAGTTGTAATTTCATACCTCAAAATGATGACCGCACCCCATGTTTCAAAAGACACACCCCTATGTTTAACAATTTTTTCTTGAAAATCAAACGTGTTAATTGTTTTTTTTAAACATGAGTTTCATAAAAAGGGTGCCATGTCTCTTGAAACCCATTCTTGTCCCTAAAATAGGTAAACTTTTCCAATAATTTATTTTGTATATGTTAACTGACTTGTTAAAATTTTAGGATCATGAACCATCCACATTTGCAATTTGGAGGAAACCGTGAAAGATGGTGTCGTGACCGATTGCAAAGACTCTTGCAAAGGGCTGAAAAGTCACATTTGCAAGCCGATGAGGAAACCTTGGCGGCTGTTGGACAGCTCGAGAGATATAACAATTTATTGAGTATTCAGTGGAAGAGTTTGTTTTCACAAAACAAACCTTCTGTTAATAAACTAACTCTTGAATTTTTAGCATCTTTCAGATTTAGCATGAAAGACTTTGACCCATGGGATGATGAAGCAGTTACATTCAGACTAGGTGGGAGTTGGCGAAAAACATCCATCGCCTCGTTTGGTGTTTATCTTGGTATATATATCGAACAGGAAATGGAGGAGGAAGCAATATCAGAAATGCCAGCATACCACACATTTCCAGACGAGGAAAGTAGGGACGCAGAAAGTGGCGCTATGAGAAAATCATTTTGGAAAACAATTGGACCAGGGGTGTTCAACTCGAGGAAAACCAAGAGCAGACATATTCGAGACCCGCTGCTACGTTACATACATCGGTTGCTTAGCCATTCGATAATAGCTCGTGGTCAAAGCGAGGGAGGAGTTAGCTTGGGGGACTTATTTATTTTGTATTGTATGACTAATCAATTTCCATGCAACATTGGGTATTTGTTTTGTAATCTATTTTCTAGGAATGCAACTGTAGGTGCTCCGACACCCATGTTTGTTGGAAGCTGGATTCTGAACTTGTATGAGAGCTATGGGTGTAACACGGAAGGGACCGAAGGTGTAATGCCAGGATTGTTGGACATAATCATTTGCACAAGCATGTACATGATAATAACTCTACCAAATAGGCAGTCGAGGTTCATGGATAGGAACAGACAAATCTGGGATCCGGCGGATCCCAAGGAAATCATCATGGACCTTGATATGCCACCACGACATGAAGAAGCTGGTTCTTCCAGCTCACACACTGGAGAATTCCCGACCATGTTAGACCTTTATAAAGCAATCCAAACCACCAGCAAACCATGCGAGGAGATCATTCGAATACGCACAACAAGCCTTCAACCGAGTCGAAAATCTGCACTCCTGAGTGGATGACCTAAGCAATGACGTCACATACATCAGAAACCAAATGTATCATGAGTGGGGGGAAATCCCGCCATAAATCCCTTGAAAAACCGTATCACTTTCAGGGCCCGGGCACAGTTGTTTTGTGCCAATCTATCTTTTAATTTATGTCGTTTTATTTTTATTTTGTGTGTTTAGGATTTTAACGTTTTCAATAAACGGATGATATTTCAGGTGATCCCGAGGAGTCTCACGATTTAAGGCATGAGTCGACTTCATCATTTTTAGGGGAGTATCTCGTTACCATTCCTCGTTTTATATTATTGATCACATTGGGGACAATGTGAACTTTAAGTATGGGGATGGGGTTAATTAAGATACACATTTAATACTTTGCTAAAAACATGTTTAAATTGAAAATTTTGCTAACAATCATTTAACTATTAATTTTTATGACACGGAACCATAAATTTAATCAATTTTTAATAAACCAAATTATAAATATACGTTTTTAGGAAATAAATAAGTAAATAAATGACATCCAAATATAAATTGGAAATGCTTTTTTTTGATATCCTTAAAGGCAATAATCTAGTAAAAATATTCAATCATGTAAAATGAAATACTTTTACCCAATTCCATCCGTATGTGAGTTTATTTTTAAGCCTTAAACAGCTTTTGCAATTTTACTTTCATTTTGTATTTAATTGAGGGTGCCTTATGATATGTGTGATTAGAACTTGCTTTGGGTATACATTTCGAGACCTTAATTAGTATTTTTTGTATAAAAATGAGTTAGACATTAGGAAACCTTAACCATTCAAGCCACAACCTTTTTTTAACTTTCCTTACCCTAACGTCAACCCTTGTTAGCCCGTTTGAATTTAAACGTTTTTATTTTTAATCACCCGAACCACCAAGTCACTTAACCAAAAATCCTTCAACAAAACCCGTTTTTCGTTAAAGACACGTTTTTGGCTTATATATACAAAAAAAGAGAACAGAAAAGCTTGGTCTTTTACTGGTAGACCTAAAAGAATTGGAATGCATTCTTTTGATTTTAATTTGTTTTGTTGTCTTCATCACGCAAAACCGGGACTTCCCCCGAAAATCCGCGAACAAATTTTCAATCTCATGTACAACACAAGAAAGAAATGGTGATAAAAGGAACAAGTTCCGCCATTTTGTGGAATTTCAAAAAGCGCTCTAAAGAGGCGGGCAAAAAGATATGAAAGATGCCCGAACTGTGGAAATTGGTCCCACAATGGAAAATGCAAAAAGAACCAAACCGAGTATCAAAACGAATACACTGAACTAATTCGATTGGGTGCTATTAGGCTTTAAGCCAAACGATCCTTACGAAAGGATAGTTTTGTGTATCTTCGGGTGAAGGATGAAGTAAGGTTTTTGAAAGCAAAATATAGTCTTGACAATCTGACCTTAAACGAGTCCTCAAGTTAGCATATCCCTTCTAGCTTGAAGTATTGTATAGGGAACCTTTTACTGCTTTCCTTGTAGTTTATGTTAGAAATATAAACCAAGACCGTCGTCTTTAGCATTTAGCTACTTTTTCCAAATAATTCATACCCGAGCTCGAGCCAAGTTACAAACCACCAAAGAACAAACGATTTATGCAAGTAAATATCTAAGTAGATGGAGATTTGATCCCTTAACAAGCATATGATTTCACACGTATTCATACTAGACAATTGAGCGATTAGTCATACTTAACCCTAATTATGACTCCATATTAGCCCAGTATGAGTGTATCTTGTGAGAAGTGTGGATTTTTACATGATTATAATCTTTACTAACTAATCTATTGTTTGCTAGGATATCATTCTATACATGCTAAAAATGATTACACTTGGATTAAATAATTTTTACTTGCATATTTCCCAAAAGACACATTTATCATTTGATTTATTTGGTTTTTAGTGGAATTGTCATTTTAAGTGATTTTTGCTTGAGGAGAAGCAAAGTTCAAGTGTGGCGATATTTGATGTGCTCCAAATTATACATAAAAACCCTATCAAAAGCACATCAATTGTTCCTTATATATTCCTTAAAATGATGATTATGTACTTAAAACCGTTAAATTGTGTTTTTAGGTGTTGTAAATGGCAAGGCGGACAAAAGAAGCACATGTAACAAGAAATTGAAGAAATCCAAGCTTTCAAGTCTAAGCATGGAGCCATGCCTCATTAACCACGCCCCCATGTCTTGCCTGAAGCACATCCCCGTGCTAAACTTGGCACACCCCCATGTTTAGACATCTAACAGGATAAAAAGTACTGTCCTCTAAAAGTAAACACGGGCCCGTGCCCCACCTGAAACACGGGGCCGTGCCCCATTTGTCATGGGGTTGTGCCTGACAACATCTGCATGTACGAGCCAAAAGCCTATAAATAAAGACCTAAGTTCAACATTTTAAAGTGCTTTGGTGGGGAGTTACTCTATAGAATTCTCTCAGGAATCAAGTCTTGAAGACCATTTAGAGTGTAACACCCGGAAGTTTGACTTTTGGAGTATCATGCGACTGGAGGCTCAGTCGCATGGAGCTCACACGACTGGAGCTCCATACGCATGATAATCGCACGATTGGTGGGTCCAATCGCATGATGATCGGGTGACTGAAGGCCCAGTCACCTGGAGCCCGGGCGACTGAGCTGTAGCTATAAAGGAGGGGCAGCCATATCCCCTCCCCATACTTGCAAATTTCAGTCGGGAAGAAGAGCAGAGGGAGAAAGAAGAGAGAAAGAAGAGAAAAGAGAGGAAGTGGTGATTCAGGCTCGAAACTTGTCGAGTGACTAGTCCAAATGAAGTTCTTCATCTTCTTCTTGTTTGTGTGAGTTCTAGGACCCCTCATTTACTTGTTTTCAAACGATTTTAGGGCTGGAACACATATAAACCCGTTTTTGAAATGTATGACTTTGACCCATTTGGGTGTAATTGTATGTAATGTGTTTAGAGTGCGATTTTGGACTTGTATGTGCTTGTATGATGTCCTAGTATGATTCCCTAAGGTTTAGGAGGGGTAATTTGGGCTGGAAATGAGTTTGGAGGAGTTTGAGGGCCGTATATCGCGGCTGCAGTTCGGGATGAACTCCAGTCGCTGCCCAGTTAGGGCTAGACGACTGAAGAGCCAGTCGCACGACTGAGGAAAGACTGACATTCAATCGCACGACTGAGGCTCAGTCGCACGACTGGGGATTTAGTCGCACGACAGGTCATGCGACTGGGAGTTTAGTCATATAGGTTCAGTCGCATAGTTGTTCAGTCGCACCACTGAGGGTTAGTCGCATAGAAGCCCATTCGTATAATATTCATTCGCATGAATTGAGGTCCATTCGCACGATTGTACGCCCATTCGCATAATTGCCCAATCGCATGATCTAGTCGCATGGAGGCCATGCGATTGAAGTATGTCCAATCGCCCAAATAGGGCTGTTATGTACGAGGAGAGAGATAGTACTGTAAGTATATGCATGATGTATGTATGATAAGCATGATGTGGCCCTATATGATGGTAATGACTGATGATTTGTAAATATCGATGTTCCTTGTTTTTGATACGAGTTTATCTTTCCGTGTCTTTACGTGTATGATTAATGAATTAAACTAAAGTAATAGGAAACGTAAAGTGAAAGATAATGAAAGAGGAACATGATGAATGAATGCATGCATTAATGAATGAACGAATGAATGTAAGAAAGGCTTGCAAGCAAATGTATGGAGGTGCACACCCCTAGCAGGTGTTAGCTCAACGGTGTGCAGGTTAGCTACCCCGAAGGATGCACATTGGGGTCAGTCTTTGTGATTGACCATATGTATGGGATCCTTGCCGCTTGCCCAAGGTGACTGGATCAGCAGTAGTGCACAACGTTCGTGATTGATCATCACAGGTCCAGCACCCGCTGTAGTGCACAATGTTCGGGGTATAGCATATGGCATTGATCCAGAATGAAAGTGGAAAGATAAGTGGTGCATGTACCGACCCTAGGTGACTGGATCAGCAGTAGTGCACAACCTTCGTGGTTGATTACCACAGGTCCAGCACCAGTAGTATTGTATGATGTTCAGGGTAATGTACATGTCATCGAATGTAATGAACGTACGAATGAACGTATTGAATGTATGAACGAATGTAATGAACGTACGAATGAATGTAATGAATGTATGAATGAATGTAAGGAATGTATGAAAGAATGAAGGAGTTCATGAATGAACGTGAATGGTAACGATGAACGGTACACGAATGAAAGCTAATGAATGAATGATGAAGATAATAATAATATTATCAAAGTGTACGGATGTTGTGTGATTGCGTGTATGTAAGAACGGTTTTAATGAAAGAAAAGTGTGTTTAATTATAAAACTAGAACTCACTCAGCAACGCTGACTTTTTATGTGTTTCCAGTTGACAGGTAGTGTTGCTGAGGATGGCACGAGGCGGCTACTCAGCTCTTTTGGGATGGCATTTATTTGTTAATATTTTTGTAATATATAATGTAGGATGTATTTACAAAACAATGTGGTGTTTGTTGAGGATTCAAATAAACGGGATTACTTAAGGAATCCTCTTACCACTAAAAGTCATTGTTTATGACTATTTTGTAATTGACTCATGATGTATCGCTTTGCAAAAGCTTTTATGATGAAATGAGATGTGTCTTTCGAATGTTTCCACTGCAAATATCTATTTAAAATAGTTGTAAAATATATGTTTATGTGCAATGAATGACCAACTGTGAGGTGCCTGGGGTCGGGGCCTTACAAGTTGGTATCAGAGCCAAAGTTTAAGTGAAATGTGTAAATTTTCAAAATAAACCTTAACTTAAACTGAGAATGGGACGGAAGGGGAAGAAATGCCAGTCTGAGTAGCTGCGTGCCATCAGGTATTTTCTTAAAGTTAACTGGTAGTACGTGCGCATGTCATGTGTTTACATGTTACTGTTAGATCTAGATACTAATGTAGTCAGGACAAGTAATGCTTGGGGTACGAAGAGTAAAGTGAGTGGCTAACCACAACTGGCCACTGTAATTAGGGACTTGCTATACTTGGCATAAACTGAGCTATTCCCTTGAATGACCGTGTTGGTGTTTGAATCTTTCAGTGTGTGATAGAGAATGGCTGGTGGTAGATCTTCTAAGACCTCACGGGGTGGAGGTGGTGGCGGACGTGGTGCTAAACCATGGGCCAAAAGAGGAAGACCAAGGGTGGAGAAAGTAGTTCATGAAGAACACGAGACCCCTCATCAGGAGGGTGTGGACGAGAGCACCAATTTTAGAGCCTCGGTAAAAGAGGCGGTGGTGGAAGAGGTGCATCAGGTCATGCAGACGATCTTACCGTCTGTGGTGACCGAAGTGATAAAAGCTGTCCGGGAAGGAGAAAGAAAAGAGAGGAATAGGTCCCGGGAAGACAGGAGCAATCAGGGCCGGAAACGGTTCTTTCTGATGATGAAGAGGAAGAGGAGGAGGAGCCTGTGCATGAGACCGCACGAGGCTGTAATTACGGGTCGTTTATGAGGTGCAAGCCCCCTACTTTTGACGGTAATGGCATTGCTGCTGCTGCTCATCGATGGGTGAGAGAAATAGAGGCTGTCCTTGATATCAGCGAGTGCCGGGAGGACCAAAAAGTGAAGTTCGCTACCCACTCTTTTACGGATTTGGCTCTGTGCTGGTGGGACAACATAGTTCAAGCCGAGGGTAGCAGGGCCATTGGAAGAATGAAGTGGTCCGAACTGAAAAGGTTGGTGATCGAGGAGTTCTATCCTCATCGGGAGATGAATAAAGTTGAGAGAGAGTTCCTGCAGCTGGAGGCGGGGACGATGACCCACCAACAGTACACCACAAAATTCAACGAAATGGCACGTCTGGTGCCGGATCAGGTGACTCCTGTGACGCGAAAGATCAAGAGGTATATTCAGGGTTTGCCGGCGGATATTCGCAGGCATATGATCGCTGCCTGACCAACCACCTTTAGGTCGGCGGTGGACTTGGCGGGGAGACTGTATGATGAAAGGGCAGTGGTGGTGGTGGCCGATGGTAATAAGAAGGGTGGTGACAGGAATTGGAACGGGAAGAGGTTGGGTCTGGGTGATGCCTCGACGAGTAACAAGAAGGCACGGGTGGATGACCGCCATGTAGCCACACTGGGTACGGGACTGAGAAGGTGTGGTAAATGTAGGAAGGAGCACATTGGGGAGTGCAGACTGGGGTTAAATATCTGCTTTAACTGTGGGAAGCCTGGTCATATGGCTAGAGAGTGTAAGGGCATGAGGTGCTTCAACTGTGGAGAAAGTGGTCATATGAATAAAGACTGCAAGAAGCCGAGGGCTGAGAGTTCTGGCGTGAAGAAGACGGGGAACGAGGGACCGAGGGCAAACGCCAGGGCATTTATGATGACGCAGGAGGAGGCTAGGACGAGCCCTGATGTCGTGTCCGGTACGTTTCTAGTGAACCAAACTTTAGCCTCTGTATTATTTGATTCGGGTGCCAGTAGAAGTTTTATTTCTACTGCTTTTTGTGCCAAACTGCCTGTTAGTAGTAGGCGCGTTGACGTACCATTTGATGTAAAAACTACGATAGGTAAGTCTACCAGGATTTCCGAGGTGATAGAGGGTTGTGATGTGGAATTAGAGGGCCACAAATTTCCGGTTAGGCCATTTATGATGACTTTGGGTGGTTTTGATTTGGTGCTTGGGATGGATTGGTTGGCGGACTTCGAGGAAAATATAGTGTGTCGGAAGAAGATGATTTGTCTGATAGCGCCTGACGGGAGTTCGGTAACTGTTTATGGGGATCGGGTCACGGCGATTCCGAAGGTGATCCCAATGGCGGTGGCGGGAAAGTGTATGAGGCGTGGATGTAGCGCCTATTTATGTTATGTGAAGGATGTAGGAGCGCCAACACCACAACTATCTGATGTTCCGATTGTGTGTGACTTTCCAGACATGTTTCCTGAAGACTTATCGGGAGTGCCCCCTGACCGAGAGATTGAGTTCCTGATTGATCTGATACCAGGTGCTCAACCTGTTGCCAAAGCACCGTATCGATTGGCTCCGACGGAAATGAAAGAGTTGATGGAGCAGTTGCAAGAGCTGCTAGGTAAGGGGTTTATTAGACCGAGTATCTCACCTTGGGGTGCTCCGATCCTGTTTGTAAAGAAGAAAGATGGTAGTATGAGGATGTGTATCGACTACCGTTAGTTGAACAAGCTGATGGTGAAGAACAGATACCCCTTTCCGAGAATTGATGATTTGTTCGATCAACTTCAGGGTGCCAGTTGGTTTTCAAGGATAGATCTTCGGTCAGGCTACCATCAACTGAAGGTGAAAGAGTAGGATATCCCTAAAACAGCTTTTTGCACGCACTACAGTCACTACGAGTTTCTTGTCATGTCTTTTGGTTTGACCAATGCGCCGACTGCTTTTATGGATCTGATGAACCGAGTGTGTCAGCCGATGTTGGATAAATCAGTGATTGTGTTCATTAATGACATCTTGATTTATTCAAAGAGTGAGACGGAGCATGCCGGTCACATTCGAGAGGTTCTGGAGACGTTGAGAAGGGAGAAGTTGTATGCTAAATTCTCCAAATGCGCATTCTGGTTGCGTGAAGTTCAGTCTTGGGTCACGTGGTGAATCCGGAGGGGATTATGGTGGATCCGGCAAAGGTGGAGACGGTGATGCAATGGAAGAATCCAAAGACGCCATCCGAGATCCGCAGTTTCATGGGTTTGGCGGGCTATTACAGAAGATTCATTCAAGACTTCTCTAAAATCGCTTCTCCACTAACCAAGTTGACCCGGAAAGTTGTAAAGTTCGTATGGGGTCAAGCCCAAGAGAAGGCGTTCGAAGAGTTGAAAATGAGATTGACCCAAGCTCCTGTTCTGTCATTGCCCGACGGGAGTGAAGACCTGGTGGTTTACTCCGATGCTTCCTACTCGGGATTGGGGTGCGTGTTAATGCAGAGGGGAAAAGTTATAGCTTATGCGTCCTGGCAGTTGAAAGTTCATGAGGTTAACTATCCTACTCATGACTTGGAGCTAGCAACTGTGATCTTTGCATTGAAGATTTGGAGGCACTATCTCTATGGGACGAAATGCACCATCTTTACCGACCACAAGAGCTTGAAGTACTTCTTCGAGAAAAAATATTTGAATATGAGGCATCGGCGATGGTTGGAGCTTATAAAGGATTATGATTGTGAGATCCATTACCATCCGGGCAAGGCCAATGTGGTGGCGTATGCCCTTAGCCGAAAAGAGAGGCCCGAGCCGATTCGGGTGAAGGCGTACCAACTGAATATGGCCACATACGTGATGAAGCAAGTCAAAGAGTTTCAAGATGAGGCACTGAAGGAAGATCATCTTAAATCTGAAAGAATGAGAGGTCTGGTCGCGGAATTGGGTGAAAACACAATTGGTGTTAGAACCCGATTTGGGCGGATGTGGATTCCTTGTTTTGGAGATCTACGGGTAAAGATCATGGATGAAGCCCACAAGACTTGATACTCCATTCATCCCGGTGCTACAAAGATGTATATAGACATGAAGAAAGACTATTGGTGGCCGGGTATGAAGCAAGATGTGGTGGAGTATGTGGGTAAATACCTTACTTGTTTGCAAGTGAAGGCCGAGCACCAGAAGCCGTATGGAAAGATTCAACCGTTGGATATACCGGAATGGAAGTGGGAGCACATCACCATGGATTTCATCACGAAGCTGCCACGTACCCCGAAAGGGTATGATGCTATATGGGTGATTGTGGATCGCCTGACGAAGAGTGCTCACTTCCTACCGATGCGCGAGACATATTCATCCGAGAGGTTGGCCGATCTTTTCATCAAGGAGATTGTGACTCGTCATGGTGTACGGGTGTCAATTGTGTCTGATCGTGACACCCGGTTTACATCCAAATTCTAGAAGAAATTCCACGATGCCATGGGGACGAGGTTACATATTAATACGGCTTATCATCCCCAAACTGATGGTCAGTCAGAAAGGACCATTCAGACACTAGAAAACATGCTTCGGGCGTGTGTGATTGATTTTGGGGGAAGTTAGGACGACCACTTACCGTTAGCTGAATTCTCATACAACAACAGCTATCATGCCAGCATTGGCATGCCACCTTACGAGATGCTATACGGTAGGAGATGTAGGACACCCGTTTGTTGGGGTCATATTGGTCAAAAGTAATTGGGGAGTGTCGAAGTGATCGAGGCTATGACCGAAAAGCTCAAAAGGATCAAGGCCTACATGAAGGCAGCCAAAGACAGACAGAAGTCGTATGCTGATAAACGACGCAGACCGATTGAATTCCAGGTGGGTGATCGGGTTATGTTGAAGGTCTCACCTTGGAAAGGTATCATTCGGTTCAAAAAGCGGGGTAAGTTGAGCCCGAGGTATATAGGCCCTTTCCGAATCATTGCTCGAGTAGGAGAGGTGGCCTATAGGTTGGAGTTACCAGATGAGTTAAGTGGAATTCATCCGACCTTCCACGTATCTCATCTGAGAAAGTGCTTGGCAGATGAAGATATGATTGTTCCACTGGAGGATATCGAGGTAGACGAAAGGCTCAATTATGTGGAGCAACCTGTGACGATCATCGATCGAAATGAGAAGAGGCTGAGAAATAAGGTGGTTCCTCTTGTGCGTGTACGGTGGCGGTACAGGAAGGGATCCGAGTCAACGTGGGAAACCGAAGAAGAAATGAGGCAGCATTACCCACGTTTGTTTGAGGAATGACAGGTTTCGGGGACGAAACCTAAATAAGGGGGTGGAATTGTAACACCCGGAAGTTTGACTTTTGGAGTATCATGCGACTGGAGGCTCAGTCGCATGGAGCTCACATGACTGGAGCTCCATACACATGATAATCGCATGATTAGAGGGTCCAATCGCATGATGTTCGGGCGACTGAAGGCCCAGTCACCTGGAGCTCGGGCGACTGAGCTGTAGCTATAAAGGAGGGGCAGCCATCTCCCCTCCCCACACTTGCAAATTTCAGACGGGAAGAAGAGCAGATAGAGAAAGAAGAGAGAAAGAAGAGAAAAGAGAGGAAGTGGTGATTCAGGCTCGAAACTTGTCGAGTGACTAGTCCAAACGAAGTTCTTCATCTTCTTCATGTTTGTGTGAGTTCTAGGACCCCTCATTTACTTGTTTTCAAACGATTTTGGGGCTAGAACACATATAAACCCGTTTTTGAAATGTATGAGTTTGACCCATTTGGGTGTAATTGTATGTAATGTGTTTAGAGTGCGATTTTGGACTTGTATGTGCTTGTATGATGTCCTAGTATGATTGCCTAAGGTTTAGGAGGGGTAATTTGGGCTGGAAAAGAGTTTGGAGGAGTTTGAGGGCCGTATGTCGCGACTGCAGTTCGGGATGAACTCCAGTCGCTGCCCAGTTAGGGCTAGACGACTGAAGAGCCAGTCACACGACTGAGGAACGACTGACATTCAATCGCACGACTGAGGCTCAGTCGCACGACTGGGGATTTAGTCGCACGACAGGTCATGCGACTGGGAGTTTAGTCGCATAGGTTCAGTCGCATAGTTGTTCAGTCGCACCACTGATGGTTTGTCGCATAGAAGCCCATTCGTATAATATTCATTCTCACGAATGGAGGTCCATTCTCACGATTGTATGCCCATTCGCATAATTGCCCAATCGCAGATCCAGTCGCATGGAGGCCATGCGACTGAAGTATTTCCAATCGCCCAAATAGGGCTGTTATGTATGAGGAGAGAGATAGTATTGTAAGTATATGCATGATGTATGTATGATAAGCATGATGTGGCCCTATATGATGGTAATGACTGATGATTTGTAAATATCGATGTTCCTTGTTTTTGATACGTGTTTATCTTTCCGTGTCTGTACGTGTATGATTAATGAATGAAACAAAAGTAATAAGAAACGTAAAGTGAAAGATAATGAAAGAGGAACATGATGAATGAATGCATGCATTAATGAATGAATGAATGAATGTAAGAAAGGCTTGCAACCAAATGTATGGAGGTGCACACCCCTAGCAGGTGTTAGCTCAACGGTGTGTGGGTTAGCTACCCCGAAGGATGCACATTGGGGTCAGTCTTTGTGATTGACGATATGTGTGGGATCCTTGCCGCTTGCCTTAGGTCACTGGATCAGCAGTAGTGCACAACGTTCGTAATTGATCATCACAGGTCCAACACCCGCAGTAGTGCACAATGTTCGGGGTATAGCATATGGCATTGATCCAGAATGAAAGTGGAAAGATAAGTGGTGCATGTACCGACCCTAGGTGACCGGATCAGCAGTAGTGCACAACGTTCGTGGTTTATTACCACAGGTCCAGCACTAGCAGTATTGTATGATGTTCAGGGTAATGTACATGTCACCGAATGTAATGAACGTACGAATGAACGTATTGAATGTATGAACAAATGTAATAAACGTACGAATGAATGTAATGAATGTATAAATGAAGGTAAGGAATGTATGAAAGAACGAAGGAGTTCATGAACGAACGTGAATGGTAACGATGAACGGTACACGAATGAAAGCTAATGAATGAATGATGAAGATAATAATAATATTATCAAAGTGTACGTATGTTGTGTGATCGCGTGTTTGTAAGAACGGTTTTAATGAAAGAAAAGTATGCTTAATATTAAAACTAGAACTCACTCAGCAACGTTAACTTTTTATGTGTTTCCAGTTGACAGGTAGTGTTGCTGAGGATGGCACGAGGCGGCTACTCAGCTCTTTTGGGATGGCATTTCTTTGTTAATATTTTTGTAATATATAATGTAGAATGTATTTAGAAAACAAGGTGGTGTTTGTTGAGGATTCAAATAAACGAGATTACTTAAGGAATCCTCTTACCACTAAAAGTCACTGTTTATGACTATTTTGTAATTGACTAATGATGTATCGCTTTGCAAAATCTTTTATGATGAAATGAGATGTCTCTTTCGAATGTTTCCGCTGCAAATATCTATTTAAAATAGTTGTAAAATATATGTTTATGTGCAATGAAGGACCAACTGTGAGGTGCCTGAGGTCGGGGCCTTACATAGAGGCTAGGGAGGTGCATACAACACTTGGAAGAAGCTCGAGATTGTCTAAACATCATCCATTATGGATCACGGTTTGATTGTTCCATTTCACTGATGAATTCATTCTATCTTCTATTATGTTTGTTGTTATGTTCAAGCTCATCATGAGCTAAACTCTTATTATCATCCTAATTGGATGAAACTTATATAACTTATGATGAACTAATGGTGGTAGCACCTACATTTGAATGGGAAATTATAAACTTATGATTTGTAATTTTGATTGTCATACACGGTTGAAAAACGTATGATCAACTTTTATTCATGAAATCGATCTTATAACCAATCTATAGCTAATTAACTAGAGATGGTTATTAGAAATCATATCACCTTAACTTTCTGATCATTTACGGGTTCCCTTTTATTAGTTTAAGAAATCTAAAGTAATTGTTATGGTTTTCTAAAATTAATGGTATGTTGGAAAGGAACTGATCAACTCTCTTCTTACATTAAGTTATGTTTTCAGAAATCATATATTGAAAAGGTCACAAAAAATTTACCCACATTACTAGGGCTTTGACCTAAGCAGTAAATGTCAACCTAACGTGGTCCAAGTCACTACAGAGCGGATAGACGAGAAATCGCACCAGCTCATCTTTATAAACATTAACACAATTACTTTAATCAATATATTTAACCACACCTCCAGTTCACCACAATTACATAAGTGTAATCCAAATTAGGGTAATAGCCTTTATCCCTGATTTTAAATCCAAAAGTTTCAACATTGTATTACGTATTTTATTTCTATTTCTAAAACCCTAAAAACCCTAATTTACATCAAATGGAACTTATCATATTCCTAAACAAGAATCAAATCTGGTAGTCAATCATTAAGGTTGTTGAGTAGGCTAGGTGTGTCCACGGATTGATACTCGGTTCTTACCATCACTAGATTACCTCAAGAGATGTACACTTGCCATTTGTGTATATAGTTTAGTATAGTAATAACTAATTAAAACTAAATCTGTGTGAAAAACCTTTATCAAAATATATATACTTTTCACACACATCAAATGGATACACTAGAGGCACCATAGACAAAACATTATTCATAAGAAAGTCTGGGAAGGATATGCTGCTTGTACAAGTGTATGTTGATGACATTATATTTGGTTTATCCAGTGACCAAATATGCAAAGACTTTGAAAACATCATGAGGAAGAAATTTGAAATGAGTTCCATGGGCAAGATGGATTTCTTCCTAGGAATTCAAGTGAAATAGATGGAAGAAGAGTTCTTCATCAATAAATCTACGTATGTCAAGGATATCTTAGAAAGATTCGAGAAGAAAGATTGTAAGCCAGCCAAGACACCAATATAAAGAAATCACAATCTTTGTCCTGATTTAGAGGGGGAGGACACTGATCAGCATCAGTACAAGGTAAGTATTGAATCTCTAATGTATCTCACTGTAAGCAGACTTGATATCAGGTTTGCAACTTGCATCTATGCAAGATATCAGGCTGCTCCTAAGGTGTCTCACCTAATTGTTGTCAAAAGAATTCTTAGATATCCTAAAGGAGCTCCCAAACCGGGCCTTTGGTATCCTAAGAACAAGGATTTCAATCTTTACGGCTACACTAACAGTGATTATGGTGGCTACAATATTAACAAGAAATCCACATCAGGAGGATGTCAATTTCTAAGTGGAAGGATCATAACCTGTTAATGCAAGAAGCAATCATGTGTCACCACATCAACTACTGAAGCTGAATACATTACTGCTGCTAGCTGCTGTACTAAACTGCTAGCTGCTGTACTAAACTGCTATGGATTCAAAATCAGATGCTAGACTATGGTTTCAACTTCATACAGACTCCTATCCATATAGATAACAAGAGTGCTATTTCTATCATAGAAAATCCAGTATAGCATTCCAAGACAAACCATATTAACATCAGGTATCATTTCATTCGAGATATAAATGAGAAAAACTTGATCAAACTAGTCAAAGTTGATTCAAATGAATAATATGGTGATTTGTTCACTAAAGCCTTTGATGAACAAAGATTTAAGTATTTAATTATGACTATTGGGATGATGAACATTGATTAGTAAATCTCTTTTGAAATTCTTTTGAAAATATGTTATCTCTACGTTGTCTACTTACAATCTATGCCCTGTTACAAAAGGTTTTCTCCAAATTTTTTAAGTATAAATTCTTCGGAGGAGAAATTTACCCTCGGAAGAAAACTTTGCTTTTCTTCCGAAGGCAAATTCCTCTGTACACCTATTCTCTTTCAAAGAGTTTTTGGCCTTGGAAGATCAGTTGAATATAGATCAAGTTTCCCTCCAAAGGTTACTAACTTCTTCTCTCAGAAGAATATTTTACCCTCAGAAGCAAATTTGTCTTCAAGACATAATTTGCTTTGGAAGATAAAGTGGCCTTAGAAGACAATTTGGAAAGAGAAACTCTAATGTGCTCTCGGAAGCAATTTTACTCTCGAAAGAAAACTTTACCGTGTGATGGAAATCTTTGGGCCTCACTCTGTAAAAAGTAAGATTTTTTTATGGAAGATCATTGAAATAATTTTAATGACTTATCCTTACCGCCCCTGTCAAATTAAGACGCATAGTGTTTCTTCAGCTTATCGATTTGATCTTTCACCTCACATATAAAAGTTTTCGACTTTCTTTTTTACTTTCTTTACCACTGTAAAAGCCCTAGATACTCATTTCCGTTATCTCCCTCAAATTTTAAATTCCCTCATTCAAACAGGACCCTAGAACAATGGCTCTAAACCCTCAACATAACCAAGTCCCATCCTTGACTCTTCTAAGGATGTTGATTTTGCACCAATCATCCAATGACTCAATCTGCATATCTTCCCACTCTAATAGTTAGCCCCACCATTTATTCGAACCATATGCCTGACTTCTGGGCCAATGGTCAAATGAAATACTCAACAATGAAAGGGTTATCCGATCTAGAGTTTATGGACAAGAAATCATTATGAATGAAACCACCATAAGAGAATATCTGGATGTCCTTGACACAGGAGCCTCCACTGAATTTCCCAAACCTGATTTAGAAGACACTTACACCCAAATAAGGTACAGAGGAGGTGTGAGCAAGTCCATAATTTACATATTCAACTTCTCTTACAATTGGAAGTACTTGCTCCACATCATTCTATACAGCTTGTCAAACAAACCGAGGGTTAGGATGAAATTCCCTATGATCTGGGCTGCCTCGTTCATGGATTGGTAAAAGGACTAAGGTTCAACTACTCTCGATTTGTGCTGAATAATTTGAGAGGGAATCTCATTAGGAATACATTTTACGTGTATCCCCGATTTATTCAGCACATAATCAACTGTGAGATTGATCAGGACAAACTAGAATATGCAAATTTTCTAGTAGTTCCGCACATGAGGACGGGTATCTTCAAAATGCTGAAGAAGGTATCCACCAAATTCACTGGAAGGTTCACTCAACTAATTACAGGTACGCTTGAGCCTAGGGCTCCTGGTGACATCCATGCAGGTCTAACTGGTGATGAACCTATACCAGACACCACCACTTCATAGCAAATAACTTCCCTCCACCCCATCAAAATCACTTACCAAAGACGCCCCAAGCAAACGCTTGTTCAGTATACTCTGATTGAACAAGTCCTTTTATTTCAAGCCAAAAAGGCTAGAGTGGAACACAGGGCTCCCACTCAGCCAAAGGTACAACCATCCTCCACTATTGACCTCAATATTAGTATTGAGTCTCCTCAGTCTCAACCTGATGAGCCCATTGCGCAAACATGAGTCCCAACACTCCCCTGAATAGCCAAAAAGGGAAATATACATTACTGGCACAATGCCATTAGATATTGACCAAGGTCCCCGGTTATTAGGAATAACTGTTATATCCTCTTTTAACCCAATCTGATGTGGATTTCATGTTTCCTCAGGGCCATGATGTTAATCTACCATACCACTCTCCAGATCAACGCCCAGGGAAACCTCTGACTTTTAGCCCATCAGTTAAGCCAAATTGAGGTAAGTCCCACAGGCGTGGAGGGGACTCATGTAGACTTAACTGCCACTACTGAGAGTGTCTCATTGACCTCTAAGGATGTGGTAACATTACTGAGACTGAGTCCATGGCAACCTTTCCAATTGACATCTCTGAAAGAGATATCAGTTCACAAGGGAAACCAGGGCGCCAAGAAACCACAACTGGTGGTGAGTATGAACATACTAGGTATATTATCTCATCTCCCCATGTTTCTTCTAAAGAAGATGAGGGAAGTCTAAAACTAACCATTCAGTATCTGCTTTATAAAGTCTCAAATCTTGAATTTAAGGTTAGGACTTTTGAAAACAGGTCTGCTAATCAGCAACTTGAGATTGAGAGTCTCAAGGCCAAACTAGCTGAGACACAGGTTGAGAACCCTGTTAGGCATGTACTAATTCAGGTCTCTTTAAGTTCTTTCTCTAGCTCATCTACTTCTCAAGATGATGCTACTAAAAAGAGGGAGAATGTAAATAGACAAACACATGAGGATCTTACCTTGGCCATCTCAACTCCATCCTCAACTTATCCTACACCATAGCACTTCATAGCTATCTTTCCACAGCCATGTCCCATTGAAATTCAAGTGGATCCCAGGATGCTTATTGAACTTCAAAGATTCTTATAAACTCTCACTCGATATAGTAGTAGCCTACTTTGGAGCTAAAGAGCTTTAAAGGTTAAGTGGATCACCTACCACTGAGAAAGAAGTTGGTCAACCTAAGGCCCCTATTGAACCTGAGATTGACTTTGAAGGGGAAATAAGGACTCATGGAACAGCAACCAAATTAGTTGGGACAAGTAGTGATATTCAAATCTCCTCCGAAGCAGAATTTCAAGCTGCGAAAAGGATTATTGAATTATCATCTTTGTCGGAAGATCTGCTTATCACAGAGGGCATTCTTGATCTAGCCTCTAAGGTAAACAGTGATGACTTCCTTAAATCCCCTCCTTCTTCATTACCACAAGTTCAACCTCACTCTCCCCAACCTAAATCATCCAAGCCAGAATCTCCAAAGTTTGAACCTTCCTCAGATCCCAAAGGAAAAAGGAAGATGACTGCTAAATACATTTTAGAAGAAGAAATTTTGGAAAAGCTGAAGAGAAAAGGTAAACTCACCTCTGGGAAGCTGCTGGCTGCGAGCAGCAAGGCAGCAGCAGCAGCTCAAGAGTCTATCAACAATAAAAGAAGAGTGGAGGTGATTGATAGGTTCATCAATCTAGGAGGAGGCAATAAGGAAATTCTCCTACTCTCACTTGATGAGCTTATTAAACTGGAAAAGGTAACCCTGCTACAAAATGAGAAAGAGGAAGCAGTAAGGTGTTGATACATGTCAATGTACCTAGTTTATGAGCATTAATGTAAAACTCTTTCATGTCTTACACATGTGTAATTAATGTAATGGTTTGAATGAATGATATAAAATGCATTGTGATGTTTGATTTATATTTTGATTATGTCATGATTTCATTTTATTGAATGTGTTGCACATGTATGAACTAACTATATAGGTTTGATGTTGTTTGATAGTTCATGCTAATGGCCCATGCTAATGGACCATACACATGAATTCATCATGCTTGTGGACCAGTCGCATGACTGAACCAAGAGACTGGATCAGTCGTACGATTGAAACATAAGATTGACTCAGTCGCACGACTGAACCTTAGTCGTGCGTATGACTCAATCGCATGATTCAGTCGCACGACTGAACCATGCTAATGGTTCAGTCGCACGACTGAAGACAGGAAACCTATAAATACCACTTAATTCATGGAAAAACGTAACAATTGATAACACTTCGAATACCTACATACCCTAGCCGTCCAGAGCGTCTCTGTTCATTATTCCAACTTCATAGTTCGTTTCTGATAAATTCTTGTTCGTTCTTAACGTTTGTTTCATCGTAGGATTGATCAGATTGTCGTTCTCACTGATTGGATCGTCAATCAAATAGGATTCCACACTATTTGATCTGGTTTCACGCATTATCAGTTAGTACTCTGTATGTATACGGTCCTAACAAGTGCTATTAGAACATTGGCTCTTGATTTTGCGTGTGATTCGATTTGTTTTTGGGGTTAAACTTAACATTTTCATTCAAAAGAGTTAATTGTTTGAGTCAAAAGGTGTTTGTGAATTTTTCTGACCTTAAAGTTTCGATTGTTCACTATACGGCAGATTAGGGTTCTTGTAAAATCGTGTTTTTGTGTCAGAGTGTCAAAACCATCAATTTTGCCAAAACAGTAGCATTCAGTCGCACGAATAGCTCGTTTGTACGATTGAACTCATTTGTACACTCCATTCGCACGACTGAACTTAGTCACATCCTTCATTCGCACGACTGAACAGCTCCAGTCGTTTGAGTCCAATCGTTTAGTTCATACGCACGACTGAATCCAATCGCACGATTGAATACATTCGCACTCTTCATTCGCATGTGTGAACCATCCATATAGTCCATTCGTACGATTGAAATTGTTCTGCTCTCCAAGTCTCAGCTTACACAAATGGAGATCAGTTTGCTGCGTTTACTGCCGGGAAGGACTCACGTATCCAGAACCTTCTGCTTCTGGAAAATGAGATAGGAAATCACAATAAACCGCCAAAGCTTATCACGTTAGATGATTATCCACAATGGAAACAGCGGTTCGAGATTTACTTAATTTGAGTTGATCCCAATCTTTGGACTTCTATTGAGACTGGTTACGTGGTACCAGTCAGTGATAATAGGGTTAAACTTACTTTGGGGGGAATGAGTGAATCACAAAAGACTCCGTATAATGCTGAAAAGAAAGCTTATGCCCTGTTTACTCAGTCAATACCTAAAGACATATTTCATCAATTCTTTGTGAATAAGCAGTCTAAGAAGCTATGGGAGGCCTTGGAAAAGAGGTATGAAGGCAATGCAACGTTAAAGGCACTGAAGGCTAAGGCTCTTAAGAAGGAGTTTGACAATTTGTCATCAATTGGGAATGAGAGCCTGGATGACATAATTGACAGGTTCTATCATCTCATGAGTGAACTGCACACTCATGGTGTAACCACATCAATGGAAGATAAAGTTTTAAGTTTTGCTGATGGGTTACCTGAGAAATAGGATTCATTTGTGTCCAATCTCAGACAAAATGACATTTTAGCAACGTTGGACATAAATGACTTCATCTTGAAGTTAAGAGAAGAAGAGCTAAGGATGAAGTACAAGTCAAAGAAAAGATCCTATGTTCAGAATCCTTCACTCTACAACTCAGTTTCGTCTCCAGTTGTTTCAAGAGCACCTCTACAAACAGCCTATGTGTCCAATTCATCTGCTACTGCCTTATCCATAGCTTCAGCACCAGAAATGTCAGGGTCATCTCCTACTCAATATATAGTGCATGAAGCCAATTCTACAAGGTTGAAGACCGAGAATCTCGATAATATCACTGTGGAAGTTGCAAAGGAGCACATGGATCTTCTTGCGGCGGTTGTCAAATCTTATGATGGTTTAGTTGCCAGGAAGATAGGAAATTGTCATCTTGCAGATGAAGACTATGAGCAAGTTGATGAAAATGAGCTAGAAAGAATGGATATTATGTGAGCCTTGGCAAGTGCAGTCAGAAGAGCTAAAGAGTTTGTCAAGAAGACGGGACATAATCAAGTAGCCACAAAGGACACGAAGTTTGATTTTGACAAAACAAAGGTAACATGCTTCAACTGTGGTGAGAAGGGGCATTTTAAACGTGAATGTGTAAAGCCCAAGAAAATAGGTAATGGAAACCCATTCTTAACCTTCACCCATCAAGACAAGGAACAAATTGGAACTGCTTCTTTAAGCAAAGATACAAAGGCTCTTATAGCTCAAGATGATGAAGGACAAGACTGGTCCTTTAGGTTTGTTTCTCCCGAAGAATCAAATATTGCCTTTGTTGAAGCAGTAGATGATGAGTCTGCAGTGAAAGTGAGAGTGCAGCTGAGCAAGCAATGTTGGATATTGAAGAAGCTGCGAACGTGGTAAATCACCTGGTTGAAGAAGATCTTAGAGCAACAAGTACTGAATCTCCTATCACAAAAGGATCTGAATCTGCTTTGATGACTAACTCAACCGATTCATCACAGGTAAGTTCTCCAGACCAGTTATTTGATAAACATGATTGTCATGACTGTGATAAGTTTAGAGAATGCATTGACTTGAAATTTGCTAGGTTATCAGAACACAATGATAACTTGGTAGATGATTTACAACTGTGCACTGAGGCTAATCGTATTTTAAAACAAAATGAGTGCAGTTTTAAAGAAAGGATAGAACTTTTGTCAAAACAACTAAGGGAAACCGAGGTTGTTGCATTAAATCAATCAAATGATATAAAGTTTTATCTAAATTCTTTAAAAGAAACCAAAAAGGAAAAAGCAGTTTTGGAAGTCGAGGTAAATTCATTAAAACAAAAACTGCATAGTTGGGCTAGTTCTTCTCACATAGTTCAAAACTCAGTGAAAGAACGAAACAATGGGGAAGGTCTGGGGTACAAGGCAGTAGCACCACCACATGAAACCCTTTTAAATACAAAGTGTAGACCTGTAAATGACAACCCAGTAAAGGATCATGTGG
Source organism: Flaveria linearis (assembly GCA_024085815.1). Classification (NCBI taxonomy): domain Eukaryota; kingdom Viridiplantae; phylum Streptophyta; class Magnoliopsida; order Asterales; family Asteraceae; genus Flaveria; species Flaveria linearis. The sequence goes on along the minus strand of CM044012.1, from coordinate 7,868,965 downwards.
TAACCACTCCTCTGGTTAGTGATCCTGATTCCACAGTCATACCTGTACAGAAGATCACTAAACAGAAGGAGGCTACTTTGAAATCTAAAGGTAAGATGCCTGTTGTGAATTTGGATGAACAATTTGAAAAGGTTAATCTAAAGTCAGGTTCAAACATGTCTATTTCTGAATCTAAAACGATCAAATCAGTTAGCTAATCATGTGCTCCATGTCAAAGTCTAAATATACAAAAGGCTAAAGATGTACAAAACGTTAAAACAATTAATTTTGTTAATCAGTTTGAAACATCTAAGAAGGAATTTGTTAAACCCAAACAGATAAAGGTCACACCTGTACAAAACTCAAACCCTCATAAATATTTTCCTCAATCTGTAGAAGTAAGATCTTGCTATAATTGTGGAAAACGAGGACATATCTCTTCAAATTGTCCTTACTATCAGACTCCCAAATAGAAAATTGAACATAATGATACCAAACAAAGTTTTCCTCAAAGGAGATCTACTACTCCACCAAAGAGTATTAGTGAACCTCATGTTCAAAGAATAAGTCAATCGTCTGTCTATCACAAACAGGCCTTACACAAGACTGGCTTATGGAAAGAAAAGTCAAGTAAATTGTCTAATAGTGAGGAAATTCAGAAGAAAGATATGCCCTCATCTTCTGAAGGTCAATGGGTTGAGTTTATGATGTGTGATTCCTCCGGGACACCCAAGTTAGTAAAGGCTTGGGTCCCAAATCTGAACTGATAAGCTTCCTTGAATATGCAGGGTGTCCGCTATAGTGCTATCACAAATACATGGATTATTGATAGTGGGGCGTCCAGGCACATGACAGGGAACTCGTCTATCCTTTTCAACGTCAGAAAAATTAAAGGGGGACACGTTTCATTTGCTGGGAACAAGGGAGGTTACATAACAGCACGAGGCGAAGTAGGAAATGAGAAAGTTAAGTTTGACAATGTCAACTACGTTCAGCAACTACAGAACAACTTACTTTCTGTTTCCCAGATCTGTGACATAGGATTTAAGGTTGTATTCGACAACAAGAAGTGCTACATGTTGAAAAAGGACTATGTGATTGAGGAGGATAAAGTTCTTATGACAGCTTCAAGATACAACGATTTGTATGTCGGGGATCTATCAAAAGCATCCACAACTGATCACACAGTTCAATGCTTCTTGTCAAAGGCAACTGAGAAAGAGTCAATCTCCTGGCATAGGAGAATGGGACACATTAATCCAAGGAAGATGAATCATTTGGTACAGAATGATTTGGTAAATGGAGTAACTGTCAAAAACTTCCAACTTCCTGATTTTTATGTGGCGTGTAAGAAAGGGAAACAGACCAAGAAAGCTCATAAGTCCAGGAAAGTTCATTCAATTGATCTCCCACTCTAGCTTTTACACATGGATCTATTTGGCCCTGTCAGTACACAGAGCATTGCTGGTGATAGGTATTGCTTTGTAGTAACAGATGATTATTCAAGGTTCTCTTGGGTGATGTTTCTGAAAACCAAATCATAAACTTTTCACTTATTCAAACAGCTGGTTACTACCTTAGAATCACTTTACAAGTTGAAAGTACGACAGATCCGATCAGACAATGGCACTGAGTTCAAAAATCAGTGGATGGAGACATACTGTAAATAAAGAGGAATTGTACATCAATTTACTTCTGCCTACACTCCACAAATGAATGGCGTTGCTGAAAGGAAGAATCGAAGCTTGATAGAGACCGCCAGAACAATGCTAGCTGACTCAAAACTGCCAATTCAATTTTGGATGAGGCGATAGCCAATGCTTACTACACGCTCGATCGAGTCTTAGTGGTCAAACGACATGGGAAAACATGTTATGAACTGCTCCAGCGACGTAAACCCAATCTGAAGTATCTAGAACCGTTTGTCGCACCATGCATGCTGATGAAGAAAACTCAGACTGGAAAGTTTAGTGAGAAGGCAGTAGAAGGTATATTTCTTGGATACAGCATACCCGACAAGAGAGTTTATAACAACTCAACAGGTCAGGTAGAAGTGTGGTGCAACGTTGATGTTCAAAGATTCACCACCCCCTGCAAGAAAAGGACCGTCATTTTTCTTTGATTATGATGGCTTCTTTAAATCCTTCAATCTACCGTCTTCTCCCACTGATGATGAGTTATCAACTAAAATGATGTACGAGGTTCTCAACTCACCACCACAAGACTCAACAGCATCGATTCCACTAGATGATTCCTCTAATACTTTAGGGGGAGCACTTGATGTACGTGACTCATCTTCTGATGATGAAGTAGTTGAGACTGAAAATGTGGAACAGGCCGAACAGGTTCCTGCTAATTCAAGTACACCAACAACTGAAGCTGCCGAAGCGTCGGAACCTCATACTCCAACAACACATGAGATTCAAAATCTGGATAATGAGGTAGTTGTTCCCACCACTCCTGGATCTCGACTTCATGTATATCATCCTCTAGACAATGTCATAGGGGATGTACAATTGGGAGTCAGACCAGAAATCAGCTATACTCTACTGATTATGCCTCTGTCATGGAAAAAGGCTATCTTCACGACGGTGCGTATCGATGTTTTGTGTCTCAATTTGAGCCAAAATATGTCAGTGAAGCCTTAAACTATGAGGCATGGGTTAGTGCAATGCAAGAAGAACTTCTACAGTTTAAGAAGCTAGGCGTATGGTCACTGGTGGATAGACCAAAAGGTGCTAAGGTCATAGGCACTAAATGGGTCTTGAAATGCAAGAAAGATGACCAAGGGGTCATAATTCAAAACAAGGCTCGACTGGTCGTTCAAGGTTTTAGACAAGTCGAAGGAATCGATTACAATGAAGTGTTTGCACCGGTGGCTAGAATGGAAGCAATCCGTATCTTCCTAGCCTATGCTTCTTACATGAAGATCAAAGTCTATCAACTAGATGTCAAGAGTGCATTCCTTCATGGGGAAATTCGTGAGACAGTGTATGTCAGTCAACCCAAAGGATTTGAGGATCCCTAACATTGGGACAGTGTTTACAAGCTGGATAAGGCTCTCTACGGGCTCCATCAAGCCCCGAGAGCATGGTATGAGAAACTCTCAACTCATTTGGTAAAACATGGTTTTCGCAGAGGAGTTATTGACTGTACACTATTCATCAAAGAAAAGGATGGAGACTTACTTCTTGTACAGATTTATGTTGATGACATAATCTTCGGGTCCAAAAACGAAGAGTTATGTAAAGAATTTGAGTCTGTCATGAAAGCAGAATTTGAGATAAGAGCAATGGGGGAGATGAAATTCTTCCTAGGATTACAGGTGGATCAGACACCAAAGGGAATCTTTTTACATCAGACCAAGTATGTAGGAGATATCCTAAGCCGGTTCGATATGGCGAATGCTTCAGCAGCTGGAACTCCACTTGCCACGAATCATGATGTGGCATCTGATGAAAATGGTGATCTGGTTAATGCTACAATGTATAGAGGAATGATTGGATCCCTGATGTATCTCACAGCATCTCGTCCTGATATCATGTATGCAACGTGTCACTGTTCCAGATATCAGGCGAAACCGAAACTCAACCATCTCATTGGTGTTAAACGGATTTTGCGCTATCTGAAGGGTACTCCAACACTCGGGTTGTGGTATTCTCATGACGATGATTTTCAGCTTACAGCGTATAGTGACTCGGATTATGGCGGATGCAAAATGAATTACAAGTCAACATAAGCAGGATGTCAATTCTTTGATAGACGGTTAGTCACCTGGCAGTGTAAGAAGCAGACCTCCGTTACTCTGTCAACATGTGAAGTTGAATACGTTGCTGCTGCAAGTTGCTGTTCACAAATCATCTAGATTCAATAGGAAATGCGTGACTACGGTTTGAAATTCTCTAACACTCCTATCTATGTTGATAATTTTGCTGCTATAGCCGTAACAAAAAATCTAGTCCAACATCCTAAAACTAAACACATCGGCATTAAGTATCACTTTATACGTGATTGTTTTGAAAAACAATTAATCGATGTTGTTAAAATTAATACGGATTTCCAACGCGCCGACCTCTATACAAAAGCATTTGATAAACCTCGGTTTTTATATCTATTAGAGGTCAATGGCGTGAAAAAGAAAAGTGATGTGATTCCAGAGGAATCGAGTTCGTAGTCCGCCTATCTACTTTTATTTTCTTTTATTTTCTTTTATTTAATTTTTCCTTATTTTTTCCGGTCTTAAAAATCCAAAAACACAAAAAGATTTCCGTTTTAGAATTTTAGGGGAGAATAGTTTAGGTTCAGTATTTATTCATTATTCATTTATTTAAAAAAAGGGGGGGCGGGGGCAGAAAGGCTGAAATCAAATCAAAATTGTGAGATTGATTCAAAATTATGGAAAATGATAGTACACAGGGAACTAATTGTTTGGGACTTTAAAAGGACTGAAAAGATCATAATGTTATATTAAAATTACAAGTCTGAGAAATCTAAGCCAAATAAAGGAAAATGATAGTATACTAGTCTGTTACAGAGGTTACATAGAGAAAGTAGGCCTAGAGGTTGCTAGTTCTTTGTAGGATGTGTCGGTAGATTCAACACAATAGACAACTAGACTTCGTTGGTGAAACAATTTAAACTAAACTGTTCAACAGGCTGTGGGCTTCCATCTTATCTTTGATCAACACAATCAACGCATTTCCAATAAGGGGTGACAAGCAAATAAACGCCACAAATGTGTGCGGACGACCATAAAAATGAGCAAAGCACATGAAAAGAATGATAAACGCAATCAAACTAACGACTAATGTTGTTGGTGCGTTGTGGAAAATAAAAAAAATTGCTCTTACTAGAAGATAGGTTGTGTGCCTCTCTGCAGTGCGATGGCACTGACCTGCAGATAAGCACAACCTAAATATTCTAGAATTCATTGTGGTTTGTGCCTCTCTTCTGTGTGATGGCACTGACCTGAGGCTTTGCATCTCTTTGAAAGCTCTTAGAATAGTTTCTTTTTGTTTCAATACCCATAGACCGCTCAAAAAAATCTCCTAAGGAATGTTGATTACCATATAAGTGTGGGATCCACAAATGCTTGTTGAAATAATACAATCTAATCACCAATGTGAGTCAAAAGTCTATGTATGGATTTAAGTGGACAACAATATGATAATCGTCATGGCTGCAACTCTCCACAGTCAAAATCAATTATGTGCCCCTTACAGCACTAGCATGATTGCCTGTGAGCGCTCGTGACTCTGAGAGTAACAAGGATCATTAATTTAAAGATATATCGAAGAGTCCCAATTGATTATGATACACCTGTATGATTCCATATGAATCTCTCCAGAGATGATCAATCAAACTTAAGCCGTTCTGCTCAGGGGGAGAAATCGGTTAAATGATAATTTAATAGTTTTCAACCCACCTAAAAAAACACAAAAATATGTCTTGCTTTGTTTAAGATTCAAGTTATTTCCATTTCTAGCTATTGTCTTTTATGTCGGATTATGTAACAAGATGAACTCTGTGAATCATACTTTAAAAAGGTCACGTCTGAGGTGACCAGATTATTGCAAAGTTAAAAGGATCATATCTGAGATGATCAAAGTTTTAAAGGTCAAAGGGTCACGTCTGAGGTGATCAAAGGTTTTACTTAATAGGATCACGTCTGAGGTGATCACATGGTTTTTCGTTAAAAGGATCATGTCTGACGTATAATGTTTTATAAATCAAAAGTGAAAATTGAAAGTTTGGAAAAGTATGAAGTCAACTCATGAGTATGAATCAATCGCATGATTAAATCATGAGTATCAGCCAATCGTACGATTGGACCATGAGAATGGGCCAGTCATATGATTGGATCATGAGTATAAGGCTGTCATACGATTGGACCACAAGACTGAGCCAGTCGCACAAATGCAAAGAGGAGTATGGTTCAGTCGCACGATTGAGCCATGCATATGGGTCCAGTCGCACGACTGAAACCCTAATCAGTATAAATAGAGGCTCAGTCGGTCGGAATCCCGACCAGACTTCAAAAAATTTCCAAAAACAGCCTTTACATTGTTATGCTGCCAAAATTTTGAACTTTTACGTTTACCTTCTGATCCGAGTTCTAACATTGATTACACTTTTCTACAGGTAATTTGCGAACGATTCAAGGTCAAACAACCAGTTAAAACCAATCTAATGTGACCTAAATTGTTAAATCAAATAACCAAAGATAAACCCTAAAATAGACCACTTAAATGAACAAGATTGTCGGTTTAAAGGTGTTTCAGTGATAGTTAGGGTCCCTGAGAATCTAACGAGACTAAACTTGACGTTTAACATCAAGTTTTGACCTAGATTCAAGTTTAGAGTGTCGAATAGAGAGTCAGGCAAATAGACACTCCGAATGAACTTTAATCGCACGATTGAGCTGGGCAAATGACTCAATCGACCGAATGAACAAGGCGTATGAGCTCAATCGCACGATTGAAATCAGCCGCATGCTCAATCGCCCAGTTGAACTCAGCCACATGCTCAATCGCACGACTGACTCAACAACATGGACTTGCATACGACTGAAGTCAATCGCATGCTCAATCGTACGACTGAATCCAGTCGTACGGTTCAATCGCACGATTGAACCGTATTGGTCAAAATCTGTTCTAAGTCAAAATGTTTATCAATTAGGAACTGCACTAACTTGTTTGCCCCTTGTATTGCAGAAATATGGCGGACCGTTGCACGATGAGTACTAAGCACAACATATGTGCTCATCTGGACCCCACATCTCGGAATGCTTCTAAGTTTACAGAGATTATAGCTTTTCTTTGACGTTCTAGGATATTCAGGGCTATATCTACAAAGTGTACTCCATACAGATCACTCCAGCAGACCTTCTGGGAAGGGGCCACTGTTGATAGGTCCACTGAGCCATACTGTATACAGAGCTCGATCTTCGGACAGGAGATCAACATTACTGCAGCTGATCTCAGGCAAGTCCTGGAGTTGGGTGATGATGAGGATCACCCAACCAAGCTTCACCATATGACGGTTAAGGGGTGCTTTCTACGGATGAAGTACACTGGGGACATCAACGCAGGTGTGCTCAACAAAAGCAATCTGTGGCCCTAGTTCAAGTACTTAGCTCACATGATTCTGAAGTGCATTGCTTCGAGGAGAGGGGGATTTGACGAGCTCTCAGATCAAATCCAGAATGCCTATGTGGCTCTGGTGCTGAACCACCCATTCAATTTCTCCCAGATGATCTTCTCGTATATGGTCGAGAATATAGAGGCCAAGGGGAAGGAAAGGTTCTGCATGTACCCAAGATTTCTACAGATGATCATAGATCAGAAGCTTCCTTCCCTGCCAAAGGAGATCGATAATGCTATGGTGCTTGATGTGATGGATGATACCACCTTGGGCAGGATGAGAGTGTACCGGGGGAATCAGGTGAAACCCCCGGTCAGGAGGTTGTTTGGGCATCTGGCCCGTGAGGATTACGTGGCGCCAGCTAAGAAAAAGTGGCGTCACGATGATAGTGATTCGGATGTTGAGCCGATACTGGCTCCGATTGATGACGAGGACGATGACGACGACGACGATCATCAGGGTGGTGGAGATACAAGCCCGAGTGCACCAAGGGCCACTGAGACAGATACTATGTCTCCACCACCCCCACATGTCAGTTCATCAGCTCCCAGTGGAATGGAGCAGGCACCCATCCATCGGGACTTTCTTCATGATGAGGGAGATGAGGAGTCGGATGAAGAGCCACTCACACGGACTGTGGGTAGTCGTGTAGTGGCTACAGAGAGGGGCATGGAGGCGGTTGGAGGATGCCGGGCTGAGGTAGAGAGGATAGACACTGCTAACCCTACATACTCTCCTCCTCAACCAAGCCCAGGGGAAGGACAGAGCTCAAGGGGCTCTCGGTTTAAGAGGATGGCTCAGCCACATGGCAAGAAGGCCAAAAGAAGACGTACAGTGCTGATGACGTCCTCTACCACCATAGCCACTACATCCACTACACCCATCACACCTACCACCATGACGACCACCCTATCTACTACACCCATCACACCTACCACCACCACTACTACCACCAACACTACAACCACCACCACTACATCCACCACCACTACAGCCACCACCACACCACCCACTTCATCCATCCCACCAAAAACCACAACCACCACCACTCCCATATATACCACATCCACCACTCCACCCACCACATCCCAGGCCGGACCTTCCACCTCATCCGTACTTCTGAGATCCTCTCTGCCCAACGTTAGGCTAGAAGAACAGCTTGCCAGCCTCAACCGTCTGGTTCTCAAACTGCTCATCACCAATGATATACGAGCGAACCAGATGAATCAGTTGATGGCTGTTAACGCTGCGCAAAGCAAACAGATTGCCCAGCTGACAGAGAAGACGACTGCTCAGAGTCAGCAGATTACTCAGCTGACTGAGAGGGAAGGTGAACTTGAGAGAGCTATGACCCGAGCTCACCGTGCCTTGACCACACAGAATGAGCTTCTGAAGGCATCGGTGAAGCGTATTGAGGAGGTAGAGAGGAAGAACAAGCAGCTACGCCTAAGGCTAAGGGGCACTAAAGGCGAGCCCCTCAAGATTAAAGGAGATGGTGACGATGGTGATGATGATGATGATGACAAGTCATCTGATGATGATGAGTCTGATGATGATGATGATGTTGGGGGAGTGGGAAGTGGAAAAGATAGGGAAGGGGGAGACGAGGATGAGCCAGAAGGTGATGCATCTACATCAGCCTCAGATCCTGCGGCTTAGGAAAGGCGGACAAAACAACGACAAGAATCAGGACCGTCCACCTCTGCCCCTCAATCTGAAGAGCAGAGTGATCAAGACAAGAGTAATGCTTAGATGTTATAATTTGATTATCTCTTGTACTTTGAAATATGTATTACAATTATATAATTAATGTTTATCAATGTTTATTAATATAAATTTTTTGATTACTGATGTGCTTGTGTTGTGTTGAAATGTTTAATCAAACAGATGAAAAGCAACAGATCAATGCTTTTGATGTCCAACCCCTTCAGCAGGTGAAGAGTCAATTAACAATGATTCTTGACTTGCAAGGGATAGTCTGACGGTCTGTTAGCTACACGCCAGAGGAAGGAGAGATAATCCACGACCTCTCGGATAAGCAGCTAGCTGAGATCTTCAGGCTGAATCCAGACGAGTTGGTCAAAGATGCTCCTACAGTTGATGTGGCAAGTGACGAAGAGCTTCACGATGTTGATGAAATCGAGATAGAGGATGTCACTGCTGATCACTATCCTCAGTACACTGATCCGGAAGGACATACTATCCCTAATTTGGGTGAAACCTTTGATAGTGGTACTTTTGATAAGTTGGATGAACTTAAGAAAGCAAAGGAGAAAGATGAAAGCCAAGCCCAAGCCTTGGATGCTGATGTTGATGCCAAAAAGGCTGAATGGGCAGCTTGTTTTACTGAAATGAAAGCCCAGCGCGCGCCTCAAAAGTAGAATGCCTACACAAAGCTTTGTAGAGTCAAATGTCATCCGAAAGTGTCTGGCAAGATCATCGTGTGGGCATATTTTAAGGATCTTAATGTTTATGCAAATAAGAGGGAGAAGGGAATAGAGTACTTCAGATTTCCACATGATCTGAAGACTCTCCCTGGTTTTGAGCTCAACCAGCTGGCACGCCTAAATCTGTTATATGCTGATCCGAGAAAGATGTCAGGTTGGTTTGAGGCGGCGTTAAGGAAAGAATACCACACCAGATAGGTAAACTTCAGACCTCAACAACCAACAAGGTACATCCGTAGGTCTGAAGTGGATCCCGTAACTGGAAAGCCTAAGATCATGCTGAAATGGAGTCCTCCACGCACAATGTCTAAGATTCCTATGCGGGAAATGCCTCAGGACTTCACTCCACACTTCAAGTGGTGATATTATGATTGGAGGATGGGTGAGGCAGTCATAGTGCAAGATAGAGAAGGAAAGATAGAGACTATCCGGGTATTCGACCCCATGTGGCTTACCAACTTGTTAGCTAACGATGTGTATACATTATACAAGTGGCCACTTTTTCTATGACTCACAAGATATTGTACAAGCTCTCTAGTTTCAACACGTCATACGACTCTGCTTTGCATTTAAAATACATGCAGGAGTTAGAAAGGAGGAGAAGTACAAGCAATTCGAAGAACATATAAAGAGTGTTAGACAATAAAGGAAACTAGGTCCAAGGGGGAGTTTGTTGATACATGTCAATGTACATAGTTTATGAGCATTAATGTAAAGTCTTTCATGTCTTACACATGTGTAATTAATGTAATGGTTTGAATGAATGATATAAAATGCATTGAGATGTTTGATTTATATTTTGATTATGTCATGATTTCATTTTATTGAATCTGTTGCACATGTATGAACTAACTATATAGGTTTGATGTTGTTTTATAGTTCATGCTAATGGCCCATGTTAATGGACCATACGCATGAATTCATCATACTTATGGACCAGTCGCAAGACTTATCCAGGAGACTGGATCAGTCATAGGATTGAAACATAAGACTGACTCAGTCACACGACTGAACCTTCAGTCGTGCGTATGACTCAATCGCATGATTAAGTCGCACAACTGAACCATGCTAATGGTTCAGTCGCACGACTAAAGACAGGAAATCTATAAATACCACTTAATTCATGGAAAAACGTAACAATTGATAACACTTCGAATACCTACGTGCCCTAGCCGTCCAGAGCGTCCCTGTTCATTATTCCAACTTCATAGTTCGTTTCTGATCAATTCTTGTTCGTTCTTAACGTTTGTTTCATCGTAGGATTGATCAGATTGTCATTCTAACTGATTGGATCGCCAATCAAATATGATTCCGCACTATTTGATCCGGTTTCACACATTATCAGTTAGTACTCCATATGTACACGGTCCTAACACAAGGTTCACCAAAGAAGAAGAGATGAAGAGGAAGAAGGAAGAAGATGAGCGCAGGCAAACGGTGCATAGGATAGCTTTCTTATGCTCAAGAGGCTATTCTCAAGAAGAGCTGGCTCCTCATGAAAATAAGATGATCTTGTTCCTTTTCAACAAAGAAAAGATCAGATCAATAAGGAGATGAAGAAGGTTACATGAGAGAAGGTGAAAGAGAAGAAGAAGAAGGAAGAGAAGGCCAGACTTGCAGCTGCCAAGAAGGTGGGAGAAAAGCCTGGATGAAGGCTTATCTCAGAGCCCATGGCCTCACTAGCAGGAAAGTAGGACCCATGTCAGAGATGACCCTAAAGCGACATGTTACTGATATCAAAGCTGACATTCGCTTAGGAAGAAAGAAAGAGGTGCACCAAACTCAGAATGTACAGTGGATGGTACCCAAGCCAACACCCAACACACAACCATCAAAACCTGAGCCCACACCTCTTCCCTTTCCTATGAAAGCTAAACCCACTACTGGACCTTATACCCCTGAACCTACACCATCAGCCTAAATCCCATCATCATCCACTGCCACTCAACAACCACCACTACTACTCATCCTAAAACTCAAAACACAACCCAAAACCCATCAAGTACCCAAGCCATCCTCTGAACCATCTAAACCTCTGACCTTAGAACAATTAAAGAAGATGAAAGGAAAGCTCATCAACTACACAACCCTGAGCAAAATATCTTGTCAGGAAGAGTCCATAACACTAAGATACATTGATGGCTCTTCATGTTCCCACATAAGAGATGCATTCCTTGATCTACCCAGAGGAACACTGGACCAAGCTCTTCAACTCTTGGCTACAAACTCTGATTCCTTCAAAAAAAGAAGAGAAGAAGCTGAGAAGAAGATTGATGACTTAACCGGATACCAGGAGAGGGGATAAACTGCCAAACAAACCCCTCATTCCTAGGAAGAGATTGTCCAGTGGAGGTTTGATGACTGCTCTCATAACTTTCTTGTGCAAAGAGAGAATGGTGAAGTCAACAGACTTGACACACTATCACTGCTACACTAAAGCAGGTTTGACATTACTGCGTTAGCAGAGAAGCCATTCTCCAACCCCTCAAACTCCTAAGAAGTCGAGGTGGTCTTCATCTAGCTAAGTTAACAAAGAAAGCAAGAATAGAAGAGGAGTTGAAGCTGAGAAAGGATAAAGAAGAAAGTGCCACTACTGAAGGAAGATCATTCCTTCAAATAATTCAAGGCACTACTTCAGAGTCCATAGTTAAATGGGAATATGACTATAATTCCTATCAACTAACTCTCTTCAGTGGGCCACAATAAAGGGTACATGTTAGACTTAGCTTCTCAGCACTACTTCTGGAATGAACAAAGAAACTAACAAGTATCTTCTTTCCTTGGTGCTGAAGGTTTTGAGAAAAAGAGGAGAGTGAAGTTTTGGTAGCATCAGCTTAGGGGGTGTTTGTTGGATCATATGAGGCTGGTGCAACCAAAACTACACTTTCGAAGGCAAAGGCTTTGAGTGCAACTGAGCAAAGGCTTATGAAGACAAACATGCAATTCCAAAGCAAAGTTAAAGATCTTTCAAAGCAAAGTTAAATATTTTCCAAAGCTTAAGGATGAAGAAATTCTGAAGGAAGAACTAAGTCTTCTGAGACTAAGTAGTTCTCCTTCCGAAGTACAATAGTTGAGAGATTCAAGACAAAAGCCTTCCGGAGGAAATGGTCATGAAGACTTGCTGAAGTTTTGGAAAAAGTTATCTCTTCTGACGTATAAATGGTTTTGGAAGACTTTATTCTTCCAAAGCCATTTTACCTTCGGAAGAACTAACTATGGACCGGTGGACATAAGTATGGTCTAACTGACAAGTCTGATATACTGCATGATGTTTTTCTACGCCCATATAGTTGACCACACTTTAATCCACTATTCATCTTTATCAGTTAGTACAGTTACCAACTTTAGTAGGTAACAAAAGGTATGTCATGGACCTGTAATGACTACCTAATCTAGGATAGTATTTTATCTTAGATACTTTATGTCTAGAAATGTAATATTTGTTTAGATGCAAGTTCCAACTGGTTTTCAAAGTATAACCGACTGTAGATAGTAGTATATATAGTTTCTTAATGTACTCATGATGTGTGCTTTGTAAGACTATTGCAAACACTGAGTTAAGAAGTTAAAAATATACAAGTATCTTGAAAACCATTTCTTGTGTTCATTAACTTAGTATATTATCATCAACTTAGTTTGAGATTCTTCATCATGAAGACTAAAACTTAGTGAGTTTGAGAGAAAATATTGTGTTGAGAGACCAACACCGATCCTGCAACTTCTGACAGTTTTTGTGATAAATAGATAGTCACACACAAACATAATAAAGATTCATCAAACCACATAAGGCAAATGTCCTTTGCTGATGAACTTCAAGCTAGGTTTTCTAAACCTAATTTTGATGAATTTGTTGATTCAACAGTAAGAGAATCATATTAGAAAGTCATAGTTATAGATAGAAATAGGAAACCCAAGACCACCTTGACTTCGGTTCCATTTTCTAACTTACTTGTTTATGCATGCAGGGTCATACTAGAAGGTCCAACAACATCTAGTAAATGGAGATTGGATATTCTAGGCACTTAATAGGGGATAGTTCCCTCATTCATGACTTCAAGCACATACAAGGAACAACAATGGCATTTGGAGGAGATTCTGAAGGTGGAAGAATTTATGGTGAAGTGATAGTGATAAATGGCCAGTAGAGTTTTAACAGAGTCAAATAAAGTTTAGTCTGCTGAGTGTGTCACAAATTTGTGATAAGAAATATTCTACTCAATTCACTAATAGTTATTGCCACATTCTAAAAGTAGGGTTCAAATTCCCTAAAGAATGGGTTTGTCTTGACAACGCCAAGGAAGAATAACACATACGTCCCAACCTCAATTATGTACAACCGATAGAAGAAACGTGTCTACTTCTAAAAGCATCTTTTGATGAGTCACAACTATGGTACAGACGTTTAGGACACAAATTTCAAAAACATGAACAAACAGGTCAAAGGAAATCATGTCACTGGTTTACCTATTAAAGAGTTTTATTCTGTTGACAATTGTTCAATATGTCTCAAAGGGAAGCAACACGAAACTTCCCAAGAGCCTAAGCTTGTGAACACAAACAATACTCCATTTAAATTGCTTAACATGGATCTTTTTAGACCTACTCACATGATGAGTATAGGCAAAAAGCGATATTGTTTATTGATAATAGATCACTTTTCATGGTTCACAAAGGTCTTCCTTCTACTTCATAAAAACAAACCATCACGAATCATCAAAGACTTTATCACTAGGATTGAAAACCAACTTGATTCTAAAGTAAAATCAATTAAAAATGATGATTTAGAATCATTTTGTACACGTAAAGGTATTGCTAATCAATTTGTGCAACTAGAACAACTAGAACTCCATAATAACTGAAAGTCGAAACATAACAGTGATTGAAGCACTAAGACCAAGCTAGCTGATGCTAAAATGCCAATCATATTTTGGGTAACAGGAGTTAACACAGCTTGCTATGTATAAAATAGAAGTTTAATAGTCAAATAGAGTAACAGGACACCATATGAATTGCCTTTTCATAGAAAACCATTTACTGGTTTTTTTAAATCTTTTGGTAGCCCTGTTTTTATATTGAACACCAAATATCATTTAGCAAAGTTTGCTACCAAATTTGATGAGTGAGTCTTTGTTGTGTTTTCATCTACCTCTAAAGTATTTAAAGTGTTTAATCCCAGATTAAACATCATTAATGAATCAACAAATGTTGAATTCAATGAGCATTCATTTCCTAAGTCTTCCAATGATCATTATTGGTTGTTTGATGTTGACTCTCTTACAAAATCATTCAATCAATTTAACTTGTCAACTGTAAAACATCAGCAAGAAACTACATTTGCAGCCCCAGAAGCTGTACAAGATGATTTTCCAATTATTCCTCGATCATCTACTCATGTTAAAGCTCAACAAGTTCCTTTGCAAGTTGATCCAGTGCAACAATCATAGATTGAAATAACATCAATTAAGACTCGTCCAAGTTTATTGCCAACAATTTCTCCATATACATCTCCTAAAGTGAAACAACATGGATCTATCCAAAATGAAGTTGATGGAGTGGTTAATCCAATTACGGAAACCTATCAAAGTGCTTCTGAATCTGACATTCAATATGAAGAAACATATGATTATTTCCATAACTCTCCCACTCATTTCAATTCATAAGAAGATGCTGCTCACCATACCAACATGAATGTTTCCAATCTAGATGTATAATCTGTGTAGATGACATTCCTACTTTGAGCATACCCAGAAATCATCCAGTCACAAAGATCATTGGTGACCTTGACGAACATGTGACAAGAAGCAATTCAATCACAACCAACATCTGTCACTTTTCATGATTTTGTTAATCAAACATTGCCAAAGAAAATCAAGGAATCTCTTTAAGATAATAGTTAGATTTAGGCAATGAAGGAAGAGTTGCTTCAATTTAGGAAACAGGAAGTATGGCAACTTGTTGTCCTTCTCAAACTGCAATATCCTATCAAAACCAGGTGGCTATACAAAAGCACAACTGATGATAGAGGCATTATAATCTAAAACAAAGCAAGATTGTTAGCCAAGGGTTGTATATAAGAAGAGGGTGTAGATTGTAATGAAATGTTTGCACCTGTTGCTTGACTAGAAGCAATCAGACTCCTTGTCTGCTCTGTATCCATGAAGTTCACACTATACCAAATGGATGTGAAACGTTCTTTCCTATAGGAGAAAATTTCTCAAGCAGTTTATGTCAGTCAGCCATAAGGCTTCGAAGACCTGGATTTCCCTCACAGGGTGTACAAGCTTGACAATGCTTTTTAAGGTCTACATCAAGCCCCTTAAAAGTGGTATGAAACATTATCTTTTTTTCTTCTTGAACACGGGTACGAGTGGGGAAAGATTGACTAAACATTATTTAGAAAGAAGAAAGGTCATAAGTTGCTTTTGGTTCAGATATATGCGGATGATATCATCTTCGGCTAAACAAACAAACAACTCTGGAAGGATTTTTAAGACCTCATGCATTCAAATTTTTAGATAAGTGCTATGGGAAAGTTGGATTTTTTCTTAGGATTCCAAGTAAAACAAATAATGGATGGAATCTTTATTAACTAGTCAAAGTATGTGGATCCAATGTTGAAGAGGTTCCATTTATTAGATTGTTAGTCTATTCATACACCTGTATATACAAAGATGAAGATAGGTACTGATCCAGATGGCAACTCTGTGGATCAAAAACATTATTGTTTAATGGTAGGACCACTCATGTATCTTAAACAAGTAGGCCTGATATAATGTTTAGAGTATATGTTAGTACTAGATATCATGCAGATCCTAAAGAGTGTCATGTTTAATGATTTGAAGAGAATATTCAGATATCTCAAGGGCAAACCTGCATTTGGTTTATGGTATCTAAAAGAAGAAAACTTCAACTTATATGCATACACATAAGGTGACTATGGGATATGCAACTTCAATTGAAAGTCAACATCTAGTGGTTGTCAATTCATTGATCTAATACTAGTGTCACAATAGTTTAATAACTAGACAAACATATATGTTTCAATTGAAGAACATGAAAGCTACTCAAAATGGCCAACCCGGATCCTAGAAATGAAGTAGATTTTTCCATGCAGTTACACAGGTAACACAATTAAGTTGCTTTGTTAGCATCTTAGAAAGATCCTGGTTTCTCAGATGTTTACCACTTCTTGACTCAATCAAACTACCTCAGTGCACTTACCATAAACCCCCTTGTATGAAGATCAACTCTTAGAGTTCTAGACGACCTGCAAAGAGGTCATCTTGGACGAAGAGAAGGCATTGTCTATTAGAGTGCAGGGGAAGATAATTTTTGTTACTCCAGTCACCATAAACTCTCATCTAGGGCTGGATGATGAAGAAGGCGAATTGTCCTTCCCCATGTCCGCTATAAACAACTCATTTCGGTAGCTGGGCTATGAATAGGACTACTCAGTAAGAACCATAAAAAAGGGTAAGGTTTCCTCATAATTAAAGTACCTCCTCCATGTGGTTATCCATTCTTTGTCTAACAAACATGGAGGTTAGGATCAAATTTCTAAGGACTTATCCTATATAGTCCATGGGATGGTTCAAGGGGTCAACTTAAGATACTCTCAGTTTGTTTATACAAACTTTCTTGCAAACTTAGACTCCTTAGAATATTACATGTTCCCTAGATATGTTCAACATATTCTTAACTCTGAATTGAGCTCACAGTTAAAGGGGAACAGGTAACACTCTTAAATTGGAACATATGAAGGATGACATCTTTAAGATAATGAGAATGTAAGGGTTGAACCTAGAGGCTTGGGAAATCAAATCAAGATAAAGAAGATCAAGTCGTGTGAGAACCTGTTAGTCACGTGAGAACTTTTAGTTTAGTATATGTAGAAGCATCTTGAAGATTAACATTTAAACTTTATTAGACTTTTGTATAGTTTTGTCATAGTTTAGGGATCATTTGTGTAAATATATGTTCCTTATGTTTTGTTGATAGTATAAATAGCATAGATATGTATTGTGTAGGTATACTAGAGACAAGAGTCAGTTGAACGAACTTATAACTGTTTTCTACACTTGTATGTTCTATGCTTACTATCAATGAAATGCTATGAATTTTTCTAATATGTTTGCACTGATTGATTACTTGTATTTGTTTTGATTGAATTGTATCACAATATCATCACAGATCGATCCATTTTGATCCTATAAAATGGTATCAGAGCTGTTGGTTCAGTGATTTGAGTTTGTTCAAACTTTCAAGCAAAAATCACTTGAACATGTGATTGATAAGCAATTTGATTAAAGAATTGTTGATTTCAGTTGTATTTTATCAATACAAACATGAATTGAATCACAATTTGCAGTTCAATTCGTTCAAAATCAGTGAATTTGTCCAAATTATTGTTCGAACTTATTCTTCATTTTTCGGATTGAATTTCAATCAAAAGATTTAATTGTTGTTGTTGTTTGATGAAATTGAAGATAAAGGACTGTTATTTGATAAAATACTACCTAACTGGAAGTTTTTAGATCAATTAAACAAGTTTTGAAGAACTTTAGAAGACTTGTGTTCGTTGTGTTCATATGAATATGTTGAATTTGGCGCATTAGGTTAAAACTGCTTTGCTTGACATATTTTACTATTCAAAGTGTTTTTACTTTGGAACTTTTAGTTTCAAGGCGCAGAATTCTTCGCACAAAGTCAGAATTTTCTAATAATCACTATTTTCATAACTTAGAATCAAAATTCAAAAAACAAAAAAAATCGAAAAATTTTTCTTAAAATCAAAAATATAAAATGGTGAAGTCTGAAGATTCAGAGAACAAATCTGATTTTTAAAACTGGTCTCTTAGATTGAAACATCATCTTAATTTATTGACATTGACTTGTGGAAGTCAACAAGAAAAGGACCTCATATTCCTATTACTTTAGATGGTCCTGATAGGGGGGTTTTTTACACTAAAGATTCTACAGAACCATATCCTGAAGATGGTTACAAGGTGATGATCTCAAAAACATGAAGAATGACATTAAAGACTATTCCTTGATTGTAAAGAATTACCACTTGAAATCTTGACTAGACTTGATCGATATCAGACGGGATATACGATGTATAAAGCATTAAAGATAATATGTGAAGGTGGTAAGGAGATCCAAGATCTCAAGAAGCAGAAACTGAAGAGGCAGTTAGAGTTGTTTCAACACTTATCTGGTGAAATATTAAAGCAAATGATGAACAGATTTATGCAACTTACAACTGAGATGTCAACTGCTGGCATTAATAATGATCTTAAAGATCTAAATATGAGGCTTCTCAATGCTCTTCCATCTTCTTGGAAGCAAACAGTAACACTATTGAAGCATATTGAGAAATTTCCTATGGATCCTGATCTATTGGTTGCCAAGATTGAGTCAGTTGAGATTAATGAAAGCTCACGAAACAATGATAGGGCAACCTCAATGTCTCAGTATCAATATGTTGCATCTCCAGCTAATATAGTGGAGAATGCCTTTATGGCAAAGAAGAAAAAATCATCATAAGAAGAGGGTGATTTGTTGGAGCAGGATTCTTTACATATTCTTCATATACAAGTGCTCCTACTTATGCATCTCAACCTCAGTCTCCTTCTAAACCTCAAAGCTCTAAACCTCAAACTGAGACTCCATCTATTAACTCTGCTAACACTAGCAAAGTTAAAGATGTTATCAACATCCTATTCCAGGATGAAGAGTCCAAAACTACTTTACTGCCTTTATGGCTAGTTTTTAAGCTTATCAGGGTAGTCATTTGACTCAATTAGATCTTTTTTTACAGGACTTATTCGAGATGGATCTAGATTATGTGGAGTAAATGGATCTAAATTGGCAAATGGTGATGATTGCATACAGGACTCAGAAACACTCATATGTCAACAGGAACTACAAGCCAAGTGCTAACAAGTCTGCTGTATTTGACAAGTCTAAATCAAAGTGTTTCAACTGTAATACCTATGGACACTTCTCATAGGAATACAAAGCTTCCAAAAACAAAGGAGGAAATAGCCAAGCTAGTTCAAGCAATCAGAGGTTTCAACAATCATCTCAGATGAAATTCCAAAAGCCATACCAAAGTCTACTAATGCTTGAACTTAAAGATGAATCTAAGTCATCTGAAGAGCCAAAGAAAGCTCTAGTTGTTAGCATTAAGGATTGGATATGATTGGAGTGGTTATGCAGATCAATTTACTACTGATCTAACCTCTAGTTTATTTCTTATTGTAGAAGTTCATGGAGAAGATTGGTCAGAGGATTGTGATCCTAAAGCTGATGGTAATTCTGAGAATGAAGAGGAAGAATATGACTGGAGTAATAAATCTGATCCTAAAGAGGATTCAGAAGAAGTTGCTTTGATGGCCCAGTCAGATCAACCAAATGTTGAAAATTCATCTTCTAACTCTAAGACTTCTTCACCAAATACCCTAAAATACCTGCTGAAATCTCAGAGAAACTATGCACTAAATCTTGCTTTGAACATGTAGAATATTACGGAACTTACTCATACAAAATCTGTGAAAAGCTCAAGCAAGAGGAATTAATGCATAACAAACTTAAAATTGATAACAAAATATCAGATGAAAAGTTCGTTTCTCTACAAAATTCATTGAATAAAACTTTGAAAGAATTTGAAATTATTTCCAAACAACTTGAAGAAATGAACAAGAACTTGGAATAGGAGAAAATAACACATGCTACTACACAAGTTGATCTTGCAAAAGTAAAATGTTCCAGAACAATTGAGGAACGATTGGTAAGTGAAAGTAAGAACAAACAAAAAGCAAAATCAGGTTTCACACATGAACCAATGCCTGAATCTATAACTAACACTTTACCAGAGAATTTCAACATGCATGATCACTCTCCTGAAAGCAAAGCTAAACTTAAAGCTTTCCAAAACAAACAAACAAACAAACAAACAAACAAACAAACCCAGTATATCCCGCTCAA
Organism: Flaveria linearis; assembly: GCA_024085815.1. NCBI lineage: Eukaryota > Viridiplantae > Streptophyta > Magnoliopsida > Asterales > Asteraceae > Flaveria > Flaveria linearis. The sequence goes on along the minus strand of CM044012.1, from coordinate 7,848,407 downwards.
GAGCAGGGTCTGGGAGGGGTAGGTGTAGGCAAGTCTTTCCTCTACCCAGATAGGTGGAGAGACCGCTTCCAAAGAGACCCCCGACTCACTATCAAAAGCCATAACGCTAGCGAATCAGTATATAATCAAAGATACGATAAATGATACAGCACACAGCATACAACATACAGTAAAATATCACCAAAAGGAAAAAAATGAATAAGCATACATTATAGAAGCAGTAAGATTCCCCTAAAAAGGGCAGAAGTGGGCTACATACACAACAGGCCCCGTAACACGTAATCAAAAAGTCCCTTCCTAGATGCAGAACCCATTAAAAGTTCTTAATTTTAATTCTACGCCTCCACTCACTCCTATCCTCGATCATGTGCTCAGAGAGGTGCAAGTGTACCATATCTCTCCTAATTATCTCTTCCCAAGTCAACCTAGGTCTTCCTCTACACTTCCTACCCTCTAGGATGATGTTCTCGACTGCTCTAACTGGTGTAGCCATTGGTCTTCTCTTGACATGCCCAAACCATCTTAATCTCCCCTCTCGTATTTTTTCTGCAATAGAAGCCACTTCTAACATCTGACGAAACACTTTGTTTCTTATCCGATCCATTTTTGTGTTTCCACACATCCACCTCAGCATTCGTATTTCTACAACCTCTATTTGTTTCTCGTGCGATTTCTTTATGGCCTAGCAGTCTGTTCCATATAGCATAGCTGGGCGTACCGCCACCCTGTATAGTTTTCCCTTTAGTTTCGCTGGAAACCTCTTATCACATAGAAATCCTGATGTTGCTCTCCATCCTCCTACAGGTACGAGCCCAGGTATTTGAACCTAGACGTTCGTGGGACCGGCATACCCTGGATACTGACTTGGGTTTCCTCTTTCGCCTCGTCACCAAAGTTGTAATGCATGTATTCCATCTTAGAGCAACTTATCCTTAATCCTCTGTGCTCTAGTGCTGCTCTCCACTGCTCTAGCTTTTCGTTAAGCATCGTTTTAGATTCTGATATTAATACAATATCATCCGCAAAAAGCATGCACCACGGGGCTGACTGTTGTATAGATTTGGTCATCTCATCCAACACTACTGTGAAGACAAATGGGCTCAGTGCAGATTCTTGGTGGAGTCCCACTTCCACTGAGAAGGTGTCTGTGTCTCCTACCGGTGCTCGCACACACGTTTTTGCCTCGTCATACATATCCTTAATTATTTTGATATACCTCTCTGGTACCCTTCTAACTCGTAGACTTTCCCAGATTAGTTGTCGCGGAACACTGTCATATGCCTTTTCTAGGTCGATGAATACCATGTGAAGGTCCCTTTTCTTTTCTTTATATTTCTCCATTAATCGCCTTACGACATGTATGGCTTCTGTTGTAGAGCGTCCTGGCATAAATCCAAATTGGTTTATCGTTATCTGAGTTTCCCGTCTAATTCTTGTGTCAATAACTCTTTCCCATAATTTCATCATGTGACTCAATAGCTTTATTCCCATGTAGTTTTTGCAACATTGAACATCTCCTTTTTTCTTATATACGGGGACTATGACACTGGTTCTCCACTAGTCTGGCATCTTCCCTGTCTTACAGATAGTGTTGAGTAAGTCTGTTCACCATTGGAGACTGTCATCACCCAGGCATTTCCACACTTCAATCCGTATGTTGTCTGGCCCACTGCTTTATCACTTCCCATTTTCTTCATAGCTCTTGTAACTTCGTCAACTGTGATGCTTGTACAATAGCAGTTGTTTTGTTGCGTTGTTTGTGTTGTTCTATCTAGCTCAGTCTGTTGATTTGGGTTCCTTATGTTGAAAAGGTTATCGAAGTAAGTTTTCCATCTCACCTTGATGTCTTTCTCCTTCACCAAAACCTTTCCATCCACAGCCTTTATGAACTTCACCATTTTAAAGTCTTGTCTTCTACTTTCTCTTGCCTTGGCTATCTTAAACATGTCATGCTCACCTTCTTTCGTCTCTAATTGTTTATACATCATCTCGTACGCCATGCTCTTTGCCTCTGACACTGATTTTTTCGCCTGTCGCTTTGCCTCTTTGTATTTTTCTTTTAGCTCTGCGCGTTTTTCCTCATTGTTACAGCGTATAAGCTCTCTAAAACTTTGTTGTTTGGTTCGTATCTTTTCCTGTACATTTTCGTTCCACCACCATGATTCCTTATGATAGACTGTCCTTTTTGTTATAACTCCAAACGTTTCTTTAGCTGCTTGGATAAGCCTAGTTGCCATATCCTCCCACTTTTGGTTTGCATCTTCCTGTGGTCCAGTCTAGTTCAGTGGTATGACCTTATCTCTAAAAATGGTAATCTTTTCATCTTTGAGCCGGCCCCATCTGATCGTAGGTCTGACTCTCTTGTTCGGTAGGTCAATTTGTCTCTTGAGGCGTATATCCGCCACCAACATATGGTGTTGTGTCACAACTGACTCTCCCGATATTGCTTTACAGTCCTTCCACGAGCTATGATCTTCTCTCCTCGTTAATATATAGTCTATCTGCGTGTGTCTCCCACCGCTGCTAAACGTGATTAGATGCGATTCTCTATTCTTAAAAAACGAATTAATGATGCCTAGGTCATGCGCTACTGCAAAGTCGAGAAGCTCCCTACCGCCGTCATTCCTAAGACCATACCCGTAGCCTCCATGCACCAGTTGGAAATACTCATTATCCTTACCGATATGTCCATTAAAATCTCCTCCTATGTATACTCATTATCCACTATTACTATTCTTAACAACATAATTCTATCATCGTATCTTCTCACCTCCACAACATTATCATGATGTTCCTTAGCCACTAGAAAACCTACACCGTTTTTTGTTCCATCAGACCCTGAATACCATAGTTTATAACTATTACACTCTTTTGCTCTCCCACCCCGCCATCTAGTCTCCTGAAGGCACGCTATCTGGACCCTATGGTTTTCAGCACATCAATTAACTCGAGTAACTTACTAGTTAGGGTTCCTACATTCCACGATGCCACCCTTAATCTACAAACCTTATTTCCTGTCTTCGCACCTCTCGTCACCGAACATGATCTCGGGGCAGCATAATAGCTCCTTCTATCTATTATACCCGACAGAGTCCACTAAAAGTACCAGAAAAAACACGGGCAACACAGAAGAAAGAAACACAGCACAAGTATAGCACAATCAAAAGGAAACAGTCCCACGAGGTCAACAATACGCTAGGGGTACACAAACAAATCAAAATCAAATCACACGATGCTGGTACCCCTAACAAAGACCACAAGAACTTAATCAAAATAGCCACAATGATCACCACTTCACACAGTGACACACTATCCTGACTATAGATTCAAATAAGCCAATGAAACCTATCTAGAGAACAGATCTAAGATTGACTAGAAATGAAGACATCAAGCAACAAATGCTCAACACACAAACTCAACCAACATACAACTTACTCAGCAATTAATAGCAAAACACTAACAATTATACAACTAATCAGCAAGTTATAACAACTAATCAATTAGGCACAAACCACAGAACTAAACGATCAGCAGAGAAATAGACAAGAATTATATCAGGCTCAAGAAGAATAAAGAGCGGAGAACCCTCATCTATAGTCCAAGTATTAACGCTAATTCCCGTATGTTAGTACTCCCACGGGAACTCACTAGCGAAGGGACTTGCTACAGAATTGGGTTAGAGACCTTACAGTGAGAACGCCCAATACCAGTGAATCTAGAATACAGATCTGAAGCGATCTCCTATGAAGGTTCTGCAACAATGTGGTGTAGATTCAACCTGTTCCACCGCTAGCGACTGCAACCGGTGGTGATGCAGGGGTAGGGGGCAGGGGAGCAGTGAGGGTGTGGGGGTGTGAGGGTGGTGGTGGCTAGAGGTGATGTGGTGACCGGTGGAGGGCAGGCGGTGCTGACGGGGTTGGCGGTAGTTCCGGGGTAACCGGTGGTTGACTTGTTCGTAGGTGAGGGTAGGTCGGCGGTGAGTGCGGTGGGTATTTCGGGTGGGTTACGTACCTGGGCGAGAGATCCGTTTGGAAGAGAGAGAGATAGATGAGTCGGTCGCCTTACGGTGGGGTTTGGTCCGCCGGTCGTTGGGGTTTGGTCGGTGGGTTTGGTCGGCTGAGGTCGCAGGTGAGGTGTGGGTCGGCTGAGGTCGCCGGTGAGGTGTGGGTCGGCGGAGGTCGAGGTGTGAGTTGGCGGAGGTCACCGGTTTGTTGAACGTTAGAAGAGAGAGAGAGAGAGAAGCTTAGCAGGTTTGTTGAACGTTTGAAGAGAGAGAAGCTTATCTTAGGTTGACACAAGAAAACTATATTTTCCATAATTCAAAACAAAACCCCCATTGGCCATAAACTACCATCTCCTAAACAAAACAAAATTTCTAATAGTGAAGAAGAGAAAACTAATGTAGAAATCTTTGAAGAAAAAGAAGCTGAAAAAATCAACAATGGTCATCCGATAAAAGTTAAATCATATCATATGAACCAAAACAGAAAAGTAAGAAAACTTTTATTCCAAAAGAATCTGTGTTGGAAGAAGTGATGATTAAAAACAAAGATAAAGCAAAACAAGAAGAAGGAAAATTAGAGGATTCAAACTCTTATGGTCTGAAAGAGAAAGAAAATGAAAAAGAATCGTCACCTGAAGATGTTCAATCTCAAACAAAATCAAGTTCTACAAAATCAAGGAATCAAAGAAGAAGAAGAAAATTGACTAAAGCTAAAACTTATCAAAATAGAGTTAGGAAAATAAGACAAAAACAACAAATCAAGTAACAAAATTTAAACCAATAAAATTTGTGTCTGCGGGTATGTTAAACATGAATTCAATTCAGGAACTTAAACGAACTCCTAAGAACAAATCGAACTCTAATCTGAAATCAGGTTCAGATTCAAAGTCTTCCATTGTTGTTAAATGATTTGTGTCTAAGGAATCAATGAATGAAGTTCATGTACAAAAGCCAAAAATTAATATGCAAAAGAACAAATTGTCAAATCAAAAATAAAATTTGTCAAATCAAAAACAGCAGGTTAACTTTTTGATGCCTCAATCTAAACAAGGATCATAGGTTACGTCAACATCGAAAGTTAATAAACAGCTGTTTAAAACACCACAGAGGTACTGTGAAATCTGTGGAATGTATAATCATAACACTGCTGATTGTTTTTTCAACAAGTACTATCACATATGTGATATGAAAAATCACTCAATAGCAGATTGTTATTTTAATAAGTACCGTACCTTCTGTGATGAAAGAACTCATAATACAAAAAATTGTACTTTAGGAAGAGTTCACCAAGGATCGGATTTGCCAATACACAATTAAGCAAAGGTTATGTTAATCCTCAGTTTTGAAGAAATCAAACTATTGGGTTTCAAAGATAAACTAACCAACCTTCCTCAGGTTCGAGATCTTTTAAAACAAATGATTCTGTAAGACCAAAACAATACTTTCAAGATCAATTCATTCCAAGGACTGTGAGAATGAATGATAAAAATATTGGAAATAAACATTTTTCAAAAGTTGGTCATTCAAGCGGTACAAATTTCCTAATAATGATAAAAAATTTGTCCATAATAGAATTGGTAAACTCATTAGAAATAAGCTTAATGTGAATAAACCTCCTTTTAAGCAATTTACCATCATTGATAAGTTTGGAAAACCCAAGACCATCTCGGCTTGGGAAGATAACTCAACTTAATTTCTTTGTTGTGCAGGTACGCCCGAGAAGACCTATCAACACATGGTATGTGGATAGCAGGTGTAGCTGGCACATGACATGCAATCGTGTCTTGCTTCAAGATTTGAAGTTAAAAGATGGTACACATGTTGCTTTTAGTGGTGATGCAGGAGGAAAAATCACAGGAGAGGGAACAGTATCCAACAGGATAATAAGCTTTGATAAAGTCAACTACTTCTCCTAATTGAACTTTAATTTGCTAAGCGTTTCTCAAATTTATGATAGATCCTATTTTGTTCTTTTTTTGATTCTTTTTGCTATGTTTTGAAGCCAGGTTCTCAGATTAGCAAAGACTGGGTGATTGTTAAAGCTGTTAGGGATCAAGATGTATAAAAGCTGGATATATCTCAAGTTCATCCATCTACATGAACAACTTGCCTCTTCGCTAAAGCTTTAAATGACAAAAGTCGGCTTTAGCATATACGTGTCGGGCATTCCAACTTCAAGAATATGAACAAGCTTGTAGCAAGAAATCATGTTATCGGCCTTCCATCAAAGAAGTTTGCCACTATTGATCACTGCTCAGCATGTTTAAAGGGGAATCAACATAGAGCGTCTTATAAGCCCAGGCAGATAAACTCAAATTCCAAACCTCTTTAGATGTTGCATATGGACCTTTTTGGACCGACCAACGTGAAGAGTATTGGATGAAAATCTTACTGTTTAGTTATCATTGATGACTTTACAAGATTTTTATAGGCTTTCTTTTTGAATGCTAAATCTGAAACGACTGAAATATTAAAAGAATTCATCATAAAAGTTGAAAATCAATTAGATCAAAAAGCAAAATAATTAAAAGTGATAATGGTACAAATTTTAAAAATGCCAATATTGACATGTTTTGTGCAGAAAGAGGAATTACTCATCAGTTCAGTGCTCCTAGAACTCCATACGAAAATGAAGTTGCTGAAAGGAAGAACAGAACTTTGATTGAGGCTGCACGATCCATGTTAGCAGATACGAAAATTCCTATCACTCTCTGGGATGAAGCCATATCGACTACATGTTTCGTACAGAATCGTACTTTAATTGTGAAAGAAAAACTAAAAACTCCTTATCAGTTGATATTTGGCAAAAATCCAAACATAGATTTTCTTAAATCTTTTGGTTGTCCAGTTATGATTTTAAACTCAAGTGATCATCTAGGAAAATTTGATGCAAAATCTGATAGTGGATTTTTCTTTGGATATTCATATGTTTCAAAAGACTATCGAGTTTATAACTCTAGGACGAATGTCATACTTGAAACATTCAATGTTAAATTCCTAGAAAATTCATTTCCATTAGTTTCTAATGGTCCAGCATGGTTATTTGATTTAGATTCATTGTCAAACTCTTTTCAATCTAACTTGTTTGATCAATTTAACTTGAACGATTTTACAGGTGAAAAGAAATTTCAAGGAGATCTCGGTCCTTTCAGCGATGATTCAGATTTTGAAGATAATGATGACTCAAGCACATATTATCCATTTTTATCTTTTCTCAAAGATTCAATAATTCAATTTAATAATAATGATTAATCTCATCAAGATGAAGATAACTCCGTTTCAGAAGAACAAGATGTTTCACAACCAACTCCTAATGATGGTACTGAAGTTGTACAACCTGAATCTGGAACATCATCTATTTCTGGTGATGTAGTTGATTCTGGTAATCTTGATTACTTCATTAACTCACCAACTCAAGTTCCCAATTTCAATCCATATTCTTCAAGCCTATTGTATCAGCTTTCCAACTTGAATCAAACCAATCTGGATGTTCACGTTTAAGGGAATGAGATTCCAACATCTCGTATTCATAAGAACCATCCAACATCTCAGATTATTGGTCCTTTGAATGAGAGAACTATGAGAAGTAAATTAGAACAAGCAAATCTTTGCTTATACTCATGTTTTCTTTCTCAAATTGTTCCTAAAAACAACACTAAAACATTAAAGGACTATAGTTGGACTGAGGCTATGCATAAAGAATTATTGCAATTCCGTAAACAAGAAGTGTGGAATCGTGTGGATTTACCTGAAGGAGAAAATGTCATAGACACAAAATGGTTGTTCAGAAACAAAACAGGTGATCGAGGTATAGTCATTATAAACAAGCAAGACTCGTACACAAGGATACGCTCAAGAAGAAGATATTGATTATGATGAAGTATTTGCTCCAGTTGCAAGACTTGAATCAGTTCGTGTCTTCCTAGCTTATGCATCATTCATGCAATTCAAAGTTGACTGGGTGTGAGAATGATGTTCTCTGTTATTATGAAACAACAAGGACCGAATATGATGATTGAGTCAATGATTATATGGCGGAATCATACAAACATAGAACACTGAATGCAAGAAATACTCATAAACGCTTCTTTGTATTGATTAAGATGAACAGTTATAATAACTTCTAGGGTTTGAGCACTATACAGTAACCGGACACCTTGGGGACAAGAGACAGATATTCTGATTGTCTGACGTTAAGGTCAAAAGATGTTGTCTAAGGTCTAAAGTCACCTCACATACGAGGTTGTCTATTCTATTTATAGGTTGATAGGAAGCCTTTACAAAAAGACTAAAATACCCCTATACATAATCTAGTCCAAGTACAAAAGGTCTTCATCAGCATTTGTTTTGTTCATCCGCATTGACTAATGCGGATGTGTTGAACTCTACCAGCATTTGGTTTTCTTCAACCGTGTTAGTGTTTGGTCATCAGCATTGACAAATGCGGATGAACAAACACTTAGCGCATTTGTTGCTGAACATCCGCTTAGTTAATGCGGAAGAGTAAATCCTTGGAAGCATTTATTCGGCTGTCCGTATTTGTTAGTATGGAAGAACAAATACTTGTCAGCATTTGTTCTTTGGTCATCCGTATGTATAAATGCAGATAGCCGACACTTGTCTTCTTTTGTTGATGCAGATTCTTCATCTGCATTAGTTCTTGGACTTAGTGAGATTTCAGCTGAACAACCATCATCCACTACTTGAATTGGCATGTATGATCCTTTCAGGGTCCAACAATACTCCCCCTAAGGGTTATACAGCCTACGCACTTCAAGGTTTTGGTGGATAAGGTTGTGAAGATTCTGCTAGGTCTTGATCAGCAGAAGGATATGAAATAGGAGCTGGGTCTGTGTATGAAGGATCCAGTATTGCTTTGATCATGTTGGAGAACTGTCTTGCATAAGCTAACTTCTCTCTACTCAGTACATGGGTCTTCATTTGGCTCATAGTATGGATGGCTTCGATGGGCAGCTTCTTCAAAGAGATAGGCTCCCAGAATGACACAGTTGACATCCCATCTCTGTGAATCAGTAAAGATCCATCTGCATCTACCTCTAGCTTCACAATGTTCACAATGTTTTATGCATTTGAGAAAGAATTGCGCATCAGCTTCTCCAAACTTGTTGCTGATATCTCTGAAGTGCCTTGTGTAGATGTAGTGGATATAGGACTCATCAAGCAGTCTTACCTCATATCCAATAAACAGACTAATTTTAGCCCCTTCCTTTCCTCCCTATTTTCTTTCAATCACCAACTCATAGGTCTTCTTATCATAGTATACATTTGAGATTGGGATGGAGGAATGAGTTCCAGCTACCATCTTTCTTTTCAAAGATTCAGTAGGCTTCACCTTGAGCACAGGGTAGACTACTTCTTCAGCTTTCTTTTCAAAGATTCAGTAGGCTTCACCTCATACAGCTGATTCTCTTTGTTGCTGATCTTCACATAGCTTTCTGATCAGCTCTTTTTGTTCATCAGATAGGAACACAGCAGGTACTATTTGCAGACTGAATTCCTTCTCAACTGGGACAAGAGATTGAGGGATAATCACTATTGGTTCAGTACCTTCCCTCTGATTGACTATAAAGTCCCAAAAGTCATCATCAATGATAAATTCTTCTGCAATGAAGGAGTCAAGAGCTGTGATTATGTCACTGAATTCAGCCTCTTCAATGTGAGTTTCTGTTTGTTCACTTGAATACACCACCATTTCCATGCTTGATTCATCTGGTTTAGTTCCACTAGTCTCTACCTCCTTTTCAGACTCGGTGAACTTCATCTTTTTAGCCTGTGGGGAGTCGTTTTCTCTTTCCCCTGATGAATCTTGATCACTATCATCTTTGTCACTTTCCCTCTTTCTCTTCTTATCTTTGCCATGACCTTGATCATCTTGGTCTTTTTCAACTTCTTGTTTAATTCTAACCAACATCTCCAACTCAGAAACTCTCTTGTTTAGAGATGCTACTTGAGCTTGCAGGTCTATGATTGTGACAGCTTGTTCTTCAATCAGCACTTCTTGTTCTTCCATTGCAATTCTTTGGATGGTCAAAGTGTCTAAGTGACCACTTACTTCATCCTTGGAGTGCTGAAGAGCTTCTTTTAATTTCTCAATCTCATCTTTCTTTTCTTTCTTCTCCTCCTCATACTTACTCTTTATTTCTTTCAGCTCTTTTTCTTCTTCATCCATCTCCAGAAGCTTATCTTGAATGATACTAGATCTTCTTTTCAGGAGATTTTCCATCTTTGCTACTTTCTTCAGAAGCTCAAAGATCATTTCATCTTTTTCATCTGGTTTATTAATCTCTGATTCAGCAAAGCTCTCAGAAGGAGCAGCTTCTGAAGTCACTTGCATCACAGAAATAAGCATCTGATCATCCTTATCATCATATGATGATTTGGATTCATCTGAGGAGCTGGCAGAGTCAACAAACATAGCATGAGCAGCAAAGGGAGATAAAGGAATGGGAGATATGGATGAGTGATGAATTGGTGAAATATGGGGTGAATGAATGGGTGAAACATGAGGTGAGTGTATGGGTGATATACGTGGTAAGATGATTGGTTGTGATTGAGGAAATAGGATTGGTGATCTTTGAGGAGATGAGGTTGGTGTAGGTACAAAAGGTGAGGCTATATCTGCTACATAAGCAGAAGGTCCAGTATGAAGATCACCACCTACATCAACTTGTGGTGACACTAGCCTTTGTCCTTCTTCAACCATGCTAGCTTGCTCCTCAACATTGTGTTGACTTAGAGCAACTTGCTCTTCTTCTGGAACATGCTCATTCACAGCAGCCGCTTGTCCTTGATCCTCAATATCCTCACCTGGGTTGATTTGTTGAAGCATCCATGGTAGTAGAGGAAAGAAAGACCTACTGTAAAAATTCCTTGGATCTCTTTTCTTCAAGTAATTGTAAGACTTAGCAGTGTAGTGAGGAGTATCCATCACAGGTCCTATAGGTACGAAGTCTTGAAATGCTTCATTGATAAAGCATTGAAGAAATCTAGGATACATTAAGAACATATGTCTTCTACCCTCTTGGATGTTGGATACCAAACCATTGAACACATATATACTGACATGTTAAATGGTTGGTTTTGCACAGAGCACATATAGCTGATGATGTGGATATAGGAATGTCATTCCAACCATTCTTCCTTTTAGATAAATAATGTTGGAAGATGTGAATAAGGAATCTCCATTGTAGGTCCACCAGCCCTTTAACTATTTGCTTCCCCTCATATCCTCCTTCATAGCCAATATTGGCAAAGAACGTCATGATCTCTTCATCATCCATCTCTAAAGGAGTATCAGCATCATCCCCAAACTGTAGACACTGTCTCACAGTTTGCTCAGTAATCACTAGAGTGTGATCTTCAGTGATTCTTCCTGACATAGTTCTCACCACATCTATGTCTGTCACTTCAGTAGTTCCCAAGAAAGATCTGCTGAAGTTCACATAGATAATAGGTCTGATAGTAGTGGCATGTGCCACTCTAGTAGTTCGGATGAATCTGATCATATCTCTTAAACCTTTAGCCTCAGGATCATCAGGGTCAAGATAACCACTGACATTATGGACTTGCTCCATGTAAGGTTTGCCATCAGATTTTGCATAAGATGCATATGTGTTAGATTTGAATCATTGCTTGTCAATTACATAGATGAAATCAAGTTGATTATTTCATTTTGACTTTTTAATGGTCAAAATTAAGCAATCAAAGGTACTGTTACATATGAAATTTGACCTAATCTTGATTTTGCAATGTATGATTTTGTTATTATGCTTTATATATTATTTTGATGTTTGTTTTCTGATTCAACTCCATTTTTATTTCAAACATAAGTTTAGAGGTCAACATCTTTAGTTTTGAAGATCCCCTGTTCATCCGTGGGATAATTAGGGTTTCGAAAATCAATTGTTTCTGTCGATTTCAAGATCCTATGTATCATTTAGCTTGAAAATGCTCATCAATCCTTAGTTTGTGTATGTTTTGTGATTCTTTCAGTTCTAGGTTCTGAATTTTGAAATGAGTTCATCGGCTGTATCTGAGAATCACCTTGTTTTCGATACTACGATCGTATAGAATCGAAATGTAGGCACTATTAGATTTGATGAACACTGAATCTTTTGATGATGGTGATGAATCTTAATGATGGATGAAGAATAGTAGGAGTGGTGTTTTTCGCTCGTCGCACTATAGAGTCTCTCAAATTTGAAAAGTATTAAATGAACCATAGTGATCTGTTTATATAGTTCTTTTAATGATCTTTTAAATCTTACAAGTGTTAAAAAAACAAACGCGGTCGACTACTGTAGTACATGCGAGTGGTGAAAAACAAATGCGGTCGACTACTGTAGTAAATTCTGTCAGCATTTGTTTACTGTAGCAAATGCGGAAGGTTTAAGTTCAGACTTTCTAACAATGTAGCAAATGCGGATGTTTTAAGTTTTGCATACGTCTTTGCACTGTAGTAAATGCGGATGTTTTACTTAGTCAGCATTTGTACACTGTAGTTAATGCTAAAGAACACTTGTCTTCCTGAATTTACTTTAACAAATGTGGAAGAACAACCGAGTTGTCCGCATTTCTTAAACTTGATACATAGTGACAGAAGAGTGTGAGCACACTTCTAAAATGCAAATATATAACAAAGTTCATGTATAGAATTTCAGCCATGTTAGGGAAATGTGGCTGAGAAAAACAAATACGGATGAACAAATTTCTGTCCGCATTGGTTTTCATACTTGAAAACCGTTAATATTTGTGGTGATACTAATGCGGTGGAGTTAACTTATCCGCATTACTTTCACATGTGTTTTTCATCTCCAAACTATTACCCGTATTGGTTATTTGATTGGGTTACCTTCACCCGCATTAACCAATGCACTTACCTGCATTAAGTTTTGAAGTTGTCAACACTTAATGTTTCAGCTGTGGATGGTTTTAGTTGATCTTGCTTTGATGCTTGAATTTTATGAAGATGAGTCTTTTGCTTGTTTATTATGAAGTTTTGTCTGTTTCTTGAGTTGTCAATTCTTGCTTGGATTGACTTGTTTGTCAGAGATGATACAAGTTTCCCAGTGTTGACTGATCTTGGAATTTTGTGCTTCAAAATGTTTACAAGAAACTGAGATAATATGATATAAGTTCTGCACGAAAGCAGTTAGATTTTCTGATTTTTCTTCCTTTTTTTAAACTGTTTTTATGTTTTGAAAACATCTGTACATTGATAATCAAAATTTTAATTACTCCCCCTAAAGTTTATATCTATATGAGATAGAAACTTTAAAGAGCTGAAATTTTTAAAAAGAAAATCTTTTTGTGATTTTTGTACAAGAAGTTGAGATATACTTTTCTTTGGGATCATATCAATTTGACCTTTCACAAGTGCAAGCAATTGTTAGTAAAATAGACATGTTCATGAACAGATTGATTGAAGGTATGTTTATCCTCTTAAACTCATACTTGGTTGATATTTTGAGACAAATGATCTTATCTTGTTTTGAATTAATTGGGTATTCAACATGTACCTCACACTCAAAAGCATGTTAAGGTTAACCATCTGCATGCAATGTATGGTAGAACGTTTAACATCTTACTTCACCAGGTTACTTAAAATATGAAATCTCATTTTGCTTAATCCTCATTAGGATTCTTTTATTTTTGAATCTTTTATCACTTTTGATCCACATTGGGATTCTTTTCACTTCACTTTGGAAGGTGATCTCTGGGGATTCTTTTTTTCATTCATTTAGGATGATTTTTATTCTGTTTGTTTCATCCAAGTTAGATGCGTTCCTCATTAGGAATCTTTATGGATCATGATATCAACACTATGTGCTTGTTTCTCTAGGTCTTTGCTCAGCAAAACAGAAGAGAAACTGATGTTAGTAAAAGAGATTCATATGATATCATTACCTGGTTTGTTCAGGTTACTACACACACACATTTGGATAAGCCAATACTTACACACACCATGAGATGAGAGCTTCACAGTTGAATATAAGCTTTAGTTTATCACTGCATGTATCTTCTTTTCCAAGTTGAGCCTACCCGCATATCAGATAAGTCACGTCAATCATTCAAGATTTATAAGTAAGCACAGTGAATGATATAACGACTGTAATTATATCATTTCCCATTGTATAAGTCATACACTTCTTCTTTTACTTTCTTTTTGTATTTTTTGGAATATTTGAATGTTTTTGTTGATTTTAAATTTTAATCAAGGTTAATCATGCCAATTGATTGAACTAAGAATTCAAATCTGGTTGGATGAAATGCCTTAGTGAATAAATCAGACAATTGATTATTAGTGTGAACCTGTATCAATTTGATTAACCCTCTTTCAGCATAATCTCTCAAAAAGTGATGTCTAATTTCAATGTGTTTAGTTTTGAGTGTTGAACTGGATTATTTGTTATGAACATAGTTGTTGTGTTGTCAATGTGAATTGGAGTATGCAAGAAGTTAAAACCATAATCAAGCATTTGGTTTTGAATCCAGAGAACTTGAGAACAACATGTTGATGCTGCTATATACTCATCTTCAGCTGTTGAACCAGATACGTTTGTCTACTTCATGCACTGCCAGGAGACCAGTCTGGGACCAAGAAATTGACAACCGCCAGAAGTGGATTTTCAATTGAAATTGCATCCCGCATAATCACTATCAGTGTATGCATAGATATTGAAGTCTCCCTCCTTTGGATACCATAATCCAACAGCAGGCTTGCCCTTAAGATATCTGAACATCCTCTTGACTGCATTCATATGGGATTCCTTGGAATCTACTTGATATATGGCACACACACAAACACCAAGCATAATAGCAGGCCTACTGTCTGTTAGATACATAAGTGAGCCTATCATAGAATGATAGTGAGTCTGATCCACTAATTTACCTTCAGGATCTGGACCAATCTTTACTTTAGTGTCAACAGGAGTTCTGATGGACTGACAATCAGCAAACTTGAACTTCTTCAACATTGTTTCCATATTTTTGATTGATTAATAAAGATTTCGTCTGCTATTTGTTGGACTTGTACTCCTAGAAAGAATGTGAGTTCCTCCATAGCACTCATTTGAAATTTTTAATGCATGAGTTCTTCAAATTCTTTGCAGAGTACCTTGTTTGTTGAGCCAAAAATGATATCATCCATATATATCTGAACCGACAACATGTCTTTTCCTTTTCTTTTTCTGAAGAGAGTCTGGTCAATATTTCCTCTTTCATACCCATTTTCAAGAAGAAAGGATGATAGAGTCTCGTACCACTTCCTTGGAGCTTGATGAAGACCATACAAGGCTTTGTCGAGCTTGTACACCCTGTGTGGAAAATCTAGGTCTTCAAATCTAGGAGGTTGACTCACATAGGCTTCTTCAGCAATCTTTCCATACAGAAAAGCACATTTCACATCCATTTGATAAATAGTGAATTTCATGAATGCTGAATATGCTAGAAAGAGTCTTATTGCTTCTAGTATGGCTACAGGAGCAAACACCTCATCATAATCAATTTCTTCTTCTTGAGTATACCCCTGAGCCACTAGTCTTGCTTTATTTCTGATGCTGATTCCCCTATCATCAGTCTTGTTCCTGTATAGCCACCTGGTACCGATAAGGTATTGTTACTCGGGAAGATCTACCAGTTGCCATACTTCTTGTTTCTTGAATTGCGGTAACTCTTCTTGCATTGCCTCAATCCAACTATTGTCTTGAAGAGCCTCTTTGCTATTTTTGGGTACTGTTTGACAAAGAAAACAGGAGGACAAACAGATGTTTGCTATGCTTGACTTGCTTCTTGTCACCTGCTCATTAAGTTCACTAATGATGCTATCTACTGGATGATTCTTGTGTATTCTGGTGGTTGGAATTGAGTCACCAGCGATGGTTACATCAAGATTAGAGACATTCAGATAATCCTGGTGCGAGGCAACTTCATCTTGTACTGTAGGGGAGTTATGAAAATAATCAAAGACTGTTTCAGTTCTTGCTTCAGTATTAGCAGCACTTTGATTACTTTCATCATTTGAAGTTCTTTCAGTTTCAACTGGAGGTGCAACATGATCTTGATTTCTAACTTCAATGGATGGTTCTTCTAAAGGAGATGGTTGTATGCTTAGACCATCCTTAGTTGCAACACATTGATTTTGAACTGATTGTCTGACAAGATCAGCTTGCAGTGGCACATCTTCATTAAGTCGCTCAGTAGAAGTTAGAGGAATCACTGGAAAATCACTCCTTCTTTCAACTAATGATTAAGATTCAGTTGATTGCAGGTTTTCTGCATCAGACAAGTGAAATTGATCAAACGATTTTATAAATGAGTCAATATCAAACAACCAGTTAGGACCATTTGTAGATTTAGGAAAAGAATGTTCCTTGAATTGAACATTTGTTGATTCATCAATTATGTTTAATCTAGGATTAAACACTCTATAAGCCTTTAAGACAGAAGAATAACCTATAAAGTATCCTTCATCAGACTTGGATGAAAACTTTCCCAAATGGACTCTGGTGTTTAATATTGAGACAGGACAACCAAATGACTTAAAAACTCCAATAAATGGTCTTCTTTAAAAGATTAGTTCATAAGGAGTCTTATTGCTTTCTTTTAAAATCAAAGTTCTATTTTGTACAAAGCACGATGTGTTAACTGCTTCTGCCCGAAAGGTAATTGGCAATTTAGCATTGGCTAGCATGGTTCTTGCTGCTTCAATTAGTGTTCTATTTCGCCTTTCAGCTACCCCACTTTGTTAAGGAGTTCTAGCTGCACTAAATTGATGAGCGATTCCTTTGGTTGTACAAAATGAAATCATGTCTTCATTTTTAAATTCTGTCCCATTATCACTTCTAATTGTTTTAACTTTATAATCAAGATGGTTTTCAATTTTTGTGATAAAATCTTTTATTTGTTGCGACGCTTCGTTTTTATGAAGTAGGAAGAAGACCCATATAAATTTGGAAAAGTCATTTATGATCACCAAACAATATTGTTTCTTTCCAATACTCATAACATGAGTTGGTCTGAAAAGATCCATATGAAGTAACTTCAATGGAGAATCGTTTGAGTTCAATAGCTTTGGCTTGTGGGAAGATTTATGTTATTTTCCTTTGAGACACGCTGAACAATGATCAATAAAATGAAATTCTTTCTGGGGCAAACCAATGACATCATTTCCCTTGACCAATCTATTCATGTTTTTGAAATTTGTATGTCCCAAACGTCTGTGCCAAAGCTGTGACTCATCAAAAGTTGCTTTTGATAGTAGACATGTTTCTTCTTTTGGTAAAGCAGAATTGAAGTTTAAGACATATGTGTTATTCTTCCTCGGGGTCTTCAAGACAATCCATTCTTCAGGAATTTGAAATCTTGGTTTCAGAATGTAGCAATGAGTGTTAGTGAAGTGAGTGAAATATTTCTTGTCACAGATCTGAGACATGTTGAGCAGATTGAAATTGAGTTGTTCACAGTAATTCACTCTATCAAAGCTCAACATCCTATTCGTCACAGATCCTTCACCAGTAATTCTGCCACCTTGTGAATCTCCACCAAATGCCACAGTTGTTCCTTGAATATGCTTGAAGTCATGAAGGAGGAAACGATCTCCAGTCATGTGTCGGGAGCACCCACTGTCCACATACCATAAACTGTTGGACCTGTATGAGTGACCCTGCAAGCATAAAAAGAACTAATTAGAGTGTAAAACCCAAGCCATAATAGTCTTGGGTTTCCCATTCCTATCCATGATAGTAACTTTTTGTTACTTTCCTCTAATTTGTGACTTGGGTGATATGGTTAATTTCTGTTTATGCCTTGGGTGTTTCATCCATCTACATCAATAGAAGAGTCAGAAGAGTATTCAAACCTTTGATCCCTATTTCTCTTCAAAAATTGAACACGTTTTTTATTATCAAACTTCCTTTTTAAATTATGAAAATGATGAGTTTGTCTAAAGTTATGTTTTATATTTCTTTGAACTCTTTTTAGCTCTTTTAGATTACTCAAATCATCATCAGACCTGGAAGTCTTGAACAGTTTATTATGAGAATGACTGTTGATTTTGGGTTTTGCAGATGTGCTTGGTGAAATGGGCTTGTTTTGAGGAATTCTCAGTCCCTTTTGTTTGAAGAAACAATCAGATGTGTTGTGGTTGGTCATATCACAGACAGACAATATTTGTTAAAATAACAATTTTTGGTGGAATGATTGTTCATGTCACAGATTGAGCAATATTGATTGAAAAAAAACTTATCTATTCTGTGATTTGACATTTCTCACACGTCACAATACATGTGTTTGTTTCAAGACACTGATCCTGGTGTTGATGTCTCAGTGACTTTACCAGTTTTGGACTAAGCCTCAGTTTTTGATTTTGGTGAGGAATCATGATCAGTCCTTTTAGTAGCTTGTTTCACAACACTACTAGTCTTGATATTCCTTGACTGATTTTGCTTTCTTAAACTTTTCCTATCCTCTTTTTCTTGTTGGTTTACATGATCTTTATTAAAAATGTCAAAACCAACTCCTTGCTTTGGTTTTGATGATTGAGGGTCTGATCTGATCTTTGATTTTGAAACCACTGAGATTTTACTTTTGATTTTTGGTGAAACTTTGTCTGATTTGATTGAATTCTTAGGAGATTTGATCTCACAATCAGATCCACTTTCAGCAGATGGTTTCACAGAGTCATCAGATATCTTCTTTTCTTAGGAAATTGCAAGAATAAATTTCACAAAAGGCACTATGGATTTACAGGACTTGTTGGTTTAATGACATTCACTGTCTTGTCTGAATACTCTTTGATTTTGATAGGATGACCTAACTTAATTTTCTCCTCATTTGTTTCAATGTAAACACTTGGTTTATTTTGCGGATTAGTGATTTGGGTTACTATTGACTTAGGTTCAATAGGTTTAGTTTCATTTTTATCAAAAAGAGTGGCAGACTCAGGCATGACAGTGTAGTTATCATTATATGGTGGGGGACATGAATTGTATCCAATCCCAGTCATGTAATTGTGCTCCTTCTATGAACCAAGCATCTCTTGCAGCTTAGCTGAAGACAGTTAAAACTTTTCAAGTTTCACTCCAGTAACTGATTGCTTAGCCTTGGATTGGGCTAGCATTTCAGTTAGTTTGTCATTTTCAGCTGCAAGAGTGTACTTTTCTCCATGCAGTTTTTCTATATCTGAGATGAGGGATTTGATTTTTCTTTCAAAGCATTTGATTTCTCTTTTATACATCTCAGATTTTACCTTTTCTTCTTTGATTTTAGCAGCCAATTTGTGATTGTGCTCACGATAACCCTATAGTTCAGTAATGCATTCATCACTACACAGATTAGATTTTACCTCAGAAGGAACTGGAGTTGGGCCATCATTGATGTGAGCCATGAGAGCATGATTTTGAAATTGAGGCTTCACTTCCTTAGCATATAAGTTCCAGTCACATACTCCATCTTGTCTGATGACAAATGCATTTGAAGTAGATTGGTTGGCTCCATGAGCTTGATTTGTCAGTTGTGGCTGACTCTAGTATGGATGTTGATGTTATTGTTGGTGATGATACTGCTGCTGTTGATGATTGCTTGACTGATAGCTTGAGTTTTGTTGTTATGTTGATTGGCCTAAAGTGTTTCTTTGAAAGCTATTGTTCTTTCTTCTAGCAGCATTGCATTCTCTTGAAAAATGGCCAGTCATGCCACAATTGAAGCATTTGACCTTGGATTTGTTATATCCAAGCTTTGTATTTTCATTCAAACTCAGCTTTCTTCCTTTTCTGAAAAACTTCTTGGCTCTCATTGCAATCATAGCCATTTGCCATTGCAGATCCATTTCTTCCACATCATCTGGATCCATTTCTTCCAAGTCTTCTTGGATCAGGTGGGTAGAAGTGAGTCTACCTCCCAAGTATGCTTCAAAGCTTGCAACAAAGGCATTGTAAGTAGCCTTTTGCTCATCAGATCTTTGGTCTTCAGACATGCTAGTAGGAGTGGCAGTAAACCCTGTTGGTTGGGCTGATGTTGATGGCTTGTTTGTTGATGGAGCAACAATGAAACTAGTTGTCTTCACTTGATCTCTTGACGAGAGAAAATCATCATCTTCAGTAATGAAGGCATTTTCCATTGAGTGAGTGTCTGATGGAAATTTATATGCTTTAACAACTCTAGGTCCACCAAGGTTCCTGCTCCATTCATCAAGTTCAATAGCTTCAATTTTGGCTATCATGATGTCCAAGGTGGTACTCTCTACATCAAGAGTGTTCTTAAGCATGGTAACATTTTGTTTCCATCTTTCAGGAAGGTTGTGAAGAATTTTCTTGTTCAACTCTTTGACTTTATATGTAACCCCCATAATCTCTAAATCATTCACCAGCTGCAAAAATCTATGCAATTGTTTAGAGATTGACTCCCCCTTGGAGTGATGAAAGGTTTCATATTGATTAAAAAGTTTGTCCTTGTTAATTTCAGCCACTTCACTGCTACCTTCACACATAATCAGCAGTGCATCCCAGACAGCTTTAGCTATTCCATACTTCTCAAGCCTTTTTAGCACATCCATTTTCAGTGCTTGAGTTAGAATGGAATAAGCTTTGAGATCAATTTTTATCTTTTTGTAATCATCATCATCAAGAGCAAGATCCTCTATGGGTATTCTTGAGGTTCTGTATAGAGCAACCTGATCAGCAGAAAGTGTCACTGGAATGTGAGGCCTTTTACATATAGCAATCCAATAGTCTTGATCTACACCTGTAATGTAATTCATAAACCTAATCTTCCATTGCTTAAACTTAGATTTATGTGTAAGCATAGGAGGTTTAGGAGTATGACCAAGTTCAGAGAAATTATGTGAATCCATGTTAATAAGTTGTTTTTAACTTGTTTATGTACTGATTAGGTTGATTATTAAGTCCTCCTAGTCCAGTAAGTCCGAAAACAATCTTATAATACCAGATCTGCTTAATGAATAGCAGAAGTTTGTTAAAACTTCTCTTGTTAAGTTTCTGATTTAGTTTCTGGTATGATTTTATGTTGAAGTTACTGTTCACAGATTTGTTTTTAGAGGTTGATGATGGATGAACAGTGACTGTCGAAGTATTTCAGTAGATATTCAACTTGTGTCTTGAATAGAGGTAGATGGACACTCTATCAGCAACTCAATCACCAGATCAATCGAGTTCAACTCAGATCTATGTAGATCTGAAGAAGAACCAAGAGCCAAAGCTCTGATACCAATTGACTGGGTGTGAGAATGATGTTCTCTGTTGTTGTGAAACAACAAGGACCGAATATGATGATTGAGTCAGTGATTATATGGTGGAATCATACAAACACAGAACATTGAATGCAAGAAATACTCATAAATGCTTCTTTGTATTGATTAAGATGAACAGTTACAATAAATGCTAGGGTTTGAGCATTATACAGTAACCAGACACCTTGGGGACAAGAGACAGATATTCTGATTGTCTAAGGTTGAGGTCAAAAGATGTTGTCTAAAGTCTAAAGTCACCTCACATACAAGGTTGTCTATTCTATTTATAGGCTGACAGGAAGCCTTAACAAAAAGACTAAAATACCCCTATACATAATCTAGTCTAAGTACAAAAGGTCTACATCAGCATTTGTTTTGTTCATCCACATTGACTAATGCGGATGTGTTGAACTCCATTAGCATTTGTTTTTCTTCAACCACATTAGTGTTTGGTCATCAGCATTGACAAATGCGGATGAACAAACACTTAGCGCATTTGTTGCTGGACATACGCATTAGTTAAAGCGGAAGACTAAATCCTTGGCAGCATTTGTTTGGCTGTCCGCATTTGTTAATGTGGAAGAACAAATACTTGTCAGCATTTGTTCTTTCATCATCCGCATGTACAAATGCGGATAGCCGACACTTGTATTCTTTTGTTGATGCAGATTCTTCATCTGCATTGGTTCTTGGACTTAGGGAGATTTCAGCAGAACAACCATCATCCACTACTTGAATTGGCATGTATGATCCTTTCAGGGTCCAACAAAAGTGTATCAAATGGACGTAAAAGGTGCATTCTTGTATGGACCAATCACCAATGATGTGTATGTAAAACAACCTCCAGGTTTTGAAGATTCGCAATTTCCATATCATGTGTACAAGCTTAGCAAAGCTTCGTATGGACTCCATCAAGCCCCTAGAATCTGGTATGAAACATTGTCATACCACTTAATCCAACATGGATACATGAGAGGGAAAATCCATCCAACTTTATTCATAAAGAAGGATGCTGATGATCTCTTTGTGTACAAGTGTATGTCGATGATATCATATTTGGTTCTACAAGTCCAAAGTTGTGCAATGAATTCGAAGAAATAATGAAGTCTTGATTTCAAGTGAGTTATATGGGAGAAATAAATTTCTTTCTTGGACTTTAAGTCAAGCAATCTGCAGATGGTATTTTAATCAATCAAGAGAAGTTCGTTGTCAAGCTCTTGAAGAAATTTAAACTGCAAGATTGTCAGTCCATTAGGACTCCAGCTAACGTTAACACCAAGATTGAGCATGATTCGAAAGGAAAATCTATAGACCAAACATTATACAAATCTATTATTGGTTCATTGATGTATCTTACTGCATCAAGACCAGACATAATGTATAGTGTTTGTGTCTGTGCCAGGTATCAATCAGACCCGAAGGAATACCACTTAATTACTGTAAAAAGAATATTCAGGTATCTCAAAGGTAAACCAGCTTTAGGGCTATGGTATCCTTACGAAGGAAACTTCAAGTTACATGGATATAGTGATAGTGATTAGGGAGGATGTTGTCAAGATAGAAAATCTACTACGAGTGGTTGTCAGTTTTTAGGATCCAGATTAGTCTCATGGAAATGTAAGAAACAAACAAATGTCTCTATTTCAACCGCAGAATCTGAGTACATAGTTGCTTCAGCAGGATGTTCTCAAATCCTTTGGTTACAAAACCAACTACTGGATTATGGGTTCAACTTTCTTAAAACTCCAATTTACATTGATAACACTGCTGCTATGTTCATTACAGCTAATCCTGTCCAACATTCAAAAACAAAACATATCGATATTCGGTATCATTTTCTCAAAGATAACTCTGAAAAAGATTTAATCATTCTGATTCAAATTTCAACTGAAAAACAGTTGGCAGACCTATTTACTAAAGCCTTCTTACTAGGACGGTTTGAGTATTTGGTACAGTCAATTGGTCTTATTAACCATGTATAAAAATGGTTTTTAAGCTTTTCAGTTAATTGAGTCTTAATATGATCAAAATCCTCCCTTAAGTAAATAGGACACAGCTAGAGAAACTATCAAAGTTAATTGCCTGATTGTATTTTATGGGTGCATGTTTCTTAGAAAAAGCAAAACCAAATACAAAAATCGAAAATTGAAAAATCAATACATAAAATATAAAACAGAAATTACAAAAATAGAGTTTTCCTTTGTTAATTCATTATTAGGAATGAATTTGTCCTTGCAGTATGTGAGAAATGATAGTACATTAGTTGGATCAGTTGCATATTTCACTTGACAATAAAGTCTGACATGATCAGATATGATATGTAGGCAAACTCATGCAATTATACTGAAAAAGTATTCTTATGATTAAACTAAATCAACTATGCATGTATGTGTGTTAACCTTAGTACTAATGAGTAGTATTAGCTTATCAGATTGATTGCTTGTAAAGTTACAAAACTCACACCTGATGGTGATATGAATAACCATGAGATCTGTTACAAGCATGTACTCACTTCTCTGTTATGAGTGATCATAGACCTGAAGTGCTGAGATATCCTCTGTTGTAAGTGATTACAGACCTGGATATTCTCATCTGATGCAAAAAGATGCCAATGTGCACAACCTATTCAAATGGATGGTTAGAGATTATCAAATGGTTTATCCATGATAATTCTCATCTAAATTATCAACATGAACTCTGGTTATGAATATATGTCAGGTTAATAAGTTGAGAAACTATGCTTTCTTGCATACCTTGTTGATACTTTATCTCTCTCAGTCTATGTGTGTGTCACATCATGTCATATCTAATTCAACCCTAATCAATCCAAGAATTGAAAAAGTAAGTGTGCTGATTCTTTTGCCAAAACACTCATTGTCTGTACGTGGATCTTATGTGTCCTTTGCTGTGAAATCACTGACCTGGAACACACTTGATCAGGATATAATCATTGTCTATGACTATTCATAATTTCTTTTATTTTAATTTGCTGATCGTAACTGATATGATCTCACTGCAGACATTGATTGAATTGTAAATATTAGATTTTTATCATGCTTTAATTTTGATTTTGTGTATGTTTTCTGTGTGCTGGTATATTAACAGTGATTAGTGTGCTCTTCATATGCTAATTCAAGAAACTTCTAACTTTTATTAAATATAAAAGTTTAGGGGGAGTAAGAAGTAAAAGTGTCAAAGAGAAAATAATTCAAATTTCAAGATATAAAAGTTCAAAAATTAAATGTTTTTGATGGAAAGGATGAAGTTAAAAGTTCAAGCGTGTGTGTGTTTGTCATAATGTAAAAAATGAATATGAAATATTTTAAAGTGAAAAAGCTTCTTGCAATAGTTTAATATGAGGTTATTTGTTAAAATTAGAGATAAAAATTAAGGGAATTTTCTTTTGAAAATTTAAAAACAAAATAATAAGGACAAAATATAAAAAATAAAATTTTAAATTAAAAAATTAAAGTTTAAAATGTCAAAAGTTCATAATTTAGGGTCAATTATGTAAATTTTGGATGAAAAAGTTCAAAATTGAGGGTCAGTTATGTAAGTTCTAGGTAAAAGTCAAAATTTGACAACTTATTTAAATATTAGTATTGTTAGGACCGAGTACGAATTGGTACTAACCGAATCTATGTGAAACCAGATCAAATAGTGCGGAATCCTATTTGACTGGCGATCCAATCAGGGAGATTGTTAATCTGATCAAAACTAACAATTAGAAAACGTTAAGAATTGATTTGCAATGATCAGGAACGCTCTATGAAGTTGGAAAGGACGACTTGGACGTTCTGGGACGGCTAGGGTTATGAATTCTCGAAGTGTTCTATTTTCAATGAATTAAGTGGTATTTATAGGTTACAATCTTCATTTGTACGACTGAGCCATGAGTATGGCTCAGTCGTGCGACTGAGTCATACGATCCACTCACACGGACGACTGACCCACACGATTGATTCATTCGTACGACTGATCTAGTCTTATGACTCAATCGTGCGTTTAGCTCAATCACATGGTTCAGTCATGCGACTGGCCCATTAGCATGGTCCAGTCATGTGACTGGATCATAAGCTTTGGTTAAACACATTCCTGAACCTTTAATGATACATAACTATGTCTAACAACTGTAAACCCATATAACATGTTCATATAAGCATGTAATAAACAATAATATAAATGGATATGACATTCAATAACCAATAATCATTCAATAAAGAGTTTTCATTACATATATCGAAACATTACATCTGTGTAATCAAAATGAAAGTCATTTACATTTAAGCACACTAGAACTAGAACTAGGGACATGTGTACCAACAAACTCCCTCTTGGACCTAGTTCTACCTATTCTTTGACTTCCTTAGCAAACTCTTCATATCTCTTGAATCTCTCTTCCTTTGAAACCCTAGCATGAATATCAAATGCAAAGCATAAACGTATAACTTGTTGAAACTGAAGTGCTTGCATGATATCCTGCATATGAAAAAACAGTGGCCACTTGTACAAAGTATATACATCAGCTGCTGACAAGTTTGTGAGCCATATTGGGTCGAACACCGTTATTGTCTCCAAAGTCCCCTTTCTATCCAACACAATGACGGCTTCTCCACTACGCCAGTTATAGTACCACCATTTAAAATGGGGTGTAAAGTCTTGTGGCATCTCCCTCATAGGTATTCGAGACATCGTGCGCGAAGGTTGCCATTTCAAGACAACTGTCGGCCTGCCAGTAATGGGATTAAATTCAGACCTTTTGATATACCTCGTCGGTTGTTGAGGTCTGAAGTTAAACCACCTGGTGTGGTACTATCTTTTCAACACAGCCTCAAACCAGCCTGACATCTTCTTCGGGTTGGCATATAGTAGCTTTAGGCGTGCCAGCTGGTTGAGCTCAAAACCGGGAAGAGTCTTTAGATCATGTGGAAATATAAAGTACTCTATTCCCCTCTCCCTCTTTACTGTGTAAACACTCAGATCCTCAAAGTATGCCCACGCTATGATCTTCCCTGACACCTTGAGATGCTTCTTCACTTTATAGAGCTTGGTGTAGGTACTTGGCTTTGGTGCAGCGCGCTGGGCTCGGATCTCTACAAAACAAGCCACCCATTCAGCCTTTCTGATGTCCACATCGGCATCCGAGGCTTGGGCTTGGCTTGTTGATGTCTCTACCTCCTTTTCCATCTGATCAGCTTCTCCAATGTATCACTGCCGGGATTACTTCCCATGTTAGGAACCACATTTCCTTCTCGGTCAGTGTACTCTGGATAATACTGGGCTGTGACGTCCTCGATCTCTGTTTCATCTACATCGTTAAGCTCATCATCGCTAGCCACATCAATAGTTGGAGCGTCTTTGACAATCTCATCCGGGTTCAGCCGGAACATCTCAGCAAGTTGCTCGTCAGTAAGGTCATGAATTATTTCACCATCTTCGGGAGTATAACTCACGGACCTCCTGACAATCCCTTGCAAATCAAGTATCATTGTTAATTGAGACTTGATTTGCTATAGGGGAGCAACATCATATTCATCCTGCTGAGATGTTTGATCTGCTTGAATTAAACATGTAAACACATCAATAGTTAGTAAGTAATCAAGATAATCAAACATTGAATAACAATATATAAACATTAATTACACAATATTAATACATGATTTCAAGTACAAAAATTTTATAAACATAGACATCTAGGCTTTACTTTTGTCTTGAATCATGTTAGGGTCTTCTGCAGTCGGGGAAGAGGGTGGGACAGAAGATGATACTCCTTGGTCTTGTTTTCTCTTCGTTCTTCGCTCTTGACCCGGAGCTGAGGCAGATGCAGCTGCATCGCCTTCTTCTTCATCATCATATTCTTTCCTTCCTGTTGCTTCTCCCTCACCACTGACTTCATCCTCATCATCACTCTCATCATCCTCTTCACTGATCTTAAGAGGCTCATCCTTAGATCCTTTGAGTTTGAGCATGATCATCTTATTAGCAGCCTCTAACTCCTCTAACTTCTTAGCTGATTCCTCCTTATGCTCTTGAAGTTGGGCAATCTGCTGGGCTTGATGTGAGATCTGTTGGGCTTGTGTAGCATTGAGCTCCTCAAGCCAATGTATCTGCGCAGTCTTCTCCTCATCAGCAGCCAACAACTTTAGCACCACACGATTAAGTGCTGACAGCTGTTCCTCCACTCCAATAGGAGGAAGAGATGATCCAATAGGGAATATAGGTGTGAGGATGGTCCTGCTTGGTGGTTGGTGGTGGTAGTGGTGGCTGTGGTGAATATGGGTGGTGGTGAATGAATGGGTGGAGAAGTATGGGGTGTAGCTGTGGAAGGTGAAGGTGTGGTAGTAGTAGTGGGTGGTGTGGTAGTAGTGGTGTTGGCGGTAGTGGTAGAGGTGGTGGCTGTAGTGGTAGAGGTGGTGGTAATCAACGTGAACCTCGGCCTCTTCCCCTTCTTGCCATAGGGCTGAGCCATCCTCTTCTTCCATGTCCCGTTTGACACAGGCTCCCCCTTGGTTGCTGGGTTGGTCTGGGGAGTAAGATGGATCAGAAGTAGCCTCCCCAGACTCACCCTGGCGTCCACCAACCGCCCTCACGCCTCTCTCAGTGGCTACGACCCGGCTTCTCACCGTTCGTACCAGAGGCTCTTTGTTTGACTCCTCCTCCTCATCAGGCTGAAACTCCTGATGGAATCCAGCAGTGTCTGTACCTCCATGGGTAGATGGTGGAGATGTAACATCAGCAGCAGTGGCCCGAGTTTGAGAGGGGCCGGTATCTCCACCATCACCACTGTCATCATCATCTGGGTCGTCAACCGGGAGGACTATCTGCTCAGTATTGGAATCGCTATCATCATGGCGCCACTTTCACCTAGCTAGCGCCACATAATCCTCCCGGTCCAGATGCCCGAAAAGTCGCCTTACCGGGGGCTTCACCTGCTTGCCCCAGTACACCTTCATCCGTCCGAGGGTGGTATCATCCATCACCTCTAGGACCACGGCGTCCTCCTTCTCCTTGGGCAGCGAATGGAGATTCTGATCGATAATCATCTGGATAAAGCGTGGGTACGTGCAGAAGCTCTCTTTGCCCTTCGCCTCAATGTTCTCCAACAGATAGGTGAAAATCATCCTCGAGAAGCTGAATGGGTGATTCAGTACCAACGCCACGTAGGCTTCTACATCTGATCTGATAACTCATCGAAGCCTCCCTTCGGTGAGGCGATGCATCTCAACAGTACGTGGGCTAAGTACTTGAATTGGGGGCACAGGTTGCTCTTGTTGAGCACACCTGCATTGATGTCCCCCGAGTAATTAGCCCTCAGAAAATATCCTCAAACAGTATGGGGATGCAGTCGTGTAGGGCAATCAGCATCATCCCTAAACTTAAGACAGTCCTGAGATCCTCGTCTGTGATGTCTATAGCCTCCCAAAAGATGGAACTCCTGATACGATGGGGCTCGGAGGACCTGTCAACTACAGCGCTTTCCTAGAAAGCCTGCTGAACTGATCTATACGGTGTGCACGGTGTCAAGATCGCACGGAAGACCCTCGATCTCCGTAGAAAGGTAATAATACCGGCGAACTCAGCTGCGTTGCGAGATGACAGATCAAGATGAGCACAAATGTTGTGCTTTGTGCTTATCGTCCACCAACTCGCCATCTGTGACACAAAGCAAATAAACGTTAGTAAGTGTCAAAGACTAACAGTTTGATTCAATGAACTTGAAAACTTTTGTTCAGTCATGCGAATGAACTGTGCGACTGAGATCTAGTCATGCGAATAGACTGCGCAACTGAGATCTAGTCGTGCGCATGAGCTCATGCGTACGACTGAGTCATGCGACTGGGCTTAGACGTATGTTCTCTCATGCGGTTACCTCAGTCGTGCGACTGAACTCATACGCATGGTTCAGTCGTGCGATTGAGCAATTCGTCCATCTCAGACGTGTGATTGAGCCATTCGCATAGCTCAGTCGTACGATTGAAGTTCATCAGGGTGTCCATGTTTGTCGATTCAAATTCAAATTTTGAGAAAAACATGATACTAGGCGTTGTCGCTTGGCTCATTAGGTTCGCATATGTTCGACTAAACTCCCAATAACTTTTATTTGATCAAGATACTTAGTTTTAATGGTTTATTTGTCGAACTAAGTCTCGGTTCTATTTAAATCTTAAGTTCGATCATTTGGACGTGTATTACTGATCTTTGAGGTTGCACAACGTTGCGCTATACCTGTAGAGTCAGTACAAATCGTCAGAATAAGTCACACAAAGGTCTATAGTGATCAAACGAAATTTTGACAGAGTGAGTTTAGGTCGTGCGTTTTAGAGGGCAACTGGAGTGAATGAACAACTGCGACCGACTCCCCCTCTATTTATACTAGGGTTTCCTCCAGTCGTGCGATTGAACCTAGTCGCATGATTGATTCGTGCGACTAAGGGTCAGTCGTGCGACTTACCCATTCGGTAACCTCCAATCGTGCGTTTGAGGGTCATTCGTGCGACTGTCACAGTCGGTCACCTCCAATCGTGCGATTGAGGGTCATTGTGCGACTGTCATAGTCGGTCACCTCCAATCGTGCGATTGGGTTCATACTTATGGTCCAATCGTACGACTGATCCATACTCATGGTCCAGTCGTGCGAATGGCACATACTTATGAATTTTGACTTTATGACCATTTGACACTTAGCCCCTTTTTAATAGTTGATACAACATTTTGAGCATTCGATCATCTCAGACATGACCATTTTAACTTAAAGAACCTTTGATCACCTCAGACGTGATCCATTTATCCACCCGATCACCTCAGACGTGATCCATTTATCCACCCGATCACCTCAGAAGTAATCCTTTTACTTTTTCAGAAACAAGTGATTCAAGATTTAAGTTAAGTTCATTTTGTGATATTCACAGAGATGAATCTCGTAGCACAGTCCGACACTGACACACTATACATAAAACTTGAAAAACTAGAAAACTAAACTAAATAAAAAAAATAAACATGTTTTTGTGATTTTGTTAGGGTAGGGTTTAAAAACACTTTAACAATCATTTTAAAATGATTCTCCCCCTGAGCAGAACAACCTATTAGCATTAACGTCATTTCTAAGACAGATTCATATGGAATCAGACAGGCATAAACGTAGTTTCTTGGAACTTTTGTTGATATATTGAAAAGGAAACTACATATTTACAGATCACAGTTTCTCATTCATCTAAGACTTCTAAGTGCCAACTGAAAATCATGCTTGGTCTGTTATGTAACACACATTGATTTTGAACATCAGGTGATGCAGTCACGACGATTATAGTATACTTGTCCACTTAAGTCCATACACAGATTTTTGACACATATCAGTGATAATTAAGTGGAATTGACCAACAAGTGTTTGTGCGTCCCACTAGTATATGGTAATCAATCTTCCTCAGGAGATTTTTTAGCGGTCCGATGGTTTAAGAAGATTTTGGTTCTAAGAGCTTTCAAAGAGATGCAAAGCCTCAGGTCAGTGCCATCGCACAGCAGAGAGGCGCAAACAACAGTGAATTCTTAGAATGGATAGGTTATGCTAAGCCTCAGGTCAGTGCCATCGCACAGCAGAGAGGCGTAAAACCTATCCTCTTCTTAGAGCAATATACTATAATATACATTTCAGCAGTGACTTTTGACATCTTTTGCTCTCTTTTTCAGGTCTTTGTACACATTTGTGGCATTCAATTGCTCCTCACCCCTTATTGGAAATTGATTGATTGTGCAAACCAGGGATACCATGGGAGCCCACAACTTGTTGATAGATTCAGGTTTAAATAAATCACCAATGATGTCTACTAGTCTTTGTGTTGAACCTACGGATACATCGTATAATGGACTAGCACCTCCCTAGACCTACTTTCTCCGTGTAATTACAGTAATAGACAAGCATACTATCATTTTTCCAATATGTTAGACTTAGAGTTGTCAGACTTGTGATTTTCTATGATTTAAATTAAACTTACAAAAATGGAAAATCTTTTTGGTGTTCCAAGTAACACGACGCCTGTGTACTATCACTTTCCATAGTGTTGAATCACATTCTTAAATTTGTTGTTTTTGCCTTTTTAGCTTAGCTGTCCTCCCCTCCCTTTTTTTAAGTAAATAAATACTGAAACTAAACTAATCTCCCCCTAAAATTCTAAAACCAAAAATATTTTTGTGTTTTTGGATTTTTAAGACAGGAAATTAAAATAAAATAAATAAAAGAAAATAAAAAGAAAAAAAAACTAAACAAGTGTCGGACTAAGCATTTGCATCTTCTGGAATGACGTCACTTTTCTTTTTTTTCACGTCGTTGACCTCTAACAGATAGAAAAATCTGGGTTTATCAAACGGTTTAGTGTAGAGGTTGGCGCGCTAAAAATTCGTGTTTATTTTAATCACATCAATTAATTGTTTTTCATGGCAGTCGCGTATGAAATGATACTTTATGCCGATGTGTTTTGTTTTACGGTGTTTAACAGGATTTTTAGTTACAGCTATAGCAGCAGAATTATCAACAAAGATAGGGGTATTAGAAAATTGCAAACCGTAGTCCCGCATTTGCTGTTGAATCTAAATGATCTGAGAGCAGCAACTTGCAGCAGTAACGTATTCAGCTTCTGTCACACCCCCGCTGGTAGCGAAAACACGAGGATGCGACGGACGGGATCGTCATAACAAATTGGGGGTCTAAGAGAATCACTATAAGGCATTCTTCGTAAATGGGTCATGACGACGCCCGACACATATGAACAAATGTCAAGATCAATCACTCCATTACGAATAACAATGAAATATGTTCACCAAAAGTTTCAGCAAAACCAAGTAGTCCAAAACACAATAAATAATCCAAGATCCAACAAACACACCATCAAAACATCCAGGCATAATTGGTCCAAAAGTGCCATAAATAAATAAGACCAAATAAAAGTCTAAAATAGTCTAATGCTCTCGAGAGAGCGGTCCCATCTAAGTCGGCATCCATTCCACTTATGCATTGTTACCTGAAAAGACATGCTCATAAAGGTCAACATACGTTGGTGAGTTCACAGGTTTAATGCACAAAACATGTCGTGTTTCCATGTAAAACAGAAAAGAGAGTGTGTGAGTAAGAGAACATAGTAGCCATAGAATCCATACAAATCAATAGTCATGCCCATGTCCACAACCGGATTATATTCACCCAAGGGCACGCACAAGGCCAAGTTGGTCTTAGCTAGCATACCAACAACAAGGGTTGGGTGTCAACCCGTTAGTACTAACAATACCTCTCCATGATAGTCCAGTCCACATACAGTCCAAGTATAGATAGCATATTTGTAAGAACTCTAGACTCAATCCTATGGTCCAAACCACACACAAGTTGTTTATAACACGGCGTAGAACAAAACATTTGAGCAAGCTTTTCCCCCAAGAAAATATAGTAAAAGGGGCCGTGAAACTCACCTCAAGCAAAGTCCCAAAGTCCATAGTAAGAATATCATATCACTATAGAACAAAAACACCAAACAGATTACTAAAAGGCAAAGTTGACCTAGTTAGGTGTAGCCCTCGAAGTCCAGTCCTTAATGTTTTTAGTAAAAGTCTATTTTTAAGTCCATTGTTAATATTAGTGTCTCAAGTCCCGTCTTATAATTTAGTTCAATAATTATGTTTTACATCGTTAGCGTCCCTCGATGAACCTTTAGCAACCCATTATTAATAAGTTATATATTTTAATTATTTAAAACCTTATACACCTTAAATTTACTTGTTTAACCCAATCATTGTATTTATTTGATTATTTAGTCTCAAACCTTATTTTTAAATGTATCAAAATATTTCAGCATGTACATCTGATTGCGCATCAGTTTTGTATAAGCTGTTTGGATATCGAAACGGTAACGATTTATTGCGTTAAAGGTACCATGTGAAAGAAAAGACTTTAAATTAAACTTCAGAACAAGATTCATCTCCATTGGATAAAATATCAAAAAGTTATGACTCAATGAATACAGACCAACCTGCTGCCCAGATTCGTCAGTTTTGACCTTTGGTTTTGTTAGCCACGTTTGGAGGACCAAACGATGTCTAAACGATACGAGAACACTTGGGTTAGTTAGAGGACTCACAGAAATTGATCTTAGATGCAAACTTTGCCCCATTTGGACATATTATGACCGAGTTATGACCTGTACAAAATGTCCATTTTTCTGACAGTAAACTGTCCAATTTCTCAGCATTGTCTATTGAGTTCAAAAACTCGGTTTTCGACCATTATTGACTCGACCCCATAAGAATATTTAATTTAAGACCCAAGAACTTACATTATGTCCAGATTTCATGAGGTTAAAATCCCAACTCAATGATCAATGTACAATCAAGAACCAAGACACTAGGGTTTTACCAAACGGTGGCTCCGACACTCGAATGCCAAGATCTTCACGATTCAATACCCAAAACAAAGAATAAGAGAATATTAGATGAATGTTTCGTATTTAGATAATGAACATCATCGAAGTTGGTGTAGAACAAGAGTTAAAATCATCAAGAAACGATTTTTGCTTACCGTAGGTTCGAAGATGAACGAATCTTGATTAGTATGATGCCTTGGATGTCTTGGTTATCATCAAATCGATGGATGGCACCAAGGGACCAGAATTTTCGAATGGAATGAAGGAGGAAGAGAGAATTTTGATAAGGGAGGTGGCTAGGGTTTCAAGAGGGTTCCACAACTTGTGACAAATGAGGCCAACGCAAGGGGAATACCCCCTTTACCCATTTGCGGCCGAAACAAGGAGGAAGAAGGGCCTTCGGGCCCTTGGCCCATCTCGTGTAACCCGTCACGTCTCGACCCGCTCGTCTTTTAATTTTTACGTTTTCAAATTCCGCGCGCAACAACGGTTCCAACGAGCTATCACGTGCCCTATTATTTGGTCAATTTATATTTTTAGATCCAATTTATGTTTATTTACTAGGCTTTAGACAAAGCCCATGGATGTAGAGTTAGTTGGATTTCAGTGTAATTTCGTGTTTTACTTCTTAGAAAAACCTTGAATGGGCTCAATACATAGGAACTCATACGACACAGGCCACTAGTCACATAATGATAAAGACTCCAGGCCCATCATAACGACACAGGCCCGTTGAGCCCAAATCTCTGGCCCAACAAGAAATGTACCATAAATCAAGACTAAGCCCAAATAGGGACAAAAGTCAAAGTCAACTCCCCTATTTTGGTGACGGTTGTCACAGCTTCACATGTTAACAGAGCAATAGATGTCTGCTTCTTGCATTGGCAGGTGACTAAACGCCTTCCAAAGAACTGACACCCTACTGATGTTGAGTTGAAGTTCATCTTGCAGCCACCGTAGTCTGAATCACTATAAGCATTTAGCTCAAAGTCATCATCATGAGGATACCACAACCTCAGTGTTGGAGTACCCTTCAGATAATGAAAAATCCTCTTCACCCCGATAAGATGATTTACTTTGGGTTTGGCTTGATATCTGGAGCATAGACATGTGGCGTACATGATATCTGGACACGAGGCAGTGAGATACATGAGAGATCCGATCATCCCACGATACATAGTGGCATCCACCAAATCCCCATTATCATCTGGTGCCACATCATGGTTTCTGGCAAGTGGGGTACCAGCAACAGTGACCTTTTCCATATCAAATCGACTTAGAATGTCTCCAACATACTTAGTCTGAAGCAGAAAAATACCGGTAGGTGTCTGATCCACCTGTAAGCCTAGGAAGAACTTCATCTCTCCCATTGCACTCATTTCAAATTCTGCCTTCATCACAGATTCGAATTCTTTACATAATTCTTCGTTTCAGGAACCAAAGATTATGTCATCCACATAAATCTGCACCATTAGTAAATCTCCATATTTCTCTTTTATAAACAACGTGCAGTCAATCACACCCCTGCGAAAACCATGTTTTAACAGGTGGGTGGAGAGCTTCTCATACGAAGCTCGAGGAGCTTGGTGTAGCCCGTACAAAGCCTTGTCTAGCTTGTAAACTCTGTCCTGATGGTAAGGATCCTCAAATCCTTCGGGTTAACTGACGTAGACTTCTTCATGGATTTCCCTATGAAGGAATGCACTTTTAACATCCAATTGATAAACTTTGATCTTCATGTAGGATGCATAGGCCAGAAAGATGCGAATAACTTCCATCCTTGCCACTGGTGCAAACACTTCGTTGTAGTCGACTCCCTCGACTTGTCTGAAGCCTTGAACGACCAATCTTGCCTTGTTTCTAATTACAACACCTTGGTCGTCCTTCTTGTAGCGTAGCACCCATTTGGTGCCTATTACTTTCACTCCTTTGGGCCTGTCAACGAGTGTCCACACTCCAAGCTTCTTGAATTGTAACAGCTCTTCCTGCATAGTGTTGACCCAGGCCTCATCCTTCAGGGCATCACTTATGTGTTTGGGCTCGACTTGAGAAACAAAACATGTGAAAGCCCCATCATTCACATATCCCTTTTCTATAATCACAGCATAATCAGCAGAGTATAGCTGATTTCTTGTCTGCACATCGGAGTGAAGATCCCCAATGATAGTCTCCGGGGGATGATTCACACTGATCCTAGTCACTGGTGTCATAGGTATGACACTTCAGTATCTAGATTTGTGATGGCAGGTTCAGTATCCGGATTCCCTGATGCATTCTCAGCATCTGTTGAGCTTCCATCTTTATTATCGTTATGCTCATTGCTTGTCACAGCTGCTTCTTCATCTTCTGATGAATCAACACTCTCATCCTGAGCAGTTGCTGAAAATCCCAAAGCACCACCTGGCTGGTGCTATATTGCTGATATCCAGATTCGGCGTATTCAAGACATCGAACATCATCTGAGGTGCAATCTCGTCATCTGAACATGTCGGAGGAAGGTTGAATGATTTGAAAAAGCCAACGTAATTGAAGAATGATGATGGACCTTTTCCAGCAGGGGGGTGGTGTATCTTTGCACATCTACATTGCACCACACTTCTACCTGACCTGTCGAGTTGTTATAAACCCGTTTGTCTGGTATGCTGTATCCTAGAAAAATCCCCTGATCTGCTTTCTCGCTGAACTTGCACTCCAGAGTTTTCTTCAGTAACATACATGGAGCTCCGAATGGTTCCAGATACTCCAGGTTTGGTTCGCGCTTCTGAAGTAACTCATAGCAAGTCTTCCCATGCCGCTTGACTACCAACACACGATTAAGCGTGTAGCAGGCATTGGCAACTGCTTCATTCCAGAACTGTACTGGTAGCTTTGAATCTGCCAACATAGTCCTTGTAGTCTCGATCAAGCTCCTATTCTTGCCTTCAGCAACCCCATTCATCTGTGGCGTGTAAGCAGAGGAGAACTGATGAACAATTCCCTTTTCTTTACAGAAAGCATCCATCCACTGATTCTTGAATTCAGTTTCATTGTCTAAACGAAGCTTCCTTACCTTCAGAATGTAAAGGGACTCCAGTGTTGTGACGAGCACACTAAACGATTTAAATGTTTCTGACTTAGCTTTCAGAAACATCACCCAGGAGAATCGTGAGTAGTCATCTGTGACTACCAAGCAGTACCAGTCTCCAGCATTACTCTTCGTGCTGACTGGACAGAACAGATTCATATACAGAAGCTCGAGGGGCATCTCAATAGAGTTAACTGCTTAGACTTGTGAGACTTCCTGGTCTGCTTTCCCTTCTTGCACGAGACACAAAAATATAGAAGTTTGAAGTTCTTGACAGTAACTCCCTCAACTAAGTTGTTGTGAATCAGATGATTCATCTTCCTGTGATTTATGTGTCCCATTCTCCTGTGCCATGAGATGGACTCCTCTCTGTTGCTTTTGACAAAAAGAACTGAGCAGTGGACTCAGTTGTAGAAGCATTTGACATGTCCAAGACGTACAAATCGTTGTACCTTGACGCTGACATTAATACCTGCTCCTTCGGATATCCATCTCCTTCTTCAGAATGTAACACTTCCTATTGTCAAACATTACTTTGAAGCCTTTATCACATATCTAAGAAA
The DNA here is from genome assembly GCA_024085815.1 of Flaveria linearis. Taxonomy (NCBI): domain Eukaryota; kingdom Viridiplantae; phylum Streptophyta; class Magnoliopsida; order Asterales; family Asteraceae; genus Flaveria; species Flaveria linearis. The sequence goes on along the minus strand of CM044012.1, from coordinate 7,811,110 downwards.
CTAAAAGTAAATTGTTCTCTAACTACTGAACAAAATTTACTTTATCAAACTTTACCTTTCCATTACCTACTTCTCCTTGCACGGTAATGTAGCCTCCTTTGTTTCCAGCGAACGAAACATGTCCCCCTTTAATTTGTTTGACGTTGAAAAGGAGAGACTGATTTCCTGTCATGTGGCTGGATGCTCCACTATTTACAATCCATGTGTTGGTAGAAGCGCTGTAGCGGACAACCTGCACAAAATAGAAAATAATTAGTTAAGGAGGGGGACCCAAGCCTTTACTGGCTTGGGTTTCCTAGAGGCATCGCACATCACAAACTCCACCCACTGTCCATTTGGAGTTGGAGAAACCTCATTCTTCTGCTTATCATCACTATCAGACACATTAGATGTTTTAGCTTTCCACAGACCATCCTTGTGTAAGGCTTGTTTGTGGTAAACCGATAACTGATTGATAGTTTGAACTTTAGGTCTATTTTCAAAAACCGGTTTTACTTCAGGCATCACAAACTTGCCAGTGGCTTGTCTATGTTGTCTGTGGTGTTGGGGAGGGGTGTTAGACCTTGCAGGAGTTTTAGACCTTGGTTTTGTAAAATTAGGTTTAACATCCGGATGTAGTTCGACTTTACGCCTAGGTGTCTGTTAGCGAGGACAGTGTGAAGAAATGTGTCTTCTTTGTCAACAAGTATAGCATGATCTCCTCTCATCAGGACTAGGAGATCTCTTATGGGGTGGGAGTACATTTCAGGCATGGGCTTTTGGTCTTAACTTTTGGTTTTTCACCTTCTTTTACAAATTTGATTTGTTTAACGTTATGATTACTTCGTCTTTTCAAATGGTTCAGATCTTGCTTAACCGGTTTAGACTGAGTTGTTTTTGAAATTTTTGGTTTTTACACAGCAGTCCGTGATCCCAAACCAAGAGGAACGTGATCATCCTCTACCACCCAGTCCCTAAGTAAGACATCATCCTTTGTGCCCGATGTTGAAGCCTTCTGATCAGCAACCGGAGGTGCAGGTTTAACTGCAGTGTCCGGATCACTGACCAGAGGAGTAGTCACTGTAGGATTCTATGTGCCCAAGACACTTAGAATATTGATGTGGTTAGTACGTTATGATCCAAGTCGGGTTATACCCAATAACAAGCTTAGCAAACACCAATTAATATTTAATTGATGATACGATCATGCAATTAAATATTTACACTAATTTAGAAAATGGGTTTTCAAAATAAGTTGCATATGAGATGGAACAATTTATTAGGATATTTTGTTCAATAATATTATTTGAAATGTTATTTAAGTAAGTTAGATAACATTACAAATTAATAATGGGAGTGTATGGATTATACAATTAAATGGTTAGTTGTATATATCTAATAAGAGGACTAGTAGACAATATATGTGTGTGTTAGTATCAATTTTATAAAATTAAAGAGAGAGACCACTTTGTTTAACCATGTGGCCATCCCTCCCCCCCCACATGCATGTGATAGTGCTTGTTGTCTTGATAAGAACACTCATGCATGCCTTTCATGTTTCCACTAACTTGGCCTTGGAGAAACACACACATGCATTTGTTATCTACCACTACCAACTAGTCAAAAGATGCTCTCATTCTCAAACATATATACATGCAACACATGACCAAAATTCAGCTCTCTCTCTCTCTCTCAAAGGTTACGAACTGCAGCAGTAGAAAGGAGGGTTTTTGGAGCTTGTTTTGGTGTCTTCTTCCTAACAAGAAGGTGTTCTTGAAAAGGGCTTGGGGTATACAAGCTTGAGGACTTCTAATCTTGAAGTCTTGGTCGATTTTCAGCATCATCCAACATCTTTTTCTGTCAATTTTGCTGCTGCAGAAAGGTAGTAATCACAGCTCTATGTAGCTGTGATTTTATGTAGTTTTTCACATACTCATAGCTTGCTAATTCACATAGATGATCCTTTGTTCTTTGGGTTTGTTTTATACATTAATATGATCACCTAATGAACATATTTTTCAGCTTATAAACAAGTTTATAAAGTTGTAATTCCGCTGCGTTTTCAGAAAGTTTAAGAGGTTAAACTATGATTTTATGTTCTAACAAACCTACAATGGCATCTAGAGCCGGTTACATGGATAGCATGCTTGTTAGTATCCTTTAAAAATTTGTTTTATGGGATATTATAATACTTTTAAGGTCTGAAATATTGTTGTATGTTGAATCCCCAAGCTTTCAAAGTCATATCACACATGCTTGTGATTAAACCTTGAAAGATATATATGATGATATGTACATTGTTTGGACAATGTTTAAAACCCAAAATTTTAGTTTATGTTGGCTGAAATTTCGTGGTTTTAGTGGGGTTTCTTTAATATACTTGGATGATATGATCATTGGTTATTAGTGTGCATAACCTAGCCTTTGGCCTTATGTTATTTAGATAATTGGAATGGTTGTTTTAATTCATTCAATTGGGTTGTAATATTTATGTTTATTATTTAGGTTGTAATTATTTATTCATTTGGTTATGTAATAAATAGATTAGGTGCATTTCTTTTATTAGAAAAATGTATTATGATATAATTTTTGTAAAAGGAAGATGCACAAGATGAAGACCCAAAGATGGACATCGAAGACATGGACCTTGAAGTATCTGGATATGGATTCAAGTGGGAGTCCATGGACACATATAATGTGTCATTACAAACCCTTAGGAAAGACCTTATGACAACACTTGTGATGGCAAACAAGTGTTGTCAACTTAGTGGCTATGGTTATGCACTCATGTTTATATGTTTCTGCTTGTTTGAATGTTTGTTGTTTAGTTGTTTGGTTGATATTTGACATATATTACAAACTCATTAACAAACTTAACAAGCTAAAAATTGATGGTTCTTAATCATTAAAAGTTAATAAAAGGTTATTAAAAGGATTAATGATTTTATAATAAAATGGGTTTTATTAAAAGAACCATAGGGTATCTTGTATTTGAAAGCATGCAAATACAAGTACATAGAGTTTTCTAAACTAGAATTATGAAACCTCTAAATATTAAAATCCCTTTTAAAATAAGTCAAACACCATCCTCTTATACAACACTCGAATCATTTGAGAACTTGATGTGGGATAACGGTCACCGAACCACATTAGAGGGAAATTATGAGTTTGAGGTGGTTTGCCATATTTATGGGATAAAGGTCACCTAAACACTAATATTAGCAAATCCACACATGTGTGTAAGTAGGACGACTTAATTTGGAAATCATGCATTAGGATCACCGAAGCATGACGTACAAGGGGTGTTGATGGGATAAACATGCCAAACAAAACATAAGATGTTTAACCGATCCCATATACTAGAAATTGTAATAGGTTACAATTGTCAAATGTTGCTACCTTGTTAATTTAAATAAAGGTATAAAGGTCACCTAACCGATATTTAAATGTAACATTGGATTCTAAATTTTGACTATTAATTGTCTATGAGACAAAAAGGGTATTAATAATAAAAATACATTAATATTAAAAGTACTAAAAATTGAACTTTGTATAATTGTAGATGGCTAACAACAACAACGCAAACCCGACCGTCCATAACCTATCACTATGAACAATCCTTGAAAAGGAACATCTAAACCATAGGAACTTCATGGATTGGTACCGAAACTTGAGAATCGTTCTCAAGCAAGAAAGGAAGTCCTATGTGTTAGACGATCCCATTCCCGATCAACCCGATGAAAATGACGTTGAGGCCTTTGCCGAGTGGGTCAAGTACACCGAGAACTCTATGCAAGTCGCATGTCTCATGCTAGCAAGTATGATTCCCGATTTGCAAAAGGACTTTGAGAACCACAATGCCTATGACATGATCACCCAGTTGAAGGAAATGTTCCAACAACAATCAAGGGTGGAGCGCTTCGAAACAGTTCGAGCACTCCATGCATGTCGGATGGACGAGACCCAATCGATGTCATCTTATGTTCTTAAGATGAAGAGCCACATTGATCACCTCGAAAGGCTTAACTGTCATGTGTCCAATGAGTTGGCAACGGATTTGATCCTCAACTATCTATCCAAGAAGTTTGATAGCTTTGTTATGAACTATAACATGAATGGATGGGACAAGAGCATTGGTGAGCTTCACTCAATGCTTAAAACGGCCGAGGCGGGCATGGGTAGAAAGGTTCTACCGGTCCTTACGATCAATGAAGGGGGTAGTAGGAAGAGACACCTCCCCGACCCTAGGGCAAGTGTTGCAAAAGGGAAGAGGCACGTCAAAGGGAAGGGTAAGGGTAAAGCAAAAATGGGTATGTGTACTTGTTAAGACACAAACATGAATCTTTTGAAATGTTCAAAATCTTCAAGAACGAAGTAGAAAATCAACTCAACAAAACGGTCAAGATTCTTCGTACAGATAGAGGAGGTGAATACCTAAGTAGTGAATTTCGAGAGTATCTTAGAAGTTGTGGGATTGTCTCACAACTTACTCCACCTGGAACACCACAACATAATGGTGTGTCTGAGAGGAGGAATCGGACTCTATTGGATATGGTTCGATCTATGATGGCTAGAAGTACACTACCTCTATCATTTTGGGGTTTCGTGTTGCTCTCCGCGGCCCGTATTTTAAATATGGCCCCAACCAAGAAAGTGGAAAGGACACCTTTTGAAGTATGGCATGGAAGGGTTCCATCATTATCATATTTAAAAGTTTGGGGGTGGGCTTATCCTAAGTGTGATGCTTATCCTAAGATATTATTTCTATGATCCGACAGAACAGAAAGTGTTTATTACTCGAAAGGTAGAGTTCTTGGAAACTAACAGAAGAAACTAGTGGAAAGCAGTGGAACTTGAAGAGGTTCAAGATTCACAAGACGAAGTAGCAATCAACATGAGGATGTTGAGAATGAGCATTGGATGATCAAGATACACAAAACGTTTGCAAGTCTGGTAGAATTAGTGTTCCTCCTTAGAGATATGGATTTTTCATGGATGGATGCTATATGGTAGATTCGGATGAACCAACCACATACCATGAGGTAATGTCAAAACCTGATTTTGACAAATGGCAAGAAGCCATGAACGTTGAGATGCAATCCATGTATGATAACCAAGTTTGGAAATTGGTTACACCACCTTTTAAGTCCAAGATAGTTGGAAGTAAGTGGGTTTTCAAGAAGAAAACCTATATGCATGGAAACTTGGATACCTATAAAGCTAGACTTGTAGCAAAAGGTTTCACTCAAACTCAAGGGGTTGATTATGATGAAACCTTTTCTCCTGTGGCAATGCTAAAGTCTATCAGGATATTGTTTGCCATAGCAGCATATTATGACTATGAGATTTGGCAAATAGATGTCAAAACCGCTTTCCTTAATGGATATCTTGAGGAAGATGTCCATATGAAACAGCCTGAAGGTTTTGTCGATCCAAAACATCCTAACAAGGTATGCAAGTTAAAGAAATCAATCTATGGATTGAAACAAGCGTCAAAAAGTTGGAATCACCGTTTTAATGATGAAGTAAAGAAATTTGGCTTCATCAAAAACGCTGATGAAGCTTGTGTATATATGAAAGCTAGTGGGAGCATTATTACTTTCCTTGTATTATATGTCGATGACATTCTACTAATTGGAAACGACATTCCAACCTTGGAAGGTGTAAAAACCTGGCTTGGAAGCTGTTTTTCCATTAAGGATCTTGGTGAGGCCATCTATATTTTGGGAATAAAGATCTATAGGGATAGATCAAGGCGGTTAATAGGTTTAAACCAAATTACATACATTGAAAAGATCTTGAAAAGGTTCAAGATGGAGAAGTCTAAGAAAGGTTTGGTACCTATTCAAAAGGGGACTATATTGAGCTCATCTCAATGCCCTAGTTCAAAGGTTGAACTAGAAAGAATGAATGGAGTCCCAAATGCATCTGCTATAGGATCCATCATGTATGCAATGATATGTACTAGGCCAGACGTGTCATGTGCTCTAAGCATGACAAGTAGATATCAACAGAATCCTGGTAATAGTGATTGGATGGCTGTTAAGAGTATTTTGAAATACCTTAGAAACATTAAGGATATGTTCTTAATATATGGATTGGTGAGGAGGAGCTCGTTGTAAAGGGTTACACGGATGCGAGTTTCCAAACGGATCGAGATGATTCTCGATCACAGTCGGGATATGACTTCATTATGAATGGAGGAGCAGTCTCTTGGAAGAGCTCAAAGCAAGATGTAGTGGCACTATCTACAACAGAATCAGAATACATCGTCGCTTCATTGGCAGCTCAAGAAGCTGTGTGGCTTAGGAAGTTCATTGCTGATCTAGGGGTTGTTGCTACCATTCAAGACCCCTAGATATCTTTTATGACAACGAAGGTGCGATTGCTCAAATCAAGGAACCACGTGCTCATCAAAAGACTCGACGATTGAACGGAGATTCAACTACATAAGGGATGAAGTTAAAAAGCGGAAGATATGTATTTCCAAAGTTCATACCGATCAAAACATTACGGATCCATTCACGAAGCTCCTAGATAGGTCAAGGCATGAAAATCATTCTTGTGCCTTAGGACTTCGATATTCTAGTGATTGGACTTGATCAAATTTTGTATTTGGATATGTGGAACTCTTTATTATTTGAGTAAAATTATTTGGGTATAATGTTTCAATTAATGTTCCAATTTAGCATGTTTTATCTATGAGTAAATTGTTTACTCTAAATGTCCGTAGTCGTTCATACTTGTGGGAACAAGTGTGAGGGTAAGATTATTATGAACTTGGATTGGTTGATATTCATAAGGATGAATATAGAGCAATGGGTTGCTACCAAGGTTCATAGATATTTGTGGGATACAAATATTGGACTAACTCGCATCTCAAATTTTACTACATGGAATCTTATTGATTGATCATAAGTAAATTTGAGTAAAGGTGAATATCATTTGGTATCCTCTGAACTGAAATACATATTGGGTTTTGATATTCACCAAGTATTATACCTTGAGCTAATTCTTCACTGTCCTGAAATAGTGGACAGTACATAAGGGTATGTTCAGGTATAACACGAGGTGTTTGTGAGAAACGTATGTAGTCAGGATGGAATTTGTTCCTCTTATTCGTTGAGAGTTAGATGTCTAAGGCCTGATTAAGTTAAATTAACAAGGAATAATCATTCTGTGTCCTTGGATTTAACATGACATCTGTAACAAAAGGATAGATGATTGATTCACCTAAATCATTTCAAGTAGGGTACTTGAATGGGATGATGTTATTGAATGGCTATAAGTCATGCGTATTAAGGGTAGTAAACCGATGTTAGGCGGTATTTACTGCTTGCATCAATCTTCTATGAATCTTGGGTAAGTGGGAGATTGTAGGATTCTATGTGCCTAAGACACTTAAATATTGATGTGGTTAGTACGTTATGATCCAAGTCGGGGTTACCAATTAATATTTAATTGATGATATGATCATGCAATTAAATATTTACACCAATTTAGAAAATGGGTTTTCTAAATAAGTTGCATATGAGATGGAACAATTTATTAGGATATTTTGTTCAATAATATTATTTGTAATGTTATTTAAGTAAGTTAGATAACATTACAAATTAATAATAGGAGTGTATGAATTATACAATTAAAAGGTTAGTTGTATATATATAATAAGAGGACTAGTAGACAATATATGTGTGTGTTAGTATCAGTTTTATAAAAATTAAAGAGAGAGACCACTTTGTTTAACCATGTGGCCATCCCCCCCCACATGCATGTGATAGTGCTTGTTGTCTTGATAAGAACACTCATGCATGCCTTTCATGTTTCCACTAACTTGGCCTTGGAGAAACACACACATGCATTTGTTGTCTACCACTACCAACTAGTCAAAAGATTCTCTCATTCTCAAACATATATACATGCAACACAAGACCAAAATTCAGCTCTCTCTCTCTCAAAGGTTACGAACTGCAGCAGTAGAAAGGTGGGTTTTTGGAGCTTGTTTTGGTGTCTTCTTCCTAACAAGAAGGTGTTCTTGCAAAGGGCTTGGGGTATACATGCTTAAGGACTTCTAATCTTGAGGTCTTGGTCGATTTTCAGCATCATCCAACATCTTTATCTGTCAATTTTGCTGCTGCAGAAAGGTAGTAATCACAGCTCTATGTAGCTGTGATTTTATGTAGTTTTTCACATACTCATAGCTTGCTAATTCGCATAGATGATCCTTTGTTCTTTCGGTTGGTTTTATACATTAATATGGTCACCTAATGAACATATTTTTCAGCTTATAAACAAGTTTATAAAGTTGTAATTCCACTGCGTTTTCAGAAAGTTTAAGAGGTTAAACTATGATTTTATGTTCTAACAAACCCTACAGTCACCACATGGTCCTTGATGGGGTTATTGTAAACAGGTCTCTGTTTGGTGTTTAGAAGGATCTCATGTGGTGGGGGCACAACTTTATAACCCAGCCCTTCCCTATTGTTTCTTTCTTCAACCACGTTTTTCAAGATGTGAGAGGAACTAGCTAAACTACATAGTTTTTGCTTTAAGGACTCATTTTCAACTTGTAAAACAAATCTTTTCTTTTTAGTTTCCTCAATTGTCTTTATCTAAAACTTTATGTCATTTTCTTGGTTAAATGCTACAACTTCAGTTTCTCTTAGTTGTTTTCTCAAAACTTTGCTTTTCTCTTTATAACTGCTCTCATTTGGTTTTAACACTCGATTAGCATCAGTGCATAGTTTTAAGTCTTTTACCAAATTGTCATTATGATCTAACAATCTAGTAAATTTTAAATCTATGCTTTCTCTAAATTTATTGCAATCAACACAAGCATGTTTATCAAAGAGAGCTTCTTTCGATTCTACCTGCGCAGATGTAGATGTGCCGGCTATGAAAGCAGCCTGGGGTTCTTAGTGTGTTGCAGATCCTGCATTCAGTTCATCCTCCAACAGGTGATGAACAGCAGCCATAGTCTCATTCACATCAGCAGTATCAAACTCAGCCGAGTTCTCCCCTCACTCGCTGAGTCGTCGTTCAGATCATCAACCAATGCAATGTTAGCTTTACCATGAGATAAGAAACGGAAGGACCAGTCTTGTCCTTCATCACCCTGTGCTACCATGGCTTTGGAGTCATGGCTGGTTGAAGCTACCTTTTTGTCCCTATCCTGCCTGTTGGTTGAAGAAAACGGGTTGTCATTTCCTGTCTTCTTAGGTTTGACACACTCTCTCTTGAAATGGCCTTTCTCACCGCAGTTGAAACAGGTGACTTTTGACTTGTCAAATCCAAAAGTTGTATCCTTTGTAGCCACCAGGTTCTGTCCCGTCTTCTTAACAAACTTCTTTGCTCTGCGCACAGCACTAGCGAGAGCCCATATGATATCCATCCGCTTTAGCTCAGTTTCATCCACTTGCTCATAATCTTCATCGGCCAAGTGACAGTTACCAATCTTCCCTGCTACTAACCCGTCAAAAGAATGGACCACAACAGCAAGTAAATCCATATGCTCCTTAGCAACTTCCACAGTTACGTTGCTCAGATTCTCTGTCGTTAACTTCGTCGATTGAGCTTCTGCAGAACTGTGTTGAACACTTGATGAAACATTTGACTGACCACCTAAAGATGCACTTTGAACATTTGCAGATGTGTTAGACACGAAAGCAGTCTGTAAGGGTGCACTAGAAGATACAGTAGTAGGAGACAGATTGAAGAGAAGGATTCTGAGTGTAGGTTCCCTTTTTATACTTGTACTTTTGTCGTAGCTCTTCTCTCTCAATTTCTAAATAAAGTCATTTATATCCAATGCTTCCAGCACGACATTATGTCTTAAAGTGGAAACGAATGAATCCCACTTATCAGGTAACCCATCAGCCAAACTCAACACCTTATCTTCCATATACGTTTTAACCCCATGAGTGTGCAGTTCACTCATCAAATGATAGAAGCGATCGATAATGTCATCCAGACTCCCATTCCCAATTGATGAGAAGTTATCAAATTCCTTCTTCAAAGCTTTATCCTTAAGAGACTTAAGTGTCGCATTTCCTTCATAACGTTTCTCTAGAGCCTTCCTTAACTTCTTGCACTGCTTGTGTTCTGAGAACTGATGGAAAATATCTTTTGGGATGGACTATGTCAACAATGCATAGCCTTCTTCTTAGCATTGTATGCAACCTTTTGCGCCTCATTCAAACCACTTAGATTCAGTGGAATACCGTCAGCTCCAACTGGCATAGTGTAGCCAGTCTCAATTATGCTCCATAAGTTGGTGTCCACTGCATTCCAATGAATTTCAAACCGTTGCTTCCATTGAGGATATTCATCAAGTGACAGAAGCTTTGGTGGTTTGTTGTGATTTCCGATCTCATTTTCCAAAAGCAGGAGATTCTGAATTCTGGAGTCCTTCCCGGCTGAGAAAGCAAAGTGTTGTTCGTCCATGATGACTTGGTCTAAAAACTTGACTAACTAACTGACTGATGCGACTGGGGAGTTCGAATGAGACTCAACCATGGGATTGAAGCCAACCGGACGATTGAAGTGTGCGACTGAATTCACACGTGCGATTGAGTTCAATCGTGCGTATGAATCTATGCGTATGAGTTCAATCGTACAAATGAACTATACGATTGAGCTGAACTTAACGAATGAGCTTAAATGTGCAAATGAAACAGACGATTGGACCAATCGTGCGACTGAGCTATGCGTATGAAGTTCAGTCGTGCGCCTGAGACGCCTGGCTTCGAAATTTTTCAAAATTTTGACTCGATTCGACTAAAAACACGATTTTGAAAACCCTAGTCGGCTAGCTCGAAAAATACGAACTTTTGAACACATGCACTCATAAAAATCGAATTTTTAATGCAAAACGAACGGATCTTTTGATTGAAAAACATTGACTTTTGCAAAAACGTGATTGAATCCACGTAGAATCGAGAGCCAAACCTCTGATACCGCTTGTTAGGACCGAGTACGAACTGGTACTAACCGAATCTATATGAAACCAGATCAAATAGTGCGGAATCCTATTTGACTGGCGATCCAATCAGGGAGAACGTTAATCTGATCAAAACTAACAATTAGAAAACGTTAAGAATTGATTAGCAATGATCAGGAACGCTCTATGAAGTTGGAAGGGACGACTTGGACGTTCTGGGACGGCTAGGGTTATAAATTCTCAAAGTGTTCCGTTTTCCACGAATTAAGTGGTATTTATAGGTTACAATCTTTATTCGTACGACTGAGCCATGAGTATGGCTCAGTCGTGCGACTGAGTCATACGATCCACTCACACGGACGACTGACCCACACGATTGATTCATTCGTACGACTGAGCTAGTCTTATGACTCAATCGTGTGTTTGGCTCAAGCACATGGTTCAGTCGTGTGACTGGCCCATTAGCATGGTCCAGTCGTGCGACTGGCCCATTAGCATGGTCCAGTCATGCGACTGGCCCATTAGCATGGTCCAGTCATGCGACTGGATCATAAGCCTTGGTTAAACACATTCCTGAATCTTTAATGATACAGAACTATGTCTAACAACTGTAAACCCATATAACATGTCAATATAAGCATGTAATAAACAATAATATAAATAGATATGACATTCAATAACCAATAATCATTCAATAAAGAGTTTTCATTACATATATCAAAACATTATATCAGTGTAATCAAAATGAAAGTCGTTTACGTTTAAGCACACTAGAACTAGAACTATGGACATGTGTACCAACAAGTATATAAACAGTACTAATGTGTTTGAACAGTGTTCAGGTGGAAGATTTAAAAATTACAAGTGTTAAGACTCATGAAAGGAACCTCATGCGCCTAAACAATGTTCAAAAATCCAAATAGGAGCATGATGATTTTGTAGAAATTTTACATGTGTTTGGGCATTTCAAACAAACTCATGCGCCTAAATAATGGTCATAAGTCTGAAAATTTGATTAAGTGTTGGGTGTTTTATCCACACTCATGCACCTACACAGTACCAGACTTTCAAGAGTTGGGCGTTTCAAGTGAAAAATTACCAAGTGTTGGGCGTTTCAAGTGAAAAATTACCAAGTGTTGGGCGTTTCAGCTAGTCCTATGCGCCTGAACAGTGCAAAAGCGCTTAACCAGTGCTTATGCATCTGAACAGTGCTCATGCGCCTAACCTCATGCGCACAAACAGTGCTCATGCGCCTAAATACTTAGTGTAAAAATCAATTCCATGCACACAAACAGTGCTCATGCGCCTAAAAATTTCACTTAGTATAAATACAACACTTTATGATTTCAGCCATTTCATTCACTCAAAAAAAACCCTAATTACACACCCAACTCTCGAACACCTTGATTCTCATACACCGATTGATTCTTGTTCTAAACTTGTGATTCATAGTTTGTTTATTAGATTACAAATGTAAGTTCATGAACAAAATCATACAATTTCAAGATTCTGATTTGAATTTGATTGGGCGTTTCATTGCTATTCGGAAGTATGAATCCTAGTCGACTGCTGTTTTTGAAATTTGTGATCAAAATGAGAATTAAGAACAGAAATTGATGATAGATTGTTAATATAAACTTGATTTCGAGCATACTGATACATTAAAAACTGAATTTCATCAACATTGGTCCTAATAATGATTCTTCATCAATCGACATGAAGATGAACAGTCAAAATTTTGAATTTTTTAATAAAAATGAAAAATTCATTAAAAAAATTCAATTTCCACTATGTTTTCGATAAAAATTTAATGAATTGATGTGTTTTAAATCATATATACACTAACTTGAATGTATTTTGTTCTTGAATAGAATACATAAACACTTAGAAAACTTTTCAAAGTGTAAGTTAGATAAAAAAAATTTTAAAACATAATAAGTCTTTAAATTTCAATAAATATTCATTGATTTCAAAGTGTTAAAATCCAATTGATTAACTTTCTTATTTCATTTTTCCATATGGCTGAATTAAAGTTTGAAACTAAGCATAATATAGCAGCATTGCTTAATGAAGATGTGCAAGATGCAGTGAGGTATGAGGAGATGATTAGGTTCTTGCTATGAATTAAGTATATGTATGCCATGTGTTACCAACCAGTTATTTATGCAAGCTTGATCAAGAGGTTTTGGAACACAGCAACTGTTAAGATTAATGATGAAGGCAGAAAAGTTTTGAGGGGAATCATCACTAATGATAGAATGATTGAAGTATCTGAAGATTCTATAAGAGATGCACTAAGATTGGGACAAAATGACCCTGAAGACTTATCAGAACTCTCATTTAATGAATGTAGAGAAACATTCATAGCTATGGGTCACCCAGATCATTTTCCAAAGAAACAATTCTTTAGAGCTAGAGTCTACAATGACTAGAAACTACTGTGTTATATCTTCCAGCCTTGCATATCTAAGAGGAGTGCAGGATGGAATTCTTTTCCTGTAGACATATCATCACCTATTGTAGATCTTGCAACAAACAGAAGATTCAACATGTCAAGATGGATTCTAAATGGTTTGTGGCAGCCTCTTGAAGATTAACATTTAGTCTTTATTAGTCTGTTGCATAGTTTTATCATAGGTTAGGGACTGTTTTTGTAAATAGATGTTCCTTATCTTTTCTTGATAGTATAAATAGCATAGATATGTATTGTGTAGGTAGACGAGTGACAAGAGTCAGTTGAACGAACTTGTAACTGTTTCTACACTTGTATTGTCTTTGCTTACTATCAATGAACAATTATGAATTTTTCTGATTTATTTGCATTGATTTGATTACTTATGTGTGTTTTGATTGAAATGCATTATAATATCATCACTGATCTATCCATTTTGATCCTATTAAATGGTATCAGAGCTGTTGGTTCAGTGATTTGAGTTTGTTCGAACTTTCAAGCTCAAAAACACTTGAATCTATGATGGATAAGCAATTTGATCAAAGAATTGTTGATTGCAGTAGTGTTTCATCAATAGAAATATGAATTGAATCACAATTTGCTGTTCAATTCGTTCAAAGTCAGTGAATTGGTCAAATTTGTGTTCGAACTTGTTCTTCATCCTTCAGACTGAATTTCAATCAATAGATTGAATTGTTGTTGTTTTTTGATGAAATTGAAGATAAAGGACTGACTATTGATCAAATTACTATCTAATTGGAAGTTTTTAGATCAATTAAACAAGTTTTGAAGAATTTCAGAAGATTTGTGTTCTTTAAGTTCATATGAATCTATTGAATTTGGCGCATTAGGTTAAAACACTACTGAAAATTGCCTAGTATCTTGGCGCTTGACAACTGTTCAGGCGTTTTATCACTGTTCAGGCGTTTTTGGTTAGGCGATTGACCACTGTTGAGGCATATAACCACTGTTTGGTGACTTTGGGACTTTTCAGAAACAAAGTAATTCTAGTCACATTACAACTGTTGAGGCGCATTTGAACTGTGGGGGCGTTTTACACCCAGGCGTGTGACAATTGTTTGGACATTTCACAACTGGTCAGGCGCATTTCAAGTTGAGTGTTTTTGAGAATTATTCTAAAGTAATCCCTTGTGCGTTTCTAAGTCAAAGTCAGAGAAGCTTCACAACTGTTTGGGCGCTTCATCATTGTTTAGGTGCATCAACTCAATACTTAGAAATTTTTTCAAAATCTAAAAATCCAAAAATATTTTCATTTCATTGTTTTAATTAAAAAACTTTAACAACAACAAAAACAAATTTTTCTTAAAATCCAAAATATAAAATGGTGAAGTCTAAAGATTCAGAGAACAAGGTTCCTAAACTGAAGAACAGATCTGATTTTAAAAACTGGTCTCTTAGATTGAACCATCATCTCAATTCTTTTGACACTAACTTGTGGAAGTTAATTGAAAATCGACCTCACATTCCGATTACTTCAGATGGTCCTGATAGAGGGTTTGTTTATACAAAAGATTCTACGGAACCATATCCTAAAGATGGATTGCAAGGTAATGATCTCAAGAAAGTGAAGAATGACATCAAGGCCTATTCCTTAATGTGTAAAGGTTTACCACTTGAAGTCTTGACTAGACTTAACAGATATCAAACAGCATATACCATGTATAAAGCTTTGAAGATAATATGTGAAGGTGGTAAGGAGATCCAAGATCTCAAGAAGCAGAAACTGAAGAGGCAATTAGAGTTGTTTCAGCACTTATCTGGTAAAACAATAAACCAAATGATGAACATATTTGTGCAACTTAAAACTGAGATGTTAACTACTGGCATTAAAAATGATCTTAAAGATCTAAATCTTAGGCTTCTCAATGCTCTTCCATCTTCTTGGAAGCAAACAGTAACACTGTTGAAGCATATTGAGAAATTTCCTATGGATCCTGATCTATTGGTTGCCAAGATTGAGTCAGTTGAGATTAATGAAAGCTCACGAAACAATGATAGAGCAGCCTCAATGTCTCAGTATCAATATGTTGCATCTCCAACTAATATAGTGGAGAATGCCTTTATGGCAAAGAAGAAAAATTCATCACAAGAAGAGGGTGATTTGTTTGTTGGAGCAGGATTCTTTACATATTCTTCATATACGAGTGCTCCTACTTATGCATCTCAACCTCAGTCTCCTTCTAAACGTCAAAGCTCTAAACCTCAAACTGAGACTCCATCTATTAACTCTTCTAACACTAGCAAAGTTAAAGATGTTATTAACATCCTATTCCAGGATGAAGAGTCCAAAACTACTTTACTGTCTTTATGGCTAGTTTTTAAGCTTATCAGGGTAGTCATTTGACTCAATTAGATCTTGTTTTACAGGACTTATTCGAGATGGATCTAGATTATATGGAGGAAATGGATCTAAATTGGCAAATGGTGATGATTGCATACAGGACTCAGAAACACTCATATGTCAACAGGAACTACAAGCCAAGTGCTAACAAGTCTGCTGTATTTGACAAGTCTAAATCAAGGTGTTTCAACTGTAATACCAATGGACACTTCTTATAAGAATACAAAGCTTCCAAAAACAAAGGAGGAAATAGCCAAGCTAGTTCAAGCAATCAAAGGTTTCAATAATCATCTCAGATGAAATTCAAAAAGCCATACCAAAGTCTACTAATGCTTGAACTTAAAGATGAATCTAAGTCATCTGAAGAGCCGAAAAAAGCTCTAGTTTTTAGCATTAAGGATGGATATGATTGGAGTGGTTATGCAGATCAATTTACTGCTAATCTAACCTCTAGTTTATTTCTTATTTTAGAAGTTCATAGAGAATATTGGTTAGAGGAATGTGATCGTAAAGCTGAAGGTAATTCTGAGAATGAAGAGGAAGAATATGACTAGAGTAATAAATCTGATCCTAAAGAGGATTCAGAAGAAGTTGCTTTGATGGCATAGTCAGATCAACCAAAGGTTGAAAATTCATCTTCTAACTCTAAGACTTCTTCACCAAATACCCTAAAATACCTGCTGAAATCAGAGAGAAACTATGCACTAAATCTTGCTTTGAACATGTAGAATATTACCGAACTTACTCATACAAAATCTGTGAAAAGCTCAAGCAAGAGGAATTAATGCATAACAAACTTAAAACTGATAACAAAATATCAGATGAAAAGTTTCTTTCTCTACAAAATTCATAGAATAAAACTTTGAAAGAATTAGAAATTATTTCTAAACAACTTGAAGAAATGACCAAGAACTTGGAATAGGAGAAAATAGCACATGCTACAACACAAGTTGATCTTGCAAAAGTAAAGAGTTCCAGAACAATTGTGGAACAATTGGTAAGTGAAAGTAAGAACAAACAAAAAGCAAAATCAGGTTTCACACACGAACCAATGCCTGAATCTATAAATAACACTTTACCAGAGAATTTCAACACGCATGATCACTCTCCTGAAAACAAAGCTAAACGTAAAGCTTTCTAAAACAAAAACAAAATTTCTAATAGTGAAGAAGAGAAAACTAATGTGGAAATCTTTGAAGAAAAAGAAGCTGAAAAAATCAACAATGGTCATCCGATAAAAGTTAAATCATATCATATGAACCAAAACAGAAAAGTAAGAAAACTTTTATTCCAAAAGAATCTGTGTTGGAAGAAGTGATGATCAAAAACAAAGATAAAGCAAAACAAGAAGAAGGAACATCAGAGGATTCAAACTCTTATGGTCTGAAAGAGAAAGAAAATGAAAAAGAATCTTCACCTGAATATGTTCAATCTCAAATAAAATCATGTTCTACAAAATCAAGGAATCAAAGAAGAAGAAGAAAATTGACTAAAGCTTAAACTTATCAAAATAGAGTTAGGAAAATAAGACAAAAACAACAAATCAAGCAACAAAATTTAAACCAATAAAATTTGTGTCTGCGGGTATGTTAAACATGAATTCAATTCAGGAACTTAAACAAACTCCTAAGAACAAATCAAACTCTAATCTGAAAGCAGGTTCAGATTCAAAGTCTTCCATTGTTGTTAAATGATTTGTGTCTAAGGAATCAATGAATGAAGTTCATGTACAAAAGCCAAAAATTAATATGCAAAAGAACAAATTGTCAAATCAAAAACAAAATTTGTCAAATCAAAACAACAGGTTAACTTTTTGACGCCTCAATCTAAATAAGGATCATAGGTTGCGTCAACATCGAAAGTTAATAAAGAGTTGTTTAAAACACCACGGACGTACTGTGAAATCTGTGGCATGTATAATCATAACACTGCTGATTGTTTTTTCAACAAGTACTATCACATATGTGATATGAAAAATTACTCAATAGCAGATTGTTATTTTAATAAGTATTGTACCTTCTATGATGAAAGAACTCATAATACAAAAACATGTTACTTTAGGAAGAGTTCACCAAGGATCGGATTTGCCAATACACAATTGAGAAAAGGTTATGTTAATCCTCAGTTTTAAAGAAATCAAACTATTGGGTTTCAAAGATTAACTAACCAACCTTCCTCAGGTTTGAGATCTTTAAAAATAAATGATTCTGTAAGAACAAAACAGTACTTTCAAGATCAATTCATTCCAAGGACTGTGAGAATGAATGATAAAATATTGGAAATAAACATTTTTCAAAAGTTGGTCATTCAAACGGTACGAATTTCCTAATAATGACAAAAAAATTTGTGCATAACAGAATTGGTAAACTCATTAGAAATAAGCTTGATGTGAATAAACCTCCTTTTAAGCAATTTACCATCATTGATAAGTTTGGAAAACCAAAGACCATCTCAGCTTAGGAAGATAACTCAACTTAATTTCTTTGTTGTGCAGGTACGCCCGAGAAGACCTATCAACACATGGTATGTGGATAGCGGGTGTAGTCGGCACATGACGTGCAATCATGCCTTGCTTCAAGATTTTAAGTTAAAAGATGGTGCACATGTTGCTTTTGGTGGTGATGCAGGAGGAAAAATCACAGGAAAAGGAACAGTATCCAACAGGATAATAAGCTTTGATAAAGTCAAGTACTGCTCCTAATTGAACTTTAATTTGCTAAGAGTTTCTCAAATTTATGATAGATCCTATTTTGTTCTTTTTTGATTCTTTTTGCTATGTTTTGAAGCCAGGTTCTCAGATTAGCAAAGACTGGGTGATTGATAAAGCTGTTAGGGATCAAGATGTATACAAGCTGGATATGTCTCAAGTTCATCCATCTACATGAACAACTTGCCTCTTTGCTAAAGCTTTAAATGACAAAAGTCAGCTTTAGCATATACGTTTCGGGCATTCCAACTTCAAGAATATGAACAAGCTTGTAGCAAGAAATCATGTTATCGGCCATCCATCAAAGAAGTTTGCCACTATTGATCACTGCTCAGCATGTTTAAAGGGGAAGCAACATAGAGCGTCTTATAAGCCCAAGAAGATAAACTCAAATTCCAAACCTCTTCAGATGTTGCATATGGACCTTTTTGGACCGACCAACGTGAAGAGTATTGGATGAAAATCTTACTGTTTAGTTATCATTGATGACTTTACAAGATTTTCATAGGTTTTCTTTTTGAATGCTAAGTCTGAAACGATTGAAATATTAAAAGAATTCATCATAAAAGTTGAAAATCAATTAGAACAAAAATTAAAAATAATAAGAAGTTATAATGGTACGAATTTTAAAAATGCCAATATTGACATGTTTTGTGCAGAAAGAGGAATTACTCATTAGTTCAGTGCTCCTAGAACTCCATAACAAAATGAAGTTGCTAAAAGGAAGAACAGAACTTTGATTGAGGCTACACGATCCATGTTAGCAGATACGAAAATTCGTACCACTGTCTGGGATGAAGCCATATCGACTACATGTTTTGTACAGAATCGTACTTTAATTGTGAAAGACAAACTGAAAACTCCTTATGAGTTGATATGTGGCAAAAATCCAAACATAGATTTTCTTAAATCTTTTGGTTGTCTAGTTATGATTTTAAACTCAAGTGGTCATCTAGGAAAATTTGATGCAAAATCTGATAGTGGATTTTCGTTGGATATTCATATGTTTCAAAAGACTATCGAGTTTATAACTCTAGGATGAATGTTATACTTGAAACATTCAATGTGAAGTTATTATAAAATTCATTTCCATTAGTTTCAAATGGTCCAGCATGGTTATTTGATTTAGATTCATTGTCAAACTCTTTTCAATCTAACTTGTTTGATAAATTTAGCTTGAATGATTTTACAG
Organism: Flaveria linearis; assembly: GCA_024085815.1. Lineage (NCBI taxonomy): Eukaryota > Viridiplantae > Streptophyta > Magnoliopsida > Asterales > Asteraceae > Flaveria > Flaveria linearis. The sequence goes on along the minus strand of CM044012.1, from coordinate 7,791,479 downwards.
GTGAAAAGAAATTTCAAGGAGATCTCGGTCCTTTCAGCGATGATTCAGATTTTGACGATAATGATGACTCAAGCACAGATTATCCATTTTTATCTTTTGTCAAAGATTCAATAATTCAATTTAATAATAATGATCAATCTCATCAAGATGAAGATAACTCCGTTTCAGAAAATCAATATGTTTCACAACCAATTCCTAATGATGGTACTGAAGTTGTACAACCTGAGTCTGGAACATCATCTATTTCTGGTGATGTAGTTGATTCTGGTAATCTTGATTACTTCATCAACTCACCAACTCAAGTTCCCAATTTCAATCCATATTCTTCAAGCCTATTGTATCAGCTTTCCAACTTGAATCAAACCAATCTGGATGTTCACACTTAAGGGAATGAGATTCCAACATCTCGTATTCACAAGAACCATACAACATCTCAAATTATTGGTCCTTTGAATGAGAGAACTATGAGAAGTAAATTAGAATAAGCAAATCTTTGCTTATACTCATGTTTTCTTTCTCAAATTGTTCCTAAAAACAACACTAAAACATTAAAGGACAATAGTTGGACTGAGGCTATGCATGACGAATTATTGCAATTCCATAAACAAGAAGTGTGGAATCGTGTGGATTTACCTGAAGGAGAAAATGTCATAGGCACAAAATGGTTGTTCAGAAACAAAATAGGTGATCGAGGTATAGTCATTATAAACAAGCAAGACTCGTACACAAGGATACACTCAAGAAGAAGGTATTGATTATGATAAAGTACTTGCTCCCGTTGCAAGACTTGAATCAGTTCGTGTCTTCCTGGCTTATGCATCATTCATGCAATTCAAAGTTGACTGGGTGTGAGAATGATGTTCTCTGTTGTTGTGAAACAACAAGGACCGAATATGATGATTGAGTCAATGATTATATGGCGGAATCATACAAACACAGAACATTGAATGCAAAAAATACTCATAAATGCTTCTTTGTATTGATTAAGATGAACAGTTACAATAAATGCTAGGGTTTGAGCACTATACAGTAACCGGACACCTTGGGGACAAGAGACATATATTCTGATTGTCTAAGGTTAAGGTCAAAAGATGTTTTCTAAAGTCTAAAGTCACCTCATATACGAGGTTGTCTATTCTATTTATAGGTTGATAGGAAGCCTTTACAAAAAGACTAAAGTACCCCTATACATAATCTAGTCCAAGCACAAAAGGTCTTCATCAGCATTTGTTTTGTTCATCCGCATTGACTAATGCGGATGTGTTGAACTCCATCAGCATTTGGTTTTCTTCAACCGCGTTAGTGTTTGGTCATCAGCATTGACAAATACGAATAAACAAACACTTAGCGCATTTGTTGCAGAACATCCGCATTAGTTAATGCGGAAGAGTAAATCCTTGGCTGCATTTATTCGGCTATCCGCGTTTGTTAATGCGGAAGAACAAATACTTATCAGCATTTGTTCTTTAGTCATCCGCATGTACAAATGAGGATAGCCGACACTTGTCTTCTTTTGTTGATGCAGATTTTTCATCTGCATTGGTTCTTGGACTCAGGGAGATTTCAGCAGAACAACCATCATCCACTACTTGAATTGGCATATATGATCCTTTCAGGGTCCAAAAATACTCCACCTAAGGATTATACATCCTATGCACTTCAAGGTTTTGGTGGATGAGGTTGTGAAGATTTTGCTAGGTCTTGATCAGCAGGAGGAGATGAAACAGGAGCTGGGTCTGTGTATGAAGGATCCAGTATTGCTTTGATCATGTTGGAGAACTGTCTTGCATCAGCTAACTTCTCTTTACTCAGTACATGGATCTTCATGATGGGCAGCTTCTTCAAAGAGATAGGCTCCCAGAATGACATAGTTGACATCCCATCTCTGTGAATCAGTAAAGATCCATCAACATCTACCTCTAGCTTCACAATTTTCACAATGTTTTATGCATTTGAGAAAGAATTGCATATCAGCTTCTCCAAGCTTGTTGTTGATATCTCTGAAGTGCCTTGTGTAGATGTAGTGGATATAGGACTCATCAAGCAGTCTTACCTCATATCCACTAAACAGACTAATTTTAGCCCCTTCCTTTCCTCCCTATTTTCTTTCAATCACCAACTCATAAGTCTTCTTATCATAATATACATTTGAGATTGGGATGGAGGAATGAGTTCCAGCTACCATCTTTCTTTTCAAAGATTCAGTAGGCTTCACCTTGAGCTCATGGAAGACTACTTCTTCAGCTGATTTGGTCTTTTTTCTTCTTAAGTGGGTTAACAAATGATCTATCTTTCCTCATACAGATAGCCTTGAGAGAGTTGAAGTTGTCTGTCCTTTTGAACATCTTCAGAATGTCTTCAAACTCATAACCCCTAAACATAGCCTTATGATTGATCAATCTCAGGTTGGCTAGTTCTTTTAGATCATGGATCTGCAGGGAGTTCACCAGAGCAGAGTACTCTATGAAGAATTGGACTAACCCTGAGATCCTCTTGACCATGAACATGTTCCAGTCACTATCATACTTCCAGGCAATTATCTTCAAATCAGTGTTAGCCTGGGGAGTAGACAAACCTCTAATCATCTCTGCAGTGGTGAGTCCTTCATGAAGCTCTATCTATAAAGGCTCAGCAAACCACTCAGGATATCTATGGAGTATAGGTGCCAAAGAGTCATGTTCTCTATGGGTGAGCTGCATGTCTTGAGCTGAAACTCTTGATCTGGGCTGCTTTCTTGTTAGTTCTTCTTCCATCTTCTTCAGCCTATCTTTCTTCTCATTAATCATTCTAAGGATGGCAGCCCTTAGAGAATTTGTCTTCATATTCCCTAGTTTTCTTTTAGTAAATCCCTGTTCAGAAAAGTAGTCCTTCATTTTCCTATCAGTCATACTATAAGGATCAGGATACAATGATTGAGAAGAAGATGCCTGCTTGGCTGTAGAAGATAATTTCAGCATAGGAGCCTTAGGAGAATGAGACTTTTCATACTCAGTCTCAAATGTAGGGTCTAGGTTTGTTTAGCTTTTCTTCTTCTGCTATCATCCCCTCATAGGTCATCCCAAAAACCTCATCAGGATCATAACCGTGGTCAATCAAGAATATGGCTTTTGCTATTAGATCATCTGACTTTGCTTTCTCAACCACCTCATGAACTGATGGCTTCTCCTGTTCAGGGCTTTCCATAGCTATTGGTTCATCAACCACATAGCCACCCTCTATTTCTCCTTCTTCTAAATCAATGACCTCAGCCTTTTTTTCAGTTGAGCTTCAGCTTTTTCATGTTCTTCCAAAAATTCAGCAATTGCTGCAAGGCTACGAGGATTATCTTTTTGCTTTTTCTTGACCGGTTCTTCTTCTTCAACAGGTCTTTTTCCCTTGGCCTTCTCATCCAAGTACTTCCTCCTTCTGGTGTAAGTTTGCACTATAGGATCAGAAGAGGATTCAGCTTGTTCTGCTTCTTTGGGCAGTGTTTCAAATTCTGCTTTTTCTTGTTCATCTACAGCAGCCGCAGCTGATTCTCTTTGTTGTTGATCCTCACATAGCTTTCTGATCAGCTCTTTTTGTTCATCAGATAGGGACACAGCAGGTACTATTTGCAGACTCAATTCCTTCTCAACTGGGACAAGAGATTGAGGGATAATCACTATTGGTTCAGTATCTTCCCTCTGATTGACTATGAAGTCCCAAAAGTCATCATTAATGATAAATTCTTCTGCAGTTAAGGAGTCAAGAGCTGTGATTATGTCACTAAATTCAGCCTCTTCAGTGTGAGTTTCGGTTTGTTCACTTGAATACACCACCATTTCCATGCTTGATTCATCTGGTTTAGTTCCACTAGTTTCTGCCTCCTTTTCAGACTCAGTGAACTTCATCTTTTTAGCCTGTGGGGAGTCGTTATCTCTTTCCCCTGATGAATCTTGATCACTATCATCTTTGTCACTTTCCCTCTTTCTCTTCTAATCTTTGCCATTACCTTGATCACCTTGGTCTTTTTCAACTTCTTGTTTAATTCTGACCAACATCTCCAACTCAGAAACTCTCTTGTTTAGAGATGCTACTTGAGCTTGCAGGTCTATGATTGTGACAACTTGTTCTTCAATCAGCACTTCTTGTTCTTCCATTGCAATTGTTTAGATGGTCAAAGTTTCTAAGTGACCACTTACTTCATCCTTGGAGTGCTGAAGAGCTTCTTTTAGTTTCTCAATCTTATCTTCCTTTTCTTTCTTCTCCTCCTTATACTTACTCTTTATTTCTTTCAGCTCTTTTTCATTTTCATCCATCTCCAGAAGTCTATCTTCAATGATACAAGATCTTCTTTTCAGGAGATTTTCCATCTTTGCTTCTTTCATCAGAAGCTCAGAGATCATTTCATCTTTTTCATCTGGTTTATTAATCTCTGATTCAGCAAAGCTCTCAGAAGGAGCAGCTTCTGAAGTCACTTGCCTCACAGGCATAGGCATCTGATCATCCTTATCATCATATGATGATTTGGATTCATCTGAGGAGCTGGCAGAGTCACCAAACTTAGCATGAGCAGCAGAGGGAGATAAAGGAATGGGAGATATGGATGAGTGATGAATTGGTGAAATATGGGGTGAATGAATGGGTGAAACATGAGGTGTGTATGGGTGATATATGTGGTGAGATGATTGGTTGTGATTGAGGAAATAGGATTGGTGATCTTTGAGGAGATGGGGTTGGTGTAGGTACAAAAGGTGAGGCTATATCTGCTGCATGAACAGAAGGTCAAGTGTGAAGATCACCACCTACATCAACTTATGGTGACACTGGCCTTTGTCCTTCTTCAACCATGCTAGCTTGCTCCACAACATTGTGTTGACTTGGAGCAACTTGCTCTTCTTCTGGAATAGGCTCATTCACAGCGGCCGCGTGTCCTTGATCCTTAATATCCTCATCTGGGTTGATTTGTTGAAGCATCCATGGTAGTAGAGGAAAGAAAGACCCACTGAAAAAATTCCTTGGATCTCTTTTCTTCAAGTAATTGTAAGACTTAGCAGTGTAGTGAGGAATATCCATCACAGGTCCTATAGGTAGTAAGTCTTGAAATGCTTCATTGATAAAGCATTGAAGAAATCTAGGATACATTAAGAACATACGTCTTCTACCCTCTTGGATGTAGGATACCAAACCATTAACACATATACTGACATGTTAAATGGTTGGTTTGTGCACAGAGCACATATAGCTGATGATGTGGATACAGGAATGTCATTCCAACCATTCTTCCTTTTAGATAAACAATGTTGGAAGATGTGAATAAGGAATCTCCATTGTAGGTCCACAAGCCCTTTAACTATTTGCTTCCCCTCATATCCTCCTTCATAGCCAATATTGGCAAAGAACGTCATGATCTCTTCATCATCCATCTCTAATGGAGTATCAGCATCATCCCTAAACTGTAGACACTGTCTCACAGTTTGCTCAGTAATCACTAGAATGTGATCTACAGTGATTCTTCCTGACATAGTTCTCACCACATCTATGTCTGTCACTTCAGCAGTTCCCAAGAAAGATCTGATGAAGTTCACATAGATAATAGGTCTGATAGTAATGGCATGTGCCACTCTAGTAGTTAGGATGAATCTAATCATATCTCTTAAACCTTCAGCCTCAGGAGCATCAGGGTCAAGATAACCACTGACATTATGGACTTGCTCCATGTAAGGTTTTCCATCAGATTCTGCATAAGATGCATATGTGTTAGATTTGAATCATTGCTTGACAATTACATAGATGAAATCAAGTTGATTATTTCATTTTGACTTTTTAATGGTCAAAATTAAGCAATCAAAGGTACTGTTACATATGAAATTTGACCTAATCTTGATTTTGCAATGTATGATTTTGTTATTATGCTTTATATATTATTTTTGATGTTTGTTTTTTGATTCAACTCCATTTTTATTTCAAACATAAGTTTAGAGGTCAACATTTTCAGTTTTGAAGATCCCCTGTTCATCCGAGGGATAATTAGGGTTTCGAAAATCAATTGTTTGTGTTGATTTTCAAGATCCTATGTAACATTTAGCTCGAAAATGCTTATCAATCCTTAGTTTGTGTATGTTTTGCGATTCTTTCAGTTCTAGGTTCTGAATTTTGAAATGAGTTCATCAACTGTATCTGAGAATCACCTTGTTTTCGATACTACGATGGTATAGAATCGAAATGTAGGCACTATTAGATTTGATGAACACTGAATCTTTTGATGATGGTGATGAATCTTAATGATGGACGGAGAATAGTAGGAGTGGTGTTTTTTGCTCGTCGCACTATAGAGTCTCTCAAATTTGAAAAGTATTAAATGAACCATAGTGATGTGTTTATATAGTTTTTTTAATGACCTTTTAAATCTTACAAGTGTTAAAAGAACAAATGCGGTCGACTACTGTAGTACATGCGAGTGGTGAAAAACAAATGCGGTCGACTACTGTAGTAAATGCGGAAGATTAAAACAATCAGCATTTGTTTACTATAGCAAATGCGGAAGAGTAAATTCTGTCAGCATTTGTTTACTGTAGCAAATGCGGAAGGGTTAAGTTCAGACTTTCTAACACTATAGCAAATGCGGATGCTTTAAGTTTTGCATACGTCTTTGCACTGTAGTAAATGCAGATGTTTTACTTAGTCAGCATTTGTACACTGTAGTTAATGCTAAAGAACACTTGTCTTCCTGAATTTACTTTAACAAATGTGGAAGAGCAACCGAGTTGTCCATGTTTCTTGAACTTGATACATAGTGACAGAAGAGTGTGAGCACACTTCTAAAATGCAAATATATAACAAAGTTCAAGTATAGAATTTCAGCCATGTTAGAGAAATGTGGCTAAGAAAAAAAATACGGATGAACAAATTTTTGTCCGCATTGGTTTTCATACTTGAAAACCATTAATATTTGTGGTGATACTAATGCGGTAGAGTTGACTTATCCGCATTACTTTCACTTGTGTTTTTCATCTCCAAACTATTACCCGCATTGGTTATTTGCTTGGGTTACCTTCACCCGCATTAATCAATGCACTTACCCGCATTAAGTTTTGAAGTTGTCAACACTTAATGTTTCAGCTGTGGATGGTTTTGGTTGATCTTGCATTGATGCTTGAACTTTATGAAGATGAGTCTATTGCTTGTTTATTATGAAGTTTTGTTGATTTCTTGAGTTGTTAATTCTTGCTTGGATTGACTTGTTTGTCAGAGATGATACATGTTTCCCAGTGTTGATTGATCTTGGACTTTTGTACTTCAAAATGTTTACAAGAAACTAAGATAATATGATATAAGTTCTGCACGAACACAGTTAGATTTTCTGATTTTTTCTTCCTTTTTTTAAACTGTTTTTGAGTTTTGAAAACATCTGTACATTGATAATCAAAATTTTAATTATTCCCCCTAAAGTTTATATCTATATGAGATAGAAACTTTAAAGAGCTAAAAATTTTGAAAAGATATACTTTTCTTTGGAATCATATCAATCTGACCTTTCACAAGTGCAAACAATTGCTAGTAAAACAGACATGTTCATGAAGAGATTGATTGAAGGTATGTTTATCCTCTTAAACTCATACTTGGTTGATATTTTGATGCAAATGATCTTATCATGTTTTGAATTAATTGGGTATTCAACATGTACCTCACACTCAAAAGCAGGTTAAGGTTAACCATCTGCCTACAATGTATGGTAGAACTTTTAACATCAAGTATGACAAGGTTACTTAAAATGTGAAATCTCATTTTGCTTGATCCTTATTGGGAATCTTTTATTTTTGATCCTTTTATGACTTTTGATCCACATTGGGATTCTTTTCACTTCATTTTGAAGGTGATCTCTTGGGATTCTTTTGTTTCATTCATTTAGGATGACTTTTATTCTATTTGTTTCATCCAAGTTGGATGTGTTCCTCATTGGGAATCTTTATGGATCATGACATCAGCACTATGTGCTTGTTTCTATAAGTCTTTGCTCAATAAAACAGAAGAGAAACTGATGTTAGTAAAAGAGATTCATATGATATCATTACCTGGTGTGTTTAGGTTACTACACACACATTTGGATAAGCCAATACTTACACACACCATGAGATGAGAGCTTCACAGTTGAATATAAGTTTAGTTTATCACTGCATGTATCTTCTTTTCCAAGTTGAGCCTACCCGCATATCAGATAAGTCACGTCAGTCATTCAAGATTTATAAGTAAGCACAGTGAACGATATAACGACTGTAATTATATCATTTCCCATTGTATAAGTCATACACTTCTTCTTTTTACTTTCTTTTGTATTTTTGGAATATTTGAATGTTTTTGTTGATTTTAATTTTAATCAAGGTTAATCATGCCAATTGATTGAACTAAGAATTCAAATCTGGTTGGATCAAATGCCTTAGTGAATAAATCAGCCAATTGATTATCAGTGTGAACCTGTATCAATTTGATTAACCCTTTTTCGGCATAATCTCTCAAAAAGTGATATCTACTTTCAACATGTTTAGTTTTTGAGTGTTGAACTGGATTATTTGTTATGAACATAGTTGCTGTGTTGTCAATGTGAATTGGAGTGTGCAAGAAGTTAAAACCATAATCAAGCATCTGGTTTTGAATCCAGAGAACTTGAGAATAGTATGTTGGTGCTGCTATATACTCATCTTCAGCTGTTGAACCAGATATGTTTGTCTGCTTCTTGCACTGCTTGGGGACCAGTCTGGGACCAAGAAATTGACAACCGCCAGAAGTGGATTTTCTATTGAAATTACATCCCACATAATCACTATCAGTGTATGCATAGAGATTGAAGTCTCCCTCCTTTGGATACCATAATCCAAGAGCAGGCTTGCCCTTAAGATATCTGAATATCCTCTTCACAACATTCACATGGGATTCCTTGGGATCTGCTTGATATATGGCACACACACAAACACCAAACATAATAGCAGGCCTACTGTCTGTTAAATACATAAGTGAGCCTATCATAGACCGATAATAAGTCTGATCCACTAATTTACCTTCAGGATTTGGACCAATCTTTACTTTAGTGTCAACAGGAGTTCTGATGGACTGACAATCAGCAAACTTGAACTTCTTCAACATTGTTTCCACATTTTTGATTGATTAATAAAGATTTCGTCTGCTGTCTGTTGGACTTGTACTCCTAGAAAGAATGTGAGTTCCTCCATAGCACTCATTTGAAATTTTGAATGCATGAGTTCTTCAAATTCTTTCCAGAGTACTGTCATATATGTGACATGAGAAATCACTCAACAACAGAGTGTTATTTTAATAAGTATTGTACCTTCTGTGATGAAAGAACATACAATACAGAAAATTGTTACTTTAGAAAGAGTTCACCAAGGACAGGATTTGCCAATACACAATTGAGCAAAGGTTATGTTAACCTCAGTTTCGAAGAAATCAAACTGTTGGGTTCAAAGATTAACTAACCAACCTTACTTAGGTTTAAGATCTTTCAAGAGAAATGATGGTGCAAGACCAAAACAATACATTCAAGATCAATTCATTCCAAGGTCTGTGATAATGAATGATAAAAATGTTAAAAATAAACATTTTTCAAAAGTTGGTCATTCAAATAGTATGAATTTTCTTAATAATGATAAAACATTTGTGCATAATAGAATTGGTAAATTCATTAAAATAAGCCTGATGTGAATAAACTCCATTTCAAGCAATTTACCATCGTTGATAAATTTGGAAAACTCAAGACCATCTCGGCTTCGGTAGATAACTCAACTTAATTTCTTTGTTGTGCAGGTATGCCCGAGAAGGCCCATCAACACATGGTATGTGGATAGCTGGTCTAGCTGGCACATGACCGGAAATCATGCCTTACTACAAGACTTTAAGTTAGCATATGGTACATATGTTGCTTTTGGTGGTGATGCAGGAGAAAAAATCACATGAGAGGAAACGATATCCAATGGGATAATAAGCTTTGATAAAGTCAACTACTTCTCACCGTTGAACTTTAATTTGCTAAGCATTTCCCAAATTTGTGATAAATCCTATTATATTCAGTTTGATGATTCTTTTTGTTATGTGTTGATGCCAGGTTTTCAGACTAGCAAAGACTGGGTGATTGTTAAAGCTGTTAGGGATCGAGATGTATACAAACTGGATATGTCTTAAGTAGATCCATCTGTAGAAACAACTTTCCTCATTGCTAAAGCTTCAAATGGTGAAAGTTAGCTTTGGTATAGACATCTCGGGCATTCCAACTTCAAGAATATGAACAAGCTTATAGAAGGAAATCATGTGGCCTTCCATCAAAGAGGTTTGCCACTATTGATCACTGCTCAGCATGTTTAAAGGGGAAGCAACATAGAGTGTCTTATAAGCCCAAGCAGATAAACTCAAATTCCAAACCGCTTCAAATGTTGCATATGGACCTTTTTGACCAACTAACATGAAGAGTATTCGAAGAAAATCTTATTGTTTAGTTATCATTGATGACTTTACAAGATTTTCATAGGTCTTCTTTTTGAATGCTAAATCAGAAACGACTAAATTTTAAAAGAATTTATCGTAAAAGTTGAAAATCAATTAGAACAAAAAGTAAAAGTAATACGAAGTGATAATGGTACGGAATTCAAAAATGCTAATATTGACATGTTCTGTGGAGAAAAAGGAATCGGTCATCAGTTCAGTGCTCCTAGAACTCCATAACAAAATGGTGTTGCTGAAAGGAGGAACAGAATTTTGATTGAGATTGCATGATCCATGTTAGCAGATGCGAAAATTCCTATCACTTTCTAGGATGAAGCCATATCAACTGCATATTTTGTAATCGTACTTTAATTGTTAAAGACAAATTGAAAACTCCATATGAGTTTATGTTTGACATGAAACCAAACATAGATTTTCTCAAATCTTTTGGCTATCTAGTTATGATTTTAAACTCAAGTGATCATCTAGGAAAATTTAATGCAACACCTGATAGTGGATTTTTCGTTGGATATTCATCTCTTTCAAAAGCCTATCGAGTTTATGACTCTAGGACAAATGTTATACTTGAAACATTCAATGTTAAATTCCTAGAAAATTTGTTTCCATCAGTTTCAAATGGTCCAGCATGGTTATTTGATTTAGATTCATTGTCAAACTCTTTTCAATCTAACTTGTTTGGTCAATCTAACTTGCTTGATTCTACAGGTGAAAAGAAAATTCAAGGAGATCTCGGTTCTTTCAGCGATGATTCAGATTCTGATGATAATGATGACTCAAGCCCAGATTATCCATTTTTCTCTTTTGTCAAAGATTCAATAATGCAGCTTAATAATAATGATCAATCTCATCAAGATGAAGATAATTTCCTTTCAAAAGATCAAAATGTTTCACAACCAATTCCTAATAATGGTACTGAAGTTGTACAACCTGAGTCTAGAAAATCATCCATTTCTGTTGATGTAGTTGATTCTGGTAATCTTGATTACTTCCTCAACTCACCGACTCAAGTTTCCAATTTCAATCCACATTCTTTGACTAGGTTGTATGAATGATATTCTCTGTTGTTGGGAATCAACAAGGACCGAATATGATGATTGAGTCAATGATTGTAAGGCGGAAGCAAACAATCACAAAACATTGAATGCATGACATACTCATAAATGCTCTTTGTATTGATTAAGGTGATTGGTTACAATAAATGCTAGGGTTTGAGCAATCTATAGCAACAAATCACCTCTTGAGCATAAGATGAAACAAAATATTCTGATTGTCTAATCTCTGTCTATCCTCTGGTCACCTCACATACGAGGATTTCTATTCTATTTATAGGCTGACAGGAAGTTTTTACAAAAGACTAAATTACCCTTGTACTATAATCTAATCTAAGTAAAAAAGTCTTAATCAGCATTTGTTGTTCATCCGCATTAACTAATGCAGATGTGTTGATCTTTATCAGCATTTGTTTTTCTTCTATCGTATTAGTGTTTGGTCATGAGCATTGACAAATACGGATGAACAAACACTTGGCACATTTGTTGCTAAGCATCCACATTAACTAATGCGGATGTACACTTCCTTGTTAGCATTTGTTCGGTCGTCCGCATTTGTTAATGAAGAAGAACAAATACTTGTCAGCATTTATTCTTTGGTCATCCGCATATACAAATCCGGATAGCCGACACTTGTTCTTCTTTTGTTGATGCAGATTCTTCATCCGCATTGGTTCTTGTACTTGGAGAGATTTCCAGCAGAACAACCATCATCTACTCCTTAAATTGGCATGTATGATCCTTTCAGGGTCTAACAGTACTCCCCCTAAGGATTATACAGCCTTGGAACTTCAAGGGTTTAATGGTGGATGAGGTTATGATGATTCTACTAGGTCTTGAGCTGTAGGAGGAGATGTAGCTAGAGCTGGGTCTATGTATAAAGGATCCAAGATGGATTTGATCGTGTTGGAGAAGTGTCTTACCTCAGCCAACTTTTCTCTGCTCAACACATGGATCTTCATTTGGTTCATAGTATAGATGGCTTCAATGGGTAGTTTCCTTAGAGATATGGGTTCCCATATTGACACTGTGGACAACCCATCTCTATAATTCAGCAAAGAACCTTCCACATCTACTTCCACCTTCATAATGTTACCCAGCTGTAAAGGAGTCTTCTTCTTCCTCCTCTATTCTTTCCTGTTTTTAATTCTATCATAGGCCATCTTCAAGAGTTTGATACACTTGAGAAAGAAGATCATATCAGCTTCTCCAAGCTTGTTACTGATATCTCTGAAGTGCCTTGTGTAAATATAGTGGATACAGGACTCATCAAGCAATCTTACCTCATATCCACTAAATAATCTGATTTCAGCACCCTCCTTTCCTCCCCACCTCCTTTCAATCACCAACTCATAAGTCTTCTGATCAGAAAAGACATTAGGGATTGGTTTAGAGGTGTGAGTACCTGCCACTATCTTTCTCTTCAGAGACTCTGTGGGCTTTACCTTGAGCTCTGGAAATACCACTTCTTCAGCCTCGCTGATCCTTTTCTTCTTCTCAAGAGGGTTGATGAAGGATCTATCTTTCCTCATACAGATAGCCTTTAGATATTTGAAGTTGTTTGTCCTTTTGAACATCTTTAGAATATCTTCAAACTCATACCCTCGAAACATAGCCTTGTGATTGATGAATTCTAAGTTGGCTATTTCCTTTAAATCATGTATCTCCAGTGGAGTTCACCAGAGCAGAGTACTCTGTGAAGAACTAAACTAACCCTGTGATTCTTTTATCATCAACATATTCCAATCACTATCATACTTCCAGGCAATGATTTTCTGATCCACTTTGCCTTTGGGAGTAGATACACCTTTGATCATCTCTAAAGTGGTGAGACCCTCTTGAAGATTCAGTTGAGAAGGCTCTACAAACCACTCAAGATTTCTATGAAGTACAGGTGCCAAAGAATCATGATCTTTGTGTGTGAGTTGGAGGTCTTGGGCTGATACCCTTAATCTTGGTTTCTACATTACTATCTCTTCCTCAAGCTTTTTCAGCCTTTCTTTCTTTTCATTTATCAGTCTTAACATGGCAGCCCTCAAAGAGTTAGTCTTCATGTTTCCAAGCTTTCTCTTGGTGAAACCTTGTTTAGAGAGATAATCCTTCATTTCCCTATTAGACATGGAATAGGGATCAGGATATAATAATTGAGGAGCTTCAGACTATTTGGCTTTTGAGGTTGAGTGAACTACTTGTGACTTGGATGCTTGAGTCTTTTCATACTCAGTCACATATGAAGGGTCCAGTAGTTTGTTTAACTTTTCTTCTTCTGCTATCATTCCCTCATAAGTCATCCCAAATACCTTATCTGCATCATAACCATGATTGATGAGAAACATAGCCTTCACCATCAAATCATCTGTCTAAGCCTTTTCCACCATCTCTTGAACTGAAGACTCAATCTTTATAGGGATTTCTCTTGCTATTGGTTCATCAACCACATAGCCTCCCTCTATCTCTCCTTCTTCTAGATCAATAAATTCTGCTTTCTTTTTCAGTTGTGCCTCGGCCTTTTCATGCTCATCCAAAAATTCAGTAATGGCTGCAAGGCTGCGAGGATCATCTTTTTGTTTCTTCTTTATTGGTTTTTCTTCTTCTATGGGTCTTTTCCCTTTGGCTTTTTCTGAAAGATATTTTCTCTTTCTTGTGTACGTGTGTACAATGGGATCAGATGAAGACTCAGAAACTTCAGCTTCTTTTTGCACATCTTCAGCAGCCTTTTGCACAAATTCAGTAGCTTTCTACTCTGTTTCTTGAACTGTTGTTGCTGGTTCTTCTTCTTGTTATTGTTCTTTACAAAGATGTCTAATGATCTCTTTTTGCTCATCAGTTAGAGTAGTGGCAGGTAAAATCTGCAGTCTCAACTACCTTTCCAAAGATACTAGAGATTGAGGAATTACAACAATAGGCTCAGTGGATTGTCTTTGATCAATAAAGTACCAGAATTCATCATTAATGATGAATTCCCCGGCTGTGAAGCTATCAAGGGCTTTGATCATTTCACTTAATTCAGTTTCATCAACTTTGGATTCTTCAGTCTGTCTACTTGAGTATACTACCATGGCCATACTCTGTTCTTTGAGCTTTATTCCACTAGACTCAGCTTCTTTTACAGTCTCAGTGGATTTCATCTTTTTGCTAGGAGGAGAGTCATCATCACTTTCTCCTGATTGTCACACCCCAACCTTGACGGCAGAATCGTCGAGATGTGAGAGTTAAGATTGTTCATAACCACATAACGCTATTATTTAAATCCAAATATTATAATCATAAGTTTCAAAAGTAAATTACAAACATAAGTCTCAAACATGAAAACAAACATAACATAAGATGAAATAATCCAAGACAATTTATTTATTAATTTAGGTCCATTCCTAGATGTGAATAAGCTTCAAAATTAGCATCAAACTTGGGCGTTTCATGAAACATGTTAAAAATAAAAGGTCAACATAATGTTGGTGAGATTTCCATAGTTTTCATACATAAGTATATAAAAGATGGCAATTCATATAATAAGTTAGTGAACAAAGTAACTAGGGATGTATGACAAATGTAACAATCAAACCTTAATAGTTTACAAGATTACACGTTTACAAGATTATACGATTAGCTAAGTGTACTTAGATTAACCAAGCAGGGTTGTCAGGCCCATAGATCTATGACGTCGCCAGGCTAGCAATAGTTAATGATTGCACATATAATAGTCAATACATGTTAATTACTAAATCAACTAACCACAACATACAAGTGAATTCCCAAGTGTTTACAAGAATCAAACGAGTTTACAAGTGCAATGGTTATATGATGATATGTTTCACCCCAAAGTGTAAAGAAAATAAGCAAAAGGGGTATAGAAATACTCACTTGATCAATAAATATATAATTGATGATTAATAAGAAATTAATATGCGTCATTCCAATATAAACCTTCACAAGGTACCTAAACGTATTTATAGATTTACAAGATTTAAGGTTTAATGATAATATTAACGCTTAAGTATGATATAGGGTTTCCAGGACGGATTTGGGGCTTTGATGTATAAATTTCGTAATGAAAATACTTTTCTTTTCATTTTAATGAAAAATAGTACGTCAATTTAATAATTATTTTTAAGAAATAAGTGTAGATACATTTTTATATTTTTATTTGTAAAACTCATAATTTGAAACCATAACATTTGAACCAATAATGATTTTTAATAATTTAATTCATTATTTAAAGTTTTCTTTTTAATAATAAATATTTTTTTTGTTTTATAAAACACAAAAGTTATTTAAAGAATAAATTTTTAGAAATTTGATATAGTGATTTACAAATAAATAAAGTTTATAAATATATTTTTTAATAATTTTTTTGCAGAATTTTTACATATTTTTTAAAGGTTGAAAAGCCTAAAAAATATAGTGGAGGTTGCCGGGTTTGAACCCGGGACCTCGGGTGTAGAAGGGCTGTGGGTTACTAGTGAACTAAGGGTCGTGGCCATGCTAAGTCTCGGCCCTTAATTCTTAAAAACCCTTAATACAGGATAGCCCTAAATCGATTAAACCCTAGTTTGATTCAAACCAAAATTGAAGATCAAACCATGATTGTTAATGTAATAGATCATGGGGCTTTTGCACCCCATGTTAAATCGAGTATGTTGATGTGTTTAATTACCCGAATGAAGATGGTATAAAGATGAACATGACGTAGAAACAGGCCGCGGTTTATGTCGAGTCAATGGATGAGAAAACGATGAAGGTAATCGAATTAACTTCATGGGTAGCTTCAGAGAATGTTCTTGATGCAAAGTTTCTTGTCAATTTCGGTTCAATTTGGTTGGAAGGTGGGTTTCGATTAGGTTGCAGACTCACGATGAAGATGATGTTCGATTGTGACAATTTTGTGTTGTTCAGATAGAATTACACTTGATAACAGTTTAGAATTGATTAAACCAACGATTAGGTAACATTTAATTGGATTATTACTGTGCTTTAATGTTCGAACGGTTTAAATTTTAATGGTGATCGGTTACCGAGCTCAAACGTCTCCATAACCGACCTAAACTGAAATTAACACACGCCATCAGGTTCGAGACGGTTCACGAAGCGATTGACATGAATTAAGCGTTGAATTTTGAGGGTTTCAGACGGCTAGGGGGTCGCCGGAGCCGCGCCGGGGTTTGCCGGCCGATGGCCGGAAAAACGGGGGTGAGGGTTGGGTTTTTAAAGAAATTTACACATTGGTCCCTGCAGTTTAAGTTTTATTATTTTATGCCCAAAACTCCGATATTAAGTTTCTAAAATGACAAACTAATCCCCTAACTTAATTAATTTAAGTTTTAACATTTTTTAGTTTTAATAATTTTTACAAATTATTATTATTGTTATTATTATTATTATTATTATTATTATTATTATTATTATTATTATTATTATTATTATTATTATGATTATTATTTATTTATTATGTAAAAATTAACATTATTAACTTTCAAATTAAAGAATTAAAGACAAATTAAAGAAAGAAAAAAAAGACATAAATAACACATGAGTTTCATAAATAACAGTAATGGTCCTTACAAGAATAAACAATGCTATACGAACAAATGCGGATACTTCTTTTTCATATGTTCCTCACGTTCCCAAGTGAACTCAGCTCCACACTTATTCTCCCAACGAACCTTGACAATTGGAGTAGTTATGATTCTAGTCTTCTTCATAATGCGATCCATAATTTTAACAAGTTTCTCAACAAAGTGCAATGACTCGTCGATCTGGATGTCTTCCAGTGGAACATGCAGACTCTCGTCAGCCAAACACTTTCTCAAATTTGAGACATGGAATACAGGATGAACTCCACTATGGTCGGAAGGTAGTTGCAGTCTATAAGACACTTTCTCAATCTTTTTCAGGATTTTGAAAGGTCCTACAAATCTTGGAGCCAGTTTACCCTTCTTTCCAAAGCGAACAACACCTTTCCACGGTGAAACCTTAAGAAAAACCATATCGCCTACTTGGAACTCCAATGGTTTGCGTCGCTTGTCAGCATAGCTCTTTTGTCGACTTCTTGCCACTTCAAGGTTCTTACGGATTATAGAGACTTTATCGGTCGTTTCTTGTATAGGTTCAGGACAAGTGATGAAGTTTTCACCAATATCGGTCCAACAAATCGGTGAACGACATTTACGACCATAAAGTACTTCGAATGGTGCCATCTTGATACTATAGTGATAACTATTGTTATACAAAAATTCCGCAAGCGGTAAATGCGTATCCCAGTCACAACCAAAGTCAAGGACACAAAGACGTAGCAAGTCCTCAAGGGTTTGAATTGTTCGTTCGGTTTGACCGTCCGTTTGAGGATGATAAGCCGTACTTAAATCCAATTGAGTACCCAAGAGTTCTTGCATCAAAGACCAAAAGTACCAAGTGAAATGAGCATCACGATCGGATATGATGTGCAACGACAAGCCATGACGACTCACAATTTCATCGATGCAGATACGAGCCAATCTTGAAACCTTGTAAATGTCTCGTACAGGTATGAAATGTGCTGTTTTGGTCAAACGGTCAATAATCACCCATATACTATCATGGCCACGAGGAGTATGAGGTAACTTGGTTATGAAATCCATGGATATATGTTACCGTTTCCACATAGGGATTTCGGGTTGTTCAAGTAAACCACTCGGTCGTTGGTGTTCGGCTTTGACTCTTGCACATTTAAGACACTTGGAAACATAAGACGCTATGTCTTTCTTCATTCCAGGCCACCAATATTGAGCACGCAGGTCCATGTACATCTTATCGGAGCCAGGATGAATAGAATATCAGGTTTGATGAGCTTTGTTCATAATGAAGTGACGAAGATTATCATGATTAGGGATCCAAAGTCGATTCAGGAAGTACCACATGCCGTTCGGTTTTGTCTCCAGTTGTGACCGAACGTTAGACACCAGATCTTCATCTTTTCCTTCGTCGGTTGACGCTGCTTGTTGAGCCTCGCGAATGCATAACTCGAGATCACTATCAATCCTTATGTTTTGAAGCATGATAGTAGCCTCGTTAACATCCATATGAATCTCAGTATCAAACTCCCCTAACGTGTCAAACCATTGCCTTCGATCTCGGATTTCTTGAAGCGAGACAGTCTTATTGTGGATCTTGTGACTCAGCGCGTCGGCTACAACATTCGCCTTTCCAGGATGATAGCGAATGTCATAGTCGTAGTCACTGATCAACTCGATCCAACGTATTTGTCTCATGTTGAGATCCTTTTGATTGAACACGTGTTGGAGAATCTTATGATCGGTGTAGACTATGCATTGCGTCCCATAAAGATAGTGTAGCCAGATCTTCAAAGCAAAGACTACGACACCAAGTTCAAGATCATGGGTTGTGTAGTTCACTTCATGAACCTTCAATTGTCTCAACGCATATGCTATGACTTTTCTTCGTTGCATAAGGACACACCAAGACCTTGATTAGAGGTATCACAATATATGGTAAAGTCGTCATTTCCATCGGGGAGTGTTACTATAGGAGCGTTACACAACTTGTGTTTCAACGTCTCAAAAGCCTCGTCTTGTTCGGATCCCTATTCAGAGAGTCGATTCTTTTAAGTTAGCACCGTAAGTGGTTTAGCAATCCTCCAAAAGTTTGCAATGAATCTACGGTAATAACCCCCTAAACCCAGAAAAGAACGAACTTCGGTTGGGGTCGTTTGAACACACCAGTTTTTCACGGATTCTATCTTAGCAGGGTCGACGTGAATTGCTTGGCTATTCATGACGTGACCTAAGAATTGAACTTCTTCAAGCCAGAACTCGCACCTAGAGAACTTGGCGTATAATTGTTCTTTCATTAAAAGTTCAAGAACTTGTCGCAAATGCAACTAATGATCGCTTTTTGTCTTGGAATAGATAAGAATGCCATCGATGAACACGATCACGAATTTGTCCAAATACGGTTTACATACTCGATTCATGAGATCCATGAACACAGCAGGTGCATTGGTCAAGCCAAAAGGCATAACCATGAACTCGTAATGTCCATATCGAGTACGAAACGCGGTCTTCAGAATATCGTCGTCATGAACACGTAATTGATGATATCTAGAACGTAGATCAATCTTCGAGAATTGCGTAGCCCCATGAAGTTGATCGAAGAGATCATTGACTCAAGGAAGAGGATATCGGTTCTTGATAGTAAGCTTGTTGAGTTCACGATAGTCGATGCACATACGGAATGAACCATCTTTCTTCTTCATAAACGGCATGGGTGCACCCCATGGTGAAGAGCTAGGTTGAATAAAACCCTTATCGGTCAACTCTTGAAGTTGACTAGCTAGTTCTTGCATTTCAGACGGTGCAAGACTATAAGGTGACTTAGCCACAGGGTTTGCACCAGGGATCAAGTCAATCTTGAACTCAATTTCCTGAACGGGAGGTAACCCATTAAGATCCTTGGGAAACACCTCGGGAAAATCTTGCACAATAAGAATATCCTTCAGTTCTTTACCCTTGGCTTTGGTTTTGACTACGTAAGCCATGAAAGCTACGCAATTTTTACTTAAGCACTTTCGGGCCTTGATACAAGACATGAGTTTGAGTCTTTGAGATTATTTCTCCCCAAAGACTTTCAAAGTATCACCGGATGGTAAAGGAATTCGAATGCACTTCTCGAAGCATATGATTTTCGTGTGTTGCTTGGCTAACCAATCCATGCCGATAATAACATCGAAGCTCCCCAGTTGCATAGGAATAAGGTCGATGAGAAAGTCGTGCTCGTTAAGACTCAAGGTACAATCGCGTATCACGACATCGATGATGATTGATTTTCTATCAGCGACTTCGACCATAAAGGATCTTTCCAGATTAGAACACGGCTTAGGAAGAATAGGCTCAAACTCTAAGGACACAAAAACCCGAATCAAACAGTACAGAAGCATAATGACTATTTACAAGACACATACGTGTTAAGTAATGACCTATTATTGGCATGATGAACGCAAATAGGGATTCTTACAAGACAAGGAACAATTAAAAGAAACTTAACGACGTGCCATTCACCACGTCATTATTGGCTTGTGCTTGGTTGGCGTTGATGTTGAAAGCTCTTCCACGAGCCGGTGGCACAGTTCCCGCATTGTGGGGACATTGTGGACGAATAGGCCTAGGTTCGCCACAGTTATAGCAGACTCGATTAGCAAGCATCGAAGTATTGTTCGGGGCACGAAGGCAAGTAGCTACCAGATGTCCATACTTCCCGCACAACGAGCAAACTTGGCATGGAGTGTTACTCACGTGATGGTACTTGTATGTATTGCACATCGGGTGTGGCCCAGTATAAGCTCTCGCCACGGGAGCTTGATTTGCAACAACAACATGCCTTTAAGGAGCATTTGGTGCTGTCATCGTGTAATTGTGAGTCAGGGTGAACTTACGCTTCTTGTTTTGAAAGGATGACTCGGCCTTTACCTCCCTTGTTGCCTCGGGTGTCACCTTTGAAGCAGACGGCACCTTTCACTGACATAGTGCCAGCCCTAATATGATTCTTAGTTAGCTGTACGGTGATAGTAATCGCCTCTTCCAAAGTTGTGGGCCTACTACCCACCACGGCATCTTAAATTTGAGGCGGTACCCCCTTGATAAATTTTTCAATGTTACGGGGCACGGTATCTACCATGTGTGGTAAGAGCGTGCTCAACTCATGATGTTGGGTGGAATAAGCCAAATGATTCCTACCATCTTGCTTAAGGTTCCAGAATTCCTCCTCCAGCTTCTGCAACTCACTCCTCAGGCAGAACTTTTGGATGATTACATCCTTAAATTCCTCCCAAGGTAATGCCAAAGCAACTTTAGCCCCTCGGTTACTTTTCTCACTATTCCACCATATTAGTGCCTGTTGTTGAAGGACACTTGCAGCATAGCAAACCTTGAATTCATCAGGACACTCGCTCATGATGAATGTGTTCTCCATACTCTCGAACCACTCGAGAAGTCCAGTGGCTCCTTCTTTTCCACTAAAGCTAGTGGGTTTACACGAGTTGAAATGTTTAAAGGTGCAAGTGCGATTGTTATCGTTTTGGTTATTGCTATTCTCACCACTATTGTTCCCATTGGTTTTGTTGTTGTTATTGGTCATTAGAGTGTTGCCAAGTTCAGCAACAATTTACGGGAGCACAGCAGCCATTTGCGGGGCGATCATTGCCGCGAGTTTACGATCAGAACTCCCACGCTTTCCATGGTAATGAGACATGCTGGATATACAAAATGAGTTAGACACGAGAATGAGGATAACAAAGGATAGCAATTTAAACAAGAATAAGTCAAGAGTTTGAAAGACATATGGAATGGTTCCATTTGGTAACGCATTACCATTTGGAAACGTTGACACGTCAAGGTAAGTTGACCCATTTGCCTTAGAAACTTTTGTATATTGACCACAGTTTATCACTCATCCCAGAAATCCCCAAGTAAGCATAACTGGTCTCGTAGGATTTATGCGAAATGCTTACCTTAGCCCGAAGGCCTTTTGCCAGGAAATCCAGAATACAGGTGTCTATGTGTCACACAATATTTCTTAGGTTCATGGAATCAAAATCTTGATGAGATTTGTATAGATTAGACATAAAGTCTAAAGATTTAAGCCATAAACAATAAGTATACAATCCCACGTGTCGTCGAGAATAAGATTAAGAAGCTTCATTGGTCGAGGAGAATCAAAGAGTTAAAGATACGTTTAGGAAAGACAAGTGACAAAATTTGAGCTTTCATAAGCCAATCCTATGCTAAGACATCAAGTTGCACATAAGAAGGCATAGCATTATGTAGCATGCAAACCATATATTTTTACAAGAATAGAAATATTATTCTATAAGGTTCATGCATAAACTATAGTCTAGGTCACCATTTCTAATAACCTAAATTCCTATAGTTATAGGCTCTGATACCAATCTGCCACACCCCAACCTTGACGGCGGAATCGTCGAGATGTGAGAGTTAAGATTGTTCACAACCACATAACGCTATTATTTAAATCCAAATATTATAATCATAAGTTTCAAAAGTAAATTACAAAACATAAGTCTCAAACATGAAACAAACATAACATAAGATGAAATAATCCAAAACAATTTATTTATTAATCTAGGTCCATTCCTAGATGTGAATAAGCTTCAATATTAGCTTCAAACTTGGGCGTTTTCTGAAACATGTTTAAAATAAAAGGTCAACATAATGTTGGTGAGATTTCCATAGTTTTCGTACATAAGTATATAAAAGATGGTAATTCATTTTATAAGTTAGTGAACAAAGTAACTAGGGATGTATGACAGATGTAACAATCAAACCTTGACAGTTTACAAGATTACATGTTTAGAAAATTATACGATTAGCTAAGTGTACTTGGACTAATCAAGTAGGCTTGTCAGACCCATAGATCTATGACGTCGCCAGGCTAGCAATAGTTAATGATTGCACATATAATAGT
This sequence comes from Flaveria linearis, assembly GCA_024085815.1. Classification (NCBI taxonomy): domain Eukaryota; kingdom Viridiplantae; phylum Streptophyta; class Magnoliopsida; order Asterales; family Asteraceae; genus Flaveria; species Flaveria linearis. The sequence goes on along the minus strand of CM044012.1, from coordinate 7,768,485 downwards.
CAATACATAGTAATTACTAAGATCAACTAACCACAACATACAAGTGAATTGTCAAGTGTTTACAAGAATCAAACGAGTTTATAAGTGCAATGGTTATACGATAACATGTTTCACCCCAAAGTGTAAAGAAAATAAGCAAAAGGGGTATAGAAGTACTCACTTGATCAATAAATATATAATTGATGATTAATAAGGAATTAATATGTGTCGTTCCAACGTAAACCTTCACAAGGTACCTAAACGTATTTATAGATTTACAAGATTTAAGTTTTAATGATAATATTAACGCTTATGTATGATATAGGGTTTCAAGGAGGGATTTGGGGCTTTGATATATAAATTTCATAATGAAAATACTTTTTTTCATTTTAATAAAAATAGTACATCAATTTAATAATTTATCTTAAAGAAATCAGTTTTTGAATCGTTTGATTTAATTAACAAAAATAATAAGTGTAGAGACATATATATATATATTTTTATTTGTAAAACTTATAATTTCAAAACATAACATTTGAACCAATAATGATTTTTAATAATTTAATTCATTTTTTAATTTTTCTTTATAATAATAAATATAATATTTTTTGTTTTATAAAACACAAAAGTTATTTAAAGAATAAATTTGCAGAAATTTGATATAATGATTTACAAATAAATAAAGTTTATAAAAATATTTTTTTAATAATTTTTTTGCAGAATTTTTACATATTCTCTTGAAGGTTGAAAAGCCTTAAAAAATAGTGGAGGTTGCCGTGTTCGAACCCGGGACCTCGGGTGTAGAAGGGCTGTGGGTTACCGGTGAACTAAGGGTCGTGGCCATGCTAAGTCTTGGCCCTTAATTCTTAAAAACCCTTAATACAGGATAGCCCTAAATCGATTAAACCCTAGTTTGATTCGAACCAAAATCGAATTAACTTCATGGGTAGCTTCAGAGAATGTTCTTGATGCAAAGTTTCTTGTCTATTTCGGTTCAATTTGGTTGGAAGGTGGGTTTCGATTAGGTTGCAGACTCACGATGAAGATGATGTTCGATTGTGACAATTTTGTGTTTTTCAGTTAGAATTACACTTGATAACAGCTTAGAATTGATTAAACCAACGATTAGGTAACATTTAATTGGATTATTACTGTGCCTTAGTGTTCGAACTCTTTAAAGTTTAATGGTGATTGGTTACCGAGCTCAAACGTCTCCATAACCGTCCTAAACTGAAATTAACACTCGCCATTAGGTTCGAGACGGTTCCACGAAGCGATTGACATGAATTAAACGTTGAATTTCGAGGGTTTCAGACGGCTAGGGGGTCGTCGGAGATGCGTCGGGGTTTGCCCGCCGGCGGCTGGAAAAATCGGAGTGAGGGTTGGGTTTTTAAAGAAATTTACACATTGGTCCCTGCAGTTTAAGTTTTATTATTTTATGCCCAAAACTCCTATATTAAGTTTCTAAAATCACAAACTAATCCCCTAACTTAATTAATTTGAGTTTTAACATTTTTTAGTTTTAATAATTTTTACAAATTATTATTATTATTATTATTATTATTATTATTATTATTATTATTATTATTATTATTATTTGTAGCGCCCGGATATTTTCTTTGAAGCCGACGAAAGAAGAAAAGAAATAAAGTGGAAAGTCGAGGGACCAAACTTACCAAACGAGAAGAAAGTTGGATGAGTGGGGGTATAAAAGGAGGAGGGCAGCCCACACCCTCCCCATTCTTGCAAAAACTCAGCCAAAGGAAGAAGAGAAGGAGAAAAGGGAGAAAAGGTTGGTTCGGGTGGATTCGAGCGTGAAAATCGAAGTGTAGCGGGTCAAATCGAAGCTCTACTCGACGGGATTGTTTGTGTGAGTTCTAGGACCCCTCTTTTTCACGTTTTTGGTTGATTTTGGGGCTTTACAAGTTGGTATCAGAGCCAAAGTTTAAGTGAAATGGGTAAACTTTCAAAATAAACCTTAACTTAGATTGAGAATGGGACGGAAAGGGAAGGGGTGCTAGTCTGAGTAGCTGCGTGCCATCAGGTATTTTCTTAATGCTAACCGGCATTATGTGCGCATGTTATGTGGTTTATGTGTTGCTGGTAGACTTAGATACTGATGTAGTCTGGACAGGTAATGCTCGGGGTATGAAGAGTAAAGTAAGTGGCTAATCATAACTGGCCACTGTAATTAGGGACTTACTATACTTGACATAAACTGAGTCGTTCCCTTGAATGACCGTGTTGGTGTTTGAATCTTTCAGTGTGTGTTAGAGGATGGCCGGTGGTAAATCATCCAAAGCTTCATGAGGCGGAGTACGCGGAGGGCGTGGTGCTGAACCACAGGCCACGAGAGGAAGGCCCAGGGTCGAAAAGGTGGTTCCTAAAGAACCCGAGACCCCTCATCCGGAGGGTGGAGATGAGAGCGCCAATTTGAGAGCCTCACTAAAGGAGGACGTTGTGGAAGAAGTTCATCAGGTCATGCAGATGATCTTACCGTCTGTGGTGACTGAAGTGATAACGGTTGTATGGGAAGGAGAACGGAAAGAGAGGAACAGGTCCTCAGGAGGACGGGAGCAACCGGAAACTGAGACAGTTCTCTCCGACGATGAGGAGGAAGAAGAGCCTGTGCAGGAGCCGGCACGAGGCTGTAACTACGGGGCATTTCAAAGGTGTAAGCCCCCTACTTTTGATGGTAATGGTACTGTTGCTGCTGCTCACTGATGGGTGAGGGAAATGGAAGTTGTTTTAAATATCAGCGAGTGCCGAGAAGACCAGAAGTTGAAGTTTGCTGCCTACTCGTTTGTGGACTCGGCTCTATGTTGGTGGGACAATATTATCCAAGCTGAGGGTAGTCGGGCAATTGGAAGGATGAAGTGGGCAGAGCTGAAAAGGTTGGTAATTGAGGAGTTCTGTCCTTACAGGGAAATGGATAAGGTAGAAAGGGAATTCCTACTGCTGGAGGCGGGAACAATGACACACCAACAATACACCACCAAATTCAATGAGATGGCACGGCTGGTGCCGGATCAAGTGGCGCCTCTGTCACGGAAGATCAAGAGGTATATTCAGGGCTTGCCGGTGGATGTCCGTAGGCACATGATCGCTGCCCGACCGAGCACGTTAAGGTCGGCAGTTGATTTGGCGGGAAGGTTGTATGATGAACGAACGGTGGTGGTGTCTGAAGCTCGTAAGAAAGGTGGAGGTGACCGGAACTGGAATGGGAAAAGGTTTGGTCGGGGTGGTGCCTCGACGAGTAACAAAAGTGCACGGGTGGATGACCGTCGTGTGGTCACTTCTAGTGCGGGGGTGAAGAGGTGTGAAAAGTGTGCGAAGGAGCATACCAGCGAGTGTAGGTGGGGATTGAATGTGTGTTTCAAATGTGGGAAGCCAGGTCATATGGCACGGGAGTGCAAAGCGGGGAGATGTTTTAACTGTGGAGGGGAGGGCCACATGAGCCGAGACTTGAAGAAGCCAAGGGCTAAAGGTTCGGGGGTGAAGAAGACCAGAACGAAAAGGCAGAAGGCGAGTGCCCGAGCTTTCACGATGACTCGGCAGGAGGCTAGAACGGACCCCGACGTAGTGTCAGGTACGTTTCTAGTAAACCAAACTCTTGCATCTGTATTATATACTTCCGGAGCTAGTAGGAGTTTCATTTCTGCTACCTTTTGTGCTAAGCTGCCCGTTAGAAGTAGAAGTATTGATGAGCCCTTTAATGTAGAAACTGCAATAGGTAAGTCTACTAGGATTTTTGAGGTGATTGAAGGCTGTGATGTTGAATTAGAAGGTCATAAGTTTCTGGTTAGACCTTCATGATGACCTTAGGCGGTTTCGATGTAGTCCTTGGAATGGATTGGTTGGCGGGCTACGAGGCGAACATTGCGTGTCGCAAGAAGATGTTAGACTAACAGCACTTGACGGGGATTTGGTGATGGTTTACGGTGATCAGGTTACGAATATTCCGAAGGTGATTTCGATGGCGGTGGGCGGAAAGTGCATGAGGCATGGATGTAGTGCCTACTTGGCCTATGTAAAGGATGTGGATACACCAACACCACAACTGTCTGATGTACCGGTTGTATGTGACTTTCCAGATGTGTTTCCCGAAGACTTGTCAGGAGTGCCACCTGACTGAGAGATCGAGTTTCAGATCGAGTTGATACCAGGTGCCCAACCTGTTGCCAAGGCACCGTATCGGTTGGCGCCGACTGAGATGAAAGAGTTGATGGAGCAATTGCAAGAGCTGCTTGATAAGGGGTTTATTAGACCGAGTATCTCTCCTTGCGGTGCTCCGGTATTATTCGTGAAGAAGAAGGACGGTAGTATGAGGATGTGTATTAACTACCGGGAGTTTAACAAGTTAACGGTGAAGAACTGGTACCCGTTACCGAGGATTGATGATTTGTTTGACCAGCTTCAAGGGGCCAGTTGGTTTTCAAGGATAGATCTTCGATCTGGCTACCATCAGCTAAAGGTGAAAGAGCAGGATATTCCTAAAACAGCTTTCCGTATGCGTTATGGTCATTATGAGTTCCTCGTTATGTCTTTTGGTTTGACCAACGCGCCAGCTGCTTTTATGGACTTGATGAACCTAGTGTGTCGGTCAATATTGGATAAATCAATGATAGTGTTTATTGATGATATCCTGATTTATTCGAAGAGCGAGATAGAGCATGCCGGTCACATTCGAGAGGTGTTGGAAACGTTGAGAAGGGAGAAGTTGTAAGCCAAGTTCTCCAAATGTGCGTTCTGGTTGCGCGAAGTTCAATTCTTGGGTCACGTGGTGAATCCGGAGGGGATTATAGTGGATCCGAAAAAGGTGGAAGCGGTGATGTAATGGAAGTCTCTAAAGACGCCATCCGAGATCCGTAGTTTCTTGGGTTTGGCGGGCTACTACCAAAGGTTTATTCAAGACTTATCTAAGATCGCTTCTCCACTAACCAAGTTGACCCGAAAGACGTAAAGTTTATGTGGGATCAAGCTCAGGAGAAGGCATTTGAAGAATTGAAGGCGAGGTTGACTCAAGATCCTGTATTGTCATTACCCGATGGAAGTGAAGACCTGGTGGTTTATACTCATGCTTCCTACTCGGGGTTGAGGTGTGTGTTAATGCAAGGAGGAAAATTTATAGCCTACGCATCCCGATAGTTGAAGGTTCATGAGGTTAACTATCCTACTCATGATTCGGAGCTAGCAGCACTGGTCTTTGCGTTAAAGATTTGGAGGCACTACCTGTATGGGACGAAGTGCACCATATTCACTGACCACAAGAGCTTGAAGTATTTCTTCGAGCAGAAAGACTTGAACATGAGGCAGAGGAGATGCTTGGAGCTCATAAAAGATTATTATTATGAGATCCATTACCATCCGGGCAAAGCCAACGTGGTGGCAGATGCCCTTAGCCGAAAGGAAAGACCCGAGCCGATTCGGGTGAAGGCGTACCAGCTGATTATGACCTCTGATGTGATGAAGCAAGTCAAGGAGTTTCAAGATGAGATATTGAAAGAAGATCATCTTAACTCTGAAAGAATGAGAGGTCTGGTTGCGAAATTGGGTGAAAACACACTTGGTGTTAAAACCCGATTCGGGCAGATGTGGATTCCTCGTGGGGATCTACGCGTGAAGATTATGGATGAAGCTCATAAGACTCGATAATCTATTCACCCTGGTGCTACAAAGATGTATCAAGACATGAAAAGAGATTATTGGTGGCCGGGTATGAAGCGTGATATGGTGGAGTATGTGAGTAAATGCCTTACTTGTTTACAAGTGAAGGCCGAGCACCAAAAGCCGTATGGAAAGATCCAACCGTTGGATATACCAGAATGGACGTGGGAGCACATAACCATGGATTTCATTAAGAAGCTACCACGTACCATGAAAGGGTATGATGCTATATAGGTGATTGTTGATCGTCGGACGAAGAGTGCTCACTTTTTACCGATCCGTGAGACATATTCATCCTAGAGGTTGGCGAATCTTTTCAGCAAGGAAATTGTAATGCATCATGGTGTGCCGGTGTCTATTGTGTCTTATCGTGACACCCGGTTCACATCCAAATTTTGGAAAAAATTCCACGATGCGATGGGACGAGGTTACACATTAGCACGGCTTATCATCCCCAGACTGATGGTCAGTCAGAAAGGACCATTCAGACATTGGAGGGCATGCTTCGCGCATGTGTGATTGATTTTAGGGGAAGTTAGGATGCCCACTTACCATTAGTGGAGTTCTCATATAACAACAGTTATCATGCCAGTATTGGTATGCCACCTTATGAGATGTTATACGGTAGGAGATGCAGAACACCCGTCTGTTAGGGTGATATTGGTCATAAAGAGTTAGGGAGCGTTGAGGTGATCGAGGCTACGACTGAAAAGCTTTAAAGGATCAAAGCCTTCATGAAGGCAGCCAAAGATAGACAGAAGTCGAATGCTGATAAACGACGCAGACCGATTGAGTTCCAGGTGGGTGACCGGGTTATATTAAAGGTCTCACCTTGGAAGGGTATCATTCATTTCTGAAAGCGGGGCAAGTTGAGCCCGAGATACATAGGCCCTTTCCGAATCATTACTCGAGTAGGAGAGGTGGCCTATAGATTGGAGTTACCAGATGAGTTAAGTGGAATTCACCCGACATTCCACGTATCTCATTTAAGGAAGTGTTTGGCATATGAAGATATGATTGTTCCACTGGAGGATATCGAAGTAGACGAACGGCTCAATTATGTGGAGCAACCAGTGGAAATCATTGATCGAAAAGAGAAGAGGCTGAGAAATAAAGTGGTTCCTCTTGTGTGTGTACAGTGGAAGCACAGTAAGGGATTCGAGTCAACATGGGAGACCAAAGAAGAAATGAGACATCATTACCCACGTTTGTTCGAGGAATAACAGGTTTCGGGGACGAAACCTATATAAGTGGGGTGGACTTGCAACGCCCGGATATTTTCTTTGAAGCCAACGAAAGAAGAAAAGAAATAAAGTCCAAATTCGAGGGACCAAACTTGCCAAAACGGGAAGAAAGTTGGATGAGTGGGGGTATAAAGGCGGAGGGCAGCCCACACCCTCCCCATTCTTGCAAAAACTCAGCCAAAGGGATAAGAGAAGGAGAAAAGGGAGAAAAGGTTGGTTCGGGTGGATTCGAGCGTGAAAATCGAAGTGTAGCGGGTCAAATCGAAGCTCTACTCGACGGGATTGTTTGTGTGAGTTCTGGGACCCCTCTTTTTCACGTTTTGGTCGATTTTGGGGCCTTACATTATTATTATTATGATGATTATTATTTATTTATTATGTAAATAATTAACATTATTAACTTTCAAATTAAAGAATTAAAGACAAATTAAAGAAAGAAAAAAAAGACATAAATAACACATGAGTTTTATAAATGACAGTAATGGTCCTTACAAGAATAAACGATGCTAACTTTAAATTAAATGAAAAATACAAGATGTTACACTGATGAACTTTTATTACTAGCATCTTTATCATCATCTCTCTTCTTCTCCACTTCATCCTCATCTCCTTTATCATCATTCTTCTTTTCCATTTCTTGTTTTATCATGATCAAAAACTCCAACTCAGAAACTCTCTTGTGAAGAGTTTCTATATGTTTTTATAGAGCTCTACCTAACAAGATAGAGGAAAGACTCGCCTACACATACCCTCCCCAGACCCTGCTCTTGAGTGGGATATACTGGGTTTGTTTGTTTGTTTGTTTGTTTGTTTATATGTTTTTATAGATCAATGATTATCTCTGATTATTCTTTCAACTGTTCTTCTTGTTCTTTCATAGCAATGGTTTGGATGGCCAAAGTGTCCATATGACCACCGATTTCATCCCTAGAATGTTGAAGATCAGCCTTTAATTCTTTGATCTCATTATCTTTTTCTTTCATTTCAGAGTCATACTTTTCTTTTAGATCTTTCAATTCTTTTTCCTTCTCATCTAACTCCAGAAGTCTGTCTTGAATGATATCAAATTTCTATTCAAGAGATTTTCCATCTTTGCTACTTTCTTCAGAAGCTCAGAGATCATTTCATCTTTCTAATCAAGCCTATTTGCCTTTGATTCAGCAAAACTCTCAGACGGAGCTGCTTCTGAAGTCACTTGCCTCACAGGCATCTGTACTTGATGATCTTCCTCATCAGATGATGATCCAGATTCCTCTGAAGAGCTGGTAGAATCACCAAACTCAGCAGACTCAGCAGCAGTGGGTGAAAATGGAATTGAAGATATAGGTGAATGATGAATTGGTGAAATATGGAGTGAGTGAATGGGTGATATATTGGGTGAGTGTATGGGTGATATATGTGGAGAGATGATTGGTTGTGTTTGTGGAAATAGGATTGGTGATCTTTGAGGTGATGGTATTGGTGTAGGCATAAATGGTGAGTCTATATCAGCTGTATGAATAGAAGGTCAGTGTGAATATGCGCACCTCAACTTGTGGTGACACTGGACTCTGTCCTTCTTCAGCAATGCCAGCTTGCTCATCAACATTTTATTGACTAGGAGCAGCTTGATCTTCTTCTTGAACAGGCTCATCCACAGGAGCCTTTTGTTCTTGTTCCTCTAAATTCTCATCTTAGTTGATCTGTTGAAGCATCCATGGTAGCAGAGAAAAGAATGTGCCACTATAAAATTTCCTGGGATCTCTCTTCTTTAAGTACTTGTAGGATTTTGCATTGTAGTCAGGAATATCCATCACTGGTCCTACAAGCACTATGTCAGGAAATGCTTTATTGATAAAGCATTGAAGAAATCTTCGATACATCAGAAACATGTGTCTTCTACCCTCTTGGATGTTAGAGACCAAACCATTGAAAACATAGGCTGACATGTTGAATGGTTGGTTTGTGCACAGAGCACATATGGTTGATGATGTAGTGACAGGAATGTCATTCCAACCAGTCTTCCTTTTGGACAAGCAGTGTTGGAAGATGTGAATCAGGAATCTCCATTGCAAGTCCACCAACCCTTTGACAATCTACTTTCCCTCATATCCTCCTTCATAGACAATGTTGGCAAAGAAGGTCATAATCTCATCATCATCCAATTCCAATGGAGTGTCTGCATCATCACCAAACTGTAGACACTGTATCACAATTTGCTCAATGATGGCTAAAGTGTGATCTTCAGTGATTCTTCCTGAAAGAGTCCGTAAACCATCTATGTCTGTTACTTCAGCAGTTCCCCAGAAAGATCTTATGAATTTCTCATAGATAATTGGTCTGACAGTAACACCATGAGCCACTTTAGTGGTCAAGATGAATCTGATCATGTCTCTTAAACCTTCTACCTTAGGAGCATCAGGGTCAAGAAAACCAGTGACATTATGGAGCCTGCTCCATGTAAGGTTAGCTATTAGATTCTGCACAAGATGCATATGAGTTAGATATGAATAATGAATCATCAATTATATTGGTGAAATCAAGTTGATTATTTTAGTTTTGGCTTTTGGATGGTCAAAATTAAGTAATCAAAGGTACTGTTTCATAGAAATTTGTCCTAATCTTGATTTTGCAATGTATGACCGGTTTTATTATGCATTATCTATTATTTCAATGTTGGTTTTCTGATTAAAATCCCTTTTTACATTCAACCATACATTTTAAAGTCAACATTTTCAGTTTTGATGATCCCCTATTCATCCGAAGGTTAATTAGGGTTTTGAAAATCACTTATTTAGGTTGATTTTCAAGATCATTTGTGTCATTGGACTCGGAAATGTCTATCAATCCTTAGTTTATGGTTGTTTTGAGATTATTTAAGTTCTAGGGTTCTGAATTTTGAAATGTGTTCATCGAATGCATCTGAGAATCACCTTGTTTTCGGTACTACGATGGTATAGAATTGAAATATAGACAATATGAAGTTTGATGAACACTGAAATCCGAATGATATTAATGATGGATGAATAACAGTAGGAATGATGTCTTCGCTCGTCGCACTATATAGTCTCTCAAATTTGAAAAATATTAAATGAACTATAATGATCTGTTTAAATAGCCCTTTTAATGTCTTTTTTTTAATTTTACAAGTGTTAAAAACAAATGCAATCGACTACTGTAGTAAATGCGAGTGTTAAAAACAAATGCGGTCGACTACTGTAGTAAATGCGGAAGATTAAAACAATCAGCATTTGTTTACTGTAGCAAATGCGAAAGAGTAATGTCTGTTAGCATTTGTGTACTGTATCAAATGCCGAAGGCTTAAGTTCAGATACTTTAACACTGTAGCAAATGCAGATGTTTAAGTTAGTCAGCATTTGTACACTGTAGTTGATGCTGAATAAAATTTGTCTTCCCGTATTTACTTCAACAAACGCGGATGAACAATTGAGTTGTCCGCATTTCTTAAACTTCATACATAATGACAGAAGAGTGTGAGCACACTTCTAATTTGTGATAACACATATATACAACCAAGTTTAAGTATTGAATTTCAACCATTTTTTGAGAAATGCTGCTGAGAAAAACAAATGCGGATGAACAAATTTTTTGTCCGCGTTAGTTTTCATACTTGAAAACATTGTTAATATTTGTGGAGACACTAATGTGGTAGAGTTAACTTATCCGCATTACTTTCACTTGTTATTTTCATGACTCAAAACTGTTACCCGCATTGGTTATGTGCTTGGATTACCTTCACCCACATTAACCAATGCTTTTACCTGCATTAAGTTTTGAACTTGTCAACACTTAGTGTTTCTAGTGTGGATAGTTTTTGTGGTTTTTGCTTTGATACTTGATCTTTATGAAGCTGTGTCTTTTACTTGTTTCTTATGATGTTTTGCCTGTTTCTTGAGTTGTCAATTCTTGCTTGGATTGACTTGTACATTAGAGATAATACAAGTTTCCCAGTGTTGACTGATCTTGGATTTTGTGCTTCAAGATGTCTGCAAAAACTGAGATACTATGGTATAACTTCTGCACCAACACAGTCAGATTTTCTGATTTTTGAAACTGTTTTTGAATTTTTATATTTTAAGAAAGGAACATCTGTATATTGATGATCAAAATTTTAATTACTCCCCCTAAAGTTTATATCTATATAAGATAGAAACATTAAAGAGTTGCAAATTTTGAAGAGAAAATCTTGTTGTGATTTTTGCTTTCTTATCTGGACAAGAAGTTGAGATATACTTTTCTTTAGGATCATATCAATCTTACCTTTCACAAGTGCATGCAGTTGTTAGTAAAACAGACATGTTCATGAACATATTGTTTAAAGGTATGTTTATCCTCTTAAACTCATACTTGGTTAATATTTTGATGCAAATGATCTTATCATGTTTTGAGTTGATTAGGTATTCAACATATACCTCACACTCAAAAGCATCGAAAGATCAACCATCTGCATGCAATGTATGGTAGAACTTTTAACATCTTACGTGACCAGGTTACTTAAAATATGAAATCTTAGTTTGCTTGATCCTCATTGGGATTCTTTTATTTTGATCCTTTTATCAATTTGATCCACATTGGGATTCTTTTAACTTCACTTTGGAAGGTGATCTCTTAGGATTCTTTGGTTTCATTCACTTGGAATGTATTTTATTGTTTTGTTTCATCCAAGTTGGAGGTGTTCCTTATTGGGAATCTTGATGGATCATGACATCAGCACTATGTGCTTGTTTCTCTAGGTCTTTGCTCAGCAAAACAGAAGGGAAACTGATGTTAGTAAAAGAGATTAATATGATATCATTACCTGGTGTATTTAGGTTACTACACACACATATTTTGGATAAGCCAATACTTACACACACTATGAGATGAAAGCTTCACAGTTGAATATAAGCTTTAGTTCATCACTACATGTGTTTTTTTTTCAAGTTACGCCTACCCGCATATCAGATAAGTCATGTAAGTCATTTGCGATTTATAAGTAAGCACGGTGAATGATATAATGACTGTAATTATATCATTTCCCTATTGTATAAACCATATACTTCTTCTTTTGTTTTCTTTTTGTATTTTTGAATTTTGAATGTTTTGTCGATTTTGATTTTTAATGAAGATTAATCATTCCAATTGATTGAACTAGGAATTCAAATCTAGTTGGATCAAATGCCTTAGTCAATAAATTAGCTAATTAATTATCAGTGTGAACCTGTATCAATTTGATTAACCCTTCTTAGCACAATCTCTTAAAAAGTGATATATGATTTCAATGTGTTTTGTTTTTGAGTGTTGAACTAGATTATTTGTTATGAACATAGTTGTTGTGTTGTTAATGTGAATTGGAGTGTGCAAAAGGTTAAAACCATAATCAAGCATCTGGTTTTGAATCCAGAGAACTTGAGAACAACATGCTGATGCTGATATATATTCGGCTTCTGCTGTTGAAACAGATACATTTGTCTGCTTCTTGCACTGCCAGGAGACTAGTCTGGGACCAAAAAATTGACAACCGCCAGAAGTGGACTTTCTGTTGAAATTGCATCCCTCATAATCACTATCAACGTATGCATAGAGATTGAAAGCTCCTTCCTTTGGATACCATAATCCAAGAGTAGGCTTGCCCTTAAGATATCTGAATATCCTCTTGACTGCATTCATATAGGATTCCTTGGGATCTGCTTTATATCTGGCACACACACAAACACCAAACATAATTTCAGGCCTACTGGCTATTAGATACATAAGTGAACCTATCATAGAATGATAGTGAGTCTACTGGTTTGGCTTCAGGATCTGGACCAATCTTCACTTTAGTGTCAATAGGAGTTCTGATGGGCTGACAATCAGCAAACTTGAACTTCTTCAACATTGTTTCCATGTATTTTGATTGATTGATGAAGATTCCCTCTGCTGTCTGTTGGACTTAAACTCCTAGAAAGAATGTGAGTTCGCCCATAGCACTCATTTGAAATTTTGAATGCATGAGATCTTCAAAGTCTTTACAAAGTAACTTGTTTGTTGAGCCAAAGATGATATCATCCACATATATCTGAACCCGCAACATATCTTTTCCTTTTCTCTTTTTGAAGTGAGTCTGATCAATCTTTCCACTTTCATATCCGTTTTCAAGAAGAAAAGATGATAGTGTCTCGTACCACTTCCTTGGAGCTTGATGAAGACCATACAAGACTTTGTCAAGCTTGTATACCGTGTGTGGAAAATCTGGCTCTTCAAATCCAATAGATTGACTCACATAGAATTCTTTAGCAATCTTTCCATATAGAAAAGCACATTTCACATCCATTTGATAAACAGTGAATTTCATGGATGCTGAATATGCTATAAAGAATCTTATTGCTTCTAGTCTAGCTACAGGGGCAAACACATCATCATAATCAATTCCTTCTTCTTGCGTATACCCCTGATCCACTAGTCTTGCTTTGTTTCTAATGACGATTCCCCTGTCATCAATTTTATTCCTTTATAGCCACCTGGTATCGATAGGGTATTGTCCTTCGGGAAGATCTACCAGTTGCCATACTTCTTGTTTCTTGAATTGTAGCAACTCTTCCTGCATTGCCTCAATCCAACTATTGTCTTGAAGAGCCTCTTTGATATTTTTGGGTACTGTTTGACAAAGAAAGCAAGAGAACAAACAAATGTTTGCTATGCTTGATTTGCTTCTTGTCACCCGTTCATTAAGTTCACCAATGATGCTGTCCACTGGATGATTCTTGTGTATTCTAATAGTTGGAATTGGGTCAATAGCAATGGTTACATCAAGATTGGAGACGTTCAGATTATCTTGTGAGAGGGAACTTCATCTTGTACTGTAGGGGAGTTGTGAAAATAATCAAAGACTGTTTCAGTTCTTGCTTCAGCATCAGCAGCACTTTGATTACTTCCATTATTTGAAGTTCTCTCAGTTTCAACTATAGGTGTAGCATGATCTTAAGTTATGACTTTAGTGGATGGTTTTTCTGAAGGAGATAGTATTATGATAGGACCATCCTCAGTTGAAACACTCTAATTTTGAAATGATTGTCTGACAGGATCAGCTTGCAGTGGGACATCTTCATTAAGTTGCTCAGTAGAAGTTGGAGGAATCATTGGAAGGTTATTCATTCTTTCTACTAATGATGAAGATTCAGCTGATTGTAGGTTTCCTGCAGCAGACAAGTGAAATTGATCAAAAGATTTTGTAAATGAATCAATATCAAACAACCAGTCAGGACCATATGTAGATTTAGGAAATGAATGTCCCTTAAATTGAACATTTGTTGATTTATCAATTATGTTTAATCTAGGATTACATTCTCTATAAGCCTTTGAGATAGAAGAATAACCTACAAAGAATCCTTCATCAGACTTGGATGAAAAATTTCCCAAATGGTCTCGGGTGTTTAATATTGAGACAGGACAACCAGATGATTTGAAAATCCAATAAATGGTTTTCTTTGAAAGATAAGTTCATAAGGAATCTTGTTGCTTTCTTTTACAATCAAAGTTCTATTTTGTACAAAGCACGATGTGTTAACTGCTTCTGCCTAAAAGGTAATTGGAAATTTAGCATCGGCTAGCATGGTTCGTGCTACTTCAATTAGGGTTCTATTTTGCCTTTCAGCTACCCCATTTTGTTGAGGAGTTCTAGCTGCACTAAATTGATGAGCGATGCCTTTGGTTGTATAAAATAAACTCATATCTTCGTTCTTAAATTCTATCCCATTATCACTTCTAATTGTTTTGACTTTATGATCAAGTTGGTTTTCAATATTTGTGATAAAATCTTTTATTAGTTAGGACGCTTCGTTTTTATGAAGTAAGAAGAAGACCCATGTAAATCTGGAAAAGTCATCTATGATCACCAAACAATACTATTTCTTTCGAATACTCATAACATGAGTTGGTCCAAAAAGATCCATATGAAGTAGCTTCAATGGAGAATCGTTTGTGTTCACCGGTTTTGGCTTGTGGGAAGACTTATGTTGTTTTCCTTTAAGACAAACTGAACAGTGATCAATAAAGTGAAATTCTTTTTGGAGTAAACCAATGACATGATTTCCTTGACCAATCTGTTCATGTTTTTGAAATTGGTGTGTCCCAAACGTCTGTGCCAAAGCTGCGACTCATCAAAAGATGCTTTTGATAGAAGACATGTTTCTTCTTTTGGTAAAGCAGAATTGAGGTTTAAGACATAGGTGTTGTTTTTCCTCGGGGTCTTCAAGACAACCCATTCTATAGGATTTGGAATCCTGGTTCCGAATGTAGCAATGATTGTCGGTGAAGTGAGTTGAATATTTCTTGTCACAGATCTGAGACATGCTGAGCAGATTGAAATTTAGTTGTTTATAGTAGTTCACTCTCTCAAAGCTCAACATCCCATTTGTCACAGATCCTTCTCCAGTGATTCTGCCACCTTGTGAATCTCCACCAAATGCCACAGTAGTTCCTTGAATATGCTTGAAATCATGAAGGAGGGAACAATCTCTAGTCATGTGTCGGGAGCACCCACTGTCCATGTACCATAAGTTATTGGACCTGTATGAATGACCTTGAAAGCACAAAAAGAACTAATTAGAATATGGAACCGAAGCCATGATAGTTTTGGGTTTCCCATTCCTATCCATGATAGTAACTTGTTGGTACTTTCCTCTACATTGTAACTTAGGGGATGTGGTTAATTTCTATTTATATCTTGGTTGGTTCATCACATCAACATCAACTGAAGAGTCAGAAGAGTATTCAAACCTTGACCCCTATTTCTTTTCAGAAATTGGACACGTTTTTTATTGTCAAACTTCGTTTTTGAATTATGAAAATCATGAGTTTGTCTGAAGTTGGGATTTATATTTCTTTAAACTCTCTTTAACTCTTTCAGTTTACACAAATCATCATCAGAACTGGAAGTCTTGGATTGTTTATGATGAAAATGACTGTTGATTTTGGGTTTCACAAATGTGATTGGTGAGATGGGCTTGTTTTAAGGAATTCCCAGGCCATTTTGTTTGAAGAAACAATCAGATGTGTTGTGGTTGGTCATATCACAAACAAAACAATATTTGTTAAAATAATAATTTTTAGTGGAATGATTATTCATGTCACAGATTGAGCAATATTAATTGAAATAACACTTATCTGTTCCGTGATTTGACATTTCACACACGTCACAATACATGTGTTTGTTTCTTGACATTGATCCTGGTGTTGAGGCCTTAGTAGCTTTACAAGTTTTGGACTGAGCCTCAATCTTTGATTTTGGTGAGGAAGTATGATCAGCCCGTTTAGTAGTTTCTTTCATAACACTATTAGTTTTGGTTTTCTTGGGCTGATGTTGCTTTCTTAAACTTTTCCTATCCTCCCTTTTTTGTTGGTTTACATGATCTTTATTAAAACCAACCCCTTGCTTTGGTTTTGATGATTGAGGATCTGATTTGATCTTTGTTTTTGAAAACAGTGAGATTTTGCTTTTGTTTTTCGATGAAACGTTATCTGTTTTGATTGAATTCTTTGGAGATTTGATCTCATAATCAGATCTGCTTTTAGCAGATGGTTTCACAGAATCATTTGTTATTTTCTTTTCTTTGGAAATTACAGGAACAAATTTCACAAAAGGCACTATGGCTTTGACAGGACTTCTTGGTTTAATGACATTCACTGTCTTGTCTGAGTACTCTTTGATTTTGATAGGATGAACTAACTTAATTTCTTCTTATTTGTTTCAATATAAACACTTGGTTTATTTTGAGGATTAGTGATTTGAGTTACTATTGATTTAGGTTCAATAGTTTTAGGTTCAATTTTATCAGTCGGAGTGACAGACTCAGGCATGACAGTGTAATTGTCATTATATGGTGGGTGACATGAATTGTATCCAATCCCAATCATATCACTGTGCTCCTTCTGTAAGTCAAGCATCTCTTGCAGCTTAGCTGAAGATAGTTGAAACTTTTCAAGTTTCACTTCAGTAACTGATTGTTCATCCTTGGATTGGGCTAGTTTTTTAGTTAATTTTTCATTTTCAGCTACAAGAGTGTACTTTTCTCCATGCAGTTTTTCTATATCTGAGATGAGAGATTTGATTTTTATTTCAAAGCATTTGATCTCTCTTTTATACATCTCAGATTTTACTTTTTCTTCTTTGATTTTAGCTGCCAATTTTTGATTGTGCTCATGGTAACCCTGTAGTTCAGCAATACATTTATCACTACACAGATTAGATTTTACCTCAGATGGCATTGGAGTTGGGCCATCGTTGATGTCAGCCATGAGAGCATGATTTTGAAGTTAAGGCTTCACTTCCTCAGGATATAAGCTCTAGTCACATACTCTATCTTGTCTGATAACAAGAGTATTTGAGGTAGATTGGTTGGTTCCATGAGCATGATTTGTCAGTTGTGGCTGACTCTGGTATGGATGTTGATGTTGTTGTTGGTGATGATACTACCGCTGTTGATGATTGTTGGACTGATAGCTTGAGTTAGGTTGTGAGGTTGATTGGCCCTGATAATTCCTTTGGAAACTATTGTTGTTTCTTCTAGGAGCATCACATTCTCTTAGAAAATGTCCATCATACCATAATTGAAGCATTTGACTTTGTATTTGTCATATCCAAGTTTTGTGTTTTCATTCAGACTAAGCTTTCTCCTATTTCTGAAGAACTTCTTGGCTCTCATTGCTATCATAGCCATTTGCTATTGCAGATCCATTTCTTCTACATCATCTGGATCCATTTCCTCCAAGTCTTCTTGGATCAGGTGGGTAGAAGTGAGTCTTCCTCCTAAGTAGGCTTCAAAGCTTGCAACAAAGGCATTGTAAGTAGCCTTTTGCTTTTCAGACCATTGATCTTCAGACAGACCTGTAGGAGTGGCAGTGAACCCTGTTGGTTGAGATGATGTTGATGGCTTGTTTGTTGATGGAGCAGCAATGAAACCGGTTGTCTTCAATTGATCTCTTGAGGAAAGGAAATCATCATCCTCAGTAATGAATGCATTTTCCACTAAGTGATTGTCTGATGGAATTTTATATGCTTTAATAACTCGAGGACCACCAAGGTTCCTGCTCCTTTCATCAAGTTCAAGAGCTTCAATTCTGGCAATCATTATGTCTAAGGTGGTACTCTCTAGATCAAGAGTGTTTTTCAGCATGGTAACATTTTTTTCCAGCTTTTAGGAAGGTTGTGAAGCATCTTTTTGTTCAGCTCTTTGACTTTATATGTAACCCCATAATCTCTAAATCATTCACCAGCTGCACAAATCTATGCAATTGTTTTGAGATTGACTCCCCCTTGGAGTGATGAAAGGTTTCATATTGATTAACAAATTTATCCTTGTTAATTTCAGCTATTTCACTGCTGCCTTCACACATAATCAGCAGTGCATCCCACACAGCCTTAGCTGTTCCATATTTCTCAAGCCTTTTTAGCACATCCATTTTCAATGCTTGAGTCGGAATGGAATATGCTTTGAGATCAATCTTTATCTTTTTATAGTCATCATCATCAAGAGTGAGATCCTCTATGGGTATTCTTGAGGTTTTCTACAGAGCAGCCTGGTCAGAAGAAAGTGTCACTAGAATGTAAGGCCCTTTACATATTGAAATCCAATAGTCCGGATCTACACCTGTAATGTAATTCATGAACCTAATCTTTCATTGCTTAAACTCGGATTTGTGTTTAAGCGTAGGAGGTTTATGAGTATGACCAAGTTCAGAAAAAGTATGTGAATCCATGTTAATAAGCTGTTTTTAACTTGTTTGAATAAGGATTAGATTGATTGTTAAGTCCACCTAGTCCAAATAGTCCAAAACAGGCTTATATAACCAGATCTGCTAAGTGTATGAAGAAATTTGTTAGAACTTCTTTTGTAATTTTTAGTAGTTTTTATGTTTATGTTCTGATTTTATGGTGAGCAACTGTTTACAAATTTGTTCTTGAGGGTGATTATGGATGAACAGTGACTGTTGAAGTATTTCAGCAGATATTCAACTTCTATAGTGAATAGAGGTGGTCGAACAGTCTACCAGCAACTCAATCACCATATCAATCGAGTTCATCTTAGATCTATGCAGATCTGGAGAAGAACCGAGAGCCAAAGCTCTGATACCAATTGACTGGGTTGTATGAATAATATTCTCTGTTGTTGTGAATCAACAAGGACCGAATATGATGATTGAGTCAATGATTGCATGGCAGAATCAAACAATCACAGAACATTGAATGCATGAAATACTCATAAATGCTCTTTGTATTGATTAAGGTGAGTGGTTACAATAAATGCTAGGGTTTGAGCAATCTACAGTAATAATACACCTCTTGAACATTGCTGTTCTCTGTCTATCCTCGGGTCACCTCACATACGAGGATTTCTATTCTATTTATAGGCTGACATGAAGTCCTTACAAAAGACTAAATTACCCCTGCACTATAATCTAATCTAAGTACAAAAAGTCTTCATCAGCATTTGTTGTTGTTCATCTGTATTAACTAATGCGGATGTGTTGATCTTCATCAGCATTTGTTTTTTTCTATCGCATTAGTGTTTGGTCATCAGCATTGACAAATGCGGATGAACAAACACTTGGCGCATTTGTTGCTAACCATCCGCGTTAACTAATGCGGATGTACACTTCCTCGTCAGCATTTGTTCGGCTGTCCGTATTTGTTAATGCGGATGAACAAATACTTGTCAGCATTTGTTCTTTGGTCATCCGCATATACAAATGCGGATAGCCGACACTTGTTGTTCTTTTGTTGATGCAGATTCTTCATCCGCATTGGTTCTTGTACTTGTGGAGATTTCCTGCAGAACAACCATCATCCAATCCTTGAATTGGCATGTATGATCCTTTCAGGGTCCAACATTCTTCAAGCGTGTTGCATCAGCTTTCCAACTTGAATCAAACGAATCTAGATGTTCATGTTCAAGGAAATGTGATTCCAACATCTCGTTTTCATAAGAACCATCCAACATCTCAGATTATTGGTCCTTTAAATGAGAGAACTACGAGGAGTAAATCAGAACAAGAAAATCTTTGCTTATACTCATGTTTTCTTTCTCAAATTGTTACTAAAAACGTTACCGAAGCATTAAAGGACAATAGTTGGATTGAGGCTATGCAAGAAGAATTATTGCAATTCCACAAATAAGAAGTATGGAATCTTATGGATTTACCTGAAGGAGAAAATGCTATAGGCACAAGATGGTTGTCCAGAAACAAAACAGATGATCGAGGCATAGTTATTAAAAATAAAGAGAGACTTTTTGCACAAGGATACACTCAAGAAGAAGGTATTGATTATGATGAAGTATTTGCTCTAGTTGCAAGACTTGAATCAATTAGTGTCTTCCTGGCTTATGCATCATTCATGCAATTCAAAGTGTATCAAATGGACGTAAAGGGTGCGTTCTTATATGGACCAATCACCGATGATGTGTATGTAAAGCAACCTCCGGGTTTTGAAGATTCGGAATTTCCACATCGTGTGTACACGCTTAGCAAAACTTTGTATGGACTTCATCAAGCCCCTAGAATCTGGTATGAAACATTGTCACAACACTTAATCCAACACGGATACACGCGAGGGAAAATCGATAAAGAAGGATGATGATGATCTCTTATGTGTACAAGCGTATGTCGATGATATCATATTTGGTTTTACAAGTCCAAAATTATGCAATGAATTCGACAAAATAATGAAGTCTTGATTTCAAATGAGTTCTATAGGAGAAATAAATTTCTTTCTTGGACTTCAAGTCAAGTAATCTACAGATGGTATTTTCATCAATCAAGAGAAGTTTGTTGACAAGCTCTTGAAGAAATTTAAACTGCAAGATTTTCAGTCTATTAGAACTCCAGCTGACGTAAACACCAAGATTGAGCCTGATCCTAAAGGAAAATCTATAGACCAAACATTATATAGATCTATGATTGGTTCATTGATGTATCTCACTGCATCAAGACCAGACATAATGTATGTTATTTGTGTCTGTGCCATGTATCAATCAGACCCGAACGAATCTCACTTAATTGCTGTTAAAAGAATATTCAGGTATCTTAAAGGTAAACCCTCTTTAGGGCTATGGTATCCTTATGAAGGAAACTTCAAGTAACATGGATATACTGATAGTGATTATGGAGGATGTTATCAAGATATAAAATCTACTACGGGTGGTCGTCAGTTTTTAGGACCAGATTAGTCTCATGGAAATATAAGAAACAAACAAATGTCTTCGTTTCAACCCTAAAAGCTGAGTACATAGCTGCTTTAGCAGGATGTTCTCAAATCCTTTGGTTACAAAACCAACTGCTGGATTACGGGTTCAACTTTCTTAAAACTCCAATTTATATTGATAACACTGCTACTATGTTCATTATATCTAATCCTATCCAACATTTGAAAACAAAATATATTGAGATGCGATATCATTTTCTCAGAGATAACTCTGAAAAAGGTTTAATCATTTTGATTCAAATTGCAACTGAAAAATAGTTGGCAGACCTCTTTGTTGGGTTTGTTAGAACACAAAATCATAGTTTAACCATTTAAACTTTCTGAAAACGCAGTGGAAGTAAAGCATTATAACCATGTTTATAAGCTGAAAAATATGTTCATTAGATGACCATATTAATGTATAAAACAAACCCAAAGAACAAAGGATCATTTATGTGAATTAGCAAGCTATGAACATGTGAAAAACTACATAAAATCACAGCTTCATTGAGCTGTGATATATACCTTTCTGCAGCAGCTAAACTCGACAGAAAAGAGTTGTTAGATGCTCAAGAACTTGGCCAAGACTCCAAAGAAGGAACCCTCAAGCTAGTATACCCCAAGCTCCTTGCAAACACACCTTCTTGTTAGGTAGAATACACCAAGAATAGCTCCAAAACCTCTTGATTTTCTGCTGAAAAACCCTTTTTCAGCTTGTTAGAACCGTGGGTTCTAGAGGGAGAGAAGAGAGAGAGCTGATTTCTTTTGTTGCATATGATGAGAGTCATGATCATGGAATAACAAGAACCTTTCTTGTTATTAGAGCACTCCAAGAACCACACAAGAACACATCAAGAAAAACACAAAATCAGCTCAAAATTCAGCTCTAATCCATTCAATGTTGCTGCCTAAAAAAACGTAAGATAGATGGAGAGAGGAGGAGCTAATTTCTTTTGTTGTGTGTTCCTCTTTTTATGTCATGTGTGGAAGAGAGAATATATCTTGCTAGTGGAGGGGACCAAGCATGCATGTGTGTGTGCTTCAAGAGAATAAAACCCACTATCCCACATGCATGTGTGTGTGTTTGTCTAGGAATAAAAGCTTTGTTATGCATGCATGTGAACGGCCAAAACATGGCTGGAAGATGGTTTTATTTTTTTCTTTCTTAATATCAAATATTAAGTTCTAACACACACATGTATTGTCTAGTCTTTTAACTAGTTTATGCAATTAACCATTTAATTGTATAAGTAGTATATTCTCATTATTATTTGGTGTTATACAACTAATTTAAATAACACTTCAAATAATATTATTGAACAAAATATCCTAATAAATTGTTCCATATCATATGCAACTTATTTAGAAAACCCATTTTCTAAATTGGTGTAAATATTTAATTGCATGATCATATATCAATTAAATATTTAATTGGTGTTTGCTAAGCTTGTTATTGGGTATAACCCGACTTGGATCATAACGTACTAACCACATCAATATTTTATGTGTCTTGGGCACATAGAATCCTACAATCTCCCACTTGCCCAAGATTCATAGAATATTGATGCAAGTAGTAAATAACGCCTAACAACGGTTTACTACCCTTAATACGCATGACTTATGGCCATTCAATAACATCATCCCATTCAAGTACCCTACTTGAAATGATTTAGGTGAATCAATCATTTATCCTTTTGTTACAGATGTCATGTTAAATCCAAGGACACAGTATGATCATTCCTTGTTGATTTAACTTAATCAGGCCTTAGACATCTTACTCTCAACGAATAAGAGGAACAAATCCCATCTTGACTACATACGTTTCTCACAATCACCTTATGTCATACCTAAACATAGCCTTATGTACTGACAATTATTTCATATCAGTGAAGAACTAGCTCGAGGTATAACACTTGGTGAATATTAAAACCCAATATGTATCTCAGGTCGGAGGATACCAAATGATATTCGCCTTTACTCAAATTTACTTATGATCAATCGATAAGATTCCATGTAGTAAAATTTGAGATGCGGGTTAGTCCAATATTTGTATCCCACAAATATCTATGAACCTTGGCAGCAACCTATTGCTCTATATTCATCCTTATGAATATCAACCAATCCAAGTTCATAATAGTCTTACCCTCACACTTGTTCCCACAAGTATGAACGACTACGGACATTTAGAGTAAATAATTTACTCATGGATTAAACATGCTAAATTGGAACATTAATTGAGACATTATAACCAAATAATTTTACTCAAATAATAAAGAGTTCCACATATTCAAATACAAAATTTGATCAAGTCCAATCACTAGAATATCGAAGTCCTAAGGCATAGGCATGACTTTCATGCTTTGCCCTTTGCTTCGTGAGTGGATCCGCAATGTTTGATCAAAGTGAACTTTGCGAATACATATCTTTCCCTTTTCAACTTCATCCCTTATGTAGTTGAATCTCCGCTCATTGTGCCTAATCTTTTGATGTGCACGGGGTTCCTTGATTTGAACAATCGCACCCTCGTCATCACAAAGATTTCTAAGGAGTCTTGAATGGTAGAGACCATCCTTAGATTGGTGATAAACCTTTTTATCCAAGCAGCTTCCCAAGCTGCTAATGAGGCGGCTATGTATTCGAATTCTGTAGTGGATAATGCTATCCTATTCATAATTGAGACGTACCCTGATTGTGATCGAGGATCATCTCGATCAGTTTGGAAACTAGCATTCGTGTAACCCTTTACAACTAGTTCCTCTTCATCAGATCCGTATATTAGAAACATATCCTTAGTCCTCCTAAGGTATTCCAATATACTTTCAACAGCCATCCAATGGCTGTTACTTGGATTCTGCTGATATCTACTTGTCATGCTTAACGCGCATGACACGTCCAGTCTAGTGCATATTATCGCATACATGATGGATCCTATAGCAGACGCATATGGGATGTCCTTCATACGGTCTTGCTCATCCTTTGAGCTTGGACATTGAGATGCACTCAATATTGTCCCTCTTTGAATAGGTATTATACCTTTCTTAGAGTTTTCCATCTTGAACCTTTTCAAGATTTTATCAATGTATGCACTTTGGTTAAACCCTATCAACTGCCTCGATCTATCCCTATAGATCTTTATTTCCAAAATATAGACGGCTTCACCGAGATCTTTTATGGAAAAACAATTTCCAAGCCAGGTTTTAACACCTTCCATGGTTGGAATGTCATTCCCAAAATGTAATATGTCATCAACATACAATACTAAGATTGTGATTACACTCCCACTAGCCTTTTTATACACATGAGCCTTGTCAGTATCCAAGTTTCCATGCATATTTGTTTTCTTCTCGAAAACCCACTTGCATCCAACCGGTTTGGAGTTAAGTGGAGGGTCAACCAATTCCTAAACTTGGTTGTCATACATGGATTGCATCTCTACGTTCATGGCTTCCAGCCATTTGTCACAATCCGAATTGGACATAGCATTATGGTATGTAGTTGGCTCATCGGAGTCAATCTCATAGCATCCATCCATAAAAGATCCATATATTTCAGGTGGAATGCTAACTCTACCAGATCTATGAACGTTTTGTGTGTATCGATCAACCTCTTGATCATTGTCAACAACCTCTTGTTGATAGCTAGTGTCAACCAAACGTGTATCGGCTTGTGGATCTTGATCCTCATCAAATTCCACTGTTCTATGCGTCATTCCTTCCATAAGGAATTTGGCTTCCAAGAACTATGCCTTTTGAGCAATACCTTTTGCTTTGTTGGATCAAAGAAGTAGTATTCTATATAGTCCTTTTGGATATCCAACAAATATACACGTAGTGGATCGACTTTCAAATTTGTTTTGGGTGTTAAGCTTAACATAAGCTTCACTACCCAATGCCTTTTAAATATGATAGTGATGGAACTCTTTTCATGCCATATTTCAAAAGGGTGTCGAATCCACTTTCTTGGTTTGGGCCATATTCAAAATACGAGCCTCGGAGAGTAGTGCGAAACCCCAAAATGATAGAGGTAGTGAGCTTATAGCCATCATAGGTCGAACCATATCCAATAGGGTTCGATTTCACCTTCTCTATCTAAACGGAGAACTTTGGTAGTTCTATCGAGTTGATTTTCTACTTCATTCTTGAAGTTTTGAACATTTCAAATTCTTCATGTTTATGTGCCATCAAGAACACATGACCATAGCGACTATAATCGTCGGTAAAGGTAATGAAGTAAGTTTCATCATACCTTTTCATTGTTTTAAAAGGACCTCATACATCCAAATGTATGACTCCTAATAAGTCTTTTTGCCCTCTCATTAGTTCCACTAAAGGGCGTGTTGGTCATCTTACCTTGTAAACAAGATTCACACTTATCAAATGAACAATTTTCATTTGTTTTCAAAAGACCATTCTTTTAAAGTGTTTAAATCCGATTCTTGTTTACGTAACCAAGATGACAATGACAAGAATAAGAGTCACTTAAACCCTTTTAAGTCTCTTGGTGTATGATATGTATAATGTGTTATTATAGGACGAATCATCATGAACCAATTCATAAATATTATTAGAAGGCATAGCCTTGAAATAATATACATCATCCATATAAACATAAATACCATCATTTACTAACTTTAAATCATAACCATATTGTTTTAAAAGGGAAACTTAAATCATGTTCCTAGTCACACTAGGAGCATATAACATGTTTTGAAGAACAACTTCCAAACCTTTTGAAAGTTTCAAAACATAGTCTCCTTTCTTAAAGTGCTTATTTCTTTTGAACCCTTGCAACAGATTGCAATAGTGAGTTCCACATGTGGTATCCAATTACTCATGTGCTTTGAGGAAATAACATTTAAGTCAATATGGATTATGAAAGTCATGCTTGAGGTTTGCCTAGCATCCCTCTTATTTCTCAACTCATTGAGATAGGTTGGACAATTCCCTTTCAAATGACCTATCTCACCATACTCAAAGCATGGATCGTTTTCGGTTACCTTAGGCTTCATAAGCTTAGGTTTTGGAGGTTCCGCTTTGATCTTCCCTTCCCCTTTGCCTTTGATGTGCCCTCCTCCTTTGGCAACATTTGCCTTAGGATCGGGAATGGCCTCAACATCGTCGGGGTCGGGTTGGTTATCGTCAAGGACATTTGCCTTTGCTCTTGCTTGAGAACAATTCTTAAGTTTCAAGACTAGTCCATAAGGTTATTATGGTTCAGACGATCCCTCTCTAAAATAGTTCTCAGTGATAGGGTATGGACGGTCGGGGTGGTAGCATTATTGTTTGCGGCCATTCTACAAATTTTACAAAGTTCTTTTTAGTATTTCTTAAAATTTCATTTTAATTATTAATACCCTTTATGTCTCATAGACAATTAATAATTAAAATCTAGAATCCAACGTTACATTCAAATAATGGTTTGGTGACCTTTATCCCATTATTCAAATTAACAAGGTAGTCAACTTTTGACAATTGCAACCTTTTGCAACTTCTAGCGGTATGGGATCGACTTTAAACATCATATGTAAAGTCGGCATGTTAATCCCATCAACACCATTTGGAAACCATATTTTAGGTGATCCATTCAACATGGTTTGCAAATCAAGTCACCCTACTTGTACACACATGTGAGTTTACCAACACAAGTGGTTAGGTGACCTTTATCCCACCAATGTGGTATTCCCACCTTAAGTCATAAGTTCCCTCAAAATGGTTAGGTGACCTTTATCCCATTAAAAGTTTCCAAATAACTTAAGTGTTGTGCAAAAGGATGGTGTTGAACTTGTTTGAAAAGGGATTTTTAGTTTTCATTAATTCTATTTTTGAAAACTCTATGTACCTTGTATTTGCATGCTTTCAAATACAAGGTATCCTATGGTTCATTTTTAATAAAACCTCTTTTATTAAATCGTCAATCCTTTTAATAACCTCTTATTAATCACTTAATGATTAAGAACCATAGATGCAAGGTATCTTATGGTTTATTTTTAATAAAACCTCTTTTATTAAATCATTAATCCTTTTAATAACCTTTTATTAACCACTTAATGATTAGAAACCATAAATTTTCAGCTTGTTAAGTTTGCTAATGAGTTTGTTATGCATATCCAAATATCAAACAACAATCATACAACAAACAACCAAACAAGCATAATGTAAACAACCACAATGTGCATAACCATAGCTACTATTGTGACCACACTGGTTTGCCATCACAAGTGTGATCATTTGGTCTTTCCTAAGGGTTGAATACAACACAAAATAGAGGTCTTCTTAGACTCCCACTTGAACTTGCATCCATATGCTTCAAGTCCCTTTTTGTGTCTTTGATGTCCATCTTTGGGTCTTCATTTTTGTCCATCTTCCTTTTACAAAAATTATATCCTAATACATTTTTCTAAGAAAAGAAATGCACCTAATCTATTTATTACATAACCAAATGAATAAATAATTACAACCCAAATAATAAACACAAATATTACAACCCAATTGAATGAATTAAAACAACCATTAAAACCATCCAAATCACACAAGGCCTTAAGCTAGGTTATGCACTTTAACAACCAATGATCATATCATTTATTCATATAATGAAACCCCACTTAAAACCACCAAATTTCAGCCAACATAAACTGAAATTTTTGGTTTTAAATATTGTCCAAACAATCAACATTTTATCAACATGTATTTCTTTCAAGATTTCATCACAAGCATGTATGATATAATCTTGAAAGTTGGGGATTCATCAAAACAGAAATGTAGCAGCCCATAATCAGCCTATTATGAGTTTAAAATCATCCTCTAAAACTAATTTTTAAAGGACAAGAACAAGCAAGCTATCCACATAACCGGCTCTTGATGCCATTGTTGGGTTTGTTAGAACACAAAATCATAGTTTAACCATTTAAACTTTCTGAAAACGCAGCGGAAGTAAAGCATTATAACCATGTTTATAAGCTGAAAAATATGTTCATTAGATGATCATATTAATGTATAAAACAAACCCAAAGAACAAAGGATCATTTATGTGAATTAGCAAGCTATGAACATGTGAAAAACTACATAAAATCACAGCTTCATTGAGCTGTGATATATACCTTTCTGCAGCAGCTAAACTCGACAGAAAAGAGTTGTTAGATGCTCAAGAACTTGGCCAAGACTCCAAAGAAGGAACCCTCAAGCTAGTATACCCCAAGCTCCTTGCAAACACACCTTCTTGTTAGGTAGAATACACCAAGAATAGCTCCAAACCTCTTGATTTTCTGCTGAAAAACCCTTTTTCAGCTTGTTAGAACCGTGGGTTCTAGAGGGAGAGAAGAGAGAGAGCTGATTTCTTTTGTTGCATATGATGAGAGTCATGATCATGGAATAACAAGAACCTTTCTTGTTATTAGAGCACTCCA
This sequence comes from Flaveria linearis, assembly GCA_024085815.1. Taxonomy (NCBI): domain Eukaryota; kingdom Viridiplantae; phylum Streptophyta; class Magnoliopsida; order Asterales; family Asteraceae; genus Flaveria; species Flaveria linearis. The sequence goes on along the minus strand of CM044012.1, from coordinate 7,739,993 downwards.
AGAACCACACAAGAACACATCAAGAAAAACACAAAATCAGCTCAAAATTCAGCTCTAATCCATTCAATGTTGCTGCCTAAAAAAAACGTAAGATAGATGGAGAGAGGAGGAGCTAATTTCTTTTGTTGTGTGTTCCTCTTTTTATGTCATGTGTGGAAGAGAGAATATATCTTGCTAGTGGAGGGGACCAAGCATGCATGTGTGTGTGCTTCAAGAGAATAAAACCCACTATCCCACATGCATGTGTGTGTGTTTGTCTAGGAATAAAAGCATTGTTATGCATGCATGTGAACGGCCAAAACATGGCTGGAAGATGGTTTTATTTTTTTCTTTCTTAATATCAAATATTAAGTTCTAACACACACATGTATTGTCTAGTCTTTTAACTAGTTTATGCAATTAACCATTTAATTGTATAAGTAGTATATTCTCATTATTATTTGGTGTTATACAACTAATTTAAATAACACTTCAAATAATATTATTGAACAAAATATCCTAATAAATTGTTCCATATCATATGCAACTTATTTAGAAAACCCATTTTCTAAATTGGTGTAAATATTTAATTGCATGATCATATCATCAATTAAATATTTAATTGGTGTTTGCTAAGCTTGTTATTGGGTATAACCCGACTTGGATCATAACGTACTAACCACATCAATATTTTATGTGTCTTGGGCACATAGAATCCTACACTCTTTACTAAAGCCTTTTTACCAGGAAAGTTTGAGTATTTGTTAGAGTCATTTGGTCTTATTAGCCATGTGTAAAAGCTGGTTTATGAGCATTTCAGTTAAATTGAGTCTTAACATGATCAGAACCCTCCCTTAACTAAATAGGACATAACAAGAGATCCTGTCAGAGTTAATTGCCTGATTGTATTTTGTGTGTGATGTTTCTTAGAAAAAGTAAAACCAAATAAAAAAATAGAAAATTAAAATCAAAAAATAAACATAAAGAAAAAAGTACAAAATAGAGGTTTTCTTTGTTAATTTATTATTTAGGAGTGAATCTGTCCTTACAATATATGAGAAATAATAATACATTAGTTGGACCAGTTGCATATTTCACTCGATGATAAAGTCTGAGATGATCAGATATGATGTGTAGGCATATTCATACAATTATACTAAAAAAGTAAATTCTTGTGATTAAACTAAATCATCTATGCATGTATATGTGTTCATATTAGTACTAATAAGTAGTATTAGCTTATCAGATTGAATGCTTGTAAAGATACAAAACTCACACCCGGTGGTGATATGAATAACCATGAGATCTATTACAAACATCAGCTCACTTCTCTGTTATGAGTGATCATAGACCTGAAGTGATGAGATATTCTTTGTCGTAAGTGATTACAAACCTGGATATTCTCCTTTGATGCAAAAGGATGCCAATATGCACAACCCATTCAAATGGATGGTTAGAGATTATCAAATGGTTTAGCCATGATAGTTCTCAGCTAAACTATAAACATGAACTCTGGTTATGAATATATGTCACGCAATAAGTTGAGAACTTGTGATTTCTTGCATACCTTGATGATAGTTGATCTCTCTAAGTCTATGTGTATGTTATATCATGTCATATCTAATTCAACCCTAATCAATCCAAGAATTGAAAAAGTAAGTGTGTTGATTCTTTTGCCAAAAACACTCATTGTCTGTCATTGGATCTTGTGTTTCCTTTGCTGCAAAATCACTGACCTGGAACACACTTGATCAGGATTTAATCATTGTCTATGACTATCCATAATTTTTTTATTTTAATGTGCTGATCTTAACTGATATGATCTCACTACAGACATTGATTCAATTGTAAATATTTGATTTTTATTCTGCTTTAAATTTGATTTTTGCATGTTTTCTGTGTGCATGCATATTAACAATGATTAGTATGCTCTTCATATGCAATTTCAAGAAACTTCTAAGTTTTATTAAACATAAAAGTTTAGGGGGAGTAAAAAGTAAAAGTGTCTAAGAGAAAATAATTCAAATTTCAAGATATGAAAATCCAAAATTAAATGTTTTAAATGGAAAGGATAAAGCTAAAAGTTCAAGCATATGTGTGTTTGAAATATTTTAAAGTGGAAAAGCTTCTTGCAGCAATTTAATATGAGATTATTTGTTAAAATCATAGGCTAAAATGAAGGGAAATTGTTTTTGAAAATTTAAAACAAAAATAAAAAGGTCAAAACATAAAAAAATAATAAAATTTTAAATTAAAAATAAAAGTTTGAAATGTCAAAAGTTGAAAATTGAGAGTCAATTATGTAAATTTTGGGTGAAAGTCAAAATTTGACAAATTGTTTAAATACTAGTATATGAATAGTACTAAAGTGTTTAAATAGTGCTCAGATGGAAGACTTGAAAATTACAAGTGTTAGACTCATGAAAGGAATCTCATGTGCCTAAACAGTATTCAAAAGTCTAAATAGGAGCGTGATGATTTTTTAGAAATTTTACAAGTGTTTGGGCGTTTTAGACAAACTCATACGCCTAAACAGTTGTCATAAGTCTGAAAATTTGATTAAGTGCTGGGCGTTTTATCCATGCTCATGCGCCTACACAGTATCACACTTTCAAGAGTTGGGCGTTTCAAGTGAAAATTCACCAAGTGTTGGGCGTTTCAGCTAGTCTCATGCGCCTAAACAGTGCAAAAGCGCCTAAACAGTGCTTATGAATCTGAATAATGCTCATGCGCCTAATCTCATGTGCACAAACAGTGCTCATGCGCACAAATAGTGCTCATGCGCCTATTTGTTTAAAAATCAACCCCATGCGCACAAACAGTGCTCATGCGCCTAACCCCATGTGCACAAGCAGTGCTCATGCACCTAAAATATTCACATAGTATAAATATAACAATTTGTGATTTCAGTCATTTCATTCACTCAAAGCCCCTGAACACACATCCGACTCTCGAACTCATTGATTCTCATATTCTGATAGGTTTATATTCTAAACTTGCGATTTATAGTGTGTTTCTCAGATTATAAACATAAGTTCATGAATGAATTCATACAAATTTCAAGATTCTGATGTGAATTTGAATGGGCGTTTCATTGCTATTCGGGCGTTTGAACCCTAGTCGATTCATGCTTTTGAAATTTATGATCAAATTGAGAATTAAGAACAGAAATTGATGATAGATTGTTAATATAAACATGATTTCGAGCGTTTTGATATATTCAAAACTGTATTTCATCATCATTGATCATGATGATGATTGTTCATAAGTCGACATGAAGATGAACAGTCAAAATTTTGAATTTATAATAAAAATGGAAAATTCATAAAAAATCATTTTCTAATAAGTTTTGATAAAAATTTAATGAATTGATGTGTTTTAAATCATATATACACTAACTTGAAAATATTTTGTTCTTGAACAGAATATATAAACACTTAGAAAATTTTCAAAGTGCAAGTTAGATTTAAAATTTTTTAAAACATAATAATTCATAAAATTTCAATAAACATTCATTGATTTCAAAGTGTTAAAATCAGATTGACTAAATTTCTTGTTTCCTTTTTGCAGATGGCCGAATTGAAGTTTGAACCTAAGCATAATGTAGCTGCATTACTTTATGAAGATTTACAAGATGCTGTGAGTTATGAAGAAATGATTAGGTTTTTGCTGAGAACCAAGTACGTATATGCCATGTGTTACCAACCAGTCATTTATGCAAGACTTATCAAGAGATTTTGGAACACAATAACTGTTGAGATTGATGATGAAGGCATGAATGTTTTAAGAGGATTCATAAATAATGACAGGATGATAGAAGTATTTAAAGATTCTGTCAGAGTTGCTCTAAGACTAGGACAAAATGACCCTGATGACTTAGCTGAGCAATCATTTAATGAGTGTAGAGAAACATTTATAGCTATGGGTCACCCAGATCATTTTCCAAAGAAACAATTCTTCAGAGCTAGAGTCTACAATCATTGGAAGTTACTTTATTATATCTTCCAACATTGCATGTCTAAGAGGAGTGAAGGATGGAATTCTTTCCCAGTAGACATAGCATCAACCATTGTAGCTCTTGCAAAAAATAGAAGATTTAACATGGCTAGATGGATTTTGAATGGGTTTATCTTCGACTTGGAGAAAGTTATCAGGAAAAAATACCTGATGTATCCAAGATTCTTACAGATGATCATTAATGAAGAACACCCTGATTTCCATGTTTATGGTGTTAGTGGAGAATGCTTATTCATTGAGCACATGACTGAGATATCCTATAAAAGGCTGGCCATGGTTACAGGTGCTCCAAATGTACCTATGTTTGATTATGCTTAATGTTGCTAGAGATGAAGTAGACATCACTATTGTGAAGTCACTGGATCGGTAGACATCCGAGCGTGTTCTTGACGGAAGGATAAAAACCAAAAGATTATCAATAACACGAACAATAATCGAATGATTTTATTGATAAAACATAACGATTTTAAGCTCGTTACAACTTAAGAATCAAGACTTTTAGCAAGGGGAGATCGAGCATGATCTCCCCTCTCATCCGGCAGCACCTGGGCGCCGGGCACACTATCAAAACCCTTAGGTTTCTACACATTGAAACTGGTATATATAGGCCTCGGCCCATATTAGATGCGACTGGGCCCATTCGTGCGATTGGACCATGTGTATGGTTCAATCGTACGACTGGACCATGCGTATGGTTCAATCATACGACTGGACCATTCTTATGGTTCAGTCTTACGAATGCCCTAATCGCATCTCTCAGTCGCACGACTGGTCCATTAGCATGGCTCAGTCGTATGACTGAGTCTCATTCGCATATGCTCCTACGAATGACCCAGTTTCATGTGTTTACAAGGTGTATAACATTAAGCCTAGACTATTCGTCAAGCGACGGACACACTATATATGACAATATATGCTCCAACAACTAAAGATCATTTTCACTTGATTGAGGATGAACCAGTTGATCCTAATGACCTCATTGAAGAAGTTCCTCAAGAACCTTCTGATGATGATAAAGATGAAGGTGATGGTGATAAGGATGATGATGAGACTGATGATGATGAAAGCTCTTCTAGTGATGATGATATTAATAATGGTGATAGTGGTGTAGCTGAAAGTGTTAATGATGAAACTACTATTAATGATGAGCATGTTAAAGAAGTTAATGAAGACACTCATGCTGGTGATAATATGGATGTTAATATGAATGAAGATCTTGATCAATAACAAGATTTTGGTATTGATTATATTGATGCAATGATGTCAAAGCTTATTTTTCAAAGTTCTACACCTATTGCTGAGTCTCCTATACATATATTTCAAGAACAATTTGTAGCTGAAGAAACTCATGTTCAAACAGCACAACATGTGCCTGTACAAACTAAAGAAGTTCAAGATGTACATGTAATAGAGACTTTGAAAGAAGCTTACAAAGCTTAGTAAGAAATCATTGAGAAGTTAAAAGAAGATAATGATAAACTGAAGGAAGTGATTTTAAAGAAAGATGAAGAAATTGTTGAGCTTGTGAAATCTAAAGAAGAGAATGTGAAGACATTTGAAGTAATGATAAGAGATTATGATCTGATGGAAGAAAGGTTTAATAAGTTGAAAGAAGAAAATGAACTTTTGAAAAATGAATTAGAAAAAATAAAGGAAAGCCAAAAGTCCTCATCTCCTGAAGTCATGATCATTTTAGAAGTTAATCCTATTGATGTTGAAAAGATTTCTGAAGTTGATAAAGGTAAAAGAAAGATTAATGATATAGATGTTTAATTTTTACCTGAATCATCATCTAAAGTTCAAAAGATTATAGACGAACCTGCTACTTAAGAAGAAGAAGAAGAAGTTCATGTTCAAGAGAAAATAGGAGCTCTTAAGGATCTAGAAGGTGAATTTGGAGATGAATGGTATGATGAGGTTCTGGAAGATGAAGACATCATTAAAGGAAATTTAGAACCTACTTTTTCACCAATAGAAACAACTCAAAAAGATATACCTGAGGATATTGAAGATAGGTATAATTATCTGATTAAGATGAAGTATAACAGTGTTCCTTGATGGTTTGATAGTATCTCAAATTAATGAAGAGTTTGAGAAGTGCATTACTGCTGAATCAGTTGCTCCTGTGGATCCGGATGAGATGTTGGTAGAACATGGAGAATGAATCCTCTACAGGAAAGCATAAATGTTGAAGAACTGTCTACATCTGAATTATATCATCCTAATTTTGATGATATGAGTATCCCTGCTCTGAGAACGTGGCTCCAATCTAGAAATTATCCAAGAAAGAAGCTGAATAGATTACAATTAGAATCTTTAAGAAATTTGGTTTGAAGCTTTCAAGAAACAGAGAGGCAAACAAATAAGATGGTGGTACTTGACATGCTTAATCCTCAATACTTGGAGATAACTAAAAGAACAAAAAATTTGAAGCCTTAAGAGATTAAATCTATGGCTATGAAAAGCAGTGTCTATGAAAGGAGAAAGGAACTTATGAAGATGTTTCCAGAAACTAAAAAACAAGCATATCAAGTTTCTATGGAACAAAAACAATTATGGAATAAAGCTAGATCGGGAGGTGATTTTGTGAGAAATGTATTGCAAAAAGGACAATCAATTTCTAAACTGCTTAATGCTTTGTTCCTGACACAACCAAAGATGTTAAAATAATGGCATGGAAATATGGTGAAGTCATTGATGCTTTCTTGATTAAAAGAGTTAATGCAATTTATGATGTGTATCACTTTTACTCCAGTATCATAAAGCTGCCAGTGCAAGACGTGAAAGAGCTGAATAAATTTCCACTAATCAACCCGACAAAAGCTAGTCGAGGTGAGAATTTTGTGCAATTACTTAACAGAGGCATATCTAGCATTAGTTCATTTTTACAAACACGGTCCGATAAGGAAGATAAAGAATACTTTAATTCTTTGAAAAGAAAAGAAAATATAGTGGAAAGCAAGAAAAGGAAGAATAGTTTTTCATTGTATTTAGTGAACAATACTTTGATAAGGTTACTACTCCTAGATTGAAGGTGATAGAAGGAACTCAAAAGTCCAAACCAATTTTGAGATGGTTCTACAATGCAGATACGTTTGAGTTGAAATTAGTTTGAGATCTAGATGATTGGAATCATGACATGATATCATTATTTGGAGTATTTGCATTAAAGCTCTTACATCCCAGTTACATCTCATTTTTGTCTATCCAGAAGTTTCAAAAAGTAGTACTTGAAGTGGCTAGAAAATGATAAAAATACTTCTTGTCAATTATCAAAGTGATGAATGCTGCAATGGAAAGAATTTCCTTAAGAAAAGCTTTAACTTATGCCAATATTGTGAAGAAGGATATTAAAGGAATAGAATTTATGAGAATATCAAGTAAAGGGGTGTTGGAAGTGCATTCAAAAGAGCATTCAAAACCTCTTGAATTATATGCTAATATTGTCATTGCAGGTTTATCTAAAGAAACATTGGAGGTGACGAACAAGATGGAGATCAAGACGAATAAATCTAAACCAGAACAAGGTATTTTGGCAAGCAAGTTCAAGTCTGCTATTGCTAAAGTCTTAAGGGAGCAGGAAATGTATAAAGAGAAATCTATGTTTCCAATCAAAGAAGAACCAGAAGAATTTTGAAGACAAAGGAGAAAAGACAAAAGATTAAAGATTTTAGAGAAAAACACAAAGATTGAAGATTTTGAATACAAAGTATAGAAGGTTGAATATTTTGAAGACTGAAGACAAGGTCAATCTTAGGGGAGTATTGTAGCAGCCTCTTGAAGATTAACATTTAGTCTTTATTAGTATTTTGTATAGTTTTGTCATAGTTTAGGGACTGTTTATATAAATAGATGTTCCTTATGTTTTCTTGACAGTATAAATAGCATAAATATGTATTGTGTAGGTAGACAAGTGATAAGAGTCAGTTGAACGAACTTGTAACTATTTTTATACTTGTATTGTCTTTGCTTACTATCAATGAACAACTATGAATTTTTTGATTTGTTTGCATTGATTTGATTACTTATATGTGTTTTGATTGAATTGCATTACAATATCATCACAGATCGATCTATTTTTTTCCTATCATGGTTTCTCTTTGACTTAGAGAAAGGGATCAGAAACAAATACCTGATGTACCCTAGATTCTTACAGATGATCATCAATGAAGAACACCCTGATTTTCATGTTTATGGAGGTGGTGGAGAATTCTTAGTTATTGAGAATATGATTGAGATATCCAACAAAAGGTTGTCTATGATTACAGGTGCACCTAATGTACCTATGTTTGACTACATGTTGAATGTTGCCAGAGATGAGGTAGATATCACTGTAGATCATTTTCACTTGATTGAGGATGAACCAGTTGATCCTAATGATCTCATTGAAGAAGTTCCTCAAGAACCATCTGATGATGATGAAGATGAAGGAGATGATGATGAGAATGATGATGAGCAAGATGATGATGAAAGCTCTACGAGTAATGACGATAATAATGATGGTGATGGTGCTATAGCTGAGGGTATAATGAAGAAACTACTGTTGATGATGATCATGATGAAGAAGTTAATGAAGAAACTCATGCTGATGATGAAATGGATGCTAATGTGAATGAAGATCTTGAGCAACAACAAGATTTTGGTATTGATTACATTGATGCAATGATGTTAGAACCTATTTTGCAAAACTCTACACCTATTGTTGATTCTCCTGTGCAAACATTTCAAGAACTATGTGTATCTGAAGAAACTCATGTTCAAATAGCACAAAATGTGTCTATACAAAGTGAAGAAGGTCAAGATGTGGATGTGATTAAAACATTGAAAGAAGATAACAAGGCACAAGAAGAGATTATTAAGGAGTTAATAGAAGAAAATGAGAAGTTGAAGGAAGTGGTACTAAAGAAAGATGAAGAAATTGCTGATCTTGTGAAAAATAAAGAAGAGAATGTGAATAGTTTTGAAGTCATGATAAGAGATTATGATTTAATGAAAGAAAAATTCAACAAGCTAAAAGAGGAAAATGAACTTTTGAAAGAAGAATTAGAAAGAATAATGGAAAGCCAAAAGTCTTTATCTCCATAAGTCATGATCATTTCTGAAGTTAATCTGATAGATGTTGAGAATATCTCTTCAGTTGATAAAGATAAAAGGAAGATTGATGATGTTGATGTTTTAGTTTTACCTGAATCATCAACTAATGTTCAAAAGATTGTTGCTGAACCTGCTTTTCAAGAAGAAGAAGAAGCAAATGTTCAAGATAAAATACGAGCTCTTGATGATTTAGAAGCTGAGTTTGGTGATGATTAGTATGATGAGATTCTAGAAGATGAAGATATTGTTGAAGCAAATTTTGAACCTAATTTCTCTCCAATTGAAACAATGCAAGAAGATGTGCCTGTAGATATTAAAGACAGGTATAATTACTTGATCAAGATGAAGTACAATAGAGTGTTCCTTGATGGCTTAACTGTCTCTCAAATAAATAAAGAATTTGAGAAATGCATAACTGCTGAATCAGCTGCTCCAGTTGATCCGGATGAGATAGTAGTTGAGATGGAGAGTGGAATCCTCTTCAGGAAAATATAAACATTGAGAAACTTTCTACACGTGAGTTACAACATCCTGATCCTGATGACATGAATATAACTGCTTTGAGAATGTGGCTCCAATCTTGAAATTATCCAGGGAAGAAGCTAACTAGATTATAAGCAGAATCATTAAGGAATTTGGTAAAAAGCTTTCAAGAAACCGAAAAGCAAACAAATAAGATGATTGGGCTTGATATAGATAATCCACAATACTTGGAGATTACAAGGAGGAAGAGGATTTCGATACCTCAAGAGATTAAATCTATGGCAATGAAGAGCACTGTGTATGAAAGAAGAAAAGAGCTAAGAAGATGTTTCCCGAAATAGAGAAACAAGCACATCAAGTATCCATTGAGCAAAAGCAATTATGGAATAAAGCTCGAACGACAGGAGACTTGGTTAGAAATGTATTGCAAAAGGACAATCAATTTCTGAACTACTTAATGCAATGATTGTGCCTGATACAACCAAGGATATTAAGATAGTGGCATGGAAATATGATGAAGTTTTTTATGCTTTCTTGATAAAAAGAGTTAACGCAATTTGTGATGTTTATCACTTTTTCTCGAGCATTATAAAATTGCCTATTCAAGACTTAAAGGAGTTGAATAAACTGCCTCTAATCAATCCGACAAGAGCAAGTCGAGGAGAGAATTTTGTACAATTACTGAACTGGGGCATCATAAGAATGAGTTCATTTTTGCAAACTAGATCGATCAGGAAGATAAAGAATATTTAATTCTTTGAAAAAGAAAAGAAAATATAGTGGTAAGCAAGCTGAAGAAGAACAATTTTTGATTGTATTCAGTGATCAATATTTTTCTAAGGTAACTACTGCTGGAGTGAAAGTGATTGAAGGAACTCAAAAGTCCAAACCAATTTTGAGATGGTTCACAATGTTGATACATTTGAGTTGAAATTAGTTCGAGATCTAGATGATTAGAATCATGACATGATTTCATTATTGGAGTGTTCGAATTAAAACTCTTACATCCCAGTTAAATTATTTTTGTCAATCTAGAAGTTTGATAGAGTAGTTCCAGAAGTGGCAGAGAAATAAAATAATTTCTTGTCCATTATCAAAGTAATGAATGCTGCAATGGAAAGAATTTCATTAAGAAAAGCCTTAGCTTATGCAATATTGTGAACAAGGATATCAAAGCAATAGAATTCAAGAGAATATCAAGGGGTGCTGGAAGTTCATTCAAATGAGCATCCAAAACCCTTGAATTATATGATAACATTGATATGCAGTTTATCTAAAGAAACATTGGAGGTGATGAATAGATGGAAATCAAGACAAATGAATTTAAACCAGAACAAGGTATTTTAGCAAGCAAGTTCAAGTCTGCTATTGCTAAAGCTTTCAGAGAACAAGAAATGAATAAAGAGAAACCAATGTCGTAATCAAAGAAGAAACAGAAGATTTTGAAGACGAAGGAGAAAAAGACAAAAGATTGAAGAATTTTGAAGACAAAGTACAAAAGATTGAAGATTTTGAAGACTGAAGACAATGTCAATAGATCAATTTTGAAGACCTTAAGAGATGTTATGATGTTTAATGAATATTTGACTGTTTTGGTGATTAATGGATGCTTAATTCAATCAATTAGAGACAATTAGGATCATAACCAAACCTAAAATCACTAATGGAAAGATAAAACAGTTAATTTTGAACAAATTGGTGTTTGATTGAAGGGTGGAATTGTCAAAATTGAAAGAGTCTGATCAGGCGAAACGTTAATTTTCACACGCGAAATCGTTCATGCGAGAAGTGGAGTTTTCGCAAAATTTTGTTGAAAATCAGTTACAAAAACATTCCTTTTGCGTGAAAACTAGAACATTTTGCAAAATTCAGTTACATAACTTACCGCACGAGAAGCTTATGTGAAAACTTGTGCGATTAGTTTTGTTGAAGACTATTTATGCGAGAACGGTGTCATTCACGCGAAAACTTAAGACTTGATGTTTTTCTTAAAAAAGTTTGATCCCAAGTTTTTCACAATGGCAAACTTGAAGCACATCACGGCCACTCTTAATCTCGATAATGAGATCAGAACAAGCACAAAGCCTCCTCGACTACTCAGCAAAGAAGACTATCTAGACTGGGTCATCGCTTTGAACCATGTCATTTCTACTAAACCCAAGATGATGAGATCTATCAAACAAGGTCCCTATATCCCGATAAACATAAATGACAAAGGAGACTTTGTGCCGAAGCCTAAACACCTCTAGTACGAGGAGGATATGAAAAAAATGGAGCTCAAGGATAAGGTGTATGCTGCCATCACAATGGCACTTACCACTGAAATAGCTCAGAAATTTAAGGATTATAGGAAGGCAAAGGATCTACAGATGCCATGGAAGAGCAAATTATAAGGAATAAGACATGAGGGAGAGCCTGAAGGATATGCTTAACCAAGAGTTTAACATGTTCAATCATATTCTTGGTGAGACATTAGAGGCTCAAATGTCTAGGTCCTGAAGCTTATCATGTCACACCCTCAAAATCCACGTGCGGGGTTTTACGCTAGGCGTGTGAACAAACCAGGATCACAGTCAATAGTTACTCAGAACGACTCTATATGCCATATTAAAATAAAACAAACCAAGTTTAAACTTTAAAACCATGCGGAAGCATTTGTAACATTTGTAACATAAGACAAACCCAAAATATAAAAATGTATAATATGGCAAAACATGCGCCATCAAAATGTTTTAAATCCATAATTAAAAGACAAGTAAACATGTTTATAAATAAAGCCTTAGTATGCATGCTGGACCGTGTTGTGCTCCTACTGGCAAGCTGGATTATCGACATGAGAATAGCATACTAAAAATGTCAACACAATGGTTGGTGAGTTCAAGAGTTGGTGTTTAAACATAAACAGTTTAACAATTGTGATATATATAAGCAGGTATTGTAACAGATAGCTAGTCTATTAACAATAAATATTAATCATAGTGATTCATAATTGAAGCTGACTGTGATAGTTTTTGCCTCCTGCCACGACTTACCAAGTCGTGACAAATGTTCATAGGACAAATTGCACCCGGTTGACCTCGAGTCACGCAGGTGGGGCTCGTCAGACCCAGTAGTACTACCCAAATTTCCCCGCTATTCAATATTAACAATTCTAAAGTGTGAGGACTTTTCCATGGTAAACAGCACTATATTAATATTGTACACAACTTAATACATAAAGCGTTTGTGAAATTACCAGTATGCTATCTCCCCCAAAAGAGATTAATAAATAGTGGGGCATGAACTCACATGATATGCGTAATGAGTACTTAGAGTTTACTTGAAAGAAAGAGTGGACAGTCAACCCTCAGAGGTTACCTAGATCGTAAGTACATGAGTACATGTAAACAGAGAATATGTGGAACCCTAAGTATACTACAACCAAAGACTCAAGGTTTTAGAAGGATAGACATGTTTGACCCAGTTGAACCGTTTGACCCGTTGGTGACATTATGTTGTAAACCATTTAAAAACAATATCATACATCATACAAAATCAAATCATGCATAACCTACTCATATGACCCATAGCTATGACTTATCATAAACAGGCAAAACAGATAATGTATCAATTAATTATCCATACTAACTAACAACACATTCAACATGTCCATTACCTTCCACATGCACCAAGATGGTCAAGTTCCGGTCCCAAACATGATGTCCTAGTTGCTAATCCACATTCAACATCATACATGATCATCAAAGTACATAAATCACACATAAACAAATGGACATTCCATACAACCTATTTAAAAGGTTCTATCACTTCAGAAATCATCCATGGACATACTAACATGCTCCTAATGTCCCAAACATGCCCAAACTATCATCATTCAAACCTTGTGCAAATAAAGTTTCCCTTTTGGGAAAGCATATCCCAAAATCTATCATACACCAAATGTATACATGCATTCATCAATTATGCCATATCAAGTTCATAATAACCCCTAACGATCAACGACATCCAACTAACATAATTCATCAATTCGTATCTAAAAAGTTACTACTTTTGGAAATCTATGAACTACATTATCCATCCTTTGTTTTCTAGCATACATATCATCAATCTAGTATACATATGTCATCCTAAACACATCAACAGCGTCACTACATCACCAAATCATCATATCATACAAATAAAGTTACTATTATTAGTAACCTATGAACAAATCCTTCAATTCATCAATTTCTTGCTAGATCAACGTATTCTAGTATTCATTAAACCAAACTAACATCATAATATCATCAAACAGTCATCAATTTCATACTATCATCATCAATTTCGAACTAGGGTTATCAAGAATCAAAGTCCATAAGCAATTCACAAAAATTATCATTCTTGCATAATCGACGTTAAACAAATGTATACTATCAAACTAACTCACTAGCATCATCAAACAACCTCAACATTCGACATTCATCATCCAATTATAGATTTTGGACCTAAAGCTTCGGCCATATTGAGTTTCATGCAAAAACACCAAAAACTAACCTTCTCAACGTGTAATGGCTTGCAATCACGATTTTAACTTGTTCTAATGCTTGTACTTGATCAAATCCGTGGATCCTTGGTTGTTCTTGATTGAAATCACAAAGGGAGAGGTGGGGAAAGGGAAGTCACGGCCGAAGGGGGGGGGGTTCTAGGGTTGGGTTTTGTTTTAATTCACTTAATTATTCAATATTACTCTTTTACCCCTTATACTTTGCATTTTATAAAGCTTAAGCTTTTAAACTCTTTGTATAGTGTTTTTAACTTAATATATAAACATATAAACTAATAATAACCATTATATATTTTATCTTTATAAAACACAAGACCTACGAATTAATACGCACGTTTCCACGTTACCCGATTAATTTCCTAATTAGTATTTAAAAAAAAACGCAAACATATAAGCACAATGCAATAATCACATTTTCATTAGATTATTATTAGTTTGTCATTATTAACTATTTTAAAATCACCAACATTCAATGATAACTAGTGTGTGCTTATGACACGTGTATGCAAGTCTTAACGAAACTAACGAAGTTTTGGTAACGGAAAATTACCAGATGTCACATTATCCCCATGTTGAAAGAATTTTCGTCCTGAAAATTACGTTACATGGTGAGAGTGTTCTATCACTGGTCTACTGCATTGGCACACAGAAATCAAAATCTAGTGAGTTTTGGATGAGTTGTCACATCATCCCCATGTTGAAAGAAATTTCATCCCGAAATTTAAATCAATACCTTCGTCTGCAGGCATCGTCTCGAATAGTTGAGGATACTTAAGCTTCATTTGATCTTCACGTTCCCACGTGAATTCCGGTCCACGTCACGAGTTCCAACGGACTTTGACTATGGGTATCTTGCTTTGCTTAAGTGTTTTCACCTCACGGTCCATCACCTCAACTGGTTCTTCGATAAAGCGTAATTGTTCATCCACTTGAACGTCCTCTAGTGGTACAATTAGTGTTTTGTCAGATAGACACTTCTTCAGATTTGAAACATGAAATACATCATGGAATCCACTCAGCGAATCAGGTAAGGCTAGTCGATAGGCCACTGGACCTATTCTTTCCAATATCTCAAATGGCCCGACATACCTCAGATTTAGCTTTACTCGCTTGCCAAACCGAACTACCCCTTTCCATGGTGAGACCTTCAATAAGACCTTGTCACCAATTTGAAACTCTAAAGGTTTCCATCTCTTGTCAGCATAACTTTTCTGTCTATCTCGCGCTGCAGCCATACGGTTCCGTATCTGCACAATCTTCTCAGTTGTCTCATGTATTAGCTCGGACCCGCTAGTTGACTATCACCAATTTTAGCCCAACACACCGGTGATCTACATTTTCTCCCATACAAAGCCTCGAAAGGTGCTACCTGTATGCTAGTGTGATAACTGTTATTATAGGAAAATTCCACCAATGGCAGGTGAACTTCCCAGTTGTTCCCGAAATCAATCACATAAGCACGTAGCATATCCTCCAATGTCTGTATGGTACACTCACTCTGGCCGTCAGTTTGTGGATGATAAGCAGTACTCATATCCAATCGTGTACCAAGAGATTTTTGTAGTGATTGCCAGAAGTGTGACGTGAAACGAGCTCCACGGTCAGAGATAATCGAGATCGGTACACCGTGTCTCGAAACGATTTCCTTAAGATACAGTCTGGTTAATTTCTTCATATTATCCGTTTCCTTAATTGCAAGGAAGTGAGCGGACTTTGTCAACCGATCCACAATAACGCATATTGTGTCACAACCAGTATTAGTCCGGGGTAGTTTAGTAATAAATCCATGGAGATTTGTTCCCATTTCCACATTGGTATCTCAGGTTGTTGTAACAAACCGGATGGTTTTTGGTATTCTACCTTGACTTTTGAGCAGGTCAAACACTTGCTCACATACGTGGCTACATCCGCCTTCATGTTAGGCCACCAGTAGTGCGCCTTTAGATCATGATACATCTTGTCAGAGCCAGGATGTATAGAATACTTAGATTTGTGTGCCTCACTCATAACTAAATCCCTTAGATTTCCATAGACATGCACCCAAAGTCTATCCATGAAGTACCGAATTCCATCCTCTTTCACTACCAATTGTTTATCCATTCCCCGTAATGACTCAGAACCAACATTTTCCTATTTTAAGGCTTCTATCTGTGCTTCCTTAACCTGCTCAGGTAGATGGGTACTGATTGTAAGCTGTAAGGCTCGCACCCGCCTGGGTTTGGCTGTTTCTTTCCTGCTTAAGGCATCGGCAACCACATTCGCCTTTCCAGGATGGTACTTGATAGCGCAATCATTATCGTTCAGAAGATCCACCCAATGTCATTGCCTCTATTCAACTCCTTTTGCTCAAAGATGTGTTGAAGACTCTTGTGATCGGTGTAGATGGTGCATTTGGTACCGTACAAGTAATGTCTCCAAATCTTTAAGGCAAAAACTACTGCACCCAATTCCAGGTCATGGGTAATATAGTTCTTCTCGTGAACCTTCAGCTGTCTTAGGTGTAGGCTATCACCTTATCTCGCTGCATCAGGACACAACCCAATCCTTGAATGGATGCATCACAATACACCATGAAATCATCTGTTCCCTCTGGCAATGCCAATATCGGTGCACTACAGAGTTTCTGTTTTAATAGCTGAAAATCCGCCTCTTGACTTTCACCCCATTTGTATGTCGTTCCTTTGTGGGTTAAGGTTGTGAGAGGTTGTGCGATCTTAGAGAATCCCTCTATGAATCATCGGTAATACCCTGCAAACACCAGAAATTGCCTTACCTCGCTCGGTGTTTTGGGTATAGCCCAATCCTTTATCGCCTCAATCTTGGCAGGATCAACATGTATTCCCTTCTTATTAACAATGTGACCTAGAAATTGCACTTGTCGTATCCAAAAGTCACACTTGGAGAATTTAGCATACAGTTGCTCATTCTTCAACAGTTCTAAGATCAATCGTAAGTGCTCTTCATGGTCCTCCTTGGTCCTATAGTATATCAGTATGTCCTCGATAAACGTAATGACAAACTGATCGAGATAGGGTTTGCAAACGCGATTCATGAGGTCCATGAACACTGCAGGTGCATTAGTTAACCCAAAAGGCATGACCAAGAACTCGTAATGACCATAACGAGTACGGAACGCAGTTTTGGAGATGTCTTCTTCTCGGACTCTAAGTTGATGATAATGATCAAACAAATCATCGATACGAGGTAAAGGGTATCGGTTCTTGACTGTGACTTTGTTTAACTCCCTATAATCGATGCACATTCGAAACGTGCCATCTTTCTTCTTAACAAAGAGGACAGGGGATCCCCAAGGTGAAGTGCTAGGTCGAATAAAGCCCTTATCTAAAAGCTCCTGAAGTTGTGATGACGACTCCTGTAGTTCGTTTGGTGCTAATCGATAAGGTGCCCTAGCAATCGGGTTATGCCGGGAGTCAGTTCAATTTGGAATTCCACTTGATGATGAGGTGGTAGTCCGGGAAGATCATCTGGAAAACCTCTGGAAAGTCTCGTACCACAGGTATGTCCTCCATTCTCCTTTCCTCCGGTTGTTTATCGGTGAAGAGTGCCAGGATAGCCAAACGACTTTTCGTAACAACTTTTGTGCTTTCATGTAAGAGATGATGCCAATCACTGCACCACTCCTATCACCTCTGGCTGTAAGGATTTCGTCACCAACAGGAATTCGTATGATTTTCTCGTGACATATGACTTCCTCTTGCTTATTAGAGAGCCAATCCATGCCTATCACAACGTCGAAACTTCCCAGTGTAACAGGCATAAGATCAATAGCAAAAGTATGACTAGCAAGCTCTATCTTACAATCTCTAAGAATATGTGTTACATGGATCTGTTTACCGTCGGCCAATTCTACGATGTATTTAGATTCTAAGGTAGAGGGAATATCACTTAGAAGACTACAGAACTTTAGGATATGAAACTCCTATCGGCTCCAGTATCAAACAGTATCGTAGCGAAACATCCATTGATAGAAAACCTACCAGTAACAGTTGTAGGGTCGTTTAGAGCCTCACCTAAGCTAATGACAAAGGCTCTCCCTTGGCTCCATTGTTGTTGCCACCATTCCCATTGCCGTTGCCATCATTGTTGTTGTTGCCTTGGTTGTTGTTATTATGACCATTGCCATTACCATTACCATTTTTCCTTAGTTGTGGGCAGTTTCGCCTGTAATGCCCTTCTTTCCCACATTCAAAACAACCTTAGGAGTCTTCTGAGGTTGTTGTGGCTTCTTTACCAACTCACCACGACAGTCCTTTGCTGCTGTCCCATCTTACCGCAGCACTGACACTTGAAGTTGTCACACCTTCCTACATGGTGGTAGTTACACCGCGTTCACCTTGGTTGTTTACCACCATATCCGCTTGGTCCTTGATTGTTTGAAGCCATCTGGTTGAAGTACGGTTGTTATCGAACCTCCATTGTTGTTGCTGAACCGGCTGTTGTGCTGAGGTTGATGTTGACCGCCGGATGATGATGATTTTTTATTGTTCGAAGCATCCCATTTCCTCTTGTTATCGGGCACCCTCGCCAAAAACCCCCCTTTTCGGTAAACGTCCTTGCTCCACTACTTCATCGGTTAGCTTATGGGCTAAACGAATTGGTTGCTGAATTGTGGTTGGGTGGAGGCACTCACCATGCTCCGACTCTCGGGCGCCAACCGCCAAATGTAGTGCTCAACCCGCTTATACATCTCATTCACCATTCCCGGGCATAGAGTGGCCAATCCATGAGTTCTGGTAGTGTAGGCCTCAATTTCCAAGCCTTGTATTTTAAGCTGCCAAAACTCCATCTCTAGCTTTTTCACTTCACTTCGAGGATAGTACTCCTCGGTCATCATCTGCTTGAGTTCATCCCAGGGAAGCTCATTTGCCATAGCTTGCCCTAGCATTTGTACTTGTGCATTCCACCAGGACAACACGGCACCTTCCAACATTCCGGTGGCATATTTCACCTGGTCGACAGGTGGGCAGTTGCAATTGGAGAAAACGGATTCCGTCTTCTCAAACCATCGTACGAGCCCTAGAGCTCCCTCAGTCCCGCTGTAGGTGTGTGGCTTGCAGTCCATAATAGACTTGTAAGTACACTCTGGTGGTCCCGCTTTAACACGATAAACATTGATCAGATATCCTATACGATTAATTATGGCATTTGATTTAGCTTTCTACTATCGTTTACCTGCTGGCTGTCCCGGTTAGGCAGCAGCTACCGCTGCCTAAACATGTTCATTTATCAGGGCAGCTAGTTCAGCAGGGGCCATGTTAATAGCACTGCCACCTTGATCACCGGCGCCACGTCCACGTCCGTGCCCACGCCCTCGACCACGTCCACGTCCTCGGGCGTCCATTTTTTTTCACTTTACATTCACAAATACAATAATGAGTAACATCAAACATATTTATCTCATTGAGGTATAGTAAACAATAAGAAAATAACGCATCATCACAACCACAACATTCATAACAAAAATAATAACCAAAGGTAAATAAATTGCAAAGGAGTCACAAAATATTTATCAATATCCAAATTTGAGTTTGTCGTTCGGGTGGGGAAACAACCCTTCCCACATAGGTTTCAAAAGAAGGAAACACTACATAGTCCAAGTCATCTAAAGAAAACAAAAATAAAATCAATCAACGATATCCGACCCGTCACTGTCATCTTCCATCTCCTCGGGTTCTTCTTCGGTTCTTCCTCGGGTTCCTCTTCGGGTTCCTCCTCCACCTCGGGGGCCTCTGCAGGAGCAGGAGCTATGGCAATCTGGAGCGCCGCCAACTGGGCTTCTATGGTAGCAATTCTATTGTCGGCTGCTTCGTCCCGCTGTTCTCGAGCTGTCATCCGTCGTCTAAGTGCCCGATAACCATCTTCCATATGGTGACACCCCTCCATGGTCTTACCATGTTGTTCCTCAAGTTCACTCAACTGGTGTAGCGGGTTGTACACCTCGTGCTGTAGTGTACAAATGTCACTCGTGAGTCGCCTGACTCGGTGCTGCTCCGTATCCAGTGCGGCCACCAATGCTGCAATCACTTTCTCATTGGACTGCACCGTCCGTGGGAGTGATGGCATTGGTTGTTCGGTGTTAGTTCTAGTTCTAGGTCTCGGGATAGGTACATGTAAGGTCCCATTCCCGGGAAGCCTCACAGTTGGTTAATCATAGCATAAAATCAGTTTAATAACAAAGCATTGCAGCGGAAATAATTAGACATTCATTTAAAACTTAGAAACTATGTCGTACTCATACATTTGTCCTTTAATTGTAAATAAAACATATTACTTGTCCTTAAATTACAATAAATATTTCATAGAGAGGAATGCCATCCATAGCTCCCCAAGTAGCTTCGTGGTGCCATCCTCAGCATCAGCGCTTACCTGTCAACTGATATACATACAAAAGTCAGCTTCGCTGAGTGAATCTATGTTTACTTTGTTATATAACTTTTGTAAAAAGTATTAGTTTTAGCAGTTTAAATATAACCACTATCTATCAGAACATCGGTACACACGAGCTATCACTTTATCGATACTTTATCATTTCGTGTTAATTATTATTCTTCTTTATCCGTCAATTCTCTGTCACTATCGGTGCCTATGATAAACACAGGACTTTACCGACACGCCAATTTAGGACTTACTGTCGTACCCAATCAGGCCATTATTGTCATGCCAATCCAGGCCTTACTGACCTACCTGTTCGAGCATTTACTCTATCACTTTATCAGGGTGAGGGCACGACGAACGCAACCCTCTTTATCAATTGCTTGCAAGGCTTTACTTTATCAAGGTACGCGTTATGGGCCCAATAACAGTTCTGTAAGTTTCACTTACATCTTTAGTTTTCACATACACTTAACACATAATAAAAAGCAAACTCTTAGTCTAAGCATTCACATTTCATTAATCGTGAGAGATAAACTAGATAACTGACCCTCCGCGAGACAGCGGGGGTTCGGGGGCGGCAGCCCTTGATACTAGGGTACTAGGGGCGGCAGCCCCTAGTGGGGTACAAGGGGCCACGCCCCTGGCTGGGGTCGGGCTGCCAGGTCAGCGCGCCCGAAAATTATTTTGAACTATTTAATTGGCACATTTTACTTTAGAAAATTTTATTTTCTTGATAAAAGGTCTTAAAAACCGTTCTCATAAAAGTATGTATTTTAGTATGCATATCACCCCAAAACATTGAAAACGGGTAAAGGAGAGGTCTAGAACTCACCTGAACTTATCCAAATAGCTTAAATTCTAGGTCACTAAGCTATAGCCTGAATACACGAGCTGCACGAAAGTTAATACACAAAAACGTCATTTTCTTCATAATTTCGCTGCCAGTTTCGCTGGCAGTTTCGCTGCCAGTTTCGCTGGGCAGCATTTCTGCCAGTTTCGCTGGACAAATTCGCCACCATGAGCGCCCAACTTTCGTTGAAATTTCCTAGTTCGCAATGTCTATAGGTCAGCCTGGGCATTAGCGAGATTACCGGCGAAACTGTAGTTTCGCACCAGCGAAACTGTATATTCGCTGGAACTCTCTTAGTCTCGCTGAATGAGTACATAGTTTCGCCGGATGAGTACATAGTTTCGTCGGATGAGTACACAGTTTCGCTGGATCGAGGCACAGTTTCGCTGGATGCATAAAAATGACGAACCAGCCCGTTTTTAACCCAAAATCTTAACTTTTTACGTCCAAATCCTTGGTTTACCTTCCATGAAACCATTTCTACCCTTTTTACACGTTTTCATACGCAAAAATTTGACCTTTATGTGTTTCTTTGAAACTTTTCAAAACCCCAAACCCTAGAATCCGGGTTTGATCTACAGAAGGGCCTAGAGGTCGATTCTTACCTGGTTTTGCTGCCCCTTTCTTAGGTTTTGATGCTCCAACACCCAGATCTTCAATCCTTCAACCTTTGAATCTCCAATTCTTGAGTTTTCTTCACTTTCTCTCTCTACTTTCTCTCTCTACGAATTTGGGTGCTAGGGTTGAAATGAAGGAGATAGAGGCTGCTTTGGGTGGGTTAAAGGGCTGATTATGGGCCTTAATCACTAGTCTCTTGCCCATAAACCCAATTTAGCCTAAAACCCCTTTTTCCTTCTTTTATTCAATATCCATTAATTAAGCCCATTATCATTAATGACTCGTTTTGACTTTTCGGGGTGTTACAGTACACGCTCCCTATACATGATATGGTCCACGAACTCGGGATAGAAAATCCAGTCTCGCGGAGGGTCGCGCTCCATCAGGGCAAAAGGTTGATCCCAGTCAAAGTCTCCTCGTGGGTAGTCTAAACGAGGCCAGTCGCGTTCGTTGTCGGGTACTGGTCCAGGTGGTGGGGACTCGGATCGAGTGGGTGATGCCGGTCGCTTACCAGGAGCTCTAGACGATGACGCCAAGCTGTAGAGAGTGTGATGTGTATACCAATGAGTATATAGTAGGAAATCAGGAACAAGTAACTAACTAAATGTGTGCGGTTATAGTCTAGTGTGTGTGCAACCTAGCTCCTATAACGAATGGCTTTGATACCAATCTGTCACACCCTCAAAATCCACGTGTGGGGTTTTACCACGAGACGTGTGAACAAACCAGGATCACAGTCAATAGTTACTCAGAACGACTCTATATGCCATATTAAAATAAAACAAACCAAAGTTTAAACTTTAAAACCATGCGGAAGCGTTTTGTAACATAAAATATAAAAATGTATAATATAGCAAAACATGCGCCATCCAAATGTTTTAAATCCACAATTAAAAGACAATTAAACGTGTTTATAAAATAAAGCCTTAGTATGCATGCGGAACCCGTGTTGTGCTCCTACTGCCAAGCTGGATTATCGACCTGAGAATGGCATACTAAAAATGTCAACACAATGGTTGGTGAGTTCAAGAGATGGTGTTTAAACGTAAACAGTTTAACAATTGTGATATATATAAACAGTGTATTGTAACAGATAGCTAGTCTATTAACAATAAATATTAATTCACAGTGATTTCGCAATTAAAGCTGACTGTGATAGTTTTTGCCTCCTGCCACGACTTATCAGGTCGTGACAAATTTCATAGGACAAATTGCACCCGGTTGACCTCAAGTCACGCAGGTGGGGCTCGTCAGACCCAGTAGTACTACCCAAATTTCCCCGTTATTCAATATTAACAATTCGAAAGTGTGAGGACTTTTCCGTGGTAAACAGCACTATATTAATATATACACAACTTAATACATAAAGCGTTTGTCAAATTACCAGTATGCTATCTCCCCCAAAAGAGATTAAATAAATAGTGGGGCATGAACTCACCTGATATGCGTAACGAGTACTTAGAGTTTACTTGAAAGAAAGAGTGGACAGTCAACCCTCAGAGGTTACCTAGATCATGTAAGTACATGAGTATGTGTAAACAGAGAATATGTGGAACCCTAAGTATACTACAACCAAAGACTCAAGGTTTTAGAAGGATAGACATGTTTGACCCAGTTGACCCGTTGGTGACATTATGTGTTGTAAACCATTTAACAAACAATATCATACATCATACAAAATCAAATCATGCATAACCTACTCATATGACCCATAGCTATGACTTATCATAAATAGGTCAAAACAATAATGTATCAATTAATTATCCATACTAACCAACAACACATTCAACATGTCCATTACCTTCCACATGCACCAAGATGGTCAAGTTCCAGTCCCAAACATGATGTCCTAGTTGCTAATCCACATTCAACATCATACATGATCATCAAAGTACACAAATCACACATAACCAAATGGACATTCCATACAACCTATTTAAAAGGTTCTATCACTTTAGAAATCATCTATGGACATACTAACATGCTCCTAATGTCCCAAACATGCCCAAACTATCATCATTCAAACCTTGTGCAAATAAAGTTTCCCTTTTGGGAAAGCATATCCCAAAATCTATCATACACCAAATGTATACATGCATTCATCAATAATATGCCATATCAAGTTCATAATAACCCCTAAGCAAGATCAACGACATCCAACTAACATAATTCATCAATTCGTATCTATAAAGTTACTACTTTTGGAAATCTATGAACTACATTATCCATTCTTTGTTTTCTAGCATACATATCATCAATCTAGTATACGTATGTCATCCTAAACACATCAACAGCATCACTACATCACCAAATCATCATATCATACAAATAAAGTTACTATTATTAGTAACCTATGAAAAAATCCTTCAATTCATCAATTTCTTGCTAGATCAACGTATTCTAGTATTCATTCAATCAAACTAACGTCATAATATCATCAAACAGTCATCAATTTCATACTATCATCATCAATTTCGAACTAGGGTTTATCAAGAATCAAAGTCCGTAAGCAATTCACAAAAACGTATCATTCTTGCATAATCGACGTTAAACATGTATACTATCAAACTAACTCACTAGCATCATCAAACAACCTCAACATTCAACATTCATCATCCAAATTCAGATTTTCGGACCTAAAGCTTCGGCCATATTGAGTTTCATGCAA
Organism: Flaveria linearis; assembly: GCA_024085815.1. Classification (NCBI taxonomy): domain Eukaryota; kingdom Viridiplantae; phylum Streptophyta; class Magnoliopsida; order Asterales; family Asteraceae; genus Flaveria; species Flaveria linearis. The sequence continues at coordinate 7,715,345 of CM044012.1, read as the reverse complement.
AAACACCAAAAACTAACCTTCTCAACGTGTAATGGCTTGCAATCAACGATTTTAACTTGTTCTAATGCTTGTACTTGATCAAATCTGTGGATCCTTGGTTGTTCTTGATTGAAATCGCAAAGGGAGAGGTGGGGAAAGGGAAGTCGCGGCCGAAGGGGGGGTTCTAGGGTTGGGTTTTATTTTAATTCTGTAACGCCCGGCAGTTTGACTTTTTGGTAGGTTATGCGACTGAGCCTCAGTCGCATGGAATTGATGCGACTGGAGGTTCCGATTGAAGCTCAACCGTACGATTAGAGTTCAATCGCCCGACTGAAGGTTCAACCGCATGAAGCTCATGCGACTGGGGTCCAGTCGCATGGTGTTCATGCGACTGAAGGTCCAGTCACCCCTGGACTTCGGGCGACTGAGATGTAGGTATAAAAGAGGAGCAGCTCTCTTCTCCTTCCTAACACTTACATTTTTCAGTCGGGAAAGGACAGAGAGCGACAGAGCAGAGGAGGAAAAGAGAGAACGGGGTGATTCAGGCTCGGATTTTGTCGAGAAGCTAGTCAAGTCGAAGCTCTTCAACTCCAACCTGATAATGTGAGTTCTAGGACCCCTCATTTACATGTTTTCAAACGATTTTGGGGCTGGAACACATCTAAACCCTAGTTTTGTAAAAGTGTATAGTTGACCCATTTGGGTAAGATCTTGATAATGTGTTTAAAGTATGATTTAGGACCTACACATGTTTATATGATGTCCTAGTATGATTCCCTAAGGTTTGGGAGGGTTAATCTGGGCTTGAATGGAGTTTAGAAGGGTTTTCTAGCCGAGTGTCGCGGCTGCTACTCGTGATGAACTTCAGTCGCTGCCCAGTTAGGGTTATGCGACTGAAGGGCCAGTCGCACGATTGAGAAAGGACTGATGTTCAATCGCACGATTGAGGCTCAGTCGTACGATTGGAGCTCAGTCGCAAGACAGGCCATACGACTGAGGGTTCAGTCGCATAGATCCATTCGCCTAATAGTACAGACGTACGACTGAGGGTTCAGTCGCATAGACCCATTCGCCTAATAGTATAGACGCACGACTGAGGGTTCAGTCGCATAGATGCCCATTCGCATGACTCAGTCGCATGGAGGCCATGCGACTATCACCCAAATAGGGCTGATGTGAATGCGGAGAGAAATGTATGTATGATGTATGTGGGCTAAGTATGATGTAGCCTTATATGATAGTAATGACTGATGATTTGTAAATATCAATGTTCCTCGATTTGATGCATGTTTACCTTTCCACAGTCTTACATGTTATCACTAATAGATGAAATGAAAGTATTATGTAAAGTACAGTTAAAGAGTAATAAAGAAAGTGAAGGAACATTAATGAAAGTTAACAAGTCTTGCAAGCATATAGGAGTTACACGACTGTGTGTCGTTAGCTCAACTGTGTTGCGGGCTAGCTACCCATTGACGCACACAGGGTCAATCAATTGAGATTGGCGGGACCTTTGTGGCGTGCCCCGGATGATCGGGTCGGCCTTGTACATAGTACACATAGCCCTTTCGAGGGAATACAGTTGACCCTTCGGGGGATACACATAGCCCTTTCGAGGGAACACAGTTGACCCTTCGGGGGATACACATAGCCCTTTCGAGGGAACACAGTTGACCCTTCGGGGTATATAGATGGCCCGTCATCCGTTTCCCATCGCGCACATAGTTGGGGTATCGCCCACTGGTTCACATATAAAGTGAAACATAAAGATAAAGTTTACAGACAAGGCATATAGTACAGAGAACGGACGTTATTTGTTCACACAGTTGATGCGTGCTCGCATATACAGTACAGTATAGTATAATACAGAAAAGAGTATTTTTAAATACTACCTATAAAACTAGAACTCACTCAGCAACGCTGACTTTTTATGTGTTTCCAGTTGGCAGGTAGGGTTGCTGAGGATGGCACGAGGCGGTTACTCAGCTCTTTTGGGATGGCATTCTCCTTTTGATAATGCTACCCGCACTGGATGTGGGGGTGCATAATACATGCAACAAAGTATGTTGCATGAGAGTGTCAAGAGTTCCTTAAGACTTTCGATGTACGGGAGTACTTAAGGAATATTCTTTATGATGAAGAATTTTTATGTTCTTATATTAGAGGTCACTGTTTATGACCATTTTGTACACAGAAAAGATGAAATCTTTTGTAATAGTGCTTTTGTGATGTAATGCAACATTAGATGTTTTGTAAATGACGTACGTTGTATTAAATGGCAAAAGTACTTATAGTAAAAAGAAAAGTTATCTCGAATGTTTCCGCTGCATTGTTTTATTTAAATATATGCGATGAAAGACCAACTGTGAGGTTCCCGGGAACAAGGCCTTACAAGTTGGTATCAGAGCCAAAGTTTAAGTGAAATGGGTAATTTTTCAAAATAAACCTAAACTTAAACTGAAAATGGGACAGAAAAAGGATAGAATGCCATCTGAGTAGCTGCGTGCCATCAGGTATTTTCTTAAAGTTAATCATGATTAAGTGCGCATGATGTGTGTTTATGTGTACTGTTAGACTTAGATACTAATGTAGTCAGGACAGGTAATGCTCGGGGTGCGAAGAGTAAAGTAAGTGGCTAATCACAACTGGCCACTGTAATTAGGGACTTACTATACTTAACATAAACTGAGCTATTTCCTTGAATGACGATGTTGGTGTTTGAATCTTTCAGTGTTATGGAAGATGGTCGGTGGTAGATCATCTAAAGCTTCACGAGGTGGTGGACGTGGTGCTGAACCGCATGCCACGAGAGGAAGACCGAGGGTAGAGAAGGTAGTGCATGAGGAAAACGAGACCCCTCATCAGGAGGATGCAGACGAAAGCACCAACTTGAGAGCCTCGGTAAAAGAGGCAGTGGTGGAAGAGGTGCACCAGGTCATGCAGACAATCTTACCGTCTGTAGTGACCGAAGTGATTAAAGCTGTCAGAGAAGGTGATAGAAGAGAAAGGAATAGGTCCTCAAGAAGGCAGCAACGAACGGAGCCGGAAACGGTTCTATCTGATGATGAAGAGGAAGAGGAGGAAGAGCAGGTACGGGAGATAACACGGGGTTGTAACTACGGGGCATTTATGAGGTGCAAGCCCCCGACTTTTGATGGGTCTGGTACTGCTGCTGATGCTCACCAATGGGTGAGAGAAATGGAGGCTGTGCTCGATATTAGTGATTGCCAGGAGGACAAGAAGGTGAAGTTTGCTACCCACTCTTTCACAGGGTCGGCTTTGTGCTGGTGGGACAATATTGTCCAGGCCGAGGGTAGCAGGGCCATAGGGAGGATGAAGTGGGCTGAGTTAAAAAGGATGGTGATCGAGGAGTTCAGTCCTCGTCGGGAAATGGACAGAGTTGAGAGAGAGTTCCTGCAGTTGGAGGCGGGGACGATGACCCACCAACAATACACCACCAAGTTTAATGATATGGCGCGGTTGGTGCCAGAACAAGTGACGCCAGTGTCTCGAAAGATCAACCGGTACATTCAGGGGTTGCCAGCTGAAATTCGTTGGCATTTGATTTCTGCCCGACCGAGCACTTTCAGGTCGGCAGTGGATTTGGCGGGAAGGTTATACGATGAACGGGCTGCATTGGTAAAGGCTGAGGGTAGCAAGAAGGAAGGTGGAGAGAGAAACTGGCGGGGAAAGAGGTTTAGTCGAGGTGATACTTCGACGAGTAATAAGAAGACGCGGGTGGATGACCGCCGTGTGGTCACGTCAAGTTCAGGAGGGAAGAAGTGTGGTAAATGCGGGAGAGAACACGGTGGGGAATGCAGATTGGGGATGAACGTATGCTTCAGGTGTGGTCAACCTGGCCATATCGCTAGAGACTGTAAGAAGCCTTGGGCGGAGGCTTCAGGGGTAAAGAAGACGGGGAGTGAAGGTCCGAGAGCAAGCGCCAGGGCATTCACAATGACGCAAGAAGAGGCTAGGACGGACCCCGATGTAGTGTCCGGTACGTTTCTGGTGAACCAAACTTTAGCCTCAGTATTATTTGATTCGGGTGCCAGTAGGAGTTTTATTTCTGCTGCTTTCTGTGCCGAATTGCCCGTTAGTAGTAGACCGGTGGATATACCGTTTGATGTAGAGACCGCTATAGGTAAAACTACCAGGATTTTCGAGGTGATAGAGGGATGTGACGTAGAATTAGAGGGCCATAAATTTCCGGTTAAACCATTTGCGATGATTTTGGGTGGTTTTGATTTGGTGCTCGGAATGGATTGGTTGGCGGACTTTGAGGCGAATATAGTGTGTCGAAAGAAGATGATCTATTTGACAGCGCCTGATGGAAGTTCGGTAACTGTTTATGGGGATTGGGTCACGACAATTCCGAAGGTGATCTCTATGGCTGTGGCGGGAAAATGTATGAGGCGGGGATGTAACGCCTTCTTATATTATGTAAAGGATGTAGAAACGCCGACACCACAACTATCCGACGTTCCGGTTGTGCGTGAGTTTCCAGACGTGTTCCCGGACGACCTATCGGGATTGACACCTGATAGAGAGGTCGAGTTCCAGAGTGACCTGATACCGGGCGCCCAACTGTTGCCAAAGCGTCGTATCAATTGGCTCCGACGGAAATGAAAGAGTTGATGGAGCTGTTACAAGAGTTGTTGGATAAGGGGTTTATTAGACCAAGTATCTCACCTTGGGGTGCTCCGGTCCTGTTTGTAAAGAAGAAGGACGGTAGTATGAGAATGTGCATCGACTACCGCGAGTTGAATAAGTTGACGGTAAAGAACAGATACCCCTTGCCGATGATCGACGACTTGTTTGATCAACTTCAGGGTGCTAGTTGGTTTTCGCGAATAGATCTTCGATCAGGCTACCATCAACTGAAGGTGAAGGAGCAGGATATCCCTAAAACAGCTTTTCGTACGCGCTACGGTCACTATGAGTTCCTCGTCATGTCTTTTGGTTTGACCAATGCGCCAGCTGCTTTTATGGATCTGATGAACAGGGTGTGCCGGCCAATGTTGGATAAATCAGTGATCGTGTTCGTCGATGATATCTTGATTTATTCGAGGAGCGAAGAAGAGCATGCCGATCACATCCGGGAGGTGTTGGAGACTCTGAGAAGGGAGAAGATGTATGCTAAGTTCTTCAAATGTGCTTTCTGGCTACGCGAAGTTCAATTCTTGGGTCACGTGGTAAATCCGGATGGAATTATGGTTGATCCGGCAAAGGTGGAAGCGGTGATGCAATGGAAGTCTCCAAAGACGCCATCTGAGATCCGAAGTTTCTTGGGTCTGGCGGGCTACTACCGAAGGTTTATCCAAGACTTTTCAAAAATCGCTTCTCCACTAACCAAGTTGACCAGGAAAGACGTGAAATTTATATGGGGTCAAGCTCATGAAAAGGCGTTTGAAGAACTGAAGATGAGATTGACCCAAGCTCCAGTTCTGTCATTACCCGAGGGAAGCGAAGATCTAGTGGTTTATTCTGATGCTTCTTATTCGGGGTTGGGATGCGTGTTGATGCAGAGGGGAAAAGTTATAGCTTATGCATCCCGGCAGTTGAAAGTCCATGAGGTTAATTACCCTACTCATGACTTGGAGCTAGCAGCTGTGGTCTTTGCATTGAAGATTTGGAGGCACTTCCTCTACGGAACGAAGTGCACCATTTTCTCAGACCACAAGAGCTTGAAGTACTTCTTCTACCAAAAAGATCTGAATATGAGGCAACGGCGATGGTTGGAGCTTATAAAGGATTATGATTGTGAGATCCATTACCATCAGGGCAAAGCCAACGTGGTGGCGGATGCCCTTAGCCGAAAAGAGAGGCCCGAGCCAATTCGGGTGAAGGCGTACCAGCTAATCATGACCTCCGCCGTGATGAAACAGGTCAGAGAGTTCCAAGATGAGGCTTTGAATGACGAACATCTTAACTCTGAACGAATGAGAGGTCTGGTCGCGGAGCTGGGTGAGAACACGACGGGTGTTAGAACCCGGTTTGGGCGTATGTGGATTCCTCGTCTTGGGGATCTGCGAATGAGGATTATGGATGAAGCTCATAAGTCTCGATACTCCATTCATCCTGGTGCCACCAAGATGTACCAAGACATGAAGAAAGATTATTGGTGGCCGGGTATGAAACGTGACGTGGTGGAGTATGTGAGTAAGTGCCTTACTTGTCTGCAAGTGAAGGCCGAGCACCAGAAGCCGTATGGAAAGATTCAACCCTTGGATATCCCGGAATGGAAGTGGGAACACATCACCATGGATTTTATCACAAAGCTGCCACGTACCCCGAAAGGGTATGATACTATATGGGTGGTTGTGGATCGTCTGACAAAGAGCGCTCACTCTTACCGATACGCGAGACATATTCATCCGAGAGGTTGGCTGATCTTTTCATCAAGGAGATTGTGACTCGTCATGGTGTACCGGTGTCGATTGTGTCAGATCGCGACACCCGGTTTACATCCAAGTTCTGGAAGAAATTCCACAATGCTATGGGGACGAGGTTACATATTAGCACGGCTTATCATCCTCAAACTGATGGTCAGTCTGAAAGGACCATTCAGACTTTGGAGGACATGCTTCGGGCATGTGTTATTGACTTCGGGGGAAGTTGGGATGACCACCTACCGTTAGCTGAATTCTCGTACAACAACAGCTATCATGCCAGTATTGGTATGCCACCCTATGAGATGCTATACGGTAGGAGATGCAGGACACCCGTCTGTTGGGGTGATATTGGTCAGAAAGAGTTGGGAAGCGTCAAAGTGATCGAGGCTACGACTGAGAAGCTTGAAAAGATCAAAGCTTATATGAAAGCAGCCAAAGACAGACAGAAGTCGTACGCTGACAAACGACGCAGGCCGATTGAGTTCCAGGTGGGAGATCGGGTTATGTTGAAGGTCTCGCCTTGGAAAGGAATCATCCGATTCCGGAAGCGGGGTAAGTTGAGCCCGCGGTATATAGGCCCTTTCCGAATTGTTGCTCGAGTAGGGGAGGTGGCCTATAGGTTGGATCTACCAGATGAGTTAAGTGGAATTCACGCGACCTTCCACGTATCTCATCTGAGAAAATATTTGGTCGATGAGGATCTGATCGTTCCATTGGAAGATATTGAAATAGACGAACGGCTCAACTATGTAGAGCAACCAGTGGCGATCATCGATCGCAAAGAGAAGAGGTTAAGAAATAAAGTGGTTCCCCTTGTGCGTGTACAGTGGCGGCACAGGAAGGGATCCGAGTCCACGTGGGAAACCGAAGAAGAAATGAGGCAGCATTACCCACGGTTGTTTGAGGAATAACAGGTTTCGGGGACGAAACCTAAATAAGGGGGTGGACTTGTAACGCCCGGCAGTTTGACTTTTTGGTAGGTTATGCGACTGAGCCTCAGTCGTATGGAATTGATGCGACTGGAGGTTCGGTCGCATGCTATTCAGCCGATTGAAGCTCAACCGTACGATTAGAGTTCAATCGCCCGACTGAAGGTTCAACCGCATGAAGCTCATGCGACTGGGGTCCAGTCGCATGGTGTTCATGCGACTGAAGGTCCAGTCGCCCCTGGACTTCGGGCGACTGAGCTGTAGGTATAAAAGAGGAGCAGCTCTCTTCTCCTTCCCAACACTTACATTTTTCAGTCGGGAAAGAACAGAGAGCGACAGAGCAGAGGAGGAAAAGAGAGAACGGGGTGATTGTTGGATTCTGTATGCCCAAGACACATAGAACATTGATGTGGTTAGTACGTTGTGATCCAAGTCGGCTCATACCCAATAACAAGCTTAGCAAACACCAATTAATATTTAATTGATGATATGATCATGCAATTAAATAATTACACCAATTTAGAAAATGGGTTTTCTAAATAAATTGTATGTGAGAAAGAACAAATTATGAGGATAGTTTGTTCATGGATATTATTTGTTATGTTGTTTAAATTAGTTAAGCAACATCAAATAATAATAGTGTGTGTGTGCATATTATGTGTAATTAAAAGGTTAATTACATTAAAACATTTTAAATAAAAGTTAGGAGGTTTTTAAAGGGGATAAAACCCTAAAAGGGTTGTTGGTTTTTACGGCTGCAAGGGCCTTGCCCTTCCTCTCCCTTTTTCTTGTTTTTGAAACAAAAATTCTCTCTAAGAACACACACACATCTGATCTAGACTTCTCTCACATGCAAAATCGATGACCAAGAGTTGTGTTTCTCATCTAGAAGACGGATTTCATGGATGAAACAAAGTTCCAGTAGCTTTGTGGTTGTTCACGGCTGAAAGTCGAATCCAACAGTCTTCTTGACGGGATTTGGTGTACAAAATCCTAGCAAAATGGTGTTTCCTTGAAGGCTTGTGGGTATGATTGCTTGAGAACACCTCCTCTTGGTGTTTTGGCCACTCAAGAACATCATTATCTTGATTCAATCCACGATTTCAGCAGCTTATGAAAGGTAGTATGTATCACTTGTTTGGATTGTTATATATTGGTCATAACTAGTTCAAACACATATATAAGATCCTTGTATTCTTGGGTTTGTAGTAGACATGCAATGAACCATATTTTTCAGATTTCAAATGATATTTGTTTGATGTTAATCCGCTGCGTTTTCAAGTTTAAAATGGTTAAACAACATTGTTTAGGTCCAACAAACCCAACAATGGCATCTAGAGCCGGATATGTGGATGACTAGTTTCATGTGTTCTTGTAAAATTGGTTTTATGAGGCTTTAACAACCTTATTAGGGCTGTTTTGTGATGATTTGATGATACCCCAACCTTTCAAGGTTGTAATCATGCATGCTTATGATTGGATCTTGAAAGGAAAGATATCAATTTGGTTGATTGGTTTTGTTTGGACAAAAGACCCTAAATTCTTAGTTTGTGTTGGCTGAAAATTTAGGGTCAAATGGGGTTCATTTAGTTCTTGAAATGATGTATATGGATACATGTTTTAGTGCATAACATAGCCTTGACCATGTATGTTTTGGATTTGGTTGATTGTGGAATTGTCATGTTGGTTGTATTCTTTCTATTTGGGTTGTAATAATTCCTTTTGATGTTTCTATTTGGGTTGTAATTTGTTTATTCATTTGGCAATGTAATAAATAGATTAGGAGTATTTTTTCTTTTACTAGAAAATATGTATTAGGATATATATACTTTGTAAAAGAAGATGCTCGGGAAGGAAGCACAAAAGGAAGACACAAAGGATGGACTTGAAGCATTTGGATGCAAGTTCAAGTGGGAGTCTTTGGAGACCTCATCATTTGTGATTGTGTTCAACCCTTAGGAAAGACCTTATGACAACACTTGTGATGGCAAACAAGTGTAGTCAACTTAGTGGCTATAGTTATGCACATATGTTTGTATGATTGTGCTTGTTTGGTTGTTTGTTGTATGATTGTTATTTGACATTTGGATGTGCATAACAAACTTAACAAGATGAATTTTATGGTTCCTAATCATTAAGTGATTAATAAAAGGTTATTAAAAGGATTAATGATTTAATAAAAGAGGTTTTATTAAAAGTGAACCATAGGATACCTTGCATTTGAAAGCATGCAAATACAAGGTAAATAGAGTTTTCAAACTAGAATCAATGAAAACTAAAAATCCCTTTTCAAACAAGTTTAACACCGTCCTTTTGCACAACACTTAAGTCATTTGGAAACTCTTAATGGGATAAAGGTCACCTAACCATTTTGAGGGAACTTATGACTTAAGGTGGGAATACCACATTGGTGGGATAAAGGTCACCTAACCACTTGTGTTGGTAAACTCACATGTGTGTGTAAGTAGGGTAACTTGATTTGCAAACCATGTTGAATGGATCACCTAAAATATGGTTTCCAAATGGTGTTGATGGGATTAACATGCCGACTTTGCATATGATGTTTAAAGTCGATCCCATACCGCTAGAAGTTGCAAAAGGTTGCAATTGTCAAATGTTGACTACCTTGTTAATTTGAATAATGGGATAAAGGTCACCTAACCATTATTTGAATGTAACGTTGGATTCTAGATTTTAATTATTAATTGTCTATGAGACATAAAGGGTATTAATAATTAAAATGAAATTTTTCAGAAATACTAAAAAAGAACTTTGTAAAATTTGTAGAATGACCGTAAACATAATGCTACCACCCCGACCGTCCATACCCTATCACTGAGAGCTATTTTAGAGAGGGATCGTCTCTACCATAATAACCTTATGGACTGATCTCGAAACTTGAGAATTGTTCTCAAGCAAGAGCAAAGGCAAATGTCCTTGACGATCCTATTCCTAACCAACCCGACCCCGAGGATGTTAAGGCCGCCTCGAGAGGCTTAGCTGTCCTGTCTCAAAGGAGTTGACCAAGGATTTGATCCTTAATGGCCTAACTAAAAGTTTGAGACATTCATAATGAATTACAATATGAATGGATAGGACAAGAGCATTGGTGAGTTTCACGCAATGCTCGCAACAGCTAAGGCAGGGATGGGTAGAAAGGTTCTACCTATTCTCTAGATCAATAAGGAAAGGCCATTCCCGATCCCAAGGCAAATGTTGTCAATGGAGAAGGGCACATCAAAGGCAATGGGTAAGGGTAGATCAAAGCGGAACCTCCAAAACCTAAGCTTATGAAGCTTAAGGTAACCGAAAACGATCCATGCTTTGAGTATGGTGAGATAGGTCATTTGAAAGGGATTCATCCAACCTATCTCAATGAGTTGAGAAGTAAAAGGGATGCTGGGCAAACCTTAAGTATAACTTTCATAATCCATATTAACTTAGGGTTATTTCCTAAAAGCACATGGGTAATTGGATACCTCATATGGAACTCACTATTGCAATTTGTTGCAAGGGTTCAAAAGAAATAAGCACTTTAAGAAAGGAGACTATGTTTTGAAATTTTCAAAAGGGTTTGGAAGTTTTTCTTCAAAACATGTTATATGCTCCTAGTTTGACTAGGAACATGATTTAAGTTTCCCTTTTAAAATGATATGGTTATGATTTAAAGTTAGTAAATGATGGTATTTATATTTATATGGATGATGTATATTATTTCAAGGCTATGCCTTTTAATGATGTTGATGAATTCGTTCATGATGATTCATCCTATAATAACATATTATACCAATCATGCACCAAGAGACTTAAAATGGTTTAAGTGACTCTTAATTTTGTCATTGTCATCTTGGTTACATAAACAAGAATTGGATTTAAACACTTTAAAAGAATGGTCTTTTAAAAACAAATGAAAATTGTTCATTAGATAAGTGTGAATCTTGTTTACAAGGTAAGATGACCAACACGCCCTTTAGTGGTACTAATGAGAGGGCAAAAGACTTACTAGGAGTCATACATTTGGATGTATGTGGTCCTTTTAAGAGAATGACAAGGTATGGTGAAACTTACTTCATTACCTTAACCGACGATTATAGTCGCTATGGTTATGTGTACTTGATGGCACATAGACATGAACAATTTGAAATGTTCAAAAAACTTCAAGAATGAAGTAGGAAATCAACTCGATAGAACTACCAAAGTTCTCCGTTTAGATAGAGAAGGTGAATACCTAAGTGAAACTTTTAGGGATCATCTAGGAAGTTGTAAGATTGTCTCACAACTTAGTCCTCACAGAACACCATAACATAATGATGTGTCTGAAAGGAGATCGAACCCTATTGGATATAGTTCGACCTATGATGGCTATAAGCTCACTACCTCTATAATTTTGGGGTTTCACACTACTCTCCGCGGCTCATATTTTGAATATGGTCCAAACCAAGAAAGTGGATTCGACGCCTTTTGAAATATGAAATGGAATAGTTCCATCGTTATCATATTTAAAATTATGGGTTATGAAGCTTATGTTAAGCTTAACACCCAAACCAACTGAAAGTCGATTCACTAAGTGTATATTTGTTGGATATCCAAAAGGACTGTATAGGATACTACCTCTTTGATCCAACAGAGCAAAAGGTATTCATTGCTCAAAAGGCAGAGTTCTTGGAAGCCAAGTTCCTTATGGAAGGAATGACGCATAGAACAGTGGAATTTGATGAAGATCAAGATCCACAAGCCGATACACGTTTGGTTGACACTAGCAATCAACAAGAGGTTGTTGATCATGATCAAGAGGTTGATCAATACACACAAAACGTTCGCAGATCTGGTAAAGTTAGCATTCCACATGAAAGATGTGGATTTTTCATAGATGGATGCTACGTTGTTGACTCCGAAGAGCCAACTACATACCATGATGCAATGTCCAATTCGGATTGTGACAAGTGGCTAGGAGCCATGAACGTAGAGATGCAATCCATGTATGACAACCAAGTTTGGGAATTGGTTGACTCTTCACTTAACTCCAAACCGGTTGGATGCAAGTGGGTTTTCAAGAAGAAAACTGACATGCATGGAAACTTGGATACTTACAAGGCAAGACTTGTAGCAAAAGGTTTCACTCTAAGTCAAGGGGTTGATTATGATAAAACCTTCTCGACAATGGCAATGCTAAAGTCTATCAGGATATTGTTTGCCACAACTGCTCATTATGATTATGAGATTTGGCAAATGGATGTCAAAACCGATTTTCTTAATGGACACCTCGAAGAGACTGTCCATATGGTTCAGCCTGAAGGTTTTGTCGATCCAAATCATCCTGATAAAGTATGCAAGTTAAAGAGATCAGTCTATGGATTGAGACAAGCATCGAGAAGTTGTAATCAACATTTTGATGAAAAGACCAAGAAATTGGGTTTCATCAAGAACGCTGACGAGGCTTGTGTGTATCAAAGGGCTAGTGGGAGTGTGACTACGTTCTAAGTATTTTATGTTGATGACATACTACACTTGGAAATTGTTTTTCCAAAAGGGATCTCGGTAAAGCCGCCTATATTTTGGAAATAAAGATCTATAGGGATAGATCGAGGCGGTTGATAGGGTTAAACCAAAGTGCATACATTAATAAAACCTTGAAAAGGTTCAAGATGGTAAACTCTAAGAAAGGTATAGTACCTATTCAAAGAGGGACAACATTGAGTGCATCTCAATGTCCATGCTCAAACGATGAGCAACATCGTATGAAGGACATCCCATATGCGTCTGCTATAGGATCCATCATGTATGCGATCATATGCACTAGACTGGACGAGTCATGCGCGTTAAGCATGACAAATAGATATCGGCAGAATCCAAGTAACAGCCATTGGATGGTTGTTGAATGTATATTGGAATACCTTAGGAGGACTAAGGATATGTTTCTAATATACGGATTTGATGAAGAGGAACTAGTTGTAAAGGGTTACACGGATGCTAGTTTCCAAACTGATCGAGATGATCCTCGATCACAATCGGGTATGTCTCCATTATGAATAGTGTAGCATTGTCCACTACAGAATACGAATACATAGCCGCCTTATTAGCAGCTTGGGAAGCTGCATGGATAAAAAGGTTTATCACCAATCTAAGGATGGTCTCTACCATTCAAGACTCCTTAGAAATCTTTGTGATGATGAGGGTGCGATTGTTCAAATCAAGGAACCCCGTGCACGTCAAAAGATTAGGCACAATGAGCGGAGATTCAACTACATAAGGGATGAAGTTGAAAAGGGAAAGATATGTATTCACAAAGTTCACTTTGATCAAAACATTGCGGATCCACTCACGAAGCTCCTTGAAAGGGCAAAGCATGAAAGTCATACTTATGCCTTAGGACTTCGATATTCTAGTGATTGGAATTGATCTGTTTAGTATTAATATTAATAATATGGAACAATTGTAATACTTGACTCATCTATATATTCACGATACCTTAAGTCATGTTCCTTTTAGCATGTTTACATCCATGAATAATTTTATTATTCTAAATGTCCGTAGTCGGTCATATTTGTGGGAACAAATATGAATGTAAGACTATTATGAACTTGGATTGGTGGATATTCATAAGGCATGAATATAGAGCAATTGGTTGCTACCAAGTTCATAGATATTCGTGGGATACGAATATTGGACTGACCCGCATCTCAATTCTTACTACATGGAATCTTATTGATTGATCATAAGTAAATTTGAGTAAAGGCGAATATCATTTGGTATCCTCCGACCTGAGATACATATTGGTTTTGATATTCACCAAGTGTTATACCTTGAGCTAGTTCTTCACTGATATGAGATAATTGTCAGTACATAAGGCTATGTTCAGATATGACATAAGGTGATTGTGAGAAACGTATGTAGTCAAGATGGGATTTGTTCCTCTTATTCGTTGAGAGTATGATGTCTAAGGCCTGATTAAGTTAAATCAATAAGGAATGATCATTCTGTGTCCTTGGATTTAACATGACATCTGTAACAAAAGGATAAATGATTGATTCACCTAAATCATTTCAAGTTGGATACTTGAAGGGGATGATGTTATTGAATGGCTTCTAAGTCATGCGTATTAAGGGTAGTAAACCGTTGTTAGGCGGTTTTACTGCTTGCATCAATCTTCTATGTATCTTGTGCAAGTGGGAGATTGTTGGATTCTGTATGCCCAAGACACATAGAACATTGATGTGGTTAGTACGTTGTGATCCAAGTCGGGTCATACCCAATAACAAGCTTAGCAAACACCAATTAATATTTAATTGATGATATGATCATGCAATTAAATAATTACACCAATTTAGAAAATGGGTTTTCTAAATAAATTGTATGTGAGAAAGAACAAATTATGAGGATAGTTTGTTCATGGATATTATTTGTTATGTTGTTTAAATTAGTTAAGCAACATCAAATAATAATAGTGTGTGTGTGCATATTATGTGTAATTAAAAGGTTAATTACATTAAAACATTTTAAATAAAAGTTAGGAGGTTTTTAAAGGGGATAAAACCCTAAAAGGGTTGTTGGTTTTTACGGCCGCAAGGGCCTTGCCCTTCCTCTCCCTTTTTCTTGTTTTTGAAACAAAAATCCTCTCTAAGAACACACACACATATGATCTAGACTTCTCTCACATGCAAAATCGATGACCAAGAGTTGTGTTTCTCATCTAGAAGACGGATTTCATGGATGAAACAAAGTTCCAGTAGCTTTGTGGTTGTTCACGGCTGAAAGTCGAATCCAGCAGTCTTCTTGACGGGATTTGGTGTACAAAATCCTAGCAAAATGGTGTTTCCTTGAAGGCTTGTGGGTATGATTGCTTGAGAACACCTCCTCTTGGTGTTTTGGCCACTCAAGAACATCATTATCTTGATTCAATCCACGATTTCAGCAGCTTATGAAAGGTAGTATGTATCACTTGTTTGGATTGTTATATATTGGTCATAACTAGTTCAAACACATATATAAGATCCTTGTATTCTTGGGTTTGTAGTAGACATACAATGAACCATATTTTTCAGATTTCAAATGATATTTGTTTGATGTTAATCCGCTGCGTTTTCAAGTTTAAAATGGTTAAACAACATTGTTTAGGTCCAACAAACCAACAGTGATTCAGGCTCGGATTTTGTCGAGAAGCTAGTCAAGTCAAAGCTCTTCAACTCCAACCTGATAATGTGAGTTCTAGGACCCCTCATTTACATGTTTTCAAACGATTTTAGGGCTGGAACACATCTAAACCCTAGTTTTGTAAAAGTGTATAGTTGACCCATTTGGGTAAGATCTTGATAATGTGTTTAAAGTATGATTTAGGACCTACACATGTTTATATGATGTCCTAGTATGATTCCCTAAGGTTTGGGAGGGTTAATCTGGGCTTGAATGGAGTTTAGAAGGGTTTTTCAGCCGAGTGTCGCGGCTGCTGCTCGCGATGAACTTCAGTCGCTGCCGAGTTAGGGTTATGCGACTGAAGGGCCAGTCGCACGATTGAGAAAGGACTGATGTTCAATCGCACGATTGAGGCTCAGTCGTACGATTGGAGCTCAGTCGCAAGACAGGCCATATGACTGAGGGTTCAGTCGCATAGATCCATTCGTCTAATAGTACAGACGTACGACTGAGGGTTCAGTCGCATAGACCCATTCGCCTAATAGTATAGACGCACGACTGAGGGTTCAGTCGCATAGATGCCCATTCGCATGACTCAGTCGCATGGAGGCCATGCGACTAGAGTATGTTCAATCGCCCAAGTAGGGCTGATGTGAATGCGGAGAGAAATGTATGTATGATGTATGTGGGCTAAGTATGATGTAGCCTTATATGATAGTAATGACTGATGATTTGTAAATATCAATGTTCCTCGATTTGATGCATGTTTACCTTTCCACAGTCTTACATGTTATCACTAACAGATGAAATGAAAGTATTATGTAAAGTACAGTTAAAGAGTAATAAAGAAAGTGAAGGAACATTAATGAAAGTTAACAAGTCTTGCAAGCATATAGGAGTTACACGACTGTGTGTCGTTAGCTCAACTGTGTTGCGGGCTAGCTACCCATTGACGCACACAGGGTCAATCAATTGAGATTGGCGGGACCTTTGTGGCGTGCCCCGGATGATCAGGTCGGCCTTGTACATAGTACACATAGCCCTTTCGAGGGAATACAGTTGACCCTTCGGGGGATACACATAGCCCTTTCGAGGGAACACAGTTGACCCTTCGGGGGATACACATAGCCCTTTCGAGGGAACACAGTTGACCCTTCGGGGTATATAGATGGCCCGTCATCCGTTTCCGATCGCGCACAAAGTTGGGGTATCACCCACTGGTTCACATAGAAAGTGAAACATAAAGATAAAGTTTACAGACAAGGCATATAGTACAGAGAACGGACGTTATTTGTTCACACAGTTGATGCGTGCTCGCATATACAGTACAGTATAGTATAATACAGAAAAGAGTATTTTTAAATACTACCTATAAAACTAGAACTCATTCAGCAACACTGACTTTTTATGTGTTTCCAGTCGGCAGGTAGGGTTGCTGAGGATGGCACGAGGCGGTTACTCAGCTCTTTTGGGATGGCACTCTCCTTTTGATAATGCTACCCGCACTGGAAGTGGGGGTGCATAATACATGCAACAAAGTATGTTGCATGAGAGTGTCAAGAGTTCCTTAAGACTTCCGATGTACGGGAGTACTTAAGGAATATTCTTTATGATGAAGAATTTTTATGTTCTTATATTAGAGGTCACTGTTTATGACCATTTTGTACACAGAAAAGATGAAATCTTTTGTAATAGTGCTTTTGTGATGTAATGCAACATTAGATGTTTTGTAAATGACGTACGTTGTATTAAATGGCAAAAGTACTTATAGTAAAAAGAAAAGTTATCTCGAATGTTTCCGCTGCATTGTTTTATTTAAAATATGCAATGAAAGACCAACTGTGAGCTTCCCGGGAACAGGGCCTTAAAAATTCACTTAATTATTCAATATTACTCTTTTACCCCTTATACTTTGCATTTTATAAAGCTTAAGCTTTTAAACTCTTTGTATAGTGTTTTTAACTTAATAATATAAACATATAAACTCATGATAACCATTATATATTTTATCTTTATAAAACACAAGACCTACGAATTAATACGCACGTTTCTACGTTACGCGATTAATTTCCTAATTAGTATTTAAAAAAACGCAAACATATAAGCACAATGCAATAATCACATTTTCATTAGATTATTATTAGTTTGTCATTATTAACTACTTTAAAATCACCAACGTTCAATGATAACTAGTGTGTGCTTACGACACGTGTATGCAAGACTTAACGAAACTAACGAAGTTTTGGTAACGGAAAATTACTAGATGTCACATATCACCAAGATGAAAAGTGCTGGAATCACACTGGAGAACATCTCTGTGAACAAAAAGCTATTAAATTCCTTGCCTTGTAGGTGGAATAACAACTATACTATGATTAAAGGGAAGCAAGGATTTGTTCACCCTATCCCTTATAGATCTGATTTCTACTATCAAATCTTATGACAAGGATGACAAGCAGAAGGATGCAAACTATATCAACACGATAGGTGCTGAAGCATCGGCATTATATGCCTAGATGGCTAGTTATCCAAATTACTATGTCAACTACTCTTTGTTATATCAGCAACAACAATGAGCAACTCCTACTTATCAAACTGTCAAAGATCCATCCTTGCCTTAATTCCAAGCCCTTCATCAGAATTCCTATAGTCAAACTCAAGCTCAACCACAACCCTAACGTACTCTTAAGGTCAAGTCACTCAACCTACACAACAAGCCTTTGTTGTAAACTCTCAACCTAACAAACAAACCATTCAGATTGTTGAAGAGCACTTGGCTCTGTTCACATCGTTCATGAACAGTTATGAAGCTTTTTCTGCTGGAAGACTAAATGCATCAAATATCTTGGTCGATCACTTGCAACAAGTCAATCCCGATGATATTTTTAAATATCAAATGGCAATGGTGGTATATAGAGCAAAGAATTTTGCTAGTCGAATAGGGAGAAAGGTTTTTAGGCTGAACAACTCAAGAAAAATTGGATTTGATAAGTCAAGATTGAGATGTTATAATTATGACCAACCTGGCCATTTTGCTTGAGAGTGTACTAAAGGCATGACGAGTTAAGCCAGAAAGTGGGAAGAAATGGTAATTGTCAAGGTCGAGACAAAAGGAGACAAAGCTAGCTCATCTAACAACAATGCACTAGTTTCTCAACAGACGGAGAATACGACTGGTCAGATCAAATGGAGATACTAGACATCAAGCTTCCCACTGTTTTGTTGGCAGAGATTCAAACTGTTGATGAGCATGTTGAAGACAATATACTAGATGAGTTCATATCAGATGATTTGATGAATGGTGTGTTTGAAGAAGAAAAGAAAATTGAAGCTGAGAAAGTTAAAAGAAGAAGTTGAAGATGTGAAAGTTAAAGAAGTGCAAGCTGAAAGTGAGATTAATGAAATAACTATTGAGACTACTCCAGCTCAATCAACGATTGTTGAAGTGAAGGAAAATGAAGAAAGGAAAGCAAAGACCATTGAGTTCACTCCAGTTAAGAATGAGAAACCTGAAAATTCTGTTGAGTTTACTCCGGCATCTGCTTGTGAAGAAAGAGAAAATATTGTTGAGATCACTATTGTAAAAGAAGCAGAAGAAAAGGTTGTGTTGAAAGCCTTCATGGTAAACATCTTACCTAAGTAGAAGAAAAGAGATGAAGAGACAGAAGAGATATTTTCTAAACTTTGTGCAACTACTTGTTCAGATAAGGTACAAAGATATTGAATTTACAACGAACGCATTGATCTTAGAAGTTGAAAAACTTCCATATCAAGCTTGTAAATATAAAACTGATAAGAAAATCACTAAAAATATATTGATGGCCTAAACAAGGCGATTTATCAATCAAAATTAAATATTCATCATAAAGATTGTAACATAAAAGATTTAACAACATGTAACAATGAACTGTCAATTAATAAACTTAACAGTGAACTATTATCTGCTAAATTGATTGTTGAAAATTTTGAGTTATCATCAAACATGGTTGAAGATATAATCAAGTCTTAAATGTCATAGAAAATTAATAGTGGTAAAAGTGGAGTAGGTTATTCTAACAAGGCACCACCTATTAATCATGATTATACATGTTTGCCTTCATCAATTACAAATCATGATGAAGAGACCTATTGATTAGGTTTTCAACCAAAGTCAGACTTAACACATCCAATTAATGTTTCACTGACTGTTGACCCTATCATAAAAGATAAAATCAAAATTAATCATGACAATTATTTTACAGAAAGTGTGAAAAAGAACGGGTTGGTCGAAGAATGAGAAAGTGATGATGAATTACATTTTCAGGAAAATAAAAATCTTATTGGAAAATCTTCATGTAATTCATCATCAGTTATTAATGAAAGTTCAAATGTTTTTGGTGCTACAAAGGATTGTTCAAAAATGTCTAACAAAGAAAGAAAACTAAAATCATAGATAGATTTTAAGGCCAAAGAAAGAAAACAAGTCGCAACATCTGTATCTGGCATGAAAACTAATTTCAAGAACATATTTGTTTCAAAAGGCAACATTGATAAGGAAGATCATATTTTTAAAGAAATCAATGTCAGTTTCTTTAACAATAAATCTTCTATTATTGCTAACTCTATGAAACAACATGTTTGTAGATCAGGTATCTAAGACACTAGTCCTACTCCAGTACCTATGATTCAAAAGGATAAAGCTACAATCCATACCTCATCGGCTTCAGAAATGAATCTAAAAGCTAGGAAATTTACCTCAATTCTTTCGGAATCATCTTGAACAAATCATATAGAAAGAAAGCAAAGAGAGACTGTTAAAGAATCACAAGGCCAACGAAATACTAAGGCCAAATTCCATGATAACTATGAAAGTTATCATAAATAATTTGTGCAAAATACTAGCATTAAATACATATCGTAAAATGTATTGTTATGTGTGTGGCGAACCTAATCACAAGGCTAGAAATTATCATCATTAACATCAATTGACTAGCAAACAAAGATTTCACAATTCAATTTTAAATAATAGAAAATATTTCTTTTTAAATGCCAAATTCAAAAAGAATTCTCTTCAGACAAACTCTTTTGTTAATAACAACAATGATTTGAATAAGGAAATACAAATGCGAAATCTGTACAAGTTGATGATAGCAATTCTACCTTAATTCAGACCACTTTAAAGAAAATGGTTATACATCTGATCAAACCAATTCAAAAGTGGAAAATTAAAGAAAAACCATATGATCCTGATGTTGTTGAATAGTGTGCTTTCAATGACAAAAGAGATATGATATTACAATTTGTATCATATTTGGATTAAAACGAAGTACTCAAGTCAACCACTGCTTGGCTTCCTAAACATGAATAAATTTGTTCAAATGTGCAGGAACAACCAAGACAAGTCATCAACAGTGTTTGGCATGTTGACAATGGTTGTTCAAGGCACATGACTAGTAATATATATCTATTAAACAACATACATCCTTACAACGGAGGATATGTTATCTTTGCAGGAGACAAAGGTGGTAAGATTACAAAAAAAGTTACGGTGTCGAATGGTGTGTTAAGTTTTAAAGACGTCAATTTTGTAAAGGAAAGAAAACTTAATTTGTTAAGTGTCTTTCAAATTTGTGACAAAAAGTATTCAACACACTTCACTGATAAAGAATGTCTTATTCTAAAACTTGGTTTTGTAATTCCTGATGAATGGGTCTTATTGAAAACACCATGAGATAAAAACACATAGTTACTTGATATGAATGGTTCACATTCATTTAACTGCGACGTGTTTGTTATCTAAAGCCTCGAAAAGTGACACAAGGTTATGGCATTGTCATCTTGGGCATGTAAATGTTAAAAATATGAACAAGTTGGTTAGAGGAAATCATATTGTAGGCCTACCTTTGAAAGAATTTCAACTAACTGAACATTACCTGTCATGTTCAAAAGGCAAACAACATAAACTTTCTCATAAGCCAGTTGCTTATAACAAAATTGACTCTGTTCTTCAACTATTACACATGGATTTATTTTGTCCAATTAGTGTTTTGAGTTTAGGACATTATGCATATTGGTTGGTCATTACTGATGATTTTTCTAGATTTACACTGGTTTTCTTTTTAGCAACCAAAGATGAGACCCTTATTTGCTGATAAAATTCATGACACTCATGGAGAATCAGACTAGCAAAACAATCAAGTGTAGTCAAAGTGATAATGGAACCGAATTCGGCAATCATACACTGAATCAGTTTTATGAATCAAAGGGAATAGCTAGATAATTTAGTCCTACATGAACTCCACATCAAAATGGAGTTGCTGAAAGATGAAACAAAACTTTAATTGAAGCTGCCAGAACCAGGATATCAGTAGCCAAATTATCGTCATTCTTTTAGGATGAAGTTGTTAACATTGCATGTTACGTTCAAAATCGTGTATTAATCAACAAACAATAGAATATGACTCGTTATGAAATCTTTTTAAACATAAACCCAAAGTCAAATATTTCAAAGCTTTTGGATGTTGTTGTACTCTATTAAACACAACTGATTCTAAATCATAATTTGATGAAGAAGCTATTGAATATTATTTTGTTGGATATTCAGCTAACAAAGTTACATATTGGGTTTAAAATAAAATATCTAAACAAATAATTAAGTCATTTATAATTGATTGGCATGAATCTAACAAAACAGATGTAGGTTTAGCACCATCATGGGTATATGTTTATGCTTTATTATTTGAAACATTTAATCAACCATCCATTATTTCTATAGCAAATCCGCCTTTGACATCATCAATTCAAGATATTTTTGCTGATGATGTTAGATCTCACTTTTCTAGCAACAGGATTATTTTTAGATACACCTTCTTCTTCAAATGTTACACCTGCTCCACATTCTATTTCTAAATCTAATTTATCACATTCTGATCCGGTTGTTGAACAAGCTTCACAGGCATCTGATCAGAGTTCTTCTTCTACAGAAGTTGATCCAATTGATACGATTCAGGTACCATTTGAAGATCTATCTGTTGACAATGATAATCTTCAAAAGGAAGATATTGTTTATCAACCTAAAAGAGGGAACACTGCTGAAGAACCAGTTGGTCACATGTCTAACTTAGACGAAGTCATTTCTAAACATGCCATTCCATAACTGAGAATTCATGAAGACCATCCAACTGAAGCAATCATTGGTCCGTTATCACAGGGTGTCCGAACTCAAAGCCAATCGACACTATAAATACGTGATTGTATTCATCCTTTATATCACATATTGTACCAAAGAACGTTGAGATGGCCCTTAAGGAAAACAGTTGGTTAGAGGCTATGCATGACGATTTGATGCAATTTAAAAAGCTAAATGTTTGGCATCTGTGTGAACTACTAAAGGGTAAGTTGCCAATTGGTACTAAATGGATTTTAAGAACAAAACGGATGAAAAAGATGTGATTGTTCATAACAAGGCCAGAGTTGTTGTTCAAGGATTCTAACAAATTGAAGGGTTTGATTATGAAGAAGTATATGCTCCTGTTGCAAGACTAGAAGCTATATGCATTTTTCTGGCCTATGCTTCTTACAACGACTTCAAAGTATATCAAATGGATGTTAAAACCGCTTTTTTGTACGACCAGATGAAAGAAGAAACTTATGTCTATCAACCACCTGGTTTTAAAGATCCAGATCATCCAGAATATGTTTATAAGTTAGACAAAGCACTGTATGTCTTACATCAAGCACCTCAAGCTTGGTATGCCACCCTCACTAAACATTTGCTTGCAAATGGTTATACACAGGGTGCAATTGATTAAACTTTATTCTTACAGAAGACTGGTGATGATCTTATTCTCGTTCAAGTTTACGTCAATAATATTATCTTTGGATCTACCAATGATAATTTGTGCACGGAATTTAAAGCACTGATGAAGAAGAAATTTGAGATGAGTTCTCTTGGAGAAGTGTCATTTTCTTGGGTATCCAAGTTAAACAATATGATAAGGGAATACTGATAGATCAAGAAAAATATGTTCATAGTATTCTGGACAAATACAAATTTCAAGACTCCAAGATAGCTCCCACTCCTATGTCTACTCATCCTACTTTAACTCCAAATCTCACAAGAGATGACGTTGATCAGCATATGTATCAATCAATGATCGGATCTTTGATGTATCTCACTACTAGCAGACCAGACATCATGTTTCCTGTTTGTTAGTGTGCACGTTATCAATGTAATCCGAAGGAATCTCACATGAAAGTTGTTAAGTGGATTTTTAAATAGCTCAAGGGTCAACCAACATTCAGCCTTTGGTATCCTAAAAATTCTGATTTCCATTTATATGCTTATACTGACAGTGATTATGCATGATGTAATTTGGACAGGAAATCAACCACCGATTGCTGTCAATTTCTCGGTAACAGATTAATCTCTTGGCAATGCAAAAAGCAGCAGACGGTATCCACATCCACTGTAGAGGCTGAATAGGTCGTTGCACAAGTTGTTGCTCACATATTGTTTGGATTCAGCAACAACTTTGTGAAGTCGCTGGATCGGTAAACATCCGAGCATGTTCTTGACGAAAAGGTAAATAACAGCAATAACCAAAAGTCAATCAATAACACGAACAATAATCGAATGATTTCATTGATAAAACCTAACGATTTTAAGCTCGTTACAACTTAAGAATCAAGACTCTTGGCAAGGGGAGATCGAGCATGATCTCCCCTCTCATCCGGCAGCACCTGGGCGCCGGGCAGACTCCCTCTCAAAACCCTTATTCTCTACACATTGAAACTGGTATATATAGGCCTCGACCCATATTAGATGTGACTGGGCCCATTCGTGCGATTGGACCATGCGTATGGTCCAATCGTACAACTGGACCATGCGTATGGTTCAATCGTACGACTGGACCATTCTTATGGTTTAGTCTTACGAATGCCCCAATCGCATCTCTCAGTCGCACGACTGGTCCATTAGCAAGGCTCAGTCATACGACTGAGTCTCATTCGCATATGCTCCTGCGAATGACCCAGTTTCATGTGTTTACAAGGTGTATAACATTAAGCCTAGACTATTCGTCAAGTGATGGACACACTATATATGACTATATATGCTCCAACAAATTCCCCTTGGACGTTGCTTGCGAATAGTAGATAACACCTTTTACAATCTTCAGTCAATCTTTGCTCTGGTTTCCAATAGAATCAAACGAACAACCATATTAGCCAACGTTATGAATTTAGGCACAATAGCTTTCGTTTACTTTGCAGAACACCATCATAGCAGCAAGATTCCCCATATGACTTATTTTTCCAGATAATGACATGAACAGTTTTCCATTGCTTCAATCTTCACACAGTCTAACCTGATTAACATTAACAACTGTAGAAATTCCCCCTCACATTCAGCATATCCCAATATATAAACATTGTGCTTTCCTGGCGTCTTTATACGGTGTATTGGGCAAAAGGATGAAGGTTCCAATCCACAGCTGAAAATATCAAACAGATCAGCATGCACGTAGATTCATCATCAGAAACCTGCTCACATCATCATCTTTCTGATTGCGTCTCAACTATGATAATCACGGATTCCCTCCACGAAGCAGAATCCTCTCTGTGCGGAAATAAATATTACTTGGTTGGCCTATAAATAGTCAGATGCTCCTGACTACCCCCACAAATTCAACACTGACGGCTGATATCTTCTCTTCTCTCTTTTGTGTTCTAATAACATTCACCGATTCTGGAAGTCCAACGAATAATGGGGTATCCATCGAACTTGTTTGGCATAAGAAACTCAGGGTGAATGTGCTTTGCTCATCCTCAACTATTACATGGACTCTCCAGGAGAATCTTCACTATTGACCCGAAAATGAACCGAAAATGACCCGATAATTTTCCTGAAAAATTTTATTTTACCAAACTTTTTCAGAAGGCATCCCGACTGATAGAAATGGTTTACCAAACTTTTTTTTTGTCTGGAACACCTTTCATTCGTATGACATGGAGGACACTGATCACAGTCGTATGAATCAATTATACGAATGATATCATCATGCGACTGAACATAAGACTGGACATAAGACTAGTCCAGTCGCATGGTCCAGTCGCACTACTGGTCCATTCGCATGGTCCAGTAGCACGACTGGTCCATTAGCATGGTCCAGTCGCACGACTGGTCCATTCGCATGGTCCAGTCGCATGAACGGGTCTGCACACAGATTTTCAGATCTGTAGCCGCCAAGGCTGCCAAAAACCCTAATCCGACGAATTTTACATGATTCGAACCAAAATAGACATCATCAGATTCACAAGAGTGATCAGAACGTGGTTTTGACTTCGATTTTAACATAGAAACAACACACGCCACGAGATCTGAGCAAAACACGAAGAACACGAAGAACACGAAGTGTGTTTAACGTCAAAGAACCTGAAATAGATCTAGAGATCAAGAGCTCGAGTTGCTAGAGTGATTGTTAGATCATTCTAGCAGTAACCGGGCTCTGATACCACTTGTTAGGACCGTGTGCGATGGAGTACTAACTGATTCAACGTGATACCGAATCAAATAGCGCGGAATTCTATTTGATTGGCGATCCAATCAGGGAGAACGTAATCCGGATCAATACTAATGATTAGAAAACGTTAAGAATTGATTAGCAATGATTAGGAACACTCTATGAACTTGGAAGGGACGCTCTGTGCGATCTGGGATGGCTAGGGTTGAGAATAATCGAAGTCTTATGTTTTTCCACGAATTAAGTGGTATTTATAGGTTACAGCTCTCATTCGTACGACTGAGCCAAGCGACCGGCTCAGTCGTGCAACTGAGTCATACGATTAGTTCATTCGGACGATTAAGTCAGTCTTATGACTCAATCGTACGATTGACTCAATCACCTGGTTCAGTCGTGCGATTGGCCCATTCGCATGGTCCAGTCGTACAACTGATCAGGATACTTAGTTAAACACATTCTCGAACCTTTAATGGTTCAGAACTATGTCTAACAACTGTAAACCTATATAACATTGTCATATATGCGTGTAACAATAAATAATATAATAGATATAACATTAAACAACCAACAAACATATATAGAAGAGTTTTTCATTATATTTATTAAACATTACATATGTGTTACAAGAAGAAGTTCTATTACATTTAAGCTCACTAGACTAGAACTGGGGACATGTGTACCAACAAACTCCCCCTTGGACCAAGTTCTATCTAGACTTTGACTTCTTTCTTGAACTCTTCAAATCTCTTAACCCTTTCTTCTCGTGAAACCCCAGTATGAATATCAACTGCGAAGCATAAACGTATGATGTGTTGAAACTAAAGTGCTTGCACGATATCCTGAGTGTCAAAAAATAGTGGCCACTTGTACAAGATGTAGACATCTGAAGTAGACAAGTTAGTTAGCCACATAGGGTCGTATACCCTGATCGTCTCTATCATCCCTTCTTTATCCAAAACTATGACGGCCTCACCAGTGCGCCAGTCATAATACCACCATTTAAAATAGGGTGCAAAATCTTGTGGCATTTCCCTCAGTGGAATACGTGACATTGTGCGCGGAGGGTGCTATCTCAAAATCTCCTTTGGCGTTCCGAAGGTGGGGTCAACCACGGTCTTATGAATCAACCTTTTGGGCTGTTGTGGTTTAAAATTGACCCACCTCGTAAGATACTCCTTCTTCAGAGCCTTCTCGAACCATCCAGATATCTTCCCGGGGACATCGTATAGGAGGCTCAAGTTAGCTAAACGATTTAGCTCAAAACCAGGGAGAGTTTTCAGATCGTGTGGGAATCTGAAATACTCTATTCCCTTCTCTCTCTTCACGGCATATACTTTAAGATCCTCAAAGTATGCCCAGCTGATGATCTTGCCTGACACCTTCTGATGTTTCTTGACCTTGTAGAGCTTGGTGTAGGCGTTTGTCTTTGTAGGCGCTCTTTGCTTTTTCATTTCCTCCAGGCAGGCTGCCCACTCAGCCTTTTTTAGATGCAAGATTAGCAGCATCTGCCTGAGGATCCTCTGTTGTAGCCTCTTTAGCAGCAGTCATTGTCTCAACCTTATCGAATGTACTGCTGTCAAATGCATCTCCCAGATCTGGTAGCACTTCACCTTCGGCGTTAGTGTACTGGGGATAATGATCAGCAGTCACATCCTGTATCTCCACCTCATCGACATCCTGTAATTCTTCATCACTGACTACGTCGACCTCAGGCGCATCCTTTACCAGCTCATCATGGTTTAGACTGAATAGTTCAGCAATCTGCTCATCAGTTAGATCATGTATGATCTCGCCCTCTTTAGGTGTGTAACTAACAGAGCGATGTATTATTCCTTGCAAATCGAGAATCATTGTCAATTGAGTCTCGATTTGTCGAAGGGGTACCACATCGTGCTCGTCAGCCTGCTTGGATGAACCTGTATAATAATTTACCAAACATAGTGCAGGTTAGGATACATTAAGCACATAACCAATGTCAATTTAACTTTTCATTCATTTACTTTAAACACATATTAAATACATGATTACAAGGACAAAAGTTTAATGATAAATAAACATCTAATCCTGAACTTTGCCTTGAATCATCGCTGGATCTTCGGAGACGGGGAGGTAGGTGGGGCAGCAGATGATGCTTCCTGGTCTTGTCTTTTCTTGGTTCGTTGCTCATGACAAGAAGCAGAGGCAGATGCAGCTGCATCCCCTTCATCATCATCATCGTCCTTTTCTTGATCCTTGCTATCACCCCCCTCAACATCATCATCACTATTATCTTCTTTATCATCTTCCTCGTCATCATCATCTTCATCATCACCATCATCACCGTTTCCCTCTCTTATCTTAAGAGGATCAGCTTGAGACCCCTTCAGCTTGAGCATAATCTTCTTATTTGTAGACTCCAACTCCTCTATCTTTTGAGGCGACAGGACATTCCGTTCCTGGAGTTAGGCAATCTGAGTTGCTTGAGAAGCATTTTGCTCCTCAAGCTGAAGCAGCCTCCCTGTCTTTTCTTCATCAGCAGCTAGCAGCTTTAGCACCATCCTGTTGAGTGCTGCTAGTTGTTCCTCCACTCCAATGGGAGGGAGGGGTGAACCTGTAGTAGCTGATGACGGGCCAGCTCGGTGGCTAGTGGTGGTGGCTGTGGTGGTGGTGAATATTGGAGGTGGAATATGAGTGGATTGTGGAGTGGGATGTACTGTGGTAGTAGGTTGGGTGGAGGTGACAGGTGGTGGAATGGGTGTAGTGGTGGTTTTGGTAGCTTGGGTGGTTTGGGTAGTGGTGGTGGAAGTGGTGGAAGTAAGCAGAGTAATCCTTCGGCGTTTGGGATTCTTCCCGTGGGGCTGAGCCATTCTTTTTAGCCTGGATACCTTAGATCCTGATGCTCCCCCTTTGCTGATGGGAGTGTCTAGGGTATAAGATAGGTCTACCGTAGAACTCCCAGACTCTCCCGGGCATCCACCAACCGCCCTGATTCCTCGCTCCGTAGCCACTTCCCGACTTCCCACAGTCCGGGTGAGTGGCTCTTCATCTGAGTCCTCCTCCTCCTCCATCTGAAAATCAAGGTGAATTGGAGCTGGATCGGGTTCTCCCTGGCCATCTCCTCCCTGATCAGCATCATGATCATCATCAGAGTCATCGGAGGGTACGGCGATTGGCTCTGTATCAGACTCACTGTCATCGTGGCGCCACTTCTTCTTCGAAGGCGCCACATAATCTTCCCGGGCCAGATGCCCAAACAATCTCCTTACCGGGGGTTTTACCTGCTTCCTCAGGTAGACTTTTATCCTCCCTAATGTAGTGTTGTCCATAACCTCTAAGACGACTGCATCTTCTTTAGCTATGGGCAGTTGAGGAAGCTTTTGATCAATCATCATCTGAAGAAATCAAGGGTACATGCAGAATCCCTCTTTTCCTTTGGCACCTTACTGTTGGTTTTTCATCGCACATATAACGTACATAATGTATATAATCATAAATCAACGCAGCGGAAATGATAAATTATATACATTCTCATTCATTCATAAAAGTCATTACATCATTGACTCGATTACAAAATACAGCTTTCTCTACTTTGTCTCTCCTCATAGGATCATACAGCGACCTCTAGAGGAGATATTAAGTTCAAAAACATAAAAATTATATTTTTATACTAAAGAATATTCCTTAGGTAATTCCGTACATCGGAACCCTGACGGAATACTCTTGACACTCTCATGCAACATATTTCGTTGCATGTGCTACGCGCACGCTTCCAATGCGTGGCGAACTTATCAAAATCTAAAGGAGATTTCTTGAGTAATCTCGTTTATTCAGATCCTCAAGAAATCTCATAATGACATGCAACGTGATGGGTTACGAATATTATGGACCCGCAACCCATGACGTTGCAGCATTATCAACTGGAGAATGCCATCCCAAAAGAGCTGAGTAGTCGCCTCGTGCCATCCTCAGCAACACTACCTGCGAACTGGAAAACACATAAAAGTCAGCGTTGCTGAGTGAGTTCTAGTTTTATAATAAAACATACTTTCATTCTCATTAACTGCTCTTTCATACATGTGTTCACACATCATACGTACACGTAGATAATATTATTATTATCTCATCATTCATTACTTACTTTCATTCACGTACACTTCATCATTCTCATTTACTTTCATACATACATACTTCACGTACTTTCGTACGTACTTTACTTTCATTCTTACATTCATTACTTACGTTCGAACATTCATTACATTCATTCATACTTTCTTTACTTTCGTTCGAACGTTCATTACATTCGGTGACATGTACAATACCCCACTTTCATCATACATACTACTGGTGCTGGACCTGTGGTGGTTAGCCACGAACGTTGTGCACAAAGCTGATCCAGTCACCTGGGGTAAGTACATGCACCACTTATCTTTCACTTCACTACTAACATACGTTAGCCGAGTCTGTTGCAGCGCGCGACTGCTCACCTCAGTGACAATCTTATGATTGCCTGCTAACCGAGTCTCTTGCAACACGAAGTTGCTCACCTCATTATCAATCTCAATGATTGACCCGATGTACATCCTTCGGGGTAGCTAACCCGTACACCGTTGAGCTAACACCTGCCAGGGGTGTGCACCTCCTTCATTTGCTTGCAAGCCTTTCTTACTTCCTTTCATTAATGCATGCATTGATTCATCATGTTCCTTCTTTCATTATCTTTCACTTTACGTTTTTAATACATTCGTTTCTTTCGTTCAATCATTCACGTAAAGTTATTAAAGATAAGACACATATACATAAGGAACATACATACTTACATATCATCAGTATTCACCATCTATCATGGCAACATCGTACTAACATACATACATCATACATACACTTCTACATTCACTCACATCAGCCCTGTCCGGGCGACTGAACTACCACCAGTCGCATGTCCTCCATGCGACTGGGTCATGCGATTGGGCTACTCATGCGAATGGGTACTCAAACGTGCGATTGAACTTCCTTCCGTACGACTAGACACTCTGCGACTGGGTTATATGCGACTAACTCTTAACCGTGCGACTGAACTACTCTACGATTGAGCTTATGCGACCGAAACCCTCTGTCGCATCACCTATCGTGCGATTGAGACTCAATCGGGCGTCTGAGTCTCAGTCGGGCGATTGGACATCAACTATTACTCATTCGGCCGAATGGCCCTTCAGTCGCATAACCCTAACTGGGCAGCGACTGGAGTTCTTCATGAACAGCAGTCGCGAAACCCCCGTCCCCACAGTCACCATAAACCCATTTTCAGCCCAATTCAACCCTCCCAAGCCTTAGGGATTCCTACTAGGACCTCATACAAGCATATACTAGTCCTAATTCATATCATAACACATTACTCAAGATTTACCCAAATGGGTCAAACTTTCACTATTTCAAAACTAGGGTTTTAATGTGTTTCCAGCCCCAAAATCGTTAGAAAACATGTAAATGAGGGGTCCTAGAACTCACATTATCAGGTAGGAGTTGGTGAGCTTTGATTTGGCTAGCTTCACGATCGATCTTGAACTCGGGCAGCACTTTCCCTCTCTTCTTCTCTGTTCTCTGTCGCTCACTGCTCTCTCCCCGACTGAAAATGGGGAGGAGAATGGAGCTACCCCCCCCCTTTTATACCCGTAGCCCATTCGCATCTGGTCCAGGGGCGACTGGACCTTCAGTCGCATCAACACTATGCGATTGGACCTCAATCGCACATGTTCCATGCGGCTCATACTCCATTCGGGCGGTTGAACTCCAATCGTGCGGCTGAGCTTCAATCGGCCGAATAGCCATGCGGATGACCTCCAGTCGCATAAATCACAGGCGACTGAGGCTCAGTCGCATAGCCTACCAAAAGGTCAAACTTTCGGTTGTTACAAGTCCACCCCCCTTATTTTAGGTTTCGTCCCCGAAACCTGTTACTCTTCGAACAATCGTGGGTAATGCTGCCTCATTTCTTCTTCTGTTTCCCACGTCGACTCGGATCCTTTCCTGTGCCGCCACTGTACACGCACAAGGGGAACCACTTTATTTCTCAACCTCTTCTCTTTGCGATCTATGATCGCCACTGGTTGCTCTACGTAATTGAGCTTTTCGTCTACTTCGATATCATCCAGTGGAACGACCATGTCTTCATCCGCCAAACACTTCCTCAGATGAGACACGTGGAAAGTCGGGTGGATTCCACTTAGTTCATCTGGCAAATCTAACCTATAGGCCACCTCTCCTACTCGAGCAATGATTCGGAAAGGGCCTATATATCGCGGACTCAACTTACCCCGCTTCCGGAATCGAATGATCCCTTTCCAAGGTGAGACCTTCAACATAACACGATCTCCCACCTGGAACTCAATCGGTCTGCGTCGTTTGTCGGCATACGATTTCTGTCGGTCTTTGGCCGCTTTCATATACGCTTTAATTCTTTCAAGCTTTTCAGTCGTAGCCTCTACCACTTCGACGCTTCCCAATTCTTTCTGACCAATTTCACCCCAACAGACGGGTGTCCTGCATCTTCTACCGTATAGCATCTCATAGGGTGGCATGCCGATACTGGCATGATAACTGTTGTTGTATGAGAACTCAGCTAACGGTAGATGGTCATCCCAACTTCCCCCGAAGTCAATAACACATGCTCGGAGCATGTCCTCCAAAGTCTGAATGGTCCTTTCAGACTGACCATCAGTTTGAGGATGATAAGCCGTGCTAATATGTAATCTCGTCCCCATAGCATCGTGGAATTTCATCCAAAATTTGGATGTAAACCGTGTGTCGCGATCAGATACAATCGACACCGGTACACCGTGACGAGTCACAATCTCTTTGATGAAAAGATCAGCCAACTTCTCGGACGAATATGTCTCCCGCATCGGTAAGAAGTGAGCACTCTTCGTCAATCGATCCACAATCACCCAGATCGTATCATACCCTTTCGGGGTACGTGGCAGCTTTGTGATAAA
The DNA here is from genome assembly GCA_024085815.1 of Flaveria linearis. Lineage (NCBI taxonomy): Eukaryota > Viridiplantae > Streptophyta > Magnoliopsida > Asterales > Asteraceae > Flaveria > Flaveria linearis. The sequence continues at coordinate 7,682,442 of CM044012.1, read as the reverse complement.
ATCCATGGTGATGTGCTCCCACTTCCATTCCGGTATGTCCAACGGCTGAATCTTTCCATACGGCTTCTGGTGCTCTGCCTTTACTTGCAAACACGTGAGGCATTTGCTCACATACTCCACCACATCACGTTTCATACCCGGCCACCAGTAATCTTTCTTCATATCTTGGTACATTTTGGTAGCACCGGGATGAATGGAGTATCGAGACTTATGAGCTTCATCCAAAATCTTCATTCGTAGATCCCCAAGATGAGGAATCCACATACGCCCAAACCGAGTTCTAACACCCGTTGCGTTTTCTCCCAACTCCGCGACCAGACCTCTCATGCGTTCAGAGTTAAGATGTTCGTCCTTTAAAGCCTCATCTTGGAACTCTTTGACCTGTTTCATTACGTCGGAGGTCATGATTAGCTGGTACGCCTTCACTCGAATTGGCTCGGGCCTCTCCTTTCGGCTAAGGGCATCCGCCACCACGTTGGCTTTGCCCGGATGGTAATGGATCTCACAATCATAGTCTTTTATAAGCTCCAACCATCGCCGTTGCCTCATATTCAGATCTCTTTGCTCGAAGAAGTACTTCAAGCTTTTGTGGTCCGTAAAGATGGTGCACTTCGTCCCGTACAAATAGTGCCGCCAAATCTTCAACGCGAAAACCACAGCTGCTAGCTCCAAGTCATGAGTAGGGTAATTAACCTCATGAACTTTCAACTGTCGGGATGCATAGGCTATCACTTTTCCTCTCTGCATTAGTACACACCCCAACCCCGAGTAGGAGGCATCAGAATAAACCACCAAATCTTCACTCCCTTCGGGTAACGCCAACACTGGAGCTTGGGTCAATTTCGTCTTCAGTTCTTCAAACGCCTTCTCTTGAGCTTGACCCCACACAAATTTCACATCTTTCCGGGTCAACTTTGTCAGTGGAGAAGCAATTTTGGAAAAGTCTTGGATAAACCTTCGGTAGTAACCCGCTAAACCCAAGAAACTACGGATCTCGGACGGCGTCTTCGGAGATTTCCATTGCATAACTGCTTCCACTTTCGCCGGATCGACCATAATCCCGTCCGGATTTACTACATGACCCAAGAATTGAACTTCACGCAACCAGAATGCGCACTTGGAGAATTTAGCATACAACTTCTCCCTTCTCAACGTCTCCAGAACTTCGCGAATGTGACCGGCATGCTCAGTCTCACTCTTTGAATAAATCAAGATGTCATCAATGAATACAATCACTGATTTATCCAACATCGGCCGGCACACCCTATTCATCAGGTCCATAAAAGCAGCTGGCGCGTTGGTCAGACCAAATGACATAACGAGGAACTCATAATGACCGTAGCGCGTACGAAAAGCTGTTTTAGGGATATCCTGCTCCTTCACCTTCAGTTGATGGTAGCCTGATCGAAGATCTATACGTGAAAACCAACTAGCACCCTGAAGTTGATCAAACAAGTCGTCGATCCTCGGCAAGGGGTATCTGTTCTTTACTGTCAGCTTATTCAGCTCGCGGTAGTCGATGCACATCCTCATACTACCGTCCTTCTTCTTTACAAACAGGACCGGAGCACCCCAAGGTGAGATACTCGGTCGAATAAACCCCTTATCCAACAGCTCTTGTAACTGCTCCATCAACTCTTTCATCTCCGTCGGGGCCAATCGGTATGGTGCTTTGGCAACAGGTTGGGCGCCTGGTACTAAATCAATCTGGAACTCGATCTCTCTGTCAGGTGGCAATCCCGATAAGTCTTCCGGGAACACGTCTGGGAACTCACACACAACCGGAACATCAGACAGTTGTGGTGCTGGCTTCTCTACATCTTTCACATAACATAAATAGGCGTTACATCCACGCCTCATACATTTCCCCGCCACTGCCATTGAGATCACTTTCGGAATCGTAGTAACCCGATCCCCATAAACTGTCACTGGACTACCGTCAGGCGCTGTCAAACTGATCATCTTCTTACGACACACAATGTTCGCCTCGAAATCTGCCAACCAATCCATTCCAAGCACCAAATCGAAACCACCTAACGTCATCGCAAAGGGTTTAACTGGGAATTTGTGACCCTCCAGTTCTACATCGCAACCCTCAATTACCTCTGAAATCCTGGTGGTTTTACCTATAGCAGTCTCTACATCAAACGGTACATCCACACGTCTACTACTAACGGGCAATTTGGCACAAAAAGCAGCAGAAATAAAACTCCTACTGGCACCCGAATCAAATAATACAGAGGCTAAAGTTTGGTTCACCAGAAACGTACCGGACACTACATCAGGGTCCGTCCTCGCCTCTTCCTGCGTCATCGTGAATGCTCTGGCGCTCGCTTTCGACCCTTCACCCCCTGCCTTCTTCACGCCGGAACCCTCAGATCTCGGCTTCTTGCAGTCTTTATTCATATGACCACTTTCCCCACAGTTATAGCACCTCATCGCTTTACACTCTTTGGCCATATGTCCGGACTTTCCACACTTGAAACATACATTCAGCCCCCATCTGCACTCACCACCGTGCTCTCGCCCACACTTCCCACACTTTCTCGATCCTGCACTTGTCACGACCACACGGCGTTCATCAACCCGTGCCTTCTTACTACTTGTCGAAGTATCACTCCGACCAAACCTCTTTCCCTGCCACTTCCTCTCATCACTTCCCTTCTTACTGCCCTCAGATTTCACCATCGCAGCCCGTTCATCGTACAACCTCCCAGCTAAATCCACAGCCGACCTGAAAGTACTTGGTCGGGCGGAAATCAAATGCCAACGAATTTCGGCTGGCAACCCCTGAATATACCGGTTAATCTTGCGAGACACCGGCGTCACTTGCTATGGCACCAACCGTGCCATGTCGTTGAACTTGGTGGTGTATTGTTGGTGGGTCATCGTTCCCGCTTCCAACTGCAGGAACTCTCTCTCAACTCTGTCCATCTCTCGACGAGGACTAAACTCCTCGATCACCATTCTCTTCAATTCAGACCACTTCATTTTCCCAATGGCCCTGCTACCCTCGGCCTGGACAATATTGTCCCACCAGCACAATGCCGTCCCCGTAAACGAGTGGGTAGCAAACTTCACCTTTTTATCCTCCTGGCAGTCACTGATATCAAGGACCGCCTCCATCTCTCTCACCCATTGGTGAGCATCAGCAGTCGTACCTGAACCATCAAAAGTCGGAGGCTTGCATCTCATAAATTTCCCGTAATCACAACCCCGGGCTGTCCCCCTAACCTGTTCTTCCTCCTCTTCCTCTTCGTCATCAGACAATACCGTTTCTGCCTCTGTCTGTTGCTGTCTACCGGAGGACCGTCTCCTCCCTCGTCTATCCTCCTCTCGTACTGCCTTTATCGCTTCGGTCATTACAGTCGGTAAGATCGTCTGCATAACCTGGTGCACTTCCTCAATCACTGCCTCTTTTACCGAGGCTCTCAACTTGGCGCTTTCATCTAGCTCCTCCTGATGAGGAATCTCGTTCTCCTCACGAACTACTTTCTCTTTCCTAAGTCTTCCTCGCGTGATACGCGGCTCATCACCACGTTCACCATCACGGGAAGCATCAGATGATCTATCACCGACCATCTTCTATCACACTGAAAGATTAAAACACCAACACGGTCATTCAAGGAAATAGCTCAGTTTATGTTAAGTATAGTAAGTCCCTAATTACAGTGGCCAGTTGTGATTAGCCACTTACTCTACTCTTCGTACCCCGAGCATCACCTATCCTGACTACATTAGTATCTCAGTCTAACAGTACACATAACTCGCATCACATGCGCACATAATAACCAGTTAATCTTTAAAGAAATACCTGATGGCACGCGACTACTCAGATGGCATTCTCATTCTCCCTGTCCCATTCTCAGTTTAAGTTTAGGTTTATTATGAAAATTTACCCATTTTACTTAAACTTTTGCTCTGATACCAACTTGTAAGGCCCCGCTCACCGGGCACCTTACTGTTGGTTCTTCATCGCACATATAACGTACATAATGTATATAATCATAAATCAACGCAGCGGAAATGATAAATTATATACATTCTCATTCATTCATAAAAGTCATTACATCATTGACTCGATTACAAAATGCAGCTTTCTCTACTTTGTCTCTCCTCATAGGATCATACAGCGACCTCTAGAGGAGATATTAAGTTCAAAAACATAAAAATTATATTTTTATACTAAAGAATATTCCTTAGGTAATTCCGTACATCGGAACCCTGACGGAATACTCTTGACACTCTCATGCAACATATTTCGTTGCATGTGCTACGCGCACGCTTCCAATGCGTGGCGAACTTATCAAAATCTAAAGGAGATTTCTTGAGTAATCTCGTTTATTCAGATCCTCAAGAAATCTCATAATGACATGCAACGTGATGGGTTACGAATATTATGGACCCGCAACCCATGACGTTGCAGCATTATCAACTGGAGAATGCCATCCCAAAAGAGCTGAGTAGTCGCCTCGTGCCATCCTCAGCAACACTACCTGCGAACTGGAAAACACATAAAAGTCAGCGTTGCTGAGTGAGTTCTAGTTTTATAATAAAACATACTTTCATTCTCATTAACTGCTCTTTCATACATGTGTTCACACATCATACGTACACGTAGATAATATTATTATTATCTCATCATTCATTACTTACTTTCATTCACGTACACTTCATCATTCTCATTTACTTTCATACATACATACTTCACGTACTTTCGTACGTACTTTACTTTCATTCTTACATTCATTACTTACGTTCGAACATTCATTACATTCATTCATACTTTCTTTACTTTCGTTCGAACGTTCATTACATTCGGTGACATGTACAATACCCCACTTTCATCATACATACTACTGGTGCTGGACCTGTGGTGGTTAGCCACGAACGTTGTGCACAAAGCTGATCCAGTCACCTGGGGTAAGTACATGCACCACTTATCTTTCACTTCACTACTAACATACGTTAGCCGAGTCTGTTGCAGCGCGCGACTGCTCACCTCAGTGACAATCTTATGATTGCCTGCTAACCGAGTCTCTTGCAACACGAAGTTGCTCACCTCATTATCAATCTCAATGATTGACCCGATGTACATCCTTCGGGGTAGCTAACCCGTACACCGTTGAGCTAACACCTGCCAGGGGTGTGCACCTCCTTCATTTGCTTGCAAGCCTTTCTTACTTCCTTTCATTAATGCATGCATTCATTCATCATGTTCCTTCTTTCATTATCTTTCACTTTACGTTTTTAATACATTCGTTTCTTTCGTTCATTCATTCACGTAAAGTTATTAAAGATAAGACACATATACATAAGGAACATACATACTTACATATCATCAGTATTCACCATCTATCATGGCAACATCATACTAACATACATACATCATACATACACTTCTACATTCACTCACATCAGCCCTGTCCGGGCGACTGAACTACCACCAGTCGCATGTCCTCCATGCGACTGGGTCATGCGATTGGGCTACTCATGCGAATGGGTACTCAAACGTGCGATTGAACTTCCTTCCGTACGACTAGACACTCTGCGACTGGGTTATATGCGACTAACTCTTAACCGTGCGACTGAACTACTCTGCGATTGAGCTTATGCGACCGAAACCCTCTGTCGCATCACCTATCGTGCGATTGAGACTCAATCGGGCGTCTGAGTCTCAGTCGGGCGATTGGACATCAACTATTACTCATTCGGCCGAATGGCCCTTCAGTCGCATAACCCTAACTGGGCAGCGACTGGAGTTCTTCATGAACAGCAGTCGCGAAACCCCCGTCCCCACAGTCACCATAAACCCATTTTCAGCCCAATTCAACCCTCCCAAGCCTTAGGGATTCCTACTAGGACCTCATACAAGCATATACTAGTCCTAATTCATATCATAACACATTACTCAAGATTTACCCAAATGGGTCAAACTTTCACTATTTCAAACTAGGGTTTTAATGTGTTTCCAGCCCCAAAATCGTTAGAAAACATGTAAATGAGGGGTCCTAGAACTCACATTGTCAGGTAGGAGTTGGTGAGCTTGATTTGGCTAGCTTCACGATCGATCTTGAACTCGGGCAGCACTTTCCCTCTCTTCTTCTCTGTTCTCTGTCGCTCACTGCTCTCTCCCCGACTGAAAATGGGGAGGAGAATGGAGCTACCCCCCCCTTTTATACCCGTAGCCCATTCGCATCTGGTCCAGGGGCGACTGGACCTTCAGTCGCATCAACACTATGCGATTGGACCTCAATCGCACATGTTCCATGCGGCTCATACTCCATTCGGGCGGTTGAACTCCAATCGTGCGGCTGAGCTTCAATCGGCCGAATAGCCATGCGGATGACCTCCAGTCGCATAAATCACAGGCGACTGAGGCTCAGTCGCATAGCCTACCAAAAGGTCAAACTTTCGGGTGTTACACTTCGATATTTTCCACCATATATGAAAATCATCCTCGAGAAACCAAAAGGGTGGTTCAGCACCAAGCAACGTATGCGTTTTGCATCTGGTCTGAGAACTCGTCAAAGCCACCCTTTCTGGATACTATGCATCGCAGAAGTACGTGTGCTAAGTAATTTAAACTGGGGGCACAAGTTGCTTTTATTAAGCATGCTCGTGTTGATATCCCAGAATACTTGGCCCTCAGGAAGCAGCCACGGATGGTCAGGGGATGTATTCGTATTGGGCAGCCTGCATCATCTCCAAACTCAAGGACCGTCCGTATGTCCTCCTCAGTAATCTGAATGGGCTCCCCAAAGATAGAGCTCCAGATGGAATAGGGATCAGTTGACCTATCCACCACTGCGTTCTCCCAGAACGCCTTCTGAATCGAGAGATAGGGAGTGCATGGAGCTGAGATAGCTCGATATATCCTCGATCGTCGTAGAAAGCTGATGATCCCTGTGAAATCTCCCGCATTGCGTGAAGTCAGATTAAGATAAGCACAGATGTTGTGCTAGAAGCTCATGGGCCATCTTTGCCATCTGTTCACACAGAACAAATAACGTTAGTACATGTTGAAGATAGCTAAAGTAAGTGAATGAACGTTAAACCTTGGTTTAGTCGTGCGACTGAACACACGACTGAGTTTTAGTCGTACGATTGAACTGTGCGACTGAGATTTTAATCAAACGATTGAGTTCATGCGTACGACTGAGTCATGCGATTAGACTCAGTCGCATGTCTTCTCATACGTGTATCTCAATCGTGCGTCTGAACTCATTCGCAAGGTTCAGTTGTACGATTGAGTCATTCGTCCATCTCAGTTGTACGATTGAAACAATCGGATAGCTCAGTCGTACGATTGAAGTTCATCAGCATGTCCAGTCGTTCATTCGACTGTTTGTCCATTCAAATTTGTGTTTTGAGCCATACTTGATGTTAAACGTCAACCTTAGGCTCAATACACTCAGAAACAGCCGACTAAGCATCTTTTACCATTAATTTGACCTTTAAGTTCAGTTTAAATGGTTTATTGGTCGGTTTAAGGTTCGGTTACTGTTAGGTCAAAATGTGGGTGATTCTTGGTGTCTATTCCCGGTTTAAACGTTGATGCACCTTGATTATTACCTGTATAATCGATATCCAACGTTAGAACGCATAATTAGATGGTAAATATGAATCAAACGAAATTTTGACAGCGGTTTGTTAGGTCGTACGTATAGAGAGGCGATTTGGGTGAATGAGCGACTGAGGCCGATTCGACTTGTATATATACTAGGGCAAATCCCAGTCGGGCGACTGAGCCGAGTCGCATAGGTCAGTCGTGCGACTGAGTCTAGTCGCATGAGTGACTCATGCGACTGAGTCTCAGTCGTACGATTCACCCAATTGTTCAGTTCCAATCGTACGATTGAGTTCAGTCGAACGACTGTGACAATCGGTCACCTTCAATCGTGTGCTTGAACTCATTGCATTGTCCATTCGTACGATTTGACTCATTCGTGTGTTCCAATCGAACGACTGGACCATACTTATGGTTCAGTCATGCGACTGGGCCATACTTGTCATCTTTTGACCATTTTACCATTACGACCCTTAGTTCCATTTAATAGTAGATAAAACATTATGAGCAATTTGATCATCTCAGACATGACCATTTTAATAAAACAGTTTGATCATCTCAGACATAATCCATTTAACCACCTGATCATCTCAGACATGATCCATTTAACCACCTGATCATCTCAGACATGATCCATTTACCACCTGATCATCTCAGACATGATCCTTTTATCTATTCAAAAACAAGTTATAATAGATTAAACTTAAGTTCATTTTGTGACATTATCTGCATGAATAGTATAGCATAGTCCGACACTGACACACATAACAACTAAAGTAAATACTAAACTAAGTACAAAACGAAAATATTTTTATGATTTTTGTTAGGTCAGGTTAGTGTAGCCTATTAACATTGACATCATATCAAGGACAGACTCATATCCAATCAATAGGCATAAACACCATTACTTGGAATCTTTATCTGTATTTAACTTTAAACCCTTGCATAAATTACATATCACAGTTATTCACTCATCTAAGACTTCTAAGATCTAACTGGGAATCATACTTGACATGATAAGTAACACCTATTGATTTTGAGCATCAGGCAATGCAGCCACGATGATTGTCAGTATACGTGTCATTTAAATCCATACACAGACTTTTGACACGCATCAGTGATTAATTAGATGAATTAGGTCAACAAGTATTGTGTGTGTTCCACAGGTATATGGTAATCAATCTTCCTCAGGAGATTTTGAGAGGTCTTGGAGTTAGAAGATTTGGTTCTAAGAATTTTCAAAGAGATGCTAAGCCTCAGGTCAGTGCCATCGCAAAGCAGAGAGGCGCAAACAGCAATGAATTCTTAGAACGGATAGGTTATGCTAAGCCTCAGGTCAATGCCATCGCACAGCAGAGAGGCGCAATACCTATCATCTTCTTAGAGCAGTATATTAGAATATACATTGTTTTCAGTGACATTTGTCATCTTTTGCTCTGTTTTTCAGGTCTTGCTCACATTTGTGGCATTGATTGCTCCTCACCCCTTATTGGAAATTGATTGATTGTGCAGACCACGGATACCATGAAAACCCACAACTTGTTGAATTATTTAAATTTAAGCCAAATCACTGATGATGTCTACTTATCTATTGGTTGAATCTACCGACACATCGTACAATGCCTGGCACCACCCTAGATCTACTTTCTCCGGTAGTTACAGTACCAACCAAGCTTACTATCATTTTCCCAATATGCTAGACCTAGACTTCTCTGATTTGTAATTTTCTGTGATTTAATTAACCTTGCAAAACATAAAATCCTTTTGGTGTTCCAAGTAACGCGACACCTGTGTACTATCACTTTCCATTTCATTGAGTCACATTTCCAGATTTTCTGTCTTTGCCTTTTCAGCTTAAGTAACCTCCCCCCCCCCTTTTTTTTTAATCGACAAGGAAATTAAATGAAATAAAACTAGAAAATTATGAAATTAAAAAATAAACATGTGTCGGACTACGCGTCTGTGTCTTCAAAGATAACATCATTTTTCTTTTTAACACCGTTGACCTCTAACAGATATAAAAATCTGGGTTATCAAAGGCTTTGTATAGAGGTCAGCGCGTTGAAAATCTGTATTAATTTTTATCACATCGATTAAATTCTTTTCAAAACAGTCACGTATAAAGTGATATTTGATTCCGATGTGTTTGGTCTTGGGATGTTGGACCGGATTTTTAGTTACTGCAATTACAGCAGAATATATCAACAAATATAGGAGTAGAAGAGAAATGCAAACCTTAGTCCCGCATTTGCTGTTGTATCCATATGATTTGAGAGCAACAGCTGGCGGCGGCAACATATTCGGCTTCACAGGTAGATAGAGCAACTGATGTCCTGCTTCTTACACTGCCAAGTCACCAATCTCCTCCCGAAAAATTGACATCCTGCTAACGTAGACTTGTAATTCATTTTGCACCTCCATAATCCGAATCACTATATGCCGTTAGCTCGAAGTCGTCATCATGAGGATACCACAACCCAGTGTTGAGTACCCTTCAAATAATATAAAATCCTCTTCACCCCAATCAGTGATTCACTTTTGGCTTCGCTTGATATCTGGAACATAAACATGTGGCATACATGATATCTAGACGCGAGCAGTGAGGTACATAGAGATCCGATCATCCCATGATACATAGTGGCATCCACCAAATTCCATTCTCATCAGGAGCCACATCATGATTTGTGGCAAGAGGGGTACCAACAGTGACATGTTCCATATCAAACCGACTTAGAATGTCACCGACATACTAGTTTGATGCAAGAAAATACCGGTTGAGGTTTGATCCACCTGTAATCCTAGGAAGAACTTCTTTCTCCCATGGCACTCATCTCAAACTCTGCCTACATCACAGATTCGAATTCTTTGCACAACTCTTCGTTTCTGAAACGAAGATAATGTCATCCACATAGATCTACACCATAAGCAAATCACCATCCTTTTCTTTTAATGAACAACGTACATCCAATCACACCCCTGCGAAAGCCGTGTTTCAACAGATGGGTGGAGAGCTTTTCATACCAAGCTCGAAGAGCCTGATGTAGTCCATATAGAGCCTTGTCTAACTTGTAGACTCTGTCCTGATGATAGGGTTCCTCGAATCCCTTGGGTTGACTGACGTATACCTCATCACGGATTTCCCATGAGGAATGCACTCTTCACATCCAACTGATAAACTTTGATCTTCATATACGATGCATAGGCAAGAAATATCCGAATTGCTTCCATTCATGTCACCGGTGCAAACACTTCATTGTAGTCGACTCACTCGACTTGTCTGAATCCCTGAACAAGCAACCGTGCCTTGTTTCTGATAACAACACCTTGGTCATCCTTCTTGCACTTTAGTACCCATTTGCTACCAATCACTTTACTCCTTTTGCCTGTCACAGGTGTCCATACTCCAAGTTTCTTGAACTATAGAAGCTCTTCTTGCATCGCGTTGACCCAGGCTTCATCTTTGAGGGCGTCGCTGACGTACTTAGGCTCGATTTGTGAAACAAAACATGAGAAAGCCCCGTCATTGACATATCCCTTTTCCATGAATGCAGCATAATCAGCAGAGTACAGCTGATTTCGTGTCTGCACACCGGATTGAATATCCCCAATGATAGACATGGGGGGATGATTCACACTGATCCTAGTCACTGATGTTGTAAGAACAACAACTTCAGAATCCAAGTTGTGACTACTGGTTCAGTATCCGGATTTCCCAATGCCAGTTAGACAGCTGACGTTCTAACGTCTTGATTACATTATGCTCAATGTCTAGTTTAGCTGCCTCTTCATCATCTAATGATCATCACTCTTATCCTGAGCATGAGTGAGAACCTGAAGTACCATCTACAGGTTTGTGTTGCTTGAATCCAGATTTGGTGTATTTAGAACATCGTACATCATCTGAGTACAATCACATCATCCGAATCAAGCTGAGGAAGATTAAGGATTTGAAAAAGCCATCGTAATCGAAAATGATGATGGACCTTTTCCCGCAGGGGGGGGGTGTATCTTTGCACATCTAGTTGCACCACACTTCAACCTGACCTGTCGAGTTATTGTAAACTCGTTTTGTCTGGTATGCTGTATCCTAGAAAAATCCCTTGATCATCTTTCTCATTAAACTTGCCTTCCTGAGACTTCTTCAACAGGTTACATGGGCTCCAAATGGTTCCAGATACTCCAAGTTAGGTTTTCGCTTCTAAAACTCATAGCAAGTCTGCCATGCCTTTTGACTACTATACCGGTTAATGTGTAGCAAGCATTTGAAACTGCTTCATTCCAGAACTGTAATGGAAGCTTAGAATCTACCACATTGTCCTTGCAGTCTCGATCAAGCTCCGATTCTTTCGTTCTGCAACTCCATTCTTTGTGGCGTGTATGCTGAGGTGAACTGATGAACAATTCCCTTCTCCTTGCAGAAAGCATCCATCCACTGATTTCTGAACTCTGTGCCGTTTTCTGAACGAATCTTCCTACCTTCAGGTTGTAGAGTGGACTCCACGCGTGACTAGCACCTTGATTCAAAGCTTTTTGTTAGGACCGTGTACGTACGGAGTACTAACTGATTCTTCGTTGTACCGAATCAAATAGTGCGGAATCCTATTTGATTGGCGATCCAATCAGTGAGAACGAATTCAAGATCAATCCTAACGATTAGAAAACGTTATGAATTGACTCGGAATGATCTGAAACGCTCTATGAAGTTGGAATGGTCGAACAGCACGTTCTGGGGCGATTAGGGTTTCTAGTATTCGAAGTGTCTAGTTTTTCACGAATTAAGTGGTATTTATAGGTTACAGATCTCATTCGTGCGACTGAGTCTTGCGACTGACTCAGTCGTGCGATTGAGTAATACGACTGATTCATTCGTACGCTTGAATCAGACTGATGACTCAACCGTCCGATTGACTCAGCCTCTTAGTTCAACCGTGCGATTGGACCATTCGCATGGTCCAGTCGGGCGACTGAAAGAGATGTTTAGTCAAACACATTCATGAACCTTTAATGATTCAGAACTGTGTCTCACAACTGTAAACCTATATAACATGGTCATATTAAGCGTGTAACAACTAATAACATAAGTAGATATAACATTATATAATCAAACCATATAAAGAAGAGATTCTCATTAGATTGATTTAACATTACATATGTGTAACAAGATAGAAGTTTATTACATTTCAGCTCACTAGACTAGAACTGGGGACATGTGTACTAACAAACTCCCCTTGGACCTAGTTCTATCTAGACTTTTACTTCTTTCTTGAACTCTTCATATCGTTTAACCCTTTCCTCTCTTGAGATCCCAGAATGAATATTTAATGCGAAGCAGATACGTATAACATGTGGAATTGCAGTGCTTGCACAATATCCTGTGTATCAAAGAACAGTGGCCACTTGAATAAGATATAGACATCAGACTCAGACAAGTGGTTAGCCACATCGGATCAAACACTCTTATCGTCTCGACCGTTCCTTCTTTCTCCAAAACTATGACGGCTTCACCAGTTCGCCAGTCATAATACCACCATTTGAAATGGGGTGCAAAATCCTGAGGCATCTCCTTAATGGAATACGCGACATCGTGCGCGGAGGGTGCCATCTCAAGACCACTTTTGGTCTTCCTGAGGTGGGGTCAACCTCAGTCCTATGAAATAACCTTCTTGGCTGTTGAGGTTTAAAGTTGACCCACCTAGTATGGTACTCTTTCTTTAGTGCCTGCTCAAACCATCCTGATATCTTTCCTGGAACAGCATATAGGAGGTTCAAGTTGGCTAGACGATTAAGCTCAAACCCTGGAAGAGTTTTCAAATCATGAGGAAATCTGAAATATTCGATTCCCTTCTCTCTCTTCACTGCATATACTTTGAGATCATCAAAGTATGTCCAGCTGATAATCTTTCCTGACACCTTCTGATGCTTTTTAATCTTGTAAAGCTTGGTGTAGGCATTTGACTTTGGAGGCCCACGCTGTTCTTCATTTTCCTCAAGGCAGGCAATCCATTCCTCCTTCTTGGTTGCACGATCAGCTTCATCTGCCTGAGGAATCTCTTCTGCAGCTGCCTTAGCTGCTGTCATCTCTTCCACTTATAAAATATATTGCTGTCAAAGTTTCCCCCACATCTGGAAGCACTTCGCCTTTGGCGTTAGTGTATTGGGGATAATGATCAGCCGTTACGTCCTCAATCTCCACCTCGTCGACATCTTGAAGTTCTTCATCGCTGACTACATCGACTTCGGGAGCATCTTTACCAATCATCCGGATTCAGACTGAACAGTTCTGCAATCTGTTCATCTGTCAAGTCATGAATGATTTCCCTTCTTCAGCTGAGTAACCCACAGACCGTTGCACTATCCCTTGAAGATCAAGAATCATAGTCAACTTGTTTCAATCTGACGAAGGGGCATAACATCATGCTCATCGACTTGTGGGTGACCTGTTACAAAATCAAATATATTGCAAGTAAGTATACATTGATCACATAACCAAAGATGATTTATATCCACAAAATTTTATATATAATAGACTAGAATACATAATTTCAAGTACAAAGTTTCAGCAAAATAAATAAACGTCTAGTCTTGAACTTTGCCTTGTATCTCCGGTGGATCTTCAGTTGGAGTAGATGAAGAGGGGCCTTGATCATGTCGCGTTTAGTACGCCTTTCGCCTGCAACATTATCGCTTGATCTCTGGCAGTTCTCTCCCCTTCACCTTCATCATTCTTTTCTTCTCATCATCATCATGACTTCTTCACCACCATCATCATCGTCAATCCTCATCATCTTCATCATCGTCTTCCTCATCCTCACTATCATCATCATTATCATCACCATCACCTTCTCCAATCTTGAGGGGCTCATTTGAGTACCTTTCAGTTTTAGCACAAGAGTTATGAGCCGCCTCTAGCTTTCCCAACTTAGCATCTGTCTCTGCCTCATGTTGAAGTAACCCAGTGATCTGATCTGTCTGTGAGGTGATCACTTGGGCTTGGGAAGAAATCTGCGCGTAGCTGATGAATCTCAGCAGTTTGAGAGGAATTTAACTCTCTCAGCTGCTGTAACTGAGCCGTTTCTCCGCATCAGACGCCATCAGCTTAACCACCATGCTGTTTAGGGCAGCAAGCTGTTCTACAACAGAAACTGGTGGGATGAATGAGCTGGATGGGAACGGTGAGGGGCCTGTTTGTTGAGTGGTGGTGGTGGTAGTGGCTGTGGTGAATATGGGGTTAGAGGTAAAGGCTGTAAATGGTGGTACAGTGGTGTGGTGGATGTGGGAGTATTACGTGGAGGTATAGAGGTGGTGGTGGTTTGGGTGTTTGGGATATGGTGGATTGAGAGGTATGAGTGGTTTGGTGGTTTGGGTAGGTGTTGTGGAAGTGGTAGTTGCAGGGGGAGGTAGAAACAAGAGTGATCCTCCTGCGTTTGGCTTTCGTCCCATGAGGACGAGCCATGTGTTTCCTCCGAGTCCCTCTTGACCCGGAGGCTTCCCCTTGGCTGCTGGGAGAGACTGGGTTATATGATGGGTCAGCAACAGAGCTCCCAGTCTCTCCTGGGCGACCACCAACCGCCCGCAGACCTTCCTCGGTTGCCACTACCCGACTACCCACTGTCCGGGTTAGTGGTGCCTCGTCTGAGTCCTCCTCTCCTGCATGAAGTCAGGTAGAGCCAAATGCTCTACATCAGAGTCACTATCTTCGTGACGCCACTTTCTCCTAGCTGGCGCCACATAGTCTTCACGGGCCAGATGCCCAAACAAACGTCTTACCGGGGGCTTGACCTGCTTTCCCCGGTAAACCTTCATTCTGCCTAAGGTGGTGTCATCCATCACCTCTAGCACCACTGCATCCTCCTTCTGCTTCGGCAACATAGGTAGCTTTTGTCAAAGATCATTTGCAGGAAGCGAGGATACATGCAGAAGCCTTCTCTTCCCTTAACTTCTATGTTCTCCACTAAGTAAGTGAAGATCATTCTGGAGAAGCTGAAAGGTGGTTCAGTACTAATGCAACGTAGGCATTCTGCATTTGCTCAGAGAGCTCGTCGAAGCCTCCTTTTCGTGAGGCAATACACCTTAGCAAGACGTGGGCTAGGTATTTGAACTGGGGGCAGAGATTGCTCTTGTTGAGCATCCCTGAGTTTATGTCCCCAGTATACTTAGCCCTCAGGAAGCACCCTCTGACTGTCATCGGATGTAAACGAATGGGACAGTCACCATCATCTCCTACTCTAGGACTGTCCTTAAGTCCTCCTCTGTTATCTCTATAGCGTGCCCAAGAACAGTGCTCTAATAGTATAGGGCTCCCTGGATCTGTCGACCACAGCGTGTTCCCAAAACGACTGCTGCATCGACCTGTATGGTGTACACTGTGCTGAGATGGCTCGGTATATCCTTGATTTTCTCAGAAATGTGATAATGCCAGAAAAGTCAGCGGCATTCCTAGAGGTCAAGTCTAAATGAGCACAAATGTTGTGCTTCGTGCTCATAACCCATCGACTCGCCATCTGTAACACAATGTAAGTTTACGTTAGTACACGTAGAAGAGAGTAAACAAAATCAATGAGTTTCCCACTTTGGTTAGTCGGGCGACTGAGCAACCGAATGAACATAGCCGTGCGACTGAGTGGAACGAATGAGTCTTTAGAGGTGAATTTATTCATACGGGCGACTAAGTAAGCGAATAAGCATAGTCGTGCGTTGAATCATTCGTCCAACTCAGTCGGGCGACTGAGACTAATCGTCTTCTCAGTCGGGCGATTGGAGTTCATCAGTGTGTCCAGTCGCATACTCGACAGTTTGTCCATTCAAATCGTGTTTTGAGCTATACTTGAAGTAAACGTCGAAATTGGCTCATTACACTCGGAAACTACCGATAAATCATGTTCTAACTTCTATTCGAACGTTTAAGCTAGTTTGGACAGCCTATTTGTTCATTATGCGTTCGGTTACTGTTTGGTCTGAATTCGAGAGATTTTGGACATCATTTATCAGTGTTATCGATGAAACACTTTGAGTAGTACCTGTATAACACCAATGAGTGTTAGAACACGTAAACAAAAGCAGATATGGATCAAATGAAATTTTGACAGCGGTTTCTTAGGTCGGGCGAATAGAGGGGGCGATTTGGGAGAGTGAACGACTGATTATGATTTGGTCTGTTTTTATACTAGGGCAAAATCCAGTCGGGCGACTGAGTCTAGTCGCCTTGGTTAGTCGGCCGACTGAGTCTAGTCGTCTTGGATAGTCGGACGACTGAGTCTCAGTCGTGCCATCTACCCAATCGTTCATCTCCAATCGGCCGATTGAAGTTCATCCACACGACAATTTCAGTCGGTACCTCCAATCGTTCGATGTGTTTCATTCGCATACCTCATTCGCACGTTTGACCTAGTCGGGCACATTCAACCGGCCGATTGGGTTCATTCGCATGGTCCAATCTTACGATTGTATTCAATCGTACACCCCATTCGGCCGACTGGGTCATATCAGATTCAGTCGAACGATTGGTCTATCCTTGTGCCAATTTTAAGGTATGAACCAACACTTAGTTTATTACCAATGGATAAAACATTATGTGCAATTGATCATCTAGACATGATCATTTAACCACCCGATCACCTCAGACGTGATCCATTTATCCACCCGATCACCTCAGACGTGATCCATTTATCCACCCGATCACCTCAGACGTGATCCTTTTAACCATTCAGAAACAATCAGTTTAGATAAACATTAAGCTCATTTAGTGATATTTAGCAGATAACAGTATACACAGTCCGACATGACACATTATACTAAGACTAAACAAAAACTTAACCTATGAATAGAAAGACATATTTTGTGATTTTGATAGGGCAGGCTTGTATAGCTTATTAGCATTAACATTTTATCCGGAATGGACTCTCGTGGAATCAGACAGGCATATACACCATTACTTGGAACATTTAGTGCTTATTACACTTTGCATGATATGATTTCACAGTTTTTCACTTATCGAAACTTCTAATATCTAACTGGGAATCATGTTTGAACTAATATGTAAGTATTATTGATTTTGATCATCAGGCGATGCAGCCACGACGATTGTCAGTATATTTGTCCACTTAAATCCATACACAGATTTGACATACACCAGCGAATTAGATGAATTAGGTCAACCGTATTTGTGTATTCCACAGGTATATGATAATCAATCATCCTCAGGAGATTTTTGAGCGGTCTAGGATTTAGAAGATTTGGTTCTAAAAATTGTCAAAGAGATGCAGAACCTCAGGTCAGTGCCATCGCACAGCAGAGAGGCGCAAACAACAATGAATTCTTAGAACAAATAGGTTATGCTTAGCCTCAGGTCAGTGCCATCGCACAGCAGAGAGGCGCAATACCTATTTATCTTCTTAGAGCAGCATATTTGCATATACATTATTTTAATGACATTTGTCATCTTTTGCTCTGTTTTGCAGGTCTTTGCTCACATTTGTGGCATTAGCTTGCTCCTCACCCCTTATTGGACATTGATTGATTGTGCAGACCAGGGATACCATGGGAACACACAACTGGTTGAATAAATTTAGTTTAAGCCTGTTCACTGATGATGTCTAATGGTCTATTGTGTTGAATCTACTGACACATCGTATTGTGTACTTACACAACCCTAGATCTACTTTCTCCAAGTAATTACAATACCAGTCAAAGCTTCTATCATATTCCCATTCTGTTAGACTTAGACTTCTCTGACTTATGATTTTTATGTTTAGAACCGAAAAACCAATTTGATATTCCAAGTAACTCGGTGCCTGTGTGCTATCACTTTCCAGTTTTCTCGAGTCGCATTTCCAGTCTATTTGTCTATGCCTTTTCAGCTTAACTTATCTTCCCCCCCCCCCCTTTTTTTTTTTTTTTTTTTTTTTAATAAGTAAATGAATACTGAAATAAATCTCCCCCTAAAATTCTAAAACAGAAAATCTTTTTGTGTTTTTGGATTTTATATGACATGGAAATTAAAAAATAAAAATAAAAATGAAAGAAAGAAAGAAATAAAATAAAGACACAAGTCGGACTATGAATCTGCTTCTTCAGCAATCACATCACTTTTCTTTTTAACGCCGTTGACCTCTAGCAGATATAAAAATCTGGTTTATCAAACGGTTTGGTGTAGAGGTCAGCGCGCTGAAAATCCGTGTTAATTTTAATCACATCAATTAATTGTTTTTCATAGCAATCGCGTATGAAATGATTTAATCCCGATGTGTTTTGTTTTTGGGTGTTGAACAGGATTTTTAGTGACAGCTATGGCAGCAGAATTATCAACATAAATAGGGGTGTTAGAAAATTTCAAACCGTAGTCGCGCATTTGCTGTTGAATCCAGATGATTGAGAGCAGCAACTTGCAGCAGCAACATATTCAGCTTCACAGGTTGATAGAGCAACCGAGGTCTGCTTCTTGCATTGCCACGTGACTAAACGTCTTCCAAAGAACTGACACCCTGCTGAGTCGACTTGAAGTTCATCTTGCAGCCACCATAGTCTGAATCGCTGTACGCAGTAAGCTCGAAGTCATCGTCATGAGGATACCACAAAACCAGTGTTGGAGTACCCTTCAGATAACGGAAAATCCTTTTTACCCCAATCAGATGATTCACTTTTGGCTTCGCTTGATATCTAGAACATAGACATGTTGCATACATGATATCTGGACGCGAGGCAGTGAGATACATGAGAGATCCAATCATCCCACGATACATAGTGGCATCCACCAAATCCCCATTCTCATCAGGAGCCACATCATGATTTGTGGCGAGAGGGGTACCGGCAGCAGACGCATTTTCCATGTCAAATCGACTGAGAATATCGCCGACATATTTGGACTGATGTAAGAAATACCGGTAGGTGTTTGATCCACCTGTAATCCCAGGAAGAACTTCATCTCTCCATTGCACTCATTTCAAACTCTGCTTCATCACAGATTCGAAATCTTTGCATAACGCTTCATTTCTAGATCCAAAGATGATATCATCCACATAGATCTGCACCAGAAGCAAGTCACCATCCTTTTCTTTGATGAACAATGTACAGTCAATCACACCCCTGCGAAAACCATGCTTCAGCAGGTGGGTGGAGAGCTTTTCATACCAAGCTCGAGGAGCCTGATGTAGCCCATACAGAGCCTTGTCTAACTTGTAGACTCTGTCCCGATGATAAGGATCTTCGAATCCTTCGGGTTGACTGACATAAACTTCTTCACGGATTTCCCCATGCAAGAATGCACTCTTAACATCCAGTTGATAAACTTTGATTTTCATGTAAGAGGCGTAGGCTAGAAAGATACGAATAGCTTCCATTCTAGCTACGGGAGCAAAGACTTCATTGTAGTCGATGCCTTCGACTTGTCTGAAGCCTTGAACAACCAAGCGTGCCTTGTTTCTGATCACAACACCTTGGTCATCCTTCTTGCATTTTAGTACCCATTTGGTACCAATCACCTTAACTCCTTTCGGCCTGTCAACTAGTGTCCAGACTCCAAGTTTCTTGAACTGGAGTAGCTCTTCTTGCATAGCATTGACCCAGGCCTCATCTTTCAGGGCGTCACAGACATATTTAGGCTCGATTTGTGAAACAAAACATGAGAAAGCCCCGTCATTGACATAACCCTTTTCCATGACTGCAGCATAATCAGCAGAGTACAGCTGATTTCTTGTTTGCACACCGGATTGAATGTCCCCAATGATAGACGAGGGGGGATGATTCACACTGATCCTAGTCACTGGTGTGGTAGGAACCACAACCTCAGTATCCATATTGGTGACTACTGGTTCAGTATCCGGATTTCCTGCAGCTGGTATAGCAGCTGATGATTCACTGTGTTGATTAGCTGTTGCTCAGTGTTAGAAGCAGGAGCTTCTTCATCATCTGATGAATCATCACTCTCATCATGAGCAGGAGACGAAGAGCTTGAGGCACCAGCAGTAGGTGTGATGTTGCCTGAATCCAGATTTGGTGAGTTAAGAACATCATACATTATCTGGGTAGCAGCATCATCTCTGAATCAAGCTGTGGAAGATTGAAGGATTTGAAAAAGCCATCATAATCAAAGAATGATGATGGTCCTTTTCCAGCAGGAGGTGTGGTGAATCTCTGAACATCCACATTGCACCACACCTCTACCTGACCCGTCGAATTATTGTAAACTCGCTTGTCTGGGATGCTGTATCCTAAGAATATTCCCTGATCTGCTTTTTCGCTGAACTTGCCATCCTGAGTCTTCTTCAGTAATGTACATGGAGCTCCAAATGGTTCCAGATACTCCAAATTTGGCTTTCTTTTCTGAAGTAGCTCGTAGCAAGTCTTACCATGCCTTTTGACTACTAACACACGATTAAGTGTGTAGCAGGCATTTGCAACTGCCTCATTCCAGAACTGAACTGGGAGCTTTGAATCAGCTAACATGGTTCGCGCAGTCTCAATTAAGCTCCGATTCTTTCGTTCTGCAACTCCATTCATCTGTGGCGTGTATGCTGAGGTGAACTGGTGAACAATACCCTTCTCCTTGCAGAAAGCATCCATCCACTGATTCTTGAACTCTGTGCCATTGTCAGAACGAATTCTCCTACCTTCAGTTTGTAGAGTGACTCCAAAGTCGTGACGAGCACCTTGAATGATTCAAACGTTTCTGATTTAGCTTTCAGAAACATCACCCAGGTGAATCTTGAGTAGTCATCAGTGACTACAAAGCAGTACCAGTCTCCTGCTATACTCTTCGTGCTTACAGGACCAAATAGATCCATGTGTAGCAACTCCAAGGGCATCTCAATTGTGTTGACGTGCTTGGTCTTGTGAGATTTCCTGGTCTGCTTTCCCTGCTTGCAAGAGACACAAAAATCAGGAAGTTGGAAGTTCTTGACTGTAACTCCCTCAACTAGGTTGTTGTGAATCAGATGATTCATCTTCCTTTGATTTATGTGTCCCATCCTTCTATGCCATGAGATGGAGTCCTTCTCTGTAGCTTTTGAGAGGAAACATTGTGCTGTTGATTCAGAGATAGAAGCATTAGACATATCCAAGACATATAGATCATTGTACCTGGATGCAGACATCAAAACCTGCTTCTCTGGAATCTCCATCTCCTTTTTCAGTATGTAACATTTTCGGTTGTCAAACATAACTTTGAAGCCCTTGTCACATATCTGAGACACTGAAAGTAAATTGTTTTCCAGTTGTTGAACAAAATTACTTTATCAAACTTTACCTTCTCATTACCTACTTCGCCCTGAGCGGTAATGTATCCTCCTTTATTCCAGCAAATGAAACGTGTCCCCCTTTAATTTGTTTGACATTGAAAAGAAGAGACTTGTTTCCTGTCATGTGCCTGGAAGCTCCGCTATCCACAATCCATGTATTTGATGAAGCACTGTAGCGGACAACCTGCACATAATTGAAAACAATCAGTTAAGGAGGGGGACCCAAGCCTTGACTGGCTTGGGTTTCCCAGAGGAATCAACCATCATGAATTCAACCCACTGTCCTTTATCAGTAGGTGGAATGTCAACTTGCAGATTGTCCTGGCTGTCAGATTCACCAGATGTCTTTGCTTTCCATAAACCATCCCTGTGAAAGGATTGTTTATGATAAACTTTAGACTGATTAACAGTTTGAGTATATGGTTTAGATTCAGAAACAGTTTTTCTTGCCGGTGTCACAGACCTGTCGGGGACTTGTCTGTGTTGTCTTTCAAGTGGGGGGGACGAAAACGACTTAGAAGGTGTTTTATGCCTAATGGGTGTTTTCGATCTCACCGGGGTCTTAGATCTCTGTTTTGAATCTACTTTGACTTTGTCGGTTAACTCAACTTTAATTCTTGGTGTCTGATAGCATGGACAATTGGTTGAAATATGACCTCGCTGACCACAAGTATAGCAGGATCTCCATTCATCAGGACTAGGAGATCTCTTGTGGGGCGGTGAGTAAACCTCAGGAATGGGTCTTTTGGTCTCAATCTTTGAATATGTACCCTCTTTAACAAATTTAACTTGTTTAACATTTTGATTAATTTGTCGTTGAGGTTGAGCATTATCCCTTTTAACTGGTTTAGCTTGAGTGGATTTAGAAATCTTGGTTTGTGTAATATTTGACTTTGATTCCAACCAAGAGTTGTTTGTACATTTTTTTCACCTGTTTCTCAACATTGACCGTTCTTGATGCTGAGAGTTTCTGATTATCATCCGAAGAAGCAGACTGAACTGCAGTGTCCGGATCACTCACCAAAGGAGTTGTCACCACATGATCCTTAATTTGATTATTATTAATTGGACGTTGTTTTGTGTTCAAAAGGATTTCATGTGGTGGAACTACCTTGTAACCCAATCCCTCCCCATTGTTGCGTTCTTTAACCAAGTTTTTCAAAATGTGCGAAGAACTCGCGAGACTATGTAGTTTTGTTGCAATGACTCATTTTCTACCTGTAAGACTGCTTTTTCCTTTTTAGTTTCTTCAATGGTCTTTAAGTAGAATTTAATGTCATTTTCTTGGTTAAATACAACAACTTCAGTTTCCTTTAGTTGTTTCTGCAACGCATCTAACTTCTCTTTATAACTGCTCTCATTTTGTTTTAAGACACGATTAGCTTCTGAGCACAGTTTTAAGTCATTTACTAAGTTATCATTGTGTTCTAATAACCTAGCAAACTTTAGATCAATGCTTTCTCTAAATTTATCACATTCGACACAAACATGTTCATTAAATAGTTCATCTTTAGATTTTACCTGTGTGGATGTCGATGTTCCAGCCATGAAAGCATTCTGAGACGTAGATTGAGCTTCAGATTCTGAAGTCAACTCATTCTTGACGATTTCATCAACAGCATCAAACGTCTCTTCCAATTCAGCAGTATCAACTTCGGCTGAGCTTTCGCCTTCACTTGCCGAGTCTTCGTTCAAGTCTTCCACGGATGCTATGTTAGCTTCATCAGACACGAATCTAAAGGACCAGTCTTGTCCTTCATCTCCTTGTGCTACCATAGCTTTAGAATCACTTCCCGTGGATGCTGGTTTCTTGTCTCTATCTTGCCGTTGAACGAGGAAAATGGATTCCCGTTTCCAGTCTTCTTAGGCTTTGAACACTCCCTTTAAAGTGGCCCTTTTCTCCACAATTGAACATGTGACTTTAGACTTGTCAAAACCAAAGGTTGTATCTTTAGTAGCCACAGATTCTGCCCTGTTTTCTTCACAAATTTCTTGCTCTTCGGACAGCGCTTGCAAGAGCCCACATGATGTCCATTCTTTCCAGCTCATTCTCATCTACTTGCTCATAATCTTCATCAGCAAGGTGGCAATTACCAATCTTGCCTGCCACCAAACCATCATAAGAATACACAACAGCAGCCAGAAGATCCATGTGCTCTTTAGCAACCTCCACTGTTACCTTCCCCAGATTTAATAGTTGTTAACTTTGCAGATTGAGTAACAATAGGGCTTTGACTAGCTCCAGATGCACCAAGAGACTCATTTGCAGATGAGGAGCCTTGTTCAGTAATTGAAGATGCAGTGGACACGAAGGCTGTTTGCAGAGGCGCACCAGAAGACTTTGCAGTAGGGTTGGAAGTAGAAGCAACATTGTAGAGTGAGGGGTCTTGAGCATAAGAACCCTTCTTAGCCTTGTATTTTTGTCGCACTTCCTCCTCTTTCAGTTTTAGAAAAATCATTGATATCCAGGTGTCTAAAACTGAGTTGTATCGCAGAGTAGAAATGAATGAATCCCACTTTGCAGGTAGACCATCTGCCAAGCTTAAAACCTTTCTTCCATTGACGTCTTAAACCATGAGTGTTAAGTTCACTCATCAGATGGTAGAAACGATCGATGATCTCATCTAAGCTTTCATTCCCAATTGCCGAGAAGTTATCAAACTCCTTCTTCAAAGCTTTGCCTTTCAGTGCCTTTAGGTTAGAATTTCCTTCATACCTCTTTTCAAGGACTTCCATCAATTTTTTACTTTGTTTGTGCTCTGAGTATTGATGAAAGATAGGCTTGGGAATGGACTGAGTCAAAATAGCATAAGCCTTCTTCTCTGCATTGTAGGCAACCTTTTGTGTATCGGAGAGTCCACTCAAAGTCAAAGGAACACCATCAGCCCCTACTGGTATTTTATAACCCACCTCAATAGAGTTCCATAAGTTAGTATCTACACCATTAAGATAGATTTCAAAACGTTGTCTCCATTGTGGAAAATCCTCTATTGTCAATAGTTTAGGTGGCTTGTTATGGTTCCCTATCTCATTCTCCAGTAACAACAAATTCTGAATTCGTGAATCCTTTCCAGCTGACATGGCATAATTTTCTGAGTCCATCTTTGAATTAACTTAACTTGAGAATTAAACTGCTGTGCGAATGGGCTATATGCGATTGGACTCAAACGTACGATTGAAACAGACGACTGAGAGACTTAGACGACTGAACAGACCGAACGACTCAGATGTGCGACTGGAGTGGGCGATTGACTCAATCGGGCGATTGACACTGCGATTGACTCAACCGGGCGAATGGACTGGCGAATGACTCAAACGTGCGAAAGACCGGGGCGAATGAGTTCAGTCGTACGATTAAGATAATCGAGCGACTGGGTCGGCTGAAAACGCGATTTTTGAACACTTTTGACCTAGAACGCAATTCTTTGCACCCTAGACGGCTGAAACTCGAAAAAACACTGACTTTTCAGAACATGCAAACGTAAAGACTCGATTTTTAGCCAAAAGAATGAATCTTTTTGCGTAAAAACGTAGACTTTTTCACAGAAAAACGATTGAATCAACGAAGAATCAAGAGCCAAAGCTCTGATACCACTTGAGCGTGTTCTTGACGGAAGGATAAAAACCAAAAGACAAACAATAGTACGAACAATAATCGAATGATTTTATTGATAAAACATAACGATTTTAAGCTCGTTACGACTTAAGAATTACAACTTTTGGCAAGGGAGATCGAGCATGATCTCCCCTCTCATCCGGCAGCGCCTGGGCGCCAGGAACACTATCAAAAACCCTTAGGTTTCTACACATTGAAACTGGTATTTATAGGCCTCGGCCCATATTAGATGCGACTGGGCCCATTCGTGCGATTGGACCATACGTATGGTTCAATCGTACGACTGGACCATTCTTATGGCTCAGTCTTACGAATGACCCAATCGCATCTCTCAGTCGCACGACTGGTCCATTAGCATGACTCAGTCGTACGACTGAGTCTCATTCGCATATGCTCCTGCGAATGACCCAGTTTCATGTGTTTACAAGGTGTATAACATTAAGCCTAGACTATTCGTCAAGCGACGGACACACTATATATGACTATATATGCTCCAACAAATTCCCCCTTGGACGTTGCTTGCGAATAGTAGATAAACACCTCTTACAATCTTCAGTCAATCTTTGCTCTGGTTTCCAATAGAATCAAATGAACAACCATATTAGCCAACATTGCCGATCCGTCAGGTTACCACAATATCCCTGAAAATGAATTTAGGCACAATAGCTTTCGTTACTTTGCAGAACACCATCATAGCAGTAAGATTCCCCAAATGACTGATTTTTCCAGATAATGACATGACCAGTTTTCCATTGCTTCAATCTACACACAGTCTAACCTGTTTAACATTTCCAACTGTAGAAATTCCCCCTCACGTTCAGCATATCCCAATATATAAACGTTGTGCTCTCCTAACGTCTTCATACGGTGTATTGGGCAAAAGGTTGAAGGTTCCAATCCACAGCTGACAATATCAAACAACTCAGCATGCACGAAGATTCATCATCAGAAACCTGCTCACATCATCACTTTCTGATTGCGTCTTCAATTTCTCTATACATGGATTCCCCCTAAGAATGAGAATCCTCTCTGTGCGGATAAATATAACTTTGTTGGCCCATAAATAGTCAGATGCTCCTGACTACCCCACAAATCAGCACCGACAGCTGACATCTTCTCTTCTCTCTTTCGTGTTCTAACAACATTCACCGATTCTGGAAGTCCAACGAATAATGGGGTATCCCTCGAACTTATTTGACATAAGAAACTCAGGGTGAATGTGCTTTGCTCATTCTCAACTCTTTCATAGACTCTCCAGAAGAATCTTCACTATTGACCCGAACATGAACCGAAAATGACCCGATAATTTCCCCTAAAAAAATTTATTTTACCAAAATTTTTCAGAAGGCTTCCCGACTGATAATAATGGTTTAGGGAAAAATTCGTGCAAGAAGCTGTTCCAGACTCTTTTTTTTTTTTTTTTTTTTTTTTGGTCTGGTACACAGCTCATTCGTGCGACTGAAATAGACGAATGAAGACATACGTGCGAATGGGTGATTCGTTCAAATGGACACTCCGAATGGTTCAGTAGTGCGAATGAAGTACACGAGAGGGTCAGTCGTGCGAATGAATGTTCATTCGTACGAATGGACATACGACTGTGTTAGACGTACGAATGGACCATACGAATGGTTCAATCGTGCGAATGAGGTCCAGTCGCATGGCCCAATCGCATAAACGGGTCTGAACGCAGAAAACCAGATCTGCAGCCGCCACAAGGCTGAAAACCCTAATCCGATGATTTGGACGAGATACAACACAAAATTTGTATCATTGGATTCGTTTTTATGATCTGAAGAAGATTCCGAGTCCGGTTTTAAAAATAAACATCACACACAATGAGATTTGAGCAAAACCCGAAGAACACGAAGAACACGAAGTGGGTTTAACGTCAAGATCTGAAATTTGATCCAGAAATCAAGAGCTCGGGTTGCTAGAATGATTGTTAGATCATTCTAGCAGTAACCTGCTCTGATACCACTTGTTAGGACCGTGTACGTACGGAGTACTAACTGATTCTACGTTGTACCGAATCAAATAGTGCGGAATCCTATTTGATTGGCGATCCAATCAGTGAGAACGAATTCAAGATCAATCCTAACGATTAGAAAACGTTATGAATTGACTCGGAATGATCTGAAACGCTCTATGAAGTTGGAATGGTCGAACAGCACGTTCTGGGGCGATTAGGGTTTCTAGTATTCGAAGTGTCTAGTTTTTCACGAATTAAGTGGTATTTATAGGTTACAGATCTCATTCGTGCGACTGAGTCTTGCGACTGACTCAGTCGTGCGATTGAGTAATACGACTGATTCATTCGTACGCTTGAATCAGACTGATGACTCAACCGTCCGATTGACTCAGCCTCTTAGTTCAACCGTGCGATTGGACCATTCGCATGGTCCAGTCGGGCGACTGAAAGACATGTTTAGTCAAACACATTCATGAACCTTTAATGATTCAGAACTGTGTCTCACAACTGTAAACCTATATAACATGGTCATATTAACATAAGTAGATATAACATTATATAATCAACAACCATTTAAAGAAGAGATTCTCATTAGATTGATTAACATTACATATGTGTAACAAGATAGAAGTTATTACATTTCTGCTCACTAGACTAGAGCTGGGGACATGTGTACCAACAACTTTCAGAAACATCACCCAAGTAAAGCGTGAGTAGTCATCTGTGACTACAAAGCAGTACCAGTCTCCCGCTATGCTCTTCGTGCTTACAGGACCAAATAGATCCATGTGCAGTAGCTCCAGGGGCATCTCTATAGAATTGACATGCTTGGTCTTGTGAGATTTCCTGGTCTGCTTTCCCTTCTTGCATGAGACACAAAAATCAGGTAGTTTGAAGTTCTTGACAGTAACTCCATCAACTAAGTTGTTATGAATCAGATGATTCATCTTTCTATGATTAATGTGTCCCATTCTTCTGTGCCATGAGATGGATTCCTTCTCTGTTGCTTTGGATAAGAAACACTGAACTGTAGACTCAGAGGAAGAAGCATTAGACATATCCAATACATATAAATCATTGTACCTGGATGCTGACATTAAGATTTGCTCCTCTGGAATCTCCATCTCTTTCTTCAGTATGTAACACTTGCGATTGTCAAACATCACTTTGAAGCCCTTGTCACATATCTGAGACACTGAAAGCAGATTGTTTTCTAATTGTTGTACAAAATTGACTTTGTCGAATCTTACCTTTGCATTACCTACTTCGCCTTGAGCTGTAATGTATCCTCCTTTATTACCGGCAAAGGAAACGTGTCCCCCTTTAATTTGTTTGACATTTAAAAGGAGAGACTTATTTCCTGTCATGTGCCTGGAAGCTCCGCTATCTACAATCCATGTATTGGTAGTAGCACTGTAGCGGACACCCTGCACATAATTGAAAACAATTAGTTAAGGAGGGGGACCCAAGCCTTAACTGGCTTAGGTTTCCCAGAGGCATCACACATTATGAAATCTACCCACTATCCTTTGTCAGTTGGTGGGACCTCAACCTTCAGTTTGTCACTGCTATCAGAGACATCAGACATTTTAGCTTTCCACATACCATCTTTATGAAAAGATTGTTTGTGATAGACAGTGGATTGATTAACAGTTTGAACCTTTGTTTTAGTTTCCAAAACTGGTTTCACCTCAGACATCACAGACTTGCCAATGACTTGTCTATGTTGGATGTGGTGTTGAGGAGATGTGTAAGACCTAGTAGGTGTGTTAGACCTAACAGCGGTCTTAGATCTCTGTTTTGGGAACTGAGTAACTTCTTTGTTCAGTTCAACTTTAACCCTAGGTGTCTGATAGCGGGGACAACTAGAAGATACGTGACCCCATTTACCACAAGCATAACAGGATCTCCTTTCAAAGGGACTAGAAGATCTCTTGTGGGGGGGGAGTAGACCTTAGGTATGTGCTCTTTGGTATCGGTCTTTTGATGTTCACCTTCCTTGACAAACTTAACTTGTTTAACATTATGATTTATTTGCCTTTGAAGATGAGTGTTATCTTTCTTAACTGGTTTATTTTGAGTGGGTTTGGAAATCTTGGATTGTGTGTTAGTAGACTTATAACCCAACCCAAGAGATGCTTGAACATTCTCTTCCACCCTTTTTTCATTTCCAGTTGTGCCTGAAGTTGAGGGATTCTAATCAGCACCCGAAGAAACAGTCTTAACTACTGTGTCTGGGTCACTGACCAGATGAGTTGTCACCACCGGATCTTTAATTGGATTATTATTGATTGGACGTTGTTTGGTGTTCAAAAGAATCTCATGTGGTGGGGGCACACCTTTTTAACCCAAACCCTCCCCGTTGTTGCGTTCCTTAACCAAGTTTTTCAAAATATGCGAGGAGCTCGCAAGACTATGAAGTTTTGTTTTAAAGACTCCTTTTCAACTTGTAAACTGCTTTATCCTTTTTAGTTTATTCAATGGTCTTTAAATAGAATTTAATATCATTCTCTTGGTTGAAGGCAACAACTTCAGTCTCTTTTAATTGTTTCTTTAATGCCTTAGCCTTTTCCTTGTAACTGCTTTCATTTTGTTTTAAAACTCTGTTAGCCTCTGTGCACAATTTTAAGTCCATTACTAAGTTATCATTGTCATCTAATAACCTAGCAAATTTTAAGTCAATGCTTTCCCTAAATTTTTCACATTCAACACATGCATGTTTAGCAAACAGTTCATCTTTTGATTCTACCTGTGCAGATGTGGACGTTCCGGCCATGAAAGCATTTTGAGACTGTGGTTGTGCTTCAGATTCAGCATTCAGCTCATTCTTAACGATTTGGTTAACAGCAGCTAAGTCTCTTCTATTTCAGCAGTATCAATCTCAGCTGTGCTCTCTCCCTCACTTGCTGAGTCTTCATTCAAATCTTCAACTGATGCTATGTTGGCTTCACTATCAGATAAGAATCGGAAGGACCAATCTTGTCCTTCATCACCTTGAGCAACCATAGCTTTGGAGTCACTGCTTGTTGGAGCTGTCTTTTTCTCCTTATCTTGTTTGTTGAAAGAAGAGAATGGATTCCCGTTGCCAGTCTTCTTTGGTTTTACACATTCCCTCTTGAAGTGGCCTTTTTCTCCACAGTTGAAGCAAGTGACTTTGGACTGTCAAAACCAAATGTAGTATCTTTGGTAGCCACCAGATTCTGTCCCGTCTTTTTCACAAACTTCTTAGCTCGTCGCACAACACTTGCTAGAGCCCACATTATGTCCATCCGTTCTAACTCGTTCTCATCCACCTGCTCGTAGTCTTCATCAGCCAGGTGGCAGTTTCCAATCTTCCCAGCCACTAAACCATCATAGGAATGAACTACCGCAGCAAGTAGATCCATGTGTTCCTTTGCAACCTCTACAATTACTTTTTCCAAATTTTCAGTCATTAACTTCGTTGATTGGGTAACTATAGGACTTTGTAGAACCCCAGATGCACCATGTGACTCACTAGCAGATGATGAGCCTTGATCAGCTAATGGTGATGCATTTGACACAAAAGCAGTTTGCAGAGGAGCACTGGAGGCTTTGGAAGTAGAAGTAGAAGTAGGAGTAACATTGTAGAGTGATGGATCTTGAGTGTAAGCTCCTTTCTTCGTTCTATACTTGTGTCGGACCTCTTCCTCTCTCAGTTTCAGAATGAAGTCATTAATATCCAAAGTCTCTAAAACTAAGTTATAGCGTAAAGTGGAAATAAAGGAATCCCACTTCTCTGGTAGACCCTCAGCCAAGCTTGCAACTTTATCTTCTTTAGACGTCTTAACCCCATGAGTGTGAAGTTCACTCATCAGATGGTAGAAGCGATCAATGATCTCATCCAAGCTTTCATTCC
This sequence comes from Flaveria linearis, assembly GCA_024085815.1. Taxonomy (NCBI): domain Eukaryota; kingdom Viridiplantae; phylum Streptophyta; class Magnoliopsida; order Asterales; family Asteraceae; genus Flaveria; species Flaveria linearis. Next base: position 7,651,176 of record CM044012.1, on the reverse strand, counting down.
CAATAGACGAGAAGTTGTAAAACTCTTTCTTCAACGCTTTAGCCTTCAGTGACTTAAGTGTTGAATTGCTATCGTATCTCTTCTCAAGAGCGTCCCTTAACTTTTTGCTCTGTTTGTGCTTTGAGTATTGATGAAAGATGTCTTTGGGAATTGACTATGTCAACATTGCATAAGCTTTCTTTTCAGCATTATAGGCAACCTTTTGTGCATCACTTAGTCCACTTAAAGTCAACGGTATTCCATCAGCACCAACGGGCATGTTAAATCCAGTCTCAATCGAGTTCCATAAATTGGTATCCACACCATTTAGATGAATTTCAAATCTTTGTTTCCACTGAGGAAATCCGTCAATAGACAGTAGTTTAGGTGGTTTATTGTGGTTTCCAATTTCATTTTCCAGTAACAGAAGGTTCTGAATCCTAGAGTCCTTTTCGGCTGAGAAGGCAAAATTTTCGGAGTCCATTTTGTCTTAGTTTAAACTTGAAGAGTGAACTGTTTGGGCGACTGGAGTGTACGACTGAGAGGAAACTGACACAAACAGTGTACGATTGAACTCAATCTTACGACTGGATAGGCGATTGTGACACTTGAGCGACTGGACAGACCGACTGACTCAACCGGGCGATTGAACAAGCGACTGCGTTCAATCGTACGATTGAACTGGGCGACTGGACTTCAGTCGTACGATTGAGATAATCGTGCGACTGAGACTGCTGAAATCGAGGTTTTTCACAAACTTTGACCTAAAATGCAAGTGTTTACACCCTAGACGGCTGTAACTCGAAAAAGATTGAATTTTCAGAACATGCACACGTAAAAACTTGATTTTGAGCAGAAATAATGGATCTTTTCGCTTAAAAACATTGACTTTTTCCAAAACGAGATTGAATCCACGAAGAATCAAGAGCCAAAGCTCTGATACCACTTGTTAGGTCGCTGGATCGGTAAACATCCAAGCGTGTTCTTGACGGAAGGGTAAATAACAGCAATAACCAAAAGTCAATCAATAACACGAACAATAATCGAATGATTTCATTGATAAAACCTAACGATTTTAAGCTCGTTACAACTTAAGAATCAAGACTCTTGGCAAGGGGAGATCGAGCATGATCTCCCCTCTCATCCGGCAGCACCTGGGCGCCGAGCAGACTCCCTCTCAAAACCCTTACTCTCTACACATTGAAACTGGTATATATAGGCCTCGGCCCATATTAGATGCGACTGGGCCCATTCGTGCGATTGGACCATGCGTATGGTCCAATCGTACGACTGGACCATGCGTATGGTTCAATCGTACGACTGGACCATTCTTATGGTTCAGTCTTACGAATGCCTCAATCGCATCTCTCAGTCGCACGACTGGTCCATTAGCATGGCTCAGTCATACGACTGAGTCTCATTCGCATATGCTCCTGTGAATGATCCAGTTTCATGTGTTTACAAGGTGTATAACATTAAGCCTAGACTATTCGTCAAGCGACGGACACACTATATATGACTATATATGCTCCAACAAACTTCTTCATTATGACCTTAATCTTTATGACACTAGGATTATATGTGACAACACTGCAGTGTTAAACATAGTAAAGAATCCAATTCAACATTCAAAGATAAAGCACATTGACATCCACATGCACTTTATTCATGACTGTTTTGAATGCAAACTTATCCATCTGGAATCAGTTTCATCAGATGATAACATTGTTGATTTGTTTACTAAGACGTTTGATCATTCCAGATTTGACTTTTTAGTCCAATCACTAGGAATGATTAACTTTGATTAATTGTTATCCATACACCCTTTTAAAAAAATTGTTTTCATTTTTTGTTAAAATTATTATTTTCTTGCATAAAATCACAATTTTAAGGGGAGAAATTTTGAAAAATGTCTCGAGAAAGATTTTGTTCATAGGGGGAGTAAATGAAAATTTACAAAAATAGTTTGTTTTACTTTTAAGAAAATAAATTTTCAAGGTTTTATAGAAAATGATATTACATCCTTTGTGATTATTGATTCATCACATGTTTAAAGCTTGAACGTAACTGACTTGGATTATGTTTAATCTGTTGATAGGCTTGAGTTTCAAGACTAAAATACACTATGATCTATGATACACTGGAAGTAAAAATTGATGTTTGAAGTTAATTACCCATCAAGGTTTTGTGGTAATCTGACTTGATGCTAAAACAGACTGAGAGTTATAGTCTAATCATACTCAAGTCTCGTTTGATTCAGTACCTTTCAGAAAAATATATGCATATATATATATACATATATATATATATATAGATATATATCAAAGGATGAAAAGGATATGACAAGAAAAAATAAAAGTGAAAGTAAAGATAAACAAAAAGAGCAAAAAGAAACCAAAAGGCCATATAGGAAAAAAGATGCCAATTACCACATTAATAAAGGATATGTCGTAAACATACATATTGTATGATAAATATTTTCTTTTTGAGAATACGTTTTGACACAGGAGGCAAAATCAAAAGATAGGGCATGTAAGTCCGACCTGGCATATAAGTCCTAAACGTCTTGCGGGGACAAAACATAAGTCCAACTGGCTGTTAGTAAGTCCTAAAACTTGATAATATTCTATGTTCAAAAACGTTTCTCAGGCTAGTTATGCTCTTAATAGATAATATATTAGAGAAAAATAATTCTAAAAAGGCTGATCAAAGGTAAAAGGTTTAAATGAAGTTGAGGTGACTTGAAATCTCAATAGTGTCTTGAAGCTAGATAAGGTTCTATAGGATTTTTAATTGTGAAATTCACAGATTTCATACAAATCAATATAAACATGATAAACATCACCGAATATGTGTTCTAGTAAGAATTGAAGTCTAAGTTTTAAAGGATACAACATATTAACAATTAACATAATCAATATTATTTCAAATAAAGCTAAAAGATGTGTTATGATCAATTTCATGATAACTATGATGCTATACTTGAAAATTTACCAAAATTACATCAGTTTGTGTTTTATGTATGTAAATTTGTTTTACACTTGTTTTGTTTTTGTTTTGTATTTTACAAATTTTGGAAAAATTAAGGGTTCATAGATAATTGTAAACACTTGGTTAAACATAATCATTTTCCCAAAAATCAAATGGATTAATAAAATGAAAAAAGTTGAAAGTTGAAAATTTTTAAAATTCAAGGAAAAAAATGAACTTTACGTGTGCAAAAAAAATTCAAAAGGTGCGAAAAGTTCAAAAGGTGAGAAAAGTTCAAAAGGTACAAAAAATTCAAGTGGACGAGAACTCTGACTTCTTGCGTGAGAAGTCCGAAGGCTATAAATGCTACAGTTGTGCGAAAAGTCACGATTCACACAATAACTGTCTGAAATTTCACTCTAAAATTCTAAGTGTTGAAACCACATTAAACTTAATAGAAATGTTCATAGTGGTTCCAAGTGTTCGATAAGGTATATTGACATCGTTTGCATAGATATAAATGTCTTTGATTCTTGACCGAATCTTAAAAGACATATACATCTTAAATTGAACAAATTAAACATAATAAACCTTAAGAATGACTTAGTGACACCTAATGAACATGTATTATCGGTTAAAACACTCTGAAAATGGCTCATTAAAAATCCAAAATTACACAGACTTTTTGCATAAGAAAAGTAATTTTAATTTGAACAAACGCGAGATCTTTCAAATTCACACCGAACTACTCGCGTGAAAAGTAGACTTGTCATGCGAAAAGTTGAATCGGTCACAAACTCAGTTGACTTCTGATGTTGTCGCGCGAGAAGTTGACTCAACTTCTGACTCTGTTGACTTTTGATGTTGTCATGCGAGTACTTTGAGTTTTCACGCGAGAAGTCTAATTTTTCAAATTTTTCTATGTGTGAAATTTTTTCCAAGTCTAAAATTTTCTAAGTGTAAAACTTTTTGTGTACATATCAAGTTTGTTTAATGTTTCAGATGACGAGACCTATGGTTTTTAACAAAAACCATAATGCGGTTGTTTATCTAAGTGAGGTTCCTGATGACAAGGCATTATATACGTCACTGATTGATGGACTTAAGACATCGAGGATTCACTATGTCACACCCTCAATTTCCACGAACGGGGTTTTACCGTTAGGCGTGTGACATACCAGGATCTCAGACACAGTCATATCGAACGACACTATATGAATTTAAAATAAACATTTGACTTCATTCAAAAGAACATAAACAAAGTTTACAATAGTGCGGAAGCGAGTACATAATTAGTAAATCCATTACAGTACAGTTACAATAGTCATGTTTAGACAAAATGTTCAATGCTGAAAATAAAATAGATGAATGCATGTCCTGAGTGCGTTTCCTTAGCGTGCATCATGAGCTTATGCGTTCCTGTGACCTGAGAAAACATGCTAAAATGTGTCAACATAAAGTTGGTGAGGTCACATGTTTAATCAACAAGAAATGTGTTCGTAAGCGTTCAATGGTTTGCGTTTCAATGGTTTAGTATATAGAGCATATCGTTAGGTAGCTAGCCTATGTTCTTGTTACTTAGCGTTTCGAACCGAAGCTGACTGTTTACGTCCTATATGTGTTTGTTGTATCCCCGCCACGTCTCGCAAGACCGTGACAAATGTTAGGTCAATCAAGCACCCATTTGACCTCCAATCAAGCTAGCGCGACTAGCCCGGGCGGGGTTTGTCAGACCCAGTAGTACTACTCAAAATACCTCGCTAATCCCATTACTAACGGTTCGAGTGTGTCAGGACATGTTGTGTGTTTGCACTAACGTAACAAGCGATATCAATAATACTACAACCATTTATGTAAGTCTGTTTTGCATGTCTTCTCCCCCAAAAAGGAAAGAGAGTAAAATAGGGGCCGTGAAACTCACAGATGCTGTAATAAGTATGTAGGATGAAGGTCTCCCAAGTGTTGTTTATAATGCGCTGTCAAACACCTATTGACAGTTATGTTAAGCGTTAATGTTGTGTTCAGCGTTAATAGACATGTTTAGTCGGGTCGGGTCGCATTGGTTCGGTCGTGGGTGTCACACACACAAGCAGACATAGACGTATCAGACTTTATGTAGATTCCCAATTAAGTTGTCGATATTTGTAAATGGTTAGGTTACGTTATGTTGAAAGAGTATGTGCTTGTTGATTGCATTGACTTTAATCTTTGTGGTCAAGAATTGACACTTTATTGATTGTTACCATATCATCACACGATAGGCACACCGCACACAAGGAGAATTCACTCACAATGACTCCAATCGCATATCAAGGCTAGACGCACGACTGGACACTTCATTCGCGCGAATGGGCCTTCAATCGTACGAATCAATCTCATTCGTACGGTTGAACCCTCATTCGTACGACTTAGCATTCAATCGTACCACACATCACCCATTCACCCGACTCAATAACCAATCGCATGACTGGACCTTCATTCGTGCGATTGGACCTTCAGTCGGGTGGTACTCAGTCGCACGCATTTCATCCGATTGACTCAATCGCACACCCTCCCAATCGCATGCACTCATTCGCACGTCCCAACCCAGTCGCACCACCCAGTCGCACGGTGGGCCCAATCGCATGGCTCAGTCGCATGACTGGCCCAGTCGCGAACTGCAGCAGATCGCGACTGCTGGACGGGCTGAACAGCCTTCGGCTGTCCCGTGCTCGGTTTTCACACAATCAGGACTTCCAGGAACACTTTCCTAACATGTCTAAGTGAAATGCACATGTTGATTGACCTCACACACACCCCCACGACCACATGCATTCGGGTTGAACCCGAACACCTGAACCCCAAATTTGCAGCAGAGAAACGAGCAATAAAACGGATGTACAGGGTCGCCTACCTGCTGGGAACGTGATTTCTCAGCTGTTGCGTGGTCTAACCGATGAAACGAGCTCAATCGGGGTGATTTTGGTGCTTGGATGAAGAAAGGGAGAGGGAGAGAGCGACTGAAGAGAAGAGAGCAGAGTGTGGAATGTGGGCTGGTGGATGGGTATTTATACCCAGCCCCAGTTTGGCAAATTGGTTAAGTTTGGTCCCTGTACTTAGGTCCCGTGTTCCCAAATTGGTTTCGGTTGATGACGGCGTAGATGGGCGAGCTATGTTAATTAAGAGGATTCCTTAGGAAATCCCGTTTATGTGAATCCTCTACAAACACCCGTGTTAGTATTTTTATCATTATTTATTTAACGATGTCGGTGGCGGTGTTTGTATACGTTTCGAGTATTAACGAGTGTGTGCCAATGATAACACAGTGTTTGAATAGTGTTAACCTGGAAATTGGGGGTGTCACATCATCCCCTTGTTGCAGGAATTTTCGTCCCAAAATTAGCACATCATGTCACGCGGTTCTACGGGGAAGTACAAGGCTCTCGATTTGTGACGCTTGTTGAATAGAGTTGCTGCGTATTCTAAGAGGTAGATGCCTGATCTTGGAACAGTTGCGGGTACTTCCTCTTCATCTGATCCTCACGTTCCCAGGTAAACTCTGGTCCACCCTTTGAGTTCCAACGAACCTTGACGATAGGGATACGGCTATGTTTGAGCGTCTTGACTTGTCGATCCATGACTTCCACTGGTTCCTCGACGAAATGTAGTTGTTCATCCACATGTATCTCGTCTAACGGAACGATAAGAGTCTCGTCTGCAAGGCATTTCCTCAAGTTGGAGACGTGGAACACATCGTGTACTCCACGGAGTTCTTCGGGTAGGTTCAACTGATAGGCCACGGGCCAACCCGTTTGACAACCTCAAACGGTCCCACGTACCTAGGGCTTAGTTTCCCACGTTTCCCGAAACGAATCACACCCTTCCAAGGTGACACTTTCAAAAGCACCTTGTCACCTATTTGGAATTCCAACGGTCGGCGACGCTTATCAGCGTAACTTTTCTGTCGGTCACGGGCTGCTGCCATACGGTTTCGGATCTGCACGATCTTCTCAGTCGTCTCGTGCACGAGTTCAGGGCTGGTGAGTTGACTTTCTACAACTTCCGCCCAACAGATAGGTGATCGGCACTTACGCCCATACAGTGCCTCAAATGGGGCAGCTTTGATCGATGTGTGATAGCTATTGTTGTAAGAAAACTCAACTAGCGGTAAGTGAGTTTCCCAACTGCTGCCGAAATCTATGACGCAGGCACGTAACATGTCTTCTAAATTCTGGATCGTTCGCTCGCTCTGGCCATCGGTTTGAGGGTGATACGCGGTGCTCATATCCAACCGTGTCCCCAATGCTCGTTGCAAAGACTGCCAGAAGTGTGAAGTGAATCGAGCGTCACGATCAGAGATAATGGAAATTGGCACACCGTGCCGAGAGACTACTTCCCTTAGGTAGATACGAGTTAACTTTTCCATACGATCAGTCTCCCGGATTGCCAGGAAGTGTGCGGATTTGTCAAGCGATCCACGATCACCCAAATGGTGTCGCATCCGCTGGGAGTTCGAGGAAGTTTCGTGATGAAGTCCATAGATATCTGCTCCCACTTCCATACTGGTATTTCTGGCTGTTGGAGTAAACCAGACGGTCGTTGATACTCCACTTAACCTTAGAACAGGTTAGGCATCTGCTTACGTATGTGGCAATGTCAGCTTTCATATTCGGCCACCAGTAAAGGACTTTGAGATCGTGATACATTTTGTCTGAACCTGGGTGGATTGAGTACCGTGATTTGTGAGCTTGTCCATTACCAGTTCTCGTAGGTTTCCATACGAGGGAATCCATGTTCGATCCATGAAGTAGCGGATTCCGTCAGGCTTGGTTTCCAATTGCTTCTCCATGCCTCGTAGCGACTCGGCTTTCAGGTTCTTGTCTTTTAACGCCTCAAGTTGAGCATTGCGGATCTGGTCGGGTAAACCAGTGTGAATGGTGAGTTGCAATGCTCGAACTCGTCTTGGCTTGGGTGTTTCCTTCCGACTCAGGGCGTCTGCTACTACATTGGCCTTGCCCGGATGATACTTGATCGTACAGTCATAGTCGTTTAACAACTCGACCCAACGACGTTGTCTCATATTTAGCTCCTTCTGTTCGAAGATGTGCTGGAGACTCTTGTGATCGGTGTAAATGGTGCACTTGGTACCGTACAAGTAGTGTCTCCATATCTTGAGTGCAACTGAAGATACTGAGAAAAACTACACGTGACCTAGAGTTTGGAGCAGTCGTGTTTTGTCGTGATGCATAGGCAATCACCTTATTGCGTTGCATTAGTACGCAACCGAGGCCTTGTATAGAAGCATCACAGTAAACTACAAAATCATCGGTTCCCTCAGGCAGGGATAGAATCGGTGCTGTACAGAGTTTTTGCTTCAGAATCTGGAATGCAGATTCTTGTTTATCACCCCAATCGTACGTAGTGCCTTTATGAGTCATTGCGGTGAGAGGTTGAGCAATCTTTGAGAACCCTTCGATGAACCGTCGATAATAGCCAGCCAACCCGAGAAACTGTCGTACCTCGGTCGGAGTCTTAGGCGTAGCCCAGTTCTTGATAGCTGCTATCTTTGCCGGGTCAACGTGTATCCCATTCTCATTGACCACATGACCCAAGAAATGGACCTCTCGTATCCAAAAGTCGCGCTTTGAAAATTTCGCATACAATTGTTCTCGTCTCAACAGCTCCAGAATCAGTCTAAGGTGCTCTTCGTGTTCTTCCTTATTCCTTGAGTAAATAAGGATGTCATCGATGAAGACAATGACGAACTTGTCTAGATAGGGTTTGCACACTCGGTTCATTAGGTCCATGAAAACCGCTGGTGCATTGGTCAACCCGAATGGCATAACTAAGAACTCGTAGTGGCCATACCTCGTTCTGAAAGCAGTCTTTGAAATGTCTTCTTCTCGTATCCTTAGTTGATGATAACCCGATCTTAGGTCTATCTTGGAATAATAACTCGACCCTTGTAGTTGATCGAACAGATCGTCAATGCGGGGAGAGGATAACGATTCTTTATTGTTGCCTTGTTCAATTCCCTGTAATCGATACACATGCGGAAAGTTCCGTCCTTCTTCTTGACAAACAGAACTGGGGCTCCCCACGGTGATGAGCTAGGTCTGATAAAACCCTTATCCAATAGTTCCTGCAATTGCGTAGACAGCTCTTGCAGTTCCCTTGGAGCTAATCTGTACGGTGCTCTCGCGATAGGGGCGGCTCCCGGTACCAAATCGATTTGGAACTCGACTTGGCGATGCGATGGGAGACCGGGTAGGTCTTCAGGGAAAACCTCAGGATAATCACGTACAACAAGGATGTCTTCAATTTTCTTTTCCTCGGTTTCTTTTTCTGTGACCATGGCTAGGAAAGCGGTATGACCCTTACGCAAACATTTCTGAGCTTTCATGTAGGAGATGATTCCAGAGACCATGCCACTCCTTTCGCCCTTAACCGATAAAGTTTCACCACTAGGAAGTGGTATACGAACGATTTTCTCTCCACAGATGATCTCAGCTTGATTCTTGGATAGCCAGTCCATACCCACCACTACGTCGAAACTACCAAGTGTGACAGGCATCAAATCTATATCTATCTCATGACCACATAATCCTAGTCTGCACCCCTTAACGATATGAGTTGCCTCAATTAGTTTTCCGTCAGCTAATTCTACAACATAACTAGGTTCCATGACAGTTAAGGTTACATCTAAGAACTTAATGAACTTGTTGGAAACAAAACTTCTGTCAGCTCCGGTATCAAATAGTATAGAAGCAAAACAGCCATTCAGGGGAAACGTACCAGTAACCACATTCTGGTCATCCCTTGCCTCGCCAGAACCGATCACGAATGCACGACCCTTGGCATTGCCCCTATTATTACCCTTGTTTCCACCCTTCAGTTGTGGGCAATCCTTCCTGTAGTGTCCCTCCTTACCACACTCATAGCAGGCTCTAGTCACACCACCCTGGCGTTGTTGTTGAGTTGTTGTTGCTGAGTCATTAGTTCGCCCCTGCAGTCTTTGGCTGCGTGACCCATCATTCCACATCTCTGACAACGGAGTCGATCACACGGGCCATGATGATGGAAGTTGCACCGGTTACACTTAGGATTCTTGCCCGCGTAGCTACTCGATCCCTGGCCATAGTTGTTGTTGTCCTGATTGTTGAAGCTTCTTGAAGGGTCAAACTTTTTGGTCTGTTGTTGCTGGGTGTTGTTGGAGCTTGAAGACTTGCTGTTGTTATTACCGTCCCATTTCCTTTTGTGATCAGAAGAACCAGAAGCAGCGCCACGTTTAGGCAAGGTGCCCTGTGCCACTGCCTGGTCGGTGAGTTTGTGAGCCAGTCGGATGGCCTGCTGAATAGTGACAGGATCAGCAGCCATCACACTAGCCTGGATCTGAGGAGCTAGACCATCAATGTATTTTTCGATCGTTTGTAGGCCGGAGTCACCATCTGAGGACATAATGCAGCCAACTCGTGTGAACGAGTCGTGTACTCCTCAATGTCAGAACCAACCATCTTTAAATTCCAAAATTCTGCCTCCAGTTTCTGGACTTCGCTCCTGGGGCAGTACTCTTCTTTCATCAGAACCTTGAAGTCATCCCATGGCATACCATTAGCAGCACCAAGCCCTAAGGTTTGGACTTGTGAGTTCCACCACGTCAGGGCTGGTCCCTCCAATGCCGGAGGCGTACTTGACGCGATTTCCATCAGGACAGTTACACATGGCAAACACTGACTCGAGTTTCTCCAGCCAGCGAAGCAGTGTGACAGCACCCTCAGAGCCGCTGAAAGAATGAGGCTTGCAATCCATAAACATCTTGAAGGTACAGACTGTGGAACCTCCTTGATTCGGATTCTGGTCGTTCGGTCCTGATTGCGGGCCTGCTCATAAGCTGCAAGCGCATCAGCCACGCGCTCATTGATGATAGCATTCAGCTCGCTTGAGTCAGGGTGATATTTCCTCGTCCACCCGCGCGTCCCGCTTTTCTTCCAGACATGATTTCTTCAATTCACAACACATATTAATCAATAACTGGATAATAATTATTGACAATAATAAATTGTATCATGCTAGTAAGAATGAAGGGTTTGTTTGCATATCGATAGTGAAGCTATATGAGGATCCGAGGCCTCATGCCTCCAAGTATGAAATTGAGAATTGTACTGAGCACAACCGTTATCACCCAATAGAGTTTCCAGAATTCTCATGCACGACAAATTACAATTACGTGTGCACCCGTGATTCTAATTTGCTTTGCATGGTCACACATGGTTCCCCTATTCGAGATAGCGTACCTTGTCCAGTACCGAGTGTTATCAATGATAGAAGTATCAAAGATATATTTGTTATACCAAGAGTCAAATAACTAAAGTTGTACTAAGGTTGTACAAGAGATTTGGTTAAGATAATAACGGGAATCAAGACAATTGGCCTTTTTTTCCTTTCGAAGTTCTAGGTGTTTGAATGTTTAAGTCCGACTCTCTAACAGACTTGAATATCTTAGTTGTCCCTCATCTACTGCTCGGGCTAGTGTAGGGGATAGGATATGTTGGGAATGGTAACAAGTGTGAGAGAGTTGGGAGAGTGAGGTATTGTTCTTTTTGTTTGTCATAGTTAAACTTGTCGCGTGTGTTTGGAAAGAGTTTCGTGTTCCAATCGTGGAAATGTTGGGTTCAATTCGTTGTTGCTTCCACTCCGAGAGTGAAGGATCAAGTGTAAACGTTGGTAGTGAGCGAGGGGTTCTCCGCCCCTCTGTCAGCCGGTAATGACATACATGTCGTACCCATATGTTATGTTTGCTCAGCAGCGTACTGTCGGTACACCAGAAGGTTGTTTGCACAACAGTGGTAACCATGTAAAAGTGTCTGTGCAATACTAGTGTTGTGTCTAAGGCTATAGTCTAGATGCAATGCAATCCTAGTTCTCATAACCTGTGGCTCTGATACCAATCTGTCACACCCTCAATTTCCACGAACGGGGTTTTACCGTTAGGCGTGTGACATACCAGGATCTCAGACACAGTCATATCGAACGACACTATATGAATTTAAAATAAACATTTGACTTCATTCAAAAGAACATAAACAAAGTTTACAATAGTGCGGAAGCGAGTACGTAATTAGTAAATCCATTACAGTACAGTTACAATAGCCATGTTTAGACAAAATGTTCAATGCTGAAAATAAAATAGATGAATGCATGTCTTGAGTGCGTTTCCTTAGCGTGCATCATGAGCTTATGCGTTCCTGTGACCTGAGAAAACATGCTAAAATGTGTCAACATAAAGTTGGTGAGTTCACAGGTTTAATCAACAAGAAATGTGTTCGTAAGCGTTCAATGGTTTGCGTTTCAATGGTTTAGTATATAGAGCATATCGTTAGGTAGCTAGCCTATGTTCTTGTTACTTAGCGTTTCGAACCGAAGCTGACTCCTATATGTGTTTTGTTGTATCCCCGCCATGTCTCGCAAGACCGTGACAAATGTTAGGTCAATCAAGCACCCATTTGACCTCCAATCAAGCTAGCGCGACTAGCCCGGGCGGGGTTTGTCAGACCCAGTAGTACTACTCAAAATTACCTCGCTAATCCTATTACTAACGGTTCGAGTGTGTCAGGACATGTTGTGTGTTTGCACTAACGTAACAAGCGATATCAATAATACTACAACCATTTATGTAAGTCTGTTTTGCATGTCTTCTCCCCCAAAAAGGAAAGAGAGTAAAATAGGGGCCGTGAAACTCACAGATGATGTAATAAGTATGTAGGATGAAGGTCTCCCAAGTGTTGTTTATAATGCGCTGTCAAACACCTATTGACAGTTATGTTAAGCGTTAATGTTGTGTTCAGCGTTAATAGACATGTTTAGTCGGGTCAGGTCGCATTGGTTCGGTCGTGGGTGTCACACACACAAGCAGACATAGACGTATCAGACTTTATGTAGATTCCCAATTAAGTTGTCGATATTTGTAAATGGTTAGGTTACGTTATGATGAAAGAGTATGTGCTTGTTGATTGCGTTGACTTTAATCTTTGTGGTCAAGAATTGACACTTTATTGATTGTTACCATATCATCACACGATAGGCACACCGCATACAAGGAGAATTCACTCACAATGACTCCAATCGCATATCAAGGCTAGACGCACGACTGGACACTTCATTCGCGCGAATGGGCCTTCAATCGTACGAATCAATCTCATTCGTACGGTTGAACCCTCATTCGTACGACTTAGCATTCAATCGTACCACACATCACCCATTCACCCGACTCAATGACCAATCGCATGACTGGACCTTCATTCGTGCGATTGGATCTTCAGTCGGGTGGTACTCAGTCGCACGCATTTCATCCGGTTGACTCAATCGCACACCCTCCCAATCGCATGCACTCATTCGCACGTCCCAACCCAGTCACACCACCCAGTCGCACGGTGGGCCCAGTCGCATGCCTCAGTCGCATGACTGGCCTAGTCGCGAACTGCAGCAGATCGCGACTGCTGGACGGGCTGAACAGCCTTCGCTGTCCCGTGCTCGGTTTTCACACAATCAGGACTTCCAGGAACACTTTCCTAACATGTCTAAGTGAAATGCACATGTTGATTGACCTCACACACACCCCCACGACCACATGCATTCGGGTTGAACCCGAACACCTGAACCCAAATTTGCAGCAGAGAAACGAGCAATAAACGGATGTACAGGGTCACCTACCTGCTGGGAACGTGATTTCTCAGCTGTTGCGTGGTCTAACCGACGAAAACGAGCTCAATCGGGGTGATTTTGGTGCTTGGATGAAGAAAGGGAGAGGGAGAGAGCGACTGAAGAGAAGAGAGCAGAGTGTGGAATGTGGGCTGGTGGATGGGTATTTATACCCAGCCCCAGTTTGGCAATTGGTTAAGTTTAGTCCCTGTACTTAGGTCTCGTGTTCCCAAATTGGTTTGTTGATGACGGCGTAGATGGGCGAGCTATGTTAATTAAGAGGATTCCTTAGGAAATCCTGTTTATGTGAATCCTCTACAAACACCCGTGTTAGTATTTTTATCATTATTTATTTAACGATGTCGGTGGCGGTGTATGTATACGTTTCGAGTATTAACGAGTGTGTGCCAATGATAACCACAGTGATTTGAATAGTGTTAACCTGGAAATTGTGAGGTGTCACACACTATGCTATCATAGCTAACCCTCCCATATACTCAAACGTTATAGATCAGTTCTGGCAATCAGCTACCAATAAGATAGATGAGGCTGACAAACCCTGTATATCTACCACAGTCAAAGACAATAGGGTTGTTATCACTGCCGAAGTGATTAGCAGAGTTTTATTGTTAGAAGATCAACCCAACGCGCCCGTCAAGATAGATGACGTTATGGTAAGTGAGTGCCCAAAGAAGATGGGATACGATCACAGGCATCCATCTCTAGAGAGGAAGTACTTACCTCCTTTTTGGAAGTACTTGTTTCACGTTATGATCCATTGCCTCAGCAACCTGAAAGCTGACATGGATAGTTTGAGTGTTGTATTTCGATCCTTGCTGATATCTATAGTCGATGACTTACCCTACAACATATCTAAGGCTATATTGACGGAGATGCATAAGAAGGTCATAGCCATATTGGGGAAGAAGTTGATCATGTACCCACGTTTCATTCACCTGATAGTGAATGATGTTCACCCTAAGCTAGTAGTATCTGATTCATCTATGTCACACCCCCCGCTAAAGCGGAAACACGAGGAATGCGAGCTAGACGGGATCGTCATAACACATGGTATATGATAGAGTAGCAATAAAAATGATGACAAGCGTGTCATGACGACACCCGAACACAAATGGAGACTTGTGTCGTGTATAATCAAGTTCACGACAGCATAGCCATAAGCACAACACAATGATTACAAAAACATAGATAATAGCTTGTAATGTAATATTCCCACAACATGGGAACAAGTATACAAAAGATCATATTCATGTTCAAGCTTTACAAAAGAATAAACACAAATGCATCCTAGGGTCTCCTCTACAAGGCAGCACTCCTAGATCTTCAGTTCTCATTGTTACCTGAAAAATATGCTCAAAACGGTCAACAATAATGTTGGTGAGCTTCGCAGGTTTAAATTGTAAACTTGTAATTGATGCTGTATATTGTTTGTAGTGGAATACCGTGCATACAGTTATAAGTAAGCAAAATCACATACCATGAGTTTTATACAACCAAACCTAATGACGTACACAAAGATCTTGTCAGAATATATTCACCCCAGGCCCGCTCCTGGCAGTGTGATGGTACTCACAAGTAACCATCTGTCAAGGGTGGGGGTGTCAACCCAGTAGTACTACTAATACCTATCTGTTGGTTCCAACACCGGAATTAATGGTTGTAAGACAGTCCACACAGTAACATCACGTATGTATCAGATAAGTACTCACAATACAGTATCACGTTGATTCCAAGTATAAAAATTGTATGTATAGTGTACAGCATTGAAAATGTGTGAGCATATTCTTCCCCCATGTTTGTAAAAGATTGAAACAATGTATAAGCGTAAAAGGGCCACGAAACTCACTTGTTAAGTGGTAAGTATGTCTGATGGAACTTCCCAAACTTGTATGTATGTATGAACAGTCAATCACCTATTGACAGTTATGTTAAGAATTAATCTTGTGGACTATTGTTAATAATATTGTTTAATTGAGTCGGGTCGTTTCGGTTCGGTCGTGAGTAGTACACACAAGCAGTCACACACATCTTAGACTAGATTGTTTTAAATAGTATGTGCCTGTTAATGGCGTTGATTTTAATCTTTGTGATCAAGCTATGATACTTAATTATATTTTATTATCGTCGTGAGATCTCCGGAGAGGGAATCCACACACACACCCACCATTAAGTCATCAGTGGGACCGGACGCACGACTGACACCCCATTCACACGAGTGGACTTTCAGTCGTACGAATTAGCTACTTTCGTACAATTGATCCTCCCTTCGTGTGACTAAGCCTTCAGTCGTACCATGCAATACCAGTCGCACGACCCACCAGCCAACTGCGCGACTCGAAGTCCCTCCGCGCGAATCAGCTTCATTCGCGCGAGTGGTCTCCTTTTCGCGCGACAGACATCTGACCGTGCGACTCTCGCACAATCGCACACACACACTTTCGCACACATTTACATTCACGCGACAACCCCTGTCGCGTGACATCTCCAATCGCGTGACATTCCTAATCGCGTGACAACCCCTATTTCGCACCCACCGACAGTCGCGCGACAATCGTGCGACTTACCTATTCGCTCAAGTCTCAAGTCGCACACATTCCCAGTCGCACGCTCAACTCGCACACACACATGCAGTCGCACGCCCCTTTCGCGCGCGACAACCCCATTCGTGCCATCGGGAGTCGCGACGGCAGTGAGTTTCAGGTCGGCCTTCGGCTGCCCGATCGCGAGTGTTACCCAACCAGAACCTCCAGAACTCATATTCTAACCTATCTAGACAAGAAACACACTCAGAAACAAGACATGCAAGTCCACACGACCTCTTGTGCTCGGATGAACCCGAGCACCCGAAAACCCTCGAATGCAGCTGTAAAATCGAGTTATAAACGAGGTAGTGAGGTTATCTACCTGCTAGGAACTAGTATTCACGATGGTACTCGAGTTTGAAGACGAAAATGTGAGAAACGGGTTGGTTTTTGGTGTAGTCTAGAGAGAGAGTAGAGAGAAAATGGTGGAGAAGAAGGTGAAGTGAGAGGGAGAAAAGGGTGAAAATGGCTGGAAGGTGGGTATTTATACCCAGCCTAGTTTCGCAAAGTTTCAAGTTTAGTCCCCGCACTTTGCCCCGAGTTTTCTAAATTTTGTTTCGGTTAAAAACGTTATAATTTTTGTGTTGTTTTATTGATGATAAATGTTTATTTATGTTATTTGTAAGTTAAAAATGATTTTATTCGTGAAAATTATTTTATTATAAAAATGACGTGTTTAGTGTTAACGGGGCAAATCTTGGGGAATGTCTTAAGATACTACACATATAGGGGCAATTAAGTAAAGCAATATGGTATTCACGTAATTGGTTGTCAAAATAAGGAATGTCTGTAATAAAGGCTAAGTAAAACACGTTAAATGACGGACCTTTGGTGACGGATGTCACAGTATCCCCCAGTTGAGGGAATTTCGTCCCGAAATTCAACTGGTGCTAGGCCCTAGAACGTCATCCGCGAATAAATGTGGATATTTGAGTCTCATCTGATCTTCACGTTCCCATGTAAACTCTGGCCCTCGTTTGGAATTCCATCTCACACGGACGATAGGTATCTTGCTGCGCCTTAGCTTTTTGACCTTTCGGTCCATGACCTCAATAGGTTCTTCAATAAAATGAAGCTTTTCGTCGATCTTGATTTCCTCAATTGGTACGTGTAAGGACTCGTCCGCCAAACACTTTTTGAGGTTCGACACGTGAAAAGTATCATGCACACCGCTAAGTTCTTGTGGCAACCTCAATCGGTAAGCCACCGGACCGATTCTTTCTGTAATCTCGAATGGTCCTACGTATCGAGGGGCTAACTTCCCTTTCTTACCAAATCGTACGATCCCTTTCCAAGGAGAGACCTTGAGTAAGACATGATCCCCAACATTGAATTCTAGAGGCTTCCGACGGTTGTCGGCATAGCTCTTTTGGCGATCTCTAGCTGCTTTAAGTCGGTCTTTGATTTGGAAGATCTTATCAGTGGTTTCTTGAATGATTCTGGGCCCGTAAGCTGGCTTTCACCAACTTCAGCCCAACAAACTGGTGATCTACATTTTCGTCCATACAATGCTTCGAACGGTGCGCATCCAATGCTTGTGTGATAGCTGTTGTTGTAGGAGAACTCAATCAACGGTAGATGAGTATCCCAACTGCCACCAAAATCAATAACACATGCCCTCAGCATATCCTCAAGCGTCTGTATCGTTCGTTCGCTTTGGCCGTCTGTCTGGGGGTGATAGGCTGTACTCATGTCTAACCGAGTGCCCATCGCTTTCTGTAACGTCTGCCAAAAGCGTGAAGTGAATCGACTGTCTCGGTCGGATATGATTGACACCCTCTTTGATGTACAACCTTGCCAGCTTATCCATCTTGTAGTCTTCTCGGATAGGCAAGAAGTGAGCAGATTTCGTCATTCGATCCACCACGACCCATATCGAGTCGTGTCCGCTTGGTGTTCTCGGGAGTTTGGTGATGAAATCCATAGTGATGTTCTCCCACTTCCACTCGGGAATTTCAGGTTGTTGCAATAGTCCCGATGGTTTCTGGTGTTCAGCCTTGACCTTTGAACAAGTCAAACATTTGCTCACGTATATAGCAACATCTTTCTTCATACCAGGCCACCAGTATAGTTCTTTCAGATCGTGGTACATCTTGTCTGCACCAGGATGAATAGAGTATCGAGTCTTGTGTGCTTCATCCAAGACTAGTGTACGTACACCTCCCCACTTGGGGACCCATATACGATCTATGAAGTAATGAACACCATCATCTTTGCGAGTCATCTGTTTATCCAACCCTCGGAATTCTTCTCCCGCAAGGTTCTCTTCTTTCAAAGCATCATTTTGTGCAATCTGAATCTGAGCCTTTAAATTGGTTTGAATAGTCAAACCTAGCGCTCGAGCACGTAATGGTTTCACACGTTCTTTGCGGCTTAATGCATCAGCCACCACGTTAGCTTTCCCCGGGTGATACCGGATTTCACAATCGTAGTCGCTAAGCAGTTCTACCCAGCGTCGCTGCCGCATGTTAAGTTCTTTCTGGCTCATGATGTGTTGAAGGCTCTTATGGTCTGTGTAGATGATGCATTTGGTTCCATATAGATAATGCCTCCATATCTTGAGTGCAAATACTACGGCACCCAACTCCAAATCGTGAGTTGTGTAGTTCTTTTCATGCACTTGAGTTGTCGCGAAGCGTAAGCAATTACTTTATCTTTCTGCATTAGCACACAGCCTAAACCTTGATGTGAAGCATCACAGTACACCACAAAGTCATCGGTTCCTTCTGGAAGGGACAATATCGGTGCGTTGCACAACTTCTCTTTCAATGTTTGGAACGCCTGTTCTTGTGCTTTCCCCCAATCGAACTTCTTGTCTTTCTGAGTCAACAAAGTTAACGGTTGGGCAATCTTGGAGAAATTGGCAATGAAGCGACGATAGTATCCGGCCAATCCCAAGAATTGCCGTATTTCTGAGGGTGTTTGGGGAGTATCCCACTTCTTCACAGCTTCAATCTTACCGGGATCCACATGAATTCCATTTTCGTTAACTACATGACCCAAGAACTTCACTTCTCGAAGCCAGAATTCACACTTCGAGAACTTGGCGAAAAGTTTCTCTTCTTTCAACAGTTCTAGAATTGCTTGGAGGTGTTTTTCGTGATCCTCCTTTGAACGGGAGTAGATAAGTATATCATCTATGAACACGATCACGAACTTATCAAGATAAGGCTTACACACCCGATTCATTAAATCCATAAAGACAGCTGGAGCGTTGGTCAATCCGAATGGCATGACCAAGAACTCATAGTGCCCGTAACGAGTTCTAAATGCTGTTTTTGGAATATCGTCCTCGAATACTCTTAATTGATGATAACCAGATCGAAGGTCGATCTTAGAGAAATACGAGGCTCCTTGCAACTGATCGAACAGGTCGTCGATTCTGGGGAGAGGATACCGATTCTTCACGGTCAATTTGTTCAGCTCCCTGTAGTCGATACACATACGGAACGACCCATCCTTCTTCTTGACAAATAACACCGGTGCTCCCCACGGTGATTGACTCGGTCGGATGAAACCCTTCTCCAGTAGTTCCTGTAGTTGGCTGGATAACTCTTGCATCTCTGAGGGTGCTAACCGATAAGGTGTCTTTGCTACCGGTGTAGCTCCAGGAACCAGCTCTATATGGAATTTCACCTGTCGTGGAGGAGGCAATCCAGACAGATCATCAGGGAACACCTCCGGATAATCCCGTACGATTGGAATGTCTTCCAAGTTTGTCTCTTCTTCTTTCTTTTCTACGATGTGAGCCAGAAAAGTGTAACACTGCTTCCGTAAACTTCGGCGGGCTTTCATGCAAGAAATGAGCTTCAGTGTTCTTCCCGGTCGTTCTCCTTGAATCTTGAGTACCTCCCCGTTTGGCATGGGGATTCGTACTACTTTCTCCCGACAAACAATCTCGGCTCCATGATTTGACAACCAATCCATACCCACTATCACATCGAAGCTGCCTAACTCGAATGGTATCAAGTCTATGCTAAAGGCCTGGTCTTCTAACGTTAGGGTGCAATTCTTAATAATCTCGTCTGCTTGTTCAACCCTACCATTGGCCATTTCTACAGAGTAACTAGTTCTAGCCTACTAGCACTTAAATCAAGCATATGCACGAACTCAGAAGATATAAAGCTATTGTCTGCTCCTAGTATCAAACAGTATGGATGCAAAATGGTGATTGAGCAGATACGTACCCGTAACAACGTTCGGGTCCTGACGGGCATCATTAGCTCCAATGACGAAGGCGCGTCCCCGTGCAGCATTTCCTTGGTTTCCATGACCTTGAGCGCCTGCTATGGCCATCACTTGCTGTTGGTTATCCCCCTGTTGACCCGGTGCCCTGTTCAGTCGGGGGCACATGTTTCTGAAGTGACCCGGATTTCCACATTCGTAACAGACTCTGGCATTCCCGGCGGGGTTAACCGCGTTGACGGGTGCAACCAAATTCGGTGCCACTCTACAATCTCTTGCTAGGTGCCCCGGGCGCCTACAGTTTGCGCACACCCGGCACTGCGTCTCTGGGGGGTGATGATAGCTGCATCTGTCACATTTGGGATATGGCCCAACATATTCTCTTTTCCCTTGAGTCACGGCCGCAAGGTTTCTGGTAATCTTGGCCCTTTTATCAGATTTACCGGCACTCGACGGCTTGTTTCCCCAGCATCCTTTCGCTTCTCTGCTCCCTTGCCCAATACCCCTGTTCGTACCATCTCATCGGTCAGAGCGCCAGCCTTCAGAATTGCGCTCTGAATCGTAGGAGGAGCAGCTGCAGTTACCATTGCTCGTATTTGAGGCGCGAGTCCCCAAATGTACCTCTCAATCCTCTTAGATTCCGGAGTGACCAGGTGTGGACTAGTCTAGCCAACTCGTGGAATCGGTCAGTGTAAGATGCATGCCCCGCCCCCACCATGGCATGATTCCAGAACTCATGCTCAAGCTTTTGCATCTCGTTGTGAGGGCAGTACTCCTCGGTAATCAAAGCTTTAAACTCATCCCATGTCATCTGCATCGCAGATTCCCTTCCTCTCGCTTGAACCTGGGTGTTCCACCAGGTTAGTGCTCGGCCCTGCAGTGAGCACGTAACATATTTGATGCGTTGGCTGTCGAGGCATTCGCTGATGTCGATCACAGCCTCCATTTTCTCGAGCCATCTGATCAGGGCTATCGCCCCACCTTTGCCATCAAATCCCGGGGCTTACAGGCCACAAACTCCTTGTAAGAACAGCCCCGTTTAGTATTAGCAACCCCAGTTTCATTACCGGCTGTACCACCATTTCCGGTCTCTTGGTTACTTTCATTCCCAGTCGGGTTCCCATTACCCTCGTTCTCGTTACCACCATCCCCGTGGGAGTGGTTTTGCTGTTGTAAAGCATCGCTCACTTGAGCTACAATAGTGGGAATCAAGGCAGTCAGTTGTTGAGCAATCAGGGTTGCCATATCAGGGCTTCCAGTCCCTTGAGTATTGCCAATAGGACCCTCATTTGCTCCTGAAGATCTGCCTCTGCCTCTGCCTCTGCCCCTCGGGGCTTCACTTCCGCTACTACTTCTGCGGTTAGATCTTCGAGGCGGCATGTTCTATTCATAAAAGAGGTAACATACAAGCTTTAGTCACCTTTTGATAATCAAGTACTCCACTTCTCAGTTCCAACGTTCGATGCTCCGGTCAGTCAAGACCACCATGCAGCCATTTTAAGCATATTCTCGGTATATCGGTGGTGTTTATATATAGGGTTCCCCGCAGCGTTCCCACCACACCCACGATGTACCGAGAATGATGCCTAATCCGGTTACATGACATCCGACCTTCCTTTACATCATAATCCATCAAGTCAACTGAGAGTCCAAGCATGTAATCACGTATAGTCTAGCGAAGGTTGTCTATCACGCGTCCTTAAAAGGACTCAGACATAGCCTCCTCGGGTCGGTCTCTCAGTGTACGAGGTTAGGCGCAATGTAAGATCTGTGACGATCTGTTCGGGTTTCGATTCCCGAATTTGGTTATGATAACTCGGCGCACAGAGGGAACGGAAGATCCAATAGGAAACACCTCTTCAGTGACGAGCACAAGGCTCAAGCACAAGGTGAAGGATCACATAACAGAAGGATAATCAATCATGTAAGGAGGAACACATACACGAGATATATAATTGCACACAAGCTTAAGCATGCAAATCTACATGAAGGTTCCTAGGTTATAGTCTAGGTCAAGTGTAATTGCCTAATTCTCTATAACCAATGGCTCTGATACCAGTCTGTCACACCCCCCGCTAAAGCGGAAACACGAGGAATGCGAGCTAGACGGGATCGTCATAACACATGGTATATGATAGAGTAGCAATAAAATATGATGACAAGCGTGTCATGACGACACCCGAACACAAATGGAGACTTGTGTCGTGTATAATCAAGTTCACGACAGCATAGCCATAAGCACAACACAATGATTACAAAAACATAGATAATAGCTTGTAATGTAATATTCCCACAACATGGGAACAAGTATACAAAAGATCATATTCATGTTCAAGCTTTACAAAAGAATAAACACAAATGCATCCTAGGGTCTCCTCTACAAGGCAGCACTCCTAGATCTTCAGTTCTCATTGTTACCTGAAAAATATGCTCAAACGGTCAACAATAATGTTGGTGAGCTTCGCAGGTTTAAATTGTAAACTTGTAATTGATGCTGTATATTGTTTGTAGTGGAATACCGTGCATACAGTTATAAGTAAGCAAAATCACATACCATGAGTTTTATACAACCAAACCTAATGACGTACACAAAGATCTTGTCAGAATATATTCACCCCAGGCCCGCTCCTTGCAGTGTGATGGTACTCACAAGTAACCATCTGTCAAGGGTGGGGGTGTCAACCAAGTAGTACTACTAATACCTATCTGTTGGTTCCAACACCGGAATTAATGGTTGTAAGACAGTCCACACAGTAACATCACGTATGTATCAGATAAGTACTCACAATATAGTATCACGTTGATTCCAAGTATAAAAATTGTATGTATAGTGTACAGCATTGAAAATGTGTGAGCATATTCTTCCCCCATGTTTGTAAAAGATTGAAACAATGTATAAGCGTAAAAGGGGCCACGAAACTCACTTGTTAAGTGGTAAGTATGTCTGATGGAACTTCCCAAACTTGTATGTATGTATGAACAGTCAATCACCTATTGACAGTTATGTTAAGAATTAATCTTGTGGACTACTGTTAATAATATTGTTTAATTGAGTCGGGTCGTTTCGGTTCGGTCGTGAGTAGTACACACAAGCAGTCACACACATCTTAGACTAGATTGTTTTAAATAGTATGCGCCTGTTAATGGCGTTGATTTTAATCTTTGTGATCAAGCTATGATACTTAATTATATTTTATTATCGTCGTGAGATCTCCGGAGAGGGAATCCACACACACACCCACCATTAAGTCATTCAGTGGGACCGGACGCACGACTGACACCCCATTCACACGAGTGGACTTTCAGTCGTACGAATTAGCTACTTTCGTACAATTGATCCTCCCTTCGTGTGACTAAGCCTTCAATCGTACCATGCAATACCAGTCGCACGACCCACCAGCCAACTGCGCGACTCGAAGTCCCTCCGCGCGAATCAGCTTCATTCGCGCGAGTGGTCTCCTTTTCGCGCGACAGACATCTGACCGTGCGACTCTCGCACAATCGCACACACACACTTTCGCACACATTTCACATTCGCACAGCCCAGTCACGCGACAACCCCTGTCGCGTGACATCTCCAATCGCGTGACATTCCTAATCGCGTGACAACCCCTATTTCGCACCCACCGACAGTCGCGTGACGTAATCGTGCGACTTACCTATTCGCTCAAGTCTCAAGTCGCACACATTCCCAGTCGCACGCTCAACTCGCACACACACATGCAGTCGCACGCCCCTTTCGCGCGCGACAACCCCATTCGTGCCATCAGGAGTCGCGACGGCAGTGAGTTTCAGGTCGGCCTTCGGCTGCCCGATCGCGAGTGTTACCCAACCAGAACCTCCAGAACTCATATTCTAACCTATCTAGACAAGAAACACACTCAGAAACAAGACATGCAAGTCCACACGACCTCTTGTGCTCGGATGAACCCGAGCACCCGAAAACCCTCGAATGCAGCTGTAAAATCGAGTTATAAACGAGGTAGTGAGGTTATCTACCTGCTAGGAACTAGTATTCACGATGGTACTCGAGTTTTGAAGACGTAAATGTGAGAAACGGGTTGGTTTTTGGTGTAGTCTAGAGAGAGAGTAGAGAGAAAATGGTGGAGAAGAAGGTGAAGTGAGAGGGAGAAAAGGGTGAAAATGGCTGGAAGGTGGGTATTTATACCCAGCCTAGTTTCGCAAAGTTTCAAGTTTAGTCCCCGCACTTTGCCCTCGAGTTTTCTAAATTTCGTTTCGGTTAAAAACGTTATAATTTTTGTGTTGTTTTATTGATGATAAAATGTTTATTTATGTTATTTATAAGTTAAAAATGATTTATTCGTGAAAATTATTTTATTATAAAAATGACGTGTTTAGTGTTAACGGGTAAAATCTTGGGGAATGTCTTAAGATACTACACATATAGGGGCAATTAAGTAAAGCAATTATGGTATTCACGTAATTGGTTTGTCAAAATAAGGAATGTCTGTAAATAAAGGCTAAGTAAAACACGTTAAATGACGGACCTTTGGTGACGGATGTCACAATCTACCTATGTTGTCATGGTAATAAAGAAAGATATCTCCACTTACTTACTGGGAGCAAGGGGGAACGCATGGGATGGTACTCATTTCGCCAAACTTGAGAGATTTGTGGAAGGTTACCAGGAAAAGGCCCCATAGACTGAGGAAGTGGCCACCCAATTAAGCTGAACAAACTGGCCCTTCGACTTCTATTCCTAAACCAGAGAGCTCATACCCATCGTCTATCGATGCTAAGATAGATTCTATGTTCAGTTTTGGGAGCGAGACTGATAGTGACCAGATTGAGAACGTGTCATATGTTCTACAAGAGCGTCCCAGAGTGCAAGAAACTCCAGCCAAAAGCACTGTTGAGGAACGTGATGTTGATTTCATTCCTGAGGATTTACTTACTTCTAGGTGATGGGAGAAAAGGATGGCTAGGTGTAAGGCCCCGCTCACCGGGCACCTTACTGTTGGTTCTTCATCGCACATATAACGTACATAATGTATATAATCATAAATCAACGCAGCGGAAATGATAAAATATATACGTTCTCATTCATTCATAAAAGTCATTACATCATTGACTCGATTATAAATGCAGCTTTTTCTACTTTGTCTCTCCTCATAGGATCATACAGCGACCTCTAGAGGAGATATTAAGTTCAAAAACATAAAAAAATTATATTTTTTATACTAAAGAATATTCCTTAGGTAATTCCGTACATCGGAACCCTGACGGAATACTCTTGACACTCCCATGCAACATATTTCGTTGCATGTGCTACGCGCACGCTTCCAATGCGTGGCGAACTTATCAAAATCTAAAGGAGATTTCTTGAGTAATCTCGTTTATTCAGATCCTCAGAAATCTCATAATGACATGCAACGTGATGTGTTGCGAATATTATGGACCCGCAACCCATGACGTTGCAGCATTATCAACTGGAGAATGCCATCCCAAAAGAGCTGAGTAGTCGCCTCGTGCCATCCTCAGCAACACTACCTGCGAACTGGAAAACACATAAAAGTCAGCGTTGCTGAGTGAGTTTTAGTTTTATAATAAAACATACTTTCATTCTCATTAACTGCTCTTTCATACATGTGTTCACACATCATACGTACACGTAGATAATATTATTATTATCTCATCATTCATTACTTACTTTCATTCGTGTACACTTCATCATTCTCGTTCACTTTCATACATACATACTTTACATACTTTCGTACGTACTTTACTTCATTCATACATTCATTACTTACGTTTGAACATTTATTACATTCATTCATACTTTCATTACTTTCGTTCGAACATTCATTACATTCATTCATACTTTCATTACTTTCGTTCGAACGTTCATTACATTCATTCATACTTTCATTACTTTCGTTCGAACGTTCATTACATTCGGTGACATGTACAATACCCCACTTTCATCATACATACTACTGGTGCTGGACCTGTGGTGGTTAGCCACGAACGTTATGCACAAAGCTGATCCAGTCACCTGGGGTAGGTACATGCACCACTCATCTTTTCACTTTACTTCTAACATACGTTAGCCGAGTCTGTTGCAGTGCGCGACTGCTCACCTCAGTGACAATCTTATGATTGCCTGCTAACCGAGTCTCTTGCAACACGAAGTTGCTCACCTCATTATCAATCTAACATACGTTAGCCGAGTCTGTTGCAGTGCGCGACTGCTCACCTCAGTGACAAACTTATGATTGCCTGCTAACCGAGTCTCTTGCAACACGAAGTTGCTCACCTCATTATCAATCTCAATGATTGACCCGATGTACATCCTTCGGGGTAGCTAACCCGTACACCGTTGAGCTAACACCTGCCAGGGGTGTGCACCTCCTTCATTTGCTTGCAAGCCTTTCTTACTTCCTTTCATTAATGCATGCATTCATTCATCATGTTCCTTCTTTCATTATCTTTCACTTTACGTTTTTAATACATTCGTTTCTTTCGTTCATTCATTCACGTAAAGTTATTAAAGATAAAACACATATATATAAGGAACATACATACTTACATATCATCAGTATTCACCATTTATCATGGCAACATCATACTAACATACATACCTCATACTAGCATACATACATCATACATACACTTCTACATTCACTCACATCAGCCCTGTCCGGGCGACTGAACTACCACCAGTCGCATGTCCTCCATGCGACTGGGCCATGCGATTGGGCTATCATGCGAATGGGTACTCATACGTGCGATTGAACTTCCTTCCGTACGACTAGACACTATGCGACTGGGCTATATGCGACTAACTCTTAACCGTACGACTCAACTACTCTGCGATTGAACTCATGCGACTGAAACTCTCAGTCGCATCAACTATAGTGCGATTAAGACTCAATCGGGCGGCTGAGTCTCAGTCGGGCGATTGGACATCAACTATCACTCATTCGGCCGAATGGCCCTTCAGTCGCATAACCCTAACTGGGCTGCGACTGGAGTTCATCACGAACAGCAGTCGCGAACCCCTGCACCCAAACTCGTCTTAAACCCATTTTTAGCCCAAATCAACCCTCCCTAGCCTCAGGGATTCATACTAGGACATCATACAAGCATATACTAGTCCTACTTCATACCATAAACACAATGCTCAAGATTTACCCAAATGGGTCAAACTTTCACTATTTAAAAACTAGGGTTTTAATGTGTTTCCAGCCCCAAAATCGTTAGAAAACATGTAAATGAGGGGTCCTAGAACTCACATTGTCAGGTAGGAGTTGATGAGCTTCGAATGAGCTTGCTTCTCGACAATCGGGCAGCACTTTCCCCTCTTTCTTTCTTTTCTCGGTCTCTTTCTGCTCTCTGTCGCCCTCTGCTCTCTCTTCCCGACTGAAAAATGGGAGTAGAGTGGAGCTGCTCCCCTTTTATACCCACAGCTCAGTCGCATCTGGTCCAGGGGCGACTGGACCTTCAGTCGCATCAACGCTATGCGATTGGACCCCAATCGCACGTGTCCCATGCGGCTCATACTTCATTCGGGCGGCTGAACTCCAATCGTGCGGTTGAGCTTCAATCGGCCAAATAGCCATGCGGTTGACCTCCAGTCGCATAAATCACAGGCGACTGAGGCTCAGTCGCATAGCCTACCAAAAAGTCAGACTTCCGGGTGTTACACTAGGAGAGCAGGTGAAAGTCCACGTGCGACGGGTAGAGGACGAGGCATGTTACGAAATCGTCAGACCTCGGTGACCACTGTGTTGATAGATGAGGAGGTGACTGTATTTGAGACTCCAGTCACAGTTAGTGAGGCTACGCTAATAGAGACACCAGTGATTGTTACAGAGTCAACTACTGTACATCATCTGCTTTGCCTACTACTAATGATGTGTTGAGTACACCCCCAAGAGATCATAGGAATGAAGAGTCTGTTTGTATGGAAGAATTTCTTAACACCCCTCCTGAGCATAGACATGGTGCTAGTACTTTAACTAGTTCACCTACACGTATTACAATTGACAAGCGTATGTGTAAATTATAGAGGGAGATGTTAGAGAAGACACAGATAATGGATGATATGAAAAGATAGTCGATTGAGAAAGATGAAAGGATTAAGAATCTTGAACATTAGGAAAACTTAATACTTTCTACCAGAAGATCATTGTGAAGGAGTTTGAAGAAGACTTTGGAGTGTTTGATGATTTAGATGAGATCATAGAAAACACTGACATATTTGGAAACAGTCTTAAGGACTTGTTTTAAGATACATTGATTGAAAAAGGAAAAATCATTAGAGAGTTGAGCAATCAGCAACTGACTGATGAGACAGCTAATATTACTTGTCAAAGTGCTGTGCGTCAGGTCGGGAACCTAACCATTGCTGCTCCTCCTCCACCAGCTTAAATTCAAATGTTGAGACATTCCAAACCTTTCACAAGGTACGGGAACTTAGAACCTATCATTAGCAGGGCATACGTTACAAAGAAGAGACTACATGTGATCAAGCGAAAGGGTGGTGCTATCGAGTATTATCAGGACGAACACAATTTCCACACACTCAGAGCGTCAGATCTATATGCTATGGGCCTTATTTCATCCTTTGACCCGAGTAACTACAATAAATGGAATTGGACTAGGAATATGATCTGGAGACAAAGCAAGACCAACTTTAAACACTTTAAGACAACCAAATCCAAAGTTATTGAAGATGATACACGTATAGATCTTATGACAAACAAACCAATAAAGATACGAGTGTTCAAGCATTCGAGATATGAAAGAAAGATCCCTATAAACACTCCTATGCTAGTTAGCAACTTGTCTAAGCTAATGTGATGGACTGTGAAAAGGAGACAGGGCATGCGTTGATATACTATGTGGATAAAGATTATCGTGTCATCGACCCTATGGATTTTATCAAATTTAGAAAGAAGGTTTGATGAGGTTACAAGCTTGTCTTATAGCAGCTGATGAATCTGTTCATTTCATAGCAACATAGTTTAGTTGGATGATCATGAAGGGCTTGGACAACAAGATGTATGCATATGGAGGCAGTTACAAGGTGGATGACGTGGACTTCTAAAACCATTGATTTATTAAGCCTAGGGGGGGAGATTGTAAGGGTTGAACCTAGAGGCTTAGGAATCAAATCAAGATGAAGAAGATCTAGTCGCGCGATAAGTTAGAGTTGTCGCGCGATAACTTGCTTTTCGCGTGAAAACATCAAGTCATGCAAGAACTTCTAGTTTAGTATAAATAGAAGTTTTATACCGTATCTTAGTAGCTTTTTATCATTTCTTGATTTCACACTCATTGTATAGGTTCTAAGTCAGAGAGCAATACAATCAAAGTTTATTTACATTTATGTTTGTGTTCCTTAATTATTATTCAATCTTATTCCATGATATCAATATTCTGTATTTTTGTCACGAGATCGGTCATTGTAATGTGTTGATCCTTACAAAGAAAGTCCATTATTGGCTTTTCAGGGTTAGAAATAGCCCTGGTCCCAATAATGTTAGAGCTCATTGCTCAATATGACAACTTGCCAACACATGCCAATGTTGAACCCACACCTTCTACATCTACACCACCGACACAACCAGAAATCACCCTCACATACTCAAGAAAATCAAAAACGAACCCCTACACAAACTACTCAGGATATGCAGGCACCCATACACTCACCCATGCAGGAGAAAGTGGAAACTAGAGCTCCCACTTCTCCTGATGAGTAGTACACTTCTATCATTTATTTGATTAGTACTGAGGTTCCTCATGCTCAGCGTGATGAGCTCACTACCCCATCCTTAAGCCTTCACTCTAAGTCTCAAAACTCGACTAATCAAACTTCAGGGGTCCCAAGCCTTTAGATCCCAACCAACCAAACCCAAACCTTGAATTCTATAATGATAAAGATATGGACTTCATTGAGTACCATGAGCCTCTCTTCTCCACCCCTGCTCAAGAATAGATGAGTGCTCCTAAATCACTCATATCTAGCCCACATCATCCAACCCTAACCGAGGTGGGCCTCCCTAAACCTGTTTAGGAATTCCATATGGAAGAGGCTCTCACTTCTGTAAGTGATTACATCATTAAGACCTCAACCACGACAACCTAGCCCATTGACACTTCTCCTGAAGCTGTCATGATGTAGGGGAAATCTAGCAGCCAAGAATTCCAGGCTGGTGATGAGGAAGAAGACTTTGGTCCTATTCTCTCATCCCCCCATGATTCTTCTGATGAAGACCTATTTGCTAGACTATCTCCATATACTACAGGTTATCTGGATGGATACATTCCAAGTCTTTAAGAGTTTAAAGAATGTTGCCATAACTTTCATCAGAAGACACAAATGCTTGAGATGAGCTTGTCTCTTATAATCGGCTTCATTGGATGTAGCTCTCCCTTGGTGTCTCCAGTAATATGATGAAAAGGCCCTTTTGTGAGTTGTAAGGGAAGCAAATAATATGATATTATGGTTCTCTACTATCCTTTTCAACCATATGGAGGGCTAAACTATATTGATTGTTGGAAGAACTACTAGATGGATACTGCATGTTCATCTCTATCTGGTAACCATTTAGGATACCATATAGCTCTATGAGAGTAAGGGTGGAGAGGTATTTAGTTATGTTAATGGCCATACAGTAATGAGTCCAGTATTTGGGAAAAGAGAACATGAACTTTCTCATAATGTCATTATTCTCAAATTTAAACCCAATATTCATTAGAGTATCTACAATCTCAGCACACCTAAAGTATTGTTGAGTTATAGTTTCACCTGAGTTGTAGCTGAAATTCTCAAACTGCTGCTTCATGAGGTTATTCTTGTTTTCTTTAGATTCATTAGACCCCTTATACATAAGCTTCAGTGCATCCCAGAGCTGCTTTGCAGTTTTACACTTCTTGAAGCCTCTATAGATAGAGTTCGGAAGAATAGTTTGAAGAGTGGTCATGACCTTCTGGTCTATATCAATCTTCTTCCAATCTTCATCAGAATAGTCATTCACTTTGTTTGGAATCATCCCACCACCAGCATTAGCTGAAGTGGTGCTTGGGATGTGAGGTCATAAGAAAAAATATATCCACATCCTGCTGTCTTAAGACTTGATAAAGCCTTCCATTCCTTAGCACCAAGTATCAAAGTTATCAGGAGTGATCAGTGGAGATTTATTTATGGTATCAGTTTCCATGTCAGCCTTAGTGAGAGCTGTCATTTGAGTTAGTAAGTGTTTTCTAAGGTGTTGTTTGTTTTTTCTGCAGGAAAACATTTGTAGTCTACGGACCACATCTGCAGACATCTGCAGTGAAGAGGTGGACCAAACGTCTGTAGTCTACAAGAAAAAGACTGTTTGTTTTTTAAAATCTGCCGAATGTTAAAATATTCTGTAATTAAACCAAATCACAATACCCAGATGGAAGATTTTGTTCAACATTTGCAGCCTTGTAGGTGGTAGATTTTGTTCATCTTTTCTTCTTTCCTAACAATCCATAAAACACACCTCATGCTCAAAATCAAAATTTGAATATATTATCCTATTCAACCTGCTAGTATACTACCTGTTTAGAGATTGTACATCTTTATTTCCTTTCAATAATGGCAAGTTCTGAAAATCACCATTCTTGATGTTGGCTTCTAACTGTAATCAATATAAACATCAAGAACAACACATGAATTAAGATCAATGTAAAGTCAAAAGACAGATTGCCTTTTGACTAGCGACTATAACATGCTATACCTCACATCCTTCTCAATTACAAAAAGGATAAAAGTACAAAGTAGAAAGTTACGGACTTTAAGACCTTAATTTACAGTTTACAAAAATATGGAGATATCACCAACTAGTATAAGTTGGTGAGTATTCAGAGATGATAGCGAAAAGTAGTTAAGTTTTTGTCAAAAGCATGTTAGAGAAAGCATGTCTTGTTTGTATTCGGAAGAAATCAGTCTTTTGTATTCGAAAGACTTTGTCTTGAAACTTCGAAAGATTTTATATTTTGCTCCAGAAGAAATGGTATTTGGCTTCGGAAGATTTGACACTTAGAGAATTTCTTAGTGCTTTTGTCAAATCTTTCGAAGTAACTTCCTTTTACTTCTGAATGTTTGCTGAGAGCTCTTTGATTTGCATCAGCCTCTAATATTACTCTTACACCCATCACTTATTTGATGCATATACAAATGAAGGGAGTATTATTCAAGTTGCACTGCTTTTTCTTCCACTAAGTTTTATCCAATTGGGTTTTCTTAGTAAGGTTCTTAAAAAGCCAACATAGTTGATGCAAACAAAAGGAGTTAATATGTGCTGCACTCTTTTTTCTTTAACTATAGTTTTGTCCCATTAAGTTTTCCTATCAAGGTTTGTAACGAGGTAGAATCTTCAAGCGTTTTAAATTGATAACCAAAGAAGAGTGTTATAAATATTATTTATTGTGCTTATCAACAATTATATTGATAGACTTTATTGGAGATATGTTTATCACATTATTCAAATGGTTATTAAAGTTATTGAAGGATTAAGTTTCTTACTACTATAAATAACTTATTGTATCTTATTTGAAAATAAATCAAGCAATATATAAACACTTCTCTCCTTACATATCTTTCTTATATTTTTATTACTATTAGGCTAGTTTTATAATATTCATTAATTTTTTTCTTATTTTATTTTTTTAAATAAGCTCGAGAACACAAGGTATAAACAGCTCTTATATCTTAAGATGTCACGCACTACATTTTAAGTAATACTTTATAGGACAGATTGGTTTGTTTGTGATATAAAGCTAAATCACAAAATGCCGTTAAGAAAAAGACAATTCCAATTTTCTGCTCAACCATAATCTCATAGGTTATAACCATTGATTTCAAGTAGGGCCCACGTTTAAATTTAGCTGAATATTCATATGAAAATCTTTCCGTTGGAGATCCATGGACAATCCGGTCATTTCACAGTAATAATATAATATAATAATAATAATAATAATAATATATAATAATATATACAGGCTAGCAAAAGTTTCTTCCATGCTTTCCTTTTGGTTTGTGGGGCAACCAAGCTCGTAGCTTTAAGCATCAACGCCTGCCTGCCTGCTGCCTTCCTTCCTTCCTTCGTTGCTAGATATTATTATTATTATTATTAAGCCCATCGAAAGAACCCGTAATCCCAAAGGAAAACCAGAGGGGAAACCAAAATTAGAAAAAATTAGAGAAATTAAGAGAGGAATCAGAGGAAGGAGGAGGGTTTTCTGCTTTTTCTGGTTGAAGAAAAAGAGCGACAAAGAACCAGAAAAAGCCATGGCTACTCAAAATCAAACCCATGAGCAGCTTCAGACACTGATGCAAGCTGGTGAGGTTTCAGGGACCTTGAGTTTCAGTGGCTTAATCTCCAAAGAAGACGAAGATATGTCTAAATCTGCTCTTTCCGCTTTCAAGGCCAAAGAAGAAGAGATCGAGAAGAAGAAATTGGAGGTTAAAGAAAGGGTTCAAGCTCAGTTGGGTCGTATTGAACAAGAAACCAGACGTTTAGCTACGATTCAAGAGGTTTCACTCTCTCCTTTCACTGTTGTCTTTATAAAAATTGTATCTTTTTGGGGTTTTGATTTCAGTTTGTGGGTTGCTAATGA
Source organism: Flaveria linearis (assembly GCA_024085815.1). Taxonomy (NCBI): domain Eukaryota; kingdom Viridiplantae; phylum Streptophyta; class Magnoliopsida; order Asterales; family Asteraceae; genus Flaveria; species Flaveria linearis. Next base: position 7,617,145 of record CM044012.1, on the reverse strand, counting down.
TTTGCTCGATCATGCAAGTTTTTAGGGTTCAATTTTCGATAAAACCTAATTAGGGTTTCGTCTCCTTTTTAAAGTATAACTCTTTTTTCTTAGCAGATCGAAATTAGGGTGATTCGGGTTTTATAGATCTTGGGCTTTCGTGTTCTGTTATTTTCTTACAGAGATCTGATATGATCAGTCAGTTCCTGTAAGTCTAAATTTTTTATTTTGAAATTGAAATTTTGGGTTTCTTTCGCATCTTTAGGGGTAAGATCTGCTTTCTGTTCAAACACTTTTCAAGAAATTGAGTTAAACCCATTTTCTGCAGATATTAAGGGTTTTTTGGGAGTAATTTATGTTTGTAGTGTTCGTATTGAAATTTTCGTATTTGTGACAGATCTGTGCCAATCGTGTTCTAGCCAGATGATACGGGTTCAGAAATTCAACCTGCTAATTGTTTGTTTGAATATATAATTTAAAATCTCATGGTGTTATCATCCCTTCAACCTTAATCATTTTTTGGCCTTGAAAAACACCACCTCTCTGCCCCACAAAAGGATCATTTTTGATTCTTGACGTAGATGTCTTCAGTTTTTAATTACAAAAGGTTTGTATTCTGATGCTTTCTGTTTCAACTTTGAAATTTAAAATGAAGTCCTTTTGACAATAGCCAGTAAAAAGTCAAAATTGGGTTCTTTGATGATGGAAGGAGTAGTTATCAAACATTAGACTAAAATTATGAAGTCTTTGGCAACTCTTACTGTGGTAAGGAAGATGAGTTGGATCTTTTTACCATCAAGGAGGTTTTGCATTTAGGATTGATTTGATTATTGCGACTTTAAAGTCAACAGTAATCAGCTTTGAGCTTTTGAAAGGGAAAAAACCTATTATAATTGTCATATTCTTTAAAAGCGCGCTTCCAAACAAAGGTGGTTTACCGAGTGGTATTTCACTTGGATTTGGTGCCTTACGAAGTACAGTTTTAGCTTTGAAAACTTCCTAAGCACGTCACTTTGCACGGATCTTGTAGACGAATTGGGTCCAAGATGGCATGCGCATGATATCAAAATTGAAAGTAACCACCCCACTTTAAACCATCTTTTTGAATCTTGGTTAGTTTTCATGATGATGATGAGTTGCCTTAAACATGAAAAAGAGCTGGTAGTGTGTTAGGTAATGTGGGTATGGTGTGAAGTTGGTGGTGATAAAGGCTACATATTGATTGGGCAGTCATTAGTATTACCAATTCATCCTCAACATCTGTTTTGTTAATGTAAATTATGGCAATCCAATATCAGGAACTGGAAGCGCTTACAGATCCAATGAAGAAAGAGGTAACCCTTGTTCGTAAGAAGATTGATTCCGTCAACAAAGAGTTGAAGCCCCTCGGACACGCCTGCCAGAAGAAGGTATGCAATAAGCTTTCCTTCCACATCGTTTTTACAACGATGGCATCGTTCCTCTTGTCATCTTTTAGTGTTCTCTCTACTCTGAATCCCACTGATATACGCTGCTGAACAATTGAATCTTTGGCAGGAGAGAGAGTATAAGGAAGCACTGGATGCTTTTAATGAAAAGAACAAGGAAAAAGTACAATTAATTACAAGATTAATGGAGGTTGGTGTTATAATTCATGACAAAAATTCAAAATAACTGGTCTTGTTGTTAATAGAAGACTGACGGTTAACCTTTTGTGTTGTTTAAGCAGCTGGTGAGCGAAAGCGAGAAGGAGAGGATGAAGAAGCTTGATGAACTGAGCAAGAGCATTGAAACCATACAATAAGTTGACAATAATAATGAATCAAACACAGATGGTGTGATCATGGGATTTAATCTGGTAATTAGGTTTGTGTCGTTGTTGGTTTGGTTGGGATTTGTGTGGGTGTTTAATCTGGTAATTAGGTGTAATCCTGTAAAAACAGTTTGTTTTTGGTTTTTTTTGATCTTTATTATTATTCTTTCTTTTTGTATCAAGTAAATTATTGGAGATTTTACACTGTGGATGGAAAATTAACATGATGCTTGCGTGTGACAATCTTTTAACTGTTCAACTGTGGTTTTTATTTCTATCGATTTGGTTGAACCAAGTCATTTTGATGTTAAATGTTTTAATATAGGATAGGTTTAATAAGAAAATCAAAGTTTTAAAGAAAACCATTCATAGCAAATAACATTGATTGGTCTACGTTGAAATCATGTACTGATATATTTATAAAAGAGAAGGAAGTTTGTGTCTTGAAAGGTGGGTTGAGAATAGTTATAAAAACCCGAATGAGCAGAACGAAGACCCTTTTAGAACTTATGATAAGAAATGAAAGGCTTACATCAAATCGTCACAGCCTTTAAGATACTCGAAATAGTTAGTCAAATCAGAA